>JAUDYJ010000002.1:134363391-135613391 GCA_030761175.1 Masticophis lateralis | reverse complement strand
TTTGCTGTTGTTTTATTATTCCCCTTTTAGTTTAATTTCACATTTGAGATTTGGACTGTATGTTATTTCAGTTCTGTGGCTGTTTGCTTTTTAGTGTGGCCCTGTAATCACTGAGAGGTATAAGATGGTGGCAGGATGAAACCTGAAAGGAATGAATGAATGAACGAATGAACGAATGAATGAATGAGCAAGTAAGGCTTTCACATCTGAGATAACCTGCTTGAAAAGGGGCTGGAGTTCAGAAAGGGAAGCTGTTGAAGAAGCCAAAAAATGGTTTTTAGGCAGAACAGTAGTCTTTGTGGTAGATAAAAAGATTTTTAAATTGACATAGCTTGCGCCGGGCAGTCATTGGCTCTGGTGGGTTAGTTTTAGTGGTTTATGTGGAATTGAGTCAATTTAGGGAATTCATGGAGGTAAGAGGGGGGGTCACAGAGGTTGTAGAAGTTCAGGTGAGGGACTTATCAGGATGAATGGCTGATCCTGAGAAGATAGGAAGGATGGACAGTGTTGGAGAAGGATGGTGGGGAAGAGGATTGGGTAGCTAAGGAAGACCACTGATATTACTGGTGCCAGTGGCTGATGTTGGGTGATTCATGATTGTAGAGTTGTTGAACAATAGGCCGGGATCAGTTGGGATTTGCCAAGACTATGGAGAAGGAAGCTTCCTGGATCTCTGGCTCCTGCTGGGTTCACAGGTAAAAATCATAGCGGGGGGGGGGGGGGGGGGCTCTTACCAGGTTCATTTGAGACATCATTTGTGGCCCTACCTAGCACAGGAAGTCCTGCCCATGGTGACTCAGGCCACTACTATTAACCTTGGTCACTTCAAGGAGCTTTACAGGGAGCTGCCTTTGAAGAAAACTCAATTGCAATTGGCAGAAAAGGTAGCACAACCCCTGTGATGGTTGGTGCTATGTAGCACCAGCATGGAAACAGCGACAGTATACAGCATAATTCGTTCCATAACTTTGGTCGCAAGCCGATTTGGTCGTGACCCGAACCTAACCAAAATTAATGCAGCGGCCACACGAGGTCACTGTTGTTTGGTGCTTACAAAAAAAAAATGGCGTGGAAGCAGTGATGGGTTGTTACCGGTTCGCCCTGGATCAGGTAAACTGGTAGCGGCAGTGGTGGGAGGCTCCTCCCACCCACCTGCATGCACAGAAGCATCACGCGAGCACATGCCTACCCACAAGCGAACTGGAAGCAACGGGTTTTGAAACCCACCCCGTGCAGAAGGGAAAATCGGCTGCGGCCGATCGCCACCCAAGTATGTGTTCATGACCAGATTCAAAAAATTTTGAAATTTTTGGTTGGAACCTGATTTGGTCATGGTCAGAAGCATTTGTGACCAGAGGTACTACTGTATTGATTTCCGGTAGGTTTTTGACTATTACTTGAACAGCTAGTTTTAACTCCCATGTGATTTTTAAATTTTTAGATTTTTAGTTCTCCAGAGGTCAATTCTCTTTAACTAAACAATTTCCAGCTTAAACATAACAGAGCTACTACAGGTAGTCCTCGACTTACAATAAATCGTTTAGTGACTGTTCAAAGTTACAATGGCACTGAAAAAAATGACTTATGACCACTTTTCACACTTATGAACATTGCAGCAGCTATGGGGTCACATGATCAAAATTCAGACACCTGACAACTAACTTGTATTTATGACGGTTGGAGTGTCCCAGGAACATGTGATCCCCTTTTGAGACTTTCTCACAAGCAAAGTCAATGGCCACATTTACTTAACAACTGAGTTACTAGCTTAACAAGTGCAATGATTCCCTTAATAACTAGGACGAGAAAAGTTGTAAAATGGGGCAAAACTCACTTAACAATGATGGTCGTAAGTTGAGGACTACCTTTACTATTGTCTCCAGAGTTTGTTCTTTGGACCAGAAACATAGAAGGTTGGACGTGGAGAGTCAGAAGAAATGAATGTTCCTCTACCTTCCACTATCCTTTTTTTATCTTGCATGAAGCTTTTTTTCTGAGTATGAATTTGTTGTTATGCCAGCTTTGACTTTGTGTGTGCCATCTCATCATTATTTTATTTCCAAACATTTATTAGACAGGAAGATGTAAACCATCTTCCATCAAGGGACCGTGTTATATTGCATGTTATGTCACAATCAGTGTACTTTTCATTTGATTTCTAAAGCTGTTAACAAGCACATGGCTATCCTGGCAATAACTACAGCAAAGACAGTCTTGTTGCAATTAACTTCAGTGAGCAATAATTCTCCCCTGAAGTGATTTTTGCAGTGTAATTTACCAGTTGGTTGCCCATAAACTGTTGGCTGGTTGCAACCTGGAAATTTTTATTCACTTAATCAGAACAACCAAGCGGAAAAAGAAAACCAGAGTCTCATGGTTTATTATCGTGGCATTTTCTTTGGCTTCTTAGCTGGGCACCAATAGTTTCTCTCACAACACTACACATATCGAAATGTCTTTTGTGCAAAGAAGTTTAAAAAACTCCACTAAACAACATACCAACAATCACATTAGCTCGTAATTTCTTTTAATGTTGCTTTATCAAATAGGCTATGATGGCCTGAGACATTCATAATGCTAAGCCATACATTGTGTTTTATGAACCCCAATAGCTGCTAGGACGTCGCAAAAGGGATGGGCTATTTGCAGGGCCCAAATTACTGTTACGTGCCTAATAAGGCTGTCTCTTATTACAGTTGCTAAACTGTTTCCTACCATTTTGAGGCAAGACACATAAATACGCTAATGAACATTTAAGGAAAGGGCCTAAAGCTTACCCTCTTTCAAATGAGCTTTTATCACATGTGTTATCACAGCTCTACCCAGCCCACAGTGACCCTCATTCTCCTGAACTATTTTAAGTTTAGCTATGAAATGTTTATGATTGGTGAGGGCCAAACACCACCTCATGACCTGTTTGTGGTCTCTTATTGCTTATTGGGGGCCCTGAACAGCTGCTGGGAGAGAGAAATAGTCCAGAAATATTTCAGAAGAAGAGTCCTTCACTCCTCTGCTCGTAACAAAATACCTTATGCCACCAGACTTGAAATTCTGGGCTTAGAAAATTTAGAACTACGCCGCCTTTGGTATGACCTAAGCATAGCTCATAAAATCATCTGCTATAATGTCCTACCTGTCAATGACTACTTCAGTTTCAACCACAACAATACACGAGCACACAACAGATACAAACTTAAAGTGAACCGCTCCAGACTCGATTGCAGAAAATATGACTTCAGTAACAGAGTTGTTAATGTCAGGAATGCACTACCAGACTCTGTGGTTTCATCCCAAAACCCCCAAAACTTTTACCTCACACATTCCTAAGAGGTTTGTAAGGGGTGTGCATAAGAGCACCAGCGTGCTTGTCCTAATGTTCCCTTTAATTGTATTCATTTTATGTATTCAATTCATGATTATACTTTATATATATTATCTAATACAGTATGTACTGGACAAAATAAAATAAATAAATAAAATAGGATATATTGGACCAAGCAGGACATAGTTTTGATTCATTAGGTTTAAGGAATCGTCCAACCTTTTTTTCCCAACTCAGCTACTTAACACCATTCTTCCCTTTTGCAAAAGGAGCTGATCTAAGTGCTTTAAAAGATATAAAAAACCACAAAAAAGTAAACAATATTCAAAGCATTGGTACGAGCTCAGGCTCAAAGCAACAACACAGGTAGCCCTCAACTTACAACAGTTCATTTAGCGACTGTTCGAAGTTAAAATGGCTTTAAATGGCTGAAAATAAGTGATTTATGACTATTTTTCACACTTAGGACCTTTGCAACATCCCCATGGTCACACGATCAAAATTCAGATGCTTGGACAACTGACTCATATTTATGACGGTTGCACTGTCCTGGGGTTATGCGATCATTATTTGCGACCTTCTGACAAGCAAAGTCAATAGGGAAACTGTCTTCACTGAACCACCGTGTTACTAATTTTAACAACTGCAATAATTCACTTAACAACTGTGGCAAGAAAAGTCATTAAATGGGGCAAAATTCACTTAACAACCATCTCGCTTAGCGGCAGAAATGTTGGGTTCAATTGTGGTCATAAGGCAAGGACTACCTCTACTTTATAGACCAGAAGGGCAATCAAGGTATAAGAATTAAGCCGTGGCCAAGTCAAATGCCTGTTGAAAAAGAAATGTTTTTGCTTGCTAGTGGAATGCACTCTTCCAAAACAGGATGGTAATCTAAATTCTTGAAGCAGTATAAAAGAAACTGTAATTATATTTAATACATCTGGCAAGCAGACTTGCTTTTAAACTCATTAACAACTCCCCTCAGGATGTAGAGCTGAAACACACTAATTTTGAACCCATTAAATGCTTTATATGTTTTTTACTTTAAAAAAAAAAGTTTTACAGATGCCTAGGACATCCCAGAAAATCTTGTAATGGAGTCTAGTAGCTGAAAAGGAAGCCAACCTAATCTTACAGTGAAAAATATGTATGATCGCCCTACTTTGGAGAGGAGGACCAACGTTGATCTTTCTCTGCAAAGACTGAGAAACAGGACAATTTATTGGATAGTAAATTGATATTAGCCCTTTCGTCACAGCAGATGGCAGTAGCTACCCAATCTTGGCTGATCTCAAAAAAGTTAAAGAGGGATGGATCTGATTGGATATAAGACCAAGAAGAAATCCTAAGGTTTTTGACCAGACTGAGTAATTAGGAAAAAAAATATTGGTAGAAGATAATTGCAAACTGTTTCTGTTTTGCTGTTAAATCAAACAACATGTCCATATACAGTAAATTGAGGGTTGAACTCACAGTCTTTTTCTAGAAAGAATAGGTAGTCCTCGACTTACAACAGTTCATTTAGTGACCATTCAAAGTTACAATGGCTCTGAAAAAAATGGCATGACTGTTTTTCATACTTACCACTATTGCAGCATCCCCATGGTCACGTGATCAAAATTCAGCTGCTTACTGTCTCATATTTATGACCGTCACAATGTCCCGGGGTCATGTGATCCACTTTTGCGACCTTCTGATAACAAAGTCAATGAGAAAGCCAGATTCACTGAACAATCATGCTGCTAATTTAACAATTTCAGTGATTCACTTAACAACTGTCCTAAAATGGGGGTAAAACTCACTTAACAACTGAATTGTCTCATTTAGTAGCAGAAAGTTTGGGCTCAATTGTGGTGGTAAGTCGAAGACTATCTGTATTCATAGAAAAGGCAGAGGGTGTTTTATTTGGCAGTCATTTGTACTTACCTTTATTTATTTATTTATTTCTCCAAGGTTCCCTGGCCGTGTCCATTGCTGATATGACTGCACCTGTTGTGGGTTCATCTGGAGGGGTGTATGCTCTTATTTCTGCTCATTTAGCCAATATAGTGATGGTAAGCCTGGATTAAGTAGAACAGAGATTGCCTTTGAGACCAGAATGTGCTGTTTATTGGATATGGATTCATTTATGTGACAGATGAATTGTTGTTTTCAATCCAGCCTGAACAAATAATATCAACATTTGGTTGTTGTCATTATTGTTTTCTTTCTTTTTTTTATGTTGATTATCAGCAAGTAAACAAGTATCTCACATATTTCCATTTACAATAGCAAACAGATCTGATTTTATGTTATTATATGAGTACGGGAGACTTAGTTCTCATATGATCAATAAAAAAATAAGACAGTAATAACTCTGACCATTACCAAAGCAAGAGACAGATGGAAACCATTGGCTATCTGCATAGCACACAGCCCATTGCCACTAAACCAAGAGAAGTCAACCAATTTGGGTCTATTGGCATGTGTGAGTTAAGCCAGTATCTAAAAAGCTATGAATTATGGATTTTTTGTTTAACACCTTCGGAGGAGGCCAGGTTGGGAAAAGCTAGTCTATGGTACAATACAGCCAAAGGAAGACTACTATTAGATTTTCAGGTGCCAAAAATCCACTGTGTACTTTGTATTTCATAGCAAAAAAAAAAAAATCTCATTGTATCCAGCCCTGCCAATTAAAAATATAAATAATTCTAGCTTAATGTTAGTGTGGGAGATTCTTGGATGATGAAAACGATGTGTTTGGCACTATAAACACATTCATCACAATATTTGTTACACTTTGCTTTGCTTTTCCTCTTGAGAGGCTGACTCCATCATACCTTTTTACTTTCCCTGGAAGTCCTTGGATAACTGCAAATAATAAAAATGTCCGCGCCTTTAGAATGAAATATTCCTGGAAATAAATAAAGGGAGAAGAAACATAAAGCAGTTCACCCTATGGGAAATAATAGATAAACAAACCAAATAAAAACACAAGATTTAGCAGTAGCTTCCACAGTTTTCCAAGTGCATTATTATCTCTGTGGAGAAATGAACCAAAGATGCCTCCCCCCCCCCCAAAAAAAACCTGGATTGATTTGTAGCATCTTTACTGATGCTTATCTAAAATGTTTGTACTTCATCACCCAGGATTCCTATCTACCATAAAAAGGCACAAGGTTGAGTAAGAGTCATAGATCATAGACAAAGGGCAATTACATACAACTCAGAAAAGCTTACAAATGATTCAGGTCACATATTGAAATATTACCTTGAAGGCCTGTTTGTGTTGTGGCCCCGTCCTCTGAGCCTATCCCTTTGGAGGAAGGCAACTCTGAGCAGGAGGAAGAGGAGCCAGCCAGATCTCCCAGCCCTCCCCCTCTGGCACCGGCTCAGGTGCCAGCTGAAAGAGAGCCAAGTAGTGGGGAAACAGGTGTCTCAGATGAGAGTGAGGGAGAGACGTCATTCCTGGACGCACGCCAAAGAAGGCGAGAGAAAAGGGTACTGCAGCTGCGGCGTATGAGGAAATCCTGAGTCATTGGATTGGAGTCATAGGATCCATGACTCACTGGACCACACCCAGAAGCATATCTATTTAAGACAGTACCATGGGTCACGAAGTTCGTGACGAACAAAGCTAACTGCACAGCTAAACAAACGGAGCAACCTCGTAGTCTTGGAAGCTGGATGAACGGCAAAGCTACGTAGGTGATTTTCTTGTTTGTGTAAACCAATAAAGTCCTTGGCAGACGGTGTGCATATCGCTGCCAAGGTTGAGATAAGAACTGCAGAGTGTGCCAAGTGAGTCTTAACCCTCGGCTGGCTGTGTTTTTGTGGGTCTCTGAAGGGGGGGGACAGATCATCTTGTTCGTCACCCAAAACTCCATCGTTAACCCACGATGGACCAACAGCTGCAGCAGCAGGTACAGCAGATGCTGGAGGCCAATCAACTTCTGCAACAGCAAGTAGCACAGCTAACTGCACAACTTGCTTTGGGAAATGCTCCTGTAGCAGCTCCACCTGCTCCCCTTCCCCGTCCAAGATGCCCAGTGAACATGCCAGATAAGTTTTCTGGACAGCAGGAAATGTTCCCGGCCTTCTTGGGACAGTGCCAGCTGTACATGGCAATGCGGCCGGAGGATTTTCCGGATGACCGGGTTCGGGTGGCTTTTATTATCAGCTCCCTCTCTGGCACTGCCGCCCGATGGGCCACGCCCCTGTTGCTGCAAGACAGCCCCTTGCTTCTGGACTATCAGGGCTTTTTGCAACACCTGCGCACCATGTTTGAGGACCCCCTCCGGGTGCAGACGGCAGCGAGGCGCATCAAAGACCTCCGCCAAGGCAAGCGCCCCCTGCAGGACTATATTGCGGAGTTCCGATTGCTAGGCCAGGATTCGGCCTGGAATGAGGCGGCGCTGATGGATGCCTTCCAGGACGGCCTCTGCGATGAGATGCAGGACGAGCTGGTTCGGGTGGAGGCGCCACAGACCCTGGACACGCTGGTGACCCAATGCCTGCGCATCGATGCCCGCCTACAACGGCGACGGCCCCGTAGGGCTCTTCCGGAACCACCGACAGTGCCGGCACCCCCGCGTTTCGTACCAACAGCGCCCCGGACCGTACCGCATTTGGTGGCGACGGCTGAGGAGCCCATGGAGCTCGGAGCAGCCAGACCTCAACTGACGGCCCAGGAGCGGATGCGGAGACGCCAAGGGGGGTTGTGCCTCTATTGCGGCGAGGCTGGACATTTCGCCGCCTCGTGTCCCCGGAAGCGGAGTGGATCGCTCAAGCCTGTTCTGGAGCCTCGGCGTGACCAGCCGGGAAACGGGTCAGGCCTGGCCTAGGGGAAACTCTGGGTCAGGCAGGTGACCATGCCCCGCCGGAGGCGGCGGCTGTGGACTGTGAGCCCCCTCGGCACCTGATTTTGAACACCCGGGTGTTGTTGGCTAACCGGTCGGAGGGGCTCCAGGCGCACGCGCTGGTGGACTCGGGGGCCACCACGAACTTTATGGACCAGGCCTTTGTGGCCCATTACAAGGTTCCCTTGGTTCCAGTGGACCCTCCGTTGAGGGTCGAAACTATTGATGGGCGGGAACTTGTGGCGGGGCCCATCAACTTCGCTACTCAGCCCTTGCGCCTTGCCATTGGGAACCATGAGGAGGCGATCCAGTTTTATGTGACGGCGGACCTGCACTTCCCCTTGGTCCTGGGGATGGCCTGGCTTCGGGCGCACGACCCTCAGGTGGCGTGGTCGAGAAATGCCATCTCGTTCCCCAGCCTGCAGTGTGTCGACCACCTTCGCCACACCTGTGCCGGCCAGGACGTCTCTGCCCCGAACGTCTCCTTGCCTCCGGAGCTGACATCCTTCGCCGACGTGTTCAGCGAGAAGGAGGCGGATCGCTTGCCCCCGCACCGACCCTACGACTGCGCGGTGGACTTGATGCCCAACGCGCCCCTGCCCTCGGGACGCCTGTACTCCATGTCGGAGCCCGAGCTGGCCGCCTTACGGGACTTTCTGGACAAGAACCTGGCCCGTGGGTTCATCCGGCCTTCGACCTCCCCGCTCTCGGCCCCAGTCCTCTTCGTGAAAAAGAAGACGGGGGACTTGCGCCTGTGTTGCGACTACCGGCGCTTGAATGCCATCACGGTACGGAATCGCTATCCCCTGCCGCTGATCCCGGAGCTGATGGAGAGGTTGCGGGAGGCCTCGATTTTCACCAAGCTCGACCTCCGGGGAGCCTACAACCTGGTGCGGATGCGAGAGGGGGACGAGTGGAAGACGGCATTTGGCACCCGATACGGACACTTTGAATATACCGTCATGCCGTTCGGGTTGACCAACGCCCCCGCGGTCTTCCAGCACTTGATGAACGACGTGTTCCGGGACATGCTGGATCGGTTCGTGGTGATCTACCTGGATGATATTTTGATCTATTCCCGGACCCCGGAGAGTCACCTCCAGCATGTCTGCCAGGTCCTGCAGCGCCTGCGGGAGCACCAGCTCTATGCGAAGTTGGAGAAATGTTACTTCTTCCAGACTTCCATAGAGTTCCTCGGGCACATCATCACCCCCGAGGGCATCGCGATGGACCCACACAAGGTGGCGGCCTTGCGCAGTTGGGAACCCCCGCGTCGGGTGAAGGACGTCCAGCGTCTGTTGGGATTCGCCAACTACTACCGGACCTTCATCCCGGGCTTTGCCACCCTGACCGTGCCGTTGACCCAGCTCCTTCGGAAGAAGGTTCCGTTCCAGTGGGGGCCCCCGCAGCAGCAGGCCTTCGAGGTTCTCAAGCAGGCCTTTGTCACGGAGCCGGTCCTGAGGCACCCCGATCCACACCGTCCGTTCGTGGTTGAGACAGACGCGTCCAACGTGGCGATTGGAGCGGTGCTGCTACAGGCTCCGGTGGATGGTGGCACTCTTTTTCCCTGCGCTTACTACTCCCGGAAACTCACTCCTTCCGAGCGCAACTACACCATCTGGGAAAAGGAGTTGCTGGCTATCAAGGCCGCGTTCGAGGCTTGGCGACATCACCTCGAGGGGGCCCGACACCAGGTGGAGGTGCGGACGGACCATCGGAACCTGGAGCACCTCACCACGGCCAGGAATTTGAACCAGCGGCAGATCCGGTGGTCGTTGTTTTTCGCCCGGTTCAACTTCCACGTCACATACATTCCGAGCCACCTCAACCAGAGGGCGGACGCGCTATCCCGTAAGCCGGAATACTTTTGCCCAAAGGACTCCCTTTCCCCCCGGACGGTGCTGCCAGCGGACTCCTTGGCCGCGGTCCAGGAACCGGTGGACCTGCGGACTCAGGTGCTGGAAGCGCAGCGACGGGACGACTGGTCGCAGCAGCGGAGAGCGGACGTCGGCCCCGCGTCCCCATGGACCGTGGAGGAGGGCTTGCTCAGGCACCGGGGTCGGCTGTACGTGCCCACAAGTCCGCTCCGAGCCCTCGTCATGAACCAGTGCCATGACAACCCCGCGGCGGGGCACTTCGGCTTCTTTAAGACCTTGAACCTAGTGACGCGGACTTTTTGGTGGCCTCGGGTACGGCACGACGTGCACGCCTACGTGACGTCCTGTGTGCCATGCCGACAGGCCAAAGCCGCGTCCGGCCCCCCTCCTGGACTCCTCCAGCCGCTGCCGACACCGGAGAGACCGTGGGGAGCCATCTCCATGGACTTCCTGACTGACCTGCCCCTGTCCGCTACGTTCACGACCGTCCTCGTGGTGGTGGATGCGCTCACGAAGATGGCACATTTCATCCCGTGCCGCGGCCTGCCCTCAGCTCGTACCACGGCTCGCCTGTTCCTGCAACACATCTTCCGCCTCCACGGCCTGCCGGACCGGGTGGTTTCGGATCGCGGGGCCCAGTTCACGGCCCGCTTCTGGAAAAGCCTGATGGCTGCGCTGGAGGTGCAGGTGTGCCTGTCGTCATCACACCACCCGGAGACTGACGGGGGCACGGAGAAGGTCATTGGCATACTGGAGCAGTACCTCCGCTGTTTTGTCAACCAGCAGCAGGACAACTGGGCCGAGTACCTTCCCCTGGCGGAGTTCGCTTTTAACAACTCCCAACATACCTCCACCCAGATGACACCGTTCCATGCCAACGTCGGGTACCATCCACGTTTTTTTCCGTTGACCATCATGGACTCCCCTGTTCCTGAGACCCGGGACTTCCTCTCGGAGCTGCAGGCGGTGCAGCAACTGGTGCGGCGGCAGCTGATCCGGGCGAAAGAGGACTATAAACGGTTCGCCGATCGCGGCCGCCGGGCGACGCCACCGCTGGAAGTTGGAGATCGGGTGTGGCTGTCCACGAAACACCTCCCCACGGACCAGCCGGTGAGGAAACTGGCCCACCGCTTTATCGGTCCCTTCCCCATCGAGGCGGTCATCAACCCGGTGGCCTATCGGTTGACTCTACCCCGCTCCATGCGGCTCCACCCCGTTTTTCATCGGTCCCTCCTGGTCCCTGAGACTCCCACTAGCCGTCTCCGCCGCCCGCCGCCGCCTGCCCCCCCAGCCGCAGCCGACGAGGACGACGCCTCGACGTATGAGGTGGACAGTATTCGGGACTCCCGTTGGCTGAAGGGGCGCTTCCAATACCTCATCGCTTGGAAAGGGTACGGGGCCGAGGATTTCACCTGGGTGGACGCATCTGCCGTTCAGGCCCCTGACCTGGTGCGGACTTTCCACGAACAGTTCCCGTCCCGACCCCATCCCGACCGTCAGACCCGGGGGAAGGGCCCTGCGGTGGGGGATAGTGTTGTGGCCCCGTCCTCTGAGCCTATCCCTTTGGAGGAAGGCAACTCTGAGCAGGAGGAAGAGGAGCCAGCCAGATCTCCCAGCCCTCCCCCTCTGGCACCGGCTCAGGTGCCAGCTGAAAGAGAGCCAAGTAGTGGGGAAACAGGTGTCTCAGATGAGAGTGAGGGAGAGACGTCATTCCTGGACGCACGCCAAAGAAGGCGAGAGAAAAGGGTACTGCAGCTGCGGCGTATGAGGAAATCCTGAGTCATTGGATTGGAGTCATAGGATCCATGACTCACTGGACCACACCCAGAAGCATATCTATTTAAGACAGTACCATGGGTCACGAAGTTCGTGACGAACAAAGCTAACTGCACAGCTAAACAAACGGAGCAACCTCGTAGTCTTGGAAGCTGGATGAACGGCAAAGCTACGTAGGTGATTTTCTTGTTTGTGTAAACCAATAAAGTCCTTGGCAGACGGTGTGCATATCGCTGCCAAGGTTGAGATAAGAACTGCAGAGTGTGCCAAGTGAGTCTTAACCCTCGGCTGGCTGTGTTTTTGTGGGTCTCTGAAGGGGGGGGACAGATCAGTTTGTACCTCTCTGGTTGCCTTTGTGAATTGTCAGGGCACAACTTGGGAACTGATTTCCAGGCCACAAGCATATTGCATCAGTAACCACAGTTACTTACCTTGACTTACGATCACAATTGAGTCCAAATTTTCTGTTACTAAGCAAGACATTTGTTAAGTGAATTACTACAGTTGTTAAGTCGGTGACACAGTTGTTAAGTGAATTTGTCTCCCATTGCCTTGGCTTGTCAGAAAGTCACAACAGGTGATTTAAAAACAGATTAAAATTACTGAAGATTAAAAGTAATCTAAAAAACCATGAGTTTGGAGCAGAGCAGTGGTGGTGCCTTCATTGTTGTTCCACCAACCATCTCCAGCCTAGATCTTCTCCTAGGCCCCACCAGCCAAAATTCCTTGGTTGATGGGATCTGCGGTAGGCCTGTACTGCCAGCATGAGTAGGGCTGGCCAATAGGATCAGGAGAAGGCAGATGCTTGGATATCATGGACCCATGCCATAGAGGGCTTTAAATATCATAAGCAACACCCTGAATTGGACCCAGAAGCAGATTGGCAATCAGGGCAGCTTGCATAATGGTGGCGTTACATGTGCCAACCCAATTTAGGGGCCTCTAAAACTGTCTGCACTGCCGCATTTTGTACAATTGTAGTTTCAGAATACTCTTCAAGAATAGCCCCCTGTAAAGTGTATTGTAATAATCCAAACGAGATGACCAGGGCATTAGTGACTGAGTGCAGGGGCTTCAGGATCCAGAAAATAATGCAGTTGGCACACAACATGAAATTATGCAAAGGTTGTCTTAGCCACGCTGGCCACCTGCTTTTTGAGCAGGAGTTGCAAGTCTAGGAGAACCTCAAAGTTATTCACCAAGTCTATCTGAGGTAGTACCATCCCATCCAGAACTAAAGATGATAAACCTCCAGATCCCGAGGCTCCATGTATCCACAGAGACTTCATCTTCCCAAGGTTCAGCTGAAGCCTGTTTTTCCCCATCCAGGCCCGCACAACTTCCAGGCACCGCAAAAGGGCAGCCACAACATCACTTGGATCACCAGGGATGGAGATGTAAAGCTGAGTGTCATCAGCATATTGATGATATCTCATCCCACGGTGTCAGTCACCCAACTGTTTTTTACAGATGTTAAAAACAATGGAGAAAATATCAAGCACTACACTACGCCAAAGGAACGGCCATGGGCTGGATCTTTCACCCCCTAACAATACTGAATAGAACTGGCCATGGAGAAAGGAACTGAACCAGCACAACATTGCTGCAGATCCCATTTACTAATTTTTGAATGATTAACTGAACAGATGTTGCAGAAACCCAAACAGGTAGCTCCTGAAGAGGAGGAATCACAATTAGATACACTATTGTGCATTGGAATTACAGTTATATTGATTTTAAAAATCTGCTGAATAGGAATCAATTCCATCACATTTGGGAGGCTTGAATCAAAACCAATTGGCTGTAGTAGAAGCCAAATCTGAAGTGAAGCCAAACGTTTAATGTAATTTTGCTGCAGACAGCTATTGTGGTACCAACTCAGCTGTCAAACCAGCCTGCAGTCAGGAATTCTAGTCTAGTTTAAATATTATATTATGCATATTCCAAACCTCTTGACCATTTTTCTGTAGTTCATGTGCTTGCTGTTTATAGAAATAGACTGGTAAATCTGCAGAAAGTAATTAATAAAAAATTAGCTCCTTAATCAAAAATTCTTCCTATTTGTTTGTTTTATTATCTCCTCTCCCAAAGGGTGACATTTAATATACCAGGTGCTGGTGTATTAAATGAACGGCTAAATATATCCTTCATCCCTTTCTTTTATAGACTTTCATGAATGCATGCATACATATCCTTATTAAAACGTTAAGAAAAGTGTAAGGATTTCAGTAAGGTTATAGATGCATTTTCTTTTGGATAATAACAAGGAAACTGTAAATGCCATCTAATCCATATGAATCTATGCCACGTATATAGTGTTATATCATTCATAATATATGGATAAACTTTGTTGTTTTTTCTTCTTGGGGTCTTAAGGCCAAATTCATTGTTCCATAATATTTTACTTATATCAGTATATACAAATCTACAGTTTCATTGACAAAAATGTGAAAATATTATAAAATGTCTGTGTGTGTGTTGAAAAGTGTTATATCTGCGCTATTAGACACACACACAGAGGGTCTATGACAATTCACCATGGCCAACTCACTATGGCCAACTCACTATAGCCAACTTGCCACAACCAACTAGCCACAGGACAATTTGCTGTGGGACAAGAGTTACACTAATATCAACAATACAGTGGAATAGAATCATTAAAGAAAGGATGCAGAAGGAGAGACAGAATGAAATATAAATGACAACAATTAAAATATTTTTTATTTATTTTCAATAATCAAATTGAATTGTCCTGCAGCGAGTTTTCCTGTGGTGAGTTGGCCATGGCGAGTTGGCTGCAGCGAGATGGCTGTGGCAATTTGTACATTCTGGAGAGGGATCCCTTAGCCAGAAGATGCTTTTAACTCCTATCACTGCCTATTCTTGATTATCTAGCTTTTATTGTATGCCCCTCCTTCCATTTTTAAAACTTGTCCTTTTTTGTTTCTCAGTTTATCAGATAGCTTCTTTATACTATCACATTACTTTAATCATGTCTTCAATTTTTATCCCTCTTTGATATTATTTGTTTGAGCTTTAATGAGCTTGATCCAACTTGTATCATCTACAAGACTTTATCCAAATTTTTAATAAAAATATAGAAGTATAGCGACCTCAGATCTGACTCTTCATCATTCAGTATCTGTCTACTTTGATGAGGATCTGCTGATGAATTTTGAGGTAGCTTTTCAGCTATTGTAATGTCATTCAGTCCACATTTTTGCCAAATGTTTTGCTAAAGTCAAGGTATATTATGTCAATAGCTTTCCTACAATCTATTAAGGAAATTATCTATTTTTTTAAAAAAAAATGATATAAGATTTCTTCTTGTAAGTGTTTTTAAGATACTTAGAGTTCAATCTCTTTATGGTCTGCTTCAGAAGCTTTCCATTTTCCAAGCATCGGTGTCCAAAATATTTTATATTACATATTTTACTGGAGCTACCTTTTCTATTTTTTTAAAGATGTGGACAATGTTTCTCCTCTTCCAGTCATCTGGCACTTCACAAATCCTCCAACATTTTTCACTGGTAATATGTAATGGTTCAGCTGTGCTTGGACAAATGTGTTCTAGCAATCCAAAATGAGTTCATTTTTCCATTAAACAATGGGGCCATCTCCATTAATGTATTCTTTTAGTATTGTGATACCTGGCTCACTTCCATAGCACATTCTCTGGCTTACTCTCCCGGAACTTTTTTTCCCATAATGCTTTTTCCCAATTGAATTATATAAATCTCCAAGCTAGAGTGTTATCATTTGTTCTGATGTGTGTGGATTTGAGGTTGGCAAAAGCTTTTTCCCCAATCTTTTGCTTCGATCTCAAAGCAGAGGGAGAAGGATTTGGAGACAGGCAATACATGGCCCCATGTCTTACTACTTCCAAGTTATTTTTCATCGTGTACCTATAGAAGCAGGCTGCTGAAAAGAATCACAGCCTTGATTCTTAAACCTGTACTTATGTGCAACTGTCAGACTATTTTTTAATGACAGTTGTGTGAAAGAGAGGAAATTAAAATTATCAGTTTATTTCACTTTGCCTGGAAGAGGATCTTGATGGTCTCTTACAGGGATTTAAACTTCTCTTGTACTGTAATTGCAGTAAAGTAATTGTGGTTTGTACTGCTCATCCCAATGGGAGAGATCTTAGTTAGGCTATGTCCCCAGTAATATCTAACTACAGCACAATCAACAACAGCAATTTGTTCCCTTATGTCCAGAACATTGTTTCATTTGGCTCCCAGCATAGTTCTAAAAGAACATTGTTAGTTGTACAAATATTAAAGTAATATTTTTCCCCTCATTCGAATGCTGCTCTAAAGAAAGCCTCAAGGTGTATGAAACCTGTAGCCTTTATCATCCATTGTTTTGGAAGGAAGTCAAGTTACCAGAACGAAGTTGTTTTGTAAGAATTCCTTCTCACTAACCAGAAACTTACAGTAGTCTGAGAGCAGTGGTGAAATCCAAATTTTTTTACTACCGGTTCTGTGGGCGCGGCTCGGTGGGCATGGTGTGGCTTGGTGGACGTGGCTTGGTAGGCATGGCAGGGGAAGGATACTGCAAAATCTCCATTCCCACCCCACTCTGGGGCCAGCCAGAGGTAGTATTTGCTGGTTCTCCGAACTACTCTAAATTTCCGCTACCGGTTCTCCAGAGCCTGTCAGAACCTGCTGGATTTCACCCCTGTCTGTGAGGGATTCTTGGTGTCCTGTCCATCTCATTAAAATAGTTGTCTCTTCTCCTGAGTTCGCCTGGTAGGACAGTGGATTTCTCGCCCCGCTGGACTTTATTTCCCACACAGATTTAAGTACAACTAGGGTTTCATATCCACGTGATGCCCATAGACCTCATGGACATTATGTGGATGTGACTAGAGCCACACATGCAACAGAGCACAGACCACACTTGTATTTGTATTGGGATGAAGTAGTGGCACTTCCTGTAAGTCAGGGAAATAGCCTCTTCTCTGGAGTTAGACTGACAGTTTTCTAAAAACTAGATTGAATAAGGGAAACAACACTCTTGACTGGAGGATTTGATTGTCAAGTTATTTTTATGGTTTCATGTTATTTATTGTTTGGTCTGGGAGTCTAATAATGACACTTCTTATGGCAGTTTTCATATTTGATGCCTACTTATGTATGTAGATACTTTTACATGCTGGGGTTTTTTTTCCAAAATAAAAAATACAGTGTGGTGACCTTTCCAGATGCATAAATATGACTGCCAAGCCATAGACTTGTTTTTGGATCAGGCTATCTTGGCACTATCTAGTATTGTGATGAGATGGACAGCAAACAAATTTAACAATTAGTAATAATCAAGACCAAACAAGTAAAAATATTGATTTTAATTAACAAAAAAAGACTATTTCAAGTCTCAGCTCAGTCTTTGAATGTATTGAGTTTACTTGCATTGTGGCGATTTCTGTAGATCGTTGATGTGCCTTCAACATTTTAATATGGCTAAGCTCATATGAAATTTGAGGCATAAGCTACAATTATTAGAATTGCACATTACTGGGTTCATTCAATGCTTACCGTGTTTTCCCGAAAATAAGACCTGTCTTATATTTTTTGAACCCTGAAATAAGCACTTGGCCTTACTGCCATGCACTCAAAACCCCGATTGGGCTTATTATCAGGGGATTTCTTATTTTGGGGGAAACAGGGTAGTTACAAACCCCAGCTACAAGCTATAATGGCTGAGTTTATATAGAAGTTGATATAGAATAACAGAGTGGGAAAGAGACCTTGGAGATCTTCAAGTCCAACCCCCTACTCAGGTAGGAAACCCTATACCATTTCAGATAAATGATTGTCCAATCTCTTTTTAAAAAATTCCAGTGTGGTAGCATTCACAATGCTGGAGGCAAGTTGTTCCACTGATTAATTGTTCTAACTGTCAGGAAATTTCTCCTTAGTTCTAGGTTGCCTCTCTCCTTGATTAGTTTCCATCCATTGCTTCTTGTTCTGCCCTCAGGTGCTTTGGAGAATAGATTGACCCCCTCTTCTTTGTGGCAACCCCTGAGATATTGGAACCCTGCTATCATGTCGCCCATAGTCCTTCTCTTCATTAAACTAGACATACCCAATTCCAGCAACTATTCTTTATATATTTTAGCCTCTAATCCCCTAATCAGTGGTGGGACTCAAATTTTTTTACTACCGGTTCTGTGGGTGTGGCTTGGTGGGCATGGCATGGCTTGGTGGACATGGCTTGGTGGGCGTGGCAGAGGAAGGATACTGCAAAATCCCCATTTCCTCCCATCAGCTGGGACTCGGGAGGCAGAGAATAGATGGGGCCAGGGCCAGTCAGAAGTGGTATTTACCAGTTCTCCGTTTGAGAACTGGTAAACTGGTATTTACCAGTTTCAAAATTTCCACTACCGGTTCTCCAGAACTGGTCAAAACCTGCTGAATACCACCTCTGCCTCTAATCATCTTTGTTGCTTTTCTCTGCACTCTTTATAGAGTTTCAATGTCTTTTTTACATCGTGGCGACCAAAACTGGATGCAGTATTCCAACTGTGGCCTTACCAAGGCATTATAAAGTGGTATTAACACTTCACGTGATCGTGATTATATCCCTTTGTTCATACAGTATGTTAATTACATCTACATAGTGTGCTAAATCATAATGTGATTTAATTTGAATTGGATTAATTAGTTTGTTTTAGGAATACAATCACTGCAGTTTATAAATTATGGCTTATAATTTAGGGTGAGTCCAGGGAATTTAACAAATAGTGGCCCGTTCGTCAAATGATGGCTCAGTGTAATATCTCAGTCACTTAGTTTAAGTCAAACCAATTTATTGGCCTACTGATGTTTCTTGTAGAGCCATCTGTACATAAGCAGATGGAGAGACAAATATAGACAGGCTTTCAAGGCTTGCAATCCTTATAGCTTACCCAATTGAGCCTAATACTTCTTACTTCTAAATAGATACACACAGAATTGAATTGTTCATTGTATTTGGTAATGTAGAAGAGCGTTTGCATGGTAGATCTGAGCAACAGCTGGTTTAGAACAAATGTGACACTATCAAAGCCACTTATTGCAGTGATTAACTCGGGTATTACTAAATTCACAACCAAAAAGGGCCTAACGCTTCGTTGTCTAGAGAAATAAAAAGAAAAAAAAATAATCACCAGGATATTTTTAGGGGGGGAAACGAGAATCCGTTTATAACAGGGGAAACATGCCTGTATGACAGATCCTTTGGCCTAAAAGTCAATCGAAGTCTTTGTAGAATCCATCATTTTTGTCAAAATAACTAAAACAGTATTGTGCCAACATGATGCAAGTTGTTGTGTATATCTCCACCTGTCATCTCACAGACACTGCTAGATGATAAAAAAAAAAAAGAAAAGAAAAGCATTGAAACTGAGCCAAACCAAGGAAATTCAGATTTTGATAATTTGGGGCAAAATTGAACATTCCTTAAATTTGCCCATTTATATAAAAAGTAATAAATCTGTGCTTTTGTTCAATCTTTAATTATTATTTTTTCTTCTTCAGAATTTAACTTGTTAATATACAGTATTAGGCATTAATTCTTGAAATGCTTCTTTGTGCTGCGTGTTAATGAAATGAGAGATGTCATCACTCTCAAATAATCTGCATATAGCATTTATAATTTCCTAAAATAAGAGCAGCAATGATCTTGCAGTCCTAATCTCAGTTTGCTGTTGCTCAAAAGGTCACAGCTATGGTTAGCTACAATCCCCATTAACTTTGAAAGTGGAGAGAGATTGAGGGAAATGAGAAATACCATTACTGCTCTTATCAATGTAGCATGGAGCAATTTATGCAATTAGGCTCTTAATGCCACCATTTTCACTTTCAAGTTGTCAGAGGCAGTTTAAAAGAAAGCAAGGTTTGATCTTCATTGCTTTGCAATTGATCTTGCAGGAACAAAAATGTTCTCGCTCCACGCAAAAGGGAGGGGAAAAAATGTTTAGAAACCACATTGACTTGCATTTTGCAATTGGCTCCTCCCCTACCAAAGGGATAAGGAATTATTATTTCATCCCTGGTCCTTTTGTTTGGTCTGCTGAGTGGGAACTGCAAAGCCATCATGCTACCATTTCCCTTAAAGGACCTGAATTTCAGGAGCCAGAAAAGGTTACTGAGGCAAGAGAAAAGATAGGCAAAAACAACAACAACAACAACAACTGTTTGCTTCACAAACATTTTAACCACACACCCTGCAGCCAAGCAAGAAGTAGGTCTCTTCAGCTATCAGACATTGTATCAGTACAGAGTTTACTTTCAGGCTGGCTCAGAATCCTCATGTGACCATCAGTCAAGGGTGTGTGTGTAAATAGCATTGAACCTGATGTGCGAATGAGTATTTGCAACAGCAGCACATGAACCCTTCTGCCCTTATATCACCCAAACTGGAATCACATACGCTGCCATTGAGGAAACGCGCACAAGATAAACTGAACAGAGAATCAAACAATGTGTAATGTGTTATTTAAAGTTCAAAGGGCCAGGGGAAAACTTCAACGGATCGAAATTTCAATGAATTGCTACCGCTATCCAAACAAGACAGATATACTGTACATGCTTGTTATTCCACCAGCCTTACCCATTGTTATTTAGATCTGCATCATTGCCCATGTGATCTTGTTCTGTCGGGTCAAGAGAAATACGCTATGACCCAACCGTATGCTATAAGGAACAAGGTCTCATTAACTACCTGTTTAGATATATTCCAAATTACTTTTATGTTTACATTTTCTCCCCCTGCTCCAAATTAGAACTAAATTTGGCTTCTAATTATTGTAGACTGCAGAATATCTGTAAAAAGGAATATTAGTCTCTATTTAAGAGCTGGTTTGGTTTAGTGGTTTAAGGCAGCGGCCCCCAACATTTAATAATAATAATAACAACAGTAAGAGAGTTGGAAGGGACCTTGGAGGTCATTTAGTCCAACCCCCTGCTCATGCAGGAGACCTATACTAGGGATTCAAACTGCCAAACTGCTGGCCTTTCTGATCAACAAGCTCAGCGTCTTAGCCACTGCACCAGAGACCGGTTCCATGGAGAGAGGTTGTTCCATGGACCGGTGGCAGGGGGGGCGTGGTTTCACGTGCTGCCTGCATCCCACGGATGGGGTTTCCTTTGTTTGCATGGACCGGCTTCTGGCACGCTGTGGACCGGTGCCGGTCCACAAACTGGGGATGGGGACCCCTAGTTTAAGGTACCAGTCTAAGAGTAAGCAAACCTGAGTTCTAATCCTCCAACTTGGCTGGGGAATTCAGGGAGTTGAAGTTGCCAAGATTGAGAAACACTGCTGCAATTTCCTTATTTCCTTTCAAACAAGACTGCTTGTGGCAAGACCACTACCACATGTAACACTTTCCAAGGAGATAAATATCTGCATAAGCAACTTCAACTTCACCAGGAACCCTGGTGGCACAGTGCAGTATTGCAGTCAAACTCTGTCCACAGCGTAGAGTTTGATCCTGATGGGGCTCAAGCAGTGGTGGGTTTCAAAAACTTTTACTACCGGTTCCGTGGGTATGGTTTGGTGGGTGTGGCTTGGTGCGCATAGCAGGGGAAGGTTGCTGCAAAATCCCCATTTCCTCCCGATCAGCTGGGACTTGGGAGGCAGAGAATAGATGGGGGCGTTGCCAGTCAGAATTTTTACTACTGGTTCTCCGAACTACTCAAAATTTCTGCTACCAATTCTGGAGAACTGGTCAGAACCTGCTGAAACCCACTTCTGGGCTCAAGGTTGACTCAGCCTTCCATCCTTCTGAGGTTGGTAAAATGAGAATCCAGATTCCTGGGGGCAATATGCAAATAAAACTTTATTGTAAATCGCCCAGAGAGTGCTGTAACACACTATGGGACAGTATATACAGTCTAAATGCTATTGCTATTCAAGCCCATGAGTTTCTTAGAATGATCACCGAATTTAAGAATATCCTCTACAGCAATGCTGCTTTGCTGACAACATTTCAGAATTTGGAAAATACAGAGAAATCAATAAAAGGTCTGCTTGGGAAGAATGAATCTCCTCTTTTAACCAATGTAATGGCAGTGTTCCAAATGTCCTCTTGAGCATTGTTCATTGGTTGGATGAGATCTGAAATGTAGGACCACTATCTCTCTCCCTGTCTGATATATGATGCCATTGACCTGGAGGATTCTTAAAAAGAGATACGAGGAGCTGGGTGTTCTGGCCTGAGAACCCAAAATTTATTGAGCAATAACTCCTATCATCCCAGCCTGTCTAATGTTCAGGAAAGAGCAGAGTTGTAATCACTGTATGGGCAGACTTCATTTCCCAGTCAGTGACTTTCCTGATCCTTTAAATCACTTTACCTATATTGCCTTTTCTTTGACGGTGCTGTGGAGTTGTAGAAACTGACATGAGGTGTTAAGGTTGCCCAGTATTGATTTTGAATTACCTCCTTCCTCCAATTTCTAAAATCTCCACTTTCCTTCTCATTCCATAGGGATAGGCAGATATACTGTAGAAATATTCAGGCAATTTTAATGCAACATATACAATTCCATAGAGTGTTTTAGATTCCTTTATAATTTCTTCATTAATATATCAGATTATTTTCAATCTTTTCTCTTTTCCCAGAAACATAATTATGTACCTTCTTGCATAATAATAATAATAATAATAATAATAATAATAATAATAATAATAATAATTGGAAAGAAATAACTTACTTCCTGTAGAACAGAAAGGATGCTGCAAAAACTCAAGAGGAACAAAGGATCAATTGCTGATTGACAAGCTAATCCTAAAGAACTCAAAGAAAAGACGAACCTACCTGTTCATGGCTTGGATAGACTATAAGAAAGCGTTTGATTCAGTTCCCCATAGCTGGATCAAGAAATGCCTGGAAATCTTTGGCATCAGCAGAAACATACAAAAATTCATGGAATCTTCAATAAACCTCTGGAAAACAAAACTTATGGCTAATGAAGAAGAACTAGGTGATGTTGAAATTAAACAAGGCATTTTCCAGGGTGATTCCCTTTCACCCCTACTTTTTATACTCTCAATGCTACCACTGACAATCATTTTGAAAAAGCTGAACTGTGGATACGAACTTACAAAGAAAGGACTGAAAATCTCGCACTTGATGTACATGGATGATTTGAAGCTGTTTGGTAAAACAAAAGCTGAACTGAATTTATTAATTGAACACACAAAAGAATTTAGCCAAGACATTGGTATGCAGTTTGGAATTGACAAATGTGCAACAATAGCAACCAAAGCAGGTAAGATCATAGAAGAGGATGGAATAGAACTAGAGAATGAAGAAACGATAAAGGCAGTAAAATCAGAAGAAGGCTACAAGTACTTGGGGATTTTAGAGGCCTCTGACTTAATGCATAATAAAGTCAAGGAAATAACTTCAGCCAAGTACATTCGGCGAATTCGTAAGATATTAATGTCCAAATTGAGCGGAGGAAACATCATAAAAGCCATAAATACCTGGGCTATACCTGTGATTCGATACTCTGCAGGAATAATTGACTGGACCCAGATGGAGTTAGACAATTTGGACAGAAAAACAAGGAAGCTTATGACAATGAATCATGCCTTGCACCCTAAAAGTGATGTTGACCGATTATATTTACCAAGAGCAGAGGGTGGTCGAGGACTCCTACAAGTAAAGCAGACTGTGGAAGAAGAAAATTGCAGCTTGAATGATTACATCCAGAAAAGGGGAGAACCAATGATTAAGGAAGTAAATAAAGGAGGCCTTTTAAAGACAACTAAAACAAAAGCAGAATATAAGAAAGAAGTAATTGAGCAGCGAGCTGAAAATTGGAAAAGCAAAGCTCTGCATGGCCAATACTTGAAAAGTATTGAAGGCAAAGGTGACCAGAAATTAACTTGGAACTGGTTAAGATCAGGAGTACTGAAAAAAGAAACAGAAAGCTTTATTTTGGCAGCTCAAGAACAAGCCCTAGCCACAAACTACATGAAGGCAAAAATTCAACATGTTACCACCAACAGCAAATGCCGCCTCTGTAATCAGAAAGATGAGATAGTCGACCACCTGATCAGTGGCTGCAGCAAAATTTCACAAACCGACTACTTACAACGCCATGACCGCGTTGCTAAGATCATTCACTGGAAATTGTGCCAGAAGTTTGGATTTGAGTACAGCAAAAACCACTGGGAACATCAGGTTGAGAAAGTTTTAGAGAATGAGAAACTCAAGATCTTGTGGGACTTTAGGATTCAGATTGACAGGCACTTGGTCCACAACACACCTGACATAACGGTAGTTGATGAGAAAAAAGTATGGTTCATTGACATTGCAATACCTGGTGATGCACGGATTGAAGATAAGCAGCAAGAAAAAATCACAAAGTACCGGGACTTGCAAATTGAAGTTGAGCGACTATGGAAAAAGAAATCATGTGTTGTTCCGATTGTAATTGGAGCCCTTGGAGCAATACCCAAAGGGCTACCCCGCTATTTAGAAATTCTAAATTTACCGGACTTGAACATTTTGACTCTACAAAAAACCACTTTACTCGGAACAGCTTACATCCTCCGACGATACCTTAACAGTTCCTAGGTCCTTGGTTAGGACTCGAGCTGCTGAGCTATTAACCAGCCTCAAAGACTGTGGATCTCACTACAGATTAACCAATAATAATAATAATAATAATAATAATAATAATAATAATAAAGTGGCAACGACAAAAGCCTCCTGGGGGTTTGGTGTTTGTAGTTGTTCCTAGTAAAGATAGTTTGTAGGAACCTCTCATGAAGTTGTAGTGTTTTATAAAACCCCGTTTTGTAACATAGTATATATATATATTAAATATATATATACTATATATTTAATATATATATACTATATATTTAATATATATATACTATATATATATTATATAGTATATAATATATACTATATATTATATAGTATATATGATATACTATATATAATATAGTATATATATTATATATATATATATACAAAACAAAAGCCTTCTCTGGATACATTCAAGAGATGAGGTAATGCAAAATAAGCGAATGGACCATCTTGCAGCTGGAGAGGAATAGTCAAAACTGAATGGTGAGCAGGCCAGTGCATGTGTTAGGAGAACACACAAGAATCCCTTTATTTCCAAATGTAGAGAAGAACAACAAAGATGATTAGGGGACTGGAGGCTAAAATATATGAAGAATGGTTGCAGGTGTTATTTTCATTACACTAGTCTAGTGTAATGAAAATAAGGACTGGGGTGATATGCAGCAGTGTTCCAATATCTCAGGGTTGCAACAAAGAAGAATTTTTATCTTGTAAGCCGCCCTAAGTCCTTCAGGAGAAGGGCGGCATATAAATTGCAAAAAAAATAAAATAAAAAAATTCTCCAAAGCACCTGAAGGCAGGGCAAGAAGCAATGGATCAAAACTAATCAAGGAGAGAAGCAACCTAGAGCTAAGGAGAATTTTCCTGACAGTTAGTACAATTAATCAGTGGAACAACTTGCCTCCAGAAGTTGTGAATTCTCCAACACTGGAAGTTTTTAAGAAGAGATTGAACAGACAATTGTCTGAAGTGGTATAGGATTTCCTGCCTGAGCAGGGGGTTGGACTAGAAGACCTCCAAGGTCCCTTTCAACTCTGTTATTCTGTAAAGTATTGAAAGCTACATCATAATTTATCATTGCACGGATCAACCCATTACCAGAAATCCTCCCTACAAACCTGCTCATGTTTTGTAAGAGCTCATTAAGGGAAACAGCATAAGGTTCCACTGCATGGAGAGCAACGTTTAAAAATATCAAGAAATTAGATAGTCTTGAGCAATGCAAGGATATAAAACCAGAATTCATATCTTGATTTAAAAAAAAAAACACCTTCTTCTTCCGGTCAATATTCTGGCTGATTTAGGAAAGAAAGAATTGATAGGCCTCAGAAAGCAAGTCTTTTAATTTATTTCTCAGGGGCTCCTTATCAAAGCCGCAGTGAGAGTGCAGTGCAAAAAAGATGAAGGGATGGATGTGGATTCTAAAAGCTAAATGTGTGCAATGAGAGGAGAAGGGACCCAAATTAAGCCCCAGAGAATCAGATCCGTTTCCAGGTACTCAGCAAATGGAAAAGCTCACTTGGATATTCTTTTATTTCTTTCTCAGAACTGGTCTGGAATGAAGTGTCAATTCAAGCTGCTGCGCATGGCCGTTGCCTTGATCTGCAGTAAGTATCCTCATTAAATGATTCTCATTAGTGCACCTGCTTTGCCTAAAGATATTCTTGATCTCGTTTATTTTTTTCAGATTAGTAGTCTAGAGATAATAGTGGTAAATTAGAAAAATCAATCTTGGGACTGTCCCATACAGAACGGCTCACTTTGCTTTCTAAACCTGCAGAGGATGTGTGGATTTGGGACGAGACTGGATTGCACAACAATTAATTTGGATAGTGCTAATGAACAATCAATCTTTCTTTGATTGATGCCTTGAGCTTCCCCCTCAACCTTTGGGGGAAAAAAAACAGAGAAAGAAACCAGGAATAAAGGATGGCTTCTTGAAAGAGTAAATTGGGATTCCTGTTCAGCTAAGCTAGTGGTGGCTACTTGTGAAGGCTTCAGAAAGCAGAACTCTCCTTCCCTGACCTTGCTGGCCTTCAGGGAGGAAATTAAGACCTCTGAGTCAGACTAGTGTGTCCTTTAGGCAGATGTTTGTCCTCCAAGCTTTGCTTTACTCCAAGATGTTTCATTACCAAACTAGAGAACATCTTCAGTGCTGTTTTATATGTGCCCATTAGTGATTCTATAATAATATATCTTGCCTTGCTAAATGCAATCATACGTTTGTGCTCCTTGAAGCCAAAATGAGGGATACGGACCTGTTCCTTGATTTTTCCCACTTTAAGACTTGCTTGCATTTTTCTGATGGTTCAGTAGAGATGTTGGTCTAAACAGCAGTTGGCTTAAGTGGAAAAGAAGAGAGCCTCCATGAGGTTCTGGAGAGGCTGCCTAGTCTTTCCCAATCTATCCGTTTAATCTGAATCATCACCTGTATTCCCCTAGTCTTTGGCAACAGAGATTATAGCTGAACCCTAATATGATTTTCCATCCCATTATGACAATGGGACTAGGTGCAGAAAGAGAAAGAGGCAGTTGACTTTTTCAAGAGAAAAAAAGGGATAGGGGAATGAAAAGAAGGTTCATAGAGAAGGCATTTTTTTGGTCTGTCAGTAATGGGAGAAAAGACTTGTTCCGAAAAGAATGTTTTATTTAAAAAGATAAAGTTAACAGGGACTTCTTTTCAAGTCATTGGGTTTTTATTTCTTTTCCTGCTGTACATTTTAAAGATATATTTTAAAACTGCATATAAGGTGCGTTTTGCACATTCGTGAAATCTGGTTTAAAAAAACTGATCCAGAATGGTGGAGGATCTATCTTTTCACATGGCCTGAAACTCTTGCAAAATAAGCTGTTCTGTTCCTTGAAAATGCTGCTCAAAATGGTAAGGAAAAAATGCTGCATCACAGCATGATAGCATGGGATTATATGGGACAGTGAATGGGCAACGCAGTGCAATTTCTGATGAATTGTGGGCAAGTGTGATTTACTGCTTCATCTCTCTTTCAGTGAGCTTTGAATTTGGAAGAGCTGTATGGTTGAGATTCTACCCATCTGCTTATCCTCCATGCCCTCATCCCAGTTTCGTTGCCCACCTAGGTGGGGTGGGTGTTGGAATCACGCTTGGTGTGGTCATTCTAAGGAACTATGAGCAGAGACTTCAAGATCAATCAGTATGGTGGATCTTCGTTTCCATGTATATGGTGTTTGTTCTCTTTGCCATCTTCTGGAACATTTTTGCCTACAGCCTATTGGATCTAAAACTACCTCCACTTCCTTAAGAGCTTGGGCTAAACAACAGACAAAGAAGTGACTTCCACCTTCATGGGCAAAATAAAAAAAAAGGAAACCAGAGGATTTATTTTTTTATGAATGTGACAGGAGGGGAATGTATCCAGATTCTGGAATGACATGCACTGAGGGAGAACTATTCGTGCTGATGGGAAATGAATATTAAGGACGACTCCATGGATCCTTGCTTGGAAGATGTTTGGGCAATGGAAATTTACAGGTACCATGATCTTTATGAGCCACACCTTGTGCCCTTTGCTCATATAACCAGTTTGGTGCTGTACTCCAAAGGAAGATTCAGCCCCCTGGATGCTTAGCCCAATCCATATGGGTGAAATGTTCCTGCACCCAGTGAAAGCTCATCTGGATGGTTTTGTCTTTTTCAGCATTCACAGTTAGAAACTTTAGAAGAGCTTTTCTTAGCTGATGTCCTTCAGATGTGTTGTGCTATAAACCCATCACTTTGGTTCAAGATGATAGGAGCTGTAATCTATTACATTTGATTACGCCAGACCATCTTCAGGCCATTTGGAAAATATATTCCTTTCTTTAGTGGATGGGTTGTAATGTGGGGCAAAAGAAAGGCTTGGAGACCACATATGTCATATGACATGCCAGCCCAGTATCCATTTTGTAGCTCTATAGAGCCACAAAGTCTCTAAATCCAAATACTTTAGCTTTTCCTCCATTTGTCGAGTTTTCTGGAGAATTAAGTGGGAAAAATAAATGGAGGATTCTGATTTTAGATATTCACTCATGACCACTTGCAGAGACTGGTTTTCAGCTAAAGAATCAACCAAATCACACTGAAATATTTGAAGGTGCTTTAGTCTGCTTATAAAATTCAGCTGCCTATTTCATTGTTTTTTTAATTGTTTGTGGCTGGGTTTTTAGTCATCACAGACTACTTGAAACTATTGAATCTTACAATAACTATATTATTTCCTTTGGGGCTTTGGTCCTTCTGTTTATTTTAAAGCAGAATCTACTCCTTGAAGAAGAATTGTTAGATGGTCTACTTTTTAAAAGAATTCTTCCAGAATTTCACAACCCATTAAACAACATAATAGATATTCTTGATGTTTAGCTGCCTTTAACAAGCTCTGCTGCAGTCTTCTGTATTTGCAAGATCTTGGTCTACCAATTTTGGAAGAAATAGATGTGCTCTCCGGGCAAAACATTCTACCAATTTTGGTTTGCAAAATACAGGTTTGTCCTTTTGCCTCTTGTGAATGCAATCAGCAAAATTGTAATGATGTTTTGTTAATTGTTCACATATATTTTATTGCAGCCATTCTCAACCTGACAGTCTCTAAATACGTTGGGATTCAGCAGGACCAAAGGAATTCTGGGAACTGAAGTTTAAATCTGGTATTTTTAATCTACGCACAATTGAAAATGCTGGTCCTGTAGAGATGGTTTTAAAAAGTCCATATGGAGGGGCGAGCTGCATGATCGAAGCCCTGCCTCCTGTTTACATGCAGCAATGCACATTAAAAACAGGCAGAGTTTCTGTTGAGTTGTCACACCTACCTTATTGACATTTTACACTTGCCCTGTCAACATCTGTGGAAAAAGTTGGAGTTATCTGGTTTATTCAGGGCTACCAAATTTAGGCTGAGAAATCCAGATAACTAGATTGCAGTAAGGCAATCCAGATAACTTTTAACTGCCTGCTATTGTTTAGGAGTCCTCTGTTCATCCGGAATTCTGAGTGTTGTGGTCTCATTATAGTTGAGGACATGAGACTGGGGAGAATTGCTTTAATGGATCAGGAATGTGTTTAACAGTAGTACCTCAACAGGTGTGCAAGCCTGAGTGACTTATTTATGCAATCTCATGGGATGCACCTCTTCTGACAGGAGGGGGAGCTTTCGTGGGGAAAACAAATATCTCTGTGGATTTCAAATAATTAAATCTACACAGCTGCCAGGAAGCAAATAATAGTAGAACTTGAAGGACATTTATTTGTTTGTTTGTTTAGTCTAGAGAAAAATCAGCTGGGATCACGCCACATACTGGCCTAGATTAAATAAAATGAGGTACTTTGAAGTTCAGCATGTTGTGTGATTCTGGGGATCACACTCGGTCTTATTCAGGTGTTCAGGCATAGCCCGTTGTGATAGCACAGCAGTCATATTTTGTTAATTTGGGGTTTGGGGTTGGCGCAGGGGTTTGCAAACACCTTAGAGCGGGCAATCCCTGTTTTTTAAAACCCAATCAGCCTTGTGCAGGCAAAACAGAAACATCAGAATTTCCCTGGACTTTGCTGCTGATTTAGACTGCCGGAGTTTCAGTGGACAGTTGTGGTGTCACAAAAATTGAGAACTCCAATGAAAATGTACATTAAAATTCAATTATTAAAACATTTAATTTCTTGTCCAACCCTAACTCCAATAATTTAGGGGAGTGTCACACAAATATATCCATTATTTTAAGTCCTATTATAAAAAAAAATTTGAGAGTCCCTGGTTTAGCCTATTGCATGAACCCAACCATTTAGTGACATGAGTTGCCCGTTGCCAGCTCTAGATTTCAGGGATAGCCCTGGCTTGCCCTCTTTTTGAAATCTTGGCTTGCAGGATGCTTAAACCGTGACACCATACCTAACAGCTGAAGATCTTTCTCCTTTAACAACAAATTACGGAATCACAGCCATCTGCAGCAGGCATGGTTACGAGAGAATGATAGATGTTGCATGGTAACATCATGATGCAAATCTCATCATTACATATTTATGTCTCGATGCCTAACACAAGTATATAAGTCATGTGCCAGGATGCACATTTTATCACTTGTCCCTCTTTGATCCACCCCCTCCTTTTCAGATTACCGATATATATTTGGATTCTAGCAAAGCTACCTGGAAATGCCAAACTGCATAGGAGCTGAACCTGAAATTATGAGTGCATATTTAAATAAGATCCAGAGACCATCTCACACAATACATACACAGGTAGTCCTTGACATATGACCACAACTGAGCCCAAAATTTCTGTTGCTAAGTTAAGTGAGTTTTGCCCCATTTTATGATCTCTTCTTGCCATAGTTCTTAAGTGAATCATTACTGTTGTTAAGTTAGTAAGTGAATCTGGCTCCCCATTGACTTTGCTTGTCAGTGTTCTGACCTAAGTTTCCTTAGAAAGTATAAAGCACAATCTTAGTCCTGCAAAACCTCTTTTATTTATATGACTATAAATTACTTTCATTTACAGTCCGCAAGGCTTGATAAACAGTCTTTCAGAGGAAGGTTATCAACACCCACCTATCTCAGGTGGAATGCTGCCAGAGAGCTAATTTCCAGACGCAGGGCAAGGCCAAACTTGGCACAGAGTCACAAACAGAATTTTCAAATCTTGAATCGGCCAAATGAACTAATTGCTTCCTGCAAAAGCTCAAGTCCCGTTCGCTCTTCTTTTATGTCTTATGGGAGGGGCCAATCATCTCCAAGCCTTACTCCCAAGTTGACCCTGTTTCCTTAATTGTTCCTGTCTCCTGGCAGCTCTGTACATGCGCACACTGGTAACAGGCTCATGATGTTTTTCTGCCTTGCTGATGTCAGACTCCAGAGGTAGCAAAGAACTACTAGATGGCCTTGGCCCCCTCTCTGCCTCCAACTCAGAACCATTGTCCGAGCCTTCCCCAGCCCCCAGGACTGGCCCAAGATCCTCCCCAACCTCCTCACTATCTGATTCTGCTGCCAGCTCCGCTGGCTACCAGCAGGCCACAACAGTCAAAAGGTTGCAAAAGCTGATCACATGACCCTGGGACACTGCAACTATCATAAATATGTACCAGATGCCAAGTATCTGAATTTTGATTACGTGACCATGGGGATGCTGCAACGGTCGTAAGTGTGAAAAGCAAAGTCAATGGGGAAGCCAGATTCATTTAACAACTTAACAACAGCAATGGTTCACTTAACAATTGTCTCACTTAGCAACACAAATTTTGGGTTTAATTGTGGTCATAAGTAGAGGACCACCTGTATAGAAAAAAGAATGAGATAAAGCTGCAAAATATTACTGGTCATTATTCCAGTAAGCACATACTAGAAATTTGCAAATGCTTGCCTTACTGCACCGAAATCATGCTGGAAAAATTTAACACATCAGCACAAGTATGTACAATCCTGGGTGGAGAAAAATGTTTCTAAGATGCCAGTATTTCATCAAGGGACAAAACATATTTCTCTTGTTCTAAAATTATTTTGTCACCTTTTTCTATTGGATTTCTTCACCCGCTATGACCTGCCTCATAACTTAGCTTGGAATCGTCTGCAAAATTACCATTCTTTATCATCCAGGGAAAAAGGAGACAGATGTTTTCCGAATGTTCCGCTGCTGACTTCTCTTGTTAGCTTGTACATTCTGCTTGGACCATTTACACATGTCTCAAACAGTGGTAGGTTGCCCCTGGTTCGGTCCGGTTCTTGCAAACCGGTAGTAATGATGGCAGGAGGCTCCGCCCATCCGCCTGGATGCCATCATCGACGATCTGCGCATGTGCAGAAGCTTCTGCATATGTGCAGAAGCTTCTGCACATGCGCAGATCGTCGATGATGGCACACGCTTGCACACGCTCCCATTGCGAACCGGTAGTAAAGGTAAGTGGAACCCACCCCTGGTCTCAAATGTATCACAAATTTCAGTCTTCAGGATCATGGTGGCAGAGAAAGGTTTGAAATGCCAAGCATTCGCTTCCTCAAACAGGAGGGCCTTTGAGAGAGGGTTCAGAGTATCAAAAACGTTTGCAAAAATAATTAAAAGGGAAAAGGTCATTAAACAAAACAAAAGCTTGTCAGGATGACTTTTAATATTAAAGCAGTACAGTTTGAACATTAAAGAGCTTTTGCAAATGCATGATCCGAATCGTTGGCTTTGGGAGCTTATTGACCCTTTTGTGTGTCAGCAGAGTTTTCTACATCTCTAGCAAGCCAGAGAAGACTGGTTTTGTAGAAAATGCCACAGCATGCAAAATATTTTGGAATAAATATTGTCAGCAGTGACGCTACTCTCTACCCTTGGAAAGCATATACATTTTTATGAACCATGTATAGAATGCCTTTTAATGAGAGATGACAGCACAGTTCCAGATCACATCTTTGCTCAAACCAAACTTATACATCAGGAACCCTAGAAATTAAAATTCATGAATCAGGAAGGCAAATGAAATCCTGCAGAAACCCTGAAGGATTGCTTAATATTGTCGTTCCAATGGGTCATTTAACAAAGAATTGAAAATTGACTTGTCACCATGTCTTGTTCAGACATTCAGGAGAAAGGTTAGTCAATTTGAAACTGGGAAGAAACTGATAGGCAGCATCAACTGGGCCCTTCCCGTTCTCTCCCTGATCTCCACGTATTCACTTGAAAGTTTGAAAGTCAACTCTACTTGCATTTACGTATAGCTTCTCTCCACCTGTAGCAGTTTGCAGCATACGTATGGCATGCTGCCAAGCTATGTGGTAACATGTGGCTGATCTTGGCAGATCTCAAAAAATTTGTAAACTCAAACCTGGTTAATACTGGAACAGGAGATTGGCAGGAGATACCAAGGTTGTAGGTCACTCTGTGCATTTAAAAACAATAACAGCCCCTTTTGAAAAGGACAATAGCAAGCCACTTCTGTACAACTACCCAGGATCAATATGGAAGGATCCATGAAGTCACCAAGCATTCAACTCAATTCAAATCTGGCTTTATCTTTCCTTACTTTGATCCACAAAAGTGAAGTAACATGGCACATGGTCTCCCTGTAGGAAAACAGCATCCTGTCAAATCGAGAACTAAAAAACCTAGAACTAAGAAGAAATTTGAACAATTAAGTAGTGGAACAACCTGCCTCCAGAAGTTGTGAATTCTCTAACACTGGAAGTTTTTAAGAAGAGATTGGACAACCATTTGTCTGAAATGATATAGGATTTCCTGCCTGAGCCGGGGGTTGGATTAGAAGACCTCCAAGGTCCCTTCTGATTCTTATTCTATTCTAAATCTGACCTCCTTATCTTAATATGCCCTTAATATGACAGCAAATGGAATTTCCAATATAATCCAGGTCTGAACTGATAGAAGCAGCGATTAGAGAGGAAATCTGTTTTTCACTCTTTCAGTATCACAAGATGGAAGGACTTTGGAGTTAAACTTGCATTTAATATCGAATTATTCTGGAGCATTGTTGTTTCAAGGAGTGGAAGATTTCCCCTTTAGGTTTAAATATTCTGGTTAGTTTACACAATTAGTCTGGCACAGATGGTTTTTGCATCCTGTACTCCTTAGATTTTCACAGCACTTTCTGCTCTGGTCAGGTTCTCTGATAACTACCCTGACATACACATTTTAAACTCTTATATTGCTATCAAGAAGAGCGATTAAAAATACCAGTGGGGACGTAGTTGCATCTTCAGCTAAATTTTGTATGATCGGCTGAGAAGCAGAAAGTGCAAAATCAGACAAGCTCTTTTTTTCATAATGAAGAATCATAGTGCAGTTTTAAAAGCAGCTAAACAGAGCAGGAAAGGTCATGAAAAGGGAACATTGCTTAGCTCGAGCGCAGATATCATCTGGCCAAGGTAATGTGTAGGTAGGTGGCTATCTTTCAAAGAACTACAGTCACCATTTTTCAAGCTGATGTTTCATGGGCACAGCCTGCTCTTAAATTGATGCCATCTCTCCAAGGGAGTAAACATTAGTATCGTTTAGTATTGTGGGCAGTATCGTTTAAAATTATGTTAGGGAGAAAGATGTCTGTATATGAAGGGGTTTTGTTTTTGTTTTGTTTTTTTGGTAGAAACTTTCATATAATTTTTTTTAAAAAAAATATTGTTCCAGGAAGAGAGATAGTCCTGCCTAGTGTTTTGAGAACTTCCCTACTGAGGAATTGTAAGACACACAACACACTTCGAAGCATTCAGAGTGGTTTAAAGATCTGCTATAACTTCTGTGTGTCTTTTGATCTGAACACCCTCAAAAAAGGAAAATGTTGCCAGGCTTGAACAGCGTTTGATAGCTGGTTTACAATCAGGAGTACAATTTGCCAGAGGAAAGGTATGGATGAGGGAGCTTAATCCTTTGTCTATACTGTACACATTCCTCCCTTCCAGTGTTTTGGTTCAGCCTGCTTTTTAACCAATTTAAGAAAATGAAATTGGGTATTCAGTTTTGTTTTTTAGTAAAGGAAGGCAGGAAAAGATTACACAGCTGCCTTCTCTATAAATTATAATATGGTGCCCTTTTGGGGTACAGATGCGATGACCAGTGAGTCCTAGATGTGTGTTTAATATTGGAAACAGACTAGAACTGATTCTGGTCAGAAATCAATGGTTTTGTGCCATATGAACAAATGCTGTATCCTCAACTAATAGCAAAACATTCCAATCAGAAAGGTGTAGGTTTTCTAAACAAATGAAATGGCCAAAGGCAAGAAACAAATCAGGATCCCCAAATACGTCTTGGTTCCGATCTGTACTATGAATCACTGTTTAAATTAGGTGAAAGAGAAACCGGTTACTCTTTAGATGTTGGTTTCTCAGCTTCATTGCTCCCCCCCCCCCCCAAAAAAAAAGCACAGTCAACAGGAACTGTAGTCCCAAGTATCTGGTTTTCTACCACTATTTTAGTCTGATTCAGACATCTTGGGTAACTGTGGTTTAACAAGGAAAATCTCAGATACAAGAGAACTGTTCACAATATTTCTTCTTTTTATGTCTGAAGTAGTGAACTGTTCCATTAAGGTGTGGTTTATCAACAATTTCAATGTTCATGGCTTATTCTTAAATAATAGCCATCAATTTCAAATGTGTTTAAAATTTACCATGTATACTGAAGCAATGGCAGAGCAGCTTATCTCAGGAAATGATCCCGAAAGCTCTTCAGGCTGCTTTTGTTATTTAAATGTCAGGTTTCTGGATAGGAAGGGGCAAAGAATGGAAGCTGATGGGGAAAGACATTGGGGCAGTTTTTTTCCTAATTTGGCAAAAGGAAGCTGCTGGCAGCAGTGTACCCCAACTGTATGTAGCCAAATTCAACATGAATCTCTCACATGCAAGAAAAAAAGAGTTTAAACCTGCATGGAAAAAAACGGTTACCATCCAATATTATGCAACATTAAAAGGAACACTATAAAGGTCCTGCCACGGCAGATAAAGACAACTAATTTGTAGAATTCAATTTAACTGGAGTGGTCATTTATGGCCTCCCAGTGAAATGATGCACTTTTGAATGCGTTACAGAGCAACAATGAATCTTCCCCCATTAACCAACTTGCAAAGGTGAAGCAAAATAGAAGAAGCCTGTGCCAGTGTTAACAAAACTCAGGGATTTCTGAATACTGTATTGGGCCTATCGGATACTCTTAATTTCACACTGCTTTCTAATATCTTTAGATTCCCTCCAGATGTGCCGAACTACAGTTCTCTTAGGAACAGTAGTTCTTGGTCATGTTGGCTGAGAATTTATAGATATTGCCCATGCTGTTGGGGGCAGAGTGCTCTGAGTGTCGTTTCCTGATTTTGTATAGATGGCTAATGTAATCCTGGAGCTGTAGTAATATCCCTATAATGGTTTTAATTCAAAAGATATTGAAGATACGAGAGAGGAACATTGTAGAGATTTCCTCATGCATTTTTTTGAATGTGATATAGAGCATTAATCATACAATCACGTTCACCCGACATTCCAGTTATATCCTCCCTCAACTGTGTTCTTCCATCAGCAATGCAAGTAATCCTCAATTTACAACCATTCATTTAGCAGTTACAACGGCTCTGAAAAAAGTGACTTACGATGGTCCTTGCACTTATGACAGTCGCAGCATCCCCGTGGTCACGTGAAGGAAAATTCAGGTGCTTGTTATTTATGATAGTTGCACTGTCCCAGGGTCATGTCATCTCCATTTGCTGCCTTCCCAGGTTTTTTTGACACGTAGTCAATTGGAGAAACCAGATTTGCTTAACGGCAGCATGATTCACTTAAACAGCAGCAATGATTCATTTAGTGACCATGGCAAAAAAAGAGGTCATAAAATTGGGTGTGGCTCGCCGAACGATGAAAATTCTGGATCCAATCGTGGTTGTAAATCAAGGATTACCTGTATTGATCTTCCTTCCATTAAAAAAAACAAACCCTTTTAAAGGAAGAATTAGTAGTAGTGGTAACTACCTAGTCTCAGGACACCCAATCTACTTTTTTCCAGTTGCTTGTTTCTTTCTTCTCTGCCAATTATTGTGAACTTTCATGACTGTATAACTGTTCCTTTCAAATTTTAACCTCTGTATGTTGCCTCACATTTTTTCACAGCACATAGGAAATTATTGCCAGGTTAGATGCAATGTTTTCTGGTTGGTTCACATCCGCATTTTTTTTTAAATGACTTCTTTCTACAAATAATTAAATGGTAAGCATTTTAGGGCTAAAGTTGAGTTTAATAATCTTGAACTATGGTCCTATTAAATAATACTTTAGCTCAAACTGTATTCAAAATCCTTAGGATTTTGGGAACTCTCTTCCTTTGAACTGGGCCCTGAATCAGAATTTTGTTATCCAACCTCCCCCCTCCCCACCCTCAGCGCACCTTTACCCCCAAATTCAAGTCCAACACCACCAATGCTTGCTAGCAACCACCTTTCCTGTGTTCAGAGTAAGTGGTGAAATATGATGAGGCAAACGAGATACGTTCAATCTTTCAGGGTAGCAATGAACAGAAACAGGAACAAAGCCAACCTTGCTTGAAGGTGAATGCATTTAATATCCTAATTACTCAACGGTTCCGCATTAAAGAAAGCTTTCAGAGCCTCTCCAAGCTCTCCAAACAGAATGCAGTTCAGAGCTCACAGAATTTTACAGATTGAATTTGTGCAGCAAAAATACGTTAATGTTCGCCAAATTTAATACTCATTATTAGTCACTTAGGTTGATTCCACTGCCCCACAATGTACGCTGAAATAGCAAATGCAAGAAGAATGAACTTTTATTTTCCTGCACAGTTAATCTCTTCCTCCATGGCTTATTGTTATAGCACCAAACGAAGTGATTCTGCCTTAAAAAATATGCTGAATAGAACATGATTTTCCCATCAAGGGCTATTCAAGCAAAGAGGGTGCTTGCAAAGCAGCATGATGTAAGAAATGTCAAAGTATTTTTCTATTGTGTACGTAAGCATAATTTTCCACGAACAATTTTGTGCATAGATTTTATTTCAGATGTACTGTTCAGCTTTCTCCCCGCCCCCGCCCAGTAAGTGGTTGATATAAGCATACCTCACCAAAACCCCATTATCTACAACTTGTAAAAATGGGGTCAAGTTTTACAAGTACAAATATAAATAACTAATAATTCCATTTGACCAATGTGTACTTTATTTGGGGGTCCAAGTTCAGCCACCCTGGCGGAGTGAGAGACGATGCATGCATTGAGGTAAATAGCTTGTTGCTGGGGTGACGTGTGTATGTATGTGTATGTTTATGTGTGTGTAAAACAGCAAGACAGAATGGGAGAAAATCCATACGCTTGATCCAGACGTGCAGCTATGCTGCTTTCGGCTAGCCAAGATCCGTACTGTATCTGCTCATAAGCCATTTGGGCTTTTACACTGGCACTCCCTTCCACACAATTAATAATGCTGACAAAGCCACTTAATGCTTATTTTGTCTCCAGGAAGTACAGCTTGGATCCACACAATGCTGAAGTCTAGATCAATCCCATTGTTCTTTGTCTGTAACAGCTGGCACTTACTGAAAATTGTAGGCTAACATCTAGGGACTGCAAGCTCTGGATTGACTGTGGTGTATAAGGGAAGCCTAAAACCACAGTTTGGATACTACAAGGAAACAAACTTGTGGTTTTACAAGCCAGACAGACAGGAGAAAGCAGGGAGGAGGGTGAGCGCCTGAACACTCAGCTTGTTCCCATACCAACAAATACCAATTTAACTCGACCTCACAGTTGATGCTGTGAGAAGGGTTTTCTTTTTGAACCACACGTTTGTGTACTGTGAGGAGCTGGGACTGAGATCAGCTCTCCACGATAAGTTCACATGATTTAACACAAAAATGGCCTACATGCTCGAGCACTGTTGATTCTACACGGAGGCACACTGACTTGGTACTATACAAGCCACTCTCAGTTCAGAAGGAGGATTTAAGCTCCAAGCTGGTCCCTCATGAATTCTTCCAGCACACTGATGACATTCCGGGCTTCCTGCATTTCTGCATATTCTACTTTGACAATCTTCAAGAGCACGTCACCGCTGCCAGAGTTTTTTAGAAACAGGTAGCACTTGAACAAGGCGTAATGGCTCATTTCTGCCTGCCGGATGAACCGCTTCAGGTTGTTGATGTCCTGTATAGCCTGAAAAGGAAGCAGCCAATGTGAACACCTGTGTCCTGATCCATCTGAGAAAGCCTACACAGAAACCCAAGGTCTACACAGTCCCTTCCTTGACAGTGTCACTAGGATAAAAGGCAGTTGCATGCGGTCCACTGGGCAAGAAGAGAAGGGTGGATGACTTCCCCCTACAGGACAATCAGGGCAGACTGCCAAGGTACACTGCCAATAGATGTGTTGTATACATTCGGTGGTTCTTTGGACGCCCAATATGAATTTCTGCACCTCCTTCACGCACAACATGCTAATATACAGGAATCGGGAGCAGTCAATGAGAAATTTAGGATGAAGAACTTCTCATGTTTAATCTAATCTAGTAGCTCCCAAAATAACAGGCAACCAATAACGGGCATATCTCACAAGAAAGCCCATTATGTTCAAAGGTAGTGCCCACCATGGCAAGGGCACATAGCATTGCAGGTTCTCTGGATCAGGGGGGGTCTCCAACCTTGGCAACTTTAAGACTTGTGGATTTCAACTCCCAGAATTCCAAACTGGCTGAGGAATTCTGGGAGTTGAAGTCCACAAGTCTTAAAGTTGCCAAGGTTGGAGACCTCCCTGATCTAGATCACAGTGACTAGTTGCCATTAGAGAGCTTATGCAGGAGGAAAAGCAGACTTTCTCCAACTTATAAATATTTAATTGTATAAATGGCCTAGAAATTAATATACAGAACACTTATTCAACTCTTATGAATCAACGCATTCACAATGTAATCTGTAACATTTTTTTAAATTCCCCAAGCCTTTTTTTTTTAAATTTGATTTATATGCCGCCCTTCTCCGGAGACTCAGGGCAGCTTACAATGCGTTAAGCTATAGCCTTCATACTTTTGTATATTTATACAAAGTCAGCTTATTGCCCCCACAAACTGGGTCCTCAATTTACCTACTTTAGAAAGGATGGAAGGCTGAGTCAACCTTGAGCCTTACAAAATTAATTACTTATTTCCATTGTACGTTTGCCATAGTATTATATGCTCGTTCTATACAATTTTATTACTGCTATCCATGTGCTCTAAAGGTAGTCCTCGACTTAACAACAGCAATTGAGCCCAATATTTATGTTGCTAAGCGAAACAGTTGCTAAGTGAATCTTGCCCCATTTTACCACCTGTCTTGCCAAATTTGTTAAGTGAATCTGCCTTTGTTAAGTTAGGAAGACAGTTGTTAAGTGAGTCTGTCTTCCCTATTGACTTTGCTTGGAAGAAGGTCCCAAAAGAGAATCACGTGATCCCAGGGCACTGCAACCGTCATAAATATGAGCCCATTGCCAAGGGTCTGAATTTTGATCATGTGATCACAGGGATGCTGCAATAGTCATAACTGTGAAAAATGGTCATAATTCATGTTTTTCAGTGCCATTGTAACTTCAAACGGTAACTAAATGAACTGTTGTAAATTCAGGACCACTTGTATACCATACGCTAAATAAATAAATAATAAATATTCTGTGTTCCTGGAATGCATGACTGTTGTTCTGGCAGCATCAAATCACACAGGCAAAAGCCATCCATGGGATTCTTGCCAAGTTGAAGAGGAAAATACCGACTCAAGATTGCATTCTTTTAGAACAAATATACTTGAGCCACAATTGTTGTGCCTCAGGATGAAGACACAGTGGTGTCTTCATCCTGAGTTTTTATCCAACACCAGTGGTGTTTGATAAAAAACAATCCAGTAGTATTAGAACAACAGAAATTTTGTCATTACTTTTAACTGGAAATTAATTTAAAACCAATTCTTGTCCAAAATAGATTATGATTTGGGGATTGGGAAACACACGAGACTCAAAAGAAATTATAGTACATGAAACGTTTCATCTATCACTATTTCTAACAATCACAAATAACAGCCATCTCTAAGCCAATGCTCCAGCCAATGCATTTGGACTACAATTCTCGTCGTTCTTGCCCAACACAGATTTTTACCTTCAATTTAAAGTTTTCCAGTATTTGTCGAAAAAGAAAAGGATTCCCCCCTTCGGAAACATTCAGAAATGCTTGTGTCCAATCTTCACAAAACCTATTTGTTCCTGAGACATTTGTTGGAAAAAGAAAAATCTTATCATTTCAAGTTAATACGGTAAATTTACAAATGTCTTTAAAGTTACCTGAAAAAGATTTTGTACAAGACACAGATATTCCTTATGTACTTACAAAGGAAGAGAGTATTATTATTTCCTGAGGCTTCAAGAACGGACCAGCTCGGGATGCTGCTCTTTGGCCATCAATCTCACAATGGGAAATAAAGAAGGGTCAACATTTAAATGATCACCCTTATCTAGGCAAATTATGGAAAGACTCAACTCTCTGGAAAAGGCTCTAATGTTGGGAAAAGTGGAAGTAAAGAGAAGAGGATGATGAGCAACAGCAAGGTTTGAAAGCCAATATGGTCACATGATGCAAGTAACCAGACTAGAAACTAGGAGACTATGAGTTCTAGTCCCACCTGAGCCATGAAAGCCAGCTGGGTGATTCTGGACCAATCCCTGTCTCTCAGCCAATCCATCTCACAGGGTTGCTGTTAAGGGGAAAATAGGAGGAGGATGCATCCTTACTGTTTACTGTCTTGAGTTATTTATAAAAATATTAAAGGTGGGACAAAACTCTAATAAATCAATAAGGTGGATGGACTCAGTTATAATGGTGATGATGAGTGCACCATTGGGGGCCATGAAATACGAGATTAGGGATGGAGGAAATTATGTGGTTACTAGGAGTTGAAAACAATTTGACGATACATAATTTAAAAAACAATTATCCCTTGGAAAATACCACATATATTAAGTAAAGAATAATGGATAATAGTAAAGAATATGTATCTTAAGGAGCCACAGCATAGAGAGTTTGCTTCTGAGTTTTATAGAAATCCTTGGGTGAACAAAACACTCAGTAACAATGAAATTCTAGCTTGGATTAATTGGTTAGTTAGCTTTGCTTAATTGGTTAGTTAGCATAAAATGTCATAAACACTTTAGGAGCCAGCAGTAAGCTTGAAAAGATGCTGAGGATATGATTTTCTAGACTAGCCTTATTCAAACAGATGACTTAAACACATGTCAGATTTCCATTCCTTTAGGTCTAATGCTATCTGGCAATTCTTGGATTGAAAGTTAGCCTCTGGAGGGACCCCCGGTTGCAGCTTTAGGTTATGCCTGCATAATATTACAATGAATCTCAAGCATGCCATAAAGACCAAGAAAAATCTGACAAGTGATCTTTCAGAATTCTTCCTTTCTTTCAAGAGAGACAGAAAGGAAGAAAGAAAAGTATTGGTTTCCCAAAGGACCACTTTTAAGTGAGCCCAATAACAAAGCAATATACATGAAATAACCTAATCAAAATCTCTGTAGTGGTCCACCATCACGAACTTTCCAAATCTGGGAGTCGTTTTCTTATATTTGAGTATATTAGATTAGTGCAAGAGGAAGGCTAGGCCACAGTAAGGCTAGACTCAAATAAGACTGTCTGCCTTAAACAACTGTCTTTGTAGAGAGGTCTAAAACAACACCAGTCTATCGATATTCATTGTGCTAATGTTACTGAGCAGTACCTTGGATGCTAGAAGGATTTCCTTCTGTAAGCTTACCTGCACCGTGGAAGCAAAGTTGTGGCCCATTCAAGTCAATCACTACTGATTTGCATTGATCCTCTGTTGCTGCGGCTGTGCATAAGGAAGTCATCATTGTTTCCCTGACCAGATCTTGAAGACTTGCTGCTCGAAGGAACCTGGGAAAGATTGATAGTCATTGGGCAAGTTCCATTAAACATTTATCTCAAGAGGAGCAAGGGTGCCCCCTGAGTAATATTACCTTGAGGGACTTTTGCTTTTTTTTACCTGTTAATATCCTTCTCCGTCCTTTCTTCAGATCCATTCACTTCAACAGGAGTGCAACTCAGAGCCTTGAAAGAGCAGGCACAATGTCACTTCTTGGTATACTGACATTACTTTAGACTACAATTCTATACTCTTTGTCTGTCTCAGGAAACATTTGGCCAAGTTAATGTAAAGGGTTATGCCGTTAACAACTAGCAACTGCATTTTCAACAGGTGTCAAGTCAGTGGTGGGATTCAAAAATTTTTACTACCGGTTTTGTGGGTGTGGCTTGGCGGGAGTGGCAGGGGAAGGATACTGCAAAATCCCCATTCTCTCCCGATCAGCTGGGACTCGGGAGGCAGAGAATAGATGGGGGCGGGGCCAGTCAGAGGTGGTATTTACCGGTTCTCTGAACTACTCAAAACTTCCACTACTGGTTCTCCAGAACTGGTCAGAACCTGCAGAATACCGCCTCTGGTGTCAGTTGAACATCCATCAATTGTTGTTCTTCTCCTTCCTCCATCTTCCAGACCACTCAGAATGTACAGGTAGTCCTCGACTCACAACCACAACTGAGCCTAAAATTTCCATTGCTAAGCAAAGCAATTGCTAAGTGACTTTTCCCCCATTTTGTGACTTTTTTTTTTTGGCCACAGTTGTTAAAAGGCCTGCTGTTGTTAATTAGTAACACGGTCTTTAAATGAATCTGGCTTCCCCATGGACTCTACTTGTCAGAAGGTTGCAAAAAAAAAAAAAAAAAAAAGATTACATGACCCTGGCACACGGCAGTAGTCATAAATACATACCAGTCACCAATCGTTCGAATTTCGATCATGGGGATGTTGCTATGGTTATAAGTGTGAAAAATGACCATGAGTCAATTTTTTCAGTGTTGTTATAGCTTCAAATTAAATGAATGGTTGTAAGTCAAGGACTATCTGTATATGTAAACTTCCTGGCCTCCATTTTATTTTCAAACAACTTCAGTTGTATTAAAATGATGGTGAGCAAAGGCTTCCCGATTAGGCAGGAATTTGACCTCAAATAAAAGTAAACTAGAGCCAGTTTGATGTAGTTGGAGCTAGGAGTTCTAGTCCCGCCTTAGGCATGAAGCCAGCCTTGGGTCAGTCATTCTCTCTCAGCGCTAGCGAAAAGTGGCAGACCACTTCCAAAATCTTGTTAAGAAAACTGCAAGAATTTATCCAGAGAGTCACCAAGCGTCAACGCTGAATCAAAGGCCAAAAAATCAAGAAGAGTCAAACTCTGTTGAAAGAAGACCTTATTTTTGGCATCCTATCTATTTCTCTCTCTCCCTCCCTCCCTCCCCCCCCTCTCTCTCCCCCTCCCTCCCTCCTTCTCTCTCATCTGCAGAAAAACTGCTTTTCAAACTTTTACAGCTAAAAGCCCTGTCTAAGCATAATTGAATGTATATATTTAAAAACAGGTACATCAATTCCAGCTGCAGTAAGGGAAATCCATGTTTCTAAAACTGCTGGCCCAATTTTAAAATGAATTACATGTACAATTTAAACCTGGTGCTTCTTAAAACAAAGGGGTTCTTATCGTGTTATTCACGCTGTCAAAACCAATTGTTTGCTCACTTGTTTAAGCCATCAACACTCCCACAAACAGCCCCTTGCAATGTAGCTCTATAGCTATGTTGTGTTCCTTTCCTGAAAATAAAAAAATAATAATATGGAAGGATAGCAACTAGCACATCATGTCATCTAGTGTGTGTGCCTCCCCTCCCCCAGCCCGCCTGGTAAAATTCCAGGAAAGAGGCACACGCTAGGTGGCATGACGCACAATTAAAGATTTTTTTGAAGTAATGAAGTCTTATTTGTACACACTGTGACTATCACAACAGTTGCAGCGAAAGCAATGAATAAACAAGGCAAATCGTTCAACAAGAAACCCAAACAAAAGCGCACCACAGAGATCCAGGGAGAGTGAACTTTGTCTGGTACTCACAGCATGTAACACAAAGGCAAGTTTCTCCTTGAAAAGGTTCACCACCCTCTGAATAGGGCACACCAAATCCTCAAACCAAGTTCTCAGGAGCGGCTGAATGCAGGTCTCCAGGTTGCTTTGCTGCATCCAATTGAAATAAAAGTTGATCATTCTACAGGGTATGTGACTGTAAAGGGGAGCTCAGTGAAACAACTTGGGACAGCTTCTTTTGAAAATGTTGATTACTTTTCAGTCATTCCCCATTTCAGAGCCTACAAAATTTCCCTTGGGGCTAATTTGCTATCTTGAATCAAGAAAGTGAGTGAGAAGTAGCAGCATTAACAGCTTATCCAAACAGCTGTATTGAGTTCACCCAGGCATACAGGCAGGAGAATCCCTCCTCCCTGGTCTGTCCTTTAACACCTACAATCCTTCCGTACTATTTTACAAATTATTCTGGAAACTCCTAGAGATGCTAAAAAGTGTTTATGGTGCATCACAATAAGCTACATTCCACAAACACAAGCTCTGTGCCATCCCGCTCACACACACTCTCACACACACACCTTAGGAGTCTTTATTGAGGCTTCCAAGCCCAAATTACCTTCCCCAGCAATTCCTTGTGCCAGCACTAGCCCACAGTAGAAAGACCAGGCAAATCCACTATGCAAAGGCAAATCCCCTAACAAGGGATGCAAAGCTATTGTAAAGACAACATTTTAATTTCCCTATATGCCTATACGTAATCTGCAAACAAGAACAGATACTTCTTTCAAGATTTCTTTTTAGAGAGAACAGCATTAGCAGCATTCAGAAGTGACACATTCAAAACTAAGAGAGATCCCGGAGTGTTGGATGTCAAAGCGTCAAGCACTTAGACTTATATACCGCTTCACAGTGCTTTCCAGCCTCTCGGTTTACAGAGTCAGTGTATTGCCCCCAACAATCTGGGTCCTTATACTACCGACCTCGTAAGGATGGAAGGCTAAGTCCACCTTTAGCCAGTGAGGATTGAACTGCCAAACTGCTGGCAGAATTAGGCTGCATTATGACATTCTAACCACTGCGCCACCAGGGCCCTTGGTGGGATGTGGGTGTCACAGCACTTATCTTGAATGATATCCAATGTTTTCACATAGATAGTAGGAAGTATGAGAATCTTGAGGCTCTCCATATGATCACACTCATAAAGAGCTTGGTTCCCATAGAACAGTGGTGGCAAACCTATGGCACGTGTGCCAGAGGTGGCATGCAGAGCCCTTTCTGTGGGCACGTGAGCCATCATCCCAGCTCAGCTCCGCTGCGCATGCCTCCCGTCAGCCAGCTGGTCTTCAGGTCTCTGCCGCACATGCGCGGAGGGCGTGCGTGGGACGTGCCCACATGTACAGGGGCAGAATGCATGCAGGGGAGCAGGACACATGCGAGGCACCATGTGCGCATTGTATTTGGGGAGTTCATGCGCGCAAGCGCATTCGTGCACATGCACTTTGGGCACTCAGTCCGGAAAAGGTTAGTCATCACTGCCATAGAACCACCATAAACTCTAAAGATAATTTGTGAAGGCCAGTTTTTCGATTCTGACGCCACACAAACTCTCTAGAACAGGGGTGTCAAACTCAATGCCCATGGGCCAGATCCAGCCCACAGGATGTATAGATGTGGCCTGCAGGCCCGCCCTGAAAACAGCAAAAGATCGGCCCACAATGGCTCTGCAAGCAAAAACGGAGCTCGGGAGAGCCACACGTGTCCTCCTCAAGCTCCGTCTTTGCTAGCAGAGGGTTGCAGGAAGCCGTCACGGCCAAAACGAAGCCTTGATGAGAGATGTTGAGCTGGCCATGCCCCCCAAGGTCAAACACAACCCTGATGCAGCCCTCAATGAAATCAAGTTTGACACCCCTGCTCTAGAAGGACATCATGCAGACAATACTGGAAACCGCTAAGAGATGCAGGAGAATCAACAGTCAGATTAGCCTGTTTCTCTTCCAACTACATGGTAGCAAACAACAGAAACTAGTTGCTCTCTAAGTAACTTAGAAATGCTAGATCCCTTTCCTATTCTACCACTGAGATGCAGAGAAAATAGGCCCAGAGCACACCAATGCATGGGAAGTGAGATAAAGCTTCTTTGATCAAGATTTCTCTAGTGCCTCCTTAAGTGATTGAGGATCGTGAAAATCAAACTGTCTTCCTCAGCGAGTCTTCATTATCCTAGGTAAACAATTCTGATTAGGGATCTTCACAGGGAACTCAAAATAACTTCAAGCGTCTCAGTTTAACAATCAGCTTATAAAGAAACCAACATTTTCCATCTTGTTGGAGAGAAAAAAACAAAACAAAACCAGAAGAAGTAATTCAAATTTATTAACAGCAACGAACAGTTACCTCTTCATCAAGACTTACCTTTGAATCTAAACAAGTCTTCATATCTTGAACGTATCCATCAAGCTCAAGTCTGAATGTATCACTTTTAAGGAAATCATGCTTCAGTTCTGCCTAATCTTTATGTTTAACTCATCTTATAATTGATGTGCTGCATGTCTGTTAAAGATATTTTAAACATCCAGATACAGGTAGTCCTCAATTTACAACAGTTCATTTAGTGACCGTTCAAAGTTACAACAGCATGAAAAAAGCAACTTGCGACTGGTTTTCACACTTACAACTGTGGCAGCAACCCCATTGTCATGTGATCAAAATTCAGATGCTTGGCAACTGGTTCATATCTATGACAATTGCAATCCAGATTCACTTAACAACCATGTTACTAACTTTAGCAAATGCAATGATTCACTTAAAAACTGTAGGAAGAAAAGTCATAAAATGAGGCAAACTCACTTAACAAATGTTTCACTTAGCAACATAAATTTTGAGCTCAATCATGGTGGTAACTCTAGGATTATTCATTTATTTATTTATTCATGCATTCATTCATTCATTCATTGTTTGCCCATCGTACCATAGGGTAACTTTGGGCGGCTTAGCATTACATCCTAGTTAAAAGAAAAATGTGAAAATCAAACCTTACAACCAAAGACACATGGGGGAGGGGGAGGGCAGAGTGTGGGGTGGGAAGGTGGGATCTATTATTACTCAATCAACCACCTCCATTGTGCTGATCCCCCACTGGGCCCCCAAGCCAACTGGCACAGCCACATCTTTAGGTCCTTACAAAAAGATAAGGAGAGTATAAAAAATGATTTGGGAATGTGCATGATCTCTGGTCTAATTTAAGAGAACAATCAGAACAATGGGAATTGAAATAAATAAATAAATAAAAGGATCCCCATTTTAACCAAGACAGAAATATAGTAAAAGGATATAGTTCAAGCCCCTTCTCCGAGCCTCCTAAAAAACAGATGACATACTCCAAGGGACTCTCTCTCGATTCAGGATCAGCTCCTTCTGTACATTTGTCCGACTGGAACATGCAGTAATAACAACCAACTCGAGTTTCTGGAATACTGAATTAATCATAGGTTGGTTGCACCAAATCAGTTTAATGCTGTATTTCACTCTCCAGTTTACCTGTTCATCGATCTCATGACAAATGAAGCCCTTATTTTAATTCAGTCAGAATTAACCTCCAGAGGCAAGAATCTTACACAGGTTCTTAACTCCAGTCAATACACTTCGCTTCATATTTCTGTCAACCTCGTGATTCTACTTATTTTCCCTCAGAGCCAGTGTTGGTGAATGGAAAGCCAAATCACCCACCTTCTATTCCTGTGTTCAGGTAGTCCTCAATTTACAAGCATTCGTTTGGTGACCATTCCAAGTTATAATGGCACTGAAAAAGTAATTTATGCCCGTTTTTCACACTTATGGCCATCACAGCATCCCTACGGTCATGTGATTAAAATTCGGGCGTTTGGCAACTGGCATGTACTTATAACAATTGCTGTGCCCTGGGGTCATGTGATCACCATTTGTAACCTTCTCAGCCACGTCAATGAGGATTCGCTTAATGACCATGTGATTCACTTAACAACTGCAGTGATTTGCTTAACAACTGTGGGAAAAATGGGAAATGGGACAAAACTCACTTGATAACCATCTTGCTTAGCAACATAAATTTTAGACTCAATTGTGACCATAGGTCAAGGACTACCTGTAGTCTATAAACATGAAGTGGATTAAATAAAGATAAAACATAGTCAAAATGGGTGTTTTAAAAACAAAAAACGGCTACCCCTCCCGAATGCACTTAGGTGGAGCTGACATTTGGCAGTTTCCTGAGTAGATCTATGGTAGTCCCTGGAAGTGATTATGCCTGCCGTTTAGCCTGCTTTTTAAAATTCAGTGGCTCAAAGAAAACAGCCCTATAGATGAAATGACGAATTCATGGCTTCCTTGTCTAGCATTCCAGTACCAGGGGAAGAAATGTGGGGTGAGTAGCAGAGACTGCTAATACCCTGTTTCCCCCAAAATAAGACATCCCCTGATAATAAGCCCAATCGGGCTTTTGAGTGCATGGCAATAAGGCCAAGCACTTATTTCAGGGTTCAAAAAAATATAAGACAGGGTCTTGCTTTCGGGGAAACATGGTAATTTCTGCTGGGAAGAAAGACCCTTCACTCTGTATTTCACTCTGTAATTTCTGCTGGGAAGAAAAACCCTTCACTATGTGCTTTTCAAAGGCTAAAATGTTCATTATACGAATGATATGACTTAATCAAATGTTGCTTAAATACTGTTAAATATTCTTAGGAAAGCAAAAAGAAACACCCTCTTGAAGTCTGTTTCTGCTGGATAGATCCTTGTTATTTTCTCGACAACACTATGGATGTAATTCACCCCCTGCCTTCCAATTCCCAGACTCATCTCTAACTTAGCAGCTCCTGCTTGTTCAGGATCCAAGTCTTTCTGGCCCTCCTTAGCTTTTCAAGGTTGATCAGGTACCAGAATTAGCTGTGCTATTCTTAATAAGTTTAGCCTTTCCAAGAAAAAAAAAACTACAAAGAGCACACAACAGGCAATACTTCAAAAGTGATTTAGGCTCCAATTGCATAAATAGTAGTCCATTAACCTGGGACTAGCCCCATTAAATTGTGAGTTCCTTTTAAATAGAGCTGTATAGCAGGGGTGGGCAACCTGTAAACCCCAGCATCCCATTGGTAACATTACAGTGCCCATTTTGGTGGCAAAATGATTCTTTTTCAACAGCACTTCTTTTTTAAGGGAAGAAAGGGTGGGCTCTTGGGTTGAAGCTGCAATTTCGACCGGTTTTTCTGATGAAAGTGGTTTGCCTGCCAGAAACCTTCTATTCTTGTTTCCATCTTTAGCCCATCCTAATTTCTGTAGAAACAGGCAAATATTTTGCCCGTTTGAGCACTGACTGCCTATGGCTGACTGGGAGATGGAGTTGTAGCCTTGAGCACTGCAGGCCCCCATTCCCCGTCCCCCAACATGCTGCCGTATTACAAAATGAGGAAACGTCTACACAATTCTGATGCAACAGCCCTCTGCCTGCCTGGCAGTGTGATGAAAGAATTAACGGACGCTCTTGTACTTCCTGGTTGGGAAACCTGCCACCTTCTATCAGGTTTTGCTAAAGTATTAATCCCATCAACCCCAGCCAGCAAACAGCCAGTGGTGCAAAATGCTGGGAGTTGTTGTGCAGCACCCTCTAGAGGACCAGAAGTTGTCTTAATTCCTTGTAATGCTTCACATGCAGTGATTACAACTCCGTAGATATGCTAGATCCAGTATTTATACTGCTCAAAAAAATAAAGGGAACACAAGCAGAAGACATCCGAGATCTGAATGAATGAAATAGCCTTATTAAATACTTTGTTCTTTACATACAGTAGTTTATACACTGCTCAAACACCTAAAGAGAATACAAAACTACTGTATGTAATGAACAAAGTTATTTAATAAGGCTATTTCATTCATTCAGATCTCGGATGTCTTCTGCTTGTGTTCCCTTTATTTTTTTGAGCAGTGTATTTTAATGTGATAACACAAAAGCCAACCTGCCTTCCCCCCAAAGGGGGGGATATGCAGTGGCTTATGTATTCACGCTCCCATTAAATTTAAACATTAAATATGTTACCAGGTATCTAGCTCACTATCAGAGTTCAGTATAAGCTTATTCTACCTATTTTCATTGATCAACCGAGCATTCATTGAATGATAGTGAGATGAAGTTTATAGTTCAGAATTCAGAGCACATGCATAGTCTTTTTTTAAGTTTAAGCACTTGAAACCTTTAATTTGATAGTTATTAAATCAGTCATTAAAAGCTTAGACAATGAGTGTGTATATGAATATAAATATTCCTCAAATTATAACGGTTCGTTTAATGGCTATTCAAAGTTCCAACGGCACTGAAAAGAGTGATCTACAGGGCTGTGGAGTCGGGAGATAAATGTTCCGACTCCAACTCCTCAGTTTTTTTGTACTTCCGACTCCGACTCCAGGTACCCAAAATTTCCTCCGACTCCGACTCCTCGACTCCGACTCCGACTCCACAGCACTGGTGACCTATGACTGTTTTTCACACTTGCAGCCATTTCAGCATCCCCATGGTCATGTGATCAAAATTCAGATGCTGGGCAACCGAGTCATATTTCTGATGGCTGCAATGTCCTAGGGTCATGTGATTTCCCTTTTGACATTTTCTGCCAAGCGAAGTCAATGGGGAAGCCAGATTCACTTAACAATCGTGTTCCTAATTTAGCAACTGCAGTGATTCACTTAACAACTGTGGCAAGAAAGGTTGTAAAATGGGGCAAAACTCACTTAACAACTGTCTCACCTAGCAGCAGAAATGTTACATCTTGTAAATTTAGCTCAGTTGGAATGACAGTTAAAAAAAAAACAACCCACAGGATCAGGATCAGAAAGCTACTCTAAAAGTCAGGAGACTTTTTTTGATATGGTGGGGGGGGGGAGAGAAGAAATTGTTTGATTTTGTGCTGCAACCAGCGATATTCAGATGCTTCAAAGGCATGACGAGGAAGTGATCATTCAGAAATAAATAGCACAATTCAATCTTTGACTCATAAAAACAAAATTTAAAACGGTACATCCGCAATTTAGTTTGATTACACACAATTTAGTAAAATGGTATCACTAATGTATTAAGAAAGCTACAATTAATCAAAATTGCTTGAGATCACTAGACATCTCAGTCCATATCTACAGCCTTACCTCAACTCGACCGATATAACGTTGCCCATCCCCTCAAACAAAGCTCCTTTGTTAAGATGCTTGGCAACCAAACCACGCAACTCCATCTCAGCTTCAGTTGGTAAATTAGTGTCCACCAATGAAAGGCTTCATAAATGAAATAAAATGAAAAAAACACACCCATGATTATATCTATTGTTATATCTATTTATTTAGATTATAGAGTTACAAAAACCAGCTAACCACAACCAGTCCTTCGTACGTGCAATTAAATGCCAAGCTTTCAAAGAAAAAGATGCTATTTCTAGTTGGATATGAAGTTCCAAGTATGTCCCATTTAAATAAACAATCAAAACATGACTTGGAGTAAAACCAAGAGCTACAAAGTTGCACACTTCAGTCATTTTGCAGTATGGTATAACTCCATGTGATTCAATGAGCATGAATAACGGATAGGAATGAAAGCATGGAACAGAAGACAATAGACTTCTCAACTATATTTTCCTTGATTTGGTCTCCTCCACACAAGTATTTTTCCCTGTTTCTATAATATCCTTATTCATGTCTCATACCAGGAGCAGGAATTCCATTTGTAATGGCAGCAGTAAATTCAGTTTCTTTTTAAGGAAGTATATATTCTTAGAATATTGACAAATTTTTCATCAAGCTGGGAAATACATAAAAATATATAGTAATGAACTCTCATACTTCTTAATTTGTCAAGCACAGAAATCAGGAGTCCAGGCAGTTGAAATAAATATAGGTTTATTGTATGCTAATGCTCTTCTCTACAAGAATCTGAACTACTAATGATCAAAAATAATTGGCGGTAGATAAGAGTCAAAAGAATTCAAGGTGACCTGGACTTAGATTCATAAGTAGACTGTCATAAGACAGAAAGAGGAAGAGCTGAAGATTTGACAACAGTCAGATAAGAGGCAGCTTACCTCACAGAAGCAACATGCCATGGCAATGCAAACATCTCGGAAAGTTCCCTCCCTCGTTTCTTGGATTGTAAAGGCAAATGGGAAGAGATTTGCAAGACTGATGACAGTCTTCTGAGGAATTCTAGGCAAGAAACACACCCAGAATCTTGCTAGCCTGAAAGTACATTGCTTCCTCCTCCCTAAAAACTTCTGAGATGTTTGTCACATCATTACTGCTTGTGTCATCTAATTACAGAAAGAGTGGGAGATGAGTGCAATTGCAAGGGAACATAGTCCTTTCCCACATGCTTTAGAAATGTGCCTAGGAAACTAAGAAATCTTTGTCAAGATACCTCTTGCTAACTTTAAGCAGACAGTTAGTTAGGGAACTCCTCAGATAGTTGGTCCTTAACCTATTCAAAAATTAGAAGAGCAAAAGCAAGCCTTAAAGCAGAGCCAGAAAGAATTCACTAGTGCATTCATAGTGCACCAAGTTAAATGTTTGATAACAGTTAAAAATGGTTTGTCAGAACAAGAGATACATACATGCCCGTCTGTTATAACAATCCAAGATACAGCATGCAAAACCTTTCTGCCAAGTTCATTTTTACCTGAAGTCATCTGAAGATGTTTCAACTGGTGATTTGCTTGGACTCCCAACATCACTACCTGACCCTTGGTGTAATCTGAAAAAGTCAAATTAATTATGAATTAAAAGACAAAACGCATGTGGTTACAGGAAACTCAAAACACCTATCATATTATTATCATTGTTCTAAGGGAGAGGGAGTGAAAACCAGGACTGGGAAGAGGAGATTGGAATTTCTGAGAATTGAATCGACAATTCCAGGAGTATTTTTGGATTCAAATGGGCAAATAGCACCTTTTTTTTTTTAATTTGATTTATATGCCGCCCTTCTCTGGAGACTCAGAGCGGCTTACAGTGCGTTAAACAATAGCCTTCATACTTCTGTATATTTATACAAAGTCAGCTTATTGCCCCCACAAACTGGGTCCTCAGTTTACCCACCTTAGAAAGGATGGAAGGCTGAGTCGACCTTGAGCCTGGCTAGGATTGAACTCGCAGAAATTGCAGGCAGCTGGATCTTAATTGCTGCCTTTAGTAGGAGGCATTAGCCCCCTACGCTACTCAGGTTCTTGTTTTGAGCAGCTCTCTGAACAATTCAGAAGAATTTGATAGCCCAAGATGCGATAACTCCAATGTATGACCAACATTTTAAAATGCATTAGATAAATTCATCAATCAACAGACCTACTGTAGTCGCATTTTTTTCCTGTTAATTGTGTCCAATTTTTGGAGACTGCCTGGACAAGTCCCTACAGTTTTGTTGGCAAGGTTTTTCAGAAGTGGTTTGCCATTGCTTGCTTCCTAGGGCTTAGCAACAGGGACTGGCCCAAAGTCACCCATCTGGCTTTGTATCTAAAATGGGATTAGAATTAATGATCTCCCGGTTTCTAGCCTGAATCCTTAACTACTATACTACAGCAAACTGGCTCTCATTTGCATATAGTCATCAACAATATCTTCATCATCATCATCATCATCATTATAGCCATTATCTATCCACTGCTGGATGAAGGCCTTTTCCGCATGTTTCCAACATTACATTACAAGACAAGATAGAAAGACCTGCACATGGATTAGAGAACAAACGAAAGTATACAATATCATCAAGAGAGTAAAAGAATTGAAATGGGCTGGTCACATAGCAATAAGAACTGATGAGAGTTAGACCAAGGCAGTCATAGAACTGATCCCACTTGATAAAAAAAGCATCCACGAAAGAGACCTAAAACAAGATGGATCAATGACATCAGCAAGTATTGCAGGACCAATTGGGACTGTATTGGTTGGAAGCATGCGTAATCATCATATTTCAAGGAAAATCAATGCGGGGGGGGGGTCGAGGCTAGATTTCAGGAGCAGAGGTAACCAATCTACACGATCACAAATGGAAAATAGAAACTGGACTAAAATAATTTGTTGGTTTTATTCCATCAACCATTTTTAACTTGTTACCAAACATTTGGTGAACCCCAGATGAATTGAACAACAAACCCCCATTGCTCTCAGACAACAGGGTGGGACGGCAGAATGAATTCACCCGAGACCCCCAGATTCGGAAAGGCTGGATGATCATAAAACACTGTGAAGGACTGCAGCCTTTTATGCTTCAGGCTGGAGCCACGTAGGGAGGAGAAAGCCTGCAGGGACCCGGCGGAGCAGCCCTCGCTCTCTTACCCGGAGCCTCGGTAGCCGTACAAGCAGTGGTAACTGTTGCTGCTACGCTCCGGTTTCCGTTCCTCAGGTAAACCGCCTCCCTCCTCGCTGCTCTCCAGCTCTCTCTCATCTCCGTCCACGGACTCCTGAAGGGAAGGCAACATCTTTGCTTGCGAACTCGGAGCGAAGAAAATCCGTTCCCCCTATTGCCGTACAGCGCAACAACCTATTCTCCCCGGCTCCGCACTCCTGTTCATATGGCGTCACAAAGGTTCCGGTCACAAACATGTTGCCATGGTAGAGAGAAGACAGAGGCGGAAGTCCCGAAATTGTTAAGGATTTTGCGGGCACCCGCGCACACCACACACTCCTCTTTCCAAAGCTCACGCTGGCTCAGTTTAACATTCATTCCCCAATTTTACCGAGTTTTTTTTTTTTTTTAATCACTCAGCACGCTGGATTGGATGGGCATTAGCTTAGAATGAATCATATTGTCACTGAAATCGGTGGGATTACATTCACGGATCGTCTAAATAAAAAGTCATTCCAATTGTAAACTTGTTTATATTTACTTCTGGCCTTTATCGATTAATTTTTGACTGATTAATTTTGTCAGAGTATAACATGTTTATTATTTATTGTAATAAACATAACAAATAGCCCCTGGGCCTATAATAATTTGATTTACACACTAATTGCTTATCTCAGTAGAACTCCAAATAGGCATATATATGCGATGGGACGGCCAAATTGTTAATTAGGTTTATCTAACTTAATGAATGCTCCTTCTCAGAACCCTGATTTTGTTTAATTATAATACCGTTAATTCAATTTAATTCAAATCTTTACTGTCAGTGCACAACGTATGTACAATGAGATTGGTTGAGCTCCCTTAGCTTCCCATTGAATCTCAAGCGGATTTATTTCCCAGCACGCACGTACAATCCTGAGCTACATAAACCTTCGAAGATGAAGCGTTATCCCCGCTGTTCAAAAAAAAATAATAATCCCAAGAGTTGGAAGAATCTGACTCATTCGCAGAAACAATCTTATTCAGGGGGAACATGAAAATCACCATCATTATTTCTAAACTAGGGAATGGCCAGCAACAATTTGAGGACCAGGCTATCGGGCTCGGCTGCTTCCTGCGCATCTCTCTCCCGAAGCAAACTTGAAGCCTTTTAAAAGAATCGTTAAGTCACAATGGAAAAGAACACCCACCAAAAAAAAAAAAATCACAAAGCAACCCACGTGGGCAAGAAGCGCGCAGTCGGAATTTCCGCTGCACCGCACGCCGGGAAGGAACGGATGACGTAACAATCCGTGAGGTCGCCTCGAGACCGTACACGTGCCCCCCCTCTCCGCGTTGCATTTCGGGAAGGCGAGGGATTCGGCGGAGGACAGCGGCCATTTTATGCCTGGCTGAGAAGCGGAGAAGAGGGAGAAAGAGAGAGAGAGCGAGAAAAAGAGAGAGAGAGCGGTTGGCGTTGGCGCTCCGTCACGTTCGCCATTTCTTGGGGAGTTTTCCCCTCCGAGCCGTTGCCTTCTCGTCATGGGTCGTAAGAAGAAGAAGCAGCTAAAACCTTGGTGCTGGTATCCTTTTCTAGGCGGAAGGCCGCTGCTGCCTCTCGTTTCGGATCGGGAGGGAGGGAGGCCCGACTGGCCTGTCTTCGGCAGCGGCCTCTTTTTTTCACCTTCTGGTGCTGAAATGCCTCAGCCGCCTGTTTTTTTCGACAGGGCCCTGGCCGCAAAAAAACAAAAAACAAAAAAAACATCCGGGCGACGGCAGGAAAGACGTTCACAAAGACCTTCTCGCTTTTCACTGCCGTATAATAGTCCGGATTTCTTCACTCCAGAACCTTTAAAAAAAGAGAGAGTGAGTTTTCGGAGCTGCCGCCTTTTGGGATTCACGCCCTACCCCCTTTGTTCCAGCGCCATTTGGGAAATTTAGAAATTGTCTTATCTCTATTCAGGAGGGGGAAAATTAGATTAGATTTATCCCGTGTCTTTTATCCAGCAGCGTATCCCGTTCTTACAGAAAGCGCTGTTGCCGTTAACCTTGTGCCCTGACGTTTAATGGATACAAAAAGCATATTTTGTTATTTTTGATGGGTATCGTGCTGGTAGTAGGCCGAAACTGTAGCCCCTTTTTTTTTTTGCTAGATGTTTGCCAGATATCTATAGATTTATTTCTCTTTTGCTCTCTCTCACTAGCTTAAATTGAGAAGATTTAAGTATAAGGACTTCTTAAGGGTTGGATAACTTTTTCTTCCATTGTTCTGTGTTCGCTTTATACACACACCCATAAGATTTATATGTTGCCAATTTCCCAGATAAGGAGACTCTTGGCTGGTTAACTAGCTAACTATGAAGGTGAGATTGTCCACATGTTTTCAAAAAAGCAAAATCAATAGTGAGGTTGAGAGCAATCTTTCTCTGAGAAACAACTTCCGTATGTTCAGAGAGTCTGCATGGCGTTCCCTTATCCCAAACGCTCTAGTATGGGCAAAGATCATATGTGTTAGATGGTATCATAAGCAATGGTTGACTACTCAGCGCATCAAAATATGTGCAGTTCTAACCTTGAAAATTCCAAATCTTGCCACTTAACATAGGAGTTACTTTATGAGTGTATAACTGCTGGATGCCTTATAAGTTGTCTTTTCTCTGATGAGAAAACCTATAAGGTTTATGAAATCTTGATTTATAACAGTAATTGAAATTTAATTGAAAATGGGTTACAGCTTTCCTTAAAACTGTTTATAGTAACGTTGACTAATTAATATCTTTAATATTAGCATTTATGCTTGATTTCTTTAACAATGTGGAATAGGTATTGTAACAGGGATTTTGATGATGAGAAAATTCTTATTCAACACCAAAAAGCAAAGCACTTTAAATGCCATATATGTCATAAGAAACTGTATACAGGACCTGGTTTAGCTATACACTGTATGCAGGTAAGTACTATAATATACCCATATAAATAGGATTATTTGTGGTGTAACTTATATATGCTTTTCATTCACAAACTTTCCATTTTAAAGTAAGAAAATGAAAGTTAATTTGTTATTCACCAGTGCCATTGATGTACAAGTAGTACTTGATTTATGATTGTAATAGAACCTGGAGTTATGATCCTTCATCATCCAGAGTTACAGTCCTACTTCATGTTGATCATTTGACCCATCTGATTCTATAACATTTTTTGCAGCAGTTGTTAAGCAATTCACCATGGTGTTAAACAAATCTATGATCCGTAATGGGCATCTTTTGCCAAAAATTGGAAGTAAATGCCAAGCATCCAAAGTGTAATCACTTCAAATCAAGTATCTTTTGGGGTTCATCATAACTAAAACTAATTATAAATCAAAGATTACCCATATTACAATAATAGCTGCATTAGTAGAAGATTAGAAGAGTTATTTGATCAGAACATAAGCAGAATTGATAGTAGCTATACATAGAGAGGTGGCATCTAAAGTTTTGAAAGTTTCCATTAATAAGAGTGAAAGATAAGTTATGTAGAAAGTTCCATGCTGGTGTGTTTTGGTACCCGTAGGTTCTGTTTTTCTTCTCAAATGTGTTGGTCAGAGCATTTTTGAATAGATTTCCAGAATTGTTCAGGAAAATAAACGTTAAGAGTATTCAAATCCCAGTTGAGAAAGATATTTGAGAACCAATATAGCTGTGTTTGTTCTAACTGTTGATAGCAACTTAAAAAGCTATGGCTTTTCCTGGTGGTGTGTTGTAGCTAAACCAACAAAAGGTGTATCTTTAAGGCTAACATTAAATTAAGATACTATGATTGAACCACCTTCCAAAAAAATTTGGTAAACTTTGTAGCTAAATGGAGACCTAATCTTAAAGCTTTATAGTTGTAGTCTCTAATGTACATCCTGTTTACGTTAGCGTGGATTTCTCTTTCTTAAGGTACACAAGGAAACAATTGATGCTGTTCCAAATGCAATACCAGGAAGAACTGATATTGAACTGGAAATATATGGTATGGAGGGCATTCCTGAAAAAGACATGGATGAAAGGAGAAGGTTGCTTGAACAAAAAACTCAAGGTAAATGGAAACATTTCCTGATATTTATATTGAACCTTTGAACCATGATTCCTCTTTGATTTGGCAGACCATTGAGTCTCATTATATTTATAGTTGTGTTGCTGCAACATATTCAACTTTTTCCATATTCATGGAAAATGTAGAAATCGATATAAATAATAGTCATGGATTGATTGACATGGATAATGTTGAAAATAGTATTGATTATAGCTGGAGCTATTACAGTAATTTGAATATTTTTAAATTCTCAGTGACTTAAAATAGTAAAGTATTAAAGGTACTGTATTTTTCGGAGTATAAGACGAACCTACCTTTTAGGATTGGTTTTTTTAAAAAGTTTTTATTTTTTAGACAAGCACACATACAAACATATAATGTATTTTCTTTGAACAGGGTATTTGGCTGGTTCACAAATTTAAACAGTGTTTAGTCATTTCAATTAAATTCACAATTTCTATATTTCCTTTTTGCCATATTTATTCCTCATCTATTTTTTAAAAAAAAACAATATTACCCTTCATTCTCATCTCTAATCTTAATCAAATTCAATTTTTCCCTTCTGTTCTATATTATACCCCTTCCCGTTGTCATCTATTTTTATATCCATCCTCACATTGGTTAATTATTTAGTATTACAATTGTTTAATACAAATTCAACATTTTTATATAAATCAAATTGTTATAACTATCTTTTTTGTATATTAATCAATATGAACATGAATATTCCAATTATTTCCATGCAATCTAATTTACAGATCAATTAATTATATTTACCAATAATAATAAACCAAATAATTTTCTCCATATAGCCTCCAGACCATAACCATTTCTGCTTTCAACACAATATACAATTAATAGCATCTCAATTATTACAATTCTCTAGTTAAATAGACCTTTTTTCTTTTGTGTTTTAAAATCTTGAACTCTCCTCTTTGCCCTGAATTTCCCATTGTTTGCACCTACCTTTTTGGGTGAGCAAAAAGAAAAAGAAATCTCTCTACTTGCCTCATTTTGTCACGTTGCAGCAGAGCCTCCTTTACTTTCAGTTTCATTTCAGCTAGGGGGAAAAAGAACTTCTCCAGCACTCTTTGCAGCAAGCAAAGAGCTTGCAAAACAAGAGCTTGCAAAAAAGCCTGCACAAAACAGCTGAGAGCAAATCAGCTGAGAGTCAGGAGGCCATCTAATCAGTTTATGCTAATTAGCCTATACTGAAGCAGAATGGGGCTGTTTTTTCTTGTTTGCTTGCAAGGAGGTAACTGCTGGGAGGCACAGGCCAAAGGGTGGGGGCCAGTGGGTGGGCAGGGCTACATTTGGTGTATAAGATGCACCTAAATTTTCCCTTTTGGGGGGTAAAAGGTGCGTCTTATACTCTGAAAAATACGGTATATGACATAAAATTGTCTCAGTTGCTGTCCTCAAATTAAAACTATTTTTTTAGCTTAGTGGAAAATAACACTTTTTATCAATTTACTAAAGGATAAGAGAATGAAAGTTAATCTGATTTTATGAGGTAATCTTACCATTAATTATATTATAAATTTAAACTGGCAACATTTTATTGAAGAATCTGGATTGGAATAAGATGAGCTTCATTTTAAAATGGAAGCATCAATAACTGATACTGTCCTCATAGCTGAAAATGCAAAGTATCTACAAGTTTTAGTAATAAAAGTGAAGGTGAAGAAAAGGAACTAAGATTAAATATAAAGACGATGAAACTAATGACCACAGATAGAAGGACCAACCTTAGAAATGACAAGATGCCAAAGTGATGAATAGTTCCTGCCTTTTCAAATCAACTATCAGCAATAAAGGAACAAACAGTAAAGAAATTTGCTTCAGACTAGCACTTGGTAGAGCAGCTATGAAGGCCATGCATAAGATATTCAAATGCTACGATGTGCCTATACCTACAAAGAACTGAATAGTGCAAGTGATGGTATTCCCTATAATGCTCTATGGAAGCTGAAGTTCGACTTGAAGAAGCAGGATAAGAAGAGTATTGTGTGTTGGTGACCAAGTTCAAATTATTGTACTTTGGACATAATACTTTGGAGAAGGCTGTAATGCAGAGAAAGGTGAAAGAGAAGATGACCAACAGCAAGATGGGTGGATACAGTTACAGTGGTGATTAATGCCCTATTGGGAAACCAGATCATGTTCTTAGCAGCTTTATTTGCTGCCCACATGGAATAACTCACTAAAAATGGGCATAATAGATGTTTAGTAAGTATGTACTGGTTTTGATTTCACTAGCAGATGCGTTGAGCTGGTTTTTCTGTGAAATAGTTGGGGAAAATCAAACAAGTATTGAAATGGTTTGGAAAAGGATCTTGCTCAAAGTGTTTGTGATGATTTATTCTTTTGTGCAGCAATATCTTACAATGTAGAAATACAATAATTGTATTAAAAAGAATGGTTACTTTCTGTGACATAAATTAGCACTAATCTGAACATTGCAACTTTTAGCAGAAAGCCAGAAAAAGAAACAACAAGATGATTCTGATGAATATGATGATGATGACTCTTCAGCTTCCACCTCATTTCAAGCACAGCCTGTGCAGCCACAGCAGGGATATATACCACCAATGGCACAGCCAGGCTTACCTCCTGTGCCAGGGGCACCCGGAATTCCTCCAGGTAGTTATATAGATAGAAATAATTACGTCAGCTTTAGAATTTTCTTTTTACTAATATGAAAGATTTTAGTAGAATATTATTTTGAATCAGCATGGTGATGTTTTCCTGTATTTTAGCTATATTAATCATTTTCTTAACATTTACGAACCAGAAAATATTCAGTGGGGGTTAAATCTAAATTAGAGAAGTAATGTCTTTTGCTTCCATCTGTTCCACAGGGACTCTTCTAACTTGGTTAGTTCTCAATGTGTTCTTAAAAGTGAAAAATAGGTATATATCTTACAAGACTTTTGATTTTGCTTGCTACAAACGTTAACGTGTTCAGTAGACATTCCTCTGTTTTTTTGAATTGGATTTTCTTTACAGAGCTATATCTGAGCATGGTAAAATATACAGGGAGCAGATCTGGAGCAGCTAGTTTTGAGCATTTCAGGCTAAATCAACACTAGAAAACCTAATGATGAAATCCAGTGGATTGTAGTAGTTGTTAATTTTCCATGGTTTCATATGTTAAGGAAAATTGACAAGAGTTTTTTTCATATATGTTTATCCAGTAAACAATAGATTATTCATTTGCAGGTCAGTTAATATGCATTCTAACTTCTAGGTATACCACCATTAATGGCAGGTGTTCCACCAATGATGCCTGGAATGCCTCCAGTCATGCCTGGAATGCCACCTGGGTAAGTATGAACGATGTTTAGGCAACAGCATGCTTCATGCTTTTATTTGATTTACTTCACCTGTGGAGCTTTGCTTTAAAAGCTGCACAATTGGGGATTTGATAATCCTGTCCTAGTTTGTAAGGACATCGCTTGTTTATTCTTTCAGGAGTGTTCAATAGTGTTTTCCAGTGTAGTTTTTCCTTATTGCTAAGACTTTCAAAGTAATTTGGGTTCTTAGTAAGATTAATGGGGGATAACCACTGATCTCCTGTGTTACCGGATTCTGTCTTATTACCTGGAAGAGAATAGGAAAGACACTGAAATCAAGTAAAGAAGTAGATAGACAATTAACTATTTTTAACTCAGAATACTGGCTTTTGCAGGCATGGATATTTTTCATTTATTGTGATTTTGTTATTCCATCTTTAATATTTTATAAATAATCCAAGGGAATGGGCATGCTTCATATTCCTTCCACCTCCTATTTTCCCCACAACAACAACAACCCTGTGAGGTGGATTGGGCTGAGAAAGAGAGTGACTGGCCCAAAGTCGCCCAGATGGTTTTCATGCCTAAAGCGGGACTAGAATTTATGGTTGTCTGGTTTTTAGACCAGCACATTAACTCCAGACCAAACTCGGGTATGTTAGGCTGCCAATTGCTTCATTCTATCTTTTTCTTCCCAAAAAGAGTTGGATGATGAATTATGATAGCTCTACTCTATTTTGCTCATGTTTTGAATTAAGGCAGGAAGTTGTGCTAAAATCCAATACAACCAAAGTTATTTGAAGGCAGATATTTACATTTCTCAGCTGGTAGAAAATCTTGGGGTATTTTAATATCATACAGTGCCATTCTTAATAAGAGATCTCATTAGAGTCTTTCAATTTTATAGGATGATGCCAATGGGTGGGATGATGCCTCCAGGACCAGGAATCCCACCTCTCATGCCTGGTATGCCACCAGGTAGGTCAGGAATGACGAATCCATATTGTGGTGAGAGTTATTTAATTTTTTCAACTGGATTTATGGTTACTACATTTCTGGGGTAGAAGGGGGACACAGAGCAGCTTTTTATGGGACTTAGAAAGAGGGTGCACAGGAACAAAACTGTATGAAGTTCAGGCAATAGCAACTGTTGATAAAAGCTTTTTCCATCTTGCTCTGTCGACTGATATATTTCTATTAACACATAAGCTGCATTTTTGATTGAAACATGGAAGCCTTTTTTGTGTATTTGCTTTACTTTACTTTCCCTTTTCCCCTTTTGGGTGAAGACTTTGGAATAGTTCCAAAAAACCTATATAAAATGTTATGTTCAGGCTAATTTGACCCTTCAAAAATGGTAAAAAGAAATTTCTGTTTCCAAGAATATAGTATTAATATAAGGACTAATTTGTACATGTATTGTACATGCTCTATCAAATTTCTCTAAAAATTTATCTTTAAAAATATTTTTGGAAGTTCTTGTTACTGCTTGAATTGTTTAGTAGTTTTAGTGTATAGTTACAAATTTTATTGTTTACTCAATTTGTCAAATAACTATGTTTATTTGGGTAATATTGTAAGCCATTGTAATATATAAGAAGTTTCAGCATGTTCTCAGAATTAAAAATAGATACATTTAAGCATTGGGTGAAAGAATAATAGTCCTAAACATTGCTTACAAGGTATTAGAAAATGTGATAGATTCCCACCCTGGGAAAGGTTTGCCCTTAAAGGAGGCCTATATTTTTATAAATAAATGTTATCTCCAAATTGCTTCTAATAAATAAAAGATTAACATTTTTCAACAATTAGATTAAAAATACTAAATTAAAGCATTTTTAAGACTTCCATTGTTTAAAACAGAATTTGTAATCTAAATCCAGCCAAGGATAGTATCCTTTGCACTTCTCTTGTGACTGGGCCCATACTAAAGACATGTCTCTCAGGGATTCAGGCTTTCCAATCAGGGTTCTCAAAACCACCTTCCCCTCGTTATCAAGTAGATAGACTGATTAGTCTTACAATCATATCAAATATATAAAACAAAAATAAAAGAGGATCTAATTCCAGGGTAAAACGGATGAAAGAAAATACAGTAATAAAATACATATGTGGTAAATACAATCAATGTTCAGATAAATAACATCACTTTTACAGGGTAGCCCAATCTGTTCAATATAACTGGTCTTAGATCAGTTGCCTTAACTATAATCCTAGCAATTCTACTCAATCCAAGCATCATTAAAGTGTATTTGTGCATTTAATGCTTCTTTGTCTGATGTGTTAGCCCTCTAATGGAAGGTGGGTATTTGTGATCTTGCCTGTGGTATTAATAAAATCCTCACCAAAGCATAATCAGAAATAATTATTCTACAGGTATGCCACCACCTGTTGGTCCTCGCCCTGGATTGCCTCCAATGACACAAGCCCAGCAGGTGACTACTCAGGGTGTTCTTAATAGACCTCCAGCTCCTGTCATTGCAGTACCTAATCCCCAACCACCAGTTACCAAACCACTGTTTCCTAGTGCCGGACAAGTAAGTTTTCAATTATGTAATCACCAAAAAGCTTCAGTGCATTAATTTTCTTCTTTTTCAAGTATGTTGAAATAGTGAATTACTGTTCAAAAACAGTGGGGTGTGTGTTACAACTGAAATTGCCAAATGGTATCATCTCTTACTTCTATTGCATTTTATATGTGGTCTATTCTTGTCAAAGGTTTCCTATTTACATCTCCTTTTTTTTTCTGCAAAGAATGTAAATACTTCTGCCAGTCCAAACTCAGAATAGAGGAATGGATGGATGGTAAAGAGAATAAGTAACGTCTGCTTTAGCACATATTCAGGAAATAGTTCTAATAACCACTTATCAATTTTATTATCCTTAAAACTTGTTTTGTACTTATAAAAATGAACACAAAATTAAGAGAGCGGAGTATTCTGTTCTGCACTTTTTTAATACTAGATTAAAGGAAATTATGTTGAAACTGGAAAAGAAAATAGTTACATACAGCATATTAACAATTTAACTAAAATCTAAAATGACAATTATTTTTGCAAGTTAAAGTAGTACCTGCTCTTTAACAGAACTGCATTATAAATGAAGGTTTTCGTTTTTAAACTATTGACTTGGAAGCAGAACTTCTAAATTTCTGCAAGAGAGAGTCATGCATAGGGTTCTGTAGAAGTTTCACTCACAAACTGCACCAAACAGCTGGTTTGAAGTAGTTCATGTCCAAAACAAAACACGTATGTTTGGTCCGAGTATGGAGTGAAATGCTATTATTTTGTTCCAAATAAGTTGTTAATAGGCAGCAGTATTTGAAAAAACAGGAAAGAGGCTTCAAGCATCACAGATGGGTGGGCTGGTGACATGTATCTTGTTGGGAGCTACTGAAGAAAGCAGAAGGAATACATACTGGCCTTGTTCTGCTCATCGGGTAAATCATCCAGAATCCTAGCTAGTATATTTTGGGACAATGGAAACATGTTTTTCTTCTTCTTAAACCACAGCCCACCTGGAACAATTTGTCAGAATTTATGCATTGTGCTTGTTTCAGGCTCAAAATAACATTTTATGTGCATCCCTATTCATAAACAAAAATCAGTCTGAGATTTTTCCTCTTGGTTATTTTTATGCATTCATTTGGAGACTGTTTACTGTTTCCTTTCTTTTGTGCTACAGATGGGGACACCTGTCACAAGCTCAAGTACAACTTCATCCAATTCAGAACTGTCAGCACCTTCTAAAGCTCTGTTTCCTAGCACAGCACAAGTACGCAGGAAGTTGCAGTTAAAAATTGCTTTGCCAATTAACCCTTTAAACCGTTATGTACACTTTAAAAATCTGCCTAAACATTGTCAGATAATTGTGGTTTCCTGACTATGTTTAGTTGTTCAGCGCGATCTGAGAATTCATGCATAATAATTGGATAACAAAAAAAAAAAAAGAAAGAAAATTTTACATTGTGGTTCTAAAGGGTTAAAAAGAGAGCATGAAAGCAGTTAAGTGCATTTAGTGGGCAGTGGTTTACTTGATGCATGGTTTATTTTTTCTAATTTATGCTATTCTGATACATCATGTTAAATGTCAAATGCATCATGTGCTAAAATCCCAACTTACCTAGTCTTGTTTTGGAGTTCAGTGATTAGTTTGAAATAATGTGCTGTTTGCTTGCCAAAGCATTCTGTCATGTGAAACTAAGAGCTCTTTTGTTGTGTATAAATCCTTCCAAGCTTGTATTTTCCCATTGAAATTAAATATAGCTTTCATGGGCTGTAGGATAGGAAAAATAATTGAAAACTGCAAGTGATAATTTGAGATGTCTCAGAACATCAAGGGATTTTTATACAAGGGATTATTTTAAACAAATGTAACATAAAAATTGACATCCTGAGGTTCGGTCTTAAACATTCTGTTAGAATATTAATTTATCTCAGCTGATATTTCTAGATTAAATTGGTTTTTATTTTGAAAAACCAACCATCTTACTATATGGGGCATAATACAGAAAATGACAGGTGGAGATAGTTTGTTCCTATTTGTTCTAGACATCTCAAACTTTGCAGTATGTTTGTGTTGCAGGATTTATTTTTTTATTTTTATTTTGCTACTTTTTGTGATAAAATAGAACTTTTACTTTGGGTTAATTTACCTGTGTCAGTATATGATTATGTTATAGACTTTATTTAAAAGATAACAATGTACTTATATTTTTAATTTTGTATTTTTAAATACAGGCTCAAGCAACTGTTCCAGGACCAGTTGGTACAGATTTTAAACCTTTGAATAATGCACCTGCAACTACTACAGAACCACCCAAACCTACGTTCCCTGCTTATACACAATCTACAGCATCCACCACTAATACAACAAATAGTACTGCAGCTAAACCTGCTACTTCTATAACAAGTAAGCCTGCTACTCTTACAACAACCAGCGCAACCAGTAAGTTGATCCATCCAGATGAGGATATATCCTTGGTAAGTTAAAGTTAATTTTCCCATGCCTTTTCTTTATAATAAGATTAATATGATAAGTAAAAAGTTTTCAACTTCCCATATGATTTACCATGGTTAAAGCAGTATAATTCTCAAAGCCTATTCTTTGTACTATTTAGAGTGCTTCATTTTTGAGAGTTCAGGTGATTTAATAATTCTATATTTAATTCCCGCTATAATTGAGATAGCAATTAATACAGAACTTCATAAACTGAATTTATGTCCTAGAATACATATCTATTTAATAATGATTTGATTGTCAAAAATTATGCATTAGAACTTCCTGAACTATAATTAACTACTGCCATGAGAATAATGTCTCAGTTGTATCTGTATTTCAGAATGAATCTTCTGATTTTGCACTGATTAGATATCCTCCATGTGTTTCCCTTCATAGGAAGAAAGAAGAGCTCAGTTACCCAAATATCAGCGTAACCTCCCTCGACCAGGGCAGGCATCTATGGGCAATCCACCAGTTGGACCAATTGGAGGTATGATGCCACCACAGCCAGGAATTCCTCCCCAGCAACAAGGAATGAGACCACCAATCCCACCTCATGGTAATAACAAATTAAGCTGTGTTGGAAGCTTATGAAATGTATTTAATTGTGGAATATACATATACTAATAACAGTACTGCTGAAGATAGAGTAAGTTCATTCTTTCAAATTTTGCTTTTCAGGTCAGTATGGTGCTCACCACCAGGGCATGCCAGGATATCTTCCTGGTGCAATGCCTCCATATGGTCAAGGGCCCCCAATGGTGCCTCCTTATCAAGGTGGACCTCCTAGACCGCCAATGGGAATGAGACCTCCTGTAATGTCGCAAGGTGGCCGCTACTGATGCTACTGCAAACGTTCTAATAGGTTTGGAGATTAAGCCTTTTCTCGTCTTGTGCTGTTAATATAGCCAAGCTTCCATCAATTAAAACTTCATTGTGACTTTTTGGGGAAAAAATCTTTCCACATACAAGGAACTGTTGGACATTATTTTACATGGGAAAAATTATTTAGAATAATAAAACGGAACTTTCCCTGATGTTGCAATTTATACTGTATGGCTTCTTTTTCATGTTTCATCTAGGTTTTTAGAAGTGAAGTATAGTAAATATGGTTCGTTAAATTGTGAAGGCGCTGGAATTACATGAACGTACCATCTTTAAAGGCAAGTTCTGTAACCTTATGTTGCTGTTCATAAATGATGCCTTCACAGCACTTCAAGTGCTGTTGGACTTCATGTCCCCAACAATAGTTTGGTGAGGGCTTTAACTGTTGTCATCTACTTGTACACCTAAATCTGGATGTGTAACCATATTTAATGTAGAGTTCCTCCTGTTCCAGGGTTTATAGAATTGACCCACTAAATTCATGTGATTTTCTGTATTGTTTAATTTCATTGTAATAAAACAAAAGAAAAAAATTGTCCTTTTATTCATGACCAGCTGTGGACATCTGCCTGAAGGTTTGTACTGATGCATGCTACTATAGCTTGTATAATAAATACAATTCCTGATGCTACATTGATATATCCTGAATTGTTTGATCAAGTAGTCATAGACCTGTACACTTATTAACAAGACACAACAAATAAATTTGTCAAATTTTCTTCATGGATTTTTAAGGGTTTGCCATTCAGTTGATTAAAATTTGCTCGTCACAAGTTGTTGATATATGTTGGTTTCTATGAAGTACATTTTATTGTGCAATACTTTTATTTGACTCAGGTTTCTTAAAGTAATATTTTACAAAGTTTAGGTATTAGATAATCATGCAGTCATTGTTTATATACTAATAGATTTGTCATAAAATCTCATATTTTTTAAACAATCCTGATGCAGAGAAAGACATTGCTAAAAAATTGGAAAGTGATGACTGGTCTAGTTAACAACTACAATACAGCTGAAGTTGTCCAATATATCTTTCATGACATGATTTATTAGACTTTTAGAGGCTTAGGCCTATGTGATAGGATCATATTCTGCAAAGGATACTGGAATTGCTGTGAAATTTTAGCTGATTCTTTAACTGGGCTGATTCCCATTTATGAAACTTAACTGGAAAGTAGGAACACAATTCTTTCCTTCAGTAGGTGGCAATGAGTTCCTCTTGATTGTAAGTTAAAAAGTGTAGCATATTTAGGAGACTGTCCAAATACTTCAGGCCTTTAATTTTTAATCATCTAGTTTTATATCTGATGCTAATATGGTAAAACCTTTCTTTGAGAGCCAGGTATAAGAAGATATCCTTGGGTATTCTTTATTAATTGATTTGGTAAATGAAATACTTTGTTTTTCTGCTCCAGTGGCAGTTATACATGTTAATACCACCAATTATCAATGTTTGAATTTTATTGCTAATTAGTTTTTTCCACACTATTGATTCATACTTGAAAATTCTGGGCTTTGTGGTACTCACTAAGTCTTATTAATTCTCTATCCCTTTTTTTCTTAATACTCCTCATTAAACACAGAACTATAATATGTGTCTTTCTGATTTGATCACTTATTATTCTCATAGAAGATATAAAAATAGGCAATCGTGATCACTTAGCTGTTTATTTTTTGTTTCATTGTATTCTCTTTTTGCCCCATTGCAGTAGCCTTTGTGTAGTTAGATATCTTAACCATCTTCCAAAGAATTTATGAATGAAAATAGCTAGTATATTTGGAACTTGCTTCATACAGATTCTTCTATTAGTGTGGCAAGCAATTCCTCAGTTTAAAAATGGCTTATTAAATAGCTATTACCTGTGAAGTTTGTGGAAGCATACAGCTGCTTTCGATTGTGCCATTTGTTTGCTAGTTTTCAGTTCATACGATGGTTGTGCGATTTTCCCCAAGAATCTTTTGCAAAATTTAATAGGAAGTTTTTTACATGACTCGCCAAAAAGATTTTTCTGGAAGCATGGATTATATCGCATTAGTTTTTTAGAAACAGTCGAGAAATATCAATTGCTTAACTTAAAACACTATACTTTTAGTTATAGCATATTTTGATAAGAATTTTAATTGTTTCAGTGGTTGTATTGTTCCTTTAGCACTGCAGAAAAATTGAGTGCTGCTTGTACTGTATACTTGGCTTGTTAATACCTACTTCATTTTCAGTGGGAAAGGACATTATGGAGCCAGTAGATCTTTTCTTCTTCTCCAGGGCAGATTTATTTGTCTACTCTGATTGGGAAAGGGCCACATGGTTTCTGTCAGGAAATAAGGTTGTGTTTCCTACTATAAAATTTGCAATAGAAAAATTGCATTTTCATCAAGGTGTTCATTTTTATTTTGGAGAATTCAGATATTCAAAAAAAAATTTTAGCATATAAGGGCTTATTTATTTTGTTTTCTCTGTAGCCTGGGTTCAAACAGTATAGAATGTAACAGGTACCTTTCTTATTTAAAATAAAATAATTCATTGGCCATAGTGAAAAAAAGAAATATGAGAACATAATTTTGAATTCTGATTTTATTTATATTTAAATAAAAATGCATAGTCCTGGCATTTATTAATACATATTACAATTGTCTTAATAATTGTACTGGTCTAGCTACTTACATAAATGGTATAAATTTTTGAAAAGCAGATGGATGTTCTAAGATTTAAAAACTTTTACTGAATTAGTATAGAATATTCCATTGCTTACAACACCTGCTGTCAAATGTGTTACACAGCAATTGTCAATTTTTAAGGCGAGCTCAATTGGAAATTTTTCCCTATAGAAGTCAAAGCTGATTTATAAATTCCATGTCACATATGGACCTAAAATTTTGAGACCAAACTTTTATTTGATCACTGGAATTCTGTTACTATTGATTGCATGTACTTTTAGCCTTAATTGGATCATGTTTTTCTAAAATTTTAAATTTTCTTCTTCCTATAGCCCTGCCATAGGACAGGCTGAGGCAGAGTCTCAGTGTTGCCCTGTTCAGTCTGAGGCAAGTGGGATTTATTTTATTCATTCTAGGGGCTTTCACAGCTTTATAGCTGTTGGATATTTATGTCCCCAAACTTGCAGCAAGTTTGGTGAAGGCTCCTATGTTTAATTTAATATAGGATTTTTATAATATTTTGATGGGCTCTATATTAATATTGATATAGTAACACTGGTGCTTTCAATTTACTATTAGCAAGAAGTCCTAACGTGGGGTAAACATTTGCTGAAATATTAATCTCCTTAATATCCCCTCTGAAATTTTGGTCAGTGAAACCATTTTTTAAACAACTCATTTTTAAAATATTGTGATAAATTAATGAGATTCAAGAGTTCTGTTACCTGTGTTTAGTATTTTAAGAAATTGCCTGTGTTACAATTTGTGCTTTCTTCATTGATACTTATTTCTGAGATTTGGAGTAAATGTTTGCTTAAGCTAAATTTAAATTATTTAAAATTATTTATCATAAATATTAATGTAGAGCCTGAAGAATGAAGAAGAATGTAGATATGAGTTTTGTAAGATGGAAAAACGGGGTATATATTTACAAGGAAACCCATTTCTTTATCGGCCTTTCTTCTCAAGATAAACAATTTGCAAAAATCTATATGACCTAAAAATATATTTGAGCATTTATTTGAATGCTTCAGTAGAAATCGTCTTACTGACTTCTTGTAAAACATGCACAACATGTAGTTTGTTTTAAAGTAACAAGGTAATTTTTGAGGAATGCTTATAAGAGCAACAGCTCTTGAAACAAATACAACTTCAAAAGTTAGACTATCTACAGAAAAATCCAGATTTTCCTGGCAGTCTCTTCACTTGCCCTTGCAGAGCCTCAAACTGCTTCTTAAAATTGAATTTTAAAAAAAGCTTGGGGATCTGACACGAAAGCTCTTCTAAAGGGAAAATCTGAGAAAAGTATTGTGCTCATTGGTCATGGTTTTCTCTGATATGGTCTTCTTCAGAGTCCTCAAACTGCTTTTCCAGCTTCCAGTTTTTCTGGTATCTAATAACTACAGACATAATCTGCTTACCTTGATGAGGTTATAAATGTTTAAAGCTATTGATGTTATAATGTTTAATAGCATGGTTGGTTCCCTGTTATTTTTCTCACAGGTATCCAGAACCATCTGTGGGTTATTCTAAAATTCTGGGCAGATCAATTTTGGGAATTTTCCATATGATTTTGTCATCTTAGTACGAATTGTATTCAAATTATTATTCAGTGTTTAACACAAACCATAAGAGTTTAGAAAATCAGTATGTTAATGTTCTTTTTGTCTTTCTATCATAACGTAAATATGTAAGTATGTCTCTTGATCTAAATGCATCAATTTAGAATGTCATTACTTTGTAAATAGGGAACGCAAAAATGTGTCATTAACACTGAATGTCTTTATCCACATTAGGTCTGTTTTATTACACACCACTGATTTTTTTTCTAGTCTAAATGTTATTTTTCAACCAGCGTACATAGTTATAATGGTATGGATAAATGCTTCTTGTTGGACAACTTTGACCATTTTAACCACAATATAACCAGGAATTAACACCTTGAAATTTTTTGACTCATTCATTCTGATCATTGAAAATAAAAGTTCTACCAATTCGTGATAAATATCACCACAGAATTTCAAAATATTACCCAAACTCTTCTGAAAAAGCAGTTCGGGGGTTGTGTTGACAATTCAAAGAGAAGGTACCACCAATTCCCACATTGTACATCTCCTTTCTCAATTTCCCTGTAAGAGTTCTAGTTTTGAGATGTTCCTTTTCAAAGTTTAAGCAGTGGTTTCAGAGTTCTAGGAGGACAACTGTTGAGTGAAAATATATTGATAAGTATGCATGTATTGATGCATGCATGGTTAGAATGCTGTTTTAATCCAACCTAATCTGGTGTCACAAATAATGCTGTTGTATTGATGGTGCTTGTGTTTATGTGAAACTATAGAAATTGATTGTATGTTAGGAAACATAGCTTTGCTTGGGTTGGACTGTTGCTGCTGGAATGCAATGTTCACCTTGTCTAAATCTAAAAAGATACCTCAAATAATTTATAATTAGACCAATAGCCTAAGTAACCAATTAACCAATAGGTTAGTTTTACTAACAACCCTATTTGGCAAGCAACAGTTTGAGTAATTAATATGGTTCTTTGATTTTGGCCATTTTCATTATTTTAACCTAGGTTTTAACAGAAACACATAATTGGTATTAAAATTGCATGTCCAGACATCATTTGATTGATTTGCATTATGATAATCATTTCCCAAATGAAAAATATTTATATAATTAAAATGCTATATATATAAATTATACATAAATATGATACATGGTTTATAAGAAACTATAAAGTTGCTTCTAAAATATTTACTGCACTGAAGAGCATTAAAAGATATCAGAGATCTTGCTGTCTGAAATAGATTAATAGTGTTTCAGCTACAAAAATATCTAAGCAATTATAAACGGAATAAAAGAATTGAGTATTACTGAAATAGAAAAACCCTGTATTCTACTTCATATTTTTTACAAGGAAGTTTGGTATTACATTTCAGCTGAGACCTTAAGATTTCAATTTAATGTGCTCTATTATAAAGTTAAAGTCAATGTGTAGGCTTGCTTTTGTGTTTGTGAGGTTTTTCATTAATTATCCAAAAAAATTCAATTACAAGATACTATAATTGAAATTTGTGTTCAAAACATTGTCAGTTAATTTTTATTTTGTTTTTAAATGAAAGTCACTGCACTACTGTGACACCTGAGGATAATACATATTTATGTCAGAAATGTGTTGATATACAGTGTAGTCATAATGCAGATAATTTCCTTTCATTATCAGTAAAGTCACTAATATATCTCTGCTAACAGTTCTTGAATTGGCATATCTTGCCAAATGTTCCTTTCCAAATTTTGTACTTGGCATAATATGGGCTAAATGTTTGGAGTGAAAATAAATTATCTTGAATCTTAAAAATGGACATGTTTTTAGGTCAAATACAACCTGTGATTCTATTTTTATTCTGCACAAACCATTCTTGATGGTTTAATTGTTCCATGTATGTGTTAGAAGTAATGGAAGAACAGAGTTTTCACTGAAGCTCTTAAAAAGATTTCCACATCATAACACAACAACCATTTAACAGTCAAGTGTTTAACTGGCTAATAAATCATGAGGATTTTTTTTTCTTCAAATAAGTATAAAACCTGGGGTTTGATTTTTACAATTTAAACTTAAATCATGATTTAAGCTCCTTTTTGTTTAATATAATTTGTGTTTTTGTTGACTAGCAGCAGAATTTCAGCATTTGCTTCTTACTGGTAGAGAAGAAAAAATCCCAGCACTGCCAGTACAGGTTAGTTTAATCTGTAAGTACCGTGATGTTTGTTTGAAATCCTGTACTACAAATAATATGTTAGTACATGAGGATGGAGTCACTAGTAACTTTAGGAGGGAAATATCTTCCTGCATCTAAAACTAAGACATATAGGCTCCCATTACAAAAGGGAGTGAGGGATTGCAATATATAGGCAAATTGGGTTAGTGAATGGATTTATTTTAGTCAGACCTAGAGTGATATACTTCTTTGAAGTTGGAAACCATTTGAGGAGTTGGTTGAAAAATAATCTTGTCATTTATGGGGGAACATAGATATTTTTGCCATAAACAGAAAAGCATAAATTTGATTCTTTCTCCTTACATACGCCTACCAGCGTTATTGATGATAAGCCCATCTTTGCTATGATGGGCTTTTAGTTACGATTCACTATATTCCGAAGTCTAGGCCCTTAATTGACAACTCTACAGAATAAACTGTTCTCACTCAAGTAGTTTCATCTCTCTTACAGCTGCTTCTGGGTATCTAGTATTCTTTCAAGTAAATGTTTTTGTAGCACTGCTGTACTATTTAAATTGGTGGTTTGTGTGAAGCTGTAGTTGCATCTCATTGGAATTGCATGTTTCCATATCTTTAATTTTCTGCTTTGTCTAGCCAACATCATCTCAGCTACTTATAAACATTTACTGTAAATGTAGCAGCTCAAGTTATCTAAATGTTTTAAGTAAGGATTATCTATAGCAGACTAGAACATGACTACACAAATATGTTTTTTTTCCCTAAGCATTCCGTGTATATGACACTGTTGCTTCTTTGCATTTTCAGTCCTCTCAATGCCATCTGTGGCGTGTTTATGAAACAATGGCTGTTCCATAGTGATGGAATTTCTTTTTGCCAAAATTTCCACCTAAAAGCAAAGGGTTTAGTAGATTTTTCTTAAAACTCATATTGTAAGTTTAAGTAAAATATGCCAGAGTTGATATAATTTAGATCAGTTGAATTCGATTCTTACTAATTGATAATTCTACATCAGTAATGTTTGCTTTAGGGTTGAATTAGAATGCAGCTGAAAATAACCATTTTCTGTTAACCAACGTGGGAGGTTTTTATGTTGTGCTGGGTTATGGGACTAAAAATTATCCCAATGTTCAAAACTAACTTAACAGCTTAGTATGTAGAACTATTTCAAGTATTTATTCCATATTAATAGATACATCAGAAAAATAATTTTATTATGAGCAATCTAATTTATGAATAAAGGCTGCCTACAGAAATACACTCTATTTATCAGCATAGCTGTGAAGACAGTACAATTTTTGAGTCACTGTACCGATGTTATCACCATTATAAGCAAGCTACGCTTGAGCACTATATTTACTGATGTCCAGAATTCTAAATTCCATAAGATAAAGAATATACATAAAATAAAGGGAAAATTTGTTTTAAACCTAGAAGAAATTATGTTCCAGGGGAGTTCTGCTGAACTGTTTCAGATCTGCTGTTTCATAAGGATCAAAAGCTCCAGTCTTCCCAGCACCTTCTGCCTTTGCTTTCGTTAATCATTGCTGTTGCCGGTGTCCCGGCACAAAATATCCCACTGGCTGGTCTGCCCTTGTTGCTCCTGCCTCCCGGTCTTCCTAATTCAGCTATTGATATCCTTAGCTTTTTCCTTACTTCCCATAATTCATTTCTGCTCAGTTCAGAACAGTTCCATTTTGTTCCAGGCATTGAACATTCAAATATATATTTTTTTCATTTAATCACAAACCTTCTGAAATCAACTACAGTATTCCATGCATGAAAGATGTTGCATATCCCTGCCTAAGGTTTAATTACTTTTATGCTGATTGGGGGAGAGGGTGGGGGGAATACTGAAAAACTATCATTGATATCGCCCTTTCAATATCCTGGGATATTGTTAAATAACTATTTTTCTGAGGAAATAAAGAGTTATTTCCTTACCTGCACCCTTTAACTAAGAAAAGTTACACTTTAATTAGTGTGTGAATTCATGTGCTCTTCTGGTGGTGCAGTTGTTGCCAGAATCTCATTATATGGTTACCTATATTGAGTCCAGAGTGTAAATGCTTAGAGGTTTGCAAAAATTTTGTTTGTTAAAAGAACACCTAGTGGCAGAGGCAAGTGCATTGTGTAGTTCATAGTTGAACATTCATGTAATAATTCACACATTAATTCTGCTATTAATAATGCTATTAAAATTGCATTAGCACCTGTTTTTTAATTTGCAGTTATAATGATACATCTCAAGCTATGGTAGTAAAAAATAAACCATATGTTAGTACTGACTAGAGTCATACTATTTCGTATCTGTTAATTCTAATTTTACTTGGATTTACATAACAAGCCTCCGGATTTTGAAACAATGCACACAATAGGCCTTTTATTTGCATTAATATAAATAGTACTGTGTTGTTGAAACAGCAGACTTTTGTCCTTTTTACTATTGGACTTCAGCTTTGCAGTGAGACTGATTATCCATCGAAGTATATTATTAGTTTGAATATTGTAACAGATCCTCTGATCTTGTTTTGATCAAATAAATGCAACTTATATAGTCCTGCAGACACCAGCAATTCCAGAAATCAAGAGAATCATTTCAGGTCTGGGAAACTGGTAAGTATTTTTTAAAAATGCTATTTATCAATCCTACAGCATTTTGTTGATCAGTGATGTAAAGATGGAGATGAAGAAGTAGAAAAATAGTTTATGTATGCTCCAGTGTTGATGATTCTTATTGGCAGCATTTTCAAATGTACACTTTGAGAACTTTATACCTTTTTTTCATTCATTAAACTTGAATCAATTCCTTGACCTATGTGTTCTCTTTTGTGTCATTTTGCTTCCTGAACATATTTGTATGCCAAGAAAAAGACAACTCACAGCTCACATAAAAAATAAAATATAAAATTGTTACAGCTGCTCAATTACAATTATATTACAGATAAGTTATTATTTTGTAGAGAGTCCCATTAAACCTGAATAGAATAAAGGCTTCATGACTAAAAGTTTCCATCAGTTGTAGAGCTTTGTTTAGTGAAATTTCTTAAGATTTTCTGAAAAACTATTCTGGAATATTGCATGCAAGAATGTAGGCTCTCCAGCATTTTCACTGATGAATAATGTTAGAATATTACTTCAGCCATAAGGAGAAGACAAAGGGTTTCCCTCTTGCATTACCAGAATTCTCACTATCAGAATTATCCTTTCTCTTCCACTGGGAAACTGTTAGGTCACATCTCTTTCAAACTACTTTTTGAAATACAACAGTTGTTAAGAGGAAGAGAGTGATGATTGTTAAAGAGATACTATTTGCCTCAACTGAAAATAAAGTTCCTCTTCTACTATTTCTCTATCTTTTTTAGCAATCTTGCTATGGGCCTTATCCAAGAAGTCAAAATGAATGCTTTTATGAACAGTTATGAATTTCAAGAAGCAAAAACATCAAGGAAAGAAATATAGGTGACGACAATTCCTGTAGTTTGAAAAATTAGAAAGCATTTTAAATTTTCATTTTCTACTACAAAACTTAGTTGTTAATAGAAGGATATACAAAATGCTAAGTGAGCAAAAGTTGTGTTTCAGATTCAAAATAATACACATATTCTTCTGTGGGAGAAGAATACTCTGTGAATTTGTTTTTGTTGCCGTCTTGGTACAAAAAGGTATGATATCTTAAAAACCTGTTCAAGGGAGCCAGAAGAAAAAAATAGATCTTCAAAGTGGGTGGAATCGTAAAGGCCCAGATAGGTGGCAGCACTTAGCCAAACTTAACTGGATGGAGACTACAGGTAGTTCTTGACTTAAGACCACAATTGAGCCTAAGAGAAATGCTAAGAGAAATTCGTTAAGTGAGTTTTGCCCCATTTGTTAAGTGAATCACCACAGTTGTTAAATTACTAACATAGTTGTTAAATGAATCTGGCTTCTCCGTTGACTTTGCTTGTCAGGTTGCAAAAGGGACATGACCCAAGGACACTGCAACCATAAATATGAACCAGTGTAAATCACATGACCATGGGGATGGTGCAATTGTCATAAATGTGAAAAATGGTCATAAACCCCTTTTTTAAGTGATGTAAATTTGAACAGTCACTAAATGAAGTGTTGTAAATCAAGGTACCAGAAAAACTACAGTAGGATTGTGAACTAGACTGAAGTTAAGTAAACCACCTGAAGGAAGGTGGTAGCAAATCAGTTTGGGATTAAACAACAAAGATATCAGAAGTACATGATGTAATTCTCCCCAAGAATCAAGCTCAATTCAAGACTTAATGTGTATATAATTTATACGGATAGATTCATATTTAGTTTTAGCTGCTTTCCTTTGTATTTTAATAGAGATATGTACAGCATCTGTAGAATGGAGCAACATTAAGAAAATACTAATGTTGTGTATACTCACGGGCAGTGATGGGTAACCTTCTCCAGACTGAGTGCCCAAAGTGTATGTGCACGCAAATGCACATATGCCGGGACCCCCAAAATGCAATGTGCACCTGGCCATGTGCATGCGCCCCTCCCCTCTGCACATGTGTGCATGGCCCCCTGCATGCGTCCCGCCCCCCTATGCATGTACACATGGCCTTCCGCATGCACCCCACCCCTCTTGTATGCACTGGAGAACCAGCTGGCCAATGGGAGGCACGCGCGCATGCAGCTGAACTGGGGTGACAGCTCGCATGCCCACAGAGAGGATGCTGCATGCCACCTCTGGCACATGTGCCATAGGTTCGCCATCACGGCTCTAGGGCTTTATTATGTAAGAACATATTACATTTAAATCAAAACATACTACACGTATATTGGAACAACTAAAGAGTATACTTTTGATCAGACCTTGCAGTAACAATCTAAACACATGTTGTGTAAATTCATGGGATTGGGCAATTCCTTTTCAGGATACAGTGCATTGGTAAGAGAACATCATTGCATGATTCACAGTTAATCATGGGGAGGTTTTTTTCCATGTATGTCACTAGTCATGTGATGGGGTTTTTTTACTAATCATTCTGCTTTATAAAGAACTGGGTATCATTGGGCAAAGTTACTGAAATGTAGCAGTATAATCATGCTATGTGAATGAATTAACAGTGCTTCACAAAAAAGTATTCTAATATGTAGAAGAACATGTTCTCTGAAATCCAAAACAGATTTATCTTATTACAGTATTAAATACAACATAGTTACAGTATAAGTTAACTCAGACTTGTGGCTATTAGAGATCATCAGCTGATCAAGTTTCTAGGAAATGGGAATATAGAGTCAGAAGCAGATTCCACTGTCCCTCTGTCACCTGACTGGTTCAGAATAAGTTGAGGGGTACAGGTAGTCCTCAATGTACAATTCATTTAGTGACCAAAATTACGGCATGAAAACATGACTTAGACCATTTTTCATGCGACTGTTGTGGCATCCACATTCACATAACCAAAATTCAGATGCTTGGCAACTGGTTCATGTTTATGATGTTGCAATGTCCTAGGGTCGTATATCATCTTTTGTGACCAGACAAGCAAAGTCAATGGGGAAGCCATATTTGCTTAACCCAGATTAATAACTGCAATGATTCACTTAACAACTGTGGCAAGAAAAGTTGTAAAATGGGGCAAAGTAGCAATATATAAGCACTTAGACTTATATAAAGTTCACAGTGCTTTACAGCCCTCTCTAAGCAGTTTACAGAGTCTGCATATTGCCCCCAACAATTTGGGTTCTCATTTTACCCACCTTGGAAAGCTGAGTCAACCTTGAGCTTGGTGAGATTTGAATCAGTGGTCAGTCAGCAGAAGTAGCCTTCAGTACTACACTCTAACCTGTGCGCCACTTAAATGTCTCACTGAACAACTTCTCACTTAGCAACAGAATTTTTGGGTTCAATTATGGTCATAAATCGAGATCTATCTGTACTTGCTTTTATTATATTACTCTTTCACTGTAGAAAATCCTTCCTATTGGAACCTGTTTGTATGGAGATTCTACATAATTGCCTTGTAAACTGCATGGATTTAGAGCTGTGGGAGACATCTGGACAGTTGTGATAGATTTTAGATGCAAGTGTAGGTTGATATATGCTTTAGCATTAAATGCATATTTAATATTCTGATGTACGGTTCATGTGTATACAAATAAATTAGCACACTCTTTGAACATAGCTGTCCTTGCAAGATTTACGAACAGAAAAATAATAGATGTTCACTTATCAGGGTTTGAGACATGGTATAACAAGATTGGGATAGAAATTATCTATCCTGCCCCAAAGAGAGTAGCTTCTAGCCACTATTTTGAGCAAACAGGAGAAAGGGGCACAAGAATTTGAACACTAATTGCAGTAGAGGTTGAACCTCGTCTGAAGTACAGGTAGTTCCTGTTTAGCAAACACAATTGAGACCCACAACTCAGTTAAATGAAACTACTACAAACTCACTTCAGGTTTTCTTTGCTTTACAGACCTGAGAAGGCCATACATGAGAAGATAGGTCATAAAGTTATTTTTCATCATCAAAGCTGCAGTCATTAAATAAGGCAGTCACTAAACAAGTGTAGAGTCACTGGAAATTTGTTTAAGGACTTTTTGGTAAATGTCAGATATCCAGATAGACCAGATAGGAAACATGACCAGATGAGATAATTCCACTTTATTATACAATTACATTAACAGAAGCTCAGTGCACTCAACTTTTGGGGTAGCGTGCAGCCTTGAGGTTTCTAGTTTAATGTCTCTTCTGGCGTTTTCTTTTCTGAAAGAAACATTTCCTGTTCAGAACTTGCTTTATTTATGGCAGGAAAATGTTTACAAAGAGCTTTTATAATATTTAACATGTAGAAGTTAAATTGAAAACAAGTAGTAGATCTGTCTGATTACAGATGTATATGCACCATGTTTAGGCCTAAAGGTAAAAGTCCCTTGCACATACATGCTAGTTGTTCCCAACTCTACGGAGCAGTGCTCATCTCTTTCAAAGCTGAAGAGCCAGCGCTGTCTCTGTGATCATGTGGCTGGCATGACTAAACGCCAAAGGCGCATGGAACACTGTTGCCTTCCCCCTAAAGGTGGTCCCTATTTTTCTACTTGCATTTTTTACATTCTTTCGAATTGCTATGTTGGCAGAATCTGGGACAAGTAACAGGAGCTCACCCCATCATGCGGCACTAGGGATTTGAACCGCCGAACCGCCAACCTTTCTGATGGACAAGCTCAGCATCTTAGCCACTGAGCCACTGCATCCCTTCATGTTTAGGCCTACTCTGGCATAAAGAACAATCACCTTAATTTCTTCTCTTTCGCCAACATCTATCTTTTCAATAGCATGTTTAGGGTGCCCAATGCTCTGCTGAGGGTGAGGCCAACCGATGTGATCAATTAATTGCATTGTTATGCCAATAATGCTGAATTTTACACAATGTTGACTCCACATTGGAAGGGCCTAGTGTAGTGACTGTATCACCATCTTACTAAATCATTTCTTTTTGACCTATGAGGAACTGGACAGACTGCTTTCTAGGATGACCCTCTGCTCCACCATGTGTGTCTCCTTTGGGTAACTTGGGGAAGGGGGAGTTGATGTGATACTGGGCGACTTGTGTTGGTACCCAGATGGGATAAGTGCACTAATGTTGGTCCTCAGGTCCTTTTGATATCACTGATCGTGCTATCCTTCTGCACCACTACAGGGATTGGCAGCTGAGGCACTATTCTGGAGTGATTCTATTCCTTCTATCTATGGTTTCAATTGGGGGATGGGGAAAAGATTGGCTCAGTGGCTGTTTCGTTTGGGGTGCCACAGGGATTGGTGCTCTCCCCATTGTTGTTTAATATCTACATGAAATTACAAGGGAAAATCATCCAACAGTTTGGGCTTTTATACCCTGCCAATGATTAAAAAAACTATACTATGCTACTGATGATATTGTTGAAGTCCTGATCAGATGCCTGGAGACTGTGACGGTCTGGATAGGACAGAACAAGCTAAAATGGAATCCCAACAAGACAGAGCTGCGATTTGTTCATCACGGCTCTCTGCCTACTCCAGTGCTGTTTTGGTGGGGAAGTACTTCCCCTCAGTGGTGGGATTCAAGTAATTTAACAACCGGTTCTCTGCCCTAATGATTTCTTCCAACAACCAGTGTGCCAAACTGCTCAGAAAGTTAACAACCGGTTCTTCCGAAGTGGTGCGAACTGGCTGAATCCCACCACTGCTTCCCCTGAAGGGGCAGGTTCATGACTTGGTGTGTCCCCTAGACTTGCAGCTCCTGCTAGAAGAACAGGAAGAGAGGCCTTAGGTAGGGTGCTTTGCTCAGCTTTGACTGGTGGGCCAATGGCTTCACATTGAATTGGTTGAAATTAAATACCTATTAAGAAAGAGAATATTTCTTAATATTCTCTTTCCCTCTCTGTGTATAACAGTGGCCAAAAACACATTCTAATGAGTATTATTGAAAACAAATCCTTGTAAGCATGCTGCCCTAATTCAGGTAGGAGTTGTGTATGAGAAGCTCTAAGTAGACTGGAAACAACTTGAAAAACTTCTATTTTTTTCTTTCTTTCTAGAAGGAATTTTTAATTCAATGGAGATGGTTTGCTTAATAAAGATTATATCAGGAATTCAGGCAGTAGATTTAATGTGTATGTAGAGTTCTTAGCAGATATGTATTGTTATGTTAGTTAATCTAGCTAGGCTAGAGAGATAAAATAATACTTTGAAAATTAGCCTTAAAAGAATTGATTTCTTTTACATTAACAACCTTTGGTTTATACTTGAGAAAGTAATTAAAAGCAATTAATAATCCTATGAACAAAGCTGCTCTTTTGAAACATTCTATGTACAAATGACCTGTTATACTTTCTCTGCTGCCAGCTCAGCTGATAACGCCATTAAAAATTAACAGTAGTTTAATAAACACTTCAGTAGGCTTTATTACAGAAAGCCTGGTATTGCCAGTTAAATTACATACTAGTCAAGCTGGTTTTCCCGGCCATTGCCTGACAAAAGGCAGTTGATTTGTTAACTTCTGCTTTGTACTTCTGCTTCTGTATTTTTTCCCTAGACTATCAATTAAAAGCCAGTCTCATTTATCCATCTGCACTCATAATGCCTTTCTTTCTTAAATATTTAGTCCACTCACACGACAAGTCCAAAGAAACTTTCTTCAAAGTGATTTTTTTAAAAGGGCTAGTTTGGCTATAGATACTGATCCCTTCTTTCAATCTAATTTTTTGGCTTTGTCTCCCTTTATCAGGTCTAAATTATTGTTTTTTTTAATGATTCACTTAAATTCTTGAATCAGATTTAAAGGGATAAGACAGTTAAGAAACATATGATATGGGTAGTCCTCAACTTACAACAGTTCATTTAGTGACCAAAGTTACAATGGCACTGGAAAAAGACTTGTATCTGTTTTTCACTTACAACCATTCCAGCATGGTCACATGATCAAAAATCCAGACACTTAGCAACTGGTTCATATTTATGACAGTTGCAATGTCCTGGGATCATGTGATTCCCTTTTACAATCTTCTGAGAAGCAAAGTCAATGGGGAAGCCAGATTCACTTAACAACCAAGTTACTAACTTAACTACGATACACTTAACAGCTGTGGCAAGAAAAGTCGTATAATGGGGCAAAACTCAATTTAACTGTTTCAGCAACATAAATTTTGGGCTCAATTGTGGTCGTAAGTCGAAGGATTACTTGTAGTATCACTCTTTCCAAAGCAGTTCTGAATCATCTCAGTCCCCGACAGATGTTGTCTGAGAATTCTGATATGGCAGTCTTGATGGGAAAGGATACTGCCTTAGGAAAATAAAAATTCTATGTGGTCAAATTCCATCTTCTGCACAACTATTAAAAATATGCTAACTCCTGAAAGTTATTCCCCATCTCATTTTTTATTTTTATTTATATCATATTTAGAAGCCAACCATCTGCCTTGTATACACAGCAACTTTGGGAGGTGTACAAATAAGACATAAAAATTAAGAAGGCCACAAGGCTGTGTGTTCCTCAGTGGGCCGGAAGCAACCAGCAGAGCCAGCCATCAAGCATTTCTGAAAGCAGAAAGTTGGTGTGGTCTTTTAGCAACCAAATAGATTTTTCTTCATGATGATTTGTCCCTAACCTGGTCTTTCAAGTCTTAAAAAGGCAATCATACACACCCAGACAAGTTTTTGGAATTAAGAAAACAGTCCAAAGAAATTAAAACTTCGAGGTGAGACATATTGTAGACTTACAGATATATTTTTTTTTGAACTACAATTCCTAACCCAGCCAGGAAGGAGGCTGGAATCCAATGTGATGTAGTGGTTAGGATGCTGAATTAAGGTTGGGAGACTACCTTCAGCTCACTGGATGATTTGGAGGCCAGTCAATATCTCTCAGGCCAATCTCCCTTGCAGGGTTGTTTTCATGGGGACAAAACTAGGTACAACTAGTCCTTGATTTACCATCACAATTGAGCCCCAAATTTCTGTTGTTCAGAAAAACATTTGTTAAGTGAGTTTTGCCCCACTTTACAACTTTTCTTGCCATAGTTAGTAAGTGAATCACTGCAGTTGTAATACGGTTGTTAAATGATTCTGGCTTCCCCATTAACTTTGCTTGTCAGAAGATTGCAAAAGGTGACTCCAGGAGACTGCAGCCATCATAAATATGAGTCAGTTGCCAAGCATCTGAATTTTGATGGCATGACCATGAGAATGCTGCAATGGTTGTTAAGTGTGAAAAATGGTCATAAGTCACTTTTTTCATTGCCCTTGTAACTTCAAACACTCACTAAATGAACTGTTGTAAGTCGAGGACTTCTTGTATTACATAATGTCACACTCCTGAAGCAATACAGGTAGTCCTCAACTTACACAATTGAGCCCAAAATTTTTGTAAAGTGTGACATTGGTTAAGTGAATGTTGCTGCATTTTATGACCCTTCTCACCACAGTTAAGTGAATCACTGCAGTTGATAAGTTAGTAACCCAGTTGTTCAGTGAATCCAGCTTCCCCATTGACTTTGCTGATCAGATCACAAATGGGAATCCCATGATTCCAGGATGATGCAGCTGTCATAAATATAAGTCAGTTGCCAAGCATCTGAATTTTGATCGAGCGATCACAGGATGCTGAAAAGATCATAACTGTGAAAAAACCGGTCATAAATCCCTTTTTTTCCAGTGCCGTTTGTAAATTTGAACGGCCACTAAACGAATCGCTGTAAGTCGAGAGGACTATCTGTACACCGAGTTCAACTACTTTTGACACTCATTCCCAGGAAAGCGAATTTAGAAAGGCGGATGCAGGAGTCCCTCAGGCGTGCAAGGAAAGTTCTTCCTATGAATCTCTTGGCCGTGTTTGCTTTTTCCTTTTCCCCCTTCGCCGCCTTTCCATCTGCGAATTTACAGGCCGCTCATTCGGATCCGACGGAGCGCACTGAACCACACCGGCTTCCATGCCACTGCCCAGCCAGTTCCAAGGCGGCGGCTCCTCCTGGCTGACGGGCGGGGGTGGGAAAGTGTGTGTGTGTTGAGGGAGTGTGTTTGTGTGTAGAAAGGCCGGAGAAAGTCGGCGCTCCTCAGACTCCTGATTGAGTCAGCTGCTCCAGCTATCTTCCCCTTCCACGCGTCCTGTTGACTTAGTTGGCGGAGCCTCTGCTGAGGCTTCGCTTCCCCAGCCGACTTTTTTTTTTCCCCCTTCCTTCACATGACCGGCAGCTGGGTTCCCTCTCGCGGAGGCGGCGCAGGAGGGGAGAGGAGGAGGGGGTGGGCGGGACGGAGCCGAGGAATAAGTGACGCTCGCGGAGGCAGAAGGCGCACGCGGGGAGGGAGAGCAGGGGATCAGTATAAGACGTGGGGAAGCGACGCTTTGCTTTTTACTACTCCGTCCATAGCCTGTCGGTGCGGGCTTCTTATTTTACATTTTTCTCTTGATTGAAGAGGAGGAAGGTAAGCCAAAGGACAAGAGAGCGGGAAGGGGGGGGGGCGGGTTGAATGGCAGTCTTGGAAAAGAAAACGCGGGCAAGAAAGGAGAGGTGGGGGGGAAATGCAGTCGTGGGGGTGGGGTGGGGAGGTGTCCGCTAGTTGCCTTGGACAATTATTTGGGGGCTTCCTCCCCCCCCACACTCTGCCCAGTCCTCCCCCTCCCTCCCTCTCTCCGGCCACCCTCCCCTCTCTCGAGGCTCCGGGTTGTGAAATCTGCCGCTGCTTAGCAAGAGAGGGCAGGGAGGAGCGGGAGGGGACCCGACGACTTTAAGGAGCGGACGCAGTTTTAGGTCGGCGAGCCACGCTGCTCAAGGATCTTCTTCCCCCTCCCTCCGTCCCCGTCCCCCCAATACACACACAAACATTTCCAGGGGGTGGGTGGGTGGTGAGTATGGGAGGTGGGAAAGGACCGGCCTTTGGCCAGGGGAGTCGGCGCTTGCGGGGTTTAGCGCTGGGGCTTACGTCAGGGAGCAAGGTGGGGCGGGCGGACGGGAAGTTTGGGTGTTGTCCCGGATTGGAAATTGCTTGGCCGGGACGTGTCCTGTTTTTAGCCCGCTTGCTCTTTCCGTCGAAACTTTCTCGAGTTACTACAGTAATAATAAGCGAAGGATTTCGTCCAGGGTTCCTCCCCTTTCTTCAGTAAAGCTGATCACGATTCCTGGAATTGCAGGTCTCTTGTTTCTGCCTCCTCGGGAAAGTTTTTTGAACAACCTCCATTTTATTAATAAAGACTTTCTTATCCTTATTCCTGTAATGATTTTTCTCTCTTTCCTCTCTCGTTCTTTTTCCTACAGAAACAAAAAAAAAACCGCAAGATGGGAGTGGAAGGTGGGATGAAATGTATTAAATACCTAATGTTTTTCTTCAACTTTATATTCTGGGTAAGTTAATGGTGGGGGGGCTGCCTCTGAAGGGTGAAGATTACTTATTATGGATTATTTGTTGTGCCCCTTCCCCAGCAAGCTTTCTGGGGTATGTTTACTTGGAATATGTTTGGTTTCTGTTTGTACACTTATCCCTGGAGAAGCTTTATATATAGCCATGGGGTGCCAGTTTAAGCTCCCATCTGCTACTACATGTTCCTGAAAGCTTGGCCAAATATTTCATTGTCTTTTAACAGGTTTTAAAAACATTAGTAGAAGAACTCCAGATTTACAGTTTTATCCTGCTGACCTACTCAGTGTTTGGGTTTGTTCTATATTTTTAAAGTAGTCAATACCTGAAACCTATTAAATCAGTAATTTTCCTGGTAACTAAGACTGGTAGAATTGGAAGAAATACTAGTAGTAATGCTAAAATTGGTAATACTAATTCCTTTCCAAGAACATTTTCAATACAAACGCCCCAAATGTAAAATCCTGGATTGAAAACAAAAATAAAACTGAATTATAATTCTATGACACCAAACAATTCACAAATAGCATAAACAAATTAATTTACCAATGCAAATTTAAACTTCACTTTAATGGTACTCCTTAAATAGTTGAAATCTTGCAAGATTACCAAATGCCATGAGGTATTGGTGTTCCTGATTGAATTGTTGTGAGATTTTGGAGAAGAGCATCAAAATCTCATGAAATTTCAACTGTATTTGTATAGATTAATTTTGAATTCCCTGGGATAATATCTGAAAAAGGGTTGGTTGTGCCTTGGTACCCATAGGATTTGAATTGCTCACCTAGACTTTTGCGGTAATCCTACAAAGATTTCAGTGAAAAGGTTGGAAACCACTGTTTTAAGAAAATGGTTGGCTTCGTACAGTATTACTATGTCATGGCTTGTTCGATCATCATGTTGAGTAAGCCACGATTCACTCAACTTCTGTAAAGGGGGCTTAACCAAAACAATTGGATTTACATGGCCTGCTAAGCCAAACCAAACAAACCATTATTGCTATTACTAAAATGGGTGAATATAATTAATATGCTAGAAGGAAGATGTGCTTCTCTGCCTTTCCATATAGGAGTGGTTTCAGATGCTAAACTACTGACTTGGTATAAAACCAGCCAATGCACAAATAACTCTCCATAAAAAACATGAAGAACTGCTGAAGTAGAAAGTTCAGCCCACAAATAGCTGAACGTTTTGAGATGTCTGTATCAGCTTGGCCAATGAAATTGCCAGACACCAAGTTCCAGAACTTGGTGGTTTCCTGTTAAGAGTAGAAGCTGCATATTATCCCTTCAAAGACTGATGTGGCAGAAATTGTTGCTTTTACCATAGCAGCCATTGTGGTATTCTCTGTATGGTAACAAAGCCAGTGGTTGCTGCTGATCTGCAGCGCAGGGCCAGTTCCTGGTGTTGGCAAATAAAGATCTGTGGAATGTTAGTAAGACTTTCAAAGCACTTCTACTGATCTGGATTGCATATCCCAATTATGTAGAAATAACATGACTTGCTACATTGCCCAACCACAGAAATAAACTTAGTTTTCTAACATCCCTTTTCAATATCTACTGTGACAAGTTCTGGGTGGTAGAAACCAGACAGCTTTAAAAGCTAACTATTCATTTTGTTGCAATGTAAGTGTAAAATGGGACATTTCTTCACATCATGAAATGGACTTTCCCTATTACTGCCCTATGGTTGTGTCTGTACTGTCTCCTTAACTCAAACACATCCAGGGTTTTCTGGGGATTCCGGTGACTATCGTGAGGTCTAAGAAAAGGGCCAATTTTTTTAAAGGAACTGCTGATAGATACATGATTGTGCTCAAACAAGATCTGAAGTAGTTTTCCTACTTTGGGTATAAATACCCTAGTTCCCATTTTTTGTTATTATGTTTTAATATATTTTTATATTTTATATATGTATTTTTTCTTTATAGGAAGGAAATTCTGCAAAAAAATAGTTTTTAAAAAAATTCAGTACCTGTTAATACCTAGCTAGAGTTGATGGAGTAATACCAAATTGTGGGTGAACTGGCAGAGTAGTACGAAAAAAATGCATGTACGCAGACAGAAGGTTTGGTGTTGGCTTTGTTTGTGAGGGGCAGGTGGCAGCAAAGGATGCTACTTAACTGGAAACCTGGGATCAGTTGAGGTTTTGCAATTAGAAAAGGATATTGGTTTTTCCCAGCAGCACTTGCTTTATGTCGATACAGTTGGATTAAATTTGTTAAATTGCAAGAGCTAATATATAAGGAAGTTTTTAGTGCTTTTTCCAGCTCCCCAATATCCTTGTAGAACTTGGAATTTCCTTTTGGAGAAACAGGAGATTTTTATTGGACCAAATAGAGGAACCTGATAGGAACTATTGACCTTTCTTAGTACTGTATAATGTTTATTTTGCCAACCGCAAGAAGGGCGAATTAGCCATATGTTTGTTCTCTTTCTCTCAATGCAATCAAAATGATAACTACAACTGGGTGAAGAGCACCCTTGTGATATGGAACAGAAAAGGGAGTTAAATATGAAATCTTGCTTTTAAAAAAGTCTTCTATCCCTCATTCTAGACTCTGAAATAATTTGTAGTATTATTATGTGCCATATATATCAGCATCTACATTTCAGTAATGAGATGCATCTTGATAATTGCTTTTGTGTATATGTTTTTAATTGTAAAATATATATGCAAATATATTTTGGTAGCAAGATGGCATTCATTCTTGGATTCAAATACCTATTTGCCTGCTTTTGAAGAATTGTATAACAGATTTTTTTCTCTTGGAAAATTATCAAGATACTAAATAATATGGGAGAACCCTTTTTGCACACCCCTGCCCAAATATGTGCTAGGTTTCCACTGTTTAAGTTTTATAGAAGAGCAGTTGATAGTTGTGATTTTGCTTTCCAGAAATTAAAAATAAGGACCAATTTTTTTCTGTAAAAATCTTTGTGTAGGCTTTGAAATTTAGATACCGGTTTATTTCCTGTTGTTAGGCACCATTTACATAAAGGAAACTATGATCTGGAAATTCATTTGTCAGCATAAAATTTGGTGGCCTCACACTTAAGGAGAAAATAAATTATGATTATGCCTCTCTTTAATTCTGTTTGGACCAAAGTGACAAGAATTGGCATCTATCTCAGAACAGGTTTAGCTGCATATAAAAATTATCTGTGGTGGTTCAGGACTCAAATCATGAAAGTGTTAAGTTGTCCCTTTTCTACTTTGGAAAAGCATCATAGTTGGTTTTTGTTCTCTAGAATGGTAAGCCAACTTTTATTTGGCAGAACAGTGGAATTGGTGGGATTATTTGTCCTAATGTACGCAGCAGCCAGATGTTGCCTGGCTATAATGCAAAAACAAAGATAGCAATTAATAGGGACTGTTATTTGGGAAATGATTTCTGTTTAGTCTGTTTAAAGATAGTCTGATTATGACTGTCCAGACAAGCATCGTCCCTTCACAATTGAATTATCTGAATATACAAGGAAAAACAAAGGTAAAAATAGTAATTGTTGTGAAGTTTTTTGCTTCACTTTTTTGTTTTGTTTCTGGTTGCTGTGTCACTTGTATTGAACTATTTTTGAACCGGCTATTAATGTATTCTTTTTAGGACTATGAATAACAATTAGTAGCAGGTAGTAAAAAATAGGATTGATAGCTGTTTGAAAGAAGCCTGATAGTATAAGGATGGGGTCTCCATACCTGGCAAGTTAATTCTGGAAATTCAACTTCCAGAATTTCCCCACCAGCCGATTGACAAGTCCTAGAGTTGCCAAGTTTGGAGGCCCCTAGTAAAAGGGAAAACCTAAGGGATTTATAAAGTCAGTTTAGACAAATATTCAAAAGAATGTTTCTCAGTATAGTCTGAATGAAACATTTGTGAGAAAACTGATAGGGAAGAAGGCTACCATGTGGATGTGCTAGTTTAATCAGGAAATCCATACCATTGTCATGAGGAGTCTCATTTTTATTTTAGAAACAATTTGAAGATTTTGTAAGGGGGGGGGGACAAAAAGGGTTTAAAACCTTTTCTTAACTCTTTTGTTATAGAAACATTAATCCTGAAATATCCTGTTGATCAAAGCAGTATCCCTAGCAGAGAAGTTAATACTATTCTATTCAGTGACAAAGGGCAGTAGATCTTTTCCATTTAGGATTTTTTTTTTTTACATTTAAAATAGTTATTTTGCATCCACAGTTTGTAGTTCCTTCCTTTGTTCTCCCACCCATTCCACCAACATTCCAAAAATATAAAGAAATCGGTGTATCCTTATTCCTGATTCTGGAAAGCAAACATACTTTTCCTCCTGATCCTTAAGGGATTGCTTTATAATCCCAAGTATTGAAACCACTTCTGCAAAGCAAATTAACTATGGTTCCGTTTCACAGTGTTCCAATATTGGGTCTCTGCTTGTTCTTTGGAGGAGTCCTTTATACATGTATGCACGTGCAAAACATGCATCCTAAATATTTTGAGACTGGTGAATCATAACAAGTGTGGTCAATCTACTGTAAATGACAGCCATAAATCAAAAATATAATGTGACTTTCCTTTTTGTGTCCTCTCCTATCCACATCAGACCTGGAGAGTTTCATGTTCCCTTGAGTTGGGTCAAAAGGAATTTCTGCTGCTGGCTGCCTATGTTTAATGGTGAAGGCACCAGGCTAGAAACCAGGAGCTGCCTTAGCCATGAAAGCCAGCTGGGTGATTTTGGGTCAGTCACTCTTTTTCAGCCCAACTCATCTCGCAGAATTTTTGTGAAGAAAATAGGACTGTGTGCTGGATGTTTCCCTTCATGAGTTATTTGTAAAAAATAATAATAATAAAGGCAGGATACAAATAAAATGTTCTTGTGGTTACAGTAGAAATAATTCTCTGTGGATTTGCCTTTCACAGTTGGGCTATTGTGGAAAAAAGCTGTGTGTGCTATCAGGATATAGGCCGTATCTTTGCTTTTGGGTGGGTCCATCCTGCTGTGATAGGGGAAAAGGTAAACACTAAATGGAGGAAGTTCTAATTATTTGGGAAATGCGGGGCAAAGGTTGGAGAGAAGGATTAATCTTAATGCTATTAGAAGCTCTCTCTCTCTCTCTCTCTCTCTCTCTCTCTCTCTCTCTCTCTCTCTCTCTCTCTCTCTCTCTCTCTCTCTCTCTCTCTCTCTCTCTCTCTTTCTTTCTTTTTTTTTTTTTAAATATTGCAGTTCCTGTTCTGAAGCTTTTAGTCTCTTTGTCCTTGATAGCCTTCTTTGAGAGACCACTTACTAATCTGAGTCTATTAAGCACATGTGCCAGAGTGTTTTCTAATGTACAGCCTGCTGTTTTATAGATTGAGGCCATGGTTTGTTTTGAACACAACTATTTTCTGCACGTATATTTTTAACAAAAAAGAAAAAACAAGCAGACTTTTAACATGATACAATCCAACCCCAGCAGAGTCTCAAGTATAAAAAGTAATTTCCCCCCCAACTTAGTCATCTTCCTAGAGAAAGTTTCCATATACGTTTGAGTTCCAAATTTGTGGTGTGTGCAATCAGATTCTTGGTGAGATTAAATACGCATTTTTTAAAAGGAAAAGGAAACCAAGAGATGGTGTATTTACATATCTGATTTCATGAGCCATTTAAAAACAGGCTATCACAAAATGAATAGATTTGTCGGGGAGGGGAAATTGAAAGACCTTTCATTTAAGCGAGGAAAGCAATAATTATTGCTTTGAAAATTAAATGTTATGTCTATAAATGTGTTTGGTTTTCACCTGAATGATGAAAAGAGGGCATGGTTTTGAAAGTATTTCCCCGAGAGCCATACAACACAGTAGAATGGCTAAAATAAGTTTGTGGTATTGGCACATTTGATTCTTATTTCACTGACTATTCATGGTGGTTCATCATTATAAGTGCAGGAAGTGATCTTATCTCATTGGCGGTGGCTGATCTTAAAGAAGTTGGACTCAGTTAATATTTGAATGAAAGGGCACAAGATTGGAAACGCAGTTAAGATTAATTTAGACAGGAATTCATGAGCACTTAATTGCCCATCATGAATTATGGCTGGATCTGTGGTGAATTGTTCACTTAGATTGTATTTAGTAGATTGATTAGTATTAGTTGATTTATATTATTGGTGTATGATAGTTTTACCAACCTTGGTTGGTTTATGAAATGTAGAATTCAAAATTAAATAAATAAATAAAGAATTGGGGATTAATGTAAACTCTCATGATTACATGCATGAGAGATCCTTGGTGCTCTCTGAGCTTGGTTGTTTTCTTGCAAAATTAAGACCGAGCTTTATGATCAGGCCTGCTAATCTTGGAAGGAGAGATAATATAAGAGGATATGACACCTTCTTTACAGTGGCATATAATGAGATGAGCTTTAAAAAGTTATAAGAAGTTCTGTTGTGTTGCATGATATATGTGTTCTAAAAACTGAAGTTTTAACTAGATTAATGAGTAGGTATTAAGCAGTTTTTAATAATTGTATGAATGATTTGATAGTAAAAAATACACAAGTCTTGCTTTCTTTATTTTGTCCCAGTTTAGCATACTAACCTATTACCTTTATCTACTGTCCCCATTTCATTTTTAAGAAGCTTGTTCTGATGTGGTCTATAGAATTCATGAAATTATTTCTTTACTGTCACTTAAAATCTCTTAAGAGTCACTCTGGAGTTGGATGGTGCTGAAATTAAATAAATGCTGTTCAGAATAAATAACCTGATGCCCTGGTCATTGTGTTCTGGATGGCAATACACACAATTTCTAACTGGTTGATATTGTAAGCAAACAAATCTAGAGGATACTAGATTATTGACGCAAACAATATGTTGCAAAAATAGCTTATTAGCTATTTTTGCTCCTCTTTCTAGATGGCTACACTGCTTAGGGATTGGATTTCAAGTCCCACTCATTCCGTGCATAATCTAGCCCACTAGTGACTGGACTGATGAGAGTTTCACTCATCTTACCTGAAGACAACACGTAGAGAATAATTTAGCAGGCTTTTCTCCAAAGTTGGCCCTGTACAATATATGAGATTGGAATGCTTCCATGGGAAGATGAGGACAAAACATTAAATATTCCAAATTTATCCATTTGCCTATGCCACCATTTTGAGGCTGAAGTTGGGTTAGTGGGAGTTAACATTGGAATATATACAATAGGGGAATTTCTCAGATTAACTCTTTTGCTTGAAGGGAGGATAACATTTGGACCAAAGTTGATACAGATTCCTTTACATCAGAAGAAAAGAAAATGATTGGGGAGCTGCACTGAATAAGAGCTAGTTGGTATGATGGTTGAGTTGTTGGGCAGGGATGGTACAGGTTCAACCACAATCAGCCCTGAAAGCTCATTGAGTAACTTTGCAGCAATTGCTATCCCTCAAGCCAATTTACCAGATTATTTTTAATAAGAAAAACAGAGGAGGGAATGTGCATATTTTATTGAATCTTGGACTCCGGAAAGAAAGGTGGGATCTAAATTAACACATAAACAAGGCCCTTGGAGGATGTGGTGATAATGCACAGAACAGCATCACCCACACATTGAGATGTGGTTTTCTGTTTTCCTGAATTTAGCTATTGTTTTTTTTCTTTCTTAAAGACTCTGATAAACTTATTGTAAGGTCTGCATTACAGCCGGATCTCCCAGCTTGTGAGCACATTTGAAATTCAGCAGTCAAATGAAATACTAAGCTTTAGTTATCTGTTTTTATTTTTTAAGAATGTCCCTGGAGGAAGGACGAGAAAAAGAGAGAGAGATCTGAAGCTTTCTTGAAATTAAAGCTTTGTGGCACCATAGCTTTATTTGCGAGACCGCCTTCTGCCGCCAATAGCCTCCCACCGGCCAGTACGCTCGCACAGAGAAGGCCTCCTCCGGGTGCCGTCGGCCAGACAGTGTCGGCTGGCAACCCCCAGGGGGAGAGCCTTCTCTGTGGCGGCACCCGTCCTTTGAAATGACCTACCCCCGGAGATACACAGGATATCAGACCTCCGGACCTTTCGTCGGGCCCTTAAAACCCATTTGTTCCATCTAGCTGGGCTGGCTTGATCCCATCCTCTGTTTTAAATTGAAATTGATTTTAAATTGGACTGTTTTAATTGTCGGCCGAAAATATTTAATATTTTTAATTGGTTTTAATTTTTGTATATCATGTTTTATTCTGGCTGTTCACCGGCCTGAGTCCGCAAGGAGAAGGGCGGTTTATAAATTGAAACAAATCAATAAATGAAATAAAATAAATAAATAGCTTCCCACTCAATTGTTTTGCTTAAATTTTAAACATCTAGAAATAACAGAATAAAACCAGGAAAGGCATAGTGCCTTATGTATACCAAAGAGATTGATTGCAGGTAAAATAGTAATTATTTCAGTTTTCTTATTTCATGACTCAAAGAAATAGGAAAGCATGCCACCAATTTCTGACCATTAAAATTCAACAGCAAGAGGGTCTTAGGAGGAGACAAACTGGGTTAAAGGTCTTACACACCTATAGCCTACTTTTCCTTTGTAGATACAGCCCTTCTAAGATTATGACAGAATCTTAAAGAGTTGGAAAAGCTCTATTTAAGTCCAGCCTCCTGCTCAGTGCGGTAATGTAATTAAAGCATCAACAGATACCTATCTAGCCTCATCTGGAACACATCCAGGGAAGAGGAGGCACCATTTCTCGTACATTGCTGTTTCCCTGCTTCTCATCATCACCATGCTGATGTTTTGTTTTCCTTCTCTACAGCTCTGCGGAATTGCTCTGATTGCCCTGGGGATTTTCGTACAAATCGAGCTCAAAAACACACTGGTGATGACCAGCCCAGCATCGGCTTCTGCTGCTCCTATTGTCATCCTGTCTGTAGGCGTCATAGTATTCTTCATCTCCTTCTTTGGTTGCTGTGGGGCAGTGAAAGAGAACTACTGCATGGTCACCACGGTAAATGGGGGGGGGGGATGATGGAGAAGAAACGGGCAGGGGGGCTATTATGAAATTGCTGACGACCTTGTTCCAACTTCTGATGCTGCATTCAGACAAAAAATTGGAGTTGTGGTGTTATTTCTTGGAGCTTGGGAAATGGGAGAAATCAAGCAGTCTCTGTTATGCACCCACTATGCAGATTTATTTATGTCTCATTGCAGAAATGTTTCCTAGGAATGTGCCACCTGAACAATTCTTAGCCTCAGGCCCCTGGGGCTGAAACATATGTAATCTGGCAACTGCTATTCCCAGTTGTTTGAATTGGTGGGCATACCTGCAATGTTAAGAGCTGCTAATTTTGTAAGGATGCTTGTGGGGTTTGGAAGCTTTAATTGGAATTTAAAAAAAATTAAAGTTAGCATTTTACTTTTTAGCCTGCCGGCTTCCCATTTCATTTTAAAAACAGGTTCAACTATCAGGTGAATCAGGTAGCCTAGTGGGCAACAAGAGTAACCTCCATCAGTACTATATTGGGGATTATAGTATTATGGCCGCAGACTGTATTGTAATAATACTTTTGCAGTTGAGAAAATAATTCAAAAAGGAATGGGACAGATATTCCAATCTAACTCAAAGCATTTAAAAATAAATCAGAAGGTATATTTTTATTCATTAAATGTTTATGCCACCCATCTCCCCTACTAGGTGACTCCAGGCGGGCTTACTAGTTATAAAACAAGTAAAATTAAAATATTAAAACTACAGTTTTACATATTTAAAACTTTGAAGGCGTTATCAGTACTTTGTCGGTCCATAATCTTTGCACTTTTAAGAGAGTTGGAGAAATGGTAATAAGAACAGAAATATTCAAGCTTTATTTTGGCCTTTCTATAAGAAATTAATATCTTGGGTCAAAAACTGTGTTTTAAAATTTAAAACACAGAAATTTAACATTTAAAAATTTCTCTGTGACAAAAATTCTGTGCAAAGTCATGTCAACAGCCGTGTATATCTTTTGCAAAATTTAGGTTCCTGGTTCTGTCATGGAAATACACAGAGCACAATGTGTTATTCTGTGGATAAATACTTCTTGATTCACAACAGAAATGGCCTTTAATGTGTTTTAAAATCATAGCAGCAAAAGATTCCCCATTGGCCAAAATCTTGTAGACTGTGAGTGGGTGTTTCTGGATAAATCTAAGGTCTTGGCAAGCAATTGGGGATGAATATTAAAAGGGCCCACAAGAGATGTAGTGGCTACATGTTTGTCTTTTAAAACTTGTCTGTGTGCTGGGTCTGATACCACTAAAATTGTTGCTATAAGCTGAAGTGCATTGACAAACACTGGAGAGAATTATAAAGTTGTGGGGCAGATGGTTATTGGGAGGCTAAGAAACCTATTTTTCCTAGATGAACGTGGAAGCCTTTGACTAAAGTTGGGCCTAATGGCTTTATTTGGTGGTACAGCCTTACTCAACTGGTACCTTCTAGAAGTGAGTGAGTGGGTGGTCATATATAAATACTAAACTTACTAAACTCCCAACCAAACATTCTGATATAAGAGAAGCCTAGTTGAGGCCATGATAGAGAACTAGAACTGAAGAGATGTTTGACAAAATATTTTCCAGTTTGGGGATAGAGTTATTTCTTGAATGGAGGCAATCTTAATCTGGGGGTGGGTTATATCAGCCAAACTGACAGTACATTTTTGTCTCCTTAATCACAAAATCCCAAATGAAGGGAGACGTGACAACTGGGATCCAGGGTGTTTACAGATTTTTTTCCTCCCTCTTTAGTTCGCTGTCCTGTTGACTATAATCTTCCTGGTGGAGATTGCAGCTGCCATTACAGGATACATCTTTAAAGACAAGGTAAGAAAGACCTTCAGAAATGATGCCACAGTAACGTCCTACCCTTAAATATTGAAACTTCCTAAGGAAAAAAAGATTTTGGACCACCATTCCAAGCATTCCTCAGCCAGCACAGGCAAAGGCTGGAGTACTCAAATTAGGATGTCCACCTTTAGAGAATCCACTTTGAATGGAGTTGTTTCATTCTTCCTGGGGAAACGTTTTGAATCTTACTACCTCTCTTCCTTTGTTTTCTTTTCCAGGTCCAAGCAGTGATTAACAAAGAAATTGAGGAAGAAATGAATAACTACAATTCATCCATACAAAATCCTTTGGATGATTTGCAGAAGAGAGTGAGTCTTCCATAAGGGCCTGCCTCTAGGACTCGAGGGTTGGCAAAGTAGTGATGGTATAAATAGTGGATTTAAAACAAAAAAGGGGGTTTGTGTTCCTGATTTGTTTGCAGATTCCCTTTTCCTGATTTCAGTATTGCCTTCGACAGTCCTTGACTTTCCAAAACAACTTGTCCAAATGTCCATAGTTACAGTCTGTGTGATACTTGTTGCATTGCTTTTCCTACACATAGTCCTGTTGAGCCTGCAGCTGAATCCCTGCAGTGAAGAGCAGTGGAGAACCTGCATTTTTGCTGGAAACAGGACAACTGGGAGAAAGGCAGATGAGGCTTCTTCCTCTTCTGGAAGAGGAAGACGAAAGGCACAGGAGAGATGGGGGCTCAAAGTGGCAAGAGCAGAATAGTTGGAATATGCGTCAAAGAAGATATAACATAGATATTGTCTGTTAAAAAGGGAGAGGAAAAGGCTGAGCTAGCTCTATTTCAGGTCTATAGGTGAGAGAATGAAGCTAATGGGTGGCTTGCCTGGACCTATGCTGGGGCTCCGTCCAGCATTAGATATTGCCTAATCATGCATTTAATAAAAAGTTTCCTCTTAATCAGATGCAAGTCAAGTATCTGTTGTGACCCAGGCCCAAGTAGGTAGTAATAGACGCAAACAGTTCCAAAACAAACAGACTTGATTAGAACAGCTGAGAATTAACTCATTCTCAGCGTAGTCCAAACTAAATTAAAACAAACTCTTCATAACACAAATTCTTCAGTCTAATCACCAACCTTGGTATAATTAGGCAAACTGCCAAAGGCTTCTCTTGGCAAAAGTTTAAAAGCAGAAGATGCCAACGCGATAAGTGCAGCAGAACTATCAATGTTTTCCGACAAAGAACCCAAGAGCCGTTGCTAATCTTTTAAGGCTTATGGGAGGGGCCAATCATCTCTTGGCCCTACACCTGAGTCGTCCTCTTTGCTTTAGCTGCTCTTGCCTTCTGGCAGCTCTTCTCATGTGTGCACTAGGAACAGGCCCCTCCTGTTCATCTGCCTCTCTACTGTCAGGCTCTGGAGTCCGCACATCACTCCCAGATGGCCCTGGCCCCATTTCTGCCTCTAAAGCAGAGCCCTCATCTGGGCCTTCCCAGCCTCCAGGACTGGCCCATGTTCTTTCTCAGCCTCATCGCTGTCCGACTCCACTGCCAGCTCCACAGGCTGCTGGTGAACCACAACACTATAAAGACACCCTGATTTCATTAAAATGTTCACCTCTTTTTCTTCTTGTTTTTTCCCATCCCCAACTATAGTACTCCTGCTGTGGAATCAACAGTTATACTGACTGGTTTAATGTCACAAAATTGAAGCCTGACAAAGTACCCATGTCCTGCTGCAATGCCACGGACTGTACCAAAAATCCCACGCCTGAAAATACTTTCCAAGAGGTTTGTATGACAAAGAGTGTTGGGATGGCGAATGTACTAATTCATTCTGCTTTGAGCTCTTTGTAAAAGCAGAGCATAGGGAAATCTGCCCTAATAATATCCCTGCTGCAACCCTGTGAAGTGGGCTATGCTTAGAGAATATGCCTAGTCCAGGGTTGTCCAATCTCGGCACTTCAGGACTTGTGAACTTCAATTCCCAGAGTTCCCCAGACAGTATTCTGGTTCACATGGCTAGCTGAGGAATTCTGGGAGTTGACGTCCACAAGTCTTAAAGTGGCCACGGCTAGACATCCTTGCCTAATCTAAAATCACCCAGTGAGGTCTAGTTCCTGTAGGAGCTTAATCCTATTTTCCCCACACCCAAACCTTGCCTATAATGCTACACTGATTTTCTGCTCCAGCTCTAGTTTTTTGAGAAAATCCTCCAAACATTTTCTTTCCCTGCAGGGTTGTGTGAAAAAAATAGAAGATTGGCTGAGGAGACACATCGTGATCGTGGCTGCAGTTGCATTGGGCATTGCTTTCTTTGAGGTACAAAACCTATTGTTCTAACCACTGCACCTCCAGAGCTCCTACAGTGCAGTAGTCTTGCTATTTCTAAATTAAACTTCAGGGCTAAATAATTTTTTCCTCATTTTTTTTCCAGCTCCTGGGCATCATTTTTGCCTGTTGTCTCATGAAAGGAATCCGCAGTGGCTATGAGGTCATGTAATCGTTTCTGTTCCTGTACATCTATCTGGCTGTTACAAGGCCCAATCACTAAACTCTGGAATACTTTCGTCTCCATTTCTGGGGATACAGTTGACCATCATGTGCCAATGGGACAGGGTTGGGTGGATGCCTCTTCTTCTGTTGCCTGTTAGAAAAATATATGTTGCCCTCAAAGGATTCACACGTTGCCTTATCTCTCTCTCTTTTTCCTCTCCCAAAATGGGCAGGTTTAAATCCATTCCTTCCACTTTACTGCAACTCCTAGACCTTGCATTATCCTTCATGTGAGACTTGTGTGCCACCTACTGGGCATCTGGTGATATGTTACTGGTGCCCTTAATAGATGTGAGCAAACATATTTAAAGACATTATTCTACTTTATGAGTCCTTTCAAGTAGACTGTCTTATGTGTTCAGCTATATTTCTCTTTTCCTTTGGAAAGGTAAACTCTTGATTCTATATAGGTTATAATGAGAAGGAAAATTGTCAGGGCTAATATTTTTTAGTCAGTAATTCACTATTTGGAAAATAAAAGATATTGTTTCACCCACGTGTCGTGACTTATTTGTATGGTGCCTTTTCTCCATTGACCATTTTTTAGGTTTACCTCATCCTATGACTCTCTTAAAAAAAGAGAGGATGGTTGGTAAAACATGGCTTCTTTATATAATACTGGAATTACATAGGATATGATCAGTTGTAAAAAAACTCCTGTACTGCTCCAGAAATTAAGAGACCTTATTTAACATTGAATTATGGGGTGTGTTTGGATCAGGCAGGTTCTTGATGTGGGTGTATGTATTTTTACCCTTTACATATAGTCCTTGACTTACAGCCATTTGTTTAGTGTCTGTTAGACGTTACAGTGGCACTGAAAAAAAGTTACAACTGGTCCTCACACTTGCAACCATCACAGTATCCCCATGGTCAAATGATTGAAATTTAGGTGCCTGGCAGCCAGCATGTATTAATGGTGGTTGCAGCATCCCAGGGACATGGGATCGCCATTTGCAACCTTCCCTGCCAACTTCTGACAAGCAGTTAATGGAGGAAGCTAGATTTGCTTAACAGCCATGGCAAAAAAAAGGTCATACATTCACTTAACAGCTACCTTGCTTAGCAATGGAAATTCTGGTCCCAATTGTGGTTGTAAATCGAGGACTGCCTGTATTGAGAAGTATGAATTGCATTCCTTTCTTCTGCTTCTCATTCTTGTGTTTGGCTTTCAACAGGACTTTAGTTCTTGGTCATTATTAAATCACTTTCTGTCTGGGCTTTTATGAGCCATGACAGTCATAGCCATGTTCCTAGATAAGCACCATGAAAGAAGGCTCGTCGATCTCTGTTGGCTCTAAAAGTTACTTTTTCTCAGTGAAGCTAATACTGTATTAAATTTCAACCTAAGCAATAGATTAAGTTGATCAAGTTTATGTGGTTATATCAGGAACTTCCCATGGTGCCCAAATCGCCCTCTGATAGCCATTGCAAGTTCTTACCTTTTTTCCTCTTGCCTCTATCAAATCATCAGACACAATCTGCTTTTAGTGTTTTTGTATACCTGGTTGCCCTTTCTTAACAGTTGCTGCTAAGTAGTAGTACATTTGTGCTAGGTTTGCTGGCATTTTTGAAAAATCAGGTTAATATACACACACCTTAACAGAGCTGCCTAGCTAAAAATAGAATTCTATCTTTAAGAACTATTTTTGCTTGAAGCAGAGTCAAAGAAAGGCTGTAAGGTCATCCTTTGGGCTCAGTTAAAAATAGAGATTTTTGGTTGAATGTAACTCAAGTTGGTTGAATGTAACCCAAGCCACCATACTGAATCCTAATGAACTCCCATCATCCATTATCCATCAGGACTGAAACTTGAAAAGCATGCTAACTCTGGGAAAATGGTTTTGTCCTAAACATGTGTTTAGGTCTTCACTTCTCCACATGTTCACCTAACCTACAGGTGAACCTTTGGTATCTATTCTGCCTCTAAATAGAAGACTTGGGCATGTGTACAAAAAGGTGGAAAGGTTTTCAGATTATGGACCGGAGATCATCTTTGAGCTCTCTTGGATATTTGGGGGTTCCACAACAAAAGAACCAGTAGAGATTTCTACTCTTAGCTTTAACATTCCCCACAGAGTGTATGGATGCATGAAAGTTGGACCTTTGGGCAATCTACAACCTACCACAATAGTTAGCAGATCTTTTGGAGTACTTCCTTTAAGGCAGCGATGGCGAACCATGCCGAAAAGGGAGCATGCGCTCAAATACGCTTTGCACATGCACTCGTCTGGGTCACAACCCAGAAGAGCTGCCCAGGACGGATACACGCCCAAAACTTAACTTCCGGTTTCCAATGCACACATGCATGCTGGCCAGCGACTCTTCCGGGTTTCTGGCATGTATGCAATGATCAGCTGGCTGGCGCACATATTCAGGCAGGAAAACGGAAGACCAGCTCTAACGGTTTCCGGCACTGCTGTATGCAAAACGGCCAGCTGATTGTTGCACGCACGTGTGCACCAGAAAACCAGAACAAGAACGGGCGATGCGTGTGCCAGGCAACATGGCTCCACATGCCACTTCGGGCACGTGTGCCATAGGTTTGCCATCACGGCTCTAAGGTCTCCCCAAGTTCTGACTCTGAAAGTCTACAACAGCGGTGTGATTTGGTGATGGGAGTTAAGACGGTGAACTGTAAGTGTTTGGGCATTCAGAACACTGATTTTACTTTAAACTTTTCCTCCAAGGCTGCAATTAAGATTTAAATATTGTCCTTTCCTGTATGTGTCGTGTACTTCAGAGTCTCACTAAAAAAGTTTATGCTTGAAAAAAAACTACTTTTTGTCAGGTGCTTTTATGTTGGCACTGATTACTCAATTCATTTGCCCAACATTTCCCTTCTGCATCCAAATAACCCTGTTCTTCATGATCTCTCAGCATCTGGATAGCAAATAGCTTATAAAATGGAAATGTTTCCATACCATCCTGTGAAACCAGAGCTGGCGAGACAACAGCTTTCTTTGAATAATCCTTTTATTTATTACTGGTTTTCAGGAGTACGATCTGTCAAGATTTAGGCCTCAAGCTTGATCATAATGGAGCAGCTTTTAGCGCATCCGCTGAGCTGGCTTTGGTAAGATGATAGACAGGGAAATATCCACCAAAAAGGAAGGTAGATAAGAGATTGGCAGCCACAGAAACTTAGCATCCCATCCTGCACTGTAACGAGAGCGAGGGTGCTTAGCTTGAAGGGCGTGCTCCATGCAGTTCGTCACTTTGCTGAGATCAGAATCACAGATGATGTTCATGATAAACTTCTGGACTTTCAAGTCTACAGAGAAATGGAAATCATCAGAAATTAAATTTTCTGCCTGATACTTAACCCTATCCTGATAAGAGCTTACTGTTTTAGGATGTCTTGTCTCAATGTAAGATACTGACTCCTTGTTAGCTGGTCCCATCAACACTTGACTTCTCCTAGACCTGAATTAACTCTTCAATCAGATGATCTTCAGTCTAAAGACAGCTGGTTGAAGGCAGATGTTTATACTCCCAACAGTATAAAATGATGGGAGTCCAATTCTTCTAATGGGCACCATGTTAAGAAAACTGTTCTCCGTTCTATATTTAACTAGCAAACTGCAAAATTTGACTGAAATCACGGCTGGGATGCACGACTTACTGTATCTGCACCATACTTTCAATGGTGTTAGAACAGATAGGAAGTTTCACATGGAGACGAAATGGTCTTCTAGCACTTGCCATGCTGAAAAGCCATGGTGTCGCAGTGATTAGAATACAGTACTGCAGGTTAACTCACTGCTCACTCCAGGAGTTCGATCCTGACAAGCTCTCAAGGTTGAGTCAGCCTTCCATCCTTCCAAGATCAGTAGAATAAGAACCCAGATTGTTTGGGGCAATATGCTGACTCTGTAAACCTGCTAAGAGAGGGCTGTAAAGCACTGTGAAGTGGTATGTAAATCTAAGTGCTATTGCTACGCACCTACTGAAATTTAGGAGCCAAATACCAAATTTGGAAAGCTTTTTTTAAAATGCAAAGTAAGGATGAAAATGGGAACAAGGCAGATGTGGGTTGCTCCCGGTTCTGTCCCGTTCTATAGAACGTCATAATTGACGATCTGCGCCAGATGTCATAATTGATATCATAATTGACGATCTGCACAGAAGTGTGCGAGCGAAGCGCATGTGCACGCTCCGGTTGTAGAAAAGGTAAGTAGAACCCACCCTGGAGCAAGGCTTACCCAAAACCGTCTTTTTTTTCCAGAGTGATTTCAGTCCCTTTTTGCAGGTTTTAGTATTTTGAGAATGGAGATAGGAACAAAAAATCTCTTTAAACCCTGCAATATGGCTATGGCCACGGTGCATTTGTTTGGAAGAGATTTTACAGAAAATGGCTTCAAATGGGAGTAGTTTTCCTCCCTGCTGCCACTCGTATTCTAGTATGCATCAGTACTCACAATTGCGAAAGAAACTTTCACCATAGCTCTGCTGAGTTTCGGGGGTCATTCGGTCCCAGTAGTGCCTCAGAGCGGCCTCTATCGTTTCAAGATTAGTCATGGCTGTTTTGAAAAAACCTGGCTCTACAATGGAGACTTTTACCCCAAAATGATACATGTCCCTCCTGAAAAAAAAAACACCAAATATTGTGAAGGGTTGAATGATAGTATTTATACCAATATGTAAAGCTTCCATAACATTCCTTGAGTCCCCAATAACGGGGTTGTCGGTTAGTTGTTGCCACAGATTTTGTATGATCAACATGCCTATTTAGCGAAATTGCTACCTCTCAAAAAACAACAGGCATCATAAAATCTTTGAAAATGGGAAAGCCCAGTCTGAATGGTTATAACATGGGTTAGCGTAAGACATTCATTTTAATAACAGTAATTGTTACACTAAAAGCAGGCATTAGGGAGACTCTGAAAGGTTATTGTGGACCTGAGGAATGAGCACACATCAAGGCCACCTACCTGAGGCTGTCAGAGAAGGCCTCCACTGTGTATTTGGAAACGCAGTAGCCACCACCGTTGGCTGAAACCCGCCCCAGGACGCTGGAAACATTGACTACTCGGCCACGTGCTTGCTTGAGCAACGGCAGGAAGGCCAACGATACCTCGATCATTCCAAAAGTGTTGACAGACATGACTTTGCGGTAGTCTTCCACAGTCATCCATTCCGTGGGGCCAATAGAGCTGCCTAAACCTGCATTGTTCACCAGACCAAAGAGTCCTGGGAGATGATTGAGAAGAGAGAGAGAGAGAGAGGAAAATGAGAAAAATCATTCTGCTGTTCGCTAAACAAACTGCAAAGGGATTCCTCTTCAGCTACTGCAGTGTTTTTCTGTTTATGCCTCAACATCAGTTGTAGGGAAGCCAACTGATCATGGTCTCGTGTGGCCCCAATTTGTGTACTCTGCACCAAGCCAGGGTAAATGGTTGGGTGCAATTCATAAAAATAATTTCCCTTACCAAGATACCAGTGAGAGACCTGGATCTAGCTCTGATCCCACATTCCACACTGGATCATTGGATATAAGTTGTACAATGGGTGCGCAACTAACATGTAGGATCAGAGATAGATTAGGAATTCTGTTAATGTAACTGAACAGAATCATAGGCTGAAATGACAACTTGAGTTGGTACTGAAGGGTTTCAAAATCTACTCTGGTGCTGATTCGTCTGGAACAGTTTAGGACTTCATAGTACACATGACAGCTATAGGTCTAACCCAACTAGGAACATATAATATAGGTCTTGTGTTTGTTTTGGTATTTGTTCTGAATATCTGAGATGGTCTGTGGGTGGGGGCACCTCACCTCATTTTTTTTCACTGTCTTGGATGGATCACCGTGTGGTTAAGGTTGAATTAGTGGCAATGGACTAATAGTCTATCTATAAAGATTATCGGTCCAAGATTCCAAGGCAACATGGAAAGGGTTTGGACTGATTGCACTAGTTACCATTATCCACGACATGGAATGTAGAGCTTGCTAGATCCATCAATACTGTTGTTCTCAAGGATTTTGTTTGACCCCTTTTAAAGGTAGCTCTATACTACCTCAGTGGTTAAAGACACTGAACTTGTCAGCTGGAAAGCTAATAGCCTAGGTTCGAAACCCAGTGCCACATGATGGGGCGAATTCCTGTTCTTGCCCCAGCTCCTGTCCACCTAGCAGCTTAAAAGCATGCAAATCTGAGTAGATAAATACGAACCACTTTGGTGAGAAGGTAACTAGTGTTCCATAAGCCTCAGCGTATAGTCATGCTGGCCACATGACCACAGAAATGCCAATTGAGTAGTTTTGTTTGTAAGAGAACTACTCTTCCACTTCTTCCTCCTCTCAGACCCCTGGAGGATTTATACCATTTTTTTTCCCAGCTTCAAATTCTATTTTATTTTTTTACAAATATATCAAATCAATGTGTCTTACATTCTATTACAAGTAAAACTAATAAAATTAATCATAATTATTACATTCAACCACCTTATGTTCTTCTAATAATAATGCACATTTATATTATGTTGCAATCTATCGTTACTCAATTGTTCCATCTTTCCCCTTGTTGTGACTTTTATTTTATTATATAAAAATGTAAACACTAATATTAGACTTATACCATTTTCTATAAGGGATTATTATTATTATTATTTTGCAGATGAAGGCATCTTTGAGCCTATCCAGGTGTCATCTTTTGTATACAGTTAAAAGTAGGGTGTCTTGTCACGTTTTTGTATATAATAGATTGGTTTGGATTTATGATACAGAAGGACAGTGATTGAGTCCTTGAAATGGTGCAATCCACTGCTTGTCCTCTGGATCCTTGTTCAATTTAACTTGTACCTTAGCCTGGAGCTTTCTAGTGACACCTGGCTAACATCATGAATGCTTCTCTGAGGGAAGACAGGATGTCTCCTTTTTTTAACAGAAGCAATTACAAGACCATCCTTAAGAAGCGTGCCCCGAATTTCTCAGAGATGGGCAATTACAACAGGGTGCTAGCCTCCCACAGTTGGCTAAGGTAAGAGAATGGTGACTTTTCAGGATGAGACAAACCTGACCCAATTAGACTCAGGGCAGGCTATGAGGCTAAGACTGCTTTGATTGGTCTGCTGGAAAAATCTGATTTTGTTGGTATTCCCAGGGAAGGTATGGTGAACTAAAGATAGCTTTATGAAAGCAGACCCTGTGACTATAACAGAAATGAAGAAACTGGTGAATTCTGAGAAGTCCACACATCTTTAAGCTGACAAGATTGAGAAACCTTGGTTTATAAGAATAGTGTGTTGAGTATTTATGTAGGAAAGCTGAAGTAGCTCAAACAGCTAATTCTATTCCTGTTTCCACATACTTTCCTGTCTTCTCTTTGATCCCTGATGGGATGAAACTCACCTTTTCGACCCACTTCAGCTTTCACCCATTCCACTGCTTTGGAGATGCTTTCGGAGTTGGTAACATCAATCAATGTGGTGCGCAGGTTTGGTGAACTGGTGCGGTCCAAGTTATCAGCTCCTTTCTGAGTCAAGCAGCCTGCCAGCACGTGGAAACCCTTCTTGTCAAGTTTCTTGGCTAGCATATTCCCAAAACCCGTGTCACAACCCGTGATGAAAACATACTTGTCTTTGAAGTTGCTCAAAAGCTGCTGGTCACGGAAGAACCAGACCACAGCCCAAACCACACTGATGAGTAGAATGCAGCACCACATTGTAGGCTGAAGGCCTGCAGAGATTGGAAAAGTAGAATGGGACCCCAGTATTCCCACTTTTGTCCTCTTCCGAAAATCCAAATGGCACTTATCTAACTCAATCTACACATGCCATATATTTTTTTCAGGAAGAAGCAATCTGGGGATTTCCATTTATTTAGGATCATGACTTCCATCAGCCATAGTCAATACAATCAGGGCACTCAATGTCTATGGAGATTCTCAGTCATCCAGGTCATGGTTGTCCCAAGGGAGCTTTTCCAAAGACAACGGGACTTTCTTGGGGGTTTTTCTTCAAAAATGTTTCACTTCTCACCCAGGAAGCTTCTTCATTGAAAAAAAACTTGATGGGAAGCATAACGTTTTCAAAGAAAATCCAATTGCCTTTTGGAAAAACACCTTTGGGACAAGTGGCTACTCATTAAAGGATTTGCAGTCCTATAGAGATGGAGGTCATGAGGTTGTCTGAGCCTGCATCAATCATTAGGATTCTAGTTCCAGAATAATGCCCTTGAGAGACATTGATCAAGTTGCTGGTATTTAAGCAGCCCTATTAATTCTCTTGCTAAACATCTATGCTAATTGAAATAATGACAAATGGAGCTACTAGGAAACAGTTAATGAATCATCAACACAATTTGAATTTTTAGGGAGCCTTCCAAAGAGGGAAACTAGAAATTAATGTATTCTCACCTAACAGCCTTTGTGTTGCAAATAAATAGAAGAAATGGACTGGATGAACCTGATCTAAATTAGCACTGTGCTATGATGTGGAATAAGGGTTCAGTCTGTTAACTTGGTACCCAGGTAAGTGTGGACTCTTATATTTCAAATAGGGTGAAATTGCTTAATAACTCCAGTGGGATGTTCTCTTCAATAGTAAACATCAAATGTGTTTCTACTGGTTTAGATTTGGGACTCCATTTTAAGGCCCAAACTGCACCATTCTACCATCTGTGGCATCTAATTTATGACACTTACATTTAGAAGGATCATTATAGACAACTCATTAAGTCAAACTCAGTTCCTAAGAATCTGATATCCAGTTTTCTCTTGAAGGGAAGATTCAGCTATGGATAGTTGAATACTTGAGGATAAGACCCGACCCCCCTCCTCCGGAATTCCAGTTTAAACTATTAAATAGGTTTAATAGGCCAGTTTTGTAACTGGCTTTGGTCCTGCTTAATGTGTGTCCAGTTCTATGCTTCATTCTAGTAAAGCTCGGGAGGAGATTAAAGGATTAAATTGACATTTACACAAGTTGCATACAGTATACAGTTTGGATGGTTTCTCTTACCCTGGAGTGGATCACAACCCTAGAGCCTCCCATTCACATTAGGATGAGGATAATTTTGCAAGAATATGCGTCACATCCCTGATCTTCATAAGCTAATGATTTGCACATTACCATGAATTTTTTGCACACGCTTGTCAGTAACTGTATTTATATAAAACAACAGAATATAGAGTTGGGAAACATGTTGTGGAAACCCAGCCACCTTCTTAACAAGTTTTTGTGAAGCGGGACATCATGTTGGCATACATAATATAAGTGTAGCATTTTGCATGCTGTGTGAACCCAGCCAACCTACAATGCAGTTCAAAAATTTAGCTGTTAGTTAGAGGGTGACACTGACACCAACACATGCATACAAAGCTACAGATGTTACAGAATTTTGCATTCAAATCCAGTCCAATTATTGTGGCACCTGAATTTCTTCCTTATCCCGGACAGTTTAAACGCAAGAAAAATAACAAAGAAGCATTTAATTCCCCAATTCTATTGCCTGTGACAATTTTCTTTTTCTGCCAGATTGGGCTAACCTTGACTTTACTTGGCACAGAAATAGTTATAATTTTCCATCAGAGCATAACAGGAAAAATGACTAGTGGTACCTAAAAGATGGATGCAAGATGCAGAAATGGCTTTTTGCTTGGCTTAAAAAAAAAGGTAAAGTCTAAATCTATCGGCATTTGCTACTTCACAACAAAGCAGCATCTCCTGTTCTTCAATCAGCTACATTTCTACTCTGTTACTACAATTAATTATATGCTCTTTTTGCACTCTTTAGAGCAGAGGTTCCCAACCAGGGGGGGTGCGAGACAATATTCCAAGGGGTGCGAAAACTTGGATTAAGAAATTTCAAAATTATAGTGTATATGCATAATTATATGCATATAATTATTTTGTTTTTTTAAGGGTTGTGAGAATATATCAGAAGTGTTCTAGGAGTGAGGGATATAGAAAAGGTTGAAACCCCCTGCTTTAGAGGATCATTAAGACAATTCCTTCCTTCCCTTCCTTCAATGAAACAAAAAGTATAACCATCACTGATCTCTAGTTGTTAGTTCTTTATTGGCAGGGATAGATACCCATTCATGATTGGTATCTCTCATTGAGATCTCCCTGTTTCACTCAATCACTGTGCTTTTTTTTTTAACCTGTAAACTGCCCAGTGTCACTCAGGTGAGGTGGGTGGTGTAAAAATGTAATAAATTTGTTCTAAGAAAATGTAGAGGTTAGTTGAAATAGGTATGTATATTTTCTCTACTCCATTCCTGGACTATTCCAGGGATGTTATTGTGTCAATCTACCCTCATATGTTAACACATTCAATAAACAGTTCTCTTTGTATTTTAGGATCGTGACCCAACACACAAACACAATACAAGTGAAGAAAGAAAAAACTGATTGGCAGAATGAGCTCTGTCCATTAATGGAGAACATAACAAAATGATTACTCTTTAAGATGCTCAAGAATGTTGCAATTTTTCCTATAATCCACTATTTTCCTTTAATCAGGCTATAAGCTGGAATGCTAACAGCTCTCCTCAAGCAAACCTAAGGAGACAAAATTCTGTAAACCAGGCATAAGGCAAAAGATATAAGGAAACAAACACTACAAACCTATTTTAAAATAGAAATTCTTTTTTTCCCCCTCTTAAATATTACTAATTGTCTACTTTCCTCTGAAGATTGAACCTGGGATTCCGATTTCTCATTCTGTTTTCATCTTGCACAGCTAGACTTTTGATTCCTGAGATAGTTCCTATCTACAGAGTAAAATGGGAAGAGTTTTTTTCAGGCCAGGTTTTCCCCTCCACCCCCAGTTTACCCAGTCTTGACTATACTGGCTGAATTTCTTGGCTATAACATCCTACCCCTCCTAGGCTTGCAATCTTGCAAGATGGAAAATATAATGAGTCAATTAGAAAATCCCTGTGATTGGACACCGAGCAACGTCAACTCACCTCCCGCCCCTGTTGTTCCTCCTTACCTTTTCTGAAGATAAGCTTAGGGAGATAACTTGAGCAAACTGCCCGCTCAAAGCAACAGCAAGTCCCTACTCTGTTTAAGAGCCTTTAGCCTTTAGTAGGTAACAGTTCTGCTCCTTGTCAAAGTCCACGAGGGGCAGAAGCAGAGCCCTTCCCAATCAGGACTCTGGTGGAGGATGCCAAGGACAGCGATTTAGCCCAGCATTTAACTCTTGCTGCTGCTGCTAAGAGTCAGAACAACATAAAGAAATAACCAGTCTCTCTCCAATGGTGCAAATTCCAATGCGGTCTCTTGTGAAAGTGAAGGCGGAGAATGAAAAAAAATCAGGACCGAGCCTGTGTGAAGAAATGGGTTGAAGAAATGAATGTGTAAGCTGAGTTCCTGGAAAGTGAAGCAGGCCAGAATGGCAGTCAAAGGTAGTTGATATTCAAGCAATCATGATAGAATGCGGCTCACTCATTTATAATCCCAGGAGCTCAAAGTTAAGTGTAAATTCTGTTTTGGAACTTCACAACGAGGGAGGTAAATGTAACTGAGAGACCGCCTCTTTTCCCAAGAAAGCTGCATGGTTAAGACACCCCCCACCCACCCACAACACACACACAGAGAACTGCTTTATCATATTCTCTTCCTATCCATGGCTGGCAGGAAGTCATGCTGACTTAAATCTTGTTGCCTCTGCAAGCTTGCCCTTTATACGCTTTGAATGGGTCCATGTTACACCATTATCTTCTAGCTTTTAATTTGCACTGTACTAACGGTTCAAGAGTCTGGTAGCACCTGAGGTTGACCAATAGATCTTTTGATCAGTGGGGAAGTCTGAACCAGTTTGCCACTGGTTCGCTGGCCGCCCATGCACGGTGTGAGCCAAATGTGTGATGTGTGCATGTGCATGCACGGTGCACACCAAATGTGTGCTGCATGTACACGCACACGTGTAGTGCTCAGAAAACGCACACCGTGCACACACACATGCACAGTACATGGAAAAAGGAGGCTTGGGAAGGTAAGTATAATAGCGGGGGGGACGACCGCTGTGCCACATGATTTAGATTCACTAGATCGCTAGATTCACTAGATTCACTAGCAATTTTGAATCGCACGGCACAGCTGATCATCGGAAATACCTGTTCAGAGGAACCGGTAGGATATTTTACTACCAGTTCACCCAAAACTGGTAGTTTTTATCACTACCGGTTCACCCAAACCTGTGTGAACCGACAGGATTTCACCACTGCTTTTGATCATTAGGGGGCAGCATAGAATTAGGTTTTTATTTGAATCTTAACTGTCATCAAGAGGTCCTCTGTATTTGTGCGGCCAATGGATAAATGGCATTGAAGAACCTGACTTGGAGAAGCAGGATAAGCTACAGAAATCAGAATGGGCACCGTAAACTATTCTAAGAACATTATGCGAGAAGAGAAATTGAGGAGCTATTGCTCTTGGGAGCAATAACTACTAGGAAAGGAATTATGTATTTATTTATTTATTTATTCAAATTTGTATACCGCCCTACTCCCAGACGGGACTCAGGGCGGTGAACAGCCAAAATAAGATACAATAATATAAAAGTTAAAAATCATTTAAAACAAATTAAATAATTTGGCTCAAACAATTTAAAAATCCAATTATATAAAATATTTAAGACCCACTATAAAAGGAGGTTAAGCCAGACCAGCTTGTTCAAATAAAAACGTTTTTAAGGCGCAGCGAAAAGTACGCAGGTCCTGTAACCTCCTTATCTCAGGGGGGAGCTTGTTCCAGATGGTAGGTGCCCCCACAGAGAAGGCTCTCCCCCTGGGGGCTGCCAGTCAACACTGTTTGAGGAGTCCCTCTCTATGGGAGCGGACTGGTCGGTGAGAGGCTGTTTGTGGCAGAAGGCGGTCCCGAAGATACCCTGGTCCTAAGCCATGGAGCGCTTTGAAGATGGTAACCAAAACCTTGAAGCGCAGTGCAGGAGGGGGAAGACCACCAGGAGCCAGTGCAGGAGGGGGATCACAAGGGAGCGCCACGTCGCTCCCATCACCACCTGCGCGGCCGCATTCTGGATCAGTTGGAGCCTCCGGGTGCTCCTCAAGGGGACCCCCATGTAGAGAGCATTACAGTAGTCCAGGCGTGAGGTGACGAGGGCATGAGTGACTGTACGTAACTAATCTTGACCGTGCGTAATTATCTTCCGTGCAGGCTACATTGTACAAGAGATGCCAGTAATTCTTTTGAATACATTTCCAAGTAAGCCAGAGATAGGCTAATCAATTTCACATTCTGTGTTAACCAGTCTATCTTAAAAAAAAAAAAGTGATTGTAAAAGTTAGGATGCTGGTTTTCCTCAGGGGCAAAAGGGTGTAGAAGGGTAGAAATCATATGGAAGGAGTGATTCCATAGGAATCTGGCGGTACCAACTAGAGTCACAATTTTGCCAACAGAACATGTCATTTCAGGCCCCCTCCCGATGTGCATCTCTACTTTGTTCTTTACATGTGTTCTTTACTTTGTTTGGATGTCACATCTGGAGGTGAGATAAGATGGAAAAAACCACTTTCAGAGTGAAATACATACATACACACACACACAATTCTCAGGCATATTTCAGCAGGAACCCTGTGTTGAAAACCATTCAACTATTTTAGAAATGATTTGGGAATTCATTTCTTGCCTTAGTGCCATTATAAGCAAACCACTCCTTTCATCTTTCTGAGAGCTCATCAGATATACAGCTCTAAATAGATGGAAGTTAATTCGGAGTTATCCAAGATGATGTACATATATTCCTATTTAATTTCTCTTTAGCATCTGCCCTATCCTTTTAAGGACCTGGGAAAGAAAACTGAAATTTTATTCTCAGGTAGAAGGGAGGAGCAGCAATAGCACTTAAGAGTTATATACTGCTTTCCAGCCCTCTCTAAGCAGTTTACAGAGTCAACCTACTGGCCCCAAAAATTTGGGTCCTTTTAACCACCTTGGAAGGATGGAAGTCTGAGTCAACCTTGAGCCTGGTGAGATTTGAACTGTCAAATTGCAGGCAGCCAGCAGTCAGGAGAAGTAGCCTGCAGTACTGCACTCTAACCACTGCTCCACCGCGGCTCATACAGATTACACCAATTCTCCTCTGCTGGTTGCAAGAAGCCATTGCAAGAAGGGAGAAGGTTTCTGTATACTCCTGAATACTCCAGTATTGATATATCAGTAACTTACTCCTTGTGGAGCTGTAGAGCATCACTTAAGGACCAGTATCCAACCTGAATACAGGTAGTTGTTGATTTGCAACCATTTGTTTTGTCACCAAAGTTACAACGGCACTGAAAAAAATAGTGCCTTTATGATTGTTTTTCACTTATGACTGTTGCAGCATCCCCATGGTGACGCGATCAAATTTCAGACACTTGGCAACTGACTCATATTCATGACAGCTGCAGTGTCCCAGGATCATGTGATCACCTTTTGAGACCTTCTGACAAGCAAAGGCAAGGGAGAAACCAGATTCACTTAACAACTGTGTTAGTAACAACTGCAGTGATTCACTTAACAACAGTGGTAACCAAGGTCGTAAAACGGGCCAAAACTAAGTTAACAACTGCCTTGCTTGGCAATGGAAATTTTGAGCGGAATTGTGGTTGCAAGTCGAGGATTGCCTATAGTACATTTACAGGGCTTCAATCATTGCTGGTAACATCAAAGATGAGAAGTAAAGAGAAATGAAATCCAGGCTTCTTACAAAAACCTATGCAGGGTTTTAAGCTTTCGCAGAAAAGAACAGGAGAGAGAGAGAGAGCTTAGAAGTGAAAAAGGCCTTTGTTGCTTAGTTCAACTCATTAGAAGATTCTAAATAAGAGGTCTAAGCTGCTAAGCTTTATGCAAGTAAAGAGAGTGGCCATGAATTCTCCACGTGTGAAAGCCCCTTACTGGGCTTAACATAGTAATAGTAATATCTTAACATAAATTTTGCAAATTTATACGGTGCTATCCAAGAAGAAAAAATATACACTGCTCAAAAAAATAAAGGGAACACAAGCAGAAGACATCCGAGATCTGAATGAATGAAATAGCCTTATTAAATAACTTTGTTTGTTACATACAGTAGTTTTGTGTTCCCTTTAGTTGTTTGAGCAGTGTATAAACTACTGTATGTAAAGAACCAAGTATTTAATAAGGCTATTTCATTCAGTCAGATCTCGGATGTCTTCTGCTTGTGTTCCCTTTATTTTTTTGAGCAGTATATTTAAATCCAAGAAAGAATAGGTAGTGAGATGTGCTTGCCTTTAACCCCGTTACAGAAGCATAGCCAGTTTGACCTTGAAGTTAAGTGAGTTCAAGTCCCGCTTTAGGCACGAAAGCCAGCTGGATGCCTCCACTACACAGAGGATTTGGTGGTGGTGGTGGGGAGAATAGGAGGAGGAAGGAACATTGTGTGTATCACCTTTATAATAATAATAATAAAAGTTGGGATATAAATAAATAAACTTATGACCGAAATGCCCAATTTAGAGTATCAGCAGAGAAAGGGAAAAAAAGGGAAACAACCTAGAAGTCAATTCCAACTGGATTTGTCTCTCCCTCAACAATCATTCAGCAACCTTTTACTGAGATATAGCTGAAGAAGCGATAAAGTTCCCTATACGTTAAGAATTGGTTTCCAAGTATGTCTTTTCCTGTCTTGGGCATTTTTTTTTGTTTTGTTTAACTGCCATGTTTGTTTTTAAAAGATTGTAAATATAACATTAGGGATTCTCTTTTTATTGATATAGAAGCTGCACTGGGAGTCTTTCTAGCTGGGATGTGGGCATAAGTGCTTTTATAAAAAAATCACCTTAAATTTCTTGCTTGGAACTAAAAGCTAAACAAAAATGAAGAAAATCCATCCCTTGCCGCTCTTCAGCTACAAAGAAGGGAGGCGGTGGGAGTCCCCACAGTTTAGATGCCTCCATATGTTCCAACTGTTTTCCACCTACCTCTGAATGAATTAAGGAATCCAGAAGGAAATGAGAATAAATAAATAAATTGGGAAATCCCAATTAATTTTCTGGCCTTTAGCAAGGGCTCACTTACAATTAACTTATGACTAGTTTGGCCTAGTGGTTCTGGCCTCAGACAAGAAAGTTCTAGTTGCAACTTACTTATGAAAGCTGGCTGGGTGAGTTTTGACTAGTCCAGAGGTCTTCAAACTTGGCAGCTTTAAGACTTGTGGACTTCAACTCCCAGAATTCTCCAGCCAGCTATGCTATACTATGATGGTTGGAGCAAAAAACTATGCTGGCTGGAGAATTCTGGGAGTTGAAGTCCACAAGTCTTAAAGCTGCCAAGTTTGAAGACCTCTGGTCTAGTCGCTCTCTCTCTTAGCCCAACTCTTCATCGGCTCGTTGTGAGGAAAATAAGGAAGGTGTGTTAAATCAGGCAGGACGCAAAGAAACCAAGTTAAGAGAAGGCATATTGGAAGCTCAAGCCCAGCAGTTGAAATCAAATGTGAACTTATAATTGAAGAGGATTTCTAGCTCATCTTTGGGGTAGAAACCAAGAATCCATTTTCCATTGCTTCTTTTAGTATGAGCAATATAGGTAACCCTTGACTTAACAACTATTCATTTAGTGACCAGTCAAAGTTACAACAGCACTGAAAAAAAGACATGACCATTTTTTACACTTATGTCTGCTGCAGCATCCCCACATTCATCTGATCAAAACTTGGACGCTTGGCAATCAACTCATATTTATGATGGTTACAATGTCCCAGGTTCATATGATCACCTTTTTGACCCTCAATGGAGAAGCCAGATTCATTTAACAACTAGGTTACTAAGTTATCACAACTCTGGCACAACTCTGGGTTGTAAAATGGGGCAAAGTTCACCTAACATTAGAAATTTTGGGCTCAGTTGTGGTCATAAGTCGAGGACTATCTGTACAGTCTGGTCAGAAAGCATTTGCATTCAAATGCACGAAAACATTCAAAATGTGTGGTTTCCTGATCCCCAAATGAAGCAAAAATGGAAAATGGTTCCATATGCAGGTATCTTTATTCGGTAGTCTTGTGCTAATTAGAAAGACCAATGATGTAACAAAAGGCCTAGTTAAGACAAAAGATATAGATTAGGAAGAAAGGAAAATAAATGGTTTAAATTTTTACAGCGAGACTTTGTCCTAAATTAGGGAGTCTCAGTGCTGTTATAAGAAATGCAAGAAGTAGTACTGTATTATCGTGATTGTGATGGGCAGAAAACAAACTTATTTGTTTGTCAATAAATAATTATTGACTCAAAAGCTCCCCAATTTTTGCAGCTACAAAAGCACATGGAAGGTGCACGAGATCAGAAAAAGAGAAGCAGAATATTTACTAGCTGAAGCCCACTCAAGCCAGAGGGAGAACTGAACATACTAAAGGCAACCCGTCTGAGGAATATGGGGCACTTCCTTGAAAAAAGGATATTTTCCTAGACCGTATTAAAATATCCAGCCTCCTCTACCATAAAGCTAGTGAAGGGAGAGGCAACAATCTAGAAATGGAAACTGAACACTTTTGGCATTCCATATCACACCCCTCTTACCCAAGTATGTAGCACATGCCGAATTAAGGAGAGATTAGGACAAATTAAATCTGAGAAGGGTTCCTTTGTTTAAAGGCTTGAAAAACACCGGGGAAGGATTTGAAAACTAAAAGAGGATGAAGAGGCCAGGCTGGGTGACCTTATGAGAAAAAGCTCCAGCCACACTGAAGTTCTCCATCTCCAACCCATTCTTCTGTCTGAGGAAGAGAAGGCAACTTTCTGTCCTTCTTCACCATTTGCCAAGATGGGGTTAAGCAGCTGATAGAACCAACACCCCCTCCAATGACTCACACCAACACTTGTAATGTAATTAAGCCACCTGCTTTTATTTCATTCTTTCTAACTTCATAGCACAGACTTATCCAGCTTGCATGGAAAAAGCATAGCTTCTTTTCCTTTCCTTGTGGGTATGTGCACTTCCATGCCAGTCTGTTTCATGATTCCTCCCAGCTAGAGGCTGCCCATGGGTACTCAGCCAAAGTGAAAGGCCCAATGGTACCTCTTATGCCATCTAGATGGGCCGGGGAGTGGGGTGGGTGGGTGGGTGGGGGAAGCTTATTCAGTGCTGCAGAAGAACAGTCACCGAACTAGAGGAAGAAGTTGCAGGCAAGGACTCTGCCATGACATGCCTTCAGTTGGCAACATAGCATGAGAGATGCAATTCTGGTGACCAAGAAAATCTGGAATCTGGATCAGGAAGTGGAAGGCTGCAGCTGCCCTTTGTAAACATATTCCAGAGCGGTGGCAATGGTCCGCATGTCCATCTCGATACTCCGTGCCCAGTTCTCCACATCACCAATTTCCTGCCCAGAGAGAAAAATCAAGATCAAACCCGTTCTTTGGCTTCACAAATCCATGCACGTCTGGACCTAATTTTCTAGAGCATCCTTCTGCTCTGACACTGAAATAATTTTAGATGAATTCAAAGATAATGTACGGAAAAAATTTTACCATTTTAACCTTTGTTAGCCCTTATCTCTTTCACTAAATACACTACAAGGCTCAAACAGTATTTCATTTCTTTGTCTATTAGACTCTATCATCTATCTATCTATCTATCTATCTATCTATCTATCTATCTATCTATCTATCTATCCATCCATCCATCCATCCATCCATCCATCCATCCATCCATCCATCCATCCATCCACCCACCCACCCACCCACCCATCCATCCTTTCCCTCCATGCCATTTAGGATGAAGAATGTAGAGATACAAATTCCACAAATGCACATAGACCATTTTTATCCTTTTTACAGAATCAGTATCTTGAAAAACCTAAGACCAGTAGATGGCGCTCTCCCATTACGCCCAGGATTAATCACAGCTTGACAAAACAACAAAGAACATTTGAGAGATCAAGTTAACATTGTTTTGGTAGCGAGTTGCTGACAGTAAACTTTAAATAAAAATGTAGCTACAACTGCCCTTCTCAGATGTCCCAGGTTGCTGATCCATGCTCAGTATGCCACAGTAGAACCAGATGGCAGACAAGGGTCAAAAGTGCAATTTTTAAATGGGCATGGTGCATCAGATTTTTGAAATAGAAATTATAACATAATTCATATTAAAAAAGTTGTAAATGAAGTGCCAGAAAGGAGACCGTCTTGTTGAAATGTTTGCTATTCCTTTCCCCTTCTGGAATTGCCTCTTCTTTTGTGAACTGATGGCTCTGTATATGTTGAACCCAGCTGTGATTCCCTCTATTCCCACCCACCAAGCCCAGCTCAGTCCTTTAAGGCTGATCTAGGAGAGGCTGTGTAATATATGAACCACTGCCCTTCATGCAGGAACTGTGCTCACCTTCAGAGCTTGATTGAAGTTTTCTACCATGCTGATCCACTGGCCCGTTTGCTTGGCAAACTGAGCAGCTTGGATCTGCAGTGTCTTCACCTCATGGTCCAGCTTCCTTTGGTTCACATAAGCCTGGGCCACCCTGGGAATGAGAGGCTCAGTCATTCTTCAAGACAACAAGGGAGAATCAGAATAGGCTTCCTTTCTCTAAGCCCTCTGCCGCTCTATTTTCTGTTCAAACTTTTCTCCGTACTAAGTAGCTTCCCAGCTCAGAACAAGCTAATCCCAGGGGCAGAGGCAGGCGCTGGGAGCTTGTAGACGGATAAATTCCCAAGGATATACTAGATTAAGTATATAAGCAACATCTGGCAATCATTATATATACAAGGAGCATCTGGATCCATTTGTGAAAAAGGCAAAGTCAGGTGAAAGATTCAGCATGACGAGGAAGCTGAGCCACTTTGAGTTGAAGAAATTGCCCAAAGAAGGGCAAATATAGCAATAGCACTTACAACTTATATACCGCTTCACAGTGCTTTACACCCCTCTCTAAGCAGTTGACAGAGTCAGCCTATTGCCCCCAACAATCTGGGTCCTCATTTTACCCACCTCGGAAGGATGGAAGGCTGAGTCAACCTTGAGCCTAGTGAGATTTGAACTGCCAAATTGGGAATAAGGGAATAAGGGCAAAATAATAAGAGGTTGTGATGAAGAAGAAAAACAAACCAACCTGCAAACAGCCAGGGTATTTCTAAAACTGGCTGCCACATTAATGACATATAGAAATAAAGCCATTCTGAGAATTCTTTTCCCTGTGTGTTTTTAGGAAGCAAATTTTCCAGGTTGAATAAAAAAACTCCAGGAAACTATGATATCCTTCCTTTATAAATTATAGCTTCTGATAACGCATCGTCTCAGACCTTACCCAGTATGAGGTAAGTGACTTGTTCTGTTATGACTCAACAAATGAACAAGAATACTTTTCCTGCTTCACTGAATGATGATTATTCTCAACTGATATGGGTCTCTCTGGCAGGCGGAGAGCTAAGAGATAGAGAAAGCAGACACACCAAGGCTGTTGTAAATCAGAAAGGCAGCACTTTCAAAGTGGAGAGATGCTACTATGTAAACTTTACTTTGTGGAACTAAAAACTCTGAGGCTTTCTCCAAATTTTTTGTCTGCCTAAGAGGAATGTAAGGTATACAGAGCATATGGTTTACTCTAAAATCTCCAATCACTTAAGCTGATGTGAAAAATGTTTCAAAGACCAAACATTTATGCTGACGGCTACTGTGACTTGTTATACAATGGCATTATGTTTAAAAGGTGAAGTGCTAGGCTAAGATTGTCTTTGCACGGTTGGATGAATGAGGGTCTTAAATGGCTGAAAGTGATTATTGGAGAAAGTTCTCCTGACATTGCCAGAGGCTCATCTTGTGGAAATTCAAGGTCAAACTTTTTCTGTAACCATCCCAGTTCTCTGGAAAATATTCTCTATTGAATTGAGGCATCTACTCTTTCCAGACCTTTTTAAATAGACTTGTAATTGCTTTTAAACTCTCTTATTTTTAATTCTACTGAAGATCTAAAGCACCAAGAGACCTCAATGATCAGAGAAATATAAGGTAATCTGGATTGTTTAATTGAACTAGGTCAATTAAAGCTCTTTAACGAACTATGGGCTTCTAATACAATCCCTTCTTTAATAACTGAGTATTTATATGGGTGTTTGATGCTTAATCTATTATACCATTTAAGAACAAGCCCTATATTCCTGCATTTTTAATGAACTATGCAACCAATTAAACATTTAATTGAATTCTGTAACAACTGTGTTATATTAAGTGAATAGATGAATGTTTTATAAGTGGTATATTTTCAGAAAGTATCTTTTAATGTTAAGCTGATAAATTCTCTTTTTCTAACTTGAGGTACGGTAATTGAGTTAATTATCAAACATTCATATATCTGACATAAAATATACAATAAATCTGGGGAAGAAACAGCAATATTCTGATATTGGTAGCAATCGGACTGAAATGGACTGATACTTTTGATAACAGGCTAATGAGATATTTTCATCACAGACATTCATGTTTTCAGTTAAGAAATGTTGATATATAAAGTCAGTATCTATGTGAGATGAAAATCACATATGTAAGCTACAGGAGAAGCTACCATCTTCTGCCAATAATAAAAAGCTAAATATTTAAATAATTCTACTGTATTTGATAACAATACTTTTGAGAACAGAAGGAACTGCTTGTAGGTAAGGGAGACAGGTGTGACAATTATAGGGAATATTTTTGAAAACGATTATGTTAAAAAATATGGTCTTATATGATTTGTTTTTGACATATTTGCTTGGATGTACTTCTGATAGAAACCTTCACCTAGGCTGCCTTACTGATCAACAAGGAAATTAGAAGTCATATTTGCAGATAACTTTCTTCATTTGCAACTCCTAAAAAGGAGGATAAAAAGATGAGGATTTGGTTATTTCTTCTCATCTTTTCTTGCAGAAACCTTTGGGGATCTTGGATGTTTATCTGAAAGGAATCTTTCCACTCATATCTGGACTCAAATCTACAAATTAAAGCTATTGAAAAAGGTTTTGAATATTACAGGCTCCTTGAAAGAAAAAAAAAACTTTTGAGATGGATTTGTTAGACCAAATGAAATGATTTTTAACATTCAGCTGCAGGGGACAGGACAGATCAGGTATCTGTTCGAGTGCTCCTTTCATTTGTTTTTCATTGCATCTGGTACCAATTTAAATCTTTGCTCCACTGATTTTTGTCCACTGAAGTCAGTGGCCCATTAAATGGGAATGGATTGGAAAACATAAAATATGTATTGAAATAACTTGTGGGACTGATACAAGACAATATTTGTAGTTCAGGGTTGAACTGTGGCATCCTTGGTACTCTGAGCTTGGTTATTTTCTTAGAGACCCATGATGGCGAACCTATGGCATGCGTGCCAGAGGTGCCACGCAGCACCCTCTCTGATGGTATGCCAGCCGTTGCCCCAGTTCACCTCTGCTGTGCATGCGCAAGGGGGCAGAGGGCAAGTGGGGGGGGCATGCATGCGGGGGGGCATGCAGAGGGAGCGTGCATGTGCAGGGGTGGTGCATGTGCGGGGACCGTGCCACATGCACGGGATGCATGCAGGGAACTGCAGGTGCATATGGAGGGCAGGGCGCGTGCAGGGGGCATGCACATGTGCAGGGGCCAGCATGCATGGGGGGCGATAGGGTGTGTGCAGGAGAGCCACACATGTATGCATAGGGGGGCACGTGTGCAGGGGCCACACACGGATTTCATCTTGGGGGTTCGGGCACGCACACGCTTTGGCCACTCGGTCCGGAAAAAGTTAGTTATAGACGTTACATTACCCAACTAAATAACGTCCTCAGTGTGAAAAGAGAGTGGGGTTTGCTCTCTGTTTATATACTAGTGGCTTGCACTGCCAGTGTTGGTTGAGTGTTCTTGTTAGTTCCTTGATGAGGCTGTTGTTTACTGTTAGCTTGTTTGTCTGAGTTGGTAGTTATAATTTATGGAATTATACCTTATTTGGTTGATTTTCTAATGAAAAATAGCCATCTAATAATTTTATATACCAAACCATGTTTTGTATATGTGCCTCCCCTCCCATGTGTGAGACAACTGCTTTATTGCATTTGCATCCCATCTCACCCTCTTTAAAGGCCCTGAAATCACTTCAGAATGGGTTATTTGTTGAAAAAAGCCATGCCTGGAATTCATTAAAAATGGACGTTGTCTTACCTGAACGTCCCTTTTCTGGGCGCTGCGTACACTATCCATAGCATGGGGATAAGCTTCAGCGTTTGGCAAAACAACTGAGTGTTACTTTAAGAGAGAAAGACTTCCCCTTTCCCAGTACCTAACCACACCCCCTAGTCCCATGATTCCCCAGTCGTAGCGAAGGTGTGGAGAAACCACTGACAACCAGGTAAGTGAGAACAAAAAAACTTTATTACTATAACATGGAACTTACAGATAAGGTAACTCTCGTGACCAGGTATCAGGCAGGAAGCCCGGACTTGGGTGGGGATGGATAGTGTACGCAGCGCCCAGAAAAGGGACGTTCAGGTAAGACAACGTCCATTTTCCTGTGCGCTGCTCCCACTATCCATAGCATGGGATATACCCAAGCTTAAACGTTAGGGGTGGGGGGCTGACTGCCCCTGGTATCCTCGCCAGTGTGGACCTGTTGAAGGACCCTGCGCCCGAATGCCGCCTCGGCTGAGTCGTAAGAGTCAATTTTATAGTGACGGATGAAGAGCGACGGTGAAGCCCAAGTCGCCGCTCTGCAGATGTCCTCAACGGAGGCTTGGGTGGCCCAGGCTGCTGATGTGGCCGCACTTCGGGTCGAGTGCGCGAGGATCTTGTCCGGTGGTGCTCTAGATTGCAGTTCATAGGCTAGCGCGATGCAGGCCTTGATCCATCGGCTAATCGTGGATGGGGAGACCTTCAGACCCATGGTGGCGGGATTGAAGGAGACTAGAAGAGCCTCCGTGTGACGGAATGATGATGTTCTGTGGATGTAGGTCTGAAGAGCCCGGCGAACATCAAGCATGTGCCAACGCCGCTCCCTGTGATTTTGAGGGGACGGACAGAAATCTGGTAAGATGAGTTCTTGTGCGCGGTGGAACCACGAGTTCACTTTGGGGATGAACGTGGGGTCTAGGCGCATGACCACTGAGGAGTGTTTGAATATACAAAGGTCCTTGCGGATTGACAGGGCTGCCAGTTCCGATACCCTCCTTGCCGATGTGATGGCTAGGAGGAAGGTCGTCTTGAAAGCCAGGTGTTTGAGTGTCACTGAGCTCAAGGGTTCGAACGGAGGGCCGGTTAGGGCTTGAAGTACCAAAGGTAGGTCCCAGGTGGGGTAACGATGAACAGTTGGGGGCCGTAGATTGGTTGCCCCGTGAAGAAAGTCCTTGACCAGTGGATGGTGCAAGAGAGTTCGATAGGGTGCACAGGCGATCACCGTGGACAGGGCTGCTGCCTGGCGCTTCAGGGTGGCTGGAGCCAAGCCTTTTTCTAGGCCAGACTGTAGGAACCTCAGTGCATCCCGCACAGTGGCCACGGTGGGGTCCGTGTGGTGGATGGACCCCCATTGGCAGAATGCCTTCCATGTGGCTTCATAGATTCGGGTTGTTGAGGGTCTCCGGGCTGCCTGTATGGTTCCTACCACACCGTCGGGGAGCCCGCCCTTCTTTAGCTTGACCCGTTCAAGTGCCAGACGGCTAATTGTAGCCACTGAGGATCTGGATAGTCGACCTCGCCCTGGCGCAGTTGGATCCGATGTGGAGGGATCACCCACTGTGGTTCTACCGAGAGTGCCACTAGATCCGCGTACCACGGTCTTCGGGGCCAATTCGGGGCCACTAGGATTAGATTGGCCCTTTCTGCCAGTACCTTCCTTATTAGGCGTGGTATCAGCGGTAGCGGTGGAAAGGCGTAGAGTAGGCCTCTTGGCCACTGGCAGCGGAGAGCATCGTGATCCTCTGCCTGGGGTGTTGGGTAGCGTGACACAAAGCGGGGGAGCTGGGTGTTGGCCGGTGTGGCAAACAGGTCTATCTCCGGTCGCCCGAACCTCAGGGTCAGTTGCTCGAAGAGTTGAGGATGCAGCTGCCATTCGGCCTGATCTATCGTGGTTCTGCTGAGCCAGTCTGCTGTTACGTTGGCTGACCCTGAGATGTGGTCTGCCTTGATGGAACGTAGATTCCTCTCTGCCCAGTCGAACAGTTGCTCGGCCTCTCGCATGAGGCGCCGAGATCTTGTGCCCCCCTGTCTGTTTATGTGGGCTTTCGCCGAAATGTTGTCCGTCAGGACTAGGATGTGGTGATGTCGCACTGCTGCTTGGAAGTGGGTCAGGGCTAGCCTGACCGCGCGGAGTTCTAGTAGGTTGATGCTCTCCCGTTGTTCTTGTGGGGACCACTGACCCTGCGCCGCCCGGTTGTGAAGGTGGGCTCCCCACCCTCGAAGACTTGCATCTGTGGTCAGGACTAGTCTGGTCTGTTCCAAGAATTCTGACCCCTTGAGGAGCGAGGGAGTGATCCACCACCTGAGAGAGCGTCTCACCTTGGGGGGGAGAGTGACCTTGCGCTTGGCATTGGCTGTTCCGTTCCTTTGGAATGGTAGCAGAAACCACTGGAGGGCACGTGCATGTCTGCGTGCCCACGGAACGATGCCGAATGAGGAGACCATCTTCCCCAGAAGGCAGGACAGGTGCAGGAGGGGTGTGCTCCGAACTGCTAGCGTCTGTTGTACCAGCGACTGAATACTCTGGATTCTGTCTGGGGAGAGGAACACCTGCCCCTTGGCGGAATCGATCACCGTTCCCAGATGTAGAATTCGGGTGGACGGCTCGAGCTGACTCTTCTCCAGGTTGACTGTGAACCCGTGGTCGTGGAACTTTTCCAGGACTCGCTGCCGGTCGTTGGACGCTTGATCCTGAGAGGAGGAGAGGATTAGGATATCGTCCAAGTAGCAAAGGACTCGTACCGGGATGGCCCTTAGCCTGGCTGCCACCACTGCCACCAGTTTGGTGAAGCTGCGGGGTGCTGAGGAGAGGCCAAATGGCATTGCCCGGTATTGGAAATGTCGGCCCCCGTACTCGAATCTCAGGAACCTTCTGTGGTCGGGGTGGATGGGGACGTGCAGGTACGCTTCCTTGAGGTCCACGGACTGAAGGAGGTCCCCTCCCCTCACTCCTGCTAGGATGGACTGCAAGGAGTGCATTTTGAACCTGTGGTAGCGTATGTGTTGATTCAGCTCCTTTAAGTTCAAAATGGTCCTCCATCCCCCGGAATGTTTGGGGACTAAAAAGATGCTGGAGTAGAAGCCTGAGCCCTGGTAGCATACAGGGACAGGCTCTATGGCTCTGATTTGTTGAAGGTGGGAAAGCTCTTGGGACATGAGGTTCTGAATTTCGGTGTCCTGTGGGACTGTACAGCGAGTGAAACGGGTCGGTGGTTGTCCAATGAATTCGATGGTCAAGCCCGAAGAGATGGTGCGCCTGACCCAGGAATCCGTTGTCGAGAGGACCCATTGTTGGTAGAAAAGGAGTAACCTTCCTCCTACTGGGCCCCCGGGTAAGTCACTTTCCCCTTCTAGGTGCCCTAAAGCCACCTCCACGGCCGGGGCGCTTGGATTGCTGGTTCCTGTTGCGGTCCCGGAATTGTTGTCTGTCATGGGGTCTGTCTGCCCCTTGGTAGGCTGGGCGATGTGAGAAGGACCCCTTGGGTCCTGAGCTGGTACGAAAGGGCTGGGGAGGAGGATAAGGCGAATATCTCCTTTCCTGCCGGCGATAGCCTGTAGGGAGAATCTTTCTTTTGTTTTTGTCCTCGATTAAAATCGGCTCGAGCGCTGCTCCGAAGAGATCCGGGGTCTTGTATGGGGCCGTGGTCAACTTCCATTTAGACTTGTGATCGGCCTTCCACGGGCGGAGCCAAAGGAGACGTCTGGCTGACACAGTGGAGGCTAGGGCCCTCGAGGCGAATTTGGCCGAGTTGAGTGACGCGTCTGAGGCGTATTCTGTGGCGGCTATGATCTTGTTTATGTCTTGTTGGAGTCGAACCGAGTCTGGTGGTAGCCGCTCTTGCATTTGCCGGAGCCAGATCAGGGCTGCTCTACTGAAGAAGGAAGTGGCCGTCGATGTCCTAATTGCCCAGGCTGCCGCTTGGTGAGTCTTGCGGAACGCCCCTTCCATTCTTTTGTCCTCTCCTTTAAGGCCGTCTAGGGGGTCTGTGGCGATGACTGACCCAGTGGAGAGGGCCGCGACCGGTTGGTCCACTGTTGGAAGGGCTAATAGGTCCTCTAGCTCCGGGGCCGAACAGTATAGTTTCCTGTCAAGGCTACTAGGGGTGGTGAGCGAGGCCGGCTGTCCCCAGGCGTTCTGGATCACATCCATAAACAGTTGCGGGCAGGGAATGTGATCCTTCTCTGGCTTGGAGGATGTGAATAGGGCGTCGTGAGGCCCTGCTGCAGGTGTGGTGGGGCTGACCTCACCCGGTACTCCCAGGTTTGTAGTGGTCCTCGCCTTATGAAGGAGGGACTTGAAAAGGGCTGGGCGGAAGAGCCCCTTAAAGGCTGGGGCGTCCGGTACCAGGCCCTCGTCCTCCGAGAATTCCGCCTCCTCAGGTTCATTGTCTGGATGGTCGGATTCTTCTTCCGAGGAATCCTGTGACTGGAGCGAGGGACCCTGGGGGTGAGGCTGCTGTTGGGTCCCGTGAGATGTGTGTTGATGCTGAGGATGCATTGCGTGTTGCCAGCTTGCCGCCAAAAGGGAAGACATCGCTGAGGAGAGCATGGTCTGGAAGTCCAGGTGTGGGGGCAAGAAGGGCCCCCCTTGTGGTCCCATGATTGGGGCTGTTGCATGTCTTGACCCACCTGGAGGTGAGCCGAGTGCGGGACCTTGGGAGAGAGGGAAGCCGGGCTCCTGTGCATAGGGGCCTGGGATATTGCTGGCTGGCGTGGTTGGGGTCCTGGCCAGTTCGGCCAACCCCTCCAGAGCTGGCGTGGTCTCGCTAGTCTGGCCTGGTGGCGGGTTTACCGCAGGCGGGACAGGTAGCGCTTTTTGCGCCTTGGCGCACTGTTTTTCCAGCGCGTTGTGGCGTCTGAGTTCGTCTCTATCTTGAGCCGCTGAGGTCTTCTCTGCCCTGGGTTGGCGGCTGGAACTGCTTGACTGCTTCCCTGGGCTCTTTTTGGTTGACTTGCCTTTGCGAGGCGGGCTCATCTCGAGCTCCAGGTCAGAGGATTCTGACATGTTGAGCCTGTTGCGGGGAGGCGCTGACTGAGGAGGCCCTCTGGTGGTGAGAGGCGGTAACAGTGGACCCTGGGAGCCCGAAGGTCTCTCAAGGTGGTTTTAGGTCTCAGAGCCTGGTTGGGGAGAGGACTTGCTCAGATGGCGGCCCGAGGGTCCGTCCAGCTGGCGTGTATCGCGTGGAGCCGGGTCCTGGTAGGTGGAGGTGCCCAGCGGTCTTAGACTGGAGGCCCGAGGGTCCTGCCAGAGGCCGCTGTAAGCCCGTGAGAGTGGGCTTTCCTTGGGTTGGCACAATGCAGGGCTAGCCGGGCGAACCACGACTGCGCGCTGCTTGTCTGGCTCCGCCTCCTCTCCTCGCGCTGCTTGTAATTGTTGCGCTGGGGTGAGCCTAGAGCCCCAGGCCCGCCTGGCTGGTTGTTGTAAGGGCCGTTGGGGCGCCTCACTGGTCACCCAAGATGGCGGCGCCCTGCTCTGGCCACGTGGCTGATGGTGGCGCCGGGCTCTTACAGCGCGTGGGAGGGTTGAGTAGGCTCCTATCCGACTCCCCGTTGGTTACCCTGCCGTGGGGGGGGGCCGCTAGATTGCTCCGGTGTTTAGGAGCGAGAGCCGCTGCTCGGGCGCCACGTGGGCGGTCGGGGGAAGCTCCGCGCCCGACTCCCAGCTGATTTGCCTGCCCTGGGGGGTAGGGCGCTGACGAGACGCCGCTGAGCCGCTCCGGCGCTTGAGGAAGAGAGCCGCGGTTCGGCAGCCACGTGGGCGTCGGGGAGAAGCTCCGCGCCCGACGCCCAGCTGATTTAACTGCCGGTGGGGGGGGGGCGGCTGTAAGAAAAGCCCCTGGGTCGTTTCGGCGATCAGGGAGGAAGCTACCGATCCTCGTGGCTAGCCAGGAGAGAGGCTCAGCGTTAAGAGGCTCGTTCTAAAATTCGCTCTTCTGTCGGAGCTTGGCTCACTACTTGAAAGAGCGTGGGCGGTTTGGGCTTGAAGCCCCGGCGCCCAGCTGGTTAGCGCTGCGATCCCCGCAGCGCTAGAACGCGAAAGAGACAAAAAAATTCTATTCAAAAATAAATAAAAGCCTAGAAGCCCTTGGGAAAGGGAAAGAAGGGAACTGAATTTAAAGAAAGAGGGGGGTAACCCTAAAAGAAAGGAAAACTCTACCTTTAGGTGCGGAGCTCCAAAGTACTTCAGTGTTTGCCAAAACAACTGAGCGTAGACTGGGGAATCATGGGACTAGGGGGTGTGGTTAGGTACTGGGAAAGGGGAAGTCTTTCTCTCTTAAAGTAACACTCAGTTGTTTTGCCAAACGCTGAAGCTTATCCCCATGCTATGGATAGTGGGAGCAGCGCACAGGAAAATTATTTTTGTGGCTATAGAAATTAAAACATGATAGTGTTCTAACATGTTTAAGGGAAAGAAAAGTGTTGTCCTACATAAAAAATAAATTTAAAAAGTTGTCTTGATGTTGATAGACACAAGCCTACGCAAAAAATAACTTATAACTGCCTCCATGAGGAAAGAGATTATGAATACAATATTAATCCTAGGGGGATGCTTTTAAAGCTAAGATAATGTCATTTGAGCTTTTTAGGAACGGGAGGAAATTACTTTCTCATGACACTGAACACTGAGTATCAGATAGACAAACAGTTCTTTAAATATACTGGATCAATTAATGATGGCTTGGACTAACTAGATTTTGTGAAATAAACAGGGGAGATAAACTAGAGATATTTTAAGATTGAGAAATGGTGAAGTTTTCAGTGCATTCTTCCACAAAATGATCCAAAGCAAAACAGTAGCGCTTCTGTTGCATTGTCTTCAACTCTTGGTATCTTCATGTAGACATATAGTTTTCTTGGCATCAGTATGAAAAGAAATCTATTATTCATCAGTAATAACGAAAACATTTGTAGACAATTGATGAGCAGGGCATATCTAGAACTAATAGTCAGGATGAGTAAAAGGTGGAGACCAAAAGGCAGAGAATTATTGGTAGTGTGTGAGAGAAGGAATGATCCTTCTCTTCTTGATTCCAAGGGGATGGAAATGAATTGGATAATGTTAGTAAATTGGGTCAAGAAGACTCTGAACCTTTATATGAAATATAGCAATAGCACTTAGACTTATAAACCATTTCACAATGCTTTACAGCCCTCTCTAAACAGTTTACAGTCAGCCTATTGCCCCCAACAATCTGGGTCTTCATTTTACCCACCTCGGAAGGATGGAAGGCTGAGTTTAGTGAGATTTGAACTGCCAAATAGCAGTCAGCCGGCAATCAGCAGAAGTAACTAACCACTGCGCCACCGTGGCTCATAAATATATATTACAGTTCACTGTATACAGTGGGAAAAGGAACCGCAGGCTTGCCAGGATATCCACCTCAAGTGAATCCCCTCTTAGAACGGACCTTGAGGAAGATATGAAAGAGATGTGAAATAGGGACTTGGACAAGAAGTTATACAGTCCAGACACTGAAGCAAGCATAAAAAAGAATCTCAAAATAATCCTGCTTTGATTTTGTTTCATATTAAGATGGAGTAGAAAGAAACCTCGACAGGCTTTCAAGATTTTGAAATTTTTGAATACTGAATGGATGGGAAAGAGGAATATGAACTATAATGCATTCTGGGCTATCTCAAACCAGAGAAGTCACGGAAGAGGGAGAGAAATGACCACATTACACACTTTGCACAACAGTTCCATCTGATATTCCTGTACAAGTTCTGTCCTTGTGACCTGCTGTTGCTATTAATAGAGAATGAGCCAGAGGATGAAGGAGACTCCTTGCTGTTTCCCAGGGTAAGCTCTCCCGTACTATTTGCGGGAACGGGAAGAGGAGTGGGGGAATTTTACAGCTGACTTTCTGGTGACTTGTCCACTGATTTTGGTAAGATGCCAGGCCCATCTTCAGATGAGGAAGGAGGGATTCTTATCTCCCGGCCATAACAACCTGTCTGGCTCATCTTAGCAATAGCACTTATGTACCGCTTCATAGTGCTTTTACAGCCCTCTCTAAGCAGTTTACAGAGTCAGCCTATTGCCCCCAACAATCTGGGTCCTCATTTTACCCATCTCGGAAGGATGGAAGGCTGAGTCAACCTTGAGCCAGTGAGACTTGATCTGCCAAACTGCTGGCAGCTGGAGATCAGCGGAAGTAGCCTGCAGTACTGCACTCTAACCACTGCGCCTCTTTTACAAGAGATCTTCCTACAAGGGAGGGGAGGATTGTTCTGATAGGGGAGGTGAAGTAAAGGAATTCAGAGCTGATCTTGAAGAAGGTATGAAGAGCCAGTTATGCAGGGACTTGGGACACGTAATACGCAGTTCAGCAACTGAAGTGCAGGTGAGAAAGAAAGTCAAAATAACCCCGCCTTGATTTTCTTCAACATAAGGTGGGATAGAGAGAAACTTTGACTGGTTTTCAAGATTCTGTTATTGTGGTCCACAATAATAAAGTAACATTCTTAGAATCCCTGCTGCTTCTGTTTCTTGACCTGGCCTGTCTGGAAGGGCTGATACCTCTCTCAACTACTGACTTTAGCTAGTATTATAGTAAAATGAAAAATATGACGCCATTGGAGAAGTCTATGGGGCTTGATCATAGGGTAGACAAAGAAAGCCTGCATTCTACTCCATGTTTAAAGGTACTAATGAGGAAGAGAAACATGGGAAAACACTCAGGCTACAGCTACTCTTACGTTCCATTATCAGGATCTCATATGTTTGTGTGGTAAAAAGTTATAACAACAAAAATAGTCATTGCAAATGGAGTTAGATGCAGCATTCCGGGGGTGGGAGTGGGGGAGAGAACCTACACAAGGCTTATTTAATCATTTGCTCCATTACCCCAAGGAATTTCTAGGGATCTGCGGTCTGTTGAAAGCCTCTAGGGAAATGTAACTTGAAGAATAAAATTATAATTCCCACTCACATCCATTAACCACAAAACTAAATGGCGCCAGCAACTGTGGGAGCTTGTCAAGGACAGAAGTCATGCTATAAAATGTTGCAGCTTCTGCTTCCCAATGTAAATAAACATTTCAGACTAGACAGAGGGTGGTCTAGTTATAGTCCCATCTTCTTTCAAAATAACTGTTGCGTAAAAGGGTGAAGAGCGTGATACAGGCCACAAAGTGTTAACTGGAAATCACATCCTTCCAATTAGTATTTCAGACATTGCTGAAACATACAACTTTTGCCTTAGATCAAACTTGTGGACTTGTGGACGGAATTCTGGGAGTTGAAGTCCACAGGTCTTAAAAATTGCCAAACTTGGAAAACACAGCCTTAGATGATCTTATGTCACATGAATATTATTCCTCCAAGATTTTGCCATCATATTGAGGCTAAAAACCTAACTATTCATAACACCATTATTTAAAATTTATTGGAAGAGGATGTATAGTCATAAGTTGCATCATGGAGTATTCAGGTATGGTTTTTTTTCCCCTTCAAAGTGACCAAAAATGAATCATGGGTGACACAAGAGATCAAGAAAAGCAATATGTACCCGATACTTAAAGTATAGAAGTCAGTATTTTAAATTGTAATGTTGTGACTTATTTATTTAATCAATTTATATGTGCGACTCTGGGCAGCTCACAACACATTAAAACCAAGGGAAAAAATGTTATCAATGAAACGTAAGCTGCCAAAGCTAAAGCAATAAATCCAGTCCACATGGCTAAGACAACTGTGATGAAGTTCCTGGAGACAACTATCAAACAGACAGTTATAGAAAAGGACACCCATATAAAAGAGAGGTTGTTTCCCATCTGCATTCTTCTGCATTGCCCCACGAATTCTACAAAGCTATTTTTGTTAACATGCAACAAATGGCGAGAATCAAATTAAGTATTTATTTATACAGGGCTGTGAAGTTTAAAGCTCATTACACTATTCAGGCATTCTCAGGAAAGTCCTATATTATTCTTGGAATTGGTGAGATAAAGCTGAGTGGCTCGTCATATGCATAAGCTATGTTTATAGTCAAGGCAGGAAGATTGAAAGATTACATCCTTCACATTACTAGCTCTTGACTATTTCCTTATAAGGGAACAATTCATGAACCTAAAGGTGTATAATAAGAGTGTCCTTTTCTGCAACCTCAATCTTCTGTAATTTGATTCTCCCCCTGCCCCAGAAATACAAGTGAGTTATTAATTAATTTTTCAGTAAATCTGCCCAAGGCACATTCACTTTCCTTTGGTTAAGAACTTTGCTCCAAGAATGCAAAGTGAGTTTTCTTTGTTGAAATGAAGAACTGATTTGTCTCCATAAAGTGCTTTCCAGCCTCAACAAACTTTTGCAGTAGCTGGAAGTGGCCTCTACTGACTGCAGCTTCCTAAAGAGTGAAGTGAGAAGGTATCACTTCCTGAAGCAGTTTGAAAGTTTGCGTAGAAACCTTATATTTTGGCAATACAAATTTTAAATAGGAGGCATGAGCCAGATGGCAAAATATTCAAATTCCCATTTGAGGAAGGGCACCATAGATAGATATATTAGAATATCAGTTTGATCTTAAATCATGTCCTGGATACCAATATCCATGCCATGTAATTTCGTGGATATTTCACATAGTTTCAATCACTCCGTTCTCAATACTACTCACCCCTGGTATTTGATGACATTTCCAGCAGGTAGCTAATTTATCTTTAAACATTTTTGCTAACTTCGCCGGTGGCATATGCCATCTATAAAACATTTTATATTGATTTTCCTTATATGCATATTATATATATCATCAAATACCAGGATCTTATTATCATATGTGGTGGACCTGTTCTGAAGCAAAAAGTTACTGGTACAAAATTAAAATCTGGTTGGAAGAAATGATACAGCAACGTATTGAATTTAAACCAGAGTTGTTCCTACTGGGTATCTTTCCAGAAAAATTAGTAAGGAAAATGTATACTTGATCATACATGTAATAACAGCTGCAAGAATTGTGTATACTTAAAATTGGAAATCAGAGAAAATACCTTTGGAAGAAAAAGTAATAAAAAAAATCTTAGATTGTGCAGTAATGAACAGATTAACCTTGATGATTAAGGATAAGGAAGAATCAGAATATTTTAAGACATGGTATCGTTTTTATAGTTGGCTGGAAAAGAGATATAAATGACCGATAACTATGTATAAATGATGATCACAACATTACTTTAGCAATGAAATGTTAGAATGGTTTGGACGAAGATGAAGATAGAAGAAACTTACGGAAGATGCCCAGAAGATAACACTGAGGGAAGGGAAGATCGACGTATTAAATGTTTGTCTTAAAAAATAAAAAAAATACTGAAAAAAAAAATTACTTACCCCACATTTAGATGATCAACAAGGGCTTCTGTTAAACAAGTTGCTGCAGCAATAGCTTCTCGCCGCCGCCGTTCTAAAAAGAAAAGCAAATGTCTCTTCTGTGATATCATTAAAGTCAACATGTCTGTGAAATGACTCTACATCACATTCTTGGCAGTTTTCATGTTATGTCCTTCGTCTCACTGTACATTAAATTATCTGTTTGGAACATTAAGGTTCCTTGTTTAGTAGAGCATTGATTTTGTATAATATCCATCTCATTAATTTAAGGCAGGCCTCAACCACGAACATGCCTCAGGAATTGTTTTTTAATGTCATGTCCCCATGATATTGTTTCTTTCCTCAGCTCACATCTCAAACAATTCAAAGCCATCTTTAGGTGATCTAGCTGTAAACTAGTGGATTCTCGCACAAATTTAATCAACCATATTATTGCTTATTTAATCAAGGCTTGGGATGGGCCCTACTGTTTGCCATTTGAGAATGGTACAAGCATCTGTTCTGATCACACAGGCTTCTTATAAATATGAATTTGAAAGAAGAGTAGCCTGTTTTTTAGTTTTTTTCACGACTTATGACTATTTTCCACGCTTACAACTTTGGTAATCCACTTGATCATGCTTGACAACTGGTGTGTATTTATGATGACTATGGGGCCCAGGATCATGTGATCCCCCTTTGTGACCATCTGACAAGCAAAATCAATGGGGAAGCCAGAATCACTTAACTGTGTTACTAACAACTGCAGTGATTCATTTATGAACTGTGACAAGAAAGGTCGGAATATGGAGCAAAACTCACTTAACAAGTGTCTTGCTTAGCAAGAAAAAATTTGGCCTCAATTATGGTCACACATCAAGGACTGTAGATGGAAGGTTGCTTTAAACTGGGAAAGAACTGATTTTTAAAAATTTTTATCCCATCTTTATTTTTATTACAAACATTTGTTTATGTGACCGTTTGAAGTTACAGTGGCACTGAAAAAAAGTGACTTATGACCATTTTTCACACACAACCACTGCAGCATCCCCATAAGCAATGGGATCAAAATTTAGATGCTTGAAAGCTGGTATGTAATTATGATGGTTGCAGCGTCCTGGGATCATGTGGTCCCCTTTTGTAACCTTCTGATAAGCAAAGTCAATGGGGAAGCCAGATTCACTTAACAACCAGGTTACTAAGTTATCAACCGAGGTGATTCACTTAACCATGGCAAGGAAGGTCGTAAAATGGGGCAAAACTCACTTAACAAATATTCTCACTTGACAACAGACATTTTGGGGTCAATTGTGGTTATAAGCCGAGGACCACCTGCACAGGTACTCCTCAACTTACAACAGCCCACTTAGTGACGGTTCAAAGTTACAATGGTACTGAAAAAAGTGACTTATGACCGTTTTTCACACTTATGATCGTTGCGATAGCCCTGTAGTCACATGATTCACATTTGGATGGTTGACAAGCGACTCAAATTTACGATGGTCGCAGTGTCCGAGTCATGTGATCTCCTTTTGCGTCCTTCTGACAAGCAAAGTCAGTGGGGAAACTCAGATTCCCTTAAAAAAACCGTTACTAATCGAAGAACTGCAGTGATTCACTTAACAGCTGTGTGCTGAGAAAAGTCGTAAAATGGGGCAAAATTCACAGAACTAATTTCTCACATAGCAACATACATTTGGGGCTCAATTAGGGTTGTAAGTCCATAATTTACTTAAGTATGTATGTATGTATGTATGTACGTACTATTAAATTATTTATTTATTTATTAAATAAATATTTAGTTTTGTTTATTTATTAAATATGTATGCCTCCCTTCTCACTCTCAGGCAGTATCAGGCTAGCTAGCCCATAGTTCACACCACACAAAACTATCCATCCTTGGGGTGAGGGGGAAAAGGTCCTCCCAGGCGGGCGGTTCCAAAGTAGGTTGAAGGCGTCGTGTCGTCAGAATTACAGCCGCAGCCACACTCAAATGACTCTTTCCGAAAAGCCGGGGTTTTTTAAAATTATTATTATTATTATTACACGCCGAGCCACGAAAGCCTCGTCTCGTTACCCCCCACAACCCGGCCCTCCTCTCCCCGCAACCTTTCGCTCCGAGAAGAGTTGAAAGGCGACGCCGCGGCGTTTTGCTGGGGAGAGGGTGGGATGGGGGGCGAATGGGGAGCCAGGGTTTTTCCCGAGGCTCCCCCGGCCGCTCACCTTGCAGCTCCTTCCGCTCGCTCTGCTTGGCCTGGTGCTCCCGCAGCAAGCGGGAGAGCATGGCCGTCCCGGAAAGAGCGAGAGGGCAAGCACCGAAGCGCCCAGTCTTCCCTTCGGCCTTCCTCTTCGTCAGATGACTCCAGCGCTCACGTGTGAGCTGCTGGGCGGTGCTGGGAAAGCTCGATGTCGGCGGGAGTCTCTAATGTGGGTGTCTTGCTCCGCTCTCTCTCGCTCGCTCTCTGTCCGATGGCTGGCTACTAGGACGGAGGGGGTTCGTCGGGGAATGCTGCATCGGTGGCATGTCTGCCAGTCACGCCGGTGTTAGTAGCAAAGAATTTTCCCGCCTCTTTGAAGTGATTCTTATCGACTCTGACACTGCCAGCTCCTCTCTCTCTCTCTCTTTCTCTTCCCCCTTTCTCTTTCCTTCTTGCTTCCTTGCTTCCTTTCCTTTCCTTTCTTCCTCTCTCCCTCCCTCCCTTATCCAATGTAATGGCAAGAGATCTTCAGTTTTGACATTCATCTGCTTAGGTGATAAAAAAGTATCTGAGAGTGTATGCATGTGTTATTTTGTTTTATTTTATTTTGTGGGGTTTTTTTGGGGGGGGGGAGTTTCAAGTAGAGTCCCTGCAATTTTCTTGGCAAGGTTTTCGGAGATGGTTTGCCTTTGCTTGCTTTACCGAACGGAGAGAGAATGATTGGCCCAAGGTCACTCAGTTGGTTTTGTGCCTAAAGCAGGACTAGAACTCCCAAGTCTCCCGGTTTCTAGCCTGGTCTGGTAATCAGTGCATCAAACTGGGGGATATTTTTGTCCCAAGGACACCCTTCCCTCCAATTATTTATTTATGTATTTGTATAGAGGCATATTTATACCAGTAGTGAAATCCAATTTTTTTTATTACCGGTTCTGTGGACATGGCTTGGTGGGCGTGGCAGGGGAAGGATACTGCAAAATCTCCATTCTCACCCCATTCAGAGGCTAGCCAGAGGTGGTATTTGCCGGTTCTCCAAACTACTCAAAATTCCCGCTCAAAATTTTCTCCAGAACCTGCTGGATTTCACCCTTGATTTATACATTTTCCTGTTCTGTAACTTCCTACTCATTTCTTATTTTTATGTGACTAAGTGGGTGGGGGGAATTTGCTCGCTACAATTACAGGTAGTCCTCGACCTACAACAGTTCGTTTAGTAACCTTTCAAAGTTGCAACAGCACTGAAAAAAGAGACGTATGACTGTTTTTCACACTTATGAGCATTGCAGCATCCCCATGGTCACATAATTTACCTTCAGACAGTAGTAGCACTTAAACTTATATATCACTTCACAGCGCTTTCCAACACTCTCTAAGCAGTTTAGAGAGTTAGCATATTGCCTCCAACAATCTGGGTCCTCATTTTACCGACCTCGGAAGGATGGAAGTCTGAGTCAACCTTAAACCGGTGAGATTTAAACTACCAAACTGCTGGAAGCTGGCAGTCAGCAGAATTAGCTGCAATGTTGCATTCTAACCACTGCGCCACCCCGACTCTTGATAACTGGTTCATATTTATGACGATTGCAGTGTCCTGGAGTCATATGATCACCTTTTGCGACGTTCTGACAAGCAAAGCCAATGGGGAAGCCAGATTCACTTAACAACTGCGTAACTAATTTAACAACTGCAGTGATTCATTTAACAAATGTGTATAAAGGTTGCAAAATGGGGCTAAACTCACTTAACAAATTTCTCACTTAACAACATAAATTCTGGGCTCAGTTGTCATAAATTGAGGACTACCTGTACTGTAAGAGATCCATATATCTATAAAACTAATATGGGCTTCACATGTGCAAACAATACTTCGATATTTTATTACTGCATTTACAATGGCAAAAAACACTTTTGATAGGATACATCCATAAAGTGTGCAGTATCTAGACAACAAGTCAAAAATATATTACAGGAAATATCTGAAGCGAGCCTCTCCCATATCTTGTAGATTAAATCTGTACTTCCGTTAGATCATAAGAGGGGAAAAGCTAATATCTCATGTTATCCCTCAATTTAACTTGCAATAAAAATATACAACTTCTGTTATTTACTAATAATTTGCAATTTACCTCATGTGCATGAATCATTCGACAGATGATGAATTAACAGTAAATAATTTTAAGAGGCTGGCTGTAATTAGAACATGCGGGAATGAAGTTGGCTGTTCTTATTAAAAGAACATTAAATTAAGAATTACTGGTAGGGCCTTGTCACAGTGTAACTGAGAGAGGATGATTAAGCAAAAGATGATACGGCATCTAAACTCACTGAATTCAGTTGCCATATCATATTTTGCTTAATCACAGAATGATGAATTATTGCTGGTAATCAGAGCTGGATCAACAAGAAAACTGCTGAATTTAGGTGAAAAGAAGTTGTGAGCTCTTGTTGGCCCAGGTATAGAAAGGAATCAGAAAAATAGAAGATGAATTCAAAAATTTTACTTGCTAATGGAAATGGTACATTGATATCTGCATCATGTTGGATATGAAAGCCTTGAAACAGACATTTCTATCTAAAATAAATTGAAAATGTCTCACAGATTTTAGCTGAACATTCTTGAAATTGTTGCTTAAGAAAATGACCATTCCGTATGATACTTCCTGACCTGATTTGTATCCAATTGTTATTCTTGCCCTCTTCTTTCATATCTTTGCTTTTATCTGCATAGTTTTCTTATCAGTACAGAGATGACACATCTACTTTCATGACCTTACACCAAAGCCTTCATCTTGTTGGTAGCCTGCTACTGAGATAGCTAAAGTGACGTTGCAATGAAAATTGTGTTTTCCATCTTGTGGCAGCAGAAGCCTTTTCATGGAAAACTGAATGTACCTAAAGGGGTAGAAGAGGCTGGGTTCCATCATCCACCCCGATCTAACCACCTCTGAGACTGCCCCCTCGCTTCAGGAGGCTTGTCCTTGTCCTTGTCCTTTTTTATCTTTCTCATTTGGGCTGAAAGGTTGCAGCTCTTTTTCTCCCCCTGATATTTTGCTGGAAACATGACCTAGACCAGTGATGGCTAACCTTTTTGCTGTCGCGTGCCAAAAGTGGGGGGAGTGTGGGGGGTCACAGGTGTGTGTGCCCACATCCATAATTCAATGTGCCCCGCCCTCCCGTGCATGCGCACGTGACCCCCCACACTTCCCCCTGCTTTTGGCACGCAATGGCACAGTGGGCCCGGTAGGCCCGTTTTCCCCCTCCCCAGGCTCCAGAGGTTTTCTAGGAGCCTGGGGAGGGCAAAAACAGCCTTCCCCATCCCCCCCGGAGGCCTTTCCGGAGGCCAGAAACAACCAGTTTCCCGACTTCCGGTGGGACCGGAAGGCCTGAAAATCAGTTGGCTGGTGCGCACATGTGCGCTAGAGCTGAGCTAGGGCAACACTTGCATGCCCACCAATATGGCTTCGCGTGCCACCTGTGGCACCCGTGCTATAGGTTCGCCATCGCGGACCTAGACTTTGTTTCCCTAAGAAATATCAAGCTTTGCACACTGGGGCTTTTGACTGAAAATTCAGCATTATTCAGCACTATTCACTTTTTTCATTTTTTTTTTATAAAATAGTTTTTATTAAGCATTTTTACTTTTAAAAACAGAAAAAAGGACAAAAACAGTAAAAAACAAGGCAAACATAATTGTATACTATTTAGTATACATTTTCCGTTTTTTAAAATATGTTGGCCATCTATGTCACTTCCTCAATATGTTTGTGGGTTGCCCACTTTTGCACTGGTAGCAGCCGCTTGAGCACTTAAAATGGTCCCTTGATAGTATGCCATGGATTCATGGGAGGTGCTGTGAGGGGCAAATTCATAAGGCTTTGTACTTTGGCACAGCCACAGTATGGGGTGTACCCATCTTCCATTTTTTAGTAAAAACCTCAAAACGTAGTCTGGTTGGTGTTTTCTACTTTGTTCCATTCTTCCTTGGACTGATTTGAAAAAAAAACAACCCTGTATGCAACCCTCTTTGCGTGTTTCCCCGAAAATAAGACCCTGCCTTATAGTTTTTTGAATCCCAAAATAAGCATTTGGCCTTATTTTCAGGGAGGTTTTATTATTCTGAGGCACCTGGAGCAAGATGGGGCTCCTCTTGTTGTCTTACCTGATTTCCAGCTCTGCGTTTAAATACCTTTGGGGAGGACTTATTTTCGTGGGGGAGGCTTATTTTAGCCCATGCGCTCAAAAGCCCAATTGGGCTTATTATCGGAGGATGTCTTATTTTTGGGGAAACAGTATGTTCTGCATGTGTTGATAGCTTAATCCAGGGGTCCCCAATCCCCGGTCCGTGCACTGACACTGGTCCGCGGCATACCAGAAACTGGGCCACACAAACAAGCAATGCCCCATCTGTGGAATGCAGGTAGCACAAACTACGCAAAAAACCTCTCCACAGAACTGGTCCCTGGTGCCCAAAAGGTTGGGGGCCACTGTCTTAATCTACTACAGTATATCTTGAAAGAGGCAAAGAGTGATGGGACAGCCTCGTTCCCCCTTTAGAATGACAATAGAAATAGATTTGTTGGCTGGCAGCCTGTCAAACTTTCACCTTCAACTCTTTGAAGGTCAAACAGACAGTTTGGCTATGTGTCAAATGAACAGTCTAAAAATGAAAGTTGAGTTTTCTAATTGACTGACTGCAAGAAAGGCTTTAGAAGCTAACAAAATCTTCTAAACAAGGGATTATTTTCCCCTTGTACATTATATAGGTAATCCTTGATTTGCAACAGTTCATTTAGTGATAGCTCGAAGTTAAAGCGGCACTGAAAATGACCATTTTTCACACGATCATTACAGCATCCCCATGGTCGTGTGATTTACATTTGGATGCTTGAGAACTGACTCACATTTATGACAGTTGCAGGGACTGTCATATGCGACCTTCTGACAAGCAAAGCCAATGGGAAAGCTAGTAACAATTTAGGAACTGCAGTAATTCACTTAACAAATGTGTGTGAGAAAAGTCGTAAAATGGGGCAAAGCTCACTTAACAAATTCCTCACTTAGCAAAAGAATTTTGGGCTCAATTGTGGTTGTAAGTTGAGGATACCTCCTGCCTGCATCTTAATTGTTCCAAAAATGCTACTCCCAAAATGTATTTTTAAGCCTAATTTGGAAGTTGGCATTTACATCATAAAAAAACCCTTCACCCTACTTATAAACAAAAAAAAATCTGTGTCCATCCTAAAAGGAATATATACCCATTTTTCATCTGGAGAAAATAAGAATAACAAGAATTTATACAATGCATTTTGTTCTTGCTAGAAGTGTTTTTAGAATCAGCTAAAAGGCAATCGTCTTGCTCACTACCATAAAGAGTTGAGCTCTTTATTACCAAACATGGCAATTCTGTTGAGGTATAAAGTATGTCTGTATAAGATTATAGTATGCATGGGGAAATAAGTGCATAGAGACAAGCAAAGGGAAGGATGTGACAATGGAGAAACACTCTGGGAGGCAGAAAAAGTTAATCCACAGGGAAGGAAAACGAAGATCGCATTTGAAAATGTGTTCAAAAGAGTCCTTAATGGGCTGGCTTATCCTTTCAAGAGGATTTCAGCAGTTCTACCGTGTTTCCCTGAAAATAAGACAGGGTCTTATTTTCTTTTGAACCCCAAAATAAGGGCTTGGCCTTATTATTGGGGGGGGTCTCTTATTATTTTGGGGGTGGAGGAGGTGGCGAGCATGGGACTGAATGTTCCATCGTCGCTGCCGCCTCCCCTCCCTGTTCTTCATGTCGGCCAAGTGGCCGGCCACCTGTGCCCTGACGTGTCCCACCGCTGCCGCTGCCTTGTGGAGCAGGATTCTGCAAGGCTTGTTGTGCCGTTGCATGTACAAACTGCAGCACCGCCACGAGCTTCATCATACCGGCACAGCTGGTATCCTACCGCTTGCGACTGCAATGGTACGTCAAACCTCGCGGCAGTTCTGCCATTCGTGCGTGCAACGAGTTGGAGAAGTTTGATTGAACTCGCGAGAAGATTTTCTTTTACAACATGTTTCCCTGATTACAACGGCAAGGAATGCGATGGAGCTGGAAAGGTAAGGCACGTGTCCCTTCTTACCCGCCACACTTGCCACCCCCAAATTGCATCCCTAAAGGAGGCGGGTGGCTAATCCATGCCCGGCGAGGGGCGGGGAGAAAAAACAGCAAGGGGAGCCACATCTCGCTCCACGTGTCTCGCTTTTCCCTGCCCCACCTGCCAGAAATGAGTCTTAGTGAGACTCATTGCAGCACCGGTGGCATGACACCTCATGGAGCAGGACTCTGCAAGGCTTGTGCCCTTGCACGAATGAGCGGCAGCATTGCCGCAAAGTTTGACATACTGGTGCAGCCGCAAGCGGCAGGATGCCAGCTGTGTCGGTATGATGAAACGGTGATGCTGCAGCTCATGCATGCAATGGCTCAAGCCTTTCAGAGTCCTGCTCCACGAGGCAGCAGCAGCGGTGGGACATATTGGCAGTGGTGGCCAGCCACTCGGCCAGCGCAAAGAACAAGAAGGGGAGGGCATGCTCCTCCCTTCCCCCCCTCTGGCCTTGCCGCCTCAACTCGTTTTGGTTGCTCAGCAAGCAACCAGAGGAAATGGCGGGACCAACTGCACATGTGTGTAAGTAGTTGGCGGAGCGCTTATTATCCAGAGAGGTCTTAGTTTGAAATCTGGAAGGAAATGCAACATCAGTAGAACATAAATTTCATGGAAGCTCATTTGGTGTAGAATGGGACAACTTGCCAATGGTCAACTCGCCACGGCCATCTCTCTGTGGGACAACTCACCACAGGACAATTCAACAAACACAAAAGTTAAATTAATTTCAATGGAACAGTGGCCAATAATAACAAAGAAAGTCAATCCAGTTGCAATAATTTGGATGAAAACATGATCACCAATGATAAAAGTAACTGAATGAAACAGTTAATACAGATTTGAATTGTCCTGTGGTGACTTTCCCATGACTACATGGCCATGGCGAGTTGTCTTGCAACAAGTTGGCCATGGCGAGTTATCCTAGGCCCAATTGGTGTATTGGACATCTTACTTTTATGCTTATTGCTTACTTTGCTTACTGTATCTCCAAGGGAAAATGCATGAGAAAACTTAATTGGAGGAAAAATGTAATCGGGTTAGGTTTAGGGTTTGGTTTCCTTCAATTTGGGAATAAATCCAACATCAGAGTTAGATTCAGGGAGGGTCTTTTTGTCTAGTGGACATCTTGCCTTTATCTTTTCACTTAGTTTACTTCTGAGGGAAAAAGCACGGAAAAACCTTATTGGAGGAAAAATGAAATCTAGGGTGAGGCTTATGCTTCCTTGAGCACTGGTAGGAAATCCAACATGACAGTGTGATTTGAGTGTGTGTGTGTGTGTGTGTGTGTGTGTGTGCTCTTTTAGCATAGTGGAACTGGAATGGAGGCAGTGGGCAACCAACAGCTGCAGCACAATGCAACTGCCCTTTTGTTAACTTCACACAATTTATGAGACAGATAAGTGTAGGGGCCCCAGTGCCACCGTGTTTCATTCTAACCCTAACCATGTACCTAACCCTAACCGTAGATTGGATTTTTTTTTCCTCCAAAGGGGTTTTCCCATGTATTTTCTTTTACAGTTAACTGAGCAAAAACCTAAAAGATGTCCACCACACCAAAGAAGCCTCATTAAATCTAACTGTGATACTTACTGGATTTCCTCCTGAAATTTAAGGAAGCCAAACCCTAACCCTAGATAGTTTTTTTCCTCCAATGGGGTTTTAGCATGCATTTTACTGTGGAGATAAACTGAGGCAAAATGGGAAACTGATATGTCCAACATGCCAAAACCACTTCCCTGAATTGGACAATTTCCTCCCAGAATTCCACGAAGCCTAACCCTAACTCAAAAATGCATTACCTTCCCTGCTTCCTGATAGGGCTATTTTATTTAAGGAGAGGATAAGGAGCTGCTTGGGAAGGATTTGGTGCTCTTGGACATAAATGGTGTTGTCTTTGTACAAAGTCATTGTCTCTGTAATAATGGGATTTCATGGGAAAGAAAGTAAGAACAGACAATTATTTCTACTTATTGAGCGAATACCAGCAAAACGGAACTTAAAAGGAGGGCATGAGAAAATAATGCTATGAAAGTCCTAAACAAGAATCTGAAGGCTGTTAGGATCTGGATGAAAAAAGGTTCCTCAGGGTAAAAGAGTTGTAGACCCCCCTCCCCCACCAAAAGAACCCCCACTCTTGCTAACATTGATTCCAGAATTAATTCTATATGCTGGTCATTCTCCCTGAAAGAGCAGGTCTCATCATGAATATCCTCCTGGACTCGAGTCCTGCTTGAGCAGCAGCAGGCAAAATCATGGCCTGGTGGAGGTTTTACTATCTTGAGCAAGGGACTCAGCAGCAATGACTCATACACATGTCCCTATGCAATTGGACTAATGCAATATACAAGGAGTCCTCGACATATGACCACAATTGAGCCCAAAATTTCCACTGCTAAGCGAGGCGATTATTATTAAATAAGACAATTATTTGCCTCCTTTATGACCTGTCTTGCCACATTTGTTAACTGAGTCCCTGCAGTTGTTAGGAACATTGTTGTTCAATGAATCTGGCTTCCCCATTGATTTTGCTTGTCGAACACTGAATATTAATCCTACGTTAGGGCCAAACAGGCTCAAATTGTGTTGTAGGTTCCTGTTCATGTGTGTGTGTGCAAATATAAACACATGTTGTTTAGTGAAGTTACCATAGCCCCAGTTTAAGAATATTAGCACATAATTCTGCACATATCTATTTTTTTTAATTTGATTTATATATCGCCCTACTCCTGAAGAACAGCCAAATAATAAAATATATAAATACAAAATTTAAAAACAGAATAAAACCAAATTAAACAATTTGGCCCAGACCAATTTAAAACACCCCAATCATTTAAAACAGATTAAAATTTATGTATTAAAAAAGAAAAAGAGGAAAAGGTTAGGCCAGGCCCGACTGGTGAAATAAAAAGGTCTTGAGAGCGCGGCGGAAAGTGCACAGATCCGGGATCCTCCGTGTCTCCAGGGGGAGCTCATTCCAGATAGTAGGTGCCCCCACAGAGAAGGCTCTCCCCTTAGGGGCTACCAGTCGACATCGTTTGGCTGACGGCACCCGGAGGAGCCCCTCTCTATGAGACCGTACCGGCCGGTGGGAGGCTATTGGTGGTAGTAGGCGGTCCCATAGAAAAAAAAATATGTAAAAAAAAATATATGTATTTAAAGGAACTCCATTGCATTCACAGTGACTTCATTTCCTAAATTTAGGATTGAAACTTCCATGGCAAAATTCATTTTTAATAGAGCTAATGCAGGGGGCTCACATTCCTAACTATTAATGTCATTAGGTTTCTTTGTATAATCCAGTTTTACTTTTGCGATTATCACTGGTATTACAAGCCAGCAATCTTATGTACCTTCACTTGCAGCTAAGTCCAAGTGCATTTCATAAGACTTATTTATGTGCTCAAAAGCCCTGGCTAGCTATGAATTTCTTCTGAAGAAAGTAGATACTGGCATTATCTAATCTGATGCTGTCCAGATGTATTTAGACTGCAATTCTCTTTGATTATGTAGCTAGCTAGGAATTCTGAAAACTGAATCCAACACAGTTGTTCAGTAGCAGCAAAGGGAAGCCTAGCATAAATTCATAGCACATTTCAATTGAACATATAGCAAATCAAAATGTAAAATAATAGTGTGCATTGTAGAACATATTAAATGAGATTATTTAAGGAACCTTTGACAGTTTTCTTTGCCTGAACTAGGTCCTGTCATGGATATTTTGAAATTCCTGCAATATTTGCTTTCTTAAAAGTATCTTCTTTTAAACTTAAAAGAATTATAAATTAAAAAAAAATATCCAGCAAAATGAATCCAGCAATGCTGTTAAATCGAAGTCCAGTTATTTCAGCAAACCCTATTGCAAATCTCAAGACACTGCTGTTCGGCTGTGCTTCATAAATCTGGTCTGTATTTATAATTATCCAACCTGTCCCAAGATCCTCCCAGAAGGGCAATTTAAAGAAATTACCAAGTGGATATTCTAAGCTGGAATATTTGCAGCTGAGTTGCCTGATATAGTGCAACACATCTATTTAGAGTTTCGGAGCAGCCTGACTATTGGAGAACTGCAGGAATGAAGACATATATTCCTTGGGATTATCAGAAGGAACTGGGACCTTTCCCAACTGGTGCTTATGATGTCCTCACAGTGGTTTAACTGAACCGGAGCAAAAACTGGGAGACAGCTATGTAGCTAAGAGAAAAAGCACTCATGTCAAGAGACCAGGCACCAAAATGGAGGTAGAAGATAAATCCTCAAAGGCATGGATGGATCCATATCTTCAGCTCAACAAAGAAGTCTCATGAATGGTACAAAAGCCCATCCCACTAACAGCAGAACAGGGTCCCAAGAGACGAACAATTTCCAAGTTCATGTGACATTTGTGCAGCACTCCACCGCTGTGTCCTGCCAATGTTCTGGACTCTCAGAGATGTGGTGCCTCTGCCAATACTCCAACGTCCCTTAAAACTCACAGCTATTTAAAAATAGCCCTCACGTCCTGGAAAATGTGATGGATGCTTTTTCTCCTGCCAGAGGCTCATCATGTAAGGGATGAGTTTTTTTATTTATTAAGGAAATGTATAGGGCTACCCATGTTAAGCAAATAACTCTGGGCAACTAACAATGTGAGCCAATACTGTATAAAGCAACAAAAATGCATTTAAAAATAAACTTGGTAAATATAAAATGCAAATGTCCTGGGATCTTACACATAACTCCAGTCCCAAATGCACATATATTAGACTTGGCTAGCAACCAGTCCTAGTACCTGAAGAAAAAGCTAGATTTTCCCCCCAGCTTTTTATTTTTATTTAATTATTTTCATCAAGCATGTGTTAGATAACAGATATAAGTATAAACATGATTATTAATTAATGAAATGGATATGAATAAAAAGGAACATTAGGACAGGGACAGTAGGCACTCTGGTGCGCTTATGCACACCTCTTAAAGACCTCCTAGGAATGGGGTGAGGAGGTCGGAAGTAGACAGTCTAAGATTAAAGTTTTGAAGGTTTGGTTAAAGTTTTGGGCTTTCTGGAAGGTAAATAGCATCAGGGTCACTATTATTGTCTACTCCTTTTTATTGAAAAGGTTTTACAATACAGAAATTTTTCCATTTTCACCCCCCCTGCCCAATCCCCCTACCCAACCCCTCCCGTCCTCCCTCAGCCCCAGCCCCTTCCCTCCCTATCCCCCCCCTGACTTCCGCTACTTCCGCTTAAAAAGAACAAAATTTAGAACAAGGGAAAAAGAAAAAGATTATTAAATATTCAAATTCTAAATCAAACAAATTTCGAAAGAGGAAGAGAAAGAGAAAGAAGGAAAGAGGGAAAAAAAAGTAAAAAACAAAAAAACAAAAAACCAGACATTAATATATTTAAACAATATTATAATAATAATAAAAAAACCCATTAATAGTCATTATAATTAAGAACACCATTATGATTCTATCCTAACTACACCCCTTAACTAAAGAAAACCCCCCAAAAACATAAAACATAAGAAATATATATGCATATATAGTTATAATCATACAGTTATATCATAAAGAAAATTATCTTTTATTCAATTCATTTCTCAGTCTCTATAATCCAAATTTCAATCTTCTCCTTTACTTGATTGATGTCAAACATATTTCCTCACATAAATCCTGCTTCAATAATCTTCATCTTGCCGCTGCCCCCATCAGCAAAATAAAACATTTCTCCACACAACCCCCCGAGTGACTTTATATGGATAAAATCCAACCATGAAGATATTCACACCTCTAGGAAAATTCATTCAAGCTAACTTATACTATACCTAAAAATAGGCTTTTGCAGCCTTAACGTTCAAGTCTTGAAAAAAAAAAAGAGAAGAAAAAACCAACTAAGAGCTGCATTCCCAGATGTTCCTTTAAAATTATTTCAAATCCTGCCACCCTTTGCAATTCAGTCCTTCGGGTTATAAGATATTTTCAATTTCATAGTCTTCTCCTAGAAGATAAATTCCACAAAAAATATATAATTGGGTAACCAGTGATCGCTGCTAATTTTGCAGCAATCTATCAGAACTCAGGATATCATGTCCAATCCAGGATAAACTTCATAGTAAAAATTTTTATAATCCATTTTAATATATGAATTTAAAGTTAGTCCAACTCAGAATGAACTTTTAACAAGTTGTTGTACTTCTTAAAAGAATTTTTATAATCCATTTTTTCCAAATCTTTCAATGCTTTCTGATTCAGTATCAAACAATTCACGATGCTCTTTAAATTTATCACCTGTGGTTTCCAGTCGGATTTCTTCATTGAAATCTAGTTCCTGTTGATTAGCATCACCCCGCATGTCTTGAAGAGTATTGGACCTCTGCTGCTGGTCATCTCGAAGTGAAACTTTGTTTTTTAAATCTTCCTCCAGCCGTTCAAGGTCCTGTAATCCCCCAAGGACACTGAGGTGTTCAGTTTTCTCATCAGAAAAATCCGTAATAGAATCCTCTGGACAACCACCAAATTCTCCTTTTACTTTTAACACACTTTGATTTTCTTCTTTCTGTTCAGATTTTGTAAACTCTGTCTTTGACTTTTTATTCTTGAGATATTTCGGTGCTCCCTTAAAGATATTTTGATAAAAATATTCTGCTTTTTCAATAGTATTCAAACAATGTCTCACACCTTGATATCTAAAAATTATACCAACTGGAAAATCCCATCTGAATGGGATATTACTTCTCTTCAATTCCTTGACCAAAAAATCAAAATCTTTCCTGTCCTTTACGACCTTCGATGGTAGCTCTTTGAAGATCCTGATTTGTGTACCTGCTACCTTCACTCTATCAGAATAAGACTTTTGTAAAATATCATCTCTCAGTCTTTTGTCAGTAAAGTAAACTACAACATCTCTAGGCAGATTCCTTTGTTTAGCCAAATGTGAGTTAACTCTGTAAACTTTCACTATAGAACCCAAGATTAATTCACCTTGTAGCTTTAATAATTCTGCAAAGGCCTTTGCACAGGTTGTTTTTAAGTTTTCTCTGTTGTTTTCTTTTATCCCTCTTAGTCTAATTGCAGATTCCATAGCCTTAATTTGAAGCATAATAACATCATTCTGAATATTATAGTTTTTGGCCTCTGCTTCCAGAAGTTTCGCTTGTAACTCTTGTATCTGAGATTCAAATTTACTACTCATCTCAATCACTTTCTTCCCCATTGCAGCCACCGCAGTTGAAAAATCTGAAGCTACTTGAGCAATAATTTGATTTAGTTGGTCATATTTCCCAGAGACCAATTCCTCGAGATCCTTCTGTGAACCTTTTATCTTATCTACCACACTCTCTAAGGACCTTGTAATTAACTCTTTTAACTCCTGTTCTGTGAGTCTCTGCAAATGAGACATTTCAACTTTATTCATCTGATGCAAAGGGGAGCCCCCCCTTCCTTTAAGTTTAGGCATCTTTACTTTTAAAAAGGACCAAAAAGAAAAAAAATCCTTCTTACTTCAATAGAAAAAAGAAAAGAAAAAGAAAAACAGAAAAAATCTATTTAAATCAGCCTCTGTTCCTTTAAGTTCTTTGTCTGTGACAAAACATTCTTTTCAAAGTCTTTCAGGACTAAACTCTGCGCTCCATTTCCGCTATCACTTTCCTTTCAAACAGAGCCAGTCGCCATCTTAAAAACTTTCATTTTTCTTTCTCTCCTTCCCCCTTCCCCCCCTCCTCCTCCAAAAAAATCCGTTGGAAAAAAAAAATCCATACTTGCTTAAATCTTTCTTCTCTCTTTTCCAGCTTGCTCCAATTGTCATTTCAGTTGTGGTGTTGCTCCCTGCGTCTGGCTCCGCTAATTAGATAATTAGCGGAGGATCCTCTCGGCGTGGAGCGTACCCTGGGGGTATGGAGGGAGCCATCCCTCTGAGCCCTCCCCAGGACAAGAAAAATTTCCTGGGGGGCTCAGGGAGGTTCAACCTCACCCCCAGAAGCTCTCCCAGCTCCTCCCGTCGAGGAGCAGGATTTTCGAGCCGCCTGCCAGCTGTAAGGCGGCTCTAACGCGCCGAGAGACCGGCGGGCATGGAAAGCCCGCCGCCAACGAGGAAGGCGTCACCGGAAGTCAGCATCAGGGTCACTATTGTTGCTTTCCATTTTGAAATGTTTATAGGAGCCTGGATAGCTCAACAGACTAAAAGCCTGTTATTAACATTCAGCTGTCTGCAATTATTGCAAGTTCGAATCTCACCAGGCTCAAGGTTGACTCAGCCTTCCATCCTTTCTAAGGTAAGTAAATTGAGGACCCAGTTTGTGGGGGCAATAAGCTGATTTCGTATAAAATATACAAAAGTATGAAGACTATTGCTTAACGCATTGTAAGCCGCCCTGAGTCTCCGGAGAAGGGCGGCATATAAATCTAATTTAAAAAAAAAAAAAAGGCAGTCCTAGGATAGCTTAGTGTAACCTAGGCTGGCCTCACACCTCTTTGTCAAGGCTTATGCCTCCCTGTACAAGTCTGATGGCCCTCAAACCATTAATTTGCACTGATACATCCCATTCAGAACAATTTTTTTCTGGGATCCCAGGTTTAGGAGCCTATACAAGCAGATCCCTGGGATTCTTAAACTCCTGATGGTTATGACTCCAGAGCTGGCTATTTGCATTCGGCAGGAACCAGCAGCACCCATCCTGTATTCCTCCCAGAGAGTAGTCTTATATGTCAGAATAGGTCCTGGAGCTTTTAACAGTCAAAGCAGAAGCAAACTTAACATCTCTCTCTTTCCAATGGAATTCCTTGGGGAAAATGTTGTCCTTCATTATTTTGCTTCTCATTTCCCTCTTGAAAACTGACATTGTTGGGTGGCGTCCAGGAACAGGATCTGCTTTGGAAGCTTCTATTGTTTGCTTATAATTTCAGTTGCTGAGGCTGTCCACTTACTGAAAACTTTGGGTGGTTCACAGAGGATTAAAAGCAATTAAAAAAAAACAACAATAGAAAACAGTTTGGCCCTGGTCCAAAAAAACAGGAAAGGAAAGGGTACATTTGATTTGTTAGATTTATTTTCTCCATTGCATTTCATTTATATATGAATGACCAAAGAAACACTTAATTTCTTCACATTTAATAGTTTATATAACTGTCATATAAATGAAATGCAATGGAGAAAATAAATCTAACAAATCAAATGTACCCTTTCCTTTCCTGTTTTTTTGGACCAGGGCCAAACTCTTTGCCTAATCTCATCAGACACAAATCAACCCATCTTGTCCCAAAGTCCCTGCAATTTCATCTAAATCAAATAAAAAAGACCTCCCAATCAGCTCGAGGGCAGCAAAAGAATTGAAACCTAGAGAAATCCCAATGTACATTGTCCATTAGTTGATCATCTCTGATATTCCATCTTTTTAACACTGGATCTCCTCAGCTCTGCTGTTCTCCTGAAAGGCCTGTTTTGCCTAACAAAACCAGACAAGGGTCTGTCTAGAAGAGCAATAAAGATGATTAGGGAATGGAAGATTAAAACATGAAGGGTGATTGCAGGAATTGGGTATGTCTACTTTAATGAAAAGAAGGACAAGGAGTGACATGATAGCAGTGTTCCGATATCTCAGGGGCTGTCACAAAGAAGAGGGAGTCAAGCTATTCTCCAAAGCACCTGACAGCAAGACAAGAAACAATGGACGGAAACTAATCAAGGAGAGAAACAACCTAGACCTAAGGAGAAATTTCCTGACAGTGAGAACAATTAATCAGTGGAACAACTTGCTTCCAGAAGTTGTGGATGCTCCAACACTGGAAGTTTTTAAGAAGAGATTGGACAACCATTTCTATGAAATGGAATAGGGTTTCCTGCCTGAGCAGGAGCTTGGACTAGAAGACCTCCAAGTCCCTTCTAACCCTGTTATTCTTGTTGTAAGTCAAGGACTACCTGTATGGCCTCTGCTAAATTCTGGAAGGGCATAAATTATAATCTCAATTAGTTATAATCTCATCTAACTTCCCCAAACTGGCCAGCCAAGCAAATCACTAGGATTTCCTACCATGGGTCTTTCAACGTATTGACTACTGTAACGCTCTCTACATGGGGCTGCCCTTGAGGGCCACTCGGAGGCTTCAGCTGGTGCAAAATGCAGCTGCATGGGTTGTGATGGGAGAATCCCGATACTCCCATTTTACACCCCTCCTGCACGGCTTGCATTGGTTACCGGTTGCCCTCCGGGTGAGATTCAAGGTGCTGGTGATGACCTATAAAGCCCTACATGGCTTAGGCCCAGGATATTTGGCGGACCACCTGCAGCCAGCAATGATATCCCATCGCCCGGTCCGCGCCCATAGAGAGGGCCTGCTCAGGGTGCCGTCGGCTGGACAGTCTAAGCTGGCGCCCACCCTCTGGAATAAATTTCCCTTGGAGCTCCGATTAGCGCCTGACCTTCGCACCTTTCACCATGAATTAAAAACTTGGCTTTTTAAATCCCTTGACCTGGACTGAGGAGGCTTTAAGGGTTAATTGTTAAATTTTTAGATTTTAGATTTTATTTTGTATTGTGGCTTGTGTTTTATTATTGTGAGCCGTCCTGAGTCCATTGGGAGGTAGGGCAGCATATAAGATAGATAGATAGATAGATAGATAGATAGATAGATAGATAGATAGATGATAGATAGATAGATAGATAGATAGATAGATAGATAAATAAATAAATTTCTATAAAAAAACACCTCTGCTTTTCTGTTGTTTAGAGTTCCTTTCTTGTAAAGCGGGCACTTAATCATTGTTGCCGTAAACATAGTTCTTCTTGATGTTGTGCTTTTTCTTCAGACTGAAGCCACAGCACAAATAAATTGGTTTATACTTAATTCAAGTAAATTTCCATTTTGTTGCCTTGACCCAGCCAAAGACCCTGGACTGATTCTCCCATTGGTTTGGTGCCCAGCTACAAAGCAATCAGTTCCATGGGATGTATTGATATATTGATTGATTGATATATTGATTGATTGATTTGATTGATTTACTAAATAATTAGCTGCCCATCTTGTAATGAAATGATTCTGGATGACTTACAGTATAAAAGCATTTAAGGAGGCTTATGTTCAAATAAATATAAGGGTTGTACATTTCCAAGGTTTATGGTAGGTACTAGGTTTCTTTAAAAAGAACGTTGGAAGGATTTATTTTGTAAATTCTAGTCCTGCTTAATAGAGCTACACACTTCTTTATCTGTGGCTATGCAGTTGCTGGTGTCCGAGTCTGATTATTTGCTTGCAGATATTTCATTAATTTCATTAATACCATCAATGCTAGCGACTGTGGGGTTTGCAATCTGTTTATATATAGTAGCTTACCATACCAGTTTTTTGGGAGGGAGGGGGGCATGGTATCCTCCTTGGTGATTCCTTAATAAAGTAGTGCTTTTTACCTGATCATTTGTCTGGTGTTGTTCCCTGCTTATCTGATCAGTCTGGAGAGGAAGCATTTCAGCCTTTTGCTTGAAAAGAATGAGAAAAAATAAGCCACGGGTCTCAATATACAGGTAGTCCTTGATTTACAACAATTCATTTAGTGACCATTCAAAGTTACAACGGCACTGAAAAAAAGTGATTTATGGTCATTTTTCACACTTACGAGCATTGCAGATTCCCATGGTCACATAATCAAAATGTGGATGCTTGGCAACTAGTTCATATTTATAGATGGTTGCTTGTGTCCTATGCCCTGATCACCACTTCTGACCTTCTGCCAGCTGCCTGCAATTACTGCGAGTTCAAATCTCACCAGGCTCAAGGTTGAGTCAGCCTTCTGAGGTAGGTAAAATGAGGACCTGGATTGTGGGAGCAATAAGCTGACTTTGTATAAAAAAGAACACCGCTTAGGGGGGGCCAAAAGCCCTACTAAGCAGATATACACAAGTATGAAGGCTATTGCTTAACGCATTGTAAGCCGCTCTGAGTCTCCGGAGAAGGGTGGCATATAAATTGAACCAATAAATAAATAAGCAAAGTCAATAGGAAGCTGGCTTCACTTAACAAATGGGTTATTAACTTAACAACTGCAATGATTCATTTAACCACTGCGGCAAGAAAAGTGGTAAAACAGGACAAAATTCCCTTAACAGATGTTTCATTTAGCAACAGAAATGTGGGGCTCAATTTGGTCACAAGCTGATGACTTCCTTTCATATTCCAAGCTGCCACCTGGAATATGCAAGGAAGTCCTCTGGAAAGCACCTCTGGTACAACCCTGATTGAGATTTGGGTTGCCAATAGTGGGCAAGGAGGAGCTTGGAAGCCCTCTAGTTATCATCAACCGTCAGAAGAGAAAATGTTACCAATAGTATAAATAAATAAAGAAGTATAAATCCTTCCATTCCCCAAAATCCAGTCAGAGTTGTCTTGCATGACAAGGGAAACGTCTTCAAAGAAAAAAAAATCGGAAAGTCCCGTTGCGTCTGGAAAAAAGCACCTTTGGGACAACCATGACTGAGATTTGAGTTGCCAATCGTGGGCAAGGAGGAGCTCTTTCTTGCGTCACTGGGTGGCAGTCAGGTTCCTCCAGTGTCCTTTTAACGGGGTTCCCTTTGGACCTCGTGTTTGATAGCGGCCCACCCGGATCGCGCGGCCTGGGCGCGGGATTCAGCACCTGCTTCCCAGTTCTCCGCTCCCTCGTGTCCAATAGCGGGGAGCGTGGCGAGGGCGTGTTTGTTGTGGGAGCGCGGGGCTCCGCCCAGCGGCACTCCAGAATGGATGAGGGAAAGAGAGCCCGCGCGCGGGCGGGCGAGGTTGCCTCGCCTCGGGAGTTTGGTTACATGCCGAGGTTGGCCGGCCTTCGGGCAGCGCAGAAGGCGAGCCAAGGCCCGTGACTGAGGCGGACAGCTGGCAGCAAAGCCTCTCCGAAGGGGACGGCGGGCTGCGAAGCTCTTTGGAGCCGCGGTGGCTCTCGCCCGACTCGCCTTGCAGTTGTTGCTGTTGGTGCTGCTGCGACGCCTCGCAGGATGTCTGGGGCGCTGGACTTTCGCCTCTTATGCCTCCTCTTCAGCCTTTGCTTCTGGGGGAATTCCGCCTTCAACCTGGATGTCGCCGAGCCCGTCGTCAAGCGGGGAGAGAACGGCAGCTTCTTTGGCTTCTCCGTGGCATTGCACCAGCAACTTAGTCCGCAGCCCATCGGCTGGTAAGTCGTGTGTCTCTCCCCCCCCCCCCCCCCCCCTCACGCCCGGCTTCCAGGATGAGAGATTTGGATGCTGATCCCGGGGACAAGCCCGAAAAGAGGATAGTCTCCCTGGGAGGGCGATCTGGAGTCACAAGAACGAGGCGATCAAACTTTCGCCTGATAATTTAATATCAGCACGACCGCGCATCTTTCCGGGACTCTTCTGAATTCAGGTTTTCTCGGGATCTTCTTGAGCTTGAACGCCGCTCGTGTAAATTCATCAATCCCTTGCCTAATACCCTGGCTATTGCAATAAAAAAACACAAGCTGATTCTGGGTGTAAAATACGTGGAATATACAATCGGTGATATTTCCTTTGCTAATGCCTCCGGTTTTGGCAGTAGGAGAGGAGGACCAAACTAAGAGCAATTTGTTTCCTTTCAGCCGTCCCGTGGTGGATATTTGTTATTTTGTTTTTTAAATTCCAATGCAATTTGGGTACATCATCTACTGGGTGTGAAAGTTAGATCCACTGAGCCAGTGGTTACATTCTCCACTGCCCTACCCTAAATATTTTTAATATTTCCATAGAGGGAAGGGAATCCTTGATCTTGATGGGTGTGTTGTCAGAGTTTGCATTATTTTGGTGATAATTGAGTAGGGTTTTTTAAAAAAAAACTTTACCTTACAGCCCCTTCCCACAAGCTTACTGTTTTCCCTGGTTAAATAGATTCCCTAGCATATTATGAGATGTTTTCTTTTTTATGCTTATAAACTGGTTTTTTTGGGAAATGAATCTTTCTTCTTCCTGCTTGAGACCGGAAAGATGGAATTCTGAGAGATGCCGTTGTCTTATTCAGTGCTAAGGGAGCTGAATCATTGCTGAAGGCAATGTCTTCTTTGCCAGGGCTATATTCCTAGTTAGCTCCTGGCTACAGCAATTCTGACTACTGCTTTGCAGGGAGTAAATGCAGAAGCACTGAAGTGGCACAAAAGAAAGAAAGAAAGAAAGAAAGAAGAGAGAGAGAAAGAGAAAGAAAGAAAGAGAAAGAGAGAAAGAAAGAGAGAGAGAAAGAGAGAAAGAAAGAAAGAGAGAGAAAGAAAGAAAGAGGGAAAGAAAGAAAAAGAAAGAAAAAAGAGAGAGAAAGAAAGAAAGAGAGAAAGAAAGAGGGAAAGAAAAGAAAAAGAGAGAGAAAGAAGAGAGAGAAAGAAAGAGAAAGAGAGAAAGAGAAAGGGAGAAGGAAAGAGAGAGAGAGAGAGAGAAAGAGGAAAAGAAAGAAAGAGAGAGAAAGAAAGAAAGAAAAAAGAGAAAGAGAAAGAGAGAGAGAAAGAAAGAGAGGGAAAGAAAGGAAAAAAGAGAAAGAAAGAAAGAGAGAGAAAGAAAGAGAAAAAGAAAAAGGAAGAAAGGAAGAAAGGAAGGAAGGAAGGAAAGAAAGGAAGGAAGGAAGGAAGGAAGGAAGAAAGAAAGAAAGAAAGAAAGAAAGAAAGAAAGAAAGAAAGAAAAGAAAGAATGTCAGTCAAATCTTACAAGGGGCCATGCACTCAGGGAAGTCTGCTGAGATTCCCCCCTTGGAGCAGAAATCAGAGGAGAAAATGACTCTATCGTCTGAATAGGAAAGCCAGGTCATGATTGTATGAACCTATCAGCTGGGTGGTTTTGCACATGCATTAGGAGATCTTGGGGATGGCATCATAGGAGGCCTCTGGTCCCCAAAGGGTGGAGTGAGAGTATCTTCCTTCAGTTAGAAAGAGTGGAGGGAATTCTTCTGACTCTCTGAAGTGTTTGGTTTCTTCCATGCTTGGTTTCTCTGGGGATATTGTGACCTAGGATCTGTTTCCCCTGTAATGTTGCCGTGAGGCTACTGACAAAGTGAAGCTTATAATTGCTTTGCCTGCAGCTTTTAGCCCTTGCTCTTCAACAGGCTGCTGAAGATCACTTCAGTCCTACTGAACTTTCCATGATGGCCTCGTTCACCTTCCTTCCTGGAAATGTTGCTTGGTTTTTGTTCCTTACTGGTAGTGGTTGTCAGCTTCTTGGACTCTATTGTCTTGTTTTCCTATAATAGTAATGGTACAATACTATTTTTTTAAAAATAGCATTTGCAGTCAGGTCTAGTCTATCAGCAGCCTTTGCAAACAGGAAAAGTGAAAGACAAGTCACCTCAAACTGTGAGATGGGTGGCATAAACTGTAAATTTAATAAATAAATAGTAAAAGAAATTGTCCTGGAAAGATAGGCTACGAACGGCTCTGGCTAATTCTGGAATTTAAATAGTATTGTATTAGAATCCACAATTTCCACAATTTCTTCAAGAGTAGCTTGAAGCTACCAAAATGTAACTGCTTTCCAAGATGTGATTCTAGTGATGGAGAAATGAACTACAGATAATCCTTAATTTACAGCCATTTGTTTGTGACTGTTCAAAGTTATAATGGCACTGAAAAAAGTGACTTTGTTTTTCACACTTATGACCATTGCAGCATCCCCACATGATCCAAATTCAGATGTTTGGCAGCTGGCTCATATTTATGATGGTTACGGTGTCCCAGGGACATATGATCACCTTTTGCAACCTTTTGACAAAGTCAATGGGGAAGACAGATTCACTTAACAACCATGTAACTAACATAACTGCAGTGATTCATGTAACAACTTTGGCAAGAAAGGTCATAAAATGGGACAAAACTCACTTAACAATTGTCTTGCTCAGCAACAGAATTTTTGGGTTTAATTGTTCTTGTAAGTCAAGGACTACCTGTAGTTGTCTTGCTGGCACTCAACATTATGGCCTAAGAGTAAAAAGATCCAGGTTCTTTAACACATAGTTACCATGTCATTTGTGGATGTATTTGATAGCTTTAAATCTCGTTTCTTCATCTATACATGGAAATATTTATGATTCAGTGGCAGGATTTGAACAACAAATGTAGACAAGAAAGTATTTTGCAGACTAACATGTCCCTATGAATGACTGATAATTAGGGGAGACAAAATTTATAAACATTGAACTCACTGCATTTTATAGATAGTTCCCAGATAAACTCATATGATAGCAGTTAAAAGTCTGCCAATCTTCTGAAGCAGGGCACCCCATGCTTCCAGGCCATAGAATGTCCACCATTAGTCATGCCGGTTGGATCTGTTGGGTGTTGGAAGTTCAGCAGTATCCGCAAAAGTCAAAGGTCCTCAGCCCTATGGTAAATGCTAGCAAGGAAATGATTATCTGGCCATGGTCCTTGGATCATGATTGTTAAAAAAAGTCTCTATATTTTGTGGATACATCAGCTCCATTCAACCCAACTGTGATAGACTTAGAATAACTTTATTGTCACTTTGAATGTACACTAATCGGCATACATTAAAATGAAATTTCATTGCAGACAGCTCTCAAAGGGTCTCCACCTCTAATATACACTACATAAACATGATAAAATAAAAAAATAAGCAAAGAATTACAAAATTATGCATATACCCACATGTATTATATGACACTGATAACACAGTCTAGTTCCCATTGATAACTTCCCATTGTTTAATCTATGCTGGGATTATGAGCAACTGCAACAGAAACAATGTTAAAACTGAGTTGTTCCAAACTACTTTGATTTTTAAGTAAGAGGGATCAAATTGTGGGATGTAAAAACTCAAATTTTCCTGCAAAGGTACTGAGAAACTGCAGACACAGCACGTTTATGCCAGTTTACCTGCCATGCTTGTTATAACAAGACACTATAACAAACCATAGCTTCCTTCTTTTTCTTACTCTTGAGATTCAAGCATAAGAAGAGCCATCTAATCCAGCATCCTATTCCCAAGTAACAAAGCAAACACTTATGAGTTTCATAAGCTGGCCATAATAGCACCTTTTGCATAGTTAGAAGCTCTGCAGCAGCTCGCAGATGCAACAAGAGGGACCATGGCATGGAGGGTGGTTGTTAACTCAATGAGCCTGTGCTCTGTGTTTTGAAGATGCTTGGAGGTTCCCCAGAAGTACAGCATAATTTTGGGAATGAGTCCTCGTCTTTTCCTCCAGTTCCAAAGACTTCACATCTGTAGAAAAAGCTACATTCTCTCCAAACCCTGTTCCTTGATCCATCCTTCTGTGTAGGTGATGTTACACTTTTGTGGCACACTTCTGTGGCAGTTTGTATTGCAACATGAAAGCCACAAGCAAAATAATTCTTTCCTTGAGCTTAATCTGGGGGAACATGAAGGTCTAGCCCTGTTCTGAGGCTAATTTCACAGGTATAGAGTGAAACTGAATGCAAGACTCTATTCTGGTAAATGCTTGTCTAAGAACAATGGTCTGAGCACTCAGACTAAATTTTGCTGCACAGAAGTAATCTTTGGTAAATAATCTGGTTTATAGCAAAAAGGTTTCATAAAGATGACTAGAGCAAGAGCATCATATTTACTGGTACGTATGTTCTGACAGTATACAGGTAGTCCTCGACTTACAACAATTCATTTAGTGACCGTTCAAAGTTACAACAGCCCTGAAAAAAGTGACTTATGACTGTTTTTCACACTTACGACTGTTGCAGTATCCCCATGGTCACGTCATCAAAATTCAAACACTTGGCAACTGATTCATATTTACGACGGTCACAGCCCCCTGGGATCATGTGATCACCTTTTGCAGCCTTCTGGCAAGCAGATTCACTTAACAACAATGTTACTAACATAATGACTGCAGTGTTTCCCTTAACAACTGTGGCAAGAAAAGTCGTAAACTGGGATAAAACTCACTTAAGAAATGTTTCACTTAAAAAACAGAAATGTTGGGCTCAATTGTGGTCGTAAGTAGAGGACTATCTGTATAAAGTGTCTATAAAGGCATTACTGTATCTTATATTATAGTGTGGCCTTTTATATCTTGCAATTTGATTTTTTGAATTATTTGAGTAAAACTTTGAGCATACTGCAATCCTAGCAAAAACATTATGTTTGCTAGGATGGCAGAAGCTGGTAAAAGTTACTTTGGAGGCTGTAGCTGGTCTGCAAGTCATTTATTTATTTATTAAATAAATAGATGCTGTCCATCTCACCTAGAGGCAACTCATCACGACTTCCAAAGAAAATCCCAAATGAAGGCTGGGACAGTTTCTAGAGGAATTGTGAACTTCTCTCTTGCTCTTTTCTTCATCTGAATTTTCGTTAGCCAGTGAATGAACCAATTCTGCATTCCATTCCCCCATCACCACCCACAAGTGTACTAGAAGATAGATACACACCTAGTTGTGTTAAGGGCTAACGGCAGCTTCCCCCTTTTCACTGCATTCTATGATTCTCTGAGCTCTTCTGTCCTTTGAGAGCCTTAATGTATGCGGAGAACACAAAACACTTTTTTTCTCTGACTGATCTCATGCTTTCATTTCAATTCATGGATTAAATTGTTTCTTTTTGGCCTTGGATGAGCTTGGGAAAATTTCAGATAATGTTAAGTCCATCCCCCCCACCCCAACTCTTCTCCCCGAACATATCCATGTGAGGATTTTTTGCCAGTTTGAAAGCGGTTGCAGATCTCCCCATTCCCACAAGGTCAGTGGTGTTGGCAGAGCCGAACTGATTGATTTCTGGCTCAGCTGCTGTGTGTAGCCAAAAAGAGATCTGCAGATGGGGGGATGTTAGGGTTGGTTTGCTTGCTGGTATATTGAGATGCTGTAGCTCCGTTTTTCCATTGGAAGTCATTCTTACCTCACATCTTCTCTCAGTTCCTGATCTTTGTGCCCTGCAATGAAACAGTAGCTTTACAGATTTTCCATTTTCTTTCAAGCCCAAATGAAATGTACAGGATTAGAAAACACAATCACCTTCAGATGGTGGAAATAGTCAAACCAGGTGGCTCTGAAAACAAGCTCAAGCTAACAACCTGACCTTATTATTATTTTCCTCCAAGCTGTCTTGATTTCAGTCAGCTGGTTTAAGAAGTGAAAATGCTTTTTTTGCCTTTTTTTGTATTTAGCCTTTCTTCTTCTACTATAAATCACCCAGAGGTCTGCAACAGATACTGATCTATCTGCCTTTGCTCAAAATGATGTAAGATGTGAGTTTTCTTCTCTTCAGAACTTCACTGTTAACTCGCTCTGCTTCTATGATACATGCCAGTAGAATTTCTAGATAATTGCCTTTTCCCTCTGTAGTTGCTGCTTCATGCAGAGAAAGATAACTGTAATATAATAGGTTGCAGTAAGTTATTATTATCATCCATATACAGGTTTTATAATCTATATATTCTTTCTTGGTTTCTTATTTTGGAATTACTTTTAACAATTAATGAAAAAAGTTTACAATAGATTTAAAACACAGCACTACTGTACAGTGAGGGGGGAAATGAGTATTTCATATTGATGCTGTTGTTCACTAAAACCCCACTTAAAAATGGCATATTTAAATCCACAAAATTGTTGAAAGCATAACAGTACAACATCATTGTAGTGCCACATACTGAAGTACAGAATCGCCAGAAATGAAGAACCATTAGCACAAATATAGCCAAAAGCCTGAATAATGAATAAAAGCTGATAATGGTTTGCGTTCTCTGGAACTAAATTCTGCATTTATAGGGCTTGCATCAAAATGTCCTCTTTTGGTCAGCTAGTAAAGTTAAATCAAACCTGGGACAAATTCTTAGACCAGATCTTTGCAGTTGTGTTGATAACAACATGCTGCTGCTAAATGTCTCTGAAGATTCTCAGTCATCCAAGTAATTCCGTAGTAGTCCCAAAGGTGCTTTTTCAAGAGGCAACTGGATTTTATGTTTTTTCTTTGAAGACATTTCGCTTCTTATTCAAGAAGCTTCTTCAGTTCTTGGATAAGAAGCAAAACGTCTTCAAAGAAAAAGAAGGAAGTCGAGTTGCCTCTTGAAAAAGCACCTTTGGGACAACATGCTACTGCCTTCTTGTGAGGTGCCTTTCAGCTTCCTAATCTAGCCTTACTGTTAGAATTTTCTGGCAATTTCCAGCTATGAAAGCTTCTATGAGAAGCTATGTATGGTTCAAATACTAACCATACATAGCTTCTCAGCCTTGGAAAGGTTTTGTCAGTTACTAAACATCCAAATTTTGATCATATGACCATGAGGATGCCACTATGGTCGTAAGTGTGAAAAATGGTCATAAGTCACTTTTTCAGTGCCATTGTGACTTTGAACAGTCACTAAATGACCTGTTGTAAGTCGAGGACTACCTGTATCACAGTTAGATTTTAGATTAGATTTAGATTTTATTGAATTTATATACCGCCCTACTCCCGAAGGACTCAGGGCAGTGTAAAGCCATAAAATAAAACATATAAATACAAAATTTAAAATAGACTAAAATGAAATTAAATAATTTGGCTGAAAAATTTAAAATCCCAATAATTTAAAACAAATTAAAATTCCTATTTAAAAGGGGGGAAAAACTTAGGTCAGGCCAGCTTGATGGAATAAGTGAGTCTTGAGCGTGCGACGGAAGGTGTGCAGGTCCGGGATCCTCCGTATCTCCAGGGGGAGCTCGTTCCAGATGGTAGGTGCTTCCACAGAGAAGGCTCTCCCCCTGGGGGCCGCCAGCCGACATTGTTTGGCCGACGGCATCCGGAGAGCCCCTCTCTATGGGAGCGTACTGGCCGGTGGGAGGCTATTGGTGGTAGTAGGCGGTCCCGTAAATAACCAGGTCCTAAGCCATGGAGCGCTTTAAAGGTGATAACCAAAACCTTGAAGCGCACTCGGAAGACCACCGGGAGCCAGTGCAGCTCGCGCAGGAGAGGTGTTACATGGGAGCGCCACGTCGCTCCCATGTAACACCTGATTACTTTTTGCAATCTTCTGACAAGCAAAAGCAATGGGGAAGCCAGATTCACTTAACAACCAGGTTACTAATTTAACAACCACAATGATTCACTTAACAATTTTGACAGGAAAGATAGTAAAATGGGGCAAAACTCAATTAACAACCGTCTTGCTTAGCAATAGAAATTTTGGGCTCAGTTGTGGTCATAACTCAAGGATCACTTGTATTGTTGTAGCTTGGATGGTTTGTACCATCCAATATGTTACAATATGTCTACAAGTTATCTATATCCTTGTGTAATTATCTTTCACTTCAGTAAGAGATAAACACATTGCACATGATCTTGTGTAGGGCACTTTTAGTCTAATTCATATTGTTCAGTTTGGTAGCTCTAGAAAGATTTATTCTGCATCCAAGCAATTAACTGTTTCTTCAGTGTTATATCTAACAGGGCAATCAGGATGGATGCAAATGTATAGGAAAAGAAATTAAATTTCTCTTTTCCGCAGTAACAGATAACAGATGATATATTTTACCTCAGAAGATCCCAGCATTTTTTTCTGCGCTGGAAAAAAAACTCTATGTTTGAGGTCCCAGAGAGTCAGTGTCAGCTAGCCTCACACATCACACTAAACAACAATTAGACCACAATATGTTTTGGCATGATATATGAACCCAACCAGTATTGCTAATACTAAAATTACAGTAATTATCTGATTTAGTATAGCAAATTCGTGCATGGAATTCACATTCATTTGAAGTTACAGATGTTTTTAATGGGAGATTGGTTATAGATCTCTTCCATCAAATTCATTTTAATTTCCAGAACTTTGATATTCATACAGCCTTAGAAATCGGGTATGGGAGAGAGACTTTGGAAAATGCTTTTCTGCAATTATTTTGGTGCAGAAACATTATCATTGGGGTGTGTGTGTGTGTATAAATACCACTGGTTGTAGTCCAAAAGTTTGCTATAGAAATGCCACCCATGTATCTCCTTGTCAACCCAATTCAAGGCAAATTAGTAAGAATATTGTCCTTGTTGTGTGAAGAGCAATTCCAATGTCTTTTCTGTAATCCTGTTCCCTAGCATCGTAAGAAGTTTTATTCTTATTCACTGACCTTCCAAGGCTTCTTCAGACATTACTCCCTATACAGAACTCTCATTGGTGCAAGACAATGCATGGCAGTTATGTAAAATGCACTGTTATCTCTTTCATTATATATTTCCTCAATTGTAAGTATTGGCGGGCCACTACCAGCTGCAGTTTCTCAGAAAAAGATGCTTGATTAGAGCTATAGGATTATAGCTCTCTATATAAGAGAGAGAGAGATAAAAGTCTGACTAAAAAGTCAATAAATGATGGGATTCTAGAAGGTTAAGAGACAATGGATAATAAGAAAACATAAGAAAATATAAGAAATATAAATATAAGAAAATATATTAATAAAAAGGAAAATTACTAACATGGAGTATATACATATTTATACATAAAATAAATCAAGATGAGTAGATGGAAATTTAGGATTAGGAAATTTAGTTGTATTATTAATATCTACAGTGTGTTAAAGTATATTATAAACTTTATATATTAATGATTGGAAATTGTGGGGACTTGGAGGTACACGCCTGGGATTGATTAAATATTGTTAATATTTGGCATTATTAATAATCCTACACATTTGGAATCTGGAAGTTATGGTGGTATAATGAGTAATTTTTAAAATATTAGATAATAGCATTTCGTAGGGGAACAGATACATGGCGTAAAGAAATGTTATTTAGGTTTAAATGAATTAATGGGGAAATGAAAAAGGATTATGAAAAAGAGAATAGCATCATTGAAGTTGGAAGATTAGGACTATATATACTGATTTGTATTATTAGTGTTAACATTGTTTTTTAAAAAAAGACTTGACCCAGTCAATGTACTATCCACAAAATATGTATATGGAATAAAAAAAAACATTAAAAAAGAAAAAGATGCTTGAGCATAATCACATTTAAATGTCTCTACACTCCCCTGCTCTCTGTTTTTTCCCATACTGTAATTTTTTTTTTCTTCTGTGTGAGAAAATTCTGAGGGCGAGATCAATTTTATTTCCGACTCAGCTTCTCTGCCAAAGGCCTAATAGTCCTGAAAGAGACTGTAGAGAATAAATGGAGGTAATGATGAATATTTATAGCACAACTGCTAGAGCCACTGGCTGCACCCAGAATTAGTAATGGGACGTTTAAGCAATGACATCCCAAGTCCAGTTCTCCTTTCTCTCTTCCTCCCTTCCTCCCAAGCTCCACTTAGCTCCAGATGCTCTACTCCGGCCTTCATTGAGAGTCTCTAGGGGTGTGTATGTGAAATAATATATCCCATCTAAAGAACTTGGGAAGCTGATGCTTCCTTCCCTTCTTTGCTATATTTCCTTCCCTGGGAACTGCCGGGCCTGCCCCCTCCCTCAACTCCTCAATTATGCAAAGGCAACTGAAATCAATAATCCAAATGGAGATGGGAATTCTTTCATTCCAGGCCATAATAAGACCTCTGGGTATGTAACAGATAAATAAAATCCTTATGCTGATTTTAAAGTGGACCTTAAATGCAATGCAGTGTGTAAGGGAGCAACGGGAGAGGGGTATGTGAGAAAAATAACCATTGTGGGTTCTGTTACATTTTGCCATTCATGATTTACCACTCTGGACAGTTAGTACTTTTATACTTTTGGCTGGAAAGGTAAAAGGCTCCCTTTCCTTCCCATCCTATTACGCGCTAGTGCATTTATGAGTACTCTAGCTGCCAGTTACAGAAAGCGTCATCCAGTTTATATAACTAATGAAGATAATACAAACATACACATATAAACCAGCACATTTATAATCCTAGATGGAAGATTCTGTACAAAAGTACAGTGTGTAACTATGTATCCATATTTACAGGAATTTGGAATGGTTTATTCTGGGATAAACTCAGCTGTGACAAATATAGCAAATAGTCTCACAATCTACAAACCTCTTATCTTTCTTCCTTTAGTACAGGAGAGTGAATACAATTCCCTTACTCTCCCAGCTGAGCACACAGTCTGCTTGAATAAACCAGTTTTAAGTATTCAGGTGCCTAAAATGGCCTTTCTTTATCACTAATAACTCAATAACTTCACAACAAAAAAAAAAAAAGATCCTTTGGGTCCCCGCACCCCAAAATACGTCCATAGTGATGTAAATTAGGCTCAGAAGAATCTGTCTGTCTGTCTAGCATTAGATTAGTCTCTAGGGCAGCAGTTATGCTGCTGCCCTAAGAGAAAAGAAAAAAGTTATATAGGGAATTTATTCCAATTTGTAGAATAGAATAGAATAGAATAGAATAGAATAGAATAGAATAGAATAGAATAGAATAGAATTCTTTATTAGCCAAGTGTGATTGGACACACAAGGAATTTGTCTTTGGTGCATATGCTTTCAATGAACATAAGGAGAATAAAATACATTCATCGAGAATAAAAAGATACAACACTTTACTAATAAGCTATCAAACTGTATTAGGAAACAATAAAAACAATATAAATTGAAGGATAGAAGCAACATGGTTATAGTAATAAGTGGTAAGAGATAGATACTAGTAAGGAAGAGAAGAATAATAGTAATATAGTCTTAGTAAATTATTTGACAGTGTTGTGGGAATTAGTTGTTTAGCAGAGTGATGGCATTCGGGAAAAAACTGTCCTTGTATCTAGTTGTTCTGGTGTGCAGTGTCCTATAGCATCGTTTTGAGGGTAGAAGTTTGAAATAATTTATGTCCAGGATGTGAGGGGTCTGTAGATATTTTCATAGCCCTCTTTTTGATTCGTGCAGTATACAAATCTTCAAGGGAAGAAAGGTTGATAGCAATTGTTTTTTCTGCAGTTCTAATTATCCTCTGAAGTCTGTGTCTGTCTTGTTTGGTTGCAGAGCCAAACCAGACAGTTATAGAGGTGCAGATGACAGACTCAATAATTTCTCTGTAGAACTGGATCAGCAGTATGTGAAAAAATACCCAAAACTTAAATGGAGCATCAGTTAAATATATGAAATGACTGACACTGATTATTTAAAAGTTTCTGGCCTCTATATAATGGATCCTGAAATCTTCTACAGTACATGTAAAATGTCTGGTCTGTTCCTGAGAAAACATTTTGATCTGTAGGGGTACCTACAGATCAAATGAATAGTGCTGGAAATTTATTTCCTATTACACATTTTGCATCTCCTGATTGTCACGCTGAAGGAGAGCTTGATCATCGGGTGCCCGTGTAGAACATACATCCTTAAGTAAAGAGGCTTTGTGTGTAGGAATTTAATTTTGTGTTTCCTGAGGGGAGATGAGTTCCCTGCATGATCATTCAGCAGAATAGATTGAAGAATTTTTCTTCAGTTAATTTTGGGGTTTGCCACTTCTTTTGAGATCCAAAGGAACACCTGTCAATCAACAACTGAATCAGAGAAGGTGGCATGCTTGGCCGGTGCCCACAGTCTACTCATTATGACTCAGAGGCTGAGCTGGCAGTTGTGGAAGGAATGTTCTGAAAGGGCACCTTGGTACTCCCAAATCTATGTGTAAGTCTTTTGTTGGTTGGCTGTCAGAGTCAGTCAGGCACCCACAGAGATTCCTGGATGGGGTTTGCTGGCTTCCTGGCAGGACTCTGATTCTGGCAGTAGAAGGGACTGTTGTCCAGTTTCCTGCCCACACTGCTGTGAACCTCCAGCCTGTACTGCCACTCCAACACTAGCTTCAGCCAAGCAATGTGTGAAAGACTAGGCCTGTGAGAGCCTTGGAAGTATGCAGAGGAAAAGGAACTTGCCAGCTGCTTCTATAAGCACATCTCAGTAGCCTTCATGGAACACTGTTCCTTCCTTTTCGTCTTCTTCTGGCCTTCTCACCTGGATCATTGATGTCACCCTGCCCTCCAAGCTTCTGCCTATCAGCTTATCCTCTCTTCTCACTGTAGGGCTGGAGCATTGATATCAAACAGGGGCTTTGGCATTTTCCCTTCCTGCAAGAATGCTGTCCTTACTACAGCAGCTTGGGGGGGTGGGGGGTGGGGGTGGGGAACCAAGGTTTCCTTGTGTTGGTGTCCATGTGTGCATTTTTGTTATATGGATAGGACAGCAGTCATTACATAATTCTTCCCTGTTATATCTCTCTCCATCTTCCTGCCCATCCCAAGACATTCTTCGCATTCTTCATCCTTGAATGGGTCTGTAGAGACTTCAAACAAGGGATTGAAGACGAAACAGGAACTTGGCATAAATAAATAATTTCTCCTTTACTAAGACCTACTCTGCGGAGGGCTCCAGAGATTGGAATAGTGCTCCTCCTCTGTCATCTCTTGTACCAGACTGTTCAGCTGTTCATAAAAATTGCTATTTTTCTGCATGATCAGCTTCACTTATACTATGAACTCTCCTCTGATTCCCTGGCCTACAATAGTCCCTTGCAGGGGTGGGCTGCTGGGGGTTTGGGAGAACTTCTAACTAACATTCTGTGCAGTTCGGAGAACCCCCAAATCCCACACGGGGCTGGCCCCGCCCACCCTGCCCCTCCCAGGAGTCCCCACGCGGCCTGTTTTGGATGCAGGTAAGTGCAGAATGCGCACGGAGGCTCGGGGAGGGCGAAAAACGAGCCTACTGGAAATTCATGAAAGCCAGAAATGGGTCCATTTCCGGCCTCCAGAGGGCCTCTGGAACCTGGGGAGGCCGTTTTCGCCCTCCCGGAAACTCAAGGAAAGCCTCTGGAGCTGAGGGAAGGCAAAAACGCTCCCTGCCATGCTGCAGAAGGCCGACTAGGCTACACCCAGCATGGCCCTGCTGACTCACAACCAGGCAGAGAAACCCTTGCTAAAAGTTTTGAAGCCTACCCCTGGTACTCAATACTCAAGCGGGTACAAATATTCCCTTGCTTTTTTATCTGACACAGTGGCCTACCTGGAGGAGTAGATGTGACCGAGCCTCATCTATGGTGTGCTTAATGGAGTGATATCTATAGGGCTGCTGTCATCCTTTTGTGTCAGAAGCAAGAGAGACATGCTGGGAAACAAGTGTAAATCTCCCTATTCAGGGATTAAACCACGCTGCCTCTGAACAAAACGGTGCTTTCCAATTCTGTTTCGTTTGTTCACTGGGAAGCTGATGGCTGGGGAAGCCAGAGTTGGGCAAAGAAGCACTCAAAATTCTTATCGTGTCTCTGGTTATTTTGGATTGTCCTTGTGCTTGTTGTTCCAGGCAGTTATTTGTGGCAGAGGCTCCTGTATTCTGTCTTGTTCACTCGTTTGTGACCTTTTGGAGGACAGCACTTTTTTATAGAGTTGTTACTAGAATTAGGCAAGACTCAAAGCAGGATGGTGGGTTCAGTTATTTTTGGGGGGGGGGGGTCTTGGCAGAAGAGACCTTCTGTTTTGGTATGCAAAGTAAGAAATCCAAAGGGTAATTCTCCACTTTAAATTACGCACCATAATAATGTGCTGCTTTACATGGTGCTATCATGTCATAATCTGTCTACTGCCTGGCTGTCAAACATCCTGAGTACCATTACTATAATTACTACTAATATTTTCCGCAATAGGCTACGAGTAGGGTTGATTTCTTTTAGAAGCGGAAGAATAACATACGTTTTGTTCTCAATGTTAGTTATTTCATTTTATTTTTTCTGGAAGGAAAGAAAGAATCTAGATGTGGGAACTCTGAGATGGATAAAAATATCTGGAGTATCTGCTGTGGATCTTGGATACACTCTTCCCTGATGGAAAAAAAAACTTATTCAGTGCTTCCGTAATGGCCACTTTGTGCCCCTGCCTTGGCCGGTCATTGATGATACTCAGAGGAACATGCACACATATACACAATCCTGCATGAATATTTCTGGCCCTCCTCCTTTTTTGGACATGCTGGGTTCTGAGTTATTTTGAGTGAATTCCTGTTTATTTTTACCATCTCTCTCTCCCTCCCCCCTTCCACCCACCCCCTCTTTCTTCCACTCCTCCGCATGGCCTAGCCTTCCTGCTGCTAACTATCCTCTTCCCTAACCCTGATCTGTAGTGTGAGGATGAAGTAGGAATTCCTTGCAGAAAATGCTTCAAGAACTCCAGGATTGGCAGGAGGTAGGGACTTCCTTCTCCAACCAATCAGGAAAAGTGAAACACCCACAGTTCAAGTAGTCATAAAAGGCAATAAAGAGGGACAAGGAAACAGTGTAATCCAACAGCTATGTAGGAGGATCTCTTAAAATACAATGGGCAAATTTGTACTTTCTCCAGGTATGCAGTTGCGTGAAGATTTTTTTTTAAAAAAATACTATGGATCAAACAGTTGTTTACATGTAACTAGGAAATACAGTGTATTTCCAAGATAAACTCAATTTCCTTCATATCAAGCTGGATTCTGGATGATGACTTCATGGACATTTTTAGTAATAATGTCAAAATGACTTGTTGCAGCCTTCCTTTGGATGCTCCTTCAATTACTCTGCAGTTTTGAGTTTTCTTAGTGGTTCCATCCAAATACTAATTAGGCCTGACCCTGTTCAGTCTCTTTTAGATCACCCAAAGCCTGCTAGCTACTGCTTCCTGCAGTGATGCTTTCAAAATGCCTATTTATTAATTCTGTTTATCCAGCCTTGCCCTTAACATGCATTTTTCTTCTGTCATTTGACATCCACACCTTGCCATGCATTTCTGAGCAGAAGGTATATTTTTGGGGTGCCTTGCTGTCTCTAATTCTGCTCCCATGAGCGAGAGAAAAGAATTCAGGATAGCCATTGTAGGTATAGGAGAGAATCCTTTAGAAATTATAAGGTTTGCTTGCATGGCATTGCCAGCTAATGGTTATTGACAATCCTTTGTTAACATTGTTAATAGTCAGATAGGATTGCCTGATCTTTTTTTGCTGGACCGTCTGGGGTTTAACAAACAACATTTAATGTGCTTGAGAACTGTGCCAAATCCAGATTGGGAAGCAGAGAGAAAAATTGACTTCAGATTTCCAATCTGATGTTAGAAAGACATTTGAGAGCAGGTAGCTGGAGCTGGCTGAAACTGGAGATGCAGTGAGAAAGGAGAAGAGAACTTTCCCTAGTAACTGCTGGAGTCCTCAAGACAAATGGGAGTGTAGAAGCCTTCATAATATCAAAGGAAAGAAGGAAAGAAAGGAAAGAAAGAAGGGAGGATAAGGAAGGAAGGAAGGAAGGAAGGAAGGAATGCAGATTGCAGAGAAAAGCAACAAAGATGATTAGGGAACTGGAGGCTGTAACATATGAATGGTTGCAGGAATTGGGAATGTCTAGCTCAGGGATGTCAAACTTGTGGCCAATAGGCTGGATGCATCACGTGCTGGCCCCGCCCGGTTTAATGAAGGGGAAACGAAAGTCCCAATATGTCATGTGTTGCTGCCATGATGCTGTGAGTTTGACACCCACGGTCTAGACCAGGAGTGTAAAACTCAAGGCTCAGGAGCTGGATCCAGCCCACGGGGTGCTTAGATCTGGCCTGCAAGGCTGCCGTGGAAACAGCAAAGGACTGGCCCGCGATGTCTCTGTCAGCAAAAACAGAGCTGCAGGAGGCCGTTGTGGCTGAAAACAGGGCCCCGGGGTGGGGGTGGGGGCACGCACAGCACACTCAAGCTCCATTTTCGCTGTCAGAGCACTCGGGCCACCACAGGTCCCCCTAACATGAGTGACATCAAGGTAACCAATCCCACCCTGGCCATGCCCACTCCAGCCCCCGAAGTCAAACACAACCCTGATGCAGCCCTCAATGAAATCGAGTTTGACACACCTGGTCTAGACTAATGAAAAGAAGGCTTAGAGGCAACATGATAGCAGTGTTCCAGTATTTGAAGGGCTGCCACAAAGAAAAGGGGGTCAACCTATTTTCCAAAGCAGCTGAAGGCAGGACAAGAAGCAATAGATGGAAACTGATCAAGGAGAGAAGCAACCTACAACCTACCAATCAAGGAGAGAAGCAACCTACAAGCGAACGGAGCCATGCAAACAAGCGAAGCCCCATCCGCAGGATGCAGGCAGCATGCGCAACCAGGCCCTTTCCAGTCCGCAGGAAAACCTCTCTCCATAGAACTGGTCCCTGGTGCCCAAAAGGTTGGGGGCTGCTGCTTTAGAGAATTTATAAAATTCTCTAATTTTAGATGGAAAGCTAACCCCATCTCCTCTCCTTGAAGCTCCACTTCGTAGAAGGCAGGGGCACCTTGTAAATTCTCTAATTTTAGATGGAAAGCTAACCCCTTCTCCTCTCCTTGAAGCTCCACTTCGTAGAAGGCAGGGGCACCTTGTAAATCAGCAATGCTTTCTTCCAAATAGATTGCTGATGATAGAAGGAATTGTGCAGAGTAGCTTTTTAGGATAGGGCATATCGCTGGATGTGATTTATAGTTCTGTTAGTTCTTGAAGCCCACCCATTTTTTAAAAAGGGGATGGACATTAGTTGAATGTTCTCCTGAATTTAATAGAATGCGTCCAAGCTACAGCCAAGTTCCAAAGACTTATGGAGCTGGTCTACATCTTCATGTAACTATCATAACACTGCTCTGATTCAGCTTTTATCCTCTCTGGAGAAGACAATAAAACCCCATAAACAATCTTCTGCAATCTGGTCCCCTCTAGAGGTATTGGTACTAAAACTCCCGGAGCAGTATGAATAACATTTGGAGGTTATCAAAAATATGGTTAAACAGCCCTGGATAAGAAAATTGTATTTAGGAGTTATTTATATTTCTGTTCTGCAATCGTTCCTTGAAATGTAAGCAGGACATGGGGAAACCTAAAGCTCCCCTGTCCCTAAAGACATTCCCTCTGCAACATATCACACACATAGAGAGACTCTGCTGGCGTTATTGCTGGAACTCTTGACAGAACCAGGACAGCTTCCCCTGTATCTCATTTTCCTTCTCACAGAGGAAGAAAGAGACACAGGCGAAGCAGGTGTTCCCCAATAAGATTCTGCTGGGAGACTCAAGGCAGAGCTGTTTAGCTGGCCTTGGTGGAGAAGATATATGTTAGAAGCAGCAACATGTCCTATTAAACTGGCGAAGATGACTCTCCATATCCTCTTCCACAAAACAGTAGGTGAGGTCTGTGGTGGGACTCCAGTGATATCACAAGGTGATGTCACTTAGGCTGGAATCCACCCCAATTGACTTGGAGGGATTGAATCTGAGCCTTTGGTGAAACCTAATCTGTCCCTCTGTCCTCTTTTTTTTTTTTTTGGAAGAAAGCCATTTTTAGTCTGTCTAACCACATAGCTCAGCTTTAAAGGAAACTCAAGCCCACTTCTGCTTTCTCCCAATCTATGAAGACTCTACTACGTTGGCGATGTTTTGGATTCCATTGGTAAGCTTTTCTTAAGCACTCAGGCCTGCTTGCGGCTCAAATGTAAGCTTTTGGAGATGGCCTTTGCTCAGGAGAATTTGTGGAAACATTTCACATCTTTCTGCTTTGTTTTTCCTGCAAGAAAATATTGAATGGGGAATTTGTTGAGCTTGTCTTGTCAGTGCTATAAGATAAACTTGATCAAGAAACCAACTTATCAGGAAGATCTACTTATATCTACTCGATTGAGATAGTTTATAATAACAGAACCTTGTAAGTCTGCTTGTTTTACCTTTCCTCCCTCTTGTATCTTACCAAACAACCCATACCCCATTGGCTCATTGTTTTGGAGATATTTCCTTACCTAAACAGGACGATTAAAGGCAAAAAAGCAGTGGGTGTGAAAGCAACATCTAACTTCTGGCTGGATTTTCCCCATTGAGTTTTTTTGTGGGAATATGGTAAGGACAACAGAAAGCTTCCCTTCCCTTCCCTTCCCTTCAATCAGGTAAGTGGCTGCTGCTTTGTGGGGGAGGGAGCAAGGGATTGTTAGACTGGCTTGGAAACTGTCATGGAATTTTGTAAATGAAGATTACATGACCATAGCAGAAGCACAGCAGCAGCCAGAAACTCTGAAGCAGCCATAACTTTCCCAAATTTCATTCTCTCAGGAGTCATGAGTCCCGGATTTTAGATACATTCTGTAAGTTAGTCCATTTGAGGTACCTTATTTCAAAAATTGTTGCCTGTCATGCACTGTTTTCACCTGGTTAAAGGTCATGACAAGGAGAGTTTTAGTAGTGTATAAATTGAATCAGTGAGGAGCCAGCTGGAGTCTCTTCCAGTGGTGAAATCTAATTTTTTTTACTACCGGTTCTGTGTGCATGGCTTGGTGGGTGTGGTGTGCCTTGGTGGGCATGGCAGGGAAAGGATACTGCAATATTTTGCAGTATCCATCCCCTCCCCACTCCTGGGGGAAGGATATTGCAAAATCTCCATTCTCTCCCCACTCTAGGGCCAGCCAGAGGTGGTATTTGCCAGTTCTCTGAACTGCTCAAAATGTGTGCTACCGGTTTTCCAGAACCTGTTGGATTTCACCCCTGGTCTCTTCCTAATACTATCTTCTTTCCCAGGGCTTGCTTCTGCCCTTGTTGTTTTTGTAATGGCTTCTGAATATTTTCCTACAAGACTATGTCTCTGCACATCTGGATTTTTCCTTCCTTTGGCTGTTAGCTGAGATTTAACTTGTGTATTGAATTTTGTCTAGTGTGAAATGTTAACTGGAATTCGTTGGTTGAAAAGCTACCTGATAAACCTAATTCCACCTTAACTTTTTCTATTTTTAAAAAGAGGTGATTCCTTCTCCATCAGCATGGGATGCATAAGAAACAGAGAAAGCGCCTACTGGGAAATCAGCTTGTCAGAGTCTGTGAAAAGAGGAGAATTGTGTTCCCCTGTGAAGAAATTGGCAACCAGATACTTTCCATTAAATTCTTGTAACTTCATTGTCATGACTTTTAGCAATTTCCTCTATTCCAGGAAATCAGTATTTTAGCTAAATATTTTTTGTTTCCCTTTGGTTAATTGTCTGAAAGCATATTTAATACTGGATATTTCTGTGTCTTTGAAATTTCTCACTTTGCTTTGAGTTTTCCTGAAGGTGGGGCTTACTTGTTGTATCTCTTGGCTTGATATGGTTTTGATTAAGCACTTTGATGTCATGTGAGAAAGTCAAACTAGTTTTTCCACCTGTTCTTTGAGTGTTAATTTTAACTAGCCATCCAGATTTAAGAGTGTTCTTGCAGCACATGACAATTCTTTTTTTAAAAAAGTTTTTTTATTAGTAATTCAAAATTAAAAACATTGGACATAGATATGACATCACTGGTCCCAAGCATCTTCCAACACTTTAAGTTAATACCTAATATAGTAATGATAATATAATAATATATTCCTTACACCTTATACATTATTTAAACATAGTATAATAATAATTTATATGTTATTCCTATACAATTATATATATATTTATATCTACATATACCTATCTATACAGTTTACATATATATTTATCTATAATAACGTATATAATTCTAGTCTAACACTACACATTTCTCTCGGCTATCTCCCTTTTATCTAAGCATTCATAGAATTTTGCCCAGATTTTATAGTACAATGTTTCGCTTTTATCCTTGAGTTCCAAGGTGAGTCTATCCATTTCTGCGCAGTTGAAAATTATTAGTAGTATTTCCTCTTCATTTGGGGTATCTTTATCTTTCCACTTCTGCACAAACGCTATCTGTGCCGCTGTAAGTATATGCAGTAGTAGATAATCTATGCACATGACAATTCTTGATTGTCCCAATAATGGTTTTTGCAAGCAGAGTTCCCTTTTACAGATGAGAAGGGAAGCTGGGATATATTGTGCTTTTAGGGTTATTGAATTGATATAGGATTGAGATGGGCTTTGTAGGGAGATTTCTCAGTTTATATTTCATCCAAAACCTGCCATCTGTGTGAAAGACTCTTGGTCCCTGGATAACATCTGCTGGCTTACGAAAGGCAATATGTCAGGAAGGGGAGGGAGAGCGACATAAAGCAAGGTTTGGCTCATAATCTTATCTAAGTTTGCAAACCATTGATAATCAGATATAAAAAGCAGCTACAACTCCTCCCCCATTTTTTTTTGGAGAAGCACATTTAAGGTTACAAGTCTGTATGCATTTATTTGAAAAAAGGCTGTGAGTAGCTTTCAGGGGGGAAGTATTTGTATTATACTTCAAGGCCTGTAGGACAACCCTTGATCAGTCAGTTCAGGTGTCTTCCAGGTGATTTTGACAATACAGGTAGTGCTCAACTTACGACCACAATTGAGCCCAACATTTCTGTTGCTAAGTGAAGCATTTGTTAAGTGACGTTTGCCACATTTCATGACCTTTCTTGCCACAGTTGTTAAGTGAATTATTGCAGTTGTTAAGTTAGTTTAACAGTAACAGAACTGGAAGGGACCTTGGAGGTCATTTAGTCCAACCCCCTGCTCATGCAGGAGACCTGTACTAGGGATTCGAACCGCCGACTTTTCTGATGGACAAGCTCAGAGTCTTAGCCTCTGACCCACCTAGTCAGATAGATAAATTAGTGTCGTAGTTGTTAAGTGAATCTGGCTTCCCCATTGACTTTGCTTGTCAGAAGGTCACAAAAAGGGATCACATGATCCCGGCAGTGGTGGGTTGCCCCTGGTTTGCAGCGGTTCTATAGAACCAGTAGTAAAACCGGCGGGAGGCTCCGCCCACCGGCCCTGACATCATCAAAACGCTTCTGTGCATGTGCAGATGCTTCTGTGCTTGTGTGCGTGCGCAGCCCCATTATCAATCGGTAGTAAAGGTAAGTAGAACCCACCCCTGGATCTCGGGACATCGCAGCCATCATGATTGTCATAATTATGAATCAGTTGCCAAGCATCTGAATTTTGATCCCATGACCATGGGGATGCTGTAATGGTTGTAAGTGTGAAAAATGGTCGTAAGTCACTTTTTTCAGTGCCGTTGTAACTTCTCATGCTCTAGATCTATATTGTGAGTTCTTCCCTTTCTTCATCCCTAGGTAATTTACCAAAGTTTAAGCTGACTGTCCTTCTTAGCCCTAACTATTAATATTGTATGATATAAAGAAAGATCTAGGTTGTGCAACCTTTACCCCTGGTCAGCTTAAAGACATTTAAGGACTGAAAGCAATGACTTTTGTCCAGTATTTTCAGCATTGGGAAGGTGGCAGATTTGACAATAAACTTTTGAGGGATTATAAAAGTGATGGTAGATGGAAGCCACGTTACTACTATGCAGATTCAGGTTATGCTTTTTTCTCCAATGAAAGAACCCATATTTCCATTTTCCAAACTATGGGTTTGTGGGTTTTGAAATGCCCACAAAGTTACAATGCTGGGCTTCTTGAAACGTAACTGATATGAGCAATAATCTTTCCTACCTCCCCTGCGATGATTTTCTATTTCATTTGGTGACCTTCAGTCTATTGAAATGAACCCATATGAATATCCATGTGTTGGGCCTTCTTCTGTCCACTGTGCCTCTATTGTGAATGGCCAATTCAGCAAGGAGCACTATAGAGAGAGAGAGAGAGAGAGAGAGAGAGAGAGAGAGAGAGAGAGGATTCTGTGGGTTTGCTCTTTTTGCAGAGAACAAATCTGAGATGTTTATGAGATTTGTGGGCACTTTTGTGTGGTGCATGCATAATTGTGCAGGAAAAGCTACAGCTGGTTTTATTGTTTCTCCTTGGGACTTCTGCAAAACTCCTGTAGTTCTGGAGATATCTGCATATTCTCTAAAATGTGCATGAAATGTGCATATAAGTCCGAAAAATAAAATAAAATAAATAAATAAATAATAAATAAATAAATAAATAAATAAAATAAGTACAAGAGAGATTTTGTTTCAGATCTCAAAATCCAACAATCTCCTCTATTCCTATATCACCTGCTGCTGAGCAATAGTGCTCCTTATGAAGATTTTACTTAACGAAGATTTTACGCATGTGGCCTTCCCGAGCTCCATTTTCGGTGGCAGAGGATTGCAGCAGCTGGAAATGGAGCTCGGGAGCCTGTTTTTGCTGGCAGAGGCACCATTGGCCTGCCACAAGCGCCCCTAACATGACATTGAGCAGGCCACACCCACCTGGTCCCCTGAGAGCAAACACAACCCTGATGTGGCCCTCAATGAAATTGAGTTTGACACCCCTGGTTTAGTGTGTCAGGCTGTCCGAATTACCCGTTCCCTAGGGAAGTGACTTATCTCTCTGTGGCAACAGCTGCAGCATTACCAATGTCTTGGTAAAAGAAGGGTGTGGCCATTTCCAAATCCTCCCACTTGCTGGAAAGGAGACTGGGAAGCTTATCATTTTCACTTGGAGTGGGGGTGAGGGATGGTTAAACATCTGCAGTGGGCCAAGCAGGTTGAACCTCAGTAGGTTAGTCACCTAAAAACCTATTTTTTGTGTGTGCCAAAAAGGGCGCAAAAATGTAGAAGAGAATGGAAAGACAATGAAACTCTTGTTCCTCTAGAGTTGGCTAAGATTTTGACATTGTTTCAGCAGTGGGACAGAAGGATTAAGCCTCCACAACCCTCGTATTCTGATGACCCAGCTGGCATTCAGGCTAATAATTAATTCCTATCTATGTCCTGCAGCATTCTGATTTTCTCTTTTTCTCATTTAAGTGTGACATACAAACAGGAAAAAGAGTAGCTTATCCATATTTTATTGAGTGGCTGTATCCATGCAACATGCTAAATCACAAACAAACCTGTCACTCAGGGGTGAAATTTACTTACCTTCCTTACCGGTTCGGAAGCACATGCACCATACATGCGTGCTTGCTTCGCTCAGGGGTGCATATCATGTGTGTGTGCACACTTGTACATGCGCAAAACCTTCTGTGCATGCGCAGAAGGTAAAAAAAAATATTACCTGGTTAAAACCAGGAAGTAATGTCACCCAGGCGGCGATCGCTATTGGATCGCCGAACCACAGGGAAAAATCGCTACCGGATCAGGCGATCCGGTCCGATCCGGGAGCATTTCACCCCTGCTGCCACATCATTATGGCTTAACCCAGCCTGCGAAAACAAACAAATAGCACTAATATGAAACATAATCGTTTGGAAAAGAAAGGGATTCTGTGAATGTGATTCAGCATGGGTACTCTTAACTTTGTGGGTGAAATTTTGTCTTGGGAATTGGTAGACCGCGAGCAAAAATACAGCTGTTTTGGTCAGGAATGCAAGCATGAAATAGGTTGTGGGCTGTTCCAAGTGACATCATGTCCTCCATTAAGAATCCTGGTTGCTGGAGGGAAAGGACAGCTGTGATGGAGATGCAGAAACAGGTGATATGTGGTCAGGAGCTGAAGTGGGCCCTGCATCTACTTGAGGCAAAAGAGTGTGAATACACTCCCAGCTATTCACTGCCCCTATATGTGCTCCTGACAAAAATGCCTAGGATAGAATTTATTCTCTCTTTAACTAATTGATCTTTTCAGAACGCACATTAATGTCAGAAGGGGGAATACTCAAGGTCGTTGTGGCTTAGCGTGAAGGGGAAAGGAGACTAGCAGTTTTTGCCAGCTCAGCAGAAATCTGGTTCCCAAGTGTGCTGCTCAGCCCTCCTTGTTTCCCTTGCTCACATCTTTGTATCCATCACAATAATAATTTTAGTTCCTCCTTCTGTAAATCTATTCATTTTTTTTTGAACCATAATTCAGCCTTTCCCTTATTTTCTTTCAATCCTGCAGAATCCTTTAGTTCCGGTGCCCCATTTTCTCCTTTTATTTGATGCTTCTTTTTACATTAATCTGTTTCCATTATGCAGTACTGCCCCCCCCCAAAAAAACCCAAAAACCAACACTTTAGTTTGTTTATACAACTGACTTTTCGTTATTAAAAATAATCCAGTGCAATAGGATACAAGATGCAAATAATAAAACCATGAAGAAGATACTTGGCAAAATTACAAGAGGTTTAAGAAACCATTTTATGAGACAGCAGGACTGCAAAGGACCAAAGTGCTAGCCCATATTCAACAAAAGGCTTAACTGAAGAATCAAATGCTTCACTTAGCAGGCCAGAGCTGTCCAGATGCAGAGCACTCAGTAAAAAGCCCATCTTCTTTCAGTCCCTCTAACTTTTTCCTCCATTTCTTTCAGGCTATTGGTGGGAGCACCACAGGCTACTGCTTTGCCCGATCAACAGGCCCAAAGAACGGGTGGCTTATATGCCTGTCCTTTGACTTACGAAACTAAGGACTGTGAGCGTGTGCCCATTGATGACGGAGGTATGGAACAGTATGGTTAAATTGAGGTGAAAATGAACTCTTCCTTCCACACAGCAACCTACCTTCTCTGATTTGGATCAGGCTTAAACTGGAGTCACTTTGGAATCCGGGTTGTCTGCGATCAGAATGGGAAAAATTGCCATGTAGCTAACTCGCTGCGGCCATATCACCATGGCCAACTTGCTACGGGAGAACTTGCTGTGGGACAATGCATGCAGGATACCTCAAAGATTTTACGCTGGAAATCATGGAAATAATGTTGAAGAAACAGTGGCGGATAACATTTATTGTGACTGCAGCGAGTTGCCTTGTGGCGAGTTGGCCGTAGTGAGATGGCGTCAGCAAGTTGGCTACAGCAAGTTGTCCCTTTCTGTTCACAGACATCCCAGATTGGCAATACAACCTTGTGGTGAGATGGCTGCACCGGATTGGCTGCAGTGAGATGGCAGGGGTGCGCTGGCGGTGGCGAGCTGGTCACACCGAATTGGCTGTGGCGAGTTGTCCCTAAACCCATCTGTGATTCCTCCTGAGTTTACTAAAGGAGTAAGCATAGAATCTTTTTCAGTCAGCGTAGAGCCTGTGGCCTGAAACACATGATAATAAAATGTTAAACATGCAGAAGGACTCAGCTGATGGCCGCTAGATAAACATAAGTCACTTTGCCAGCTAGTGTCTTCTAAATGTATTGGATTTCAATTCCCTTGACTATTTACCTAGGTGTTGGGAAGGTGGGATCAACACACCAGGAGACTATTATCACGGTGGCCGTTTGCAGGTTTGCAGGACTATTATCACTATGGCCATTTGCAGGATTGAAAGCTTTTATGAAAATGACAAAAGCAGGAGCTCATCATCATAATATAAGCTCCACCCTTTTTGTATGAAGTCATACACATGTAGAAAAGGGGTGGGATTTGCATCACAGTAGGACATGGGTGTCAAACTCACAGTGTCACGTTGCCATCACATGACGTTTTGTGACATTTTTCCCCTTTGTGGAGCTAGGGTGGGTGTGGCCTGTGTATGATGCATCTGGCCTGCGGCCTGCCAGTTTGACACCCCAACAGTATAGGACAACACTGCTTTCATCATCTGCTCTCTTGACTTCTTAGTGACCCCCTCTCTCTGCCCATGAATGCCTTTTTTGGGAAGCATAGTTAAAATACATGATTTCCAGAGCAGCTAGCATGATTGCAACCTGGCAATTTGCATTTCTTTAAAAGGAAAAAGCTCAACTGCATTAGACTCAGTATGTGCTCTAGGGGGCAATTCCTTGCTGACCTGTGTTACTCATGAGGCAATGATGAAGAATGGTCATGGAGCTGATGATTGGTCCTGATTGGGCACCTTTCCAGCATAGAATTTTGTCCTACTGCCTCATTCTGGTTTCACATTGCATTGTTGGAAATGTTCCCAGGTGGGCACGTTCCCCTGCAGCGAGAGAGAGGAGTTACAGTTGTCTAAGTACAGGTATAGTTTGAAGTGGAGCAAGGAGGCTGAGAGGGAGATTAACTTTTTATCCCATGCTGCAGATATGGTCTAAATTGCTCTTTTTAAAGTCTTTAGAACTTATGGAAGAACAGTTACTTATACATTTTCCTCTGTCAAGCTGATAAAAGCTTTGGTGGAATCAGATACAGAAGAGGGTTAAAGCCCTCTTTCTGTAATTGTGATCCAAATCAGAACCACACAGCTACTTTCAATTAAAGAAATTGATATTGTTTAATGGGTAATGCTGCCTGTATCTGTGTGTGTGTATGGTTTTTTTTTTTCAAGGAAGAACTAAGAACTAACTGCCTAATCAGTTTAATTTTAGCCTAAGGATATATCCTCATGTCTTCCCAAATCTTCCAGATTTAAGATAGTGCTTTTCCTCTTCTCCTTTTGCTGGGGATGCAATATATCATACTTTATTAATGATGTAGTCAGGAGGAAACCTGTCTAGATCCTATTGGCTGCTCAAGATAGCCCTCTTTGGTCATTGGAAACTGCTCTTCTTGGCCATTTTGGCAATTAAACTATCATGGGGGTTTTGCCAGCTGACAAATTAAAAAAGCATGTTAACACCACTATCTCTCTGTGCCTTAGTCACTCTTGTATTTGTTGCAATTTGTTGTATCATAGAAAGCAAAAATCAAGTCCTCTATGCCCCAGTAACAAAGGGTCAAATAATCTTTCTGTCTTAATATCTCTCCATTTCTTTTCCACTTTGCAGTTGACTTGAAGAAGGAGAGCAAGGAGAACCAGTGGCTGGGTGTTACTGTCAACAGCCAAGGCCCCGGAGGAAAGATTGTGGTCAGTGGCCATGACTGGATGGGTGGGTGGTCATTCTGTTTAACCTCTTTGGTTCTGGCCAAGTAACCTAACAGGGTCCAACCAGCCTGGTGTAGCTAAATTGCATAAATCTGAGTTTATGAGGAGGCAGCATGCTCAGCTATGAGGAAAGAGATTTAGAAGCTACTACATCTAAGTCATGCTGATGGGAGGAAATGGAGAAACCTGAAGAAATAAATTTCAAATGGGTAGTGATGGTGAAGTGTAAAGTTGGGGAAGATAAAATTAGAAAGGAAGCTTTTCTTTGCTGTGTTCACACAGGTAAAATTGTGCTTAGTATTCTGGATGAAAGGAAGCTTCTTTACACTGCAATCACCTTTCACACTGCTGTTGAATAAAATCATGTAAACATATCCTAACACTGTGTCCTCTCTACAGAATAGCTGAAACTAGAGTGCACAGGGAAGATTAAAGAATCCTACCTACTTTGGTAGCATTCGTAGAACTCAAACGGTCCAATATAAAGATATGTTGTCTTCCTAGAATACTTGAAAATAACTGAATTCATGCCAAGAAAACCTTTTCCCAGCCTAACATATTTTCCCAGGATCCTTAACTAGGCTAATTTTCGGGATCTAAGATTTCAACACACAACATGAACACTATTCTGGGAAAGCTAGAATATAAATGTCTGGCTGATTTCTAAACAGTGGAGCAGGGTTGGTCTGTTATTATTTGAAAGGGAATATTAGGAAATACAAGGGATAGAAGCTAGACTGAGAAGTTTTTAAAAATACAAGCGGATGACAATTGCAAAACATTTCTAGTTGTTGTCAGGAAAAAATCCATATCCATAAAGTTACAGATAAGTGAAGCTTGATTAAAAGTTTGGGATGACTACTTTGTGGTAAAAACTGCGTCTTTTGGACTTCACTGGTGAACAGGATCTGACTTATAAACTTCAGCTTTAAGCTCCATCTATTGATTTCAGGAACCATGGTTTATAGAGCACATTTTTCAAGTATAGTTCTAATTTATCTGCCACAGTCCTTGGAAGTTGTTGGCTTGTGGCATACCTCACATTCATAGCTTGAAATGGTACCTTCCAGGAAAGAATACATATCATTTTTATTTATGTTTAAATCCATTCACGAAGTGACAGATTTGTCACATGTATTTCACTGCTGATATCCATTAAGTGGGTCTGAATATACAGTACACACCACTCATGATAAGTGGGCTAAGGTGTATGTGATACTTTGGGCCTCCTGAGCAATTGTAGGAAAAGAAAATGCAATTTTCTAGTGCTTTCTATTTGTGTTTCTATCCATCCATCAATCAATTAAAATAGCATTAGCTTTTTTAGCACTGAAGCAATCTCAAAGTGAGTGTTAGGCATTGTCAACTTGTCAAAATGTTTAAAGCTTGTCTTGAAGTTATCCCTGTGATCTATTTTGTGCATGTTTTCATACATACATACATACATACATACATACATACATACATACATACGCTATTATTTGATAATTATCATGTCTTGCTTTGGAGCTTCCCTACCTCTAGATAAAGTTACCTCAGAAAGGATGGTTAAAACCATGGTTAAAGCTCTTCCCCATTGCTTAGGCACTACAAAAGAAGGGCTTATGGCCTAAACCCCACTCATAGCCTGAAATGGTACATTCCAGGGAAGTCCAGGAACTCTCCTATGCCTTCTACAACTAATGTATGTGCAGAGAACTTAGAGGCCACGCATACTTTCTAATCCTCTCTGCCCTGTCTCTTTTCTCCTCCCATGAATCCCAGACCTGCGCTCACTTATATGAAGCACGCAACCGTGTGAATGAGTCTCTGGAGACGAGGCACGTGATTGGCCGTTGTTACGTACTCAGCGAAGGGCTGCAAGTGGCCGATGAACTGGATGGTGGCGAGTGGAAGTTCTGTCAAGGGCGTGAACAGGGCCACGAACGCTTTGGTTACTGCCAGCAGGGAATAGCTACGGGCTTCACGGCAGATAGGCATTATATCCTCTTTGGGGCACCTGGCACATATAACTGGAAGGGTAAGCCTTTGCTTTCAACAAAGAATATTATTAAGTCAGATAGCCCCGACCCACATCTTGGCAAGCAGCTCAATCATACCGTACCCCCCCCCCCCATTTGAAGCTGCAGATATTCTACCCCAAACAAATAGGATGGCTGTGAGTACCATTCATGTCATCATCAATTGGTACCCAAATCTGGGAATATGTCCTCCTTATAGGAAGCCCATGGGGGGGGGGTGTTTCCGTATTTTCTGTACTGAATGGCACTGGATGGGTGTATCACCTAACCCTCCAATCCTACAGGGATTAAGTGGAAGGTTTTCAAATCTAATGCATTGCTTCTGAAGGATCTGACCTCCCCAACATGACCAGTACTGGCAGGAGTATTCTGTTGTGCCAGAAAGAGCAGATCATGAGCACAATCACCACAGCACAGGGCAACACAGTTGCTGCGAAGACAAGCTAACTCCCAGGATCTTTCATGGAACCAATGGGCTTGTGACAAGCAAATCTAGAGCTTGGTATCCCTAGGAAATGCTCATGGTGTCTTCTGCTCTTTGCTCCTAGCATTATTCTAGAGGGCATCCTCATTTTAAGCCTTTGCCCAGATCCTCCCTGTAGATTTGATAACAAGCCGTTGCCTCTTCAGTCACCCCTACACAAGGGCAAATCTGAAAAACATCCTTGTTTTCCTACTGTCCTGTGTGACTGGCCATTTTCTCCAATGTCTCCCTCACTCTGCCCATCATTAACAGGTGTTTGGTTTGGCAGGGACCATACGGGCAGAGCTGAGTGTCTTGGATTTCAGTCACTACGACGATGGGCCGTATGAAGCCGGGGGAGAAAAGGACCAGGACCCCTCGCTCATCCCCTTGCCAGCTCACAGCTACCTCGGTACGGGGTTGTGCCCAGCAGGCCAAACACTGCAGAGCAATCTGACAGGCCATCAGAGGGCAGGGTGTTGGGGTGTTGGGAAGCAAAAATTTGACCTGGGGAAAACTAAAGACTGGCCTACAATCGTCATCTCAAACTCAGTCTTGAATTGGAAGAGTAAATTTCACTTGTAACAAGCTGCTATCTCGTTCTTTGGACCTGGGCAGTGATAGCTGGGAAGCAGAATGGTTTGGTCAGCAACAATATGTGCCCTGGGTGCTAACTGGGGCCCAACCAGACGATAGTGTGTGAGCACAACTCAAGCCCTGGAAGTCCTTTGACTCCTGCTCAATGCTCTGTGGTGTTTCCCTGCCTGGGCGCCAAACTTTCTCATACCGCTAACCATCTCTCTCCTCTCTCTCTCCTTCCATTGGCCTTGCAGGGATATTGTTTGTGACAAACATTGATAGCTCAGACCCTGATCAGTTGGTCTATAAAACGCCAGATACCAGCGAACGGGTCCCCGGGACTGTTGGAGACGTAGCCCAGAATAGCTACTTAGGTTTGTAAGGTGTTGGTGTGCCCGTCTCCGTGATTTCTGCCTCTTCCTCCCCACTATTATTTTTAGCTAGTTTCTGTTGTTTTCCCCTTCTGTTGTGTTTTGTCATTTCCCCCCTTCTCCACCTCCCCCAAATACATGGCAATCAAATTCTCAAGTCCTGCTACTTTCAACCAGCAGAGGGCTCCAGTCCCAGCTCCTGCTGCAGCTCTAACTGTGAAAGAACAGAAATCTTTATCATGGCTTTTTTGTTTAACAGGCTGCTGTAACAGGGAGCATATGACTAAAGATAGGGGATCTGGGAAAAGCAGTTCAGTAAATAGCTTAATAATGACAGTTCAGCTTTCTCACTGCAGCCTGTTTCGGTAGGGATTATCATCACTAACATGGGCATCAAGAATACCACAGCTAAAAAGTGGAAGGTTTTTTGTTTTTGTTAATCTATGTTAGAAAAGAGTTAGTAGAGAAATGCCACATTATTTTGGTCTGCTTCCAAAGGCATATTGGATATTCTGGAGTTTAAGGAGCATGAACCTCTGGGATCAAAATACATTATGAAATGTATCTACAACTGCATGCTTCCATTGTATGTCGCAGTCATATGCTTTATGTCGGAGCATTTGGCATTGTGTGTGTGTGTAAGTGCGTGTGAGGTGTGAGAGAGTCAGGAATGTGACCAGATATGTGTGTGTGTGTGTGTGTTTGTTGGGGGGGAAAAGAATGTAATCAGGAGCATTCATGGAAAAGTAAAAAAAATAAAAAAATCAAGATAGCAGCTATGATTATTTGAAGGCCCACCCAATTTTTTATATGTCCCATATATGCACTGCACGTAAAAAAGGCCAGGGATTAATTCTCATAGTTGTGACGGCCATCTTGACTTTTTTTGACACCTCCCCTCCACCCTATAGACTTCCTGGATGTAATCATTTGGAAGATCCAGTCTTTCCAGCCTGATAATTTTCAGATGTTGTGGACCTTATCTTTCAGCCAACATACCCGGGATTCACCAAGGTGAAGAATCATGGCAGGAAGCTCTGAAAGAATGGACGAAATCTATATAGGCAGATGGAACATGGGCACAATGGTTCCGCCCTCCTAACATTGCCATTAACTCCCAGACAGATCAGAGTGAAAACATCTCATCTGTCTGGTGTAGCTGCCATACCAATAGGACTGCTGGGACCACATCTTGACTTAGTAAGAAGTCTTTGCAGGATTGGGGTCTGTTAATCAGTTGGCCCTGACTCCATTGAGCTGCCAGATGGGGCTATTTAGGGACATGGTGTGTCAGGCATGAACAACCAGACCCACAAGTGCAGAGTTCAAGCTCTTCAAACTGCTTTATTGTGTTCTGCTAATAATGTGTATAACTGCAGTGGTTCAGTGGTAAAGATGCTGGGCTTCTCAGCTGGAAAGCCAGCAGCCCAGGTTCGAGACCTGAGCATCACGCAATGGAGTGAGCTCCCGTCCTTGCCTTAGCTCCTACCAACCTAGTAGTTTGAAAGCACGCAAATGCAAGTAGGTAAATAGGTACCACTTTGCAGAGAAGGTAAGGCCGCTCTGTGATGTCCTGTAGGCCACATGAATGCAAAAATGTCTTTGGACAGCACTGGCTCAGTGACCTTGAAATAGATGAGCCCCGCCCCCTATAGTCGCAAGAACTAATGAAGTAAAATCTGCAGGGATTTCTTTACCTTTTAACTTACATTAGAGGAATCACCCCAGGCTGGTAGCTCTCCCTTGGGAACAATTCAATAAGACTCCAAGGATCTTGGGGGGCGGGGGAGGAGGTCAGTCCTAACCCTTTTGCAGTTGCACAGAGACTCCAGGCTAAGTCCATGCTTGATCCCTCCTCCCTGTCAGGCTGGGTGCTTCTCGACTGGTGTAGAGAAGGTTGGCAATTCTGGATGAGTAGTTCTTGAACCCACGAACTGGCCTTGACTCTAGTGTGGTTTGGGTGGTATTCTTCTTACAGGGCTATATGCAGATATTCAGGATGCTCTTTAGCTTCAGATTGTTGCTGGAACTGCGTGTGATGCCAGTGACTAGAATCATCTCTGGCTGTTTCCAGATGGAGTTAATCTGATTTTAGTAGTGCACCTGCTGCTCCCAAGTTGGATGACTGTAACGTTGCCTATGTGACAGTCCTTATTAGTTGGTGCAGAGCACAGATGGGCAGTAGTAGGGGAGCTTGGAAATGGGTGCAGGTGACTCCTGTTCTGAGAGCTCGGTACTGGTTGCAGATGGAATACTGGTCTCAATTTTTAATGTGCTAGTGCTATTTATCATTGGAGCATGTGGCTCATCAGGCCTTTTCTATGTCAGTACCATTCCTTTGGAAAAAATATCCAAGGGGGCTGAATCTAGTTGTTTTTGTTTTTTTTAGAAAACAGAAAGACCTAGAAAGACCTACACACATTCTTGCTGCATTTTTGGAGTGTATTTTTATATGCTTTATATAAAATGCCTACTTGTTTCCCTTGGCAGCCCTGAGATTTGAGTGGCCCTATCCAAGTTGATATATAAATGTCTACGTTTTTGATAACAGTATTTAAGGCGATTGTTTTTAGTACTGATATTTTAATGCCGTTTAATTCATGATTTTATTGTTGGAAACTAACCTGAGTGCTGTGAAGTGGTATGGCACAATGTTAATAAACGAATAAGAAAGATGAATTTTTTACTTGGAGCAAAACAGAACGGGTGGCCAAGTGCCTCAGATAAGATGTCTTGATTGCTTAAGAGAGAAAAACATTAATTTACACTAGAACAGCTAGTGATCAATGATTGAGTAGAGGAGTTTATTTATTTCCCTCCTGCCTTTCTTTCAGGAATTCAAAGGGGCATTCATAGTGGTCCCCTCTCCTATTTTCCCTATTATTAACAACCCTGTAAGGTAGGTTGGACAGAGAGTGACTGGTTTTGAATCATAAAGAAAACTCTGGGGGCTGGATGGGGGAGACTAGAATGAGAGCCAGCTTGGTCTAGTAATTAAGGCGCACCAAGCTAAAAATTAGGAGACTGTGAGTTCCAGTCTCACTTTAGGCATGAAAGACAGATGGGTTAATTTGGATCAGGCAATTTTCTCTCAGCCCAATTCACCTCACAGAGAGGTTGTTGTGGGGAAAATAGGATGAAAGAGCATTAGGTATGTTTGCTGCCTTGAGTTATTTATAAAAACAAAGGCAGGTTAAAAAAAACTAAAATAAAATAAAAACCTGGGTCTCTTTCCTATTCCAAGGGACTAGGGCAGGAAGAAAAGTTTGCTAGGGCATATTTGTTGTGTGATAGTTTAGGAGCAAATGGAGCTAAGGCACTGGTTTTGGGACAGTCTACCTGATGATCCACATAAACTGATGTGAACAGCAACTACTGAACTAGTAAAATAGGAATTAGCCATTTTGATCAGTATTCCGCCTCCTTTGCAGCTAAAGGCATTTTAAATATTTTTTGAAACTGAAGTCTACAGTGGTTTGATTTAGGTTGGAACTGCCAAAGCAAGGCATTTTCTGGCTCCCTTTTGCCCTCCATCCACTACAGAGAAATGCTAATGAGAAAATGACCAAGTAACATCATCAGTGATAGAAGACAAACCCAGCTGTCTTCTAGCACTGAGCTTATTACCTAGTTGGGTAATGAAACATCTGTAAGAAAACAACCAAGTTTAGAGAGCACCAAAGACTATCCCAGAGCTACAAACATTCTCTTCTATTAGTAGTACATATTTTGAATAAAGTCACCAATTTAGTATGACTGTTTCTCCCTCATCCAACTCTCTGAAGCACGGCAATATATTGCATAATATTCTGTTGTTGGGACCATCTTCTGATGAAGTAGACTGTAGGCCCAAAATTTTATGCTACAACAAAATTCCTAGACTTTTAAGTTGCCAAAAAGATCATACTACTGTATCCCAGTCCCAGATAAATTGCAGGCTCTTTCCTGGGAATTAGCTGAAAAAAATAAATTTCTCTCAGATTCTAGAATAGAAAACTCGGTCTTCTGGGAGATTACCAGAGCGTGTATTTCAAGGAGCCTTTGCATTCCTGACCAAGAGCTGTTACTCAAGCCAAAAACGCTCTCAGTCCCTTAGGAATGGGAAATGACAACAGACAAAGGCCAAGAGAGACTCTAATCAGACTGCAGAGCCTATGAAGTTTGCCTGCCGTTTTCAGAATGGAATGTTTTTTGTCTTAAAAGACAAAAAAGCAACTTCTTTTTTTCCTGCCTGGTCCTTAAGATGTTGTGTTTCCTGCTGTTCTAGTTTTAAAGAATTGATTTCCCTCTTCTTCCCAAACAGTCTTTGTGATGGATGCATTCTGGCATGCTTGGTGGGAAGGGAGACAAAACTAGGAAAATCCAGCTATCCCTATCCTTTTTTTTTAAACAACAACAACACATTTTTATTAGGCTATAAACTATTATAAAATGCAAAATACAAAAGTAAATAAAAGAGCAGTGAAAGGGGAGGGGAAAGGGGGAGAGAGATGTGAGGAAGGGTAGGGAAAAGAAAAGAAAAAGAAGCATTGACTTCCAACTCTCTCTGTTGCAGTAGAATAAGGCATTAACATCAAATCACAACTTTGTGTTTTTCCATAGTAATAAGAACAATTCATTTCTATAAAAATCTGTCAATCTAAACTGTAAAACCCGAAGTCAAAATTACATTATTTTCCACATCAAACACGAAATTCAGAAGCTTTTTGTTTCCATGTGGAAACAAAAGTACTTGTGTTTTTTTTTCTTTAATCAGAGTAGTCAGTTTTGCCATTTCAGCCAACTCCATCAACTTCTGCATCCATTCGTCCATGGTAGGAATCAAAGTGTCTTTCCATTTTTTCGCATACAAAAGTCTTACCGGTGTCAACATGTATAGTAGCAAAATTCCAATTTTTTTTCTCTAGTTCTTTTTTCCATTAGTCCCAAAAGGAAAAATTCTGTTTTCATTTCTATCTCCATTTTCAGGATTTTCTGTATTAAAATATGAATCACATTTCAAAAAAAATTTTGCTTTATCACATGTCCACCATAGATATTAAAAAGTCCTTTATTCTTACACTTCCAACATTCATTTGACATACCTTTATACATCTTAGATAGCTTATCTTATCTGGTGTTAAATACCAGCGATACATCATCTTATAAAAATTATATTTTAAATTATAATTCAGTGTAAATGTTGCAATCCCTTTCCTTAATATAGCTCCCAAAGAGGAAGAACAATATCCTTCACCAGTCTTCTTACTGTGGTGCAGAGGTGTCAAACTCGTGATGACATGTTGTCGTCACATGACCTATTGCAACTCTTTTGCCCTTTGCTAAAACGGGGGTGGCAAATTCAGGAGCAATTCAGGAACAAGAATGTCAACCGGTTGAAAGTAGGTCTTGTGCCTGTGATGTCTATGAATGGTGTGTGCCTGTGAGCATGCAGGTGTGTGCACGTTTGTGCATTTACACATTAAGTCTAGAACTGGTATTGGTACTGGTATCGAAAGCTCATGATCTGATAGCTCATCTTGTAAGTTTTGGAATGAAAATTCTGGAAATATTTTGTTAATGCCCGTTAACACCTCTTTCTCAAATGACAAAGTACCCCTTCCTCTGTTTCCAGGGTTTTCTATAGACTCTGGAGTGGGGATAACCAGGAAGAATGAGCTGAGCTTTGTAACAGGGGCACCCCGAGCAAATCATATTGGATCCGTGGTGATCTTGCATCAAGACAACGTTAACCGCTTAGTGCCTGAGGTTATCCTCTCAGGAGAGAAGCTGGCTTCGTCCTTTGGCTACTCTCTGGCTGTAGTAGATCTCAATCATGATGGGTGAGTAATGTGGGAGGAAGAGAGCACTATGGACGAAGGGCTTTTTGCTCCATGCTCTGTTTGATGTTTGATGTTCTACTCGGGTCTTGCACTGGATGGTCCATTGCCCTGTCTAGCCCAAGCACACAAGAGTGCACAGGGGGACACTCAGGGATGAAATCCAGCAGGTTCTGACAGGTTCTGGAGAACTGGTAGTGGGAATTTTGAGTAATTCAGAGAGCCGGCAAATGCCACCTCTGGCTGATCCCAGAGTGGGGAGGGAATGGAGATTTTCCAGTATCCTTCTCCTGGAGTGGGGCGGGGTGGGAATGAAGATTTTGCAGTATCCTTCCCCTGCCACAGCCACCAAGCCATGACCGCCACACCACGCCCACAGAACCGGTAGTAAAAAAAAATTGGATTTCACCATTGGGGACATTGTCGGAGCAGAGCTCGAAAAGCCATCTGAGGAAAAGAGCAAGAAGTGAGCCACACTTACAGCTTGTTTCCTTTAGATGGATGGACTTGGTGGTTGGAGCACCAAACTTCTTCGATCGAAAGGAACGAATTGGGGGTGCCGTCTACGTTTACATCAACCAGGCAGGGCGCTGGGAAAACATCCTCCCCATTCGCCTCAATGGCACCTCTGACTCCCTGTTTGGCATCACAGTGGGTGCCATTGGGGATCTCAACCAAGATGGTTTTCAAGGTGAGATTCTTGAACCTCTGGTGGGAAAGATGGGCACGAATTCTTAGGTTGGGTCCAGGTGTGCTACCTGTGAATTTGAGTTAAGGTTAAGGGGAATTCTGGGGAGGACAAACAAAATATACATGCTTGGAAGCAAGCCTCTAAGGATCAGGGGGACAAGGTTCAAAGCCCGTGTGTAGGAAAGTATTGGGTGGCTCTTGGAATAGAAAGAGAACCATTAGAAAAGTACGCATGTGTGAGAAAAGTAAATAGAGAGACAAGAGCTGAGGTGGCACAGTGGTTAGAGTGCAGTACTGCAGGCTACTTCAGTTGACTGCTAGCTGTAGTTTGGCAGTTCAAATCTCACTAGGCTCAAGGTTGACTCAACCTTCCATCCTTCAGAGGTGAGTAAAATGAGGACCCAGATTGTTGGGGGCAATACGCTGATTCTGTAAACCACTTAGAGAGGGCTGTAAAAGCATTATGAAGCAGCATATAAGTCTAAGTGCTATTGCTATTGCAATATCTGTGTTAGAAGTTCCAATGCAAGCTAGACATTTGACATATAATTACAATTGCTGTGATATATGGTTCTTACTTCCCTCTGCCCTAATTTCCTAATTTCCAGACTTTGCGGTTGGAGCACCTCTGGATGGTGATGGGAAAGTCTACATCTATCATGGCAGTAACTTGGGAATTGTGACAAAACCTGCTCAGGTCAGTTCCCTTTCCAGTTAATTAAATGATTGAGAAATAGTACATCTTTATGCTCTGCCTTGGCTCTACATAGGTAGAAAGTAAGGAAAATTATCTTGATAGAAATGTGGAGGAACCGTTGCCTAAGCCGGTGGATCTCAACAGGGCCATAGGGCCCCGTGGGGGCCTTAGAGTATTTCAAAAGGGCCACAGATGAAAAACATATAGTGCAGTCATGGCATCTGCCCAAGGGGGAATGCAGTAAAGCTATGACCACATTATTAAATATTGTCTTCTTGATACCAGAAAGTGTACCAGTTACTGATCATGGGATCTAGAAAGGGAGCCAAAGGAGAAAAACAAGGCCGAAAGGGGGCAATGGGTAAAAAAAAAAGGCCAAAAAAAAAAAGTGGAAGCATTTTTTAAGTCTAAAGGTAACATTTAGAAGCGACTCTGACAGATATGTCACTAATTCATTGGAGCATAAGAAAGGGGAGCCCAATCAAATTTGCCAGACTCTGTTATGATAGCCGTTCTCAATAAAAGTCATTTAAACTTCCTGGCTAAGCTATCTAGTGATGCTGACAACAAACATTCCTTTTGTCAGAAAATATTCAGTATCTTCTCTGTCCTTAATGATAAGCATTGATCTGTCCATTTCTGCGCATTCTGTTATTTTCTGAATTACCCTCTCATCTGACGGGATCTCACTGTTCCATTGTTGCACAAATACAGTCCTAGCCGCAGTCAATACATGTAAAATCAAATATGTAGTTTTTTTGTTGTATTTTTCCGGTAGAATTCCCAACAAAAATGTCTCTGGTCTCAGTTCAGTAGGCTTCTTTGTCATTTTTTCCAACCAGATATGTATTTTCGACCAGTATTTTTTAGTTTTGGGACATGTCCACCACATATGGTAGTATGAGCCAGGTGTTTGGTTACATTTCAAACATTTTGTTGATCTGTCTTTTACATTTTAGCCAACCTTGCCAATGCAAAGTGCCATCTGTAAAACATTTTATACAAATTACTATGGAGAGAAGTTTATGCTGATGTTATGTACTATTGTAAATTATTTTGATAAATAGTTATATTATCAATGTCATTGTAATGAATACAACAAATATGTGAATATGAATTTTTAAAGAATTGTACCCAGTTCACACACTGTTCGATGGAGATGAAAAGTACTATAAATAAAACATGGGGGAAAAAAACACCTTTCCTCTATTTATCATTATTACTTACTTCTGATTACGACACCCTTGATCTCTGTAGATCCTGACTGGGGAGAGTGTTGGCATCAAGATGTTTGGCTATTCCTTTTCTGGAGGACTGGATATTGATGGCAATTTTTATCCAGATCTCCTAGTGGGCTCGCTGTCTGACACAGTAGTATTGTACAGGTAAACCTGGGGGGGGGTGGGTGGGAATAAGGAAATGATCGGCAATAATCAAATTGCTTAAAGCAGGGGCCTCCAACCTTGGCAACTTTAAGCCTGGTGGACTTCAACTCCCAGAATTCTCCAGCCAGCTTCTGGGAGTTGAAGTCCACCAGGCTTAAAGTTCCCAAGGTTGGAGACCCCTGGTTTAAAGGGAAGCTCATTTGGTGACTTTGGGCCAACAAACAAGGATGTTCTTGTGGAGAAAAATGGGAAGATGGAATAGTGTTAGCTCCTATATACAATAAGCAGGATAAAAACCTTAACGAGTTGCAGCCTCCCACAGAGAAACTAGTGTAGATTTTAGGAGTAGCAAATATCAGCAACAAGGGTGGGCTATTGATAAAGCCCAGAATACCAGGCTATACTTACAGCATGGACTACCAGCAAAACTATTATGTAAAAGAAATGCCCTCTGAGCATAAGAAGTAGATGGGTTTGGGAATTCCACCATCAGTTATGATTAGATCTGTATATAACCTATAATATGACTGTCATCTGTTACTATTGTAGTTATAACTGGAAATAGATTTGAGGAAAATCTATTTCCTCAAGGGGCATAAAGTATACCATATTGTATCTCTGCCATAAGTGTGAGAATGTTTCCATCCCATTTGGATGTTGAGTTAGGAATTTGAGCATTGCCAAATGCTGTCAGAACTCACCTGTATTAAACATTTTGGGCTTCAGTGAGCCTCACTGTCTGCAACCGGCTTAGTTTCTTACTGCTATCCAATGTATTTTTTAGATCTCGACCTGTCATCCATATCTCCAGAAATATCACTGCCAACCCCCAAAATGTCGACCTGGAGAATGTTAACTGCCGCTTTATGGAGGGCATCTGGTGAGGACAATCTCCTCTTCCTTGATTGTATCTCCTTGTTTCTGCAACCCTTCCTACTCCTTTTCTTTGCGAACACCGAGCAGATATTTCATGAATATGCCTGTAGCTTTGATGCTGTTTCAAAGAATATTCTGCAATAGTGGTTCTCAACCTTTTCTTCTGGGCCCCCTTTAAATAACTTTTGTAGCCATAGACCATGGCCATGGACCCCCAAGACTTTACTCAAGATTTAAATCATAACATTTCTTCAAGCCTTCGCGGACCACAGGTTGATGATGATAAAAAAAGAAAAGATCTATGGTGTTTTTCTGGGCCTGCTCATTACAATCCCAGGAAAAAAACAGACTTGATATGCCTTCAGATGTAATATGTACCCATCCTTTGCATGTTTCAAACCACTTTGAGTTTAGTTGCTGCACAGCCTAAGCTAATAATCTTCCATTGCTGAATTAGCATTTTTAGGAGTAAGTTGCTCTACTGTGTGCTTTGTGATTGGCAAGCAGTCAGGAGAATAACATTTGTAAATTCTGGAGTAAATTTTGGAGTAAGACAAGAACAACATCATGAGAACCAAAAGATTGAATTGGGGTTGCTCGGCCATTGTGATGGTGCTGTAAATAGTTAGCTTTTAAAAGGCCAGGGCCTACTTTCCTTCTTTCTTTCTGCTTTTTTTAGCAGTGTGGAAATACAAGCCTGTTTCCTTTATACAGCCAACCCTTCAAGCTATAGCCCACCCATCAGTGAGTATTGTCTGGAACTTTTCAAGTTTTCAATATCCTTATAGTCTTGGTTTTGTGTTGCTGTTTCAATGCCTAAATCATAACGGTGTTAGAGAATTAGCCCCATTGTAGTTGATCACTATATCATATGGCTTGTAGTAGGTCATCCTCTTAAAATTGGGCAAGGTAATCATGTTCAAGGAATAGAAGGCTTCAATAAACTACGGTAAATATGGACACCACTAGAAATAACTTCTAGTCTCTTTTCTTTCTCCTTCTTCTCTGCCTCTCTTTCTTCCCCTAGGACTTGAATACAGTTTTGATGCTGATGGTGACCGCCGGCAACAAGGAAAAACTTCTAGAGTATTTTTCCGACCTCAGAATGCCAAAGACCTTGAGTATCAGTACTCTGGAATACTGGAGCTGCCCAAACAACAATCAAAGGCTTGCACCAAGGCCACACTGTACCTGAAGGTGAGTGTCATAGACGATTTTGCTGAGTCTCTTAGCTCTTGATTTCTGTAAGCCACCTAAAAGTAGGTGACTTTAAGAAATGTAAGTACGTAAGTAGCTTTCCTTGGTCTGCTCTAAATGAGCCATAAAAGAAGCTGGGTTAATATATGTGGTTGACAAGATCCAAAATATTATTCTGGGTTGACATAAGCAGTTACCCATTTTGCCTTTTGTTGTTGATGAAAGAACTTGGAAATAAAAAGATGGAAGGAAGATAGTTTATCTCATGCAGGTACACAGTCCCTGCCACCATGTATTTGAAGCTTCTCTGTAATCACCACAAACTGAATTTGAAAAAGAGCCAAGTAAGCCAGGGTGCTTGCGGTAGATTTTGGATAACAATAGTCATAAAGTTCCTTGAGTGAACAAGATCTTTGTTCTAACAACAGAGGATTTTCTATCCTTGGCTATTCTGTAGGTGGGAGGGAAGGCTTGATTTATTTCAGGCTCCTTTTTGAATGTTTAATTTCCATTTATAAAATATGGCCTGCATCCAGGGTTATGTCAGTGAATCTTTACTTACACAATGGTATTTCCTCTTTCTCAATTGATCTCTCAAGCCTCCAAAGCAAATTAGAGGGCGGGGGTGGACAGCAAGAGTTCTTTGTCCACAAACGTGCTGTTGGACCTAGCCTCTGTTTCAAGATGTTTCGTTTATTTAATTCCTTTTAAAATACCTTCATTAGGAAGCTGTTTTATTCCCATGTTATGTCTAAGAAGTCCAGCACAATGACTAATTTACAAATTCTTGGCCCAGTTCTTAACATCCAAACAACAAACTAACCTATAAGACCCATCTGCATTTAGGTTTTGCCATATTGCGCTGATTCCTACAATTCCCCCATCCAATTAAGCTTTTGCACCCTAACGTTTCTAACAGCCTGTTATTAGCCACCACATCCTGCCTGAAATATTGGCTATGAATTGACAGCTGTGGCCTCTTGTCACCATGGCACTCAGAGGAACTAAGCAATAGGGGGAGACATTTAAAATATGCAAAATTTGTTATAAAATATTCCAAGACGGAAGCCAACCATTCCTCCTGGTATACCCTCCTGGTATAGGCCATTCCAAGTGTTCCAGAAGGAAACCCATTCTGAATGTTATTCTAGAACCCTTAGATTAGAAGGACTCCATTTCCAGACTGGACTGGTTCGAAGTCACTTTTGGTTTTGACTATACTACAATAAACATTTTGAGAATTGCATTCCAAAATTGTTTCAGGGAAGCAACCAGGAGTGAAATGCTCCCGGTTCAGATCGGATCGCCCAATCTGGTAGCGATGGTGGCAGGTGGTTCAGAGAACCGGTAGCAAAAATCCCTAAACCCCACCCTCCATGCCCAGCTGAGTCACGCGATCATCAGAGGCTTTTTTTTTAAACTTTTAAAAGCATTTTTTCTAAAACCTGTTCAGCCGAAGAGGTTGTAGAAAAAATGCTTTTAAAAGTTAAAAAAAAAAGTTGGCCACGCCCACCCAGTCACATTATCCCCACTGAGCCACACCCACAGAATTGGTAGTAACAAATTTTACATTTCACCACTGGAAGCAACATATATTGTGATTGTCTTTATTACAGGAACAAGTCCGGGACAAGCTCCATCCCATTGTTGTGATGATGACTTACAACATCAAGCATGGCCGCAGCAAACGCCAGATCCCAGGGACCACCCTGGGGCCCCTTTTGCCTGTACTGAATGCCGTGCCACACAACTCTCAGAGGATTGAGGTAGGCAAGCATCCGAGGACAAGTTTATGTGAAGGAGAAGTTCCCCCACCCCCCCACCCCCTTGTTCACTGATTAACTAGGAGAGAAAGCAGGCTCTATTAATCATTGTTATTACTGTTTCAGAATCCCTTTGTTATGAGGTTGAACAAACAGCCGAGGATAAGGGGTCAAATAAGAAAGATCTGTGGCTGGTCCTGGCTTTTCTTTTTGTATATAGAGTTATGGATTTATTTGCGTGTCACATTCTTCCAAAGCAGTGTGCAATGTATAGCACTTCACAAAGCGCGCATCAAAGTCGCTAGTAATGTCATAAGCTACTGAAGGCTTAAAAAACCGTAGCATGAAATTACAATATCCCTCCCCACCTCACCTCGGGCAAACCGCAGGAACATTTAAACACAAATTATGTGTTTCAATTAATTATGCATTTTATTATGGGTGCCCTAGGGTTTCTGCGGGAAAGGGGATGATTCAAGCCTGTTTAAAGACAAGAGTTTCTCTTGCTGTTCAATGCGCCTTTTGCTATTTTTATATGTATTATATTACAGCTTAGATGGGTGATGATGTTGCTGTGTTTAAAGAATAACAAAAAGTCAGTTAGTCACAGCTTGCTAAATTTTATCGCTGCTTTCTAAGGAGATAATCTGCAATAATTGCATCATCTATTCCCTTATTATAATGGTAGCCTCATTTGTATCAATTACAATTGCCAGTTTTCCTGTTTGCATGACTCATGACTCAATTAAGCATGTTGCTTTGGGGCCAATATTTGCAGTTTGATGGGGAGGCCCAATAAGTTTGCAATCAGAAGATGCCAAGATCCTTTGTAGCATATAGCTAACAAAGATACATTTCTTAGGAGAACAAAGAAGCAGGCATAGTGTCTACTCACTATGCTCTGAGTCAGTTTGGAGCTTGAACCCAATCCTTTGTCAAACCTTGCAGAATTCCTTTTACTTCCCCTTATAGCGATGTGGTTTAACTTTGAATCCCTGTATCAATCCCTGCAGGTCAATTTCCTCAAGCAAGGATGTGGGGAGGATAAAATCTGCCAAAGCAACCTGCAGCTGAAATACAAGTTCTACTCTCGTGTTGATGATGCTGTATTCCAACCTCTGCCTAGGTATGAACAAAATCAAAATTCCCATTTGATGGTAACAGTGATGTTGTATCTCAAGATTCTTCTAGGATCTAGAACTATCAGTGTAACCGATGTATCAAAGAAGAAATGAATCTGCATTTCCAAGGTGGCTTCGCAGTTTCAGCCTTTTTGGAGGTATTGCCCTTAATTAGCTTAGACTGTGGATGAAGGATCAAAGTGTCAGGATTCCAAGTAACAAACCCAGCAGAATCAAAACTCCAAGGCAGGCACATTCCTCAAAGTATAGATTTATTAGGCACGTCATATTGGCACATCTGGGGAAACCCGATTCCGCGCCCCCTTTGGGTTTCCCCCTAATTAAAAATAGAGTTTTCCCTCCCCTGCCCATGCAGTCCATCACGTGGACCAATCGGGTCACAGTCCAAGGGTCACTCAATCTTAGACCCCACCTCCTTGCACCTAGTGGGAAAACTCTTGGTTCTCAAGAGAAAGAATTTTATTATGGCTGCAATCCCCCAGCTATCTTTTCCTCCCCCCCGCCCCTCTCTCCCATTCCCACAGCTTGACTTTCTTCACTGTGGCAGCCCTGAAGTGCCAAGGGGGAAAATGGTTCCCGGGGCTGATACAAAGTCCATTTGAGGAAAGAATATTAGGGGTTTTAAGAGGTAAGATAAGTGCATAAAGGAAGTGCAATAAGAAGCTCACATTTTTCATCTACCCATTATGAAGGAGCCCTGGCTGAAGTTGGCTTAGGTTAATGAGGTAATCCAATTAGAAATTTTCATTTTGACTGTTTCCTAACTTGCCATAATTACGTTAGATCACCATTTCAATTATCACCTTTGTTTCTTTCCTCCAGAGGTGATGATGGCTTGGATGTTTTTTCTATGAGTGATCAGAAAGGCATCGCCCTTGGAATCTCTATCACCAACTTTCCTTCAGTCGCTGCTGAGCCGCAGCGGGATGGCGATGATGCCCATGAAGCCATGCTGCTTATCTCACTGCCATCTACTTTGACTTATGCTAGTTTGCGGCACTACAATGCAACGGTACCTTTTGGAAAATGCTGCATGGTGTAGCTCATGGGGAGAGCCATGGGAAGGGCTGGTCTGAAAGACTGATTGACTGACAGAAGCCTAATGGTGTTGGAGAGATGGCAGTGTCACCTGAGATGGAAAGCTGAGTGAAGTTTAAAGACGTGGTTCTCAAGGGACTCCACGACACAGTGAAACAGATTGCTAAACACTGTAGAACATCTGGGTTTGGGAATTAGTGATGCCGTAGGTGGGATTTGAAGAAGGATTCCAGCTGGGCTGGCATGCTGGTGCTAGGAGTTACAACACAGAGATGGAATGTATAGCTCTGTGGGCTATGACTAAAGATACTATTGTTAAGCTGGCAGAGGCAAAAGGAGAATGCTTCTGGAGGCAGGGAGGGTTGTACCAGGATAACAGAGACCCATAGAGAGTTGCACAATTATAAAGCCCAGAAGTTATGAGGATGATAGGGCCAATGAGAATTGCATTGGAGCATTCTCAGTTTTAGAGGCGAAGTGGATAAAGTAGGATTGTACTTGCTTTATTTAAGAAAAACACTGGCAAGAGTGATTTTGAACAATGGTATCATTCTGATGATAATGTCATAGAAGTGCTACTGTTTCTTCCTCTAGGGGTAGAAGCACTTTCAGGGCTGTATATATTCATTCAGGTACAGATTCAGAATATTTAAATACATTTTTAATCATTAATATTGTTTGAAGAAAGGTAGATAACGTATTTTGAAATTCTTGATACTTTCTCAGATGCATGCACATTCTCACACAAGGAAAAAAAAAAGACTACACAAGTTCCTAACATTTTTATTAGGTCCAATTTTAGCAGTGGTGGGTTTCAGAATTTTTTACTACCGGTTCTGTAGGCATGGCTTGATGAGCATGGCAGGGGAAGGATACTGTAAAATCTCCATTCCTTCCCCACTCCAGGGGAAGGTTACTGCAAAACCCCCATTTCCTCCCGATCAGCTGGGACTTGGGAGGTAGAGAATAGATGGGGGCGAGGCCAGTCAGAATTTTTACTACCAGTTCTCTGAACTACTCAAAATTTCCACTACTGGTTTTCCAAAACTGGTCAGAACCTGCTGAAACCCACCTCTGAATCTTGGCTATCTTTTTCTCAATTCCTTCAAGTGCCAGATTTTGGAAGAGTAAGATACCAGTACATAAGGGTCCAGATATGTAAAAACTGATTGTAGTTGAACCTTTCTTGCTTTTCATAGGAGAAGATCCCAATCTGTGTGTCTAACCCTAATGCTACACATGTGGAATGTGAACTTGGCAACCCCATGAAACGTGGAGCACAGGTGAAGGGCAGTTCCTCTTTGTTATCTCTCTCTGCAAAACAGAGTTTCCTTTGCTTCTCTAGAACTCTTACTTCCAACCCTATTTCTTCTCTTCTTTCTACCTCCAGTTTCGGTTCTACCTTGTTCTGAGTACTTCAGGCATTACCTTAGAGACCACAGAACTGGAAGTAAACCTAGAATTGACTACGTAAGTAATTCCTTTCTGGAATCTCTTCCAAAAGCCATTTTGTTTCCCAGGATTTAAGGAATGTTTCTGTCTTCCTTGCTTATGTAACAATATCCTGTTTCCTTCAAATCATCTCCTTGACTCTCTACAGATCATGGTCATGGGATCAAATACATCCCTGATCCTTTCTTTATGTGCACTGCATGTAAAAAGCTTTAATTGTGTGGTTGTAATCACAGCTCTGGTATTTTTTACTCCTCTGTGGGTGATTCCCATTCCCTACACAATTTAATCATGCTAAGGTTATTCCCAAGACACAGCTTGGATTTGCTTGAGTTTTCTATATTTAGGTGAGCAGAGCTTCTTCAAATCAAGTTTGCACGGGTGTCAGGAAACAAGTTGAATATGAATGGCAGAAATTGACCTGTCCCCTTGGACAAAGACAGGATATGAACTAATAAACATAAATATATGCACCCAATCTTACCCTGCTGAACTCCTGTATTTCCTTCCTCACAGGATCTCCGAACAGCCTGCGTTGGCCCCAGTGGCAGCTCGAGCCCGAGTGATCATGGAGCTTCCTCTCTCAATTACTGGGTAAAAACAACTTGGGAAGCATTTGTTTTGCCCCAAATAATGAGGTCTTTTTTTTTCTCCCTCAGGTTAAGATACATTGATAGCCAAGACTCTATTCACACGCCTATTAAAAATGATTGAAAGAAACTACCTTTTTCATTCAGCCAAACAGTCTGGGATTGTAATGGCGAACCTTTCATCAGAAATTCATGACATTTGACATTTTCTGAATGTTGAAAGTTCAGAAAATGCCTACCTTGATTCTGCTGACGTGCCTCACACCCACAAACACGCATGTGCGCACACACACACACACACATATGGACAAAAGAGAAACACTTCTTAAGAAAAGAGTAATAAATGACATTAAGTTATTTAAATTTGCCATTGAATAGATCAATAAACAAATACTTAAATAATTGTAAATATTTTTCGAAATGCCTATCTGAGGCAGCTTCGAGTCACCTGAGGCCTGGAAGTTTTGGAGAATGATCTTGGAGCTCAGAAAAGAGTGGGAAAAACCCATTCTCACATGCTTCTTGGAGGTCTCGGAGGCTTTATGAGACCAGGCCTTTTCCTGCAACTTCCAGAGGGTCCAAAAGGCCTGGCATGTCACCAAAAATGGCATGGTGTGTCACCTATAACAGGGGTCTCCAACCTTGGCAACTTTAAGTCTGGAGGACTTCAACTCCCAGAATTCCCCAGCCAGCAAAGCAAAGCAAAGCAAAGCTTTGCTGGCTGGGGAATTCTGGGAGTTGAAGTCCTCCAGGCTTAAAGTTGCCAAGGTTTGGAGACCCCTGGCCTATAACACACGTGACATTGCTGACTTAGAACTATCTGCGGGATGTGGATGGCTGACTTTCTAGCTTTCCGTCCCTTAGGACTTTCACCCATCTCTCTGCAGACTGCCTGAACCAAAGCAACTCTTCTTCAGTGGGGTGGTCCGGGGCGAAAGTGCTATGAAGAAGGAAAGCGATGTGGGCAGCCCAGTGAGCTTCAATGTGACGGTGAGTGATCCTGATGCCTTCAGAATAGAAATGTAGTTTTGTGATTACAACACCTTCACGTTGTAGTCACCTGTTAACATTTGAAGCAGGGTGAGGCAGCCTTGTGTCCTATGGTCAGTAATAAGGATTGTAAGAGTTACAGGTTAACAAAAAAAGATATTAATGTTAATGATATTTAGAATAATGATCTCCTATACTTCAGCTAGTTTGGCCCAGTGGTTAAGCCATCAGGCTAGAAACTGGGAGACTGTTCTAGTCCCACCTTAGCCATGAAAGCCAGCTGGGTGACTTTGGGCCAATTGCGCTCGCTCAGCCCAACCCACCTCACAGGATTGTTGTGTGGAAAATAGGAGGAGGAAGTAGTATTAGCTATGTTTACTGCCTTGAGGTACTAATAAAGTAATAAAGGTGGGATAAAAATCTAATAAAATAAAATAATACTTCCTAATCCAAGTGTCCCCATCACCCTGTCTGCAGCCCGGCACGATTGAGACCCAGGCTGCGCAAACAGCGGGCAACCACTTGGGCATGCAAAGCTGTGTTTGTGCAAATGGCAGGCAGGCATGAAACCATTCCCTCTCCCTTGCTGCCACTAGTTCCACCAGTCCACAGAGCTGGAAAGGTTGGGACCACTATCCTAATCAGTGGTTCCAGGTTTTAAAGAATAGTACTGTAATTATGTTTTAACTGAAAAACTTGATTAGTTTAAGGGGGGGGAAACTCTATAGAATAGAATAGAATAGAATGTGCCAATTTTCAGTATTCTGAATATCCTGTTGTTCAGAGGACATAAAAACATACCGTATTTTCCGGCGTATAAGACGACTGGGCGTATAAGACGGCCCCCAACTTTTCCTGTAAAAATATAGGGTTTGGGCTATACTTGCTGTATAAGACGACCACTCTTCCAACGCACACCAAATAAAAATTAAAAAACATCAACTGGCTCACCCACAATGTAAAAGCAGCTGTGCTAGACCCAAAATGGCCCCTGCAATAAGCAGGAACCTCACACAGCCACAAAAAAACAACTTTTACATTGTGGGTTTACACACACAAAATTCCACATACAGCTTTGTGAGATTTTGTGTGTTTGTGTAGTTAGAGTGAAACACTACAGAAACACATTAAATCTCAGAAAGTTGCACACATTTTATTTTTATTTTTATTTTTTTATTATTATTTTTATTATTATTTTTATTATTATTATTATTATTTTTATTTTTATATGAAAGCTAAATTTAAAACTTCCTAGCCTAAAACTTAGACCTAGCCTTTAAATGGCTAGGTCTAAAAAAGAACAACTAAAAAAACCCCCCAATTAACTATTTTTTTTAAAGCTCCCAAAGGGGGAAAAAACACCCAATAGAACAGGGGTCTCCAACCTTGGCAACTTTAAGACTTGTAGACTTCAACTCCCAGAATTCCTCAGCCAGCTTTCCTTTGCTGGCTGAGTAATTCTGGGAGTTGAAGTCCACAAGTTGCTTGCATCAGCAAGCAACTAAATCTCCCTGCAAGCAGGCAGGGAGATTTAGTTGCTTGCTGATGCAATGGATTGCAGGCAAGGCAAGGCAAGGCAAGCGTTGTGGCTTAAGGTAAGCAAGCTGGAGGTGGGGGGGATTTTTGCTACGGAGCAATTAGCAGGCAAAAATTAGCAGCTGGGATGGCCAGCGTTGTGTAAAAGGAAAGTTTTTCCCTTTTACACGGGGCTTGGCCATCCAAGCTCTGGCGATCCCAGCTGCACCAGCGTTGTGTAAAAGGGAAGTTTTTCCCTTTTACACAGGGCTTGCGTGTAACTCAGCTGATTAGCGGCAACTCAGCAGGCAATTCAGCTTGGCTCCTTAGAGCCATTTAAGGCTCGTCAAAGCCTTTCGGGCTCGTCTGCCTGGTTACAGGAGACCGACACCCGGCGTATAAGACGACCCCCAACTTTTGAGAAAATTTTTGTGTGTTAGAAAGTCGTCTTATACGCCGGAAAATACGGTACTTTAACTTTGGTTTCACCAAAGGAGTGAACAACCACTTTTATAGCAAAAAATAGAATAGAATAGAATAGAATAGAATAGAATAGAATAGAATAGAATAGAATAGAATAGAATAGAATAGAATAGAATAGAATAATAGAATAGAATAGAATAGAACAGAACAGAACAGAACAGAACAGAACAGAACAGAATTTTTTATTGGCCAAGTGTGATTGGACACACAAGGAATTTGTCTTGGTGCATACGCTCTTGGTGTACATAAAAGAAAAGATACATTCATAAAGAATCATAAGGTATAACACTTAATGATAGTCATAGGGTACAAATAAGCAATCAGGAAACAATATTAATATAAATTGTAAGGATACAATCAACAAAATTACAGTCATACAGTCGTAAGTGGAAGGAGATGGGTGGTGGGAACGCTGAGAAGATTAATAGTAGTGCAGACTTAGTAACTAGTTTGACAGTGTTGAGGGAATTATTTGTTTAGCAGAGTGATGGCATTTGGGAAAAAACTGTTCTTGTGTCACCAGTTGTTCTGATGTGCAGTGCTCTATAGCATCGTTTTGAGGGTAGGAGTTGAAACAGTTTATGTTGAAGATGCAAGGGGTCTGTAAATATTTTCACAGCCCTCTTTTTGACTTGTGTAGTATACAGGCCCTCAATGGAAGGCAGGTTGGTAGCCATTGTTTTTTTCTGCAGTTCTAATTATCCTCTGAAGTCTGTGTCTGTCTTGTTGGGTTGCAGAGCCAAACCAGACAGTTATAGAGGTGCAGATGACAGACTCAATAATTCCTCTGTAGAACTATATCAGCAGCTGTATTCTATGTATTGGATCATCAGTTCCATGTATTGGAACTCTCTGAGAATGTCTTTAAAAAAATTGGCTCAGCCTGTTTTTATGCTGGAGATATAATTTTGAAGAAAATTTGATAACATATTATCAAATATAATAATATAATATAACATATATTAAAGTAATATAACATATGTTATATTACTTTAACTAACTTCTTCAAAGATAGTTAAAGATTTAAACAGCAGTATTTGTTAAATCATGACTGGAAACTTTCACTCTGTGAAGAACACTGGATATATTTTTCTTGGGCTGTGGCAAAATGTGGTTATGTGTTAATGGTAGAATGTCTGTATCCTCCATTTCTTCTAAATGTTGATTTAATGAAATTTGTCACCTCTCATCAGCCTTTATACCATTAGTTCTGTACTGATGGAGAGGCAAGCCTAGACAATATGATTTGCTATGACTCAGAACCAGATTTAAAAATTGAATCACAACTTGGGAAAAGATGAAGAAACTTTCTTTCTTTCTTTCTTTCTTTCTTTCTTTCTTTCTTTCTTTCTTTCTTTCTTTCTTTCTTTCTTTCTTTCTCTGTCTTTCTTTTTCTTTCTTTCTCTGTCTTTCTTTCTTTTTTTGCTTATATAGACATATCTAAATATTTGTTAAAACATATATTAGGTGTTTAGCTTTGTTGTCTTGACTTTTTTTAATATACTATAGTATTTCTTGTACATTTCATTATTTCCTATGGAATAAGATCTAGGATGTGAAAGATACAAAATTGTGAGCTAGAGTTCTTTGGTGATACCCAATTTTTGCTATATATTACTGATTTGCTTCTAAGCAAAAAAAGTGAATTGAGAATTCTTCCCCATATTTTTTGAGGGAACGCAAATAACTCTTCTTTATTTTATTAATTCTTGGATTATTTATCCTTCAAGATCGTTAAAAATGTCTTCTTAAAAGGCAAAGTTCTTTTTTTTTCTTTTTTGCAATTTCTATCCTGTGTTTCCACTTTAAAAGGCTCTGCTAGAAATACTGAATTAGGGAGATATGTTTGAACATGTCAATATGATCTCCTGAGTTGCTTATCCCTTTCTTTGCCTTTACTAGGTCTCAAATAGAGGCCAATCCTTGAGCACCCTGGGCTCTGCCTTCCTCTACCTCATGTGGCCCTATGAAATTTCAAATGGAAAATGGCTTCTTTATCCCCTTAAAATGGAATTATTGAGCCATTCTCAGCATCGTTCAACCTGCACTCCTAATCCCAACCCCCTGGGCCTGGCTCTGGTAAGTACCATAGATTCCAGATAGTAGTGGGATACATTGGTAAGAATAGTGGACATCCTTCTCTTACTTTTAAGGGCAGATATATTTAGGGGTGACAAGTTCCAGATACTCTCCACTGTTTATAATATAGAAAGCACCCTTAAAGGAATTTATGATTTCCCCCTTTCAAATATTGGCTGTTGTTGTTTTTTGCGAATATATTTGCTCTTCATACTACAAATGCTTCGCATTCAGGGCATACATCTGCAAAAGGGAAATGTAATTTTTGTAGGAATATTCATGGTTCCAAAATCATTGTTGTAACTCAGTTGAATAAATTCATTATCCAGAAACTTAAATATATCTCAGTTGTACACTCTTTTCAAAAGGACAATCCATTTCATGTTCAGTTAGAATTCTGCCCGTTGAATTTTTTTTTTGTGGAAAAGCTAGATCTACTCCATTCCTGCAGCCCATGGAAGTATTTCAGATCCTCTCTACCTCATCTGCTTGCATCCTTTTTAACCATTTCCCTGTTGCCTTTCTGAGAAAGCTGTCAGAAAAGATTGCAAATGGCAATCACATGATTGCGGAGCACTTGGCAACTAGTTGTATATGTGAGCCAGTTGCCAAGAACCCAAAATTAGCTCATGTGACAGAGGAGGGAGCAACAATATTTTATGGGCCATACATCACTTTTCTAAGATTCTTGTAAGTTTGAATGGTCTTAAATGACTGGTCATACGTCAAGTAGTAGCTGTAGTGTAATATTAGCACAATAATGGTTGGATGACGGCAGAAGAAGCTATAAATCACTAGTGGGGAAATATTTATTTATTTATTTATTTATTTTTTAAAAAATTTATACCGCCCTTCTCCCAGAGGACTCAGGGCGGTGCACAGCCAACAGTAAACAAACCCAAATACAAAATTTAAAAGCAGTTTAAAAACATATTAAACAATTTGGCCCTAATCATTAAAAGTAAACCTCAATTAAAATTCCTGTTTAGGCCAGCCCAGCTTGTTGGAACAATAGAATCTTGAGGGCACGGCGAAAGGTGTGTAGGTCAGGGATCATCCATATCTCTGGGGGCAATTCGTTCCAGAGGGCAGGTGCCCCCACAGAGAAGGCTCTCCCCCTGGGGGCCACCAGTTGACATTGTTTGGCCAATGGCACCCTGAGGAGTCCCTCTCTGTGGGAGCGTATTGGCCAGTGGGAGGCTATTGGCAGCAGAAGGCGGTCTCGTACGTAGCCGTGTCCTAAACCATGGAGCGCTTTAAAGATGGTCACCAGCACCTTGAATCGCACCCGGAAGACCACTGGAAGCCAGCTCGCGCAGGAAGGGTGTTACATGGGTGCGCCGAGTCGCTCCCATAATTGCCCACACGGACGCATTCTGGATCAGTTGGAGCCTCCAAGTGCTCTTCAAGGGGAGCCCCATGTAGAGAGCATTACAGTAGTCCAGACAGGAAGTGACGAGGGCGTGAGTGACTGTGCCCTAGGAGTCCCGGTCCAGAAAGGGGCGCAACTGGTGAATCAGGTGAACCTGATAAAAAGCCCCCCTGGCCACGGCCATCACATAACTGTAAGATCCATTAAAAACATTAATACACATTTATTGAATTGCTTATTTGTTTCTTTCAAGAACCTTTATAATTTTCAGCCCCTGAACCTCTCAAAACAGTTTAAGTACCAGCAGTAAAAATGACAAACTGAAAAAGACATGATCAAAAGAAAATGGGATGAGAAAGGAAAGGAAGAGGGAAGAAAAAAAAAAAGCCAATGCAGGAACAAATTCTTGTCTTTTTGTAAACCAGTTATCTGCAAATTCATTTTGTTTTGTTGAGAACAGAAAATAGCAAATGTTTGCAGTGCCCCTCATTCAATGTTGTTGTTTTTCAGGAACCACCTCCTCAGAGAAGGAAGAAACGTGAGACTGAGCAGGCAGAAATGTCCAGCCCCTCACTGACTTATTGGAAAGGACGAAAAAATGCTACCTTAGTAAGTGAAGTTCGCTATTTGTCAGCAGTGTGTATTGAACACCATCTCTGTGAAAATGCCCTGAAAGTACCAGTAGTTAAAATGCTCTGCATGACATTTGGTATCTCTCTGGTCTACTGGGAAGTAGCGGCAAAAATACAGGAAATCTGCTAAAGATGTCAAAACTGTGATTTTCTGAAAAAGAGCCTTCAGAAGCTGGACTTACATGACAAATGATGGTGGTTTTTTTTTAAAAAAATTAAATATAAATACAGTGACCTTAGGCGGCTTACAGCATAATAAAAAGATAAAACAATTAAAAATTAAGAAAAAATAAAGACAAAAACCAAGAGGACAGGCAACATGGGGGTGGACTTCTTCTCTTTATCCCATTTTTTTAAAAAAATTAGATTTATATGCCGCCCTTCTCCAGAGATTCAGGGCGGCTTACAATGCGTTAAGCAATAGCCTTCATACTTTTGTATATTTTATACAAAGTCAGCTTATTGCCCCCACAAACTGGGTCCTCAATTTACCTACCTTAGAAAGGATGGAAGGCTGAGTCAACCTTGAGCCTTGAACTTGCAATAATTGCAGGCAGTTGAATGTTAATAACAGGCTATCTAGCCTGTTGAGCTATCTGAGGCTCGTTAGCTACCATTAACTACCCCAGCAAAAAGTGCGCCAGTCAAGGCTCTGGCCAGCCAACAGAACCAAGTTTTAAGGCTCTTATGGAAGGTCAGGAGCATGTGAGCTGATCTTGGTTTGGACAGAAGAATATTCCAAAGGATGGAGGTCATAGCAGAAAAGGCTGTTCTCCTGGACCCTGCCAGCCATTTCTTTGGCAGATGGGATCCCAACTAGGCCTCTTCTGCTGGAGCGAGTGGGATGGACCAATCCCATTGTGTTGTGATGGCTCCTCAAATACCGCTGAACCAAAGGTGGTATTCAGCAGATTCTGACCAGTTCTGGAGAACTGGTAGCGAAAATTTTGAGTAATTTGAAGAACTGGTAAATGCCACCTCTGACTGGCCCGCCCCAGAGGTGAAATGTAAAATGTGTTACTACCAGTTCTGTGGGCATGGCTTGGTGGTGGTGGTAATGTGACTGGGTGGGCGTGGCCAACTTTTTTAAAAAAAACTTTTCAAAGCATTTTTTCTAATGCTTTGAAAAGCCTCTGCCGATCAGGCAACTCAGCTGGGATCATCAGAGATTTTTCAAAGCATTTTTTTACCACCTCTTTGGCCAAGAGGTTGCAGAAAAAAATGCTTTGAAAAGCCTCTGACGATCCCAGCTGAGCCGCGCAATCATCAGAGGCTTTTTTTTTAACTTTTAAAAGCATTTTTTCATTGGAAGAGGTTGTAGAAAAAATGCTTTTAAAAGTAAAAAAAAAAAAAAGCCTCTGATGATCGTGCGGCTCAGCTGGGCATGGAAGGTGGGGGCGCAGGGATTTTTGCTACCGGTTCTCTGAACCACCTGCCGCCATCGCTACCGGATCAGGCAATCTGGTCCGAACATTTCACCCCTGCCCCGTCCCCATCTATTTTCTGCCTCCTGAGTCACAGCTGATCAGGAGGAAATGGGGATTTTGCAGTATCCTTCCCCTGGAATGGGGTGGGAACGAAGATTTTACAGTATCCTTCCCCTGCCACGCCCACCAAGCCATGCCACACCCACCAAGCCATGCCCACAGAACCGGTAGTAAAAATTTTTGAATCCCACCACTGCACTGAATCCATGTCATAAAGGGCTTTAAAGGTGATAATCAGTATCTTGAACTGGACCTGGAAGCAGACTAGCAACTAGTGTAGTTTGTTCAATAGGGACATTACATGTGCCACCCAAGGAGCCTTCAGAACTGTCTGCGTAGCATTCTGTATGATGATGAATTGGTGATTTTCTTGATTTCATTTATTACCCTATCCAGCATCATCTTCCAGCAGAATAATAACAACCACTAATTACTGTCTTTAATTTGTGGTGTAGGCGAGATTGGGCAATTCCAGGTAGATGCTCAGGATAGAGAGTTTTAGTAACTTTGAAGCTGCTGGAGTGGTAGCTTGGTGGTATGAAAGTGCTCCATGCCAGTAACCTATTACTTCTAAGTATGATTCTTGTGTTCTTCTATGACAGGAGTAAAACCTTGTGTAGTAAGACTATGATTGACTGATTGCTGAGGTAGAAGAAGGGTGGGATAACATAGGAAGCAGTTTTCCGGTGCATCAGGAGAAGCTCATTTCTGCTTAATCTCACATTCCTGCTCTAACTCATAAACCAATAAGGCAGGCAGAATTATTTTTATTTTTTTCCAGATTGGCTGTCTCCAGAGAGAATTAGTTCTTTAATGAATATAAAAGCCCAGCGATGCTTCAGAAAAGGATCAAACATGTATTTTGAAATGAGGTGATCTTCCAGAAGAATTTTAAACCCATTCATATAAGCAGTTTGCATAATGCCTGAATGGCACTTTGCTAGATGGGTATTAGGGAAATAAATACTTATGTGGAAATCAGGCATTATTACACAGTCCAAGTCTCAATGGTCATGGAGGCAGTGTCCAGTGACCAGACAGAAAGAGACATATCCACAGTCTAAAGTAGACAACAGGAATTGGGCAGATCTTGACCACAACATTTTAAAAATATTTTTTTAAATTTATCTCTAAAGTTAAAATTACAAAATAGAAAGGAAAAAAAAACATCTTGTTGTTTTGACCGCATAATGGTTGATATTGTGAAAAAAGGCATTATGGATAGTTCCTGCGGGAAAGTCTTGGTTTGGGGAAGGGGGAAAAACACTAACAGAACAGCTGAAGACAAATCTGAACTGCCTCCGGGTTAGGCTGTGGGATGACTCAAAGGTGAGATCATGAGGATGTGGTCTCTAAAAATGGTGAATAAGGTATCTTTGTTAGTGGAACATAAAGAGGAACTCCTGGAATCCATGAAGTCTGTAATTTTTTTTGTCTGAACGTAAAAATATTCAGGAATTGAATGGCTTCAAGTCAGAAATGGGCAACCTTTGCTGGCCAAGGACTGAATTTTTGGGGGGTGGGGTGGGCGGGAGACAATTGGTAAGAATGAGTTACGACAGGGGTCAGCAACCTGAGGCTCTTGAGCTGCATGTGGCCTCTCTGCTACGACTCCCTGTCACTCAAAATATGTGTCACAACTGCCAATGTGCGACACCCGCTGACATGCGATTTATTGAGCTTTTCAACTCCTGGTAGGCCAACCATGGATAAATCCAAGAAAAGTTTCAGAAGAAAACAGAATATTTAATTCAACTACATATGCTAGTTTTGTGGCCGCTCAAGAAATAGGCACGGGAAGGGTTTTGTGGGTCCCAGTGTTTTCTTTCCTGTGGGAAACGGGTCCAAATGGTTCTCTGAGAGTTTAAGGTTGCAGACCCATGAGTTAGGAGAATGGGAATATATTGTTATTGAAATGGCTAGTTTATATTATTATATAAAAGCAATAAGTTGAGGTTTTATGCTATTACTTCCTCCTGCTGCACCAAAAGGAGTTGGAAGTCAACTTTTTCTTTCTTTTTCACTTCTGCCCTACACTTTTCTCTTCCCTTTTTCCTCCTTTATTTTCCCCTTATTTCCTTTTTGCATTTTATGTTGTATTTTGATAAACTATTTTTTAAAAATAAAAAACGAGAATGGGAATGTATGTGTCTAAATCTGCCTAATTTTGACTTACCCTGGTATCTCCATCTATTACTTATGATACAACAGACAATTATCAACTTTCAGAAATCGTAGCCAAAATGGGGTTTAAAGGGTGTGAAAGAGGTCCCCTGCATCAAGTGAATCATGGGCTGATAAACAGGCTATTGTGATTATAGTCAGAAAGAGTCAAGAAAGGGGGGGATGGTCAGCACTGCAAAGCTATTCCAGTGAAGTTTTCTTTATAGAAAACACTGCCATAATGGGAGAAGGATATCTCTGCTGTAGATGAGACTATCAGATAGTCTTTCCCATCCTGACTCTTAATATCCTCAGTCACATTTTTTCCCTCCTGTTCAGGACTGTGTATTGGGCACTGCTCGATGTCTGCTATACAAATGTCCCCTCTACAGTTTTGACCGTTCAGCTGTGCTCACCATCTGGGCCCGTCTCTGGAACAGCACCTTCCTGGAGGTAAGTGTGACTCCCCCTGTTGGATGTTAAAAAAACACAGAATCATATATAAATGGATAGCGCGAAAGGGTATTTCCTTACAGACAGTTGTCCTCTTTCTTGAATTGAAGAAAAATATGTTTTAATGTATTATTAGCATATTTTTGGTGCTCTGTGACCAAGCTTTATTGAGCCTCAGCAGCAAAACTAAGAAGCACTGCTGTCCTTGCTGAATTAATGCACGATAATTTCAAGTGGTGGTAGGTTTATTTCCCAGTGTCTTTTTCTCTCCCACCCAATATTTACTGATGGGAAAATGAGTCATCAGCTGCTCTCTACAATACCTTTATGGGAGCTGCGGTAGCATAGTTAACACTGTGGCTTGCAGTCCTCAACTCCGGGGTTTTGGAACTCCCTATCACATAGCAAGTGATATACGGTAGTTTTTGTGATGTTATAAATGTGATGTTATAACTGTAACTAAGAGACTGTACTGTTCCCTGCAGGGTACTTGGGTGGCTTTTGACTATGCTGAATCCTGTTCCTTTTCCTCCTAGGAATTTGCTCATATGACATCAGTGGAAGTGATTGTTCGTGCCAACATCTCAGTGAGCTCCAGTATTCGCAACCTGGTCCTAAGAGATGCCACAACCCAGGTGGTGTAGCTTTATCACAACCCATTTCCCCTTTATGTTTTCCATGCGTAATATAAACAAAAATTGCAGCTTTTTAGCATCATTTCGCCCAGTTGTTGTCCTCCAAATGTCTTGGATTTCCATTTTGATAATTTCCAGCTTATAAGGTAAAACAGTATGCTGACAGAAGCTCATGGGAACTGAAGTAACACACATCTGGAGGGGACCAAGCCATGGAAAGTTTATGGTGTCCATTTCCTTCCTTACTGAACCCCCTACTGCTTCTGAATTAGGAAAGAGAGAGATCAGAGCTGGGATTCAGCCGGTTCTGTCCGGTTTGAGTGAACCGGTAGTGGCAACTGTGGGAGGCTCCGCCCATCCACCTGGACATAATGTGCGAGCAAAGAGCATATGTGGAAGGCCGTGCACATGCATGCACGTTCACATTTGCGAACCGGTAAGGAAGTGAATCCCACCTCTGAGAGAGATGTTACTAAAATCATTAAGTGCCAGATTTTGGAGAAGGCCTCACAAGTCATTGTTGCCCATTAAAAGAACAAGAAAGGGGCTGTGAGGCCAAAAGTGAAGGTGACCAAATCAACCTCTTCAATGAGTCATGAGATTTTGTATGTAAAAGCAGAACAGAAACTGTAATGGCTATTTCATTAACAGCAGTGTAACCTGCATTCCCTCTTGTATGTTTCGGATTTGCTCTCTCACTTTCTGCAATTTCTATTCCCCAGATTCCAGTGACTGTCTACTTGGATCCTGTTGTGGCCTTGACACGAGGTGTGCCCTGGTGGATTATCCTCATTGCAGTACTAGCTGGAATCCTAGTACTGGGCCTGTTAGTCTCCATCTTATGGAAGGTGAGCTGGCCAGAAAAAGAGCCAATGGTGGCTACTGAGAGAGCCTCTTGTCCCTGAACAGCCTTGATACCAAGGCAAATTTGATCTACAAACATACATGCATGCATTTTAAGTGCTTCTATGTCACTCCAGTCGAGCTGATAGTTCCAAGTTTTATTATATCCCAAAGCCACCATAACTGCTGTCTAACAGTATCTTCTATTTCATGGTGATTATTTCCACCGTAAGAATCCATTCCCTAGAGGCCATTCTTTGTAGCTGAAATGTTCCAGTGATTACATCCTTCCAGAACAATTGCACTAGATCTGCTAGGATTCACGGTATCTGCTAGGCCGCAGAGTTCTCCAACCTTGGCAACTTTACGACTTGTGGACTTTAACTCCCAGAATTCCTCAACCAGCACATGGGAGTTAAAGTCCACAAATCGTAAAGTTGCCAAGTTTGGAAACCCCTGTGCTAGGGAAAGAAGTATCTGTTGACAGGAGTCTGAAAACTCCCTTTCGGAGCTTGGTGGGGAGATGGTATCTGCTTGAATGCCTCCATGGACTCCGATGGGCGTTTAAAGGAAGACTTCATCTTGAGGAGCAGAAGCGTAGCAAGCCTGCTAATACTATTCCTACTTCCTTCTCCCAATTCCCAGTGTGGCTTCTTCAAGAGGACCAGTCAGGTCTCCAAGTACTCCACAAACTATTATCGGGCCCGGCTGGCGATACAGCCATCTGATGCAGACAGGCAGGCCATGGAGGCCTAGTGGTAATGCCTGGTCTCACCTACCTAACTGACCCTCCCCCTGTATGTGTATTGGAGTGTGTGACAGCACGATGACACAGAAATAGCAAATAATGGAATGCGGTTCCTGTAAGCCCACTAAGAGTACTAGTGCATGTTGTGTCCACAAACAGCAATCCCATTGTCTGTGTCCCCAAGCATATATGGAAGCATGTCAACAGGACTTGGCAGATCCTAACAGATAATAAGGTTTTACAGTCCTTGTCTGCATGTGCTCTGTGGGATGCAAAAATATTAAAGGTCACACAGTTGTAACTCCCAGTTGTGTTGCATCGTGTAACACAATGTAATTCAATATTGAATGCAATACAATAACACATGGATTATTAAGGGTATTATGAACAGTTGGCAAAGCCTAGAACCTTTACAGGTATTGGCAAGATGTGTATATGCACAACATAATTCTGAATCTATTTGGGGGCATGAAAGGTGTACTTATAAAGCATGAAGAACATATTCTCTTCCAATAGAAGAGAATATTTAGCAGAAGGGATCTTGGAGGTCTTCTAGTCCAACCCCCCTACTCAGGCAGGAAACCCTATACCAATTCAGACAAATGGTTCTCCAATCTCTTCTTAAAACCTTCCAGTGTTGGGGCACCCACAATCTCTGGAGCAGGGGTGAAATCTAAAATTTGTTACTTCCGGTTCTGTGGGCGTGGCTTGGTGGTGGTGGGGTAATGTGACTGGGTGGGTGTGGCCAACTTTTTTTTTTTTACTTTTAAAAGCATTTTTTCTACAAACTTAACAGGTTGCAGAAAAAAATGCTTTTTGAAGCTTCTGACGATCAGGCAACTCAGCTAGGATTGCCAGAGGCTTTTAAAGGCATTTTTTCCCCTACAACCTCTTCGGCTGAAGGGGTTGCAGAAAAAAATACTTTGAAAAGCCTCTGACGATCCCAGCTGAGCCGCGTGATCATCAGGGGCTTTTTTTAAAAAAACTTTTAAAAGCATTTTTTCAGCTGAAGAGGTTGTAGAAAAAATGCTTTTAAAAGTAAAAAAAGCAGCCTCTGATGATCGCGCGGCTCAGCTGGGCATGGGGGGGAGGGGCGCAGGGATTTTTGCTACCGGTTCTCTGAACCACCACTGCCATCGCTACCGGATCGGGTGATCAGGTCTGAACTGGGAGCATTTTACCCCTGCTCTAGAGGCAAGTCATTTTTCTGATTAATTGTTCTCACCATCAAGAAATTCTTCCTTAGTTCTGGGTTGCTTCTCCCCTGGACTAGTTTCCATCCATCGCTTCTTGTCCTGCCTTCAGATGCTTTGGAAAATAGATTGACCTTCCTCTTCTTTATGGCGACCACTTAGCTATTGGAACATTGCTATCGTGTCATCCCTAGTCCTTCTGTTCATTAAACTAGACATACCCAATTTGTAGCTCAGGGTTGAACTGTGGAGTCCTTGGTGCTCTCTCAGCTTGATTATTTTTGTGCAGATGTTTCATTACCTGGCTAACGTCTTCAGTGTAGAAGAGAAGGGTTTTGTTGTCTCTTTATATACAGTAGCTTGCTGTGTCAGTGTTAGTGGGGGGTAATGTTTTCTCTTGATTGAGTTGTTGTCTGTCTGCTGCTTGTTTGTCTGAACTGGTAGTTCTTTGATTAGAGTATTGTTTATTGCCTGATTGCTTGTTTGGTGTTAACATTAATATTACACCAATGTTTGTACATAAGTCACATTAAAGAATATACCATTGAGGCTGGATAGATGGGTGGAGCAGGAGTCAGGACTAATGGATTGGAGCTTCAGTTGATGCCCTTCTGAATGGGCCTAAAGAACAAATGGGTAGCTATAAACCGTAGCAAGGTAGAGTTGTATTAAGACAATATAGGGCCTTCTGATAGCATCTTACCCAAGGCCCCTCAAATCTTGAGTTATTGCATGGTGAGAAAGAACATGAAAGATGCCTATGAACATTGACACTATATAAGAATACATTCAATTGTTTCCAGTGGATAGGAACAACTCTAATAATTTAATTTTCATCCAATCCAGCTTTATCTGCATTCTTGCCACCATCTATAAAATGATGTGCATTTGATCTGGCTGATTTTTCATAAGAGCTACAGGACTCTGTTGGGCAGGAAAGAATTATTGTTCCCCATAATTCTTGTTATTAATGAAGTGTGCACTAAAATACAAACACTGGGGTATGGGATTCAGCATCTAGTTTGGGGCTAGGAGAGCACACAGGAGGGAATCTGAATATCATTGCAAAAGGATAAGTTTACGGTAAATGAATCCTCCTATGTGTCAGAGAGCCTGATAATAGATCAGTCTTCTACATGCATCCCTTAAAGTCACCCTCCTTTATTTGCAGTCCAAACTGGAAATCTGATTTTAAAAAACACTCTAATAATATTTATTAGAAGGATTGAGGTTAGAATGCAAGTACTCTTATTTTTAGATAGGGCACCAAAGGTAAAGGTAAAGGTTCCCCTCGCACATATGTGCTAGTCGTTCCTGACACTAGGGGGCAGTGCTCATCTCAGTTTCAAAAGCTGAAGAGCCAGTGCTGTCTGAAGATGTCTCTGTGGTCATGTAGCTGACTACATGACTAAACGCCAAAGGCGCATGGAATGCTGTTACCTTCCCACCAAAGGTGGTCCCTATTTTTCTACTTGCATTTTTTATGTGCTTTCAAACTGCTAAGTTGGCAGAAGCTGGAACAAGTAACAAGAGCCCACCCGTTATGTGGCACTAGGGATTCAAACCACTGAACTGCTGACCTTTTGATTGACAAGCTCAGCGTCTTAGCCACTGAGCAACTGCGTCTCCTAAGGCACCTATATATAGATAATTTAGAGCAGTAAAACATGTCCATTTCCTCTCATTGTTTTGATGAAGGTGGCTGGAAGCTTGTCCAATTTTTTTTTTGAGGACAGGACAATATATATCTGTTCCTTATTTTTCTTAGTGTAAAAAATAACCCACCCACTTCCCCCTCCAGTGTATTGGACTTCTGTTTTCAGAATTTTTCCAGAAGTTGACAGAGATTTGTGACAGTTGAAATCCCAACACAACTTGAGGGTCCCAAAAGCTGTATGTTCTAAATCAGGGGTCTCCAACCTTGGCAACTTTAAGACTTGTGGACTTCAACAACTCCCAGAGTTTGTGGGAATTTAAGTCCATAAGTCTTAAAGTTGCCAAGGTTGGAAACCCCTGTTCAAAATGCATGGTATGCGTTGAGTGTTTCCATCCCATTAGGTGAAGTGTGAATAGGTGCTGGAGTTAACCTATGACAGAGAGTTAATGGGCGGAGTTTATGGCTTAACAGCCGAACTCAAGAACCCGTCTCCTAGCATTCATGTGGTAATGGAGGGCAATGCTATCCTCATTGAATTCACAAAGTGGCTTCCTCTTTTCCAGCTTGGCTTCTTCAAACGTGCCCACTACGAGAAAGCCAAGCTACCCCAGTATCATGCAATCAAGATTCCACGCCAGGAGCGCCAGCTTTTTCATGAGGAGAAGACAGGCACCATCACCAAGAAAGACTGGGTCACTAGCTGGAGTGGAGACAGTGATGGCCATGTTCCCATTTCATCCTAATTACTTCCCTCTTCTTGCACGTTCCTGGCGATAAGAAGACTGCTTCTTAAGGAGGGACCTTTTAGTGGCACCAGCCAAGCTCACTGGAGCTGTGCTCTTGGCGTGCTTTTCTCTCTACGTGTTGTGCAGGCACTGGATGACCCTTTCAGGGGAGGTACAACAGACACTTGTGGGGAACTAATGCTTAATGGTGGAGGTTGTGCCGATCGATTTGACAAGGCCAAACCTTTGAAGAGTTTTTACTTCCAGGGATTTTGAATTTTCTTGTAAAGTTGAACAGTATCTGATGAGAAAAAAAGAGCCAGCCTCTGTTTGAAGAAATGCTCTCTCAGTCATCAGCCAGGGCGAAAAGACCAATGAACTGTGCACCCTGATGTTGAGAGCTGGAACTGCAACTACCTTTGGGTATGTGGGCCATCAAGTCGACCTTGACTCTAAGTACAAATCTCCGCAGTTTTCTCGGCAACATTTTCAGAAGTGGCTTACTGGTACCATTTTTCTACATCTGGGGACACCACTGCAAGAAGAGCAGGAATATGTTGCAGGATTTGGTCCTTTGAAAATGAGGAGAAAATGGGTTGCTTGAGCGGCATACAAGGACTCAAAGCCTCTCTTTGTGTGTATGTGTGGTTGTGTGTGTCTGTATGTGCTTGCGCACAGGTGTATGCGCATGCAGAGGATGACTGAGTGACAGAAACTGCCTTCTTTTGAGCATGATTGCTGCCTTCCTGCCATCTTTTTAGTAGTTGTCATTGTCTTAATTCATATTAGAAGCACTAGAAGCATATTCAGTTGAATGTGACAGGACAGGCTTTCAGTATTGAAGGTTCTTATTACTATGTTTAAAGACAATACTAAAATATCTCTTGGTTGCTTGTCGTCTTCCCCGAAAAAGGTAAGACTCCAGAGGCCCTTCCCTATCCAATCATAATAGATGTCTGTCTGATTTCTGTCTCTGTCATAAACAAACACACATATACTCATAACTCTCTACCCATTGATTTCCTTCCTTTCTTCCTTCCTCCCTCCCTCCCTCCTTCTCCACTCCACTCCACTCCTTTCCTCTCCCTTCAGAACACAGCAACCTATCTCATCAGCTTACTGTGATGCTAGAGCTGATAAGCAATACTTATCAGAAAGGTCAGATGAATTTTGAATAGCAGAACTAACCAAGTTCAAAGGAAAGTCAACCCCCCCCCCCAAAAAAATAAAAATAAAGCCCAATTCAAGCAGTTACTATTCCTGCTCATCTGCACTGTCTTTCTGGCCTTTATGCTTAATGGAGATGCAAAACCATTTTTATGCCACAAAAAACCAACAAAGATAAAAGAAGAATGCTGCATGTGATAGAGGCTGGCTTCTCATCAAAACTATTAAATGGCTTCACTACTTTAGAATCCTGGTGTGTATATTTAATGAATTTTATGACAGATAAGTCTTTAGAGGCTACTTTTCATTGAGGCATTATAGTATCCAAGTCACCATTCACTCATAACATTAAATTAATATGGTTTAGTTTTAGTTTAACATGACGTGTGAACTAGTCCAATATAGCTGTGCATTATATGCAAGCGGTGCTACTGTAGCTTGTTCAACAAACAGTGCTTTAAGAAATCCATTTTAGTTTTATATTTTTAATGCAACTGTTGTTTCCCACTCCAGGGGACAAAAATACTCTGAGATCAGCTTTGATTTTATTGATAGGATTATCTCAGATGCTTTTCTCAAGTTTCTGTTCTAATGACATTTGTTCCTAATCATGACATCAAAATGATGAAATGTGCATCGTGATATGATCATGTAAGCTCTTCTCTTTCATACTTGCATCAGGAGGTCACATAGAAACACATAAGGGGGTGCAATTTGTATTGTAACACTGAGACATGAGTTTTGTCAATTGCTCCTCTTTACAATTTTTAATGAAGGTGCCTACTGTCCTGTATGAACCATTCAGGAAAATAAGCATGTTCTTAGGGTACCAAGGGAAAAAACCCTAGAATTGTCACAATTTCCTTTCAGAATTACCATTTATGGTTTGCATATATGAAATAAGTTTCTCACCCTCATTGCATATATGAAATAAGTTTCTCACCTAATTTGTCTTTTTCTCCCTAAAAGACAAATTAGCAGAAACATAAGAGCAGCTGTGCACAAACATATATTATATAGAAACTGGTCTTTGCTTAATAGGGACAGTGATCTCAGCACAACTGTGGCAAAAAAAAAAAAAAGAAAAAGAAAAAAGGAGCTTTTAAAAAATTGAAGCATTTCTCAAATCATCTATATGGCGCATTGCAGACAGATCCAAAGCAAGAACCTGCAATAAACCCAGTAAGCCGAAGCATAGTTGTATTGTTGGATACAGCAAAACCCATCAATAATCCTGTGAAGATTGAATGTATGGAGTATGCTGTTCAATTAATGAAAGATTGTACCCCAATAAACCTGTTTTTAAGGTGCTATGAAATGTATTGTTGTTGCCATCATGGCTTCAACCACAGTCTAATTCAGAAAGTTCTGATACAGTATGGTCAACGTAAGTCGTCCTGCAGTGGAAGTGGCTTCTACATTTAGATCCAATCACCAGCTGGCAAAGCTAGGAAGCATTCTCCATTGAAGAAAATGACAGTTAAAGGGAAGAGGAGGGATTCAGTAATCCATACTTTCATCAGGAACAGATTGATTAAGGTTGCATCTATTTGACAATTTGCAGATGCCGCATTGCTTGAAGGATAATGATTCCAAAGAGATTTCACATACATACAGTATACTTATGTATCACACATTCCATTTTCCAGTGAATAGTAAAAGCTTTATATTTCAGAATTCATATATGAAATCTTGATCTCCAGCATTTATCTGCTGTGAGTGTAGCAGCAAAATCAAAATGGCTAACCTGAATTGGGAATAAGGAGCAATGCTTCGACCACCAGGGATTTGCAATATTGTTTTTTAACCTCTTTTCCATATTAGCAAATAGAAAGCCTGTAATTGCATTTTTGTCCTTTATGGAAGTAACTAATCCATATCTATCTGTCATATACCAGTTCATTTAGATTCCCCTAGTTATAAATATAAGGAAAATATAACAAGCATAAGAATGCTATATAAAACAATAAGGCTTTGGTTGTGCCAGTTTTCAGTATTCTGAATATCCTGTTGTTCAGGGTACATAAACACATACTTTAACTCTGGTTTCACCAAAGGAGTTAGCAACCACTTTTATAGCAAAGAAGAATAGAATAGAATAGAATAGAATAGAATAGAATAGAATAGAATAGAATAGAATAGAATAGAATTTTGTATTGGCCAAGTGTGATTGGACACACAAGGAATTTATCTTGGTGCATATGCTCTTGGTGTACATAAAAGAAAAGATAACGTTCATCAAGAATCATAAGGTACAACACTTAATGATAGTCATAGGGTACAAATAAGCAATCAGGAAACAGTATCAGTATAAATTGTAAGGATACAAGCAACAAAGTTACAGTCATACAGTCATAAGTTGGAAGGAGATGGGTGATGACACTGCTCTCAACCCTACTGTCCACCATCAGGAAAAAACCTGATCACAGGAATACTTCCCATGGAAGCATTTTGGGAGAAGAGAACCAATTTCAAAATTTTTGCAGTGCTCAGCCTTCTAAACTCACTAGATTTAAATAAATACAATGCAGATGGAAAAAACCCTTTAGTGCTAAAAGCCTCTCTTTATGTGAGCATTGTAGGAAAAGAATATCAGTTTATGGTAGCAAAAAAAGGTCTCATAGCACCTTTTATTGCATTTTATTAAAATAAACACCTTAAAATTGGTTAGGTGAAAAAGGTATTCCCAGATTCTTTCTGACTCTCTGTGAAGTGTTATGAACATTCCTGAACTGAAGCTGCTATTCAGAATATTTCAAGATGTTCCAAATAAAAATTTAATGAGCGAGCGGGTGTGATTCCCTGCTATTCATCTTGTCTAGCCATCACACCATGCAAGTCTATATACTCTTAGAATCAGCCCTGTATATTCATAAATAACTGCACTTTGGTGCTTAGCCCTAAATAAAATTAGTTGCTATGGCATTATTAGCATCATGTATGTGGCGTGTGGCTGAGAAGGAAGATGGTTATAAGGCAGCCACATTAATAGAAAGATTTAGGACCAGAAAGCTGGAAGGAGAGGCTCCTGCAGCTACTAAAAAACCAGTCCTGATCTCAGAAGTGGTTCAACACTTTGCTTGTAAAGCAGCTCAAATGCCTTCTCTATAGGGCAAAGAGGAGATCTTCAAAGTATTTTTTTTTGTGGTCCAACTATATCACTTACCAGAGATGAAGCAGGCTTAAACCTCCTTATTTTTTGAATTAAAGATTTTTGTAGATCAAAAATGGGGAAAGAAAATTGTTAAAATACAAAATATTTAGGCAAAAATTCACAGCAAGAAGTCAATACACCTGTATCATGTTCAGATTTATCATTGCTATGGCACAGAATTTAGTCACCATTTTAGAGACTTCGTTAGTCCTGCTCTTTTAATGCGAAACACTTCTATCCTGCATTCCCACAAGTACATTTTCAGCCACCTTGATTTCTTCCATTTCTGAATATATATACAAAAGCACACTGGACAGGGGATATTATTGAATCTCTCAAGCAACGAAGCTTACAAAAATTTTGATTAAAATTGTTGAAACAGTGCTTAGCAAACTGAAGGATGGCCACTTTTTAGATTCAGAAAATGTGGAGATCTCTAAATTAAACACTGCCTCCCATGATTTTGACTTTCTAAAAGCATAGGAGCGGATGATTTGTGAGAATAAAATTATAGCTCCACATGTATACATTTCTTTTTTCCTATTCTAAAATAATGATTATAGCTGCATAAGTGTATGCTTCCTATTCCTATTCAAAGCCCTTTGAAATTATGTTTTGGATGCAAGTCTCACCTAGTGTGCAACAAGAGGCAGCTGGTCAGGAACAGGTTCTGGTCAGTGAATGTGAGAAAACTGAGGCAGAGCACCAGTTATTATGCTTTGAGAATCACTGATAAGTATTTTGCCCCCATCACTTGGTACTTGGGCCTCAAACTGCCAACCATCTGGTCAACAAGCCCAGCATCTTAATTAGCTAAGCTAATATGATGCATATAATACATAATATAATGCATAAAGATACGTTGTATCTATTTTGTCATAGCACTAGATCTCTTTTCAAATTTATCAAGTGCACCTCTCTTTTACTACTATGGCACAGGAAGCAAAACTATTGACAAATTCATTATTGATGCTTTAGGATATACAACATCAGTATGACACCCCAACTCTTAATGGCCTAGCAGATGTACAGTACAGTTCAGGGATATAGAATCTGCAACTTGTTCTTATCAACTGGGTTTAAATAATAATAATAATAATAATAATAATAATAATAATAATAATAATAATAATAATAATAATGTCAGCTGATTCTTTTAGCTGAAGAACAAACTATCACTCCCACAACTGGCTTTAGCTTAATTAATTTGAACATTTACCCTGGCAGTTATCAAAGGATTAAACTTCCTCCCTCAATTTCAAGAAAAATAAGTAAAATACCTTATCTTTCATGAATAGATGAGTCAATGAATACCAATCCCTTTTACAGAGCGTAGACCTGGGAATGGCTATAATTAAAAATCCAGATCTCTAAAAAAAATATTGATGGCAACTTAGTGCAAAAATAGGTTGTTTTTGCCGTAGCTGCTTTTTCCAAATTGCTTGACTTAAATATTGAGAACATTCTGTATAAGCAAAAGAAGACTGTAATAATAGTTTAACAAAAGCTGTAATCTTTGAAGGAGATTTAATGGCAGCAATCCTAGAGGATGCTGTGAAGAATTAAAGACTAAATCTCATAGCATATGGACAAGGCATAAACAAAATCTATTTTAATGAATTACCCAGCTTTTTAGAGAGAGAAAAGAAGAAATAAAATTATTTTAAAATCCTCTTCAAAAGGCTCCAACAGTTAGACATTCTACTCCCCCTTCCCACCTAAAAGGAACTCTGTCCCAACTGCCAGTTGCTTTATATTAACACGCTCTGATTCGCTAAACTGGGTGTGGGCATGGCCAGCATGTGACTCATCCGGCATGTGGGCTGGGACATTCTACTCTCCCTTCCCCTTTGTTCCAACTGCCAGTTGCCTTATATTAACACGCTTTGATGCTACAGAGTTACACATTCTACATTAAGTTTCAGGCTTTAAGTGTCAATTTATCATGCCCGATCACATAGTTTCGTAGTGAAGCATGGGTGTCCAGCTAGTGTGTGTGTGTGTGTGCGTGACACACATATATCACACATATATAAGATAACTGTGTTAAATATAAATATGTAGTGTTTCCAACCTATATGGTCCAGAGCTTTCTTTTGCCAATTGGGCCCACAATACTTGCTGATGTCATCGATCCATCTTGTTTTAGGTCTCTTTCGTGGATGCTTTTTATCAAGTGGGATCCATTCTATAACTACCTTGGTCTACCTACCATCTGTTTTTCTTGCTATGTGAGCAGCCCATTTCCATTTCAATTCTTTTACTCTCTTGATGATATCATATACTTTCGCTTGTTCTCTAATCCATGTGCAAGTCTTTCTATCTTGTCTTATAATGCCGAGCATGTATCTTTCCATGGCTCTTTGTGCCACTTGTAGCTTTTGTATCGATTGTGAGCTTAGTGTCCATGTTTCACTGGCATATATTAGAGGAGGTACCATACACTGATCCAAAACTTTTCTCTTCAGGCATAGGGGGAGGTTGTTCTTGAATATTATGCTTAGCTTGCTGAATGCCTGCCAACTATTTTTAACACACTGTTCAATTTCCTTTTTTGTATCCCCTTCGAGATCTGTTGGGCAAAGTATATCTAATGGTCTACCACGTCTAGTTTTTCTCCACATAATTTTTTTCTTTAGTTAATTTATTAAACATAATAAATATTTGTTCATTTTGGTCCGTAATGTTCATCTCTTCCAAATCTTGGAACAGAGCAAAGCAATTAATGTCAAAATCACTGTTCTCCTCTAACAGTTTATCACTCTTTATTTTTGTTTTTTGTGATGTCTTTATCATTTTCATACACTCTTTTCGACAGTTTATCTTCACTTTATCTTGTACCATTCTATGGTCACTTCCAATATTAAAATGATTGATGACAGTACAATTGCAGAATATAGTTTTATCACATCATGATGTAGTCAATTTCACTTGTGTGTGTGCACACACACATATATACATAAAATAGGAGACCTATTAAGCTGCTGTCATCTTTGCTGCTACTGAGTTAACAAATCTTATATTTTAAAAAGTTGCGGTAGGCATTCAAATCAAATTGACTAATATGTTGATTCTTGGCACATAAACCAGCTGATGTGCACATCTGCAATGAATTAGAGATTAAGTTATAACTCATTCATAATAAATTATACCCATTTTTCATTAACAATAACACAAACAGCAAAAACATTTCTACTCTTGCTTTGGCATCAATATCTTTGCTACCATCTCTAATTGCTATACAGTACCGCCGTATTTTTTAAAATAAAGATCAATTATAGATTGATTAATTAATCAATCAATATTTTTTTAAGACTGACCAAGGGGTTTTGGTGAGCGAGATGTACCCAAATTACTACACCATGGGGACTGCTTCCAGGCCAAGGGACATCCACTTGTAAATCCTGGATTAATTGCAAAGTCTCAATCTTTAACACAGGTTTTTGTAACACATGACATAAAATGAATGTAACTCAGGATCACGTTTCTTGCTTAACAATTACAGTTTCCAAGACTTGATGATCCATCTATATAGATAGATGGTGTGATGGCTAATTATGTTTGTGCTATAAATATAAAGTTTGCTTCCAATTAGATAAAATAATCTTTATTATAATATTTTTTTCTGTGGGACTCTTGGCACACATTAAAAATGAAATTCTGTTGCCTGCCCTCAAAAGTGTACACATAACACACATATAGATATGCTACAAACATACATATGTATATACCTACACACTATAAATACTTATGAATGTTAATTACAGTTATCCCAAAATCAGCCATTTCCTTCATCCAATGCCTGGACTGAGGTTTGGTGACCGTTTAATTCCAAATAATGCACAGACACACACTAACTAATGCAATGTCTCCTGGCACCCAACTGCAACTTTTTCGAGGAGTCCCAAAAGCAAGGCGAATGCCGTCCCGTTATTTCTCCTCTGCAACTAATATTCAGAGACAGAAACACGAGCTTCTGTTAACAATTGTACATCGCTGTCAAACCAAAAGGAGACTCGGGTGGATTTATTTGATTCATCTTATTATAGTGGCTAAGACACTGAGCTTGTCGATCAGAAAGGTCGGCAGTTCGGCGGTTCCAATCCCTAGTATAGGTCTCCTGAGTGAGCAGGGGGTTGGACTAGATGACCTCCAAGGTCCCTTCCAACTGTGTTACTGTTAAGCAATTCAAGCCACGGTCCTCTCTGCACTCTGTCCATCGTATTTCGTATTTCTTCTACAAGGCTGAGAAAATAGTTTTTTAAATCTAAATGTCTGTGGCAAAGCGAAACCCTCATGCCAGTCAGAAGGTGTGCAGGTACATCGGGAAATGAATGACATAAATTGAAATCGCGATGTCCGAAAAACGGTCTTTGTGAGGGCAATGAGTTTTCTACACGTTGTGGACAAATCGAAGCACTGGAACGGTGCCCTTAACCAAGATGGCCGCTTCCTCCACTCGTCTAGCCGACAATTAAACCGGAACTGATCTTTCGCTTGTCTCGTTTTTTTCCTTTTTTCTTTCCCCGGAAGTTATTGGGATTTTTTCCCTCGCGTTTCCGAGATGGACGTCGGAGAGAGGCGGGAGTCGTTATTGTTGTTATCGTAACGACTGGGAATGGTGAGGTGATGCCGCTACAGCCTTTATATAACATCTTGAGATCTGTTGAGATTAAATGGAGAGAACAGCTTCGCTTCTTGGTTAGGAAGGAAACAAACGAGCGAAGCGGACGGGGCGGCGCATGCGCAAAAAGGTGAAAGGCGTAGAACTGCGCAAGCGCCTTGCTTTCGCTCCTTTCTTTTTCCCCCTTCCTGGGCGAAGTTCTACCACTCTGATTACCTTGGGCTGATTTAATTCGCCTTGTTTGCATGGTTTCATTAATTGTGCATCATTCTGCTTTTTCTTTTCTTTTTATTGAGGCAGTTGTTTTGTTTTCTAAATACATTGGATCACAAATTCCCATAAGGCCAAACTTCTGGAAGGCATTAAAACTAGGGAAGGCTGTCAAATTTTGAACAAATTCTTTGTTGTTTTCATCATACCAATCCTTTTCTTAACCTGACGTCCTCCCAATGAATTCCTATAATCTTTGATCCCATTAGACTCAGGCTTAGAAGAACTTCATTGTCACTTTGAATGTACACTAGTTGGCATACATTAAAATGAAACTATGTTTGCATACTGCTCTCAAATCGATGTTTAACACATCTGGGAGGGCTCCAGGTTATTAAAGAAGGCTGCACCGATATAAAAATGAGAGTTACCGAAAACTAGATCATTTGAAGTTCTGAGCAAAGATTATGACTTAACCATTGTACCACACTATCATATTGACTTGTTTATTTTTGTCGTATTTCTTTTAAGTCATGGAATGAATCAGCGGCTTAAGTAGGGCTGGGATCTGGTATTTCTTTTGATCCAAAATTGGAATAGTGTCCTGTTAGTAATTTTGTACACTGAACGAGGTAGCTGCGACAGCACTCTTAAACCACTTCGGGCTGAATATTGTATCATTTTATTCTTGTATTATGTTGATTTCCTAGTTTTCTTCTGGGAGTTACAGCAGAGTGGATGGGAGACTATCCAGAAATCCCAGAGTCGTAGAACTTAAATAGGCAAAAACAAACCATTTCTGTATTCCTATAAAGGAAATAAGAAGGACAAAGTCAGGAATTGAGCTTGATAGATTTCCTTTTAATTGGCCCAGCAAGTGGCAGCAACTGTTCACTAAATCAACCAACAAATTGTTATTGGGATACCAAATAAGCTTAGTGTGGTTAATACTTGGATAAGAAACAAGTGAACTGTCCCAAAAATAAAACAGGAAATTGAAAATAATTCCCTGGAAGAAGAAAAGTGGCAATTTGCTTTCATACTGTTGCCAAATAAACAACATTCACACATAAACAACTTCATGTATCCATGAAGTCAGCAGGAGTAACTCAAGACCATCATTCTTTTTCCTTTTAAGAGCTCAAGATGGTGTTTGTGGAACACTCTCATTTTAATATTACAACAATGAAACCGTGGAAAAAAGTTGAGCTAAAAGATAATTATTGGTCCAAAGTCTGAATTCTAAACTGAGTGTACAGGTAGTCCTTGTTTTGTGACACCACATACACAGTGAGTGGCCAGCTGCTCGCATGAGTAGAGGTGGGAATGCCAGCACTCATGAAAGTGGGGCAGTGAATGCCTCGACCCATGTGAGTTGGGTTGTGTACGCATGCCAGCCCATCACTCACACTGCCCAGTTGCAAATAGGCCATGGCCCAGTAGTGGGACTTGGCCCACAGGTTGGGGACCCCTGTTCTAAGCAGTTCCTCATCAGCTGGCAAACAGAAGATCTATTCTCCATTGTTTGGCTGCTTTACAGGTACTCTTTAACTTGCAACTGCAAAGGAGCCTGCTCATCATCATCATCATCATCATCATTATCATGCTGGTGCATAAGTGCACTAGCGTGCCTACCGTCCCTGTCCTACTGTCCCCATTTATTTGTATTCATTTCCCTTGTTCATGTCCATATTCATATTCATACCTGCTATCTTGTACATGTTTGACAAACTAATAAAATAATAAATAATCATGGTTGTAAATTGTGATAGTTGTAAAGCGGCTGCCATGGTTAAACAAACACTGTAGTCATTAAGTGGCCAATGGTTCCTGTGGTTTTGCTGAAAATTGGAAGTAAGGGCGGGTTTTCGGCAGAACCCTCAAAACATCATGGAACCATGGGGTGCTGCAAACAACTTTAAATGCAACTGTGTGGCTGAATGACCAAAGTTCAGTCACATGACTATCAGTGAGGGCCCAACTATCAGAATCCTGGTTGTAAGTAGCCCCAAAGAGGGTCCATTGTAACTTTGACGGTTGCCAAGCGATCGGTTGTAAATCAAGGAGTCAAGTTAAGTCAAGGAGTACCTGTGTGCTCTCTTGTAATTCCTTTGATATGGGCTGTCTGCTAAAATAAAGCCAGGTCATGGCACACACTTGAAAGTAAATCAAGAAGCCTGTAATTGTGGAGTCTGTCTGGCAAGAACAAAAAATGCTTTATCCACAGGAAATATGCATGTGTAAAGCTTGTAACAATTTTTCTCTGAAATCAATGGTGGTATATTCCCAAGCAAAAATCTATTAGAATAAAGGGGGTGCTTATCTTGCTTTTAAGTTACATATTCCAAGTACAGGTAGTCCATGACTTACAATCACCATTGAGCCCAACATTTCTGTTGTTAGGTGAGTTTTGCCCCATTTTACATCCTTCCTTGCCACAAGTGAATCACTGCCGTTGATCATTTACTAACCCGGTTGTTAAGTGAATCTGGCTTCCCCATTGACTTTGTGTCAGCCCTTGAGGCCATCTTTTTCTTTGGATATTCAGGGCTGCCACACTTAGTGCTGTGGGAATGTCAGAAGGTTGCAAAAGGTGATTGCATGACCTTGGGGCGCAGCAACAGTCATAAGTATGAATCATTTGCTAAGCGTTTGAATTTTGATTGCATCATGGGGATGCTTCAAAAGTCATAAGTATAAAAAATGGTCATAAGTCACTTTTTTCAGTGCTGTTGTAACTTTGAATGGTCACTAAATGAATTGTTGTAAGTGGAGGACTACCTGTACACAATTTCTTTTAGACTTCTGAAACTGCTGGTTAGAGACAAACCCATAATCAGCTTGCGCAAAAGTGCTTTCCTTTGCTTCCCTCTGCATGAGTTACCTAATAGACATGGCTGCAACTTGGGATCCAATCAGAACTAGTTACCACTAGGCACTGAATCTGTGCTCCTGTCTCTGTGGCAGACACTTTGGATTCCAGACCGATGGCGTCGGGTACAGCTAGCCGCTCCGAAGACGAAGAGTCTCTAGCAGGACAAAAAAGGAGCTCGTCGCAAGTATCGGGTGCCATTCCAAAACGACGGAGCTCATCCAGGTACTATGATGGATGTGGTTGGGAAAGAAGGTGATCCAGGAAAAGGAAGACATCTGGCTTTCAAACATATCTTTATTTTGGAGAGTTGAGAATTTGAAATTTAAAAATACGATGCTTGTTGATAACGAGGGCTAAGGTATGGTTAAATAGGCTGGATTCAGATGCAGTGTAACCATTGTTTTCTGAGGATGTTTAAAAATGGATGGTCATTTTGAGTAAAAACGATTGAAGTTGCAACTTTTGGAGCAATCACAAAGCATTTTGCTTTCTTTTAATTTGCACCGATGAAGTCAGATGGTTGGCAACAGACTGTCTAATCAAACTGTGGTCTCCTGTTGGTTTTCCAGAAAAACATAGCAGTTTCTCTTGGTATTCCTTTAATTGAGAGAAAAGGATGGAATCTTGGGAATCATAAACCATACCAGAAGTGACCATATTTGTCCTCTTCTTGAACATAAAATGAGCCATGGTGGCACGGGGGTTAGAATGCAGTATTGCAGGCTAATTCTGCCCACTGCCAGCAGTTCAATTCTCGCCAGCTCAAGGTTGACTCAGCCTTCCATCTTTCCAAGGTCGATAAAATGAGGACCCAGATTGTTGGGGGCAATAGGCTGACTCTTTAAACCGCTTAGAGAGGGCTGCAAAGCACTGTGAAGTGGTATATAAGTCTTAAGTGCTATTGCTATAAAAACAAAGAGAATAATTGTGTTCTTGCTGACTAGAAAACAGTATTTGATTTTTCTTCAGTACATTTCATGGGGTCAAATGGCCCTAGATGCTACTGCCCTAAGGAATAAGAGCTGTTCTTGTGGAATTGCATATAGATTAATAAAATATGTCTCAAACATTTTGTCTACAGAGACACGTTCATGTAATGCATTTAAGCCCCTCAGAGCATTTTATCCCATATCCTGTGCAGATTCTTAACCACAGCTAATAGCTTTCCCATGATTAAATGTATTGTTTTAACCTGAAACAGACACTACTTCCAGTCAGCGCTAACCAGAATTTTACACCAACAATTAATCTTAGTCTCAAATTCTTATTAAAGCTAGCTGGAAATAACGGCTGCTCTTAATTACTGCAAAAATATGACAGTAAAATCATTGCATGCGGTTTGCATATTAATCAGCCAAGTGACTGAGGATAATTGTACAAATGTGCCCCCCCCCCCAAGGTACAGTTGTTAAAATGCTGGTTGACCTATTATGACTAATTCTGCCCTATGCACATATAGCTTAGGCTTTGCTTAAAAGACTTGGTCCACAATTCTGTTAAGGAAAAGAATGTCCACTGAAGTCACCCATGACTCTCTGTTGTTAAAGAAAGTAGTGAAGGGGGAAGCTGTTTCCTTGAGATTACGGCAATGCGGATGTTCCCCATTCTAGGTTCATCAAGCGGAAGAAATTTGATGATGAGCTGGTAGAAAGCAGCCTTGCCAAATCATCCAGCCGGGCCAAAGGCCCCAGCGGGGTGGAGCTGGGACGCTGCTCTGGCAGTGAGCCATCTTCTAGTGAAAAGAAGAAGGTGAGTCAGTGACTGATCTGCATCATTGTGTTTCGCTGGGAGACGGCCTTCAGAAATCCTCTTATTGTTCTCCATGCCGCGCACAAGACACTTGTACCGTAAATATAATTATGACTCTTGTATTAAGTCCACATTCCAGTACAAAATATCCAGGCATAACTTAAATACGTAGGTATATATTGAGAAATAATGTTGCCCAACCTTTTAGTTGTTGTTTTTTCTCATTCATTTGTAAGTCTGACTGGCAGTTTCTTTAGAAGTGGCTTCTTTTGTTTCTCTGTAACTGAGCCTGGTGGTGCAGCAGCTTAAGCAGCAGCTTAAGTGGTGTTAAAGTGACACCAGCTGCCTGCAATTACTGCAAGTTCAAATCTCACCAGGCTCAAGGTTGACTCAGCCTTCCATCCTTTCAAGGTAGGTAAAATGAGAACCCGGATTGTGGGGGCAATAAGCTGACTTCGTATAAAAAAAGAACACTGCTTAGGGGGGCCGAAAGCCCTACTAAGCAGGTATATACAAAAGTATGAAGGCTATTGCTTAACGCATTGTAAGCCACCTTGAGTCTCCAGAGTAGGGCGGGCATATAAATTAAATTTTTAAAAAAACAAAACAAAAAACTGACAATATGTTCTAAAAGCTGGGTTGGTTTGAAATCCTCTTTCATGGGGATTTGCCAATCCTGCCAGGCAAAGTTAGATTCCTATGTCCTTGTAGGAAAACAGGAATCCAAGGGCTTCCACTTCCTGGTTGTCTTCTGAATTTAAGGCCTGCAGAAGACTCTTTGAGTAGATGAAATAATCTTCCCCTCTGTCTCTTCAGGTGTCCAAGTCCATCTCAACCCCTGTCATTCCAAGCCCTGCTCCAAATCCCAGCCTCACCAAACGGATGAAGAAGAGCAAGCAACCCTTGCAGGTCACCAAGGATTTGGGCCGCTGGAAACCCACCGATGATCTGTTGCTGATCAATGCTGTGCTTCAGGTAGTGGAATGAATTTACGGTTAGAGCACACATGTTCCAGATGTTTATTCACCATGGCTCAGAAAGGCTATTTAAATCCTTTGGATGCCAAGAAAACTAGAAGAGCTTACTTGAGACTCCTAAGCAGTTCTCTTCCAAATATGTCTGGAGACCACTCTCACTCTCTTCCTGAATCTTTTTAATGTGTGCCTGTACCAGTTAGAACAGGTAATCCTCAATTTACAATCAGTTGCTTAGCAACCAAAGCTATGATGGACCTCCCCTTCCCAGGTCCAACGGGTAACCACATGTTGGGTGCTTGGCAGCTGGCCTGCATTGACTCATTTGCAGTGTCTGGCAGTCACATAATTGCATTTTACCATGGTTTTTCCAATACCTGGCACTTACTTCCGGTTTTCAGCAAAAACACTCCATAGCAAACAATAGATTCGCTTTAGGACTGCCGCATTCACTTTACGGCCGCCACATTTGCTTAACAACAACAATGGGAGGCACCATTACGCTAGTAAGTCGAGGACTACCTGTAGAACCAGTATTGAAACTGATTGGCCAGTCGGCTGACTCAGTCCACCATAGCTGCAGAAGTATATTGATTTTCTAGAAACATCCATTCCTCCCCAGCAATTTTTTGTAATCAGTTTTTGATTGCTTTATCCTTCAGTGGGTTGTGTTCCATTTAAGCTCAAAGTGTTGGAAGCCAATGCAGTTTCTCCTTCCTCCCTCCCTCCCTCCCTCTTTCTTTCTTTCTTTTTCTTTCCTCCCTCCCTCCCTCCCTCTTTCTTTCTTTCTTTTTCTTTCCTTCCTTCCTTCCTTCCTTCCCTCCCTCCCTCCCTCCCTTCTTTCACTCTCTCTCTCTCTCTCCCCTTGCCCCAAACCTTACTGTTTTGCCCACCCTAGAACTGAGACCTCTTTTTCTTTCTCTCTGAAGACCAATGATCTGACCTCTGTGCACCTGGGCGTGAAGTTCAGCTGTCGCTTTAATCTGCGAGAAATCCAGGAGCGGTGGTACGCACTTCTCTATGATCCTGTGATTTCCAAGTAAGTTTGGTCATATTCACACAACCTTTATTCTCAAAAGGAGAGGACAGAGCTGTGCTGAAGGCTCCCACTCCCTAGTTTCCAAAATTAGGCAGGTGGCACCCTGAGCCACTACCAATGGGGACTAAAAGCAGATCACTCTCTTAGGGGAGACAAACATCCTGGTATGCTGAAAGACAAATATGCGTTGGTCTAGTTTCCAGAGAACTTTCATTTGTGGAGAACCTATATGTCAGGGGTCCCCAGTCCCCGGTTTGTGGCCCGGTACCAGTCTGCGGCCTGTTGGAGCCGGGCCATGCAAGCAGTGGGCAAGCAGGCAAGCCTGGGAGTGAGTGAAGCTCCCATTTGTGCAAGCAGTGGGGATGGATGCGAAACCATCCCCCTTCCCCTTTACTGCTGGTCTGCGAAGGCGAAAATATAGGGTACCGCTGCTATGTGTTCTTATTTGGAAGTGAATTGTTTTGATGTAATGGGCCCTACTTTCAAGCAGAGCCTTGGAATGAAGGGTTATGTGTGGCCATGTCTGTGGCAAAGTATATATTAGGTCTCTCTGCCACCCTTATTATATGGAAGTGATTGTCTGGCGAGGGATTTCCCAGACAATCCTTTTGCCAGACTGAAAGCAGTACCAGCTTTCAGTATAGCTGGTACTGCTACTCCTTTAGTTTCTCTTGGTAGGAAAGAGAACCCCCGAAACACCAGTGAGATTCATTGAGTCTTATGTGGGGAAGAGTGATGGGGTCCCCACCCTTTCTCCCATTTTATGTGCAGTTTCACAGCTGTTGAGAAGCAGTGACTACCACCTCTCATGACGGTCGATAGGGAGAATCGATGACAAATAGATGCGACTGCACATGTGTCGTCATCACTTGGGTGTCATTTCAGCTTGCTGCAGGTGCCATTGCCAACCCGAGATCTTTTCTTCCATACCACAAGGGTGTGATCTGACTGCTCGATCCGATTCTTGCAAATTGCATCAAGCAATTAAATTTTCCTCTTTCTTTGAGGAAGAAGCAAGCTCAGTGTGTTCCAGCCGAGGAGAGACTAAAGAGTCTCCAGCAGCAGGCCTGGTCTGCTTGCACCAGCACCCTTACTGTCCCTGCTCCTGCTGGCTGCTTCCTTTGCAACCATGGCTCCTGCTGCTGCATGGCTGTGTCATCCGGTCCCCCCCTAGACAGAGTGTCCAAGACAAGTCCAGAAGGCTAGTCAAGCTGGAAGCAGAAAAAACGCTGAGACGGAACTGGTTGTTTTCATTGAAACTGGTCATTTCCTGGTTTAGATAACATTCCTGCATGTAGTTCATCCATTTCTCCCACAGTTCTTATGTGACAGAGATAGCACACGATGTAGTAAAAGCAGAACGTGGATTTTACTACATCGTTGATGGCCTGAAAAAACCACGGGTGGAAGAAACATGAAAGTAGCGCAGATTTCCGATTTCCAGAGGGTTAAAACAAAGTAGTCCAGCTTAAATATTGATGGAGTTAATGTTTGTTCTAAATAAGCGTGTCTTCATAGTAGAGATGAATAATGATTCCTAATCATTGTAAGAGATATTTTGATGTTCTACTTCCCAGTCCATATTTTATTTACCTTTTTTTAGGTAAAGAAGCTTTTTCTAACCATGTGGCACTAAAGACTGGAATCCTACCAGTAGAAAAATAATAAAATTCTTAAACATGACTGAGAGGGGAGATGGTTTTAAGTTGAGAGAATTAGTTTCTAGTTCATCAGTGCTGGAATTAATGTGAAACATTTATTCTGACATCTCCTACTATTCCTGAAATGGTCATCTTGCATTTTTTTGGATATGCAAATGTCAGGATAGCTTTCTAAAGCATGAAAAATCCTGACATACCCCCATTGAAAAAGACAGGATGCATATATCAACTACTTGGGACTTTTTGTAATTTTGTTGCTTGTACCCTTACGATTTATATTGATATTGTTTCCTGATTGCTTATTTGTACCCTATGACTGTCGTTAAGTGTTGTACCTTCTGATTCTTGATGAATCAGAAGCTACAACACTTAACACTTTCTTTTATGTACACTGAGAGCGTATGCACCAAGACAAATTCCTTGTGTGTCCAATCACACTTGGCCAATAAAAATTCTATTCTATTCTTGGGACTTTATTGAATCTGTTTTCATATTAATGAAGAGAGAGATTCAGTTTACAGCCTTGTTTTTCGTTCTTTCTACTGGAGATGCTTGGAGAGACAACAATCCCACTGAGTCAGTGAAGCCAATGAATTTTTGGTTCATTTGTCTTCATTCTCTACAGGCTGTCTTGCCAAGCAATGAGGCAACTGCATCCTGAAGCCATTGCGTCTATGCAGAGCAAAGTGCTTTTCAGCAAAGCAGAGGAACAGCTCCTAAGCAAAGTGGGATCGGTAAGGAGCAATAAACCTGGATGTCACACCCCCAGCCTGACACAAAGCAAACTTGGGTTTCTGAGAGCCCTTTAGTATCAGTCTTTAAGTTCTGCTTTTTCCTCTTATAACTCATAGCAATTTCCTCTTGTCAGTGCTCAAAAAAGCTTTTTCTGAGAGTTGTTCTTTGTTTCTCCAGTTAATACAGATAGTATAATAGACCAGGTTAGAGCCATTTTAGAGTTGGTGCCATTGCAAACCATACCGTGATGGACTTTCAGAAAATCTGAAGTTAGCAAATGCATTGCACAACCAGGCTTGAGGTAAACAGAAACTTGATTAGCAATAGCAAAACACTTAGACTTATATACCACTTCACAGTGCTTTACAGCCCTCTCTAAGCGGTCAGAGTCTGCCTATTGCCCCCCACAATCTGAGTCCTCGTTTTACCGACTACGGAAGGCTGGAAGGCTGAGTCAACCCTGAGCCGATCAGGATCGAACTGCCAAACTGCAGTCAGCCAGCAGTCTGCAGAAGTAGCCTGCAGTATTGCATTCTAACCACTGCACCACCATGGTTCTATTAAGATCCTTTGTAGTAAAAAATATGTATAATAATAACAATAAACAATACTCTGTGTAATGAGAATGCCTCCTTTCACTCCCTTTCTGCTGTTCGCCTAGACCAGTCAGCCTAATCTGGATACATTCCAAGATCTGCTGCACAAACACCCAGAGATTTTCTACCCTTCCCGCACTGCTAAAGTCTTGCAGACACATTGGCAGCTCATGAAGCAATACTACCTCCTGGACGATCAAACAGGTAAGGCCGTCTGCTGATTCCTTGGCTGAGGCTGAGGCTGAGGCTGAGGCTGGGATCTGAATTCTAAACTATCCTTGTGTCCTCCTCTCTGCAGTGCAGCCACTGCCCAAAGGAGACCAGGTGCTCAACTTCTCAGATGCTGAAGACATGATAGATGACAGCAAGCTGAAGTAAGTGAGAAACGGGTAGATTCTGTCCCCACCCCCCTTTTAGCCATAGAGCATTGGGCCATCGATGCAGCTGGGCTGAGTTGGGGGGTGGGCAAACATTCCTTCAGTGTTTAGAGTGACAATTTGAAGCCACTCCTGTTCCTTTCCACAGCGGACAGATTGAATGCCCAGGAATTGTGTCACAATATTTATTTATTAGTTCGATTTATATATGCCGCCCTTCTCCGGAGACTCAGGGTGGCTTACAATGCGTTAAGCAATAGCCTTCATACTTTTGTATATACCTGCTTAGTAGGGCTTTTGGCCCCCCCTAAGCGGTGTTCTAATAGAGCTTAGATCTGATGGCAGTTATTGACTAGCTTTTACAGCGCCTTTCAATTCCATTCATTCTTCAGCCAACTTCTTGGCTGTCCTGGGGAACTCCGGCTGGAAATGCTTAGCTGTTTGCTTTTTGAAGTTGTCTACATTGCCCCAGTGGCAGAGTCTTAATCTGACCCAAGACGCATACATATTTTTAAATACGAAATTTCACTAGAATAGAAGCAAATGCCAAACTGATCCTGGAGTGGGCAGTCTGATCTGCTTAACCTTCTGTGTTCTCTCTTTTTCTCTACCCTTTTCCCCTTTCCCTACAGAGATGTACGAGATGAAGTGTTGGAACATGGTAAGTTAGATTTGGTTTGATAATGTGAAGCTACGTATGGACTGAAACGAAGCTTCCTCTTCAAATGGCTATGTTTTTGCATTATTGGCTTTGTGTGGTTTTCTGTTTGGTCAAAACACTGGGAAATACTAACGCAAAAGGATTAGCATCTGTGTTGGAAAGCTGTGGAAGACAAGTAAGGCTGAACTTTACTTGCTTGATGTCTAAGGAAAAGGGGCTATAGGGCCTTCCACCTCCTTTTGGTAAGAACCTCTGAAGTCAAAAATCTGACAGCAGCAGAGCCAAAAGAAGGAAGAAGCCTTGTTGGAGAGATATGAGAGCTTAAAATGCTAGGATTCTTCAATTGATTTCTGCCATGTTTTTGAGCCTTTCCTTGGCTTTGGTGCAGAAAAGGGAAGAAAAAGCTGCCAAGATTGAATGGTGGTAGGAAATCTAAGGAAGGGAATTTGAAAAAAAACAGAAAAACCACCAGAATTTCTAGGAAATTATGTATACCTTTATTATAAAATAATGCCATTGCATTTCTCTGCTAAACATGTAGTTGCTCTCTTCCTCCTTGCAGAACTGACTGTGGCAGACCGCAGGCAGAAGCGTGAGATTCGGCAGCTAGAGCAAGAGCTACACAAATGGCAAGTGTTGGTGGATAGTATAACAGGTGAGAAAAGTCTACAGAGGCCTCGTGTAGTTTAAAGAGCTACAGGATAATCTTGGAAGGACGTAGATAGAAGCCAAGCTTGGAAATGGGGTGGTATAAATCAGGGGTCCCCAACCTCTGGCCTGTGGACTGGTACTGGTCTGCAGCTGTTGGGAACTGGTCCTCGCAAGCGGGTGAACATGTAAATGTTGCGGCCTGTCGGCCACCAGCCCCTCCACCAGCTGAATCAGAGGAGGAGGTGTGGGAGACAGGGGCGGTATCAAGGCAATCTGAGAACTCCGAGGAGGAAGGAGTGGAGCTGGCAGAGAGAGAGAACAGAGGCAGAGCCTGGACCATCCATCAGCCCTCAGATGGAGAGTCAACAGCCCCCAGGTTTGGAGGTGGCTGATGAGGAAGAGGAGGAACAGTTGGGTCCAGTGCCTGATGCGTGGATGTGCAGAAGGCAGAGGAGAGGAGCAGTGGAAATCCGTGGGCCAATCCTTGGGAAGGAAGAGCCACTGCTGCTAGCGAAGCCCCACCCTAGCTCTGAGAATACAAGGCAGGAGGCGGAGATTAATAGATGTGGCAGACAACTATTCATCTTCCGGATGGACGGACGGATGGATTTATTAACCTGCGGAGAGAGAGAAACTTTTGGCCGAGGCTGCTGGCACTCCTAATTAAAGGAATCTTTGAGTTAACTTCAGAGGGTTTGTCGTGTTTGGGGAGCTGGGTCAGAACAGTAATGCTCCATTTGCACATGCAGGGGATTAGGTTGCACACATAAAATCATCCCCTTTCACCCCCACTGCCGGTCCGTGGAGCCAGAAAGGTTCGGGACCGCTAGTATAGACAATACCCAAGCCCAATTTATTTAGATGCCAGAGGCGACCCTAGGCACTTTGCTCTTGCCAAGCTTGCTACTGGTCAGCTCCATTTTCCAAAACCTTGCTAGTCTGTTGTTGTTTTTTTCCCCTCCTAGGGATGAGCTCCCCTGATTTTGATAACCAGACCTTGGCGGTGCTGCGTGGACGGATGGTGCGCTACCTGATGCGCTCCCGGGAGGTGAGTTCTGTCTTTCATTCAGCGGTGCCTAAAACTAAGGAGGTGAACTCCTTATTGCCAGGTTGGATCATGGAGAGGAAGTTGAATCATTTTTCAACAACGCAAATCAAGCGCCACAATCAAGCTGCGTTTGATTTTGAGGCACATGGCGTATTTGTGTGTTCTGAAAGGTCGAAGACTCTGGGCTATTTCAGTGACAACATTTTGATAGAAGAACAGTTTTTAATTCAAGAGATACTGGTATTTTTTATTCTCTTTCCAGACAGTGGAAGATAACACTGTACTGGCACTGGAGCGGAGAATGAATATTGGTTTCTGATTTCCATTACCTTTTCTGTTACTCCATTAGTATCTATGTAATTTACTTTGTGACAAAATGACAACCTGAGAACCCATGTTAAAGTGTAATTTTCAATCCAGTGATGAACTTCACTTCTTTTTTTCCACTTATCTTTGCTTGCCTCCATGCTATCATGTGGTCTTTTAGAAAAGTCAGCATTTGCAAAATCAAAAACAACGTACTGCGTCAGTTCACCTGTTTCATTTTGATTGCTGAAGCCGGCTAAACCCTGACCGCTTTGATATGCAAAGGGAATTCTTTATCTAATTTCCTTTTCTAGATCACGCTTGGCAGAGCCACCAAAGACAATCAGATTGATGTAGATCTGGCACTGGAAGGCCCTGCTTGGAAAATCTCTCGCAAACAAGGTACTGGAAGTGATTCTTGCCTCTGAATTACTGAGAAAAAAATATATTTTGTTGGGCAAGATGTGTGCAACCATGGTTAAGAAAGCATTACTATGAGGAACCAGATCCCAGAGTATTGTTTCTGGTTCCTGATACACTGGCTTCACAGTGTGAGGTGCCTGAGATTTTTTTTTTTGGGCTAGGAGAAACAGCTGTCTTTAAAATGTGAAAGTAGGGCAAAAGTAAGATGCTGTTAGTTATTCGAATGACCCTATGAAATCTTTCAGGCATTAGGTGAAATTCTATGGACCCTAGCCAGCTCTGTGGTTTTTCTCATATATTTACTATCAGCATGTAAAAAGTACATACAGGTAGTCCTCGATTTACAACTAATTGAGCATGGAATTGCCGTTGTAAGTTGAGGCATGACTTGAGCTGATTTTTTTGGGGGCAGTTGTTAAGAGAATGCCCTAGTCATTAAGTGAACACCATGACTAAGCAAATCGGTTTAATCCAATGGGCATTTTTTTGTCAGAAACTGGAAGTAAAACGTTACAAACTGGCAACGGCATCAAAAACCGCAGTCACATGGCCACGGGATGCTACAGAAAGGCCAGGAAGGTGAGCCGATTGCCAAGAGCCCAAAATGCAATCACATGACGGTGGGTGGGTGGGTGGGTACGTGGGCGTGCATCCGTCGTAACATTGAAATCGGGTCGTAAGTAGCTTTTGAGAAAGTGGGGTGTTATAACTTTGAAAGTCAAGGACTACCTGTATTCAGTGGCCATTCATCAGGCTGCACAGTTTGAGAACCTTCTCTGGATGGGAGATCGGCTCTTAAACTTTTGAAGATAACCGTTCCTCAAGAAAAGTCAACATGTTCTTTAAAGGCAGTGTGGCTGGCATGGTGGCCGAGGCCTAAATTCATGTGGCTTAGGACCCAGTGACATTCCATTGCGGCTTCGTTCTCTTTCTCCTGGGAATGTCCAAGTCACTGAAATCTCTTCCCAAATACACATAGGTGTCATCAAGCTGAAGAACAACGGGGACTTTTTCTTGGCCAACGAAGGCCGACGGCCCATTTATGTTGATGGACGGCCAGTGCTTTGTGGCAGCAAGTGGAAACTCAGTAATAACTCCGTGGTTGAGGTGAGCAGGGGCCGGCTGTGCTTCATAGCAGAAAGAGTTTGACTTAGATATTGTCTTCTATTCTTATTCTAGTTGTGTTTTCTTTTTAGAGGATGGGAAGACTGGGAATTTAGAGCGCAGATTAAATTAAAATAACATTTCTTACTAATTGATGCTGAATCTCTCATTTTTATTCTTGGGTTATTTTTTAATTTGGTTTTAGTGGACTTAACTACACTAAAACACCGAGAACTTTAAATTGGCTACTGTTCTGCTTTACCTGTGTATTTTTTAAACTGTGTTTCCCCGAAAATAAGACTCAGTCTTATATTTTTTTGAACCCTGAAATAAGCGGTTGGCTTTATTGCCATGTGCTCAAAAGCCCGGTTGGGCTTATTATCAGGGGATGTCTTATTTTGGGGAAAACAGGATAGAATTCCTTGAAGTGGCCAGAATATAAATATTGCTGTCAATTTAGTAATAATAGCCAGGGCAAATTACCAGTGGGCCTACACTACGGTGACAGCCTATCTGCAGGGACTCAGGTGAGCCCAGATCCTGTCAGCTTTCATGAGTGTGGCACCTTCAGAGGGGTTGGGATTGCAGCTCTCCAATGGAGGGCTGGCTCATAATAAGAGCCTGGCCGGGAAGGAAGACACATAAGTCACTTTAGCTCCAGAACCTTCTAGTTAGCTGCCGTTGCAGATCTCCACACTGGCTCATGTGGAGCCAGTGGCTTCTCAAGATGGCTCATGTCTTAATTGGGTGCGAAAGCAGAATATATACGAACAAACTGATTTAATTCTCTTCTCCCTCCCTTCCTCTTTTTTCAGATTGCCAGCTTGCGCTTTGTTTTCCTCATCAACCAAGATCTGATTGCTCTTATCAAGGCAGAAGCTGCCAAAATTGCCCAGCCCTGAGGCTTGGATCAAACCAAAGGAACCCCCCCTGTCGCCGTCCCTCCTTCCTCCAGCAGGGACTGCTATTTTTTTTGCTGCTTGATGCAGCTTCCTTCGGTTTGCCTCCTTTGAGGTTAGGATACAAAGCAATCCTGGGTCTTTTTTTTTTTTTTTTTTTAAGCATAGAGGAACTCTGTTTCGTGTGCGCACACACACAGCCACTGGAGAGAGAAGGGGTGGGTGGAGGTAGAGAGACTCGGGCTTAAACACAGCCCTTTGGCTAACAGAAGCCCTTTGCTGAGTATCCTGGGCTGTGTGAGAAACGGCTAACTGCTTCTACCGACTCTTGTGCTTCATTCTCTTTGGGACAGTGACGAAATTTTTCAGGACTGGATGTGGGGAGAGCCAATGTCAAGTTAATATAAGAGTTATTGGTCCTCTCGTTCTGCACTGTGTTAGTGCCATTTCTAGATGTCAGTTTTTCAGATATCATCGACTAGAATCTCAGTTCCTTGGGTATGAAAAAAAGGAACGATTTATTCCATATAAGGTTGGTTTTAAAAATAGAGGTCCATCTGTTCCTATCTGTTTACGTGGTACAATATTACTATTTAACAGGAGTGTTGACAGACTAATGAGCTATTTTAGATTTTGCCACTTGCCTCCTAAGTGCAAGCACATCCTTGCCTGTAAGTAACTGTATGGTAGAATAAGTTTACCAGAGTGTTGTCAGTCATAGGTTGATTGTTTGGGATTTTAAAAAGCAATGGCAAAAATGGAAGTAAACCTAATTATTTAAAATGCAGCCTTTGCCTTGCTAGCTTTTAAAACAATATCTTAACTTTTGTCTCCATTAAAATTTCTGGTGCAACAGTGCTGACTGGCTAGTGGCCTCCGTTGAACTGGCAGTGAAGTTTATTGCAGAATCTCCTTTTCCATATATTTTACAACTGAAGTTTGTGGTTTTCATTTAACTGTTGGTAGTGGTTCTACATGCCATGATTTAGAATGGGAAAGGTCGCTCACGAGCCTCATAAGGACAACATCCAAGCAACAGAAGTTCATAAATTAAACAGTCAGTGTTCAAAACATACCTTTTATTTTAAAAAAACGGTACCCAGCATCACTCTTACACAGGGCTGGGCAAAGTCTTGGACCTGCCTTCCCATTCGAAAAATTACATGCTCAGAGGGAGTTTCCGCTCCAAGTCCACTCGCTATCCCCACAGCAATGCCTAACAATCCAGCTGCCTGAAGGAAGAGTATCGAAAATTGAATCTTATACAAATATGGGTACATTTGCATATTTCAAGCTGTGACGCATGGATGTATTCCCTAGCCCATATAACCACTCAGATGGCCCAGGTTTTGGCTTTTGATAGTAGAAACTCTTACAGCAGCTTGCAGTTTTCTGCTTTTGCCGAGGCAAAAGGGGCCTTACTGTTCCATCGTGTTTCGTGGCATTTGCTGTCTTGTTCTTCTGTCTCCATCGTGACAACAATTGCAACTCTCTCTCAACCTTGGAAGGGCTGATTGTAACCTTTCTCTGTTGTGTTCTCTGTCCCCTAACGTGGAAGAGCATCCAGTCCCATAAGACAAGGGCCAATCCTTGATATTCCCAGGACAGAAAAAAATCCCAGTGCCTGGACTTTGTGTAATCAGTTGTGCTCAGCACACTCATATCCCCGTCCCTTCTTCCTCTATCCAGCAGGGCCCACTGGAGTTAGAACCATCATCCCCAGCACCAATCAGCACCATCTCAAGGCTGGAGGAATCACAGTCTTGAGTCCTAGAAGGTTTGGTTTCGGGAGAGCTTCTGTGGTACGCTGGATCTGTGACGGAGCAAGCTTGGGGCAGAGAGCTCTCTCTTTGGCTCAGGTTTGGCATTGGAGTGTTGTTCCCTTGGTCCTTGGGGCCATGACCAGAGGGTGAAAGCACTCCCGCCTCAGAATCCCTTGCTCGGCGTCCCAGGGTCCAAAACGTGCCAGGCCAGGGTGAGCTTTGCCCCGCTGGAGGGGCCCACATCCACTGAACTTTGCCACAGGCTCCATTAGGGCATGGTGCTGGCGGTGGACTATGGGAGCAGAAAGCTGGTGAAAGTCCTGTGTCAACCCGGAGGGGGCTCAGCAGAGGCGTCGTAGGAGCATCTGGATGGGGGAAAGACCCACAGGCAGAAGGGTCGGCTCGCTGCTGGCCTGATGTCTGGGAGAGAAGGAAGAGCTGGACAGCCTGGCGCAGAGAGTACAGGCCTTCCCGCATTTGCTGAACTTGCCCGGAGAGCTCAGCCACCTGGGAAATGATGCAAGGGAAATGAGGTTATTGGCTTGCCTTTCTTCTTAGACTGGAGCCCTCCCTGCTTACAGAATCGCTTCGTAACTACTGCATTGCATAAAATCTTTCCTAGGGTGAGGTAACTTTTGGCAGTAGATCAGTCGGTTTCTGGAAACCAGTTGGGAAGAAAATGATGAACGTATATACTTTTTCTCACTCCCATTTTTGGCCATTGATTTTGGACGGGTGGGGGGATTCTTTTTTTTTCCCCCACCCAGAACAATATCGATAGCATGAACACACACTCTTCAAACACTTTGAGCTATGATATGGCAGAAGAGAAAATAAAAGCTCTTGTTCGCTCAGATGAGAGTCCTATCTAGGTTTCCCTAATTGGGGAAAGCATTGGAGAAGATGGTAGGACGGCTGCTTCTACAAGGAATGCTGGGTGAAAGCATCCCTTTCAGTCAGGCTTCAAAGGAGACTGAAACTGTCCTGGATGGTTTTGGCTGAAGATGCTTTTATTGGAACCAAGCTGGGATTTGCAGGGGTTGGGAATGGGAAGCACTGTTTGGGCTTGATCCTGGGGTTCCAGTCTGAAAATGGGAGGGGGGGGGGGCGGGGAGAGCAGTTGAGTTCATAGGCATTCTGTGTGATGTAGGACTCAGTCCTTTCCCAAAATCGTTGAACACCTACATGAAACTGCAGGTTGGTTTGGATTATACACCCCTCCCTCCCTCCTAGATGTGGTAGATGGGTGGGAATTAATTCAAAAGTAATTCCAAGCAAGAGAGTTGCTTTTTGTTCAGAAGCCATGAGGTTTTGTGGTCACCCTTAATCTGACTAGGGATGGAAAGCAGATCTGCAATTGTCTCTGGACATTTTCAGTCATCCAGGTCATGGTTGTCCCAAAAGTGCTTTTTTTCGAAAGGCCACTGGACACTCTGTTTTTCCTTGAAGATAGTTTTTCTCTTCACTTCAGAACCGAAGAAGCTTCGTGGATGAGGAGTGAAACATCTTCAAGGAAGAACAAAGAAAGTCCAGTGGCCTTTTGAAAAAGCACCTTTGGGACAGATCTGCAATTTGTGGCTTTTGATACGTGACTTTCTGCTCGATCAGCAGCAGGGACACTTTTGCCCAGCTTGGAACTGTCTTTGAAGGCTTCTCAGAAGCCAGGCCCTCTCTACTAGCATGTGGCAGAAGTGCATTGGTTGCCACTAATTTTCCGAGTATAAATCAAAGTGCTGTTTTTAACCAATTAAGCTCTGTAAGAGTTGAGCCCATGTTTCTCTACAAGGCTGCCTTGTGTCCACGTACAACAAGCCTACCCCACAATCAGCTCAGGGAGCGATGCCTGAAGGGAAGGGAGGGGTTGGAAGCAAGTTTTTTTTCTAGGATGACCTTGTCATTCAGGAATACTCTAGCTCCAAAGGCCAGATCACCTCCATGCTTAGAAATTAGGAAAATAGCAAACAAGCCATTTTGTCAAGTCGTGAGGGGAGGGGTTTGGGATGCTCATTGCATTTCACAAATCTGGTTTTAGGTTTTCAAGGAGGATGAATATCATAGTTTTTATTTAAGCTAACTGGACTACGTGAAAATAGGTACGAGATAAAGTATACAAATAAGATTACTTGGTCAGTTGCACCCAAAGAGCCTAGTACCTTTCCTTTGGTACTCGAGGCAAATCATGAGTTTGTGTTTTCAGAAGATCATTTAAATATACTATTCTCTGTAGAGAATATTTTCTAGACGAGTGTTTTGGATTTCCAAGGATAGCCTACACATACGTAGTCTGCTTCCCTCCTGAACAAAAATCAAGGAAGCTCAACGTAAACCTCTTTCTAAAGCAAGGGTTGTCTAAACTTGGTAACTTTAAGACCAGTAGACTTCAACTCCCAGAATTCCCCAGCCAGCAATGCTGGCTGGGGAATTCTGGGAGTTGAAGTCCACAAAGCTGTCTCTGTACAAGCTTGTTATTTTAAAGCAGGCTGCTCATGGCAGGCAGACACATGTCCTTAACTTATTAGATGTCAAGTGTAGTAAAGCAATGCTATCAAAGGTACAAACTGACTCTGAGTTAAGAAAAGCCTTACCGCTTGGCGCAGTTTCTCAATGGTGTCCGCGCCAGATAACTCAGGAGGGATAGTGAGCAGGCCGCTATCTGGAAGAGGAAAAAGGGACCGAGCTGATGAAGGCCACAAATTCAGCCTCCAAGTGCTCTGTTTCTGATCAACCCCTTCATGACCCCTTCCCCACATAATGCAGAATATTACCTGTACCAGGTGAAGGGCTGCTGTAATCTGGTCCTGATGGGCCAAGGCGGAAATTGAAAATAGGTTTGTCTGAACTGGACCCATCCTCAATTCCATCTACAACTCTTTTAGAGAAGACAGGGTAGAAAATCAGTAAGCATTTCAGGAAAGAGGGGCATGGGGAGAAACTTGCATACCTGTGCTTCAGCATCTAAAAAAGATTAAAGCCATGGCAACTGGATCAAAGTTAGTTAATCTTGACATGTTTCATTACTCATCCCAGTCAAAAGACAAAATTAGGCAGAGAGTCAGGGTGTTGTTGGAATATACCAAATCTTGATTAAAAAATTAAAGATTAAAAAACACCACTATATGAAAATCCCAAATTGGCTATCGACAACGGAGGCAATGACACACCCAAACACAATAGAATGGTAAGTAAAATGGTAAGATAATTTACTGATTTTTTTTTATTTTACTCAGTAAATTTTGATTTTTTGATTTTACTCAGTAAAATGGTAAGATACTCAGAAATTTTAAACGAGAAAGAATTAAAATCAGTGCAAACACTGAAAACCCAAGGAATAAATATAGAATGGTGGCCCTACCTTTTTAGTCAAAACAAGATTAAAAAAGGATCAAGAACAATTTGGCACATATGAAAAACAATTCGAGTTGGATAAAATTTTATTAGGAAGAGAAGGAAAAATGATTACAAAATTATATAAATTTCTACTTAAGATATAAAATGGAGGAGGAAGTTGTAAAAGAAACTATGATTAGTTGGGGAAGGAATTTCGGCCACAGCATAGAATTAGAACAGTGGGACAAACTATGGGAAAGGAACTACAAACTCACAACAGCAGTTGCCTACAAAGAAAACCTCTATAAAATGTTTTATAGGTGGCATTTGCCACCAGCGAGATTGGCCAAGATGTATCCCAATTTATCACCCAATTGTTGGAGATGCAACCATAAATCTGGAACATTCTATCACATGTGGATGTACCCCATCACAAGGAAGTATTGGTGTCAAATTCAAAAATAGTTGGAAGAAATTACAAAGCAAAAAATAGTTTTGAAACCTGAATTGTTTTTATTAGGAATACTGGACCCGAAAATGAATAAAAACTTTCAATACATTATATTGCATATACGCAGCAAGAATCACATTCACAAAAAATTGGAAACAAATGTACCCTCAGACGAAACATAATTAGGAAAATTCTAGAATGTGCAGAGATGGATAAAATGACCATGGAGTTGAAAGAGAGAGGATTCGGAATATTATGAAATATGGAATAAAATGTACAGTTGGCTCAAAAATAGAAATCAGAACAAGAAATGTTTAACTTACTATTGATGAAACTTAAAGAAAGTGAACAACATTAAATAGAGATGTAAATATAAACAAATATAAATGTGTAGATAAGAACAATGAATATTATGTGTATATTTGTTTTCTGAGGTTTTGTGTAATGTGTATGTTTTTGAAGACAAACTATTTTAATAAAAATTTATTTAAAAAAAAAGGAATATACCAAATCTTGCCACACCAAATGAAGAAATTACTTGGATAAGTAACGAAATGTCTCAGATTAACAAACTTTGGTCCAGTTGCCAATTTGATTTTAACCTTTTAAAGATACTTTTGGCCTGGATGATTGAGTCTTCATTGACATTGTGCTTCAACAGCAACCTCTGACACTCAACATGGGGAAAGGCATTTCAATGGGGCCTTGTAGTTGGTTCTCCATTCCCAAAGCTGGCCTGCACCTCCTTTCCATCCTGTGGTCTTACCTGGGGCTGAGATCTGGGGGACCGCTGCAGGGCACGCTGTGCAGCCGCAATGCTGTGGGACGTGAGGATGTTTCGGAGGCCACGTGGCGTGGCATTCCTGACCGTGAGGGCAGGTGGCTGTGGCCCCCTGAGGACTTGGGGAGCAAGGGGCTGGCGGGCTCATCCTCTATCTGTGTAGGCAGGCAGGGCATTCTGCGGCGTGGCGGAAATAAAATCTCTGCGTCCTTCACCACGGAAAGCAAAGTGGCAGGTTCCTGGTTGCTTGGAGATGGTGACTCTGCCTGTGGTGCAAGGAGACAGTGAAGGAACCCTTGCCTTTCCCATTTCAGCTGCCTTTCTCTCTAGAATCGGAAAAGGACTATCCAAATGTGTAAACTATATTCCTCTCATTGGATTCTCCCTCTCATTGGTAAATAACTCTCATTGCCAGATCCTTTCCCCACTCCCCAATCTTGAGGATTTTTTTAAAGACATGATTGCTGTAAGACAGGGGTCCTCAAACTTTTTAAATGGGGCCAATTCACGGTTCCCCAGACTGTTGTGGGGGGCGGACCGGCTAGCTGGTCATGTGACTGGGTAGGCATGGGCAATTTAGCAGCCCATTAAACAATACAGACAAATTAAACTTTAATTTGTTATGCTCCTGGGGTGAAGGGATGTGACTGCCTTGGGGTGTGTGTGAGGGACTTCTGTTTGTGTGTGTGTGCGCCTCCCTCCCTCTCTGGGGGCCAAAAACAGGACATGCGGAGGCCTCGGGAGGCCACAAACTGGCCTGTTTTTGGCATCCCGAGGCCTCTGCATGTCCTGTTTTTGGCCTCCAGAAGGCAGGGCAGCTGGTGGGTAGGCGGGGTGATGTGGGTGGGGCAGCCTCGTCGTCCCACGCAGGCCGGATTAATGGCTTCAGTGGGCTGTATCTGGTAACAGTTCAGAATCCACTTGATTTTTGTGTGTGTGTCTAAGGGCTGGTTCGAATCTGGAATCATTCATATAGATATTAGGAATGAGCTGCCAGCGGGATGTCCTGTGCAAGCTATTCATGACTGTCAAAGGTTCCTGAACTAAGGTGGGATACAATTCAAACTGATGCATTGAAGTAGCTGGAAAGGCACTGAAGCCCAGTTTTATCACCAGTTTTCCCAAGTCGAGCTACGTGGGTTAAGATTTTGGATAGGTCAGTAGATATACCCCAAATTTTCTTATTGACCTTGAGTGACTCTGGAGGATATACTGAAGATCTACGCAGCTGTATAGCTACTCCTTTCTTTCTAATGGCAAGTTGGAAGCCCAAAAAAAGCATGCTACAGACAGTTATTCTCCTCTAGCTTCCTTTGGCCTTCGTGGGTTCTATGTTGGCTCTGTGCAGGTATATATAGCAATAGCACTTAGACTTATATACCACTTCACAGTGCTTTACAGCCCTCTCTAACTGGCTTACAGAAGTCAGCCTATTGACCCCAAGAATCTGAGTCCTCATTTTACCCACCTCGGAATGATGGAAGTCTGAGTCAACCTTGAGCCTGGTGAGAGCTGAACTGCCAAATTGCAGGCAGCAGAAGTAGCTGCCCCACCATGGCTCAGTGGTTACAGTCTTTTATATATTACCGTCTTTTACTAATTTCAAGTAAACCAACTCTTTTTTTGATTTGTCTTTTTCTCCCAGATTGCATTTTGTAATTGGATTGGATATACAACATATAGTATTAGAGTGCCAAAACAGAGCACTCTATAATGGAGACTTTCCTGATTTCCTGGCTGTGACAAATGAAGCAAACAATTTTATCTGTAATCCAGACATACGTTTATAACATTTTATATTTTGTATTTTCATCTCTTTGTGTTTTTTATTGAAATGTGATGTGGATGTGCTATAGGATAAATATTAATTTGTAATTGGATTTACCTCAGAGAGCCCTGGCACGATAACTGAATGAATCACTACTGCACCCAGAATGTGGCAATGGCAATTGTTATCCAATAATAACAAAGGCTTCTCTATCACCTTGCTCCACTCACCTGGAACACACTGCCTCCACCCAGATTGTAGCTGAGTTCACAAGGAAGTTCACGGCGGAATTTGCTGGCAAATTCTGGGTAGAGCTCCAGACTAGCCAACAGGCCAGACAAGCTCAGGCACTGCAGGTCGCAATAGGTGAGGCCCCGAACATCAGCATTGGCCTGGACCCCCGGTTCCTTGGATGAGATGTGGCAACCAATCAGGTCTCCCTTCCCTGCAAGGAAAAAGGTGAATCCTTCATCAAGTGGAACAAAATGGAAGCCCTTTCAGACTCTTGTTCTGAAAAGAGGCTCACTGAAAACCCCAAATTGAAAGCAGCATGGGGATGAGCAGGATGGGATAGAAAAAGAAAGCAGAGCAGAGCACTTGGAAAGAGTTCATTTAAAAAAGCAGTAATAAAAGGCAAAAACATTTCAAGTTTTATTGCATGGCGAGTGGAGGGGAAACAGCATGCCCAAAGTTCAGGCCTTCATTCCCATCTTATTCTGGATATAGTAACCTTTTTCTCTCTGCAAATCTTCAGAACGTGAGCGTTTAGAACTTCTCCCATTACACCAGGATTCACACACCATATTTCAAGTCTAGGTTAAATGGGTTTGGATAATTCCTGGTTCGTTGTAATGTAGCTGAAGCGAGATCTGCTAGATGACCACTGGATAACTTTCTATTCACTATATTCTGAAAGCAACTATATTCTGAAAGCAGGATATACATCCGGTTAGAAAATGTACAAACTCAGCTTAAAATCCTTTGATACTCTAAGAGGCCCCCTAACTTGTCAGAAGAAAAGGAGCATCCTAATGAAATATAGTTAAAGGTGATTAGGCCAAAATAACCACCTGGGCGGGAAGTCATTTATCACAGAATAATTGTTTGGCAAGGATAATGTAAAACTTTAGTAATAAGGAAATGTCAATTAAATAACGGATGTATGTTAACCATATATGGAAAGTTGCTGTGTAGGCAGAATCCTTTGTTTGAAACAGTATAAAACTGTGGTCTTAGAATTATCAAATTGTTCGGATTCGTAGGTACATAAACCACTCTGAACCTATTGCGCAATAAACTCTCTCTCTCTGGCTGACCTAGGGATGTTGTTTGGTCACTTCATTCCATAACAGTTGTGTCATGGGAATTGCCATTGTTTTAACTGCTATGAAAAACAGGCTGTAAGTTGGGATATGGTTTATTACTCTGGGCACACTAAGATGTGGGGACACCATGACCAGATTGGGTTCACCAAACTTGAGGCTGCAGGAGTTTTCAAGTCCAGCCAACTTTCTGAAACTTCCTAGTCTCCCAGACTTACAACATGGGAAGGGGAAAGAGCAAGGACCGAAGGGGAAGCAGGCATTACCTAGGATGGCAAGCACGGTTCCATCTTTCAGCACCTCCATGGAGCCCGAGCAGATGAGATACAGAGCCTGGAGTGCATCTCCCTGCCGGATCAGGTATTCCCCCGGTGTGCAGAAAGAAGTCCGGACACTGAGTGAAAGGGAACGCCGGCAGCCCCGGCTTGCCCCCTCAAAGAGGGGCAGCTGGAGCAGTTCCTTGTGAAGGTGCAGGGCAATATCGGCACGCAGCTCATCCGGGAGGCTATGGAGCAACTGGTAAGAAGGAAGACACAGCACCAGAGTTAGAAGGCCTTCCTTTCCTTGGGAGACCAGGGAGGTTGGACTAGAAGACCTTCAAAATCCCTTCCAGCCCTATGATTCTGTAAGGTTACTCAATGCTGGAAAAAAGAATTGATTGGAAATAAGGTTGAAGGAGCTGCCCTAAAGATAACTAGCAAAGGGGCTTCTCAAACAGGATGGTCATCTTCCATAATTTCTAATGCCCCCAATTTACACAACCACTCTTGACTCCAAAACTTCATAGCCTCTAGAACTCGACTCCAAAAAAGGCTTCGCTGGCTGATGGTCCTGTTTTAAAAGGCTACTAGATATTTTTGGTGAACGGAAGCTTCGGTGGTGAGAGCTGGAGTAGGCTGTATCAAACTCCCCTGTCATTTTAAGGTCTGCCATTGTCTCCAAAAGATAAAATAAATTTCTAGAAGCATTTCTGGAAGCTTTGTGGAGGAAAAGTGAAATACTGATGTAAAATGAAGTTGCTGTTTCATTCCACTTTGAACAGCTAGAAGGACGTAAATGTTTTAGCTGGCACCTAGAACAAGTGTAGAATTGGCTTTGGGCAGCGAATCCAGCGCCCAAAGGAATGTCAATTTGGTTAGCAATAGAATTTGGCTTCTGATTTTTTTTACAACAAAGAACAAGTTCTAATCACCTAGAGGGGAGGCTGAAAAACCATCCATTGCTCAGGTCAGCTTTTCCATTAGCCAGTCCAGCAGAAACACTATAGAAACATATGGGCCAAGCTTTCAGAGGGAAGCATTGCTTTATTTCAATCATTTGCCCAGCTGTTTCTATACAATATTTTCATTTTTCCACCATTTACTGTTTAGTGATCACATATTCCTGAGATGGTTAGACAGAATGTCTTTGCTTAACTGAAGCTAAGCCAGGTTTTGCTCTTGGGTCCTCCCCACCCCAAGCCACCAAGTTCTGATGGGCTGGTTCCATTCATGAAAATACAGATAGTCCTTGACTTATAACCACAATTGGGACCAGAATTTCTGCTGGTAAGTGACTTGCACCCGATTTTGTGAGCTTTTTTGGCCAGGTCATTGAGTAAACCATTGCCGTTGTTAAGTGAATCATATGGTTGTTAAGCAAATCCAGTCCCCCCCCCCCCCCGGTTTTGCTTGTGGGAAGTCGTCTGGGACAGCTGCAAACCGCGATTCTGGGATGGTGCAAACTTCGTAAATACATGCTGGTTGCCAATTGACCGAATTTTGGTCATGTGATCATAGGGATCATGTGATCAAGGTTGGTTAAGTGCAAAGCTTGGTTGTAAGTCGCTTTTTTTCCTGTGTTGTAATTTTGAACTGTCGCTAAATGAACGGTTGTTAAATCGAGGACTACCTATATAACAACAGAGTGAGGAATAGAGACCAGAAGGTTGCAGTTAAGACAATTGTGTCCAGGCCAAGACCAATTTCAGTGAAAGGGAAGAGGAGCACCCACCTTTGTTAACAGCCTGTACCAGTGGTGAAATCCAAATTTTTTTACTACCGGTTCTGTGAGCATGGCTTGGTGGGCGTGGCTTGGTGGGCATGGCAGGGGAAGGATACTGCAAAATCTCCATTCCCTCCCCATTCCTCAGGGAAGGAATATTGCAAAATCTCCAGTCCCACCCCACTCTGGGGCCAGCCAGAGGTGGTATTTGCCGGTTTTCCGAACTATTTCAAAATTTCCACTACTGGTTCTCCAGAACCTGTCAGAACCTGCTGGATTTCACCCCTGGATTATTAATACTCTGCTTTCCTGTTCTGCTTCTTTTCTCCTACTGGCTGAGCTAACCTGTCTCTTTCAGTTCCACAGCTAAGACAATGTGGCTCATTTGTCAACCTCCTGATCTTTCCCTCTGCTCTTCCTCCAAGAACTTCAAGGTATTTTCCCAGCCATTGACCAGCTATTCCCACAATAATTCTGGGAAGGCTGATTAAGGGCAAGATGGATGGGGAGAAAGAAATTGGCCTAGCACTCTCCTGTGATTTACATAGCACATAATCAATAGCTTTGACAGAATGGCTGAAACTCTACACTTCCTATTTGGAAGGCTAATTGCACACGATGTGGCCCCTCCAGTGGTGGGTTGTGAACCGGTAGTGGTGGCAGCAGGAGGCTCCACCCACCCACAAGCAAACCAATAGCAACGGGTTTTGAAACCTGCCCCTGGGCCACTCAACTTTTCTCTGCTCTGGGCATGCCCCAAATGCATTGGGCTACAACTCTGGTCATATACTAGCATACCTATCAGCTTTGCTTAGCTAGGAATGGTGGGAATTGTAATCCAATGCATCAAGCAGGCCATCTAATTCCTCCCCAGCTGCTCTCTTAGAAGAATCAGGTAGTCCTGGGTAGAATGCACTACCTCAGGAATCTCCAACCATGGCAACTTTAGGGCCAGTGGACTTCAACTCCCAGAATTCTTCAGCTGGCTGATGAATTCTGGGAGTTGAAGTCCACAAGTCTTAAAGTTGCCAAGGTTGGAGACCCCTGCTCTGCCTTGTCCGCTTTTCCTGCCCACGTCTTGCCTTCACCAGGGTTGGATCTCACCTCCCGTGTATCAATCCCATTGCTGGCACTCCAGGTGGCTTGGAAGTATTCCAGCATGCGCTGCTTCAACGGTGGAGGGATCCGATGGATACGGATGTAGTCGCGTAGGTCACGTGTACGGCTGTGATAGAGGAAGCGCCGAGCATACATGCGTTGAATGATGGCCGTTACGTTGCCGAAGACAACAGCGTGCATCAGTGCTGGGGATGGAGGAGAAAGAGAACAGACCGAGGCTAGTCTGGCTGAGACGGCCAAGGAAGTGGTGAGCACCAGAAGCACCGCCTGGTTTTGTGGGGCCAGTAATGCCAATGATGCCTCCGAATAGGAGGAACAGGACAAACTTCATGACCAAATTGAAAAGAATGAAAAAAGTGTTGGGACTAAAAGTTTTGGACATAAACTTTATCTAGGTAGGAGAACAATGGAGCAATAACGGAGCTAGAACTGACTGTTAATACAGATTCAAGAGGCAGATCAAGTTTTGGGATATTCAGTTTATATGAATAGTTTTAAGCCTGTTTATTAAAAAAACAGCCAAGGGCAGTGGTGGGTTTCAAATTTTTTTACTACTGGTTCTGTGGGTGTGATTTGGTAGGTGTGGTGTGGCTTGGTGGGCATGGCTTGGTGGGCATGGCAAGGGAAGGATACTGTAAAATCTCCATTCCCACCCCAGTCCAGGGGAAAGTTATTGCAAAATCCCCATTTCTTCCCAATCAGATGGGATTTGGGAGGCAGAGAATAGATTGGTGGGGCCAGTCAGAATTTTTACTACCAGTTCTCTGAACTACTCAAAATTTCCGCTACCGGTTCTCCAGAACTGGTCAGAACCTGTTGAAACCCACCTCTGGCCAAGGGAGAGGTCCTCTGACCTGGCCTGCTCCTTCTGATGATAGTTTTCTATTTGGCAAGGTGTTGTTGTTGTTGTTTTTTTGTAGAAGAGAGTATTTCAAATAGGTTCTTCTTCATCTACATGACACAGGACAGATAGTCCTTAACTTACAGTCATAATCAGGACCAGAATTTCCATTGCTAAGCCCAATTTTACAAAACCCCCTTTTTTGGGCAAATTACTGCTGTAGTTAAATGACTCATGTTCTCGTTAAGTAAATCCAACTTCCCTCATTAACTTTGTTTGTCAGAAGCTAGCTGGAAACATCGCAAATGGTGATTACTCAAATCTGGGACGCTGCAACTGTCATCATACATACTAGTCACCAACTGTGCCAGATTTTGATCATGTGACCATGAGTATGTTGCTACAGTCATGAGTGCAAGGACTGATCATCAGTTATATTTCCCCCCCACTCCTGTTGTAACTTTGAACAGTTGCTAAATGAATAGTTGTAAATCGAGGATTACCCATCATTTAATTCAAAACTTTTATTATCTTATTCTATGGACATCTTTCTGCATGTCCTGGCCTAAGATGAAATTGCTTATTTGAGTGGTCAGTTTATTATTTATTATGTTTCTGCCTCTTTCTCCAAAAAACACTATCCTAAAAAAGCCTGTTCTCTAACATACAGACCCTTGCCCCATAACTGTAGTTGTGGCTGTAATCCCACTATTCTGCAATTAAATCACAAACTAACAAACTAATCTTTCTCAATCTTGCTATCTCTAGCTGTCTTGGACCTACAAACATGGCAGCCAAGAATCTGGGGAGCTGATAATCTGGGGAACATCCAGAGAATATCCAGATGGAAGAAGCAGCACAAAAACTGAATCAGAAGAATTCCAGGTGATACTTTCATTGCAACCAGTGAATGGGCAGGGAAGCAGGCCTCTCCTTACATTGACAAGTTGTCGTCTTTTTCCCCTTTCAGTGAACTTTGCTGAAGGTTAGCCACAGAGCATATGAACAAGAGGTATTCGGTGCGCCCACCCATCCCTTGGCTCTTCTTCCTTCTTGATTTCCTTAGTCTAACCATTACAAGTTAGGTCTAAATTTTAAAAAGGCAGCTTTCATTTCCCACCACTAATGTGTTCCACAACCTGAGAAGAACTGAGATCGGCCATCTGGTTTTCTTTTCTTACCATTGGAAGGAGACTAAGGATGTAAGAACCACCTTGCTGGTTGTTGGCGATGTACCAAAATAAAACTCACAATAATAGAAGGTGCTTGGCCCGTTGTCATGAGAACTAGATTGCCCAAGAACCTGAGTTAGAAGCTGAGAGGAGGAGAAGGAGGAGGAGGGGGAGGAAAGATGCTGGGGAGGTCTTGCTGGTTCTCCTTCTTGATATCCCACCCAGGGGAAGAGCCCAACTCACCCCCCACCAGCATGGTGCAGATGGAGAAAATCTTCTCTGAGTCGGTGTTTGCCGATACGTTGCCAAAGCCCACACTGGTCAGGCTGCTGAGAGCAAAGTATAGAGAGGTAATATAAGCACTGCGCAAGGAGGGTCCCCCTAAGAGTTCCCAAGTTGTGCCGTTCAGGGAGGAAGTAGTCTGGTTGACAGGTTCTTCTTCACCACTGCTGTTCCTCTGAGCCAGGTAATAGGGAGTCTCCAGGCGTCGAGCCAGCTCCTGGAGCCAACCTGCAAGGATGGGGAAGAAGGAAGCAAAGCTAGAAGAAAACCCAGTTAAGCTCCTTCTCCTGAATACTATTCCCTCACCCTTATAGATGGGGTTTCTTTTCCAAAAACATGCCAGCTGCACACACAGCCTGTTCTGATCCAGTGTCCTGGAGAAGAACCTAAATAGTAAAGCCTTGTAGGCCAGGAGATAGAAGTTCCAACATTGGTCCATCAGACAGCTTTGGACAACCAGGGCATGCAGGAAATTGCTTTCCTCTGCTGCTTGTCTAAAGTATCTGATCTGTCATGTTCTATAATGTTTCATTTTTTTAATTTGATTTATATGCCGCCCTTCTCTGGAGACTCAGGGCGGCTTACAATGCGTTAAGCAATAGCCTTCATACTTTTGTATATTTATACAAAGTCAGTTTATTGCCCCCACAAACTAGGTCCTCAATTTACCTACCTTAGAAAGGATGGAAGGCTGAGTCAACCTTGAGCCTGGTGAGATTAGAACATGGAGTAATTGCAGACAGCTGGATGTTAATTAGGGTGCTTAGTCTGCAGAGCTATCCAGGCTTTGAATCTATTTTAACACTACTGTACTAAAAAAAATGGGGTACACAACCTATTAGCCTTCAGGCATTGTTGAACCATAATTCCTGGTATCTTTCCCACTGGTCATACTGCCTGGGATGGATGGGAACCAGAGGCCAACAACTTTTAGATCAAGGGTGTGAAACTGATGGCCGCATCAGGGTTGTGTTTGACCTCGGGTGTGTGTGTGGGGCCAGGGTGGGTGTGGCTAGTTTCACATCACTCGTGTGGGGCCATGAGCGCTCTGCCAGCAAAAATGAAGTTCACGAGGGCCATATGTGACTCTTGCTGGCAGAGGCACTGCGGGCTGTTTCCAGGGCCGCCCCATGGGCCAGAACTAAGCACACCACAGGCCGGATTCAGCCTGCAGGCCTTGAGTTTGATACCCCTGTTTTCGATGATCTCAGTTTTTCTGGCTGTCTTTAAAGATAGCTTCTGTGGATGTGTCATATCCCTCTACAAATATAATGTCTTTCACTGTGGGCACACATTCTCTAAGTTCATGATCGCCTACCTGTCTATAGATCAGTGGTTTTCAATTTCCCCCCCAATTATGGAACCTCTTGGCTCACAAAAAAATTAATTAATTAGTTCTCGGAATCCCTGACCAGGTGGTAAAGCTCTTGTTGATAGAAAAATAGCTGAATCTGAGTGAACTATTTTTAATCTTCACCTCTCACAGAACACACCAGGTTTTTACAAGACCCTGGGGTTCCATGGGACACAGTTTAAAAAAATCTTGGCTGTACACATCATAAACTTTCTTCATGCAAACTGCTCTCACCTGGAATCCATGTTTAAGCAAGGTGGCACTATTTGTCCCCTGTCACTGCACATTGAAGCCAGTCATATCCACTGGCATCTAAAAGAATGTTCACTTGAGTGTGTCAAACTCACATTGTCATGCTGTCGTCACGTGATATATTGGGACTTTTTTCCCCTTCACTAAACCGGGTGTGGGTGTGGCGAGTGCATGATGCATCCGGCCCGCAGCCCTGACATAGGGCATTTGCTAGGGCTTCTCTCTTGCAGCCATTTATGCTATAGAGAGGGTGAGAGAGATCTAGCCAAGCAGCTGTATGCAATGTTGAAAATAAATGTAGTCAGCATAATGTTCCACTTAGACCAGTGATGGCCAACACATGGGTCAAGGGTGACATGCCATGACGTTTTGGGTGACACACCAACCAGTGGTGGCAGGGGTGAAATGTAAAATCTGCTACTATCGGTTCTGTGGGCATGGCTTGGTGGTGGAGGGGGTAATGTGACTGGGTGGGCGTGGCCAACTTTTTTTTTTTAACTTTTCAAAGCATTTTTTCTAATGCTTTGAAAAGCCTCTCAGGCAACTCAGCTGGGATCGTCAGAGACTTTTCAAAGCATTTTTTTTACCACCTCTTCGGCCAAGAGGTTGCAGAAAAAAATGCTTTGAAAAGCCTCTGATGATCCCAGCTGAGCCGCGCGATCATCAGAGCCTTTTTTTTTTTTTAACTTTTCAAAGCATTTTTTCCTCGGAAGAGTTTGTAGAAGAAATGCTTTGAAAAGTTAAAAAAAAAAAGCCTCTAATGATCATGCGGCTCAGCTGGGCATGATGGGGGAGAGGAACCACGTAAGATTTTTCTATAGAACCGGTAGTAAAACTGGCGGGAGGCTCCGCCCACCAATCCCGACATCATCAGAACGCTTCTGCACATGCGCAGAAGCTTCTGTGCATGCGCAGAACAGCATGCACACACGAGCAAAACAAGCCCGTTGCAAACAATTAGTAAACGTAAGTAGAACCCACCCCTGATGCCAACGTCCACCCATACCCAACAACAATTATTCTTGAAAGCACATCCCATTCTCACATAATTTTCGGAGGCTGTGGAGGATGCAGAGGCTACGGGAGAGGGCTGTGCTCTTGTATGTTTTCCACAGCCTCCAAAAGTTGTGTGAGAACAGAGCCTGCTTTCACATGGTTTTCAGAGGCCGTGGAAGAGCATACTCTAAAGCTGCTTCATGAAGGAAGGCCTGGAGTGACCCAGAGCAGTTCTGGGTAGGCTTCAGAGCCCTGTCAACAGAAAGGGGACACCGTATGAAGCTTAAGTGGTGTGTGATAGATCCTCGGGGCAATTGTGCCATTTCCCAAGGCTCACATAGAGTGGCTTTTTTGATAGCAGGGGTGGTGCTAGGGTTGAAGTTGAGGTCCAGACCTTGACTTTAGGCCCAGGCTCATCCCTGCTGCTGCCAAGTGCTACTGTTCAGGATGGCCTAGATGAAGTGTGAGTGGGTGGGTGGGGAGAGATTTTTTCCTTTTCTTTGTGTGTTTATGTGTGTATGTGTGACACAGCAGCATTTAGGCATTTTCTGAATTTTTGACAAGCTGAGCCCAAAAATGTTCGCTATCACTGACTAAGACACTGATCCAGGTACAGTATCTCTGAATTGATCTCAATCTCTAATCATTGTGTGTTTCCATTAAGCCTCAGAATAGAAGAATTGCCCCAGATCAGTAAATCCTGCAGTGGTTAAAAATGAGCTAGCTCAGGAGTCTCCAACCTTGGCAACTTTAAGACTTGTGGACTTCAACTCCCAGAGTTCTTCAGCCAGCTATGGGAATTCTGGGAGTTGAAGTCCACAAGTCTTAAAGTTGCCAAGGTTAGAGACCCCTAAACTAGAGAATAGAAGTATCCTCAAACCTAATTGCTTTCAGAGATCAGTGGAAGTGGGACTGTGAGGTCTCAGGAGCTCCTCGGGACTCCTTCCCCATTCCAGTTCTCGCAGACCCCAGAAAATTTGAAAAGCCAGAAGATGAAGGGAAGCTATCTATACAGGCCCCAAACCCAAGGTGAAATTTATCCCAATCTCTCTGCAGCTCATTCTTCCAACATCGGTCGCTTTCTTTCTCTCTCTTTTCTATGGGAGATGGTGAGCCAGAGGCAGCATTTATCAAGGATTAAAACAACATTCCCCAATGAAGTGCCATCTGGATGTGTTGGATGTCAGTTCCCGTCATTTCACCCAGGGTGCCCGAAGGGAATGGGGCAAATCAGGAATTCGTACCGTCCCAAGTTGAAAGCCAAGGCACCGTATCAGAGAGAGGATGAATATAATTTGAAAGCACGGAGGAAAGAGATCCATTGTTAAACCAAAGATAAATTCAGAGAGCCTGGAGATGTCCCAGCTATCCTCATTTAAAAAAGAAAAGGGGTGGGTGGCTGGGAACTCTGCTTCACCAAGTTACAACAGATATATCACCCTTGGGCACTGAGCCTCTCTCTCTCCACACTTCCCTAGGGATTTGGCAGCCCTATCTCAAAGCCAGTACGGCAGTTACTTGTTAATTTGTCGCCATGCGGTCCCTAGAGTCTGCTGGAGAACGGTAATTATGGAAGAGCGCATGGTCCCCAATACAAGAGAGACTCTGTGGATTATTTCTGCCCTTGACTGGAGGTGGCCACAGCCATTCATACATGCCTTTCTGCTTCTACTTGGCCTTACAATGTAGCTTCCCCTGAGTTGCAACGTGCAGCGGTCTGGGGAGCTCCAACTCTAATCTGGGAGAAGAAAATACCCCCCTCTCAGTTGCCCCCCTCTGAGTACCACACCAAGGAAGTTAGGCCCCGGCCCCGGCACGCACCTATCCCGGGCACCTGAGAGGGGCTGCTCTCAACTTCCCGCTGGCCGATGAAGTACCAGACGCAGGCAACCCAGTGAGCCAGAAGGGCAAAGACGGTCATGAGGAGGGTGAGCACCACGGCGCTGTACTGGGAGTACCGATCCAGGTTGGGCAGCAGCCGTAGTAACCGCAAGAGCCTCACCGTCTTCAGCAGGTGTGCCCCAAAGTACTGGGGGAAAAGAAAAGACCAGATATATCTACACAGCACCCTCTGGGGTCGAGGGGGGAATGTTGTGATGGCAGAAGGGAAGAAATATGGCAACGTCACCAGGGCCCCTAGCAATAGTTGAATTCAATTTTTTTTTACTATTGGTTCTGTGGACGTGGCTTGCCAGGTGTGGTGTGGCTTGGTGGGCATGGCTTGGTGGGCGTGACAGGGGAAGGATACTGCAAAATCTCCATTCCCACCCCACTCCAAGGGAAGGATACGGCAAAATCCCCATTCCCTCCCTACTCCTCAGGGAAGGATATGGCAAAATCCCCATTCCCACCCCACTCTGGGACCAGCCAGAGGTGGTATTTGCCGGTTCTCCAAACTACTCAAAATTTCCGCTACCGGTTCTCCAGAACCTGTCAGAACCTGCTAAATAGCACCCCTGGCCCCTAGCCAAAGGGTACTAGGGTTGCTTTGAAAGAATACTGCTCTCTTGAATTCAATTTAATTTTAAACATCTCTGAAATACCACACCAGCAAAAGAAGAAAAAAACAGAAATGTCTTCCTTCTTTTAACCTGCTAACCAAATTCTTTATAGTCATTTGGGTAGTAAGTTTAAAATGCATCCAACTGATACTTCGGTTTCTGAAGTTTCATGCTGGCTTGTAATGAACTTCAGACCCAAGCATGCTCCTTGGTCCCTTCCCAACATTTCTGAGTTGCCATTACCTGGGCGAAGAGCTCTAAAGGATGCTTTGAATTGGATCCTAGAACTGATCCAAACCCTGCACAATCACCAACAAGCTGGAAATAACCAGACTTAGTTGCAATCATGAACGAAGAGTCATTGGCACTAATGCAGATCTGAACAGGCCACAAGCCTTCCCAAGGCCTTCTCTGCAGCCGTCTGTCCACACTCACACTCTCCTCATCACCAGCCTGATCTTCTGCTGGAACAGACATTTTTCCAGCAGGCTCTATTCAGTGGAAGGTTGCATAGCCACAGAGCGTTCTCTCTATTAACAGGGAAAACTCTCGTTATAATATGCGAGGTTCCAGATCAGGAGCCATAACTTAGAGGCCAAAACAACTCACCAACAGTATTTTACCCAGGAATGAAATATTGAGGAAAAGACCAAGTTCAGGAAGCAGTAGCAGAAAAGCCAAAATCAACTAAGTTGCAACTCTTGGCTCTCTGCAAAGATATACTTATGGCTGCATGAAATGGCTTTGAATAGTCCACACTTCTTCTGTGTGTGTGTGTGTGTGTATACCCCATCATGGAGGTTCTGAGCCCAACTCACCACGTTGACCTTGAAGGCATAGAGAAGGTCGAAGGGTAACGCTGCTAAGAGGTCCAGCACGAACCAGCGGGTCAGGTAGTGTAGGAATATAGCATGAGGATCGAAAACCACCTGTCCTGATTTGCTGACAAATGTGGTGCGAAAATTCAACACGATGTCTGCAAAACAATGTAAACAACAACGATAAAAGAATGGCAAAAGCTGGCAACCGTTATGCAAGCCTTCCTTCCGTTGGTGTCTTCCAGATATCCCAAGCGGAATGGGACTTTTTGCCTCCTACTCTTGGCCGCGCCTGCTTCTCCGCCTGGCTTCCGCCTTGGGGGATTCTCCTCTAGCTTTTCTAGAAAAGTTCTAAACCCTATCCCAAGGTTATAAATCTGACAATTCCTGGCCATGCTACCTCGGAATTGTGGAAGTTACAGAATGACACAATTCAAAGGCATCTGGTAGGAAAGGCCAGGCTACTTACCGTATTTTTTTGGCGTATAAGACACACTGGACTATAAGACGTACCTACCCTTTTTGGTGAGGAAAAGAAGAAAAAGAAATCTCCCTCTGCCTCTTAGCAATTTTGCCTCGTTGCAGCAAACAGCAAACAGCCTGCTTTACTTTCATTTTTGTTTTCAGCATAGCTTGATTAGCACAAGGAAAAAAAAATCTGCTCCAGCAATTTACTGTACCTCTTTGCAGCAAGCAGCAGAGCCCCGAGCAAAACAGCTGAGAGCAAATCAGCTGAGAGTTGGGAGGCCGATCCAATCAACTTGTGCTAATAAGGCTGGGCTGAAGCTGAAAGGAGCTGTTTTTTCTTGCTGTATGCTTGCAAGGAGGTAATTGCTGCGAGGCAGAGGCCAAAGGGTGGGGGCCACTGGGTGGGCGGGGCTACATTTGGTGTATAAGATGCACCTAAATTTTCACCCCCTTTTAGGGTGGGGAAAGGTGCATCTTATACTCTGAAAAATACAGTACTCTCACCAGCTGATGCTTTCAAGCTGTGAGCCCACCATCATCTGGTTTTCTTACTACGTAAACAGTCATTTGAGTGGAAGCCACGGAATGACACGCATGTATAGCTGAACTTGCCCCAAACAGCTCCTTTGCCAGTAAAAGGAAATCACTTCCTGGGAAGGCCCTAGCTTGTTAGAAGTGAATCAGAAGGTCTGAGAGGGAGGCAAAAAGGGCTCCCTTGAAGCCAGCTATGAGCAAGAAATTCTCTGAGCTTATCAAGCAGGATCTATCTCCATGCCCCAATTTTGATCTGGGGCCACTGTTGCCAGTTCCTTAGCAATCTCCAATTTTGGAAGCAAAGAACTTTTCATGCAGAGCCGTGGTGATGCAGTGGTTAGAATGCAGTATTGCAGGCTATTTCTGCTGACTACCAGCTGCCGGCAGTTCAGTACTCACCAACTCAAGATTGACTCAGCCTTTCACCCTTCTGAGGTCAGTAAAATGAAGATCCATATTGTTGGGGGGCAATGTGCTGACTCTGTAAACTGCTTAGAGTGGGCCGTAAAGCACCATGAAGCAGTAGATAAGTCTTAAGTGGTATTGCTAGTGCTATTGCTATCACAAATCTTCACAGGCTTTCCTTAAAACCAGAGTCGAGCTTCTTTGATTCCAGCTGCCAAATTCCTAAATGCAGAAATGAGCGTCTTTCTAAAAGTCCCTGCACTCCAAAAACAATTAGGCCCGTGGGGTTCAGAGTAGATCTGCATGGTTGCCCATCAAGTTCAGTATTAAAGGTAGTGCTCAACTTAGGAGCAGAATTGGGACCAGAATTTCCATTGCTAAGCAAGGTGGTTGTTAAGTGAGTCATGCCTGATTTTACATTGTTTGCCACGGTTCTTAAGTGAATCGCTGCAGTTGTTAAATGAATTGCGGGTAATCGTGAATCAAATCCGACTTTGCTTGTCAGAAGCCAGCTGGGAATGTCACCAAAGGAAGGAAGGCATGCAAATGGCGATCCATGACCCTGGAATGCCGCAATTGTGGTAAATACATGCCAGTTGCTAGGGGCCCACATTTTCATTATGTGGCCCTGGGGATACTGTGATGATCGTAAGTACAAAGACCAGTCAGACGTCACTTTTTTCAGTGTCGTTGTAATTTCAAGCAGTCACTAAATGAATGATTGTAAATTGAGGACAACGGGTATTTACACTGACCAGCTATTGCTGATCAGTGATAGATAGATAGATAGATAGATAGATAGATAGATAGATAGATAGATAGATAGATAGATAGATAGATGATAGATAGATAGATAGAGGAGCTAGATTCTCCTCTGTTCTGGAACAGAGGAGAATCTGTTCTGTTCTCCTCTGTTCTGAAGATTGCCAACATGCCCCCCCCCGCCCCCCCGGTGCTGATCCCTGTCCCCATACCTAAGATAAAAAGGATTTCAACAGAGAGATCACAGACACTGGGGGGCGCACGAGAAGCCTCTGGAAGCCCTTCATCCTTGGTGCCATTGAAGCAGACACTGTAGGGCACGGTGACAGCCACGTACAACGTGGCCAGGAGAATCAGTCCGTCCCAGCCAGCCTTGAAGGTACCGTAATGCAGCAGGATGAATGGTGACTTGCGAGCAGCAGCCACTTTGTATTCAGGCAAGGCAGGCTTCTCACCAAACACACCCTGGAGAGAAACCAACAAGAAAGAATAAATGCTAGGAACTGCAAGGCTAGGAATTCACTGCCAACAATGGTCGCTGTGCAAAGCAGGGGGTCTCAGGATTGAGCAAAGCCTCGCTACCTGGCCTATATGGGCTGGTAGGCAGGGAGACCCCGAGGAATCCATCAAGTTGATCACCGGCTGAAAGCAGTTTGGCAGATGGAATCTCACCAGGCTCAAGGTTGACTCAGCCTGCCATCCTTCTGAAGTGGGTAAAATGAGGACCCAGATTGCTGAGGGCAATAGGCTGACTCTGTAAACCTCTTAGAGAGGACTGTAAAGCACTGTAAAGCGGTATATAAGTCTAAGTGCTATTGCTATTACTAAGTAGGGAAGTTAAGAGCGAGTGGGTGATTTTACATCCAATTAGTCCACCACTGATCTGCCTGCTTTTTTGGTCCTATCTTTGGGTACTGTAGTGTGATGGAATATGCACCTGCAGCATCAGAGAGGGGAGTATTTTGCCAACTCAGTGCCTTCCCGGAAAGAGGCTCAGATCAGTCCTGAGCTGAATGAGGAAGAGGTTCAGGGTAGCCACACCCTAGAATCTCTCAGGATAGATCTTGTACAGGGGTGTCAAACTCAAGGCCCATGGGTTGGATCCAGCCACAGGATGCTTAGATCTGGCCCATGGGGCCATCTTGGAAATAGCGAAGGATTGGCCCATGGTGTCTCTGCCAGCAGAAATGGAACTCGCAGCAACCTTGTAGGAGGCTGCTGCAGCCGTTTTCACTGGGAGAGCACTCAGGCCACCACAGGCACCCCAACACGAGTGATGTCAAGCTGGCCACACCCACACTGGCCACACCCACCCCGGGCCCCTGAGGTCAAACACAACCCTGATATGGCCCTCAATGAAATCAAGTTTGACACCCCTGATCTAGTAGATTGGGAGGTTATAGCTTTAGTTTGGCAAGATTTTGTCCATTAGCTGCAAGCAAATAAAAGATTGAACTCAACCGGATCTCATTGTCTCATCTCTAGGCTTGGGTCTGACAGATAGTAGGTTAAAGAATGCCTATTTGAAATCCTGCCTGGTGAGGCCCCTCTAGGGATCCAAAACTGGTGATCTCAGGTATACAAGTCAGTGTTGTGCCATTGCCTTGCTAACCAGGGAATTCTAGAGGATGCAGACTGAGAATAGTTAGAGGAGGCCAGGATGGGCCAGGCAAGATTTAAAATCTTAAATCCTTTCCAGGATTATTTTGCCCTGATCCAGTAAAGCTCAGATACATACGCCTTAGTCGCTGAATACAGATCTTCTTCACAAAATTATAGGCTTAAGAAGGATAACTAATTAAATGTGACTACTATCCATCTGTAGCCTCTGGAGGGAAGGGTGTACTGCATTTGGTTGCACGCTCCAGTAACTACACACTGCTACAACTTAAACCAAATACAAGTCCATTCAATGGGGCTGCCTGAGATTGGTGATATTTTCTGTGCTTTTCAATTTTTTTGTTGTTTCAGTATCTGTTTTGACTTTTGCAGTGAATGAACCTGTTCCATATTTAGTGTATGTTTAATAAAGAAATGTTGATTTTTTAAAAAAAAATTATGAGCCAGCTGTTTCATTAATCAGGGTGAAGAATTGTCCTGGGCAGTAGATTTTGAGTGTTATTTATAAAATCTATAACATATTCTTGGAAGACAGAGCTATGCATGCTGCTGCATGACTTATTCTTCATCCTTAAATTAGACTTGCTCTGTCCTAAGACGTAATAAAAAATACCAACATTGAAGAGGGAATCAATAGTCTATCTAGATCCGTGCCAGTCTGGCTTCAGACCTGGGTACAGCATGGAGACGGCATTGGTCGCATTGGTGAATGATCTCTGGAGGGCTCGGGACAGGGATTGCTTTTCTGTCCTGGTCCTGTTAGATCTCTCAGCGGCTTTTGATACCATTGACCATGGTATCATGCTGCGTCGGTTGGAGGGCTTGGGGGTGGAAAGCACTGTGTTGCGATGGTTCTCCTCCTATCTCTCTCACCGGTCGCAGTCTGTGTTGGCAGGGGGGCAGAGGTCGACCTCGAGGCGCCTCATTTGCGGGGTGCTGCAAGGATTGGTCCTCTTGCCGCTCCTGTTCAACATTTATGTGAAGCCGCTGGGCGAGATCATCTGTGGTTTTGGGGTGTGTTGCCAACTCTACGCTGACGATACTCAGCTGTACATATCCACCCCTGACCACCCCAATGATGCCCTCAAAGTGATGTCCTAGTGCCTTGAAGCCGTGCGGGTCTGGATGGGGAGGAACAGGCTTCGTCTCAACCCTTCCAAGACCGAGTAGCTGTGGATGCCGGCGTCCTGGTATAGTCAGCTGGTGCCATCGCTGGCTATTGGGGGTGAGTCATTGGCCCCCACAGAGGGGGCTCGCAACTTGGGTGTCCTCCTGGACTCACGGCTGTCCTTGGAAGGGCATATGGAGGCCATGGCCAGGGGGGGCTTCTATCAGGTTCACCTGATGCGCCAGTTGCGCCCCTTTCTGGATCGGGACTCCTTATGCACAGTCACCCATGCACTCATCACGTCTCACCTGGACTACTGTAACACTCTCTACATGGGGCTCCCCTTGGGGTGCACCTGGGGCTCCAACTGGTCCAGAATGCGGCCGCGCGGGTGATTATGGGAGCGACAGGGCGCTCCCACGTAACACCTCTCCTGCGCGAGCTGCACTGGCTCCCAGTGGTCTTCCGGGTGCACTTCAAGGTGTTGGTTCTCACCTTTAAAGAGCTCCATGGCATAGGTCCGGGGTATTTGCGAGACCGCCTGCTGCTACCGATAACCTCCCACCGGCCAATACGCTCGCACAGAGAGGGCCTCCTCAGGGTGCCATCAGCCAAGCAATGTCGGCTGGTGGCCCCCAGGGGGAGAGCCTTTTCTGTGGGGGCACCCACCCTGTGGAATGAGCTACCTCCTGGAATTCGATTGATCCCAGACTCTGAGCTTTCCGAAAGGCCCTGAAGACTCACTTATTTCAACAAGCCAGCCTAGTTTAATTTGGTTTTAATGGGGTTTTTAAATTTTTGATATTATTGATTTTTGGGTTTTAAATTGGATATTTTAATTTGTAGATTTGAGATTTTAAATTGAAACGCCGACGATTTCATTTATTTTAATTTTTTAATATTTGTACTATATGTGTTTTAATTTGTTCACCGCCCTGAGTCCCCCTGGGGAGAAGGGCGGTATATAAGTTGAAATAATAAATAAATAAATAATAAATAAATTGTCAACTGCTTGGCTTCTGCATATGGAATAGAAGGGGCAAAATCATTTCAGACTGGCTTTCATTGGCATAAATTAATGCCTAGAAAATCATGGGAGTACAGGTAGTCCTTGAGTTATGGCCTTGAGTTATGAGCCAAAAATTTATGTTGCTAAGTTAAACTTTTGTTAAGTGTGTTTGCCCCATTTTATGACTTTTCTACTACTGATTACTACTGATTTTGAGTCATTTGTGCCTGTTCCCGAAAAGGACCTGGGCAGAATCATTCAGATGAACACGTTACAAATATTGTGTTTCCCCGAAAATAAGACCCGGTCTTATTTTCTTATTTTGGGGTGATGTGGCTGCTTGCAGACAGACGCCATGTGGCTCATCATGCTGGTGCCGCTGCTTGTGGCAGGAGGCTGTGTGGCATGCTGTGCTATTGTGCATATGAGCAGCAGCACTGGTGCAATGTGCCGCATGCCACCTGGCCACAAGCGGTGGCATTCGCACCACGAGCCTAGCAGTGTTCTGCCATGTGCGCCATGTGGCGGCCTGCCGCAAGCACCAGCACCGGCACAACAAGGTAGGATAATAATGATAATCTGAGACGGGGTCTCCTCCGTGTGAAATCAACCAATTTTGAGGTCCTCCTTCAAGCATCATCTTCTTTAGATGACAGAGCAACATCAAGTCTAGTGTCCTTCAAGGTGCACGATTTTCTTTTTCTCAGATGGTTCAAGTTTCCCCATATTCATTTAATAGTGTTGGTACATGAAGGCACTTTCATTGTAAGATGCTTCAAAAATGTATTTCCAATGATTCCCCCACCCCCACCCCCCGCCCCAAGATTGAATAGCTTTTAGTTTCTGCTATTCGGTATGTATGATCCAGGGGTGAAATGTAAAATGTGTTACTACCAGTTCTGTGGGCATGGCTTGGTGGGGGGTAATGTGACTGGGTGGGCGTGGCCAACTTTTTTTTTAACTTTTCAAAGCATTTTTTTCTAATGCTTTGAAAAGCCTCTGGCGATCAGGCAACTCAGCTGGGATCGTCAAAGAGGCTTTTTAAAAAATGCTTTGAAAAACCTTTCTGCCAATTAGGCAACTCAGCTGGGATCGTCAGAGAGGCTTTTTAAAAAATGCTTTGAAAAGCCTTTCTGACAATTAGGCAACTCAGCTGGGATTGCCAGAGACTTTTCAAAGCATTTTTTAAACCACCTCTTCGGCCAAGAGGTTGCAGAAAAAAATGCTTTGAAAAGCTTCTGAGGAACCCAGCTGAGCCGTGCGATCATCAGAGGCTTTTTTTTTTACTTTTAAAAGCATTTTTTCGTCGGAAGAGATTGTAGAAAAAATGCTTTTAAAAGAAAAAAAAGCCTCTGATGATCGTGCAACTCAACTGAGCATGGTGGGGGGAGGGGTGCAGGGATTTTTGCTACCAGTTCTCCGAACCACCTGCCACCATCGCTACCGGATTGGGTGATCCGGTCCGAACCAGGAGCATTTCACCCCTGGTATGATTTTATCTCTTAATCTTTGAGATTTAATAAAATATTGCATTTTTTAAAAAAAATTGAATTGTGAACAAAAGGTTTGGAGTAGTGAGTGAAATAGTGTTATGTTCCTTCTCCCCTGTGATAAACATTCAGCTCTTCCCCCTCTCTCAACAAACTGAGATTCTGTATGGTCTCTTTACTTCTACCCACTAAACCTGTGAAAGTCTGTCCTTCCCTTGGCATTGTCCATACCACGTACCTTGTGGAGTTTGCGTTTCCCTTTGCCCTGCTTCTGGAGATGGCCTGAGAGGTGATAAAGCACAGCGCGGCTTCGCCGACGATTGGCATTGAAGCCTTTAGCTCCAGCTCGGCTGTAACGTCGCCGTCCACCTACCAAAAGACAAATGCTGGATGGTATTTGGTATGTTAGAGCAAGAAGGGTTTGTATCTTCTCTTTCAACAGTAACCAATGTATTCTCAATGAGAAAATATCTCAGTATTTGAGTTTTAGAGAAATGCTTTCACCAAGCTTGGAGATGATGTCTACTGTTACAGAACCTTACATATTCAATGCTTATCTTTTAGAGGAAAAGCCTTAACTGCCTTCCTGAACGAATACAGAATAACAGGGTTGGAAGGGGTAGGAGTCTGCAGTCTGCATATGTGCAGGGATTTTCCTATCTTGGATGGCAAACCTCAGATAAGGAAGGTTATTTGCATGTAGGTGCCAGGAAATGGCATTAGAAGATAAGACCCTAACTCTGTAAATAAGAGGAACAGGAGGAGAGGAAATGGGATATATGTGTGTTAGACTTTAATTAAAGTCTAACATTATAAGTGCTTAAGCAAGCAATGGTTAACCAAAGATTCTAGTTACCTGAAAGATTCTGTGAGCCAATGATATGCTGCCAAGTACGCTGTAACTTAAAAGTAACAAACTATATAAGGTCACTATGTAAGACAATAAAACACCACATATATCCTCAACCTTTGTGTGTGTGGACACTCAACAGGAAGGGACCTCTAGTCCAACCTCTTGCTCAGGCAAGAAACCCTATGCCATTCCAGACAAGTGACTGTCCAGGTTCTTCTTCAAAATCTCCAGTGATGAAGCACCCATAACTTCTGGAGGCAAGCTATTCGACTGATTAATTGTTCTCACCATCAGGAAATTTTTCTTTAATTCTAGGTTGGCTCTCTCTTTTTGTTAAGCTTCCATCTGTTACTACTTGTTTTGTCCTCAGGCGCTTTGGAGAATACGTGAACCCCTCCTCTCTGTGGCAGCCCCTCAAATATTGGAAGACTGCTATTGTGTCACCCCTGGTCCTTCTCTTCTTTAGACATTCCCAGTTCCTGCAACCGTTCATTGCATTTCATCAATATGTATCTGATCATTAACATGACTAGGAAACTGGTCATAATGAGAAAGTAAGATACACAGTAGTACTATAGATGCCACTTCAGGAGAAATGTCTAAATTTAAATACCTTCCACTACAAAAGAATTGGAGCCTGAGAGTTAGCTTCTTCTTATTTTTGGATACTATCCTAAATGTTATTGTTGTTTACATCAGCAGAAATATAATTGGAGAAAAAGCCCTTGCTTATTTTTATTTTTATTTATTTGGATTTTGAGTGCCTTTGAAATTCCTTCTCTGTCAAAAATTCTGTGTTCTCTTGCATACCCTTCTTTCTAGGCCCACTTTCTGCTCTGGCATGAATACCCTTTTGTTGTTGTTGCTGATTTGTGATAATCAACAAATGGGCATCTTGCACAGACAAAGGGTCGTCAGCAATCTCCTCTAGCAGAGTAGCTCTTCAGAGCTGGCAGAGGCAATTGGCTGTGTATCTATCTATCCTCCATGTGGCATTGCTGCTCAAGAAAATAAAATATAGTCCTCGACTTACAACCACAATTGAGCCCAAAATTTCTGTTGTTAAGTGAGCCATTTGTTAAGCGAATCTTACTACCCCCGGATATAAGAAAGATTCCTGACCTCCGTGCCTTCCGACGAGCCCTGAAGACCCTACTATTTCATCAAGCCGGTCTGACTTAAATTTGTGTCAATTTTAATAGGGGTTTTTAGGGGTTTTAAATTTTACGGCCAAATAGTTTAATTATTTTATTAGTTTTAATTTTTATACGTGATTGTTTTAATATGGCTGTAAACCTCCCTGAGTCCCCTCGGGGAGAAGGGCGGTATATAAATGCAATAAAACTAAAAAAAAAACAATAAACTTCATTTTGCAACCGTTCTTGCCTCGGTTGTTAAATGAATCACTGCAGCTGATAAGTTACCAACACGTTTGTTAAGTGAATCTAGCTTCCCCATTAACTTTGCTTGTGAGAAGGTCGCAAAAGGGGAACACAGCAACAGTCATAAATAAGCACCTGAATTTTGATCACATGACCATGGGGATGCTGGGACGGCCATAACTGTGAAAAACGGTCAGAAATCACTTTTTTCAGTGCCATTGTAACTTTGAATGCAGGGGTGAAATGCTCCTGGTTCAGACCAGATTGCCCGATCCAGTAGCGATGGTGGCGGGTGGTTCGGAGAACCGGTAGCAAAAATCCCTGTGCCCCCCCCCCACCCCCATGCCCATCTAATCCGCACGATCATCAGAGGCTTTTTTTTTCTTTTACTTTTAAAAGCATGTTTTCTACAACCTCTTCCGATGAAAACATGCTTTTAAAAGTAAAAAAAAAAAGCCTCTGATAATCGTGTGGCTCAGCTGGGATCGTCAGAACCTTTTCAGAGCATTTTTTTAACCACCTCTTCCCCGGAAGAGGTTGCAGAAAAAAATGCTTTAAAAGTCTCTCTGACAATCCCAGCTGTGTTCCTGATCGGCAGAGGCTTTTCAAGGCATTTTTTTGCATTTGCAGAAAAAATGTTTTGAAAAGTTAAAATAAAAAAAAAAGTTGGCCACGCCCACCCAGTCACATTACCCCACCCCCCACCAAGCCACGCCCATAGAATCGGTAGTAACAAATTTTACATTTCACCCCTGTTTGAACGGTCACTAAACGAACTGTTGTAAGATGAGGACTACATGTACTTTGCACATGCATCTCCAAATCCGGGAGAAGGAAAGGAGCATCCTCTACACACCATAAAACTACGGCAAAGCTGTGCATCACAAGTGCAATTTAGAGGCTCAAACCAAGAGATTACTTGGAAGACCCAGACAGAGGCCCCAACTCAATGATAAGAGGTTTTTTTTATTCTGAGGATAGAGAGCCCAAACTTCAAAACTTTACTTCTGGCAGATAAACTGCTGGGAAAATTCCTGTCCCCATGCGCAAGAGGGACCCGGCCAGCCAATATAAAATAGGTTCCACCAACCTCTTGGTCAGAAAGATGAAAGTCCATTATCCAGAGATACTGGTAGTTCTTTATTTATAAGCAATTGTTTAGCATCCATTTCATGTTACAATGACATTGAAAAAAGTGATTTACACCTGGTCCTCAGAGTTACGACCATTGCAGCAGCCCCATGGTTGTGTGATCCAAATTTGGGCATTTGGAACCGGCGTTATTTATGTCATCTGATTGCCATTTTGCAACTTCCCAGCCGGCTTCCAACAAGCAAAGTCAATGGAAGAAGTTTGATTCGCTTAAGACAGTGTGATTCACTTAACAACTGCAATGACTCGCTTAACAACTGTGGCAAAAAAGGTCATTAAACTGGGTGCGACTCAATTACTGTGTTGCTTACAATGGAACTTCTAATTCTAATTAGGGTTGTTAGACAAGGACTACTAGTACACAACTTAAGAGCCAGAGTTGCGTACGGTCTACACTTTAGCCCTTATAGCCCCTCCAAAAGTTGCTATTGAACCTTTCCACTTCATGAGACAACCTTGTGTATATGCATCAGGAATGATTAAAGTGAGGGGGGGGGAATTAAAGACTAATTAAATGTAATGAAAATGATTTGATATGTACACTCTGTTACATCAAATGTAATTCTTGCCTTAGTTTCATGCTATGAAACTTAGTTCTGGAACTGGGTATGTCTAGTTTAATGAAAAGAAAAACTAGGGGTGACATGATAGCAGTGTTCCAGTTTCTCAGGGGCTGCCACAAAGAAGAGGGAGTCAAGCTATTCTCCAAAGCACCCGAGGGCAGAACAAGAAGCAATGGACAGAAACTAATCAAGGAGGGAAGCAACTTAGAACTAAGGAGACATTTCCTGACAGAACAATTAATCAGTGGGACAATTTGCCTCCAGAAGTTGTAAATGCTCCAACATTGGAAATTTTAAAGAAGAGATTGGACAACCATTTGTCTGAAATGGTATAGAGTTTCCTGCCTGAGCAAGGGGTTGGACTAGAAGACCTCCAAGGTCCCTTCCAGATTCTATTCTATTCTATTCTATTCTATTCTATTCTATTCTATTCTATTCTATTCTATTCTATTCTATTCTATTCTATTCTTTCACTTTGTAGGCCTGGATCTAAGCACTTTTTCAAATCATGCCCTTAACCAACCTCTCCAAGGCTATGGGAGCCCTCAGTCATAAATATCTTCCACAATCCTGCAGCAGTCCACCCCATCTGGAGGATCATCAGAGGAGTGGTGAGGCTGTGCATTTCACCTGGTGATCAGTGCTTGATACAGTATGATATAGTTTTCTAGGTATCACACCTACATGAGATATCTGTGAATCAATGAAGTGATTTTGTCACTTCTTAGAGCCTGTATCCCTAGCCAAAATAATATTGCATGATATTTATTGCATGGTTCTAATTATGTGCACTCACACAACAACCAAAATTATGCAGCCACACAGTTTGCAGACAGTTTCTAAAAGGGCTTTGCAGACAGGTTGCTGGGGTTTTTCCATAGAGTTTTCCCTCCTGCCTGCTAGTTTCTGTCCACCACCATCATGGATTTATTTATTATTATTATTTTGGTGCCATGTGAGCAACGCATTCCCTGAACCCGTTTTCATAGTGTTCTAACTGAAAACGACTTAAGTGAATGTAACAGTTTTCCATAAATGAGACAATCTAGGGTCTGGAATAGGAAGAAAGAGCCCTGTCCCCAAAACACTGCTTTGCAGAGCAAAAGTAAAAGATCCTATAAAAACTAAGGAAAAGGAAAAAGAAAAATGGAAAGAGATGGAAGGAGCAGAATTTATTTATTTATAAAATCGTGGGCACGCGAGCTGTCACCCCAATTCAGCTGCGCCGTGCATGTGTGTACACCTCCCACAGGCCAGCTGGTCTTCGGGTCTCTGCCGGGCATGCATGGGGGGGTTGGTTGCATGCAGGGTGCACCCGCACATGTGCAGAGGGGAGAGGCGTGTGTGGGGTGGCCGTGCATGTACACAGGGTGGGGCATATGTGGGTCTGCCTGCCCATGCACAGGGGGCAGGTGCATGCACAGGGGGAGTGGGGCGCATGCACGGGAGGAGCCCACACATTGCATTTTGGGAGTTCGGCCACCTCCTGCCAGCCAGCTGGTCTTTGGGGGCGCACGAGCGTATGTGAAGGCAGGGCATGTGCAGGGAGCCGCATGTGCATGCGGGGGGCTCATGCGGGGGGCTGCGTGCACATGCATGTTGGGGCGGGGCACATGCATGGGGTGGTGCGCATGCGCAGGGGGCATTGCATTTTGGGGGTTCGGGCACCCATGCACACATTCCCACTTGCACACGCACTTTGGGCACTTGGTCCAAAAATGGTTAGCCATCACTGCCATAGGGTAACTGTGGATGGCTTACAGTTACATAAAATGTAAAACATAAAAAGTTAAATTCAAACATTAAAACCAAGGACACACGGGGGAAGGCAGGGGCGGAGAGGGAGAGGGGGGATCTGCTATTACTCAATCAACCACCTCCACTGCGCCATTCCCCCACTGGGGCCACAAGCCGACTGGCAAAGCCACATCTTTAGGCCCTTACGAAAGGATAGGAAGATTGGGGCCAACCTCACATGGGGGGACAAGATATTCCAGAGGGCAGGAGCAACAGCAGAGAAGGCCCTCCTCCTGGACCCCGACATCCAGAATAATTGGGTTGATGGGACCAACAGCATGCCTCCTCTGCCAGCATGAGTGGTACAGGCCCATCCCAGCGGGGTAAATAGTAACCCTCAAGTAACCTGGACCTATGCCACGAAGGGCTTTAAAGGTGATCACCAACACCTTGAATTGCACCCAGAAGCAAACTGGTAACCAATGCTGCTCACGGATCAGTGGTGTAACAGGGGCCATTCTTGGGGGCCCCAAATTACTCGAGCTGCCGTACTCTGCACCAGCTGTAGCTTCCGAATGGTCTTCAAGGGCAACCCCATGTAGAGCATATTACAGGAGTCCACTTGCAAGATGACTAGGGACTGAGTGAATACATATGCAGTTTAGAGAGGCAAAAATCAATACAGTTAGTCCTTGACTTAGGACTCACCATTGGGACTGGAATTTGGATTGCTAAGTGATGTGTTTGTTACGATGTGTGTGACTGAACCCAATTTTACCATCATTTCTACCACAATTGTTAGGAGACTCACAGTGATCGTTGAGCAGATCATGGGATCATTAAAGTGATTCATGTTATCGTTAAGCAAATCTTTCTTCCGCAAGTGACTTTGCTTGTTGGAAGGCAGCTGGAAAGGTTGCAAATTGTGATCATGGGGCCATAAAACACGGCAACTGTCATAAATGTGACAGCCACGCCTGCCAGCCACGCCTTTGAATTGCGATCACTTGGCTGTGGCCATGGGGGATGATGCAATGGTCGTAATGTCAAGGATGCGTCCTAAGTTACTTTTTTCAAGGCCTTTGGGAACTTCAAACCATTATTAATGAATAGTTGTAAGCCGAGGGCTACCTCTAAGGGCCACTGTAGTCCTGCTTTTGTAAGGATAATCTGACGATGAATATTATGCTTCGTTTGGTCCTGAGATGAAAGCAAGCAGCTAATGACTGGTGAAATCACAGCAGGATTTCTAATTGTCAGGGAACAGGATTCTGATCTCTGTATAATTCTTTAGTCTTACAGTGATTGCCCAAAACACACGGAACATACACACATGGTCAACAAGTTCAGCATGCTGAGATCAGGGGTGGGTTCTAAATTTTTTTACTACCGGTTCTGTGGGCGTGGCTTGTTTTGTGGGTGTGGCTTGAGGGGGGGCTAATGTGACTGGGTGGTATGAACATGATGTGAAAATGTTGCACTTTCTGTTCTCCCTTTTTTCCCACTGATTTCTTTTATTGTTCTAAATGATATCCATTAATGCTCATGTAGTGTCAGCCTTTGCAGAGTTCAGCCCTTTTGGTAATGAGCATTAATGGATATCATTGAGAATAATAAAAGAAATCAGTGGGAAAAAAGGGAGAACAGAAAGTGCAACATTTTTACATCATGTTCATACTTTATAAAGAAATGAAGACAACTGAAAATAGACTGAATTAGCTGCATGGACAGCTAATTAATGAAAGCTCAAGTTTCACTAGTAACTTCATATGGTGTTTGGTGAATAATATACAGTGATATGCCAAAGAACAGCTTTCTGGCAGATCTCCTGTGTCTGTAACAATGCATGACATATCAACAGTTTCATCAGCCTTGAGATGAGGAAGATTCATCTATTAGGGTTCTGTATTCCAATTGGAAAAGGCCTAGGATCCCTGCCAGCAGACTGAGTCTTCAGCTGTGCTACCATGAGGTCCTACAAGTCTTTCCTTGGCATCTGAAGCAGTTTTATTTACATGCTCTCTTAACTCCATTTCATTTATGCGCCTCTGAACATTTGTTTGCAGAATGCTTGACTCTCATTTTGAGAACCGTGCGTGGACTAAAAATCACAGGGTGGTAATCAGAAGGAGAGGGAGAAAACACTGCTGTGATCATCATCATCATCATCATCAATATCATCATCATCATCATCCAACATTTGAAGGAAGGAAGACATTCCTTATTGATCTCACAATTTCTTGAGGATTCTTAAGCCTCTGTGATCCAGTAATCCACCTCCCAGGTATGTGGTAATACAACTCCAATCATGCCATAGCCAGCATGTACAATGGAGCATGGGGGAGTTGTATTCCAAGATCTCAGGAGGCCACAAATTGGTGCCCTCATAGATAAGGTTGTACCACAGTTTACAAATTTTTCCTTTACTCCACCTCCTCCCCACCACACCTCCATCACTAGCTTTATCTCACCTCCTTCCTTCCAGTTTTCTGCGGACGCTCTGGTTTTGGTCTCTGTGATGTCTTTGTGGGAGACTAGAAAAAGGGCCACTTCCCCCTTTTCATTCTTGATAGGCACCACATCCAAGAGACACCAGAAAGGGACACCTAAAAGATAAGGAGCTGTGTGAGTTGATCCTGGGATGTGTGTCAGGGAATGATCTTCTCCACTGCCATCCCCAGCATCATCTTTTTCTGCTGTTGCAAACTCTTTCTGGAGACCTAGGAAATGGTGGGAAAGAAAAGAGATCGGCAACTCTTCACAGAAGGCTCAGTGTAAAAGATGTGGCTTTACCGAGCAATAAGATTGCTGCTCCCAGGTTCTGAAAATCCCAAATAAAGGGGTGCCAGCTTTCCTCCTGCTTTCCTATACTTCCTGTACAAGCATGGACCACTCTATTCAGACTGGCTTTTGACCATCAAGGTCACATGTGTTATGCTGTGCTAAATGGGTGCTATCTGATCCTTCTAGTAGTGGCCAAAATTGTGGAAACCTTTTGGGAAAAGTGTATTTTCTAAAACTAGCTAATAACACCACATTTTTTGGGGGGGAGTAGTACCATAAAATTATATATCAATGGAAAGATAATTTAATCAAAAATGTAATGCAATAACTTTTATGAAGGTTTTGCTATTAGAATGGCAGTTACAGTATAAAGAAGAAAAGTGAAACACGTAGAAAAAACGAGACATACAAAAATTATCACGGTAGAAAAAATGAGATATAAAAACATTATCATGTCAGTTAATACTTAGTTGGGTAACATTTAGCATGAATTACGGCCTTACAACGTCTTCCCATGGAGTGAACCAAGTCTTTGAGTTCTGCAGTTGTTATAATGTGAAACCAAGATTGAATGATTGCTTCTATTAATTAGGTTTTATTGCTGGGTCGCTTCTGACTAACAAGTTTCTTTATTCGGCTCCATAGATTTTCAATTGGGTTAAGGTCTGGGCTATTCCCAGGCCATTCCAGCAGTGGAATATGATTATCTTGAAATTCCCCCCAAAAGTGGTGTTATTAGCCATCAAAACCTCCAAAATATACTTTTTCCAAAAGGTTTCCACAATTTTGGCCACTACTGTATGTATTTTTAATACAATGTCTTATTAGCTGATTGAGGCTTTAATCATCATCATCATAATTGTCGCTGTGTGAGCACTTTTGAGCACACTGAGGGCCGCACAGGTAATGCCTCTGCTGCGTGAGCTACATTAAGCTGCTTCTGGGGCCAGTTCAAGGTATTATCAAGGTTTAAAGTTATCAACTCTAAAACCCTTTATGGCATAGGACCAGGTTACCTGAAGAACTATTTTATCCTAATTACATTGATCCAGATAGGCAGAGAGGGTAAGTTACAGACCTATCAGTTCGAGAATTTTGACTGACAGGATCTAGGAAGAAAGTTTCCTCTGTTGTGACTCCTGCCCTATGGAACATTTTGCCCCCTTAGGTGAGGCTGCCTATCCCCACCACACCACCCCCACTCTTCTGGCCTTTGGGAACTGGCATGGGAATCTAATAATGGTATGCAATCTTGGGGGTTGCTTGAGGGTGCTTCTTCCCTCTTTTTAATTCTATTTTTTTAATTGTGCCTTTTTATATGGCTTTATAGTTTTCATCTGTAAACCTCTTATTCAGATAGCAAAATAGGCAGTATATTACTTTAATAAATAAAATAAAATTGCATTTTTTATCTTTTGTTCTATTGTTAGTTGTATTATGACCTGGTTTGATGAGAAGAAAAGCAGGAATTGAACCAAAGAATCGGCATTGAAACTGGCTGAAGCTCCTAGAAATAATTCTGGTTTCATTTCTATTGCGTTTTATAGCTGCTGAACTAGAAAAGAAAAATGGGAAATTAATACTATAGATGGAAACAGTGGCAAGATTATTGTATGCACAAAGAAGAACGAAATACCCATGGTAGAAGATAGGATTATAAAATTGATGGAGCTTGTAGAAATGGCAAAGCTATCCAATTTGGTCAGGGAAAAATGAGAAAGACTTAAAAAAAAAATCTGGAAGCCTTAAAAGGACTTTTTGTTGAAATAAGGAAAGACTGAATTGATGATTTATGGACTTGGGGATTGAAAGGGTTAAAGAGAAAGAGAAACAATTAGATGGCAATTACTTGGTAGAAAAGGTTGGAAGTCATAACAAAGCTCTTCTTTTCCAACTTTCTATTTTTCTCTTCCTTTTTTTTCTTTGCACCTTTTTCACTGATTTTTCTTTACCTACCTTTTTTCTAAATTTTATTGCTTTAATCTCTTAATTTAATAAATTATTAAGTTTATAAATTTAATAAAATGTGTGTTTGTGTGTAGTTGGGGATATAAATGGACCACTGCGGTATATATGTTTATTAGTATGGTGACATCCGTGCTCCACTCGTTGCCCCAGTGCTGGTATTCGCTTCTCACAGTTATTGAATAAACCTATCTTCTATCTGTTGGCCTCCTTTACTCATTGGGTAGAGAATTGTTATTCCACAACATGGCACTCACCATCTGCTCTTAAAGCATTTTTGGTGTTCACGCAGAAGTGGGAGGGGTGGTGTGAACAAACCTCAGCATGCATGTAGGTGTGTGACTACGGGCATTCCTAAGCATGCTAAATAAAATAGCAGGTTCCCCCCCCCCCCCAAACTGCTTCCTCCTTGGCAATGGAGAGAGTCACAGATCAAGGATATATAGGGGAGAAGACAATTCAATCCAGAGCACTGATTTTGGGGTGCAGAGGCTGCCTTTGAGCCGTACACACACTTTCAGTTGAAACAAAAACCAAGGAGCAGGGGAAAGCTCTGGAAAGCCGCTCCTCTTCATGCTAGACGTGAAGAAAAAAAATTGCCCTAAGGCCCACATTCAATGTTCTTTACACTTGAAATGCTTCCAGAAGGTTCTCTGCTGCAAGAGGTCCAGATAGAAAAGACAACAAGAGCACTGCAGTTGTGTAGAACAGGGAAGCAGAGCAACACAACTTGCTTAGCCAGCCTGAGCCACTAACATTCACTTGCTGCATATTATTAAAGATCTTTTCCAGCTAATTTTCTCTCAAGCAATATTCATAACACAAAAACACAGAGAGAGAAAGAGAGACACGGGAGGGCGGGCAGGCAGGCAGGCAAATAGACAGACTGACAAACTCACTTTCTACATTATCTACTTCAACTTCCATTTTTCACTCCGTGGTACAAATTCTCCCCCAACAGTTCCTTTGCAATTCAACGTATGTTCTCAGAAACAGGACTCACCACTTTTCCTGTAGAGGATGAGCTCAGCTTTAAATTCCTTGCGCTCGTCAAGGGCTTTGCGGATCTGGGTGCGCACCAGCTCACTGGTGTCAGGCCCATAGAGGAAGTTGCAGGCACAGCAACGTTGCATGACCTCAGCCCGGGAGAAGCCGGTCAGTTCACAGAAGCCATCAGAACAGTACACCACTGGGAAAGCTCCCCGGACTTGGGCATTGCCCAGAACAAAATTACTGTCTGAAGAAAAAAAGAAAAGAAACGATGATCACTAGCCTGGCTATCCCAGCTATCTCAGAGAAAATCACTTAGTCAACCTGGTATCCACTAAATGAGTTGCTCTGCAGCTGGGTTTCCCAACCTTGGCAATTTTAAGACATGTGGACTTCAACTCCCAGAATTCCTGAGCAAGCATGGTTGCCTGGGGAATTCTGGGATTTGAAGTCCGTATCTTAAAGTTGGGAAACCATGCTCTATAGCAGGGGTGTCAAACTAATGGCCCGCAAGCCAAATACATCATGCACTGGCTATGCCCACCCCCATTTTAACAAAGTGGGGGAAAGCCACAATACATCACGTAATGACAATGTGACTCACAAGTTTGACACCTCTGCTCTATAGCTTTGATCTTTGGGACACCAACTTTCAGGACTCTTACCTAAATGTTGATATTGAATTGTCACTATTGAAAAGCACTGGTGTACTTTATTCACTAAGACACATGACAGTCAATGCTTGAATTAATTATGACTACCCTGTAAAAATTTTGAAAGGCCTAGCTTGAAGCAAGTATTCATGATGATTAGATCATGATTAGGATTGATATTTTAGCCAGTAATCCTATATACACTTACGAGTAAGTCCCATTGAAATCAATAGGATTTACTTAATTTTTGGTGTATATTAGATTTCACTATATATCACATTTCTTAGTTTTCCAGGATATTTGTAATTAGATGACTTATTTATTAATGACATAAATGCTGTTAGCATAATGTTTATGGTTTAAAACAACTGCTACTACTAAACACAAACATCCACCAGGATTGAGATGACAGAAGGCGAGAACCTTATTTAACTGCTTTGTGATCCCAATGGACATTTTTTCCATCTCACCCAAACTGCAATTAGCTGGAAGAAATATTTTCTCTCATGGCTAGACATTGCCCCTAATATGGTAAAAAATAACAATAGCAGCAAAAATGAGAGATACCATTCTTAAGCCTTACATACGTCATTTCCTCATAGCAACTTATAGTGTCATCCAATCATTGCTTTGCCAAAATAGCAGTAATAAAAACAAGATTCATGTTAATGAAACGTTCAGAAACTAAACTGAAACAAGCTTGGAGAGCAAACTTCTACCAAGATTCGGGTAACTCCAACAATGGCCGAATGCTGCTAGGAAGTTGGTTGAAGTCACTAACCAAGATAGTTACCTAGTCATAACCACCACTATATGTGCATACTTTGTTTATTCAATAGTTGATCAGCCTTCTGATGTCTTCCTGATATCCATCGGACCATTAAAACCATGAAATGCTAGTAACAGAGCCAACAAATCTGTGTTGTAGGACTATAGTTCCTTCACATCTCATCTGCACTAGTTTGGGGTATGTTGTTACCTTTACTGCTATGAATCAGCCTCAGTTTGTAATGTCGGATTGAGACAACAGGTTATAAGAGGAAGGAAGGATATTGGAGGACTGTGGGTCTTTCGTGCTCTCTGAGCTTGGTGATTTTCTTGCAGATGTTCTCATTACTAAACTAGGTAACGTCTTCAGTACCAAGGACAGGAAGGACTGGAATGTATCTCTGAGTGAGATGTATGGAATAATAGCTGTAGCAGAGTGTGGTTACTTTTGAGGGACAGACAAAGATAAGGAGGTGGATTATAATCCATGATAGTCTATGACATATTGAATCTGTCAGTCTTTCAAATGCACAAAGCCCTAGTAAAAGCTTTGCTGGGATTATTCGTTTGTTTGCTTGTTTGTTTGCATCCTTCCTTTATTATTTTTTACAAATACCTCAAAATGGCAAACATATCCAATAAACCTCCTCCCCCTATTTCCCCCCCCCCCCCAAACAATCCTGCGAGATGAGTTGAGCTGAGATTGACTGGTTCCAAAATCACCCAGCCGGCTGTCATGGATAAGGTGGGACTAGAATCACAGTCTCCCAGTTTCTAGTCTGGTGCCTTCACTATTAGACATCCTGGCTGAGGCAGGGGTGAGAAACACAGCTCTCCAAGAAGACTGGCCATCAGCTGCAGTCTGGGGGAAATGGGAAGAGGAACCATGGACTAGAGCTGGGATCTCAGGATGCCCTACATGCCTCAGTCCCCAGATGCCTCATAGGGAAGGAGTGAAGCCACATTCTTAATTCCTTCCCCACTCTCTTCCCAGGAGTTGGCACCATCTGGTGCATCTCCAGTTTCTGACTATTTTTACCCTGTTTGTTCTGTGCAGAGTTTAGTCATCGCCTGCGGCAGCTGGACTCAAACCCCCAACTTCTCACCAGGCAGAAAAAGCCAAAACCCAGTCCTGCCTGATCCATTTGCATAGATTTGAATAGGAAAAACAGAGTCCTGAAAGATAACATAGAGATGCTGGAGGGACATTTCCATATCCGGAGAAGAAAAAGGGAAACAACCCAATTGGTCTGGAGAAGAAGAATGGAGAGAGAAGGAGATGATGCAGAAGAATGTAATCTAATGACTAAAGCAGGGTGACGGAATGGAGGAGAGAATTCCTAGTTTTGAGGATTCCTTAGAAATTCTAGGAAAGTTGGACAAGTGCAGACCCTTCCTGATTGTACCTAAAATCTAACAACAAACACTTCCAACTGTCCAAATAACAACTCGTTGAAATTGCAATCAATGTTAAAATAATTCAAAAAGCCACAACACGTGAAAGACACACAGGATTTGCACATTATGAATGGAAGATAACAAATGTTCAGGTATAAGCAAAACAAATTTGTTATATTTGTTAGATTGAAAGAGTACCAAAAACCATCTCTGCAGTAGCAGAGAAAGAGAATTGTGTTCACAGAATTGTGCTGGTGCTATACTCAGAATGTCTCTTTTGCATAGACATACAATGGGGTTTTTTTTTATAGTGTACAAGGACAAGTCGGTGTGGAGAATTTTATACAATCCTCTCCTTCCAACAAAAGCTTTTTACTGCTGACAAAAATCTCCTCCACCCCCCAATAAAAAAATCTCAAGGACAAAGGAAGGTTGTACAATCTTTTTTCCGAACCAGGAAAAATTATAGGGAAAAAGTTTGAGAAGACAGGGCCTGGAAGGAAAAAAATATGGCCACCTTCTTCTAGCTTATAGAAGATGATGGATGGCATATAAATTTAATTTACTGTTCTAGCGAGATGGGCAGTATGTAAATTTAATAAATGAAGAAATAAATAAAAGAAAAATAATTGAAAATCTTGCAGCATCAACAGGTTTCCCAGGGCTATTTAATACAAGTGAAACTAGATTGCTTAAGAATGGAAGAAATCTTTCACAGCAGGAATATTAAGTGTGGGAAAGAGAACCTGGATTGTATATGTGTATGTCTGTGGCTAAAAGTGTAAAAGAATTATTTAATTATTATGTTGTAAGAGGACTACAACAAGAACCTGCCAAAACAGAAATCCCTTGAATCAGAACTTCCCATTTTGAGAACTAGTTATAGTCAATTGCTAAAATCAAAATCTTTGTGTTACAAAAGTAAGGAAAAGAATCTGCCAGACAAACTCAAGGTGTTTTTTTAAGCATTTTATTCCCCATTCAATTTTGAGTAAGCAATTATTCCTACAGACTGCTTCCTGTAAGGTATTTTGAAAATAGAATATTATTTGTAGGTTCTGAGTATTGTTTCTAAAATAGTGGCCCTTGAGGCAAACACGCTTGTAAAGTGGAAAGATCCATCCAAGTTGCCAGTGTTAAAGTGATATTCAGAACCTTGCATGTACAATAAAATATTATATTTTCAAAATAGAGAACTCAAAGAGAGCTTTGTTTTCAGTGTCATACCTTTAGCTAATTGTCTAAATATTGAGAGGCACAGCTGGCTTCATGTTTAAAATTCAGTAGTAACAAATGCATCGAAGACCCAATAAATTCTGTTTCAAAAAACTTGTGTCACTGTGGCTCAAAGCCATATTTGTCAGACCCAAAGATTCCATCCACTCTTTCTGCAAAAGCATCTCACTATTCGTCTCTAAAAACCCCTGGGTTCATGTCACTCCCTTTCTCTTTTGCCCAATCAGTACAAAGTCATGGGGATGTTTGTCAAAAACTCAGCCTTTCCTCCTCCTTCACATCAAAGAGAGGATTGGTGTCCAAACCTGTGGGGAAGACAGACTTTCAACCCGCAAGAGAAATGGTGTGTGGGTACCAAGGCAATGTGACACCAGGGAAATGGCCCTATAACTAGTGGTGACGCAGTCTGTGCAACTGAACTGTTTTCAGAAACACACATATGAAGCTGGGGCTGGTAACACAAAAATAAAATAAAATAAAATATAAAATAAAATAAAATAAAATAAAATAAAATAAAATAAAATAAAATAAAATAAAATAAAATAAAATAAAATCCTACAGAGACAGGCCATAATTCTATAGATTAAACTGTGTTGAAATAGTTAACTTCTGCCAGCTGGGAACTCTAGTGCTGTGTATACAATGCCTGTTAAGAATGCCCCTAGGTCTCAAGGGTCTGCAACCTTAAACACTCAAAGACCCATTTGGACCTGTTTCCCACACAAAAGAAAACACCAAGAGCCACAAAACCCTTCCGGTGCCTGACTATTTCTTGAGCGGCCACAAAACTAACATATGTAGTTGAATTAAATGTTCTGTTTTCTTCTGAAACTTTTCTTTTCTTGGATTTATCCATAGTTGGCCTACTGGGGTTGAAAAGCTCAATAAATCGTGTGCCGGCAGGTGTCACACATTGGCAGTTGTGACGCATATTTTGAGTGACAGGGAGCTGCAGAAGAGGGGTGAAAGAACCACATGCGGCTCCAGAGCTGCAGGTTGCTGACCCCTGCCCTAGGAGTCACCAACAGAATTACAACACCCAGGATTCTTCAGGGAGAATGCTGATGAGATAGAGATACAGTAGATAGCATTAATATATCTTGAGCACAATTGTCCATGAAATGGAGGACTCCTCAGGGACTGGGGTGATTTCCAGGTTAAGCTAATGTTCTTGCTTCCTTGGTTGAAGTTGCAGTTTCAAATGTAGGTAAAGGCACCAGCCTCTTAGAAAGTATCCAGATCAGGATTAAATAGCTCCTTTACTAAGGACTCAGATGGCACAATTGATATGGAAACTACTGGACTGAAATCTGATGGCTGAATAGTTGCAAAGAAAGAAAGAAGAACCTTTGATTTCAGCATCCTTATCTTAACAAATTCTTCTCTGCAGAGCAAACTGCTGGAAGGGATTATCCTCACATCCTACTTACCATGACACAACTCTTTAGTAACTTTTTGGAAGGAACATGTCCTGGTGACATCACCATTTCATCCCCAACCTACAGCTGAAACAGCCCAAAGTAATTTTTTTAATGTTCTAGTTTGTCAGCCACATTTCCCCACTTCTCCCAACACAAAACTTCCCATCAGGACAGTCCAGGAAAGCAATCTGCTTAACTCCCATTGACCCAGCATATCTGCTGTATAAACCTCTTTCCCCATCCAGTTATTAGAAGCACTCTGCTTCTCTATCCCTTTGGTTTTTGCTGTGAGAATAACCAAACTCCTGATCTATAGAATATAGCAGGGATGGCTAACCTTTTTGCCATCACGTGCCAAAAGCGAGGGGAGTGTGGAGGGTCGTGGGTATGGGTGCCCACATCCATAATTCAATGTGCTGCACCCTCTCGCACATGCGCATGTGACCCCCCCCCCACACTTCCCCCTGCTTTTGGCACGCAATGGCCCAGTGGGCTTGGTAGGCCTGTTTTCCCCATTCCCCAGGTTCCAGAGGCTTTCTAGGAGCCTGGGGAGGGCAAAAACAGCCTTCCCCATCCCCCTGGAGGCCTTCCGGAGGCCGGAAACAGCCAGTTTCTAGTGGGACCGGAAGGCCTGAAAATCCTGCATGCGCACTGGAGCTGAGTAGGGCAACACTCGCGTGCCCACCAATATGGCTCCGCGTGCCACCTGTGGCACCCGTGCCATAGGTTCGCCATCACGGGAATATAGAATAACAGAGTTGGGAGGATCCTGGAGATCTTCCAGTCCAAGCCCCTGCTCAAGCAGAAGACCCAGTGGTGTATTAACCATTAAGCAGACTAAGCACATGCTTAGGGCGCCAGGCCAAAAGGGGACACCACAAAGTTGAGAAAGAAAAAAAAAGCCAATGAAGATTTGTAAGGGAGGAGGCACCAAGATTTGTCAGTGCTTAGGGCACCAGTGAACCTTAATCCACCAATGAGAAGACCCTATAACTTGTCAAATGTCTGTCCAGTCTATTCTTAAAAAGCTCCAGGGATGGAGCACCCATAGCTTCTGGAAGCAAGCCATTCCACTGGTTAATTGTTCTCACTGCCATCTTAGTTACTCAACTGGGTCAGTGAAAATCTTCAAGATGGCGGACTGTGTTGACAGAAGCCCTGGCCGTTCCGTTCACCAAAAGGGATGGGCTTTGACTGGAGTGTTGCACTGACCATCCTGCAGATCTTGAACCTTCTGCAGATGCCTCTGCTTGCCACCCTAATAGAGAGTCAATCTTTGCAAGATGGGTGGTGCAGTGGAGCAGGGGTGGGTTCTATTTACCTTTACTACTGATTTGCATCGTGCCAGCGCTTGCTTCGCTTGCACCCGCGTGCATGTGCATATCACCTATGATGATGTCCGGATCAGTGGGCGGAGCCTCCCACCGGTTTTACTACAGGTTCTTGTGAACTGGTCCGAACTGGGGGCAACCCACCACTGCAGTAGAGCAATGGAAGCCTCGCTGTGGCAGACCCCAAAGGAGGCGGCTCCCCATGGTTGCCAGCATCTGAATTTGTCAATCTTCTGCTCTTCACACTGAATACTGAACACCCAGAAGAGTGATAGGTCTCATTAGTGTGTGATTGTGTGTGTGTTGGAGAGATCATAAGATAATAATTGTCATTTACAGCCAAAAGACCTGAATACAGAGAATATAAGGAATTCTAATGAGGCATAATGGTTAGGGTGTTGAATTAACTAGGAGACCCGGGTTCAAATCCACTTTCAGCCACTGAACCTCACTGGGTAACTTTAGGCCAATTGCTTCCTCACCCCCAAGGAAGTGTTGTTGGGTTGTCGTTGTGGGGGAAATGGGAGGAGGGAGTGTCATATATGTTGCCTTGATCTCTTGGAGGAAAGGTGGGACATAAATCTAAAAAGTAAAAATATAAACCATTGGTGGCACAGTGGATAAAGTGCAGCACTGCAGGCAAAAACTCTGCCCCCAGCCTGGAGTTCAATTTTGATGGACCTCAAGGTTGACTCAGTCCTCCATCCTTCCGAGGTTGGTAAAATGAGGAGCCAGATTGTTGGGGGACAATATGTTGACTCTGAAAACTGCTTAGAGAGGGCTGTAAAGCACTGTAAAGCAGTGTATAAGTCTAAGTGCTATTGCTATCGCAAATGCAAATAATGCTTCTATCCACCACCGAGTGCAGTAAAGCACTATGGGGAAGTATCAGGGGTGGGCTCTAAAATTTTTTACTACCGGTTCTGTGGGCATGGCTTGGTGGGGGATAATGTGACTGGGTGGGCATGGCCAACTTTTTTTTTTTAACTTTTAAAAGCATCTTTTCTACAACCTTAAGAGGTTGCAGAAAAAATGCTTTCAGAAGCCTCTGATGATCAGGCAACTCAGCCGGGATTGCCAGAGGCTTTTGAAGGCATTTTTTTCCTACAACCTCTTTGGCTGAAGAGGTTGTAGAAAAAATGCTTTCAGAAGCCTCCGACAATCCCAGCTGAGCCGCATGATCATCAGAGGCTTTTTTTTTTTTACTTTTAAAAGCATTTTTTTGGCTGAAGAGGCTGTAGAAAAAAATGCTTTTAAAAGTTAAAAAAAAAGCCTTTGAAGAGGTGGGTGGGGTAAGCGAGTGGCGACCAGCCGGGGACCGGTTTGGGGGCATGGCCAGCAAATGTTATTACCGGTTTTCTGAACTACTACAAATTTTTATTACTGGTTCTTGTGAACTGGTGTGAACCGGGAGCAACCCAATATATAAAATAAGGACAGCTACTGAGCATGACGTTTAAAAAAATACTAATTTTATAAAAAGAGTCCTAATGCTGTAATCCTTAAATCCACATATTGTCCTGTCTCCAAGGAATTTGGTTCTTTGGAAGATGGTTATAAAATCTTCTACTCTCCCCTGAGTCCGGATAGATGATTCATGGGTATGATCTATATAGGAAAAGCTCCTACAAGATTGGGGTATGTTTCAGTTTGGCTCTCAGATGTTTCCTTAACATAATTATCTCTCTATGTAAGTCATTTTAAGGGGAAGAAAAAGCTTAAGGTGGCTTAAAAATAGTCCACACAGTCCTAGCACTCACAATGCAAGCGAAACATTTAGAAAGCAATTCAAGGTACTTTAAAATGTTAACTCTCTTCAGTAAAACATCTATTTGCTCTTTCTTTCAGTTTTCTATAGTATGAATGGTTTTCCTATGAAAAAAAGTAAACATTTCTCCTTTATATGGGCTACAGATATAAATTTAGTCACACAAGTGCATCTTGAGGTCTCTGCAATTGTGTGACTAAGTTTGTATCTGTAGCTCATTTATAAGGAGAAATTATTTCTCAGGGCCAAAAATTGTTTAATTTTTTTACAAATTTTAAATTTTGTATTGTAATGTTTTTTATTCTTGGCTGTGCATCACCCTGAGTCCACCAGGAGAAGGGCGGTATATAAAATTAATAAACTAAACTAAATGCTTAATTTTTCCCCATAGGAATTTAAAGCAAATTAAAACTTGGAAACTACAGTGTATTGATGGCAAAAGTAAGTTTCTGGATCCTTATTATATGACCTCAGAAGGATGGAAGGCTGAGTCAACCTTGAGCCGGTCAGGATCGAACTCCTGACAGTGGACAGAGTTAGCCTGAAATACTGCATTGTAACCACTGTGCTGTCATGGTGACTTACAACCTATCCTCTCACAATCATTGCTGCATCTCCACAAATATGTGGTCAAAATTTGACTGCTTGGAAACTGGCATGTATTTATAATGGTTGCAATTTTCTGAGGATCATGTGATAACCAGCTATGATCTTTTCAGCTGGCTTCTGACATGCATAGTCAATGGAAGCTGCCGGATTTATTTAATGACTGCATGACTCACTTAACAATTGGAGTGTTTTGCTTACTCGTGGCAAAGAAAGATTATAAAATTGGCACAACTCACTTAAAAACTGCCTTGCTTAGCAATGAAAATTCTGTCCCAATTGTGGTCATAAGTTAAAGACTACCATACAGTCTGATCTAATAATAAACATGTTGAGACTCTGGAAAGAATGCAGAAAAGGGCCCCAAAGATGATTAGGGGACTAGAAACTATAACATATGAGGAACGGTTGCAGGAATTGGGTATGTCTAGTCTAGTGAAAAAAAGGATTAGAGGGTGACATGATAGCAGTGTTCTGGTATTTGAGGTTGAGGGGGTCAACTTATTTTCCAAAGTACCAGAGGGAAGGACAAGAAATAATGGATGGAAACTAATCAAGGAGAGAAGCAACCTGGTACTAAGGAGAAACTTGCTAACAGTGAGAACAATTAACCAATGAAATGGCTTGCCTTCAGAAGCTGTGGGTGCGCCAACACTGGAGGTTTTTAAGAAAAGATTGGACAGCCATTTGTCTGAATTGATATAGATTTCCTGCTTGGAGAGGGGGGTGGACTAGAAGACCTTCGAGGTCCCTTCCAACTCTGTTATTCTGAAATTCTGCAATCTAAATTCTGAAATTTCATCTTCTCCATTTCTCATTTTCCATGATGTGAATTAAGGTTTAAGAATGATCTTCCTGATCATCTGAAGGACTGAAACTTATGATATAGATAAAATAGCTTATGAAGATGTGTACCATCAGTTACAAGGAACCTCCTAAAATATAGCCTCAAATGGAGCTTCAAATAGAATTTAATTGGAACTTACCAACACTCAGCCTCAAATATATCAATTTATCTGCTATAATGTCCTACCTGTCAATGACTACTTCAGCTTCAAACACAACAATACATGAGCACACAATAGATACAAACTTAAAGTAAACCACTACAAACTCGACTGCAGAAAATATGACTTCAGTAACAGAGTGGTCAATACCTGGAATGCACTACCTGACTCTGTGGTTTCATCCCAAAACCCCCAAAATTTTAACCTAAGACCAGTGGTGGGTTGCTCCTGGTTTGCACCGGTTCACAGGAACCGGTAGTAAAAAAATTTAATAGTTCGGAGAACCGGTAATAAGATTGGCTGGCCACACCCCCAAACCAGTTCCCGGCCCAGTCGCCGTTGGCTTACCCCACCCACTCCCAATCTATTGCTGCCTCCTGAGTCCCAGCTGATAGCTAGAGGGGAAAAAACTGTTTAAACTCTTGCCGAGGGGCTTCAAAGGGCCACCCTACAGTTGATCAGTGTTAAAAGAAAACAAATGAATAGAACAGTGCCTGCAAAAATAGAAAAAACAGCCCCTTTCAGCTTCAGCATAAGTTAATTAGCACAAGTTGATTAGATCAGCCTCCCGACTCTCAACTGATTTGCTCTCAGCTGTTTTGTGCAGGGCTCTGTTGCTAGCTGCAAAGAGTATTGGAGCAGATCTTTTTTCCCCAGCTATGCTGAAAAAACGAAACTGAAAGTAAAGCAGGGCCTTTGCTGCAACGTGACAAAATGAGGCAGAGAGAGATTTCTTTTTCTTTTTCCTCACCAAAAAAGGTAGGTGCAAAACTGCAAACAATGAGAAATTTAGGGCAAAAGAGGAGAGTTCAAGATTTTAAAACACAAAAGAAAAAAAGCTCTATTTAACTAGGGAATTGTAATAATTGAGATACTATTAATTGTATATTGTGTTGAAAGCAGAAATGGTTAAGTTGTGGTTTGGAGGAATAGATGGCGGAAATTATTTGGTTTATATTATTGGTAAATATAATTAATTGATTTGTAAGAAATTGGATTGCATGGAAATAATTGGAATATTCATGTTCGTTTTGATTAATATACAAAAAAGATAGTTATATAGCTAATTGATTTATATTAAAATGTTAAATTTGTATTAAACAACTGTAATATTATATAATTAACCAATGTGAGGTTGGATATAAAAATAGATGACAATGGGAAGGGGTATAATATAGAATAGAAGGGAAAAATTGAATTTGATTAAGATTAGAGATGAGGATGAAGGGTAATATTGGTTTTTTAAAAAAACAGATGAGGAATAAATATGGCAAAAAGGAAATATAGAAATTGTAAATTTAATTGAAATGACTAAACACTGTTTAAATTTGTGAACCGGCCAAATACTCTGTTCAAAGAAAATACATTGTATGTTTGTATGTGTGTTTCTAATCATTGCTATTTATTCATATTTGTTCTCTTTTATTCTTTAAAGTTTAACAATTCATTCTTTATCTTAATATCTTTATATTTGTTTGGGGTTGGCTTTCTTCCCTTTCATCTGTTTTATTGTACAGCAATCTTTCTCCTCAGACCTACCACCTCTCTCTTTTCTTTCCTTCTTACTTTCTCTTTCCCCCCTCTTCTTCTCCTTCCTACTTCCTCTTCCTTTCTCCTTCTCTTCCTCCCTCTCTTACCCTCACTCCTACTCTAATTTCCCTTCCCTTCCTTCATCCGTCTCTATTGCTGTATCCTTTTATGCATATAGACTACTCAGAGGGCTGAAAAAGTTATTTTTAAGTGGTCCTCACACTTTTGACTAGTCTTCAAACTTACGACTGTCCTCACATTTTACATTTTTGCCCTATCTTGTCACCATGGTGAATAGAAGCAGTTGTGAAATGAGTGACACAGTTGTTAAGAATGCTGCAATGGGCATAAACGATGACCAGTCATAAGTGCGAAGACCAGTCAAAAGTGTGAGGACCTGTCAGAAATCACTTTTTTCAGCCCTCTGGGTTGTCCTTTTGTGCATATGGACTACTCAGAGGACTGAAAAAGTTATTTTTGACTGGTCCTCACACTTTTGACCAGTCCTCAAACTTACGACTGTCCTCACATTTTACATTTTTTGCCCTATCTTATCACCATGGTGAAGAGAAGCAGTTGTGAAATGAGTTACATGGTTGTTAAGAATGCTGCACGGGCATGAGGATGGTCATAAGTGTGAGGACCAGTCAAAAGTGCGAGGACCTGTCAGAAATGACTTTTTTCAGCCCTCCGAGTAGTCCCTATACACATAGCCATGGCCACCCGGTCACATGACCAGCTAGCCACGCCCACCCAGTCACATGACCTCCAAGCCACGCCCACAAAATAAGCCACGTCCACAGAACCGGTAGTAAAAAATTTTAGAACCCACCCCTGCCTAAGACTATCTACTGTTGACCTCACCTCATTCCTAAAATGTCTGCAAGGGGCTTGCATAAGAGCACCAGTGTGCCTACCTTCCCTGTTTCCTCTATTTGTATCTATTTTATGTATCCAATCCATGTTTATACTTATTACTTAACACAGTAACAATGAGATAAATCATAAAACAGTTCAGGAATATTCCTTTATTCCATTGTTTTGCAAATTTATGTACACTACAAACTGTATGATTGTTTGAAGAGAAATGGATCTGTACTACCAGGGTCTAAGTGTGAAGAGGAAGGGCAAGCAGTAAAAATGAAAGTGAAACCTTCTAAGCAGTTTATGAATATAATATTAAAGAGCACCTGTCATTTATGATCCATCCACTCACCTGCTGCCTGCCACGTCCCTCACCTTGTTGTGTCACTGCTGCATCACCAGCCGTCCCATTAAAATCAATGGGACTGTCAGTGAGTCAACAGCAGGTTAGAGGAAGAGCCTCTTCAGGACATAGATGACAGCTGCTCTTTAAAAATTATGAAATCACAATTTAAATCACTAGTGAAAAGGCTTGATTTAAATCAACTTTTTTACATATGGCCCATTATTACATGATTCCACCCTGACAGTTTAATGAAACTTGGCTGCATTATTTATCCAAAGATTACTCCTCTCTTCATCATTAAAAGTGATGAAATTTATTAAAAACTGAAATTTATTCTACTGTATGTCCCAAGAGGCTGTTGGACTCCAATTCTCAACAATACAGCCATGAATGAAGATGATGAGAATAAATTCCAACAATACCCAGGTAGCTATGAATTTCCCCTCATGATTCCAGAATTCGTTAGCTGGGGGCTCAGCCAATTTTATCACACCATCAACACTGCAGGAGACATGAGACTTGTTCAAGGTTGCACAGTGTGTTTTTATATTAATTAGGAAAAAAAAGTAACACATTTTTCAAATGTTTTGGATTACTAGTCCTGTAATTGCTCATCATTGCTCAGGCTAGCTGGGAGTGGTTGCCAGTTTGTGTGTTAGTTAGGAAAGGGAGTTTTGGGTTTTTCCCTCTCCTATTTCATTCTGAAACCTTTGCGGGGTGGAAGACTTAACATCTCTGAGTTTACCCAGAATGCATTTGCCTCCCTGATGATGTTATTATTGGCTAGTGCAGGGGTCGGCAATCTTAAACACTCCAAGAGCCAGAAAGGTCCTAACCGGAAGCCCCCATTCAATTCTGGAGATCAGAAGTCCGGTTCCCCCGTCATAGTCTCCTTCTAGCGCGGCGTCCTTTTTCCTCTGCTGACTGGAAGTCCCGTACCCCCACCATAGTGTCTTCTCCTAGTGTGGCACCCTTTTACTCTAACTGTCCTAACTGAAAGCCGTATTAATTGTGAAGCCGACCAGCAACAGGGAGCCGCAGCAGAGGGATGAAAGAGCCACATGTGGCTCCAGAGCCACGGGTTGCTGACCCCTGGGCTAGTGGATGTGGCCTCCAGATCGCAATTGCGTACCAGCTAGTCCTAGGCTCATCCAAACATCTACTTTTGGAAGGACCTGCCAGCTTTCTGAGCAAACATTCCTGATCTCAAAATACGTACTAGAGCAAGGGTGTCAAACATACATCATCATGGAGTCATCATATGACGTATTGTGACTTTCCCCCCCCCTTCGCTAAACCAGGCGGTGGGCATGGCCAGCACATGATGCATCCAGCCCACGAGTTTGACAGCCCTGAACTAGACAGACCCAATTCTCTCCAAAATCCTGGAGATCTCACCTCATATAGAAAATTCTCAATCTAAAGTCCTCAAAAGTATGTACATCTAGTCCTCGACTTACAACAGTTCATTTAGTGACCACTCAAAGTTACGATGACAGTGCCAACGGTGATTTTGTCACCTTTGTTTTTCACACTTATGACAATTGCAGTACCCCCATAGTCACATGATCAAAATTTCGATGGTTGGCAACTGGTTCATATTTATCACGATAGCAGAGTCCTGGGGTCATGTGATCAGCTTTTGCGATCTTCTGACAAGCAAAGTCAGTGCAGAAGCCAAATTCACTTAACAACCGTGTTACTAACTTAACGAATGCAATGATTCACTTAACAACTGTGGCAAGAAAAGTCGTAAAATGGGACAAACACACTTAACAAATGTTTCACTTAACAACATAAATTTTGAGCTCATTTGGGTCGTAACTCGAGGAGTCCCTATGTTTTTCACCTCATAGGCCAGTTAGTTCAATAAAAGATATTGCTCAGCTGTTGCACAACCACCTTTAGTGAAGTTTAAGGGAATCCCTCAGAAATGTGTCTGTTTCAAAAGTCATCTTGTGTCATCACTATCCTTAATGGCCTTGAGTTCAGCATGGCAACTTTATTAGGAGCCAAAGAGATTTTCCATTAATTTATCACCCATTCATTTACGTCCAGTCCCGTCAAACAAGATACAAATTACACATTTTTTTTCTCCCCCAAAACTCAGTGACAAGAAGAGCAGGAGAAAGCAGGAATCTAAAAATAGATTTTGCCAGGCGTTCATTTTAAGCTGATTTCTGCCAGTTCAGCACTTTTGGAAATCACAGGAAAGTTCTGGGCATTTCGAGACTGTCAGAATAGTCGGACAGCTCCAGGGTTTTTTTTTAACAGATTGCACAGAATTCCTAAAGGATCCAACCTTTTGTCAGAATATGAAGTCAAGTCCTTTCTGCTGGAAGATCATCCATACTTTTCCACATTTCTGGCTCTTGATTCCAGGTACTACAGCACATCCCCAAAGCATCAAAACAAAAGCTGAAACCCATACTTGCGGCCCCAACTGTATAACGAGGACTTGTAATTTGTGGACTATAATTTCAGACATCCAGTCCAGTTACTTTCATTTTCTTTCCAAGTAGAACATTTTTAAAGGGCAGGGACATGCCAGAGCCAGCTTTTATGCCAATTATCCATTGATGAAACATAAACTGTGTTAGGGAAAGGCTGGTTTTTAAAAATCACTTTGTCCTTTACCTACTGCAACCTTCTCATGCCATATAAAGGTAGTCCTCGATTTACCACCACAATTGAGCCCAAAATTTCCGTTGCTGAGTGGGACAGTTATTAAGTGAATTTTGTTCCCTTTTTACAAACTTTCTTGACACAGTTGCTAAGTGAATCGCTGTGGTTGTTCAGTTAGTAACATGGTGGTGAAGTGAATCCAGCTTCCCCATTGACTTTGCTTGTCAGAAGGTCGCAAAAGGGAATCATGTGACCCCTGGGGCACTGCAACCGTCATAGACATGAACCAGTTGCCAATTCTGATCACGTGACCCTGGGGACGCTGCAATAGTCAAAAAACACAGTCATAAGTCACTTTTTTTCAGTGACATTTAAACTTCAGTCACTAAATGAACTGTTGTAAGTCAAGGACTACCTGTACACGTGCTAGAGTAGCCCTTCAAAATAGCCCTTCTCCTGTTTACAACACTGTCCTTTCAGCAATCCCACAAAGGTGCCACACCCATTTTTGCACTCTGATTCAGGTGACTCTGAGGATACAGATGAAATCCCCATGTAGCCTCAATGACTCTCAGAGTGCTAACAACCAGATGACTGCAAAGAACACCTTGTAAGCCGCCCTGAGTCTCCGGAAAAGGGCAGCATATAAATCCAATTTAAAAAAAAAATCCTTCCATTCATCACCAGACAGTTGGGGAAGAAGAGCCTTGGATAGCTCAACAGGCTAATAAGCAGACTAAAGCCTGTTATTAACATCCAGCTGTCTGCAATTGCACCAGTTTGGGTCTCACCAGGCTCAAGGTTGACTCAGCCTTCCATCCTTTCTAAAGTAGGTAAATTGAGGACCCAGTTTCTGGGGGCAATAAGCTGACTTTGTATAATATACAAAAGTATGAAGGCTATTGCTTAACGCACTGTAAGCCGCCCTGAGTCTCCGGAGAAGGGTGGCATATAAATCTAATTAAAAATTAAAATTTTTTTTAAAAAGAAGCTTCTTGCATGAGGACCGAAATATTTTCAAAGAGAAAAACCAAGAAAACCCAGTTGCCTTTTGGAAAAAAGAAACACCTTTGGGACAGCCCTTACAAATCCCCAATCAACATGACCCCCAAGCAGGGGTGGGTTCTACTTACCTTTACTACCGGTTCGCATCATGTGCGCTCGCTCTTCAGCGCATGCGCAGAAGCTTCTGCGCATGCGCAGATCACCTATGATGACGTCCGGGTCAGTGGGCGGAGCTCCCGCTGGTTTTACTACCGGTTCTTGCGAACTGGTCTGAACCCACCATTGCCCCCAACCAACATGACCCAACACCTGCTCTGGAGAAATCTGGCCCATTAAATACATTGGAGGGCTGACTGAGGTGTCGGTAGCAATTACTTTTTCTGATTCTCGGCTGGCTTATTTTTCTTGCCGATTCATTTATACAGTTCTGCTGGGACCCATCCCACGTGGTAGAAATCTTTCCCTCTTTTTTTTTTTCTTTTTTGCATCGAAGTGGCACTGGGTAGAGAGAAAAGCCATTCCATCTGCTTTGCAACAGAAGTTCTAACATTACAAAAGACTGCTGCAGGCAACTACCTATAATTACCTACATGCTTAAGGCTGAAATGATAATCAGAGCATCAGATGAGGAAATACTCTATAAATAGCTGTTCCTAGGCCATATATTGTACCAAAGACCTTGAACTTCACTCGCAGGTTGTTTTAGTTCACTGACAGGGTTGCTGTTAGTTTCTAATGTCCACCCAAACCTGAAAATGTGCCAAAAAAATTTGCAGTTTGCAACCCATGCAATTTACACTGATTAACTGAAAGAACAGCCACAAAAAGATGCTCGTTCCCAATAATGTGTTCCTCATCTTCCCAGTTAAAGGAAGGGGACAAGGAGGATGGAAGTTCCACCTCCTGACTAGAGCCAGTTTGGTCTAGTCATGGCTAGAAGCCATGAGATTGTGATTGGGTGGGTGACCTGGGCCAGTCATTCTTAACTCAACTCATGGGGTTCTTGTTGTGGGGAAAAAAGGAGGAGGAAGGAATGTTGGATAGGTTTGCAACCTTGAGTTATTTATTAAAAAGAATAAAAGTGGTGACGCAGTGCAGTGGTGTCAAATTCAAGGCCTGGGGGCCGGATCTGGCCTGCGGGGTAGCTAAATCTGGCCCATGGATCCTCCCTGGAAACAGCAAAGGACCAGCCTGCAGTGTCTCTGCCAGCAAAAATGGAGTTTGGTTGGGCTGCCTGCGGCCCTCACAAGCTCCATTGTCGCTGGCAGAGGGTTGCAGGAGGCTGTCGCAGCTAAAACAGAGCTTGGGAGCCCGTTTTCGCTGGCAGAGTGCTCAGGCTACCACAGACGCCCCCAACACGAATGACATTGAGCTGGCTACGCCGAACCTGGCCACACTCACCCTGGCCCCCCAAGGTCAAATAGAACCCTGATGCGGCCCTCAATGAAATCGAGTTTACCACCCCTGGCACAGTGATTAGCATGCAGTATTGCAGGCTAATTCTGCTGATTGACAGGAGTTTGATCCTGAGGGCTCAAAGTTGTCTCAGCCTTCCATCCTTCTGCGGTCGGTAAAATGAGGACCCAGATTGTTGGGGGCAATAGGCTGACTCTGTAAACTGTCTTAGAGAGGGCTATAAAGCACTATGAAACGGTATATAAGTCTAAGTGTTGTTGCTATATTTTTTTAAAAAGTATTATTTCACTCTCTAGACAGTTCAGCAGGTGTTGCACTTTTCAAACTAAGTGGTAAGGTGGGAAGTCTATGCCCTAATATCATTGAATGCCTTTCCTGGGTTTGCACTCAACACTCTAAGCCAGGAAATAGTCTTTCATTCAGCAGAAAGGTTATCTCCTCAAACCAAGTTAGCTTGCTATGGTAGGACTAGTCCTGCAGCTGCTCTTTTCAAGCTCTCCTTTCCTTCCTTCCTTCCTTCCTTCCTTCCTTCCTTCCTTCCTTCCTTCCTTCCTTCCTTCCTTTCTTCTCTAACCAAGCTTCTTAATTGTACAAGTTGACCCTACAAGAAAGCCATTCTCCGCAAAGGAGGTCTCTACTTTGAGCCAAACTGTCTTGAAGCCCCTTGCTCTCCATTGCTGTGTTATACACCATTTTGAGCCATGATGCAGATAGTTGAAATGAAGAGGCAATTAAAATATGGGGGGGTAGGCAGAAGCCCCCGCTTTCTGCTGCCTGTTTAAACTGCACCACACAGCTCCTCACTACCCTCTAATTATACCCAGGGTGACAGCAGCTTTCAGGCTCTGCGTGCATCCGTTAGATCTGCTTGACTTGGTGCCTACGAGAGCTCCGAGACCTGCTCTGTAATTTGCCTGCTGCTGTTACTCACTATTAGCAATGTGGGGTGGGGTGGGTATTTATAGAGCAGCCGATTGCTGGTGGGATCCTTGTGAAGTCATCTGATGAAATGCAGAGGGGGAAGAGGTAAAGGGACAAAGGTGGTCACGCAACCTAGGCACCTTCCATGAGCTTGACAATCCTCATTCTTTGCAAACCCAGGCACAGTAGGCAACAAAATGGCAGGAGGAAACGAGTGACCTGTAGCCTTGGAAAGTCAAAGACAGGGCTGCATGCAGAGCTGAAAGTCCTGTCTAGGTTCTGCTGTGCTACTGTTTTCCTAACCCTTATTATAACAGAGAAGTCCCATCTTTCTCCACTGCTCCACTTTGGTTGTTGATCTCCACAGTGGCTGCCCTTCATTAGCTGGTTCTCTTCTAGTAGCCTGCTATTTCACAACATGGCTTCTTCCATCCAGCATTTAAACTGCCTCCCAGGCAAGGGAAATTTTTAGACAGAGAGTCCTAGATATCAGTCCTCAAACTGACATGGAGTTATTGGCAAAAATAAATAAATAGATCTATAAGTTGGCTTGGCTAAGAACAAAACCATTCTTCAGTTTGAAAAATACCTATCAAGGAGGTTGAGCCAATTCTTAGAAAGGGACTATTCTACAGCCAGATTTGAGTCGTTGACTCCCATGATCAAATATGGGTGCTTCCATCACCTGTCGTATCATGAGAAGACCTATATATGTGGTACTCCAGCCATTGAAGACGTTGCTCATGTTTTGTTTGATTGTCAATGATATGCTCCTCTTGGGCTTTGATACTTAGCATCCTTTTCGAAAGAACAGCCCACTGGGACCTGAATCGCAAATTGTCCTATTTCCTCCTAGGAACTAATCTATGCATTGTGAGCAGAATTGCTAAGTTTATAGTTAAGGCAGTTGTGCTAAGAACCCATAATATTGAACAGATCAGGGTATCCTGTAAAGGTGACATATTTACCTGAATGTTTGTCCTTTGTATTCACTACATATGTATTTTATTACTGTATTACCTTTTATCTATATTACCTGGGCATTAGAACTTGTATTTTATTTTGGTTTTGTATTTTTGATATGTCGTAAGCCTAATCAGTTGACAAACTAAACTACTGCCATATTTATCATGCTACAGATTAAGCTTTGATATTTTCTCCACCCTGCCACTACGCTATTTTATAATCATACCTGCAGAAATGAATACATTAACACAGTGGTGAAATCCAATTTTTTAAACTACTGGTTCTGTGGGCGTGGCTTGGTGGGCATGGCAGGGGAAAGATACTGCAAAATCTCCATTCCCACCCCACTCCAGGGGAAAGGATATTGCAAAATCTCCATTACCACCCCACTCTGGGACCAGCCAGAGGTGGTATTTGCCGATTCTCCAAACTACTCAAAATTTCCACTACTGGTTCTCCAGAACCTGTTGGATTTCACCCCTGCATCAACAGTATTTGCATCATGTAGTACAAAACTGATGCAGAGGAATGTTAGGACATCAGCTGGAGATTTTGATTCTGCATTCACAGCTATTCAACTGGAATATAAAATCTATTAGCCCCCAACAGTTATACATTACACATCTATTGTAGAAACAGAAGGATGGAAACTACTCGTTTTGAAGAGAAGCTTCTAATTGTTATGACTACAGGAAAGAAACATGTTGTGTAAGAGACACTTTTAGAGCAGCCATGGCACGCACATCTAACAAGCTTTAAATACAACCAATTATACTTCACAGATTCGCTGAAGAGAGAGTACAGGGCAAAAACTAAAGAATGTAAGCTATCACAGGGAAATGGTTTTAGAGAGCCAGTTTGGTGTAGGGTAGTGTTTTTTAACCTTAGCAACTTTAAGACATGTAGAATTCCTTGAGAGTTGGCTGGCTGGGGAATTCTGGGAGTTATATTCCCCATGTCTTAAAGTTGTTAAGATTGAGAAACGCTAGTATAGGGGTTCAGTTATTGGACAAGAACCAAGGACAGCCAAGTTCAAACTCCAAATAAATCACTTTGGACATCACAGAATTGTTACTTCAGAGGACAATTGGAAAAAGCAATAAGTACACTCATGGGTATTTCTGGATAAGGGTGGGATGCAAATTTAACAAAGACATTTTAAAAAGTAATGCCAGTGCAAGAAAGTCTAGTGCAGTGTCTCTGTCAATTTACACTATCACTATGGAATTTCTTTAAAATGTGGTGAGAGTGTGGAGGTGGTCATTTGCCAACTTTCTATCTATCAATTTCCATTCAGAACATCACTTCCCATCTTAATGTTTTTTTTTAATGTAGCCTGATGAAGAAGGAGGAAGCCACCGTATTTGCCATTACAAGAACATTTCAAAGGGCAACGGAAGGAGCAAGATAAACCTGTTTAATTGAAGTCGACGCACATTCTTAGATCAGCAGTAGGCTTTAAAAAGAAGAGCAACTAATTGTGTTTGTGGTGATGGCACGTGCAGCTACAGTATTTGCTGCTGAGCTGGCAGTTAGTGTTTCCTCACACTGTTTTTCAGGCATAGTACTTTCTGCCAACACCCCAGAGCCCAGAAAGGAGAATCCATCTAAGGTGAGTGCATTTTAAGTACTGTACTTTAGGCAGGATCCTACTTCGATTTAGCATAAAGGACATATGTAACTTGGAAGGGAAAGGAAAAGCATTCCTTTGGAGCTCCCCTCCCTTCCCCCACCAAATAAATCGGGGAGTAAGCACACATCAGTAAAATAAGGAGAACTAAAACTCAGTTTCTGTGAAGATGCATAAGAACAAACATCTTCATTGAAGTCTTTTTCAAATAACTGCTTCCCACAGTACCAATGCAATATATGTATCAATAAAGTGTACAAAGCACTGTCAAAAGAAGTAGATATCACTTTTTCTTGAAACACCCAGCCTGCCATAAGCAATGCAAAACCTGATACATACCTTAATGGGAAAAATAAACATGCTGAATCACTGTTCTTAACTCCCAAGATACAAGTCTTCAGAATAAACTTTATCTGTTGTTTAATTGATCATATTTAAATATTATATTGTATCATCTGACTTCTAATGGATTTAATTGAATGTATTATATTATTTTGTACAACTTTTGTACTGATCTATTGGCAAAGTCAACACCACTGCATTTTTTCATATAGTAAAGAGGCAGGAATACTTGCAGTGAACACACGAAAGCTCACTATTTTTTTTTTAAAAAGCCCATCTTTAACATCTTTCATTTCACTCCATATTGTAGCAAAGATTATGTTACTAAAATAGTTTTTAAAATAAGCAAGCATGTCCTTAAATGTCAGCTCCAGTAGTTAAATTTTCCTTTCACAACTAAAATTGGCTTCTACCAATTTAGCCAGCTTTTGTTTTGTTTGATTATTGTGCTGTCTTAACTGATTTAACCTTAATAATCATTTCTTTATAAAGCTTAAGATCCTAATGCCATATTGTGAATTGTACATGAAAAATATAGAGTGGGGGAAAACGTTTTTTTCTTTCTTTCATAAGTGTTAAAAGCTTGCTAGTAGCTAAAATAAGTACAGTACTGTAGTCATTTGAATGCAAGTTCTAATATCTGTGTGGAGCTGTCCTGGGTCCTGAATACATTAATTTTTAGTAGGCTAAGATAGTTTCTGCTAAATTTGATTCTGGGAGAAGAAGAAAAAAATCCCCCAAACTTCTGGTCTTATTTTTTGAAGCAGCCCACATTTTATAGAGATTCCATTTTAAAAAAGAAATTATTTTAAAATAAAATAGAAGAAGTGCACTGTTAACACTGAAAGTAACCTCAGTTACATGAATAGCAAGCAACCTGACACCATTTCAGCAACCCAAGAAAGTCTAATTTAAACATCTGCAACCTACACCCACATTCCATCTTCTGACGGTAACTATATGAAGAACTCCTCTCTTGACTATCAGCCACTGTCCTTCTTCCTTTTCCCTTTGTTTGCCTTCTTGCCTAATGAAGAATTTCTGAAGAATAGAAAAGCTTGCACAGAATAGAATTGGTGCCTCTTAGGGTTTGGAATAATGATTGATGAATTATTGTTGAAACTGAGCTAATAGCCTATTAACATTTATTTTAGCCCTTGTCTTAATCTGTCACATGGAAGTACGGTATGTGTACATATTCACACACCCTATAGTGATACAAAGCTATTGAACATGAACATACCATGTACCATAGCTATGATAGGATTCAAGAGCTCACATATTTGCCTGAATATCCCCATTTTTCAATACTTCCCATTTTCTGTAGTAGTAATCATGTCCAACTGCACTAGAGTTACGTTCAGCCTTCACTGGTGATTTTGGTAGTTGACAGACTGAGGAAGAAAGGAATGATAGGAAAGCTTTGTTTTGCCTGTGGCTTAATGCTCAAAGTTGGTCTTCCCCAAATTTTTCCATCAGAAATGTTGAATTTCAACCCCAACAATCTTCAAACAGCATGCTCAAGTTGAAGAAGGCTGAGCTAAACTTTAATTCCATATGTTCAGAACTGTGATATTCTATAATGATGGTGAGGAATAAATGAATACATTCATATTTTTCTTCAAAATGGAAATTAGTTGGTTCCCAAATTTATAATTTTGGAATTGAATTATGAATTGTGACATGTATCCCCAGATTTTGGTAATTTCTGTCAATTGTAATGGATTACTGCATTTATTATTTTTAATCCCTCCATTATTATTTTTTATAAATAACTGCCTAATCCTCTTTCTCCTATTTCCATTACAAGAACCCTGTAAGATGAGTTGAGCTGAGAGAGAATGATTGGCTGAGAGTCACCCAACCAGCCTTAATGCCTAAGGTGGGACTAGAACTCGGTCTTCTGGTTCTAGCTTGATATCTTAATCACTAGTGAAAGTTCCTGTCACAGTTTCATTTGTGCTTCATGTTCTAGGATCTTAGCATCCTCATTGTAAAGCTGTGATGTATGGCTTGAACAGAACCTAGAATGAGAATGCTAAGGTCCCACAATGCCATACACAAGTGAAAAACCTAACAATAAACCAATACAATTTAAAGGACCATTAAAAATTGAAAAAGCATGATAAACGCCCATTAAGCAAGACTGCATAGCACAACAAATTAAAATGCAGAATGCTAAGACAAGCAACAGATACAGTAATAAAGAATAAATCTGGAGTGAGGAAGCAAGTGTAGGATGTTTTCTTTTTAAAAGTTTGGCATAGTGACAAACAAGATAACCCCATGAACGGTCACTTCCCTGAAAAGAGCCTTTTTGAAACAGTGGCGCCTTCAATGAAACAGTCTCTTTCATAGTAGTACAATTGCAAACCTGCATGGTATTGCCAGGAAAGGCATATCTATGAAGTTACCAGCAACTGAGTTTAAATTGAAGGAGACTACCTTTTTTTTTTTACATGTATTGACTCTGAAATCTGTCCACTGTGATTTCTTCCATTATTCCTACCTATATGGAGAAGCTCTAATTTCAGATATCTTTCAGCGTCATCATGCAACTTTGATGTTCCTGTCAACTTGAGAAATTGAATATGTTCAGAAAAAAGCTAGCACACATTTTTTAGGGCATCCTATGGAATGGCTTTCGGGGCTCTACATACCCACAGCTTCTTGGATTTCCACCCTAAGCCTCCATCACCTCATTCTCTTCAGCTATGCCAAGAGAAAGTTTTGCTGCTTCATTTTCACAGTGGTGGATTGGATTTCATATTTTATTTCACCATAAAAATAATGGCAAGGAAGAGCAAGGAAGGTGGCAGGTCATCAGTTAGCTGTTCCTGGTGCTCCTTCCAATGGCAGTTAAAGAGTGTGCTCACTGACTGATAGAGAGGAAAGGAGGATAGTTGTGAAACAGTGTGAAAATGCTGTTCAGAATAAGGAGAAAGGACTTTTGATACATCATGTGGGAAAAGAAGTGACAGAACCTGAGGGGAAGGGAGTTAAAGGAAGGATTAGTCTAGGATTCCTACATAGCCACAAGTGGACTAAGTCCAACACCCTTGAATTTTCTTGAGCCTTTTCTAATTAGGTGCTAATAGCTAGTTGAGGCTATTCCTGTGCGTAGACAAGAGTAGTAATAAATCAGTTTAATTGAAAGACCTGTAGACTTGATCTTCTGTGCCTGACAATTGCTTATGTATCATAAGCCGCACGCTAACTGATTGACCCTGCAAGTCATTGGAGGGAATAACTGTCCATGCTTTCCCAGGAATACTCGCCTACTATTAGAAGAAAAGAAGCTGATTTTCTGTGTAACAGGATATATCAGTGAACCCATAGGGATTATTTTTTTTTCTTTTGAAATATCCAGCAGGTGCCAACTGAAAGTATGAGAATTTTCAAGCAGGTTAAATGTACCAGGTACATCAGAAGTGCAGGCAAAACAAGTTACTGTCTGTGGCATTAGCTCACCCAGCAAAAGGAAAAAGCTATCTTGGAACCAGAAATTAGGATGACCAGAGTATGGGATTAGACAGGAACAATCAGCATAAGTCTCAGCCTTACCTTAATAGCAGATCAGGTGGCAAATCTGCCTGCAAATTTTACCGTGTTAGATAGAAGATGGAGATTCACAGCACTTATTGCTTCTCTATGTAAAAAAATAATAATAATACTGTGATACCTAGATGTAGAAAACCCACGTTTTACATTAATCTGGTCTCCAATCTAACAGTTTCCTACCTGTTTAGAGAGTTTAAAATAATATTTGTTTATGGGAAATGATGGAGCTGTGTAAGCTTCCCACATGCAGCCTAAAATAGCTCAGATGCAAGCCCCTGGCCTTCTCAAAGAAAATGCTCTTGACCAACTGATTTATCACACTTTCCTCTATTTATAGGCAGCCCATAATACAGACAGGAGTAAGAAATCTGCAGCTTCCAAAGCATTTTTAACAGTCTCCCAGTCCTAAATTATTCTGATCGTGCTGCCAGGAAAACTCACACACATATAAAGGGGGAGGGGGGGAACCCTTCAACAAAAGGAAAATCCCAGCCCTCCACAGGTACAGTTCAGCAATGCTCTCTTTATGTCCTTGCCTCATTCCCTATGTCTCGTTCCCTATCCCCATGATGGCGAACCTATGGCACGGGTGCCACAGGTAGCACACAGAGCCATATCAGTGGGCACGCGAGCGTTGCCATAGCTCAGCTCCAGCACGTATCTGTGTGCCAGCCAGCTGATTTTTGGGCCTGTCGGTCCCACAGGAAGTTGGGAAATGGGCTGTTTCCGGCCTCCGGAGGGCCTCCAGGGGGATGGGGAAGGCCATTTTCACCCCCCCAGGCTCCTAGAAAGCCTCTGGAGCCTGGGGAGGGTGAAAAAACAGGCCTACTGGGCTCATCAGGCCATCACATGCTAAAAGTGTGGTGGGGGGACGTTCGCACATGTGCAGGGGTGGGGTGCATTGAATTATGGGTGTGGGCACAAACGTGGGTGACCTCCCAGTGCTCCCCCACTTTTGGCATGCAACGGCAAAAAGGTTAGCCATCACTGCCCTATCCTATCCAAAAATCCATGTGAAACCCTAGCCTTCTGTGGTAAAATATATTTTCCACTGGAAGATCAATCAGGGCTGTGGATAGGAAATAAAATCTGACTCCAAATGGCCAAGGTAGAGGCACTAATGAAGGCATATATACATGTCCCAGGATAATGTCGCAGGATCCAATCTGGGTCGGTCACTGGGACCAGAGGTTTAGTCTTCCAATCTTTCGGATTTGTGGTGGAACCCATCCACAGGGAACTTCTAGAAGAATCTGCTACAGAGTTGTCTATGGAGATTCTCAGTCTTACAGGTCATGGTTGTCCCAAAGGTGCTTTTTCAAGAGGCAACTGGACTTTCTGGTTTTTCTTTGAAGATGTCAGCTTCTTGGATGAGAAATGAAATGTCTTCAAAGAAAAACTAGAGAGAAGTTCTACATTCTGCTAGAGAAAAGTTCCCCGAGGATGAACTCCAGCACGAGTCTGAAAGCTCAGAAGACTAAACCTCTGGTCTGGTGACCGACCCAGATTGACTCTTGCATATAATATTCCAAGCTGTGGTCATTTCACACCAAATAATTACTGGAAGTTTCCTATCAAGGGGGTCATGAACGTTCATCCCTATCTAACAGAAATGTCCCATTCTGGAAGCAGATTTAACACTTTTTTAAAAATCAGATTTGTTGAACACACATGCAAAGCTTGTTTGGACTATATATAGCTAGCCACAATACAATACTATGCACGTCTTTTTCAAAGTCAGTGTCATCCAGTCCAATCCAAGAATTCATTTTAATTAACTGAATACAGGAATTGTTAGTAAAATGACCAGTGGGCTGCAATTCTTCTACCTCAGGGGCAATAGGCATTTCTTCTTGAATGTTTAAGCAGCAAAAAAATAGTTAGGCTATTTCTGAAACTTGCCACCCTGCACCTTCCAGAGAAGATGCAAGATGTACAAGTAGTCCTCAGATAATTTAATGACTGTTCAAAGTTACAACAGCCCTCTCCAAAAGCTATATACGACCCTGTTTTAAACTTATGACGGTTGCAGTGGGACTGTGATCATTCACCCTTACGACCCACCACAGGGTCGCTGCAGTGCCTCCCCAACTACCTTCAATCCATCCCACATGGCCAGGACCCTGCAGTGCTTGGGCCTCCTCCCCACACACCCATCACCCTTACTTTTTGAATCTCTCTGGACTTCATGTTGGGGAAGGAGGGCAGGCCATGTGTCCCTGGGTCATGCGGTGGTGACCTGAATGCAACCACCATTTTGTCCCCCCTTATAATGGATGGGGAGGGGGGGAGAATGGTGGCCTCCAGAAAAACTGCTTTGTTTTGCTGCTGTAATGAAGTCTGCATAGGTCTGAAGAAGCTTCTGAATGCTGCAGAAAGCTTCTGTAGTTCTGTGTAGACGTTATTAACACAGCAAAACAAAGCAATTTATTCCTGGGCCGCATGATGGTGACTCAAACCCAGCCGCCATTTTGTGAGCAGAACAAAACGGTGGCCGCTTCCAGAATTGCACCATGTAGCCATGCAAATTCTAGCACTTAGAAGATCTCAGAGCTCTTCAGAAGGTAAGTGAGAAAGAGGGTGTTTGGCCTGCTGGCATGAAAAACAGACCTAAGGATGGGGGAGGGGCAGGAAATGGAGCATGGGGAGTCTCGGGGAGTGGGTGAAATCCTTGGAAGGGGCAGGCATGCCTAGGCCTGTGCTGGGCTTCCAAAGGCCTCCCCCAGCTCTGAGGCATCCCACAAGTCTGTTTAACAACCTGCACGTTCATTTAATGAATCATTAGGGAGAGAAGGGATGGGGAGGGTCAGTAGATGAGTTGCTTCACCTAATGACTGTCATGACATGTGACCATAATGAGCAGGATCCATTACAGTCATATCTAGAGGACTATATGTAATTCTTTGGAAGCAAGAGATGTTTATTTCATATTACCCTATTATGATGTCATACGTTCATGTAATTAAGTGTGAATAGTGACCCTCTCTCAAGCTCTTCCCACCATTCTTTTTTCTAATAATCCAATAGCCCCCAAATAAGTGTAGAACATGATTAAGAACTAAAGCTAATCAAAATGGTAAATGCATCAGACTCTTGATTTAAACACACATTTAATGATGTCAAACTAGCATTGATGAAGTTATTTAATTTGGGTATGGAAACATCTGCAAGAAAACAACCAAGCTCAGAGATCACCAAGGACCCCTCATTTCAACCCTGAGCTACAAATATTCTCCTCTATCAGTTAAAGATTTCTGCTCTCTCCTCCCAAATCACAGTTTAAATACAATTATAGTCAGTGAGCTATCACTTTATCCTTCTGCTGCTATCAGCCAGTGCAAAAACTCTCCACATTCGTGCCAGAAGGCCAGCAGACAAGTGAGAGAATGAAAAAGTAGACCTGTCTCCACAACTTGACAAGTGCTTTTCCACAACGACAGCACCCAACCCAGTCCCTTCCCTGCAGAGCAGAGCAATGTCTAACACAACATGGACGTGTGGCTGCTATAAGAGAGGAGATGTGTGTTTAGGCCATCTGACCTGTAAATACACGGCTTTCGTGCAACATTCATCCCTGCGCTAGATGGTTTACCAAAACTGTCTTCCACTACCTCTATAAACATCACAATGAATAATGCCTCTATAGTTATATTGTAAAAAAATACGACAAATAAGTAGTGATGATTTTGATAACATTTTTCATTTTCAAAGCACTTTGCATGCCTTACTGTTCTTATAATAAACCTCTAAAGGACCTCAGCATTATAATTTCTTCACTATTGCAAAGTAGAAGCTGAGACTTGGAAGAAGTCCCTTTTCTAAGGAGGTCTTAATTTCTTAACCTCTGAGTTAAACCAGCTCAGTCTTTATAGTACATTAAATGGAAGTTGGAATTACACGAATTCTGTAGCTCTGGTGTTACTGTGCATACCTACAACCGGAGTTTAGAGCTACTTTGCCAATTGTTGAGAGATGTGTACACTTATAAAATTAAGACATATGGACAAGGACAAAAATATTCCTTCTTGAGCCTGGAAATCACACAATAAATTCTTCTTTTATATCCAGTAGTTTATTATTGGCAATAAGAGCAGGAAAGAAGCATTTCTTGGCAGCTGCTTCTGATTTATTCTTAATCTTATGCATTCTTACCTGGAACCAAGCCCCATTAAACACAGTGCACCGTCTTTGCAGCGAAAACTTGCACAAACTTGCACTATTGTACCTGTTTCACATTGTAGGTAATGAGGCACAGCCTCTATTTATCTCATTAAGGGAGACATGATAATTTTTTAACTATTAACACCATTACAAAATTGGGCTAATTTATCTAGTGATTATGAAAGAAGGATGAGGTAATATCCACTCACTGCAAAACTGTAAAGGATTTCAAGGGTAAACTAATGAAGGGTCACCCTGGATCTTGGTAAGACTTCAACCTCTGCGATAATGAAAAAAGATACGCAAGAGAGCCAGTTTGGTTTAGTGGTTAAGGAATTGGGCTAGAAACCAGGAGATGGTGAGTTCTAGTCCTGCTTTAGGGATGATATCAGATGGGTGGCCTTGGGCCAGTCTCTCTCTCAGCCCAATTTACTCACAAGGTTGCTGTGGGAGAAATAGAAGGAGGAAAGAGTATTATGTGTGTTCACTGCCTCAAGTTGCTTAATATGAATAGTCCTCAATTTACGAACACAATTGAGCCCAAAATGTATCTTGTTTAGTGAGAATTTGCTAAGGGAATTTTGCCCCATTTTATGACATTTCTTGCCACAGTTGTTAAGTGAACCATGGTAGTTGTTGAATTAATAAATTGGTTGTTAAGTGAATCTGGCTTCCCTATTGACTTTGCTTGTCAGAAGCTTGCAAAAAAGCAATCACATGATCCCTAGACTCTACAACAGTCGTAAGTATGAATCAGTTGCCCAAGCATCTGAATTGTGATCATGTGATCATGGGGATGCTGCAAAGCAGAGGTGAAATGCTCCCAGTTCGGACCGGATCACCCGATCTGGTAGCGATGGTGGTGGGTGGTTCGGAGAACCGGTAGCAAAAATCCCTATGCGCCCCCCCACCCCCGCCCAGCTAAGCTGCACGATCATCGGAGGCTGTTTTTTTTACTTTTAAAAGCATTTTTTCTACAACCTCTTCGGCCAAAAAAATGCTTTTAAAAGTTAAAAAAAAAAGCCTCTGATGATCGCACGGCTCACCTGGGATCGTCAGAGGCTTTTCAAAGCATTTTTTTCTACAACCCCTTCAGCCGAAGAGGTTGTAGGGGAAAAAAATGCCTTTAAAAGCCTCTGGCGATCCCAGCTGACTTGCCTGATCGTCAGAGGCTTCTAAAAGCATTTTTTTCTGCAACCTCTTAAGGTTGTAGAAAAAATACTTTTAAAAGTTAAAAAAAAAAGAAGTTGGCCATGCCCACTACCACCACTACCACCAAGCTACGCCCACAGAACCGGTAGTAACAAATTTTAGATTTCACCCCTGCTGCAAAGGTTGTAACTGTGAAAAACTATGAAAAATTGTCATAAAATCACTTTTTTTCAGTAATCTTTTTAAGTGAATTGTTGTAAGTCGAGGATTATCTATAAAGGTAGGATAAAGATGTAATGAATAAAATACAATATATAACCCACCAATAATCTAAATAGTCTTCATTTTTTACCTTTGATATTCCTGGGGATTAAAAATAGATCAACAGGATAAAGGTTTTCTCATTCAAGACTAGAATTTGGGAGAGAAAAATAGGAGAAAGCCCATTTGTTATAAACCACCAGTGAGAGAGTGCCAGAGTGCAATGGAACACGCTATCTCACTGTGCCATTTTAATTGCCCCCCAAATATAGGAAGGGGTGCAGGACAGAGAGGGAAACAGATTGGTTCAGTTACTGTTCAAATTACACAGCAGGCCAACTGCAGCAATATTTCTAAGGACTACATGGGAGGGTAATTTATTTATAGATGGATGCAGATGTTGTTCTCTTTTCACCACCTTCCATGCCTGGAGAAATTTGCAGATGTATACCCTCCAGGTCCTCTCTTCAAATGCCCAGACTGATTGAAAGATTAAACATGCTACAAAGGGATGACCTGATAATTTAGATACAACAGATTCAGAGGATTATTATTTTAGGAACTACTGACATTCGTAGGTCTAAGCGTGCTATTTTGGATGGCAGCATTATTCAAACTACAGCCAACTGCAGATAGCTTTGCCAGGTTGTTTCTTAAAAGAAATTATGCCTTTTAGCGGAAGCATGCATTGCTGGTATAGCTTGCTACACCCACTGCCACAGAAATGGCACCCCTTTCCCATTTCTGTGTCACATGTGATAAAGTCACTGTTGCAAATTTGATTCTGGGTGCAATTCAAAGGGTATGTCAGGCACGAAAGACCAGTTTGACACGTGAAGGATCTATTAAACTGATTTGTTGCTGTAGCCTGTGCACAGGAATCTTCTCCATTAGTGGTCGGCACCTGCTTACAGTTAAATTAAGAGTCAACAGCACTCAAGGAGGATTGGATTTAGGTTACTTGTGGCTGCATAAAGATTCTAGGCTGATACCTCTTTTAACCCAAACCCTTGCTTCTGCCATTCTTTCTCCCACAGATTGTTACCTATAAACCCTTGTATGGCATAGGGCAGTGATGGCTAACCTTTTTGCTGTTGTGTGCCAAAAGTGGGGGAATGGGGGAGGGTTGCACGTACGCGTGCCCACACCCATAATTAAATGCGTCCCGACCCCCCCACGCAGGTGCATGTGACCCCCCACACTCTCCCTGCTTTGGCATGTGATGGCACAGTGGGCCCAGTAGGCCCATTTTTCACCCTCCCCAGGCTCCAGAGGCTTTCTTGGATCCTGGGGAGGGCGAAAATAGCCTCCCCCTCTAGAGACTGGAAATGGCCTGTTTCCCGACTTCCGGTGGGACCGAAAGGCCAGTTTTTCACCCTCCACAGGCGTCAGAGCCTTCCTAGGAGCCTGTGGAGGGTGAAAACAGCCTTCCCCACCCCACCCGGAAGCCGGAAACAGCCCGTTTCACAATTTCCAGTGGGTCTGGAAGGCCCGAAAATCAGCTGGCGGAGCTGACTTAGGGCAATGCTCGCATGCCCACAGATATGACTCTGCGTGCCACCTGTGGCACGCGTGCCATAGGTTCACCATCATGGGCATAGGGACTGATTAACCGAGAGAACACCTGGCTCCCAAAACATACGCCAAGTCCATTCAATCCAGCAGATTTGGCCCACTCTGGGGTTCCTTAAATTAAATAATGTCATCTGTTGGGACTTCAGAAGCACATTTTATCTGTAGCAGTGCCTGCCCTCTGGAATGAGATTACCCTATCCCAAGATCCAAATGTCTCCCCACTCTGCTATGATTTAGAAGAGCCATGAAGAGCCCCTCATTTCATTGCACTTGCCAACTTTTATCTTTCTTTTTGATGTTTTAAATATGTCATTTCTTTCATTGTTGTGAGTTGCCCAGAATCGTTGAGAGTTGGGAAGCATAAAAGTTTAATGATATTATCATCCTCATTATCATCATACAGAGAAGCTCCCAGGGTGTTTAATCTGATGTATCTCCCCGTACCCAATCATCTAGTTACTGGGAATCATGTCCAGTTGGTTTTCTATCTGATTTTTTTCCCCATCTGCCCAAGAGTAACTTAAAATGAAAAGTACCATTCAGTCAGCAGAAGATAAAATTTGATTAGACCAAGAATAACTCTAGTCTATTTTTGATTTCCATCACCAGGATGACCCAATCAGTAGAGATGTTATAATTTTAAGCTTTCTCCATTTATTGACCTATACTATGGCAACTGTTACTAAAAGGAATGGAAACTCCGAACTCAAAGAATCCATTTGGTTAGTAGGTATAAATAGTATGCCATATATATTGGCATTATTTTTAAAAAAACAGTCCAAGTTTTTTTGTAATACCGAGTTGACTGCTCTACATTTATTATAAGAAGAAGAAAAAAACCCTCACTAACCAGTCTAGGGCCTTTTCACTAATAGTTCAATGGATTTAGTCAGGTGCTGGTCTAGAAATCGGGTGACTGTGAATTCTAGTCCTGCCTTAGACATGAAAACTGAATGGATGACTTTGGGCCAGTCACTGTCTCTCAGCCTAGCTCATCTCACAAGGTTGTTGTTCGGGAAACTAGGAGGAGGAAGGAGTATTATGTATGTTTGCCACCTTGAGTTATAAAAATAATAAAGGCAGGATAAAAATCCAAATAAATAAATAAACTCTGGATTTAAGTTCTGGGTAAGTCAAAGTGCTGAAATCAGAGTCAACCAAAACAGAGAGTTAATTTGCCCCACATACTTGTTGCAGGCTTATCTGCTCTGAGAAAGAAGGCCTCTCTCTGTTTGTCCCTATTTGCAGCTTATTCCCCACAAATGGAGCACCCATGGCTTTCCAGGTATTGCTCTACGGCAAGCCTCAGAGGTCTCTTGCCAAAATGGCCACTGGGAAGGATGTATTTTTCAATTACAGGTCAAGTTACCTTGGGGATTAACAGGGCCACCACCAGGATCTTCTCCTTGATTTTGACTTACGACAATTGAGCCCAACATTTCTGTTGCTAAGCGAGAGAGTTCTTAAATGAGTTTCGATCTGTTTTACAATCTTTCTTGCCACAGTTGTTAAGTGAATCACTGCAGTTCTTAAGTTAGTAGCACAGTTGTTAAATGAATCTGGTTTCTCCATTGACGCTTGTCAGAAGGTCGCGAAAGGAGATCACATGACTCCAGGACATTGCAACCGTCACAAATATGAGCCCGTTGTCAAGCATCTGAATTTTGATCCCATGATCATAGGGATGCCGCAACAGTTGTGAGTGTCAAAAATGGGCATGTCATTTTTTCCAGTGCCCTTGTAACCTTGAATGGTCACTAAACGAGAATTACCTGTATTGAATTTAATGATGGGCTTTAAAAGATAACCTTTTAAACTCAGATTCCAATTGATTTACTTATTTATTTGTTGATTTATTCAATTTCTATAACTGCTCATCTCAGCCAATGATTCTGGGTGGCTTACAATTAAAAAAATATATTGCAGTCAAAACGCTGAAAACATTTTAAAACAATAAAAACAATTAAAAATAGTTGAAGGCAGTCCTGTCACAATTGGATCCAAGCTTTTTTTTTTTTTTTTTTGGCAAATCAGAGAATCCACATTTTTCAGCCCTTGGGTACATTGAGAATCTTAGGGGTGCTCATGATCTTGCTGTCATCGAATGTGTATTCAGTCACAAAACGCTCATCATCAAGTGGGATGGACTTTCAAAAAAGAGCAGTCTTGTTTCCCTTTTATTGTCTAAAAATGTCTTTGGTATGTACATATGCCACCCCAAATAGGAATCATAACAGAAGCCTAGTCACTTTGCAGCTAGAGAAAGTATAGCGGAAGCCAAATCTGCTTCTCCTAGGTAAAGTTGCAAATGAGAAATCAAATGAATTTGGCACAAGGCTATCTAGTTATTGCCACAAGCTGTACTTTCTCAAAGTAGAGTTGGTTGGGAATAAACCCCAGGCCTTAAACCTAATCTTCCCAAAGACTCCAGCCCTACCAATGCCAAATTAATTTTTTTTATCTACCTCAGCAAGTTTCCTGTTCTAAATCCTGTCTTCTTCGGATTAAATCCTCCAAACTCCTTTTTAACTCTGCTGCAATGTCACAGGCTGAACCAGGAATTACCTGCATGCAAATGATGTCTCACATAAACACACACATTATCAGGGGTTCCCAACCTTTTCTATAACCCTAGCCCTAGAACGCTTCTGATATATTTTCGCACCCCTTACAAAAGTAAATAATTATATGCATAAAGGTAAAGGTTCCCCTCGCACATATGTGCTAGTTGTTCCCAACTCTAGGGGGCGGTGCTCTTCTCTGTTTCAAAGCTGAAGAGCCAACACTGTCCGAAGAGGTCTCTGTGATCATGTGGCCGGCATGACTAAACGCCAAAGGCACATGGAACGCTGTTACCTTCCCATCAAAGGTGGTCCCTATTTTTCTACTTGCATTTTTTTTACGTGCTTTCAAACTGCTAGGTTGGCAGAAGCTGGGACAAGTAACGGGAGCTCACCCCGTTACATGGCACTAGAGATTCGAACCGCTGAACTGCTGACCTTTTGATTGACAAGCTCAACGTCTTAGCCACTGAGCCACCGTGTCCCCAATTATATGCATATAATTATGCATATATACTATAATTTTGAACTTTGTAAACCCAGGTTTTTGCACACCCTGGAATATTGTCTCGTACCCCTGGTTGGGAACCCCTGACATACATTGTCAGGACAAAATATTTCCAAATATGTCTGTTTATGAAGCCAATGTTGTAGTTTCTGGTTAGCTCCTTGCTCCTTGCAACATGATGGCTATGGAAAATACATGAACATTAGTTCCTGCTTATGCTATATTTTAAGAAATTCAAACCAGCATCGCTTAATGACCAACACTGTTAAATGCAGAGAAAATGGAATACAGGTCATTCTCAACTTACAACAGTTCATTTAGTGACCATTCAAAGTTACAACAGCACTGAAAAAAGTGACTTATGACCACTTTTCACACTTTGGACCGTTGCAGCCTCCCTATGGTCATTCGGATTTACATTCGGATCAGTGGTGGGTTTCAAATTTTTTAACTACCAGTTCTGCAGGTGTGGCTTGTTGGGCGAGGCGTGGCTTGTTGGGCGTGGCAGGGAAAGGACACTGCAAAATCTCCATTCCCACCCCACTCCAGGGGAAGGTTACTGCAAAATCCCCATTTCCTCCCGATTAGCTGGGACTTGGGAGGCAGAGAATAGATGGGTGTGGGGCCAGTCAGAATTTTTACTACTGGTTCTCCGAACTACTCAAAATTTCCGCTACTGGTTCTCCAGAACTGGTCAGAACCTGCTGAAACCCACCTCTGATTCGGATGCTTGACAACCAGTTCATATTTATGACAGTTGCAGTGTCCTGGGGTCATGTGATCCCTTTTTGCAACTTTCTGACAAGACAAGTCAATGGAGAAGCCAGATTCATTTAATAACCATGTTACTAATTTAACAACTGCAGCAATTCACTGAACAACTGTGGCAACAAAAGTCGTAAAACGGGGCAAAACTCACTTCAGAAATTTCTCACTTAGCAACATAAATTTTGGACTCAATTGTGGTCGTAAGTTGAGGACTACCTGTATAAAGCAACTAAATTCTATTTGTCCAACAAGTCTATTCTCCTCAAAGGACCAGACATATCCTGCAGGAAAGAGAAAGAAACTAAGAAAGGGTGAAAAAAGGAGATCTTGTAAGAATTTGATCATTTGAGCAAATACTTTTCAAAAACTGAGACTCAGCCCAGAGTTTCTTTTCCACACATAGATGGCTGGTTGCAGAAAACAATAGATCAGTGCTGAACATCTTTGCAACCATCATGTTGCCAGAGCCTAACTATAAACTACATTTGCTTCATAAACAGACATATTTGGGGATATTTCTTCCTGATCTGTGTTACACTGACAATAATACAAAAGGTACGTACAAAAGTATGAAGGCTATTGCTTAACGCATTGTAAGCCACCCTGAGTCTCCGGAGAAGGGCGGCATATAAATTGAACTAATAATAAATAATGGTTGGACCTTTCTTCTTTGGTTAATTCTTCTCTACATTGACTATCATTATTACATCTGATGTGTTTCCAGGATGATCTTGCCCTGGGCAAAAGACATTTGTATGGAGACTGTCATCAGTTGAGCTTGGATCAGCCTTCTTCAACATACATTTTGGACTACATCTCCCAGCTTTAATAGTTAAGATGCTTTTTGTTGTTGTGGTTAGTTGCGAAGTCGTGTCCAGCCCATTGTGACCCCATGGACAACGATCCTCCAGGCCTTTCTGTCCTCTACCATCCCCCAGAGTCCATTTAAGATCATGCCGACTGCTTCAGTGACTCCATCCAGCCACCTCGTTCTCTGCCGTCCCATTCTTCTTTGGCCCTCAATCGTTCTAGGATGCTTTATGACTCAACAAGTCTAGAAGTCCCCAGTCTGGGAATGACTGACTGAGAATGCATGAGGTTATGAAAATGGTTTCTCTAACCAACCATTGTTATAGTCTTCATTTCCAGTATCCTCCTTTGCTTCTAAAGGTGGACAGAGGGAAGTTGAAATGATGGGAAGAATAGAAAGCACTACAAAGCCTGACCCCAGACCTTCTGCTCAGCTGTCATGTGGTTGGGTTGAATTTATTAAATAACCAGAGCCACTGTGGTACATTCAGTAAGAACTTTTACAGTGCAGTGGTGGGATTCAAATTTTTTTACTACCAGTTCTGTGGCTTTGTGGGCATGGTGTGGCTTGGTGGGCATGGCTTGGTGGGCGTGGCAGGAGAAGGATACTGCAAAATCTCCATTCCTACCCCACTCTGGGGAAGGATACTTCAAAATCTCATTCCCACCCCACTGCAAGAGAAGGATACTGTAAAATCTCCATTCCCTCCCTACTCCAATAGAAGGAGTCTGTAAAATCTCCATTCCTACCCCACTCCAGGGGAAGGATCCTGTAAAATCTCCATTCCCTCCCCATCCTACTAACTTGCTTTCTAGCTCGTTCTTCTGTGAAGGGCAACAAAAGAAGACCCAGCCGATCAGCTGAGGCTTGATCAGCTGGGACTCAGGAGGCAGCCAATAGATCGGGGGCAGGGCCAGTCAGAGGTGGTATTTGCTGGTTCTCCAAACTACTCAAAATTTCCACTACCAGTTCGCCAGAACCAGTCAGAACTGGTTGAATACCACTTCTGGAACAATCACAACTTAGTATGACATGTGTTCCATACATTATACATAAGGAAAATCAGATTTATGAAGAAGTGAAAAATGGGTCCCCTGTGGAAAAGAGAGTCACTGCTCTGGTGGCACAGGGAATAAGACATGAGAGGTTTTTTGGACCTGAAAGATTAAACTTGTTTAGCAATGAAGAGAGCCTTCTTAAGGTGGTATTCACTTCAGAGAGAAACTAGCTTCCCCGCCATCAAACTATACTTGTATACAGTACTTTACACTAGTCATTTATTGCATTGGGTTGTTTCCATTCATATCAACCAGCCCTGGGAAGCAGTAGTCCAAGACAGCTGATACTGGAGAACAAAAATCCCCATGGTACACCCTTCTAATAATTTTTTTTCATCTATCAGAAATTTAGGGAGTTTTAAAAAACCCTAATAAAGAGCCATTAATGGTAAAGGAACCTAAATGACCCCCATCCTAAATCTGGAATAGGAATTCTTTGCTTGTTGATTTATGTCCTCTTTTCCAGGTATAGAAATTCCTTGGAAGGTAAGCACTTACAAATATTATTCTTTTATAAAGGGTCTCTAGAAAGACAGTTCGATGCAGTGGTTAAGCTACCTGGCTAAAAAGTAGGAAACCGAAAGTGTCACTAATAAGAAAAGTTTGGATAAGCTTGCTAGGGTCTTTGGGTGTCACATTTTGAAAATGTCTCAACAAATGACAGGCATTAAAAGAAAGGGCATGACCCATTTTAATGAACCTGGCTAATTATCATGTAGATTTCAATCTCTGGAACATTAGTTTATTTTAAATCTTTCTATCTCCACACCACATCAGATTTCAGAGTATATATAAGTGCGTTCCTCTTTCATTCTCTTTTTCAGATAAAGATATTGCCTTCAAATAAATGTTTCCTTACAAGAGTGGCTGTGCTTCTCTTGGTTTCCCTGGCAAGACTGGCTTTGATTTCAATTAGTCAGTTTCCTCATTTTCTTATTATTAAGAAGGAATAAGGGCTGGAGATATTATGTAACTCATATGGAACCTCAGAGTCCTAGAGAGCCATGGTGGCGCTGTGGTTAGAATGCAGTATTGCAGGCTAAAGCTGTGGAATGCCAGAGTTCGATTTTCACTGGCTTCAAGGTTGAATCAGCCTTCCATCCTTTCAAGGTCGGTAAAATGAGGACCCAGATTGTTGGGAACAATATGCCGACTCTGTAGATTGCTTAGAGAAGGCTATAAAGCATTGTGAAGCGGTATATACCTGTTTCCACCAAAATAAGACATCCCCTGATAATAAGCTCAGTCGGGCTTTTGAGCACATGGCAATAAGGCCAAGCTCTTATTTCAGGGTTCAAAAAATAAAATAAAATAAGACAGGGAAACATGGTAAGTCTAAGTGCTATTGCTATACCTATCATTCCCAAAAAGCATACCAGGCTGGCTTGATAACAATGGATATTATAGCCTGACATAAAAATTTCTGGAAACTCCTCAGAAATATCATAAATATATGTTTATTTTTATAAGCATCCTCTATGAGTAGCAGATATGTCACTCATTTTGGGCACAATTTACCAGGATATCTGTCAGCATTCTGGCACTTTCTATGTGTATTGGCTTTTCAGTTCGCAGAATTCCAACTTTCCAGCAAAGATGGCTCTAGGAAGCTCCGCTGCATACATTTTATGGGAATGAATAATATTTACCCAAACAAGCCTATGTTGAAAATTGCTTTTCCTACTGAAGAAAATACAGTGAGAACCATCATCTTTTCCCCTCCTGATGATTCCAAGTCCACTCTGTTCCAGATTCACTAAACTGAAAAAGGATGTTCTGTCACTCAGAAACTTACACACACACATACCCCTCAGTAAAGCAAAACTAATTCTGTCAGATCAACTGTTCCATCTGTATTAAGCAAATTTGATTATTGGAAATCCCTAGTTACCTAAATCCACCTCCTCTGGATTATGCAAGAAAGATTCAACCAACAAGCAACCTGATACACTAACTCTTCGGAAGGCTATCCTTGGGTGGATGACACTGAACTCAGATTACAATTAAAATAAACCAGAGGTGCTTGATCCCAAGACAATATCCTTGGGGCACCTAATACACAATAAACCCGGATGCACTAAATTCTGAAAGGATGGAAACCTTGGCTCATTTTATTTCTAAATTATTTATTAAATTTATATGCTGTCCCTCTCACCTATAAGGCAATTCTATACTCAACAGACTCCCTAGCACCACCCACTGCATTCAACCAAAAAAACCTCAACCCACACAAACTTCTACATAAGATGAGGCAAGAAAACCAGGAGGGAGAAGGAAATCCCCTCTTTTCTTCAAGAGTTTAGTAGACATCCCATCCTCTAAATCAGAATAGCCTCTGTTCTTAGATTTGTAAAGCCCCTATCTTTACCTTTAAAAGAGGTTATATTCAGGCTTTTTGAGCAAATCCCTTTTGAACATTTGAGCTCTGAAGAGAAATCGGGTCAAATAAAAACACACCAAAGATTCCAAAGGCATTGCAACTTGCTGTAAGTTTTTTTCCCCAGTCTTTCTCTTATTTGGATGACACAGGGGAAAAAACTCCTGTATCTTCTGTAGGAAAGCTAGACAGAGACAATGTCTGGGAGTGGGGGGATGGGGTGGCGTGGTGTGGCATGCAGCTTCTGTGTGATCAGGAAAGCTTTCCCCTCCCCCCCCAATGTTGACTGCCCCCTTGCTTCTACCAGCTTAGATAGAAGTAGAAGCATGGCAAGCAGATGTGGGAGATAAAAACAGAGATGAAATCCGAACGCATATAAAACCAACAAGAAACATGTTTGCTGATTAGACTATCTATAGCAGCACCTTACACGTTATGCAATTCCTACTCAGAAAGTATTTTCATGTGGAAAATATCATGCAGCCTAAATGAAGAGGGAGACATGGGAGAATCAGGCAGATTTTTCTTAACTAAATAGCCTTAGGATATGATGGTGATGTAGAAGTTGCAGGGTGAATTACTGGAGACCAAATTCCACAGACAGTAAGTGACCTGTGGTTTCTTAGCTACAACAGATGATAACTGTGACGAAGACTGTGTCATAACTTTGTAATAGGTTTCAATGTTAAATGCATTCAGTGCTTCAGTCTCCAATGACCGAGGTGAACCATAGACTTGTCATTGGATACTAATTCGAAGTCGCAATTGTTTCCCTCTCTTTTAAAGCCAATGAAGCCTTGATTTGATTTTTTTGAAAAGTTTCCTTTAAAGATTGTGCGACTAAAGTATCTTTGGTTCTCTTTCCTCATGACAGGATGACTCATCTTGGCATGTACAGCAGGAGAGAAAGACCATGATGAAATTCATCTCTCCTACTTGCCAATTACTCCCCAAGTTAACAATTAAAAAAAGGTAAGGAGCATTATAATCCTTGTTTCCTATATATACATAGCACCTCTATCTTCCAGAAAGTGCCTCCATTCTTCCGTAAGTATCAGACAGCAGTTGATTCCTTCATTTTCAGCACAATTACTTAAAAGTAACTAGTAACGACCTAGAAACCAGGAGGCTCTGAGTTCTACATCTGCCTTAGGCATGAAAACTGGCAGGGTAATTTTGGGTCAGTCCCTCTCTCTCAGCTCAATCTACTTCACAGGGTTATTGTGGTGGGGAAAATAGGAGAGGGAAGGAATATTAGGTCTGTTTGGTGCCTTGAGTTACTTATCAAGTAATTTATTTATTTATTTATTTATTAAATTTCTATACCGCCCTTCTCCTTCCGGACCCAGGGCGGTGAACAGCCAATTAAAACCAATACAATACAATAAGTTACCAATACAATACAATAAGTTAATAAGTAATAAAGGCATGATAAAAATCAAATACATTTGTGCAGATTATTTGGAGAATCAAGGAGAAGGTTTAAGAAGGTAGAGTTTGATTGTAGAGAACTAGGTTCAGGATCAACTTGTGAGTTAGAATTAATTATCTATCACCCACCTCTATTATTTGAAGAAAGAAAGAAAGAATGGGACCTAGCTGCCATTCTAAGTAACTTGAGCTACAAATATGATCAATTTTATAAGGGTTACAAAATCATTCTTCATAAAGCAAATCACGTGGCAGGAAAATGGTTGAAAGTATTGTCCTTCCACACCCAATGCCCAACTTCCCATTTCACATGTAATATCTAATCTTTTAGGTACCTGTATTTGCTGGCACTCAGTTCTCATGTTTATATGTTGCTGATGTACCTCCATGATATCAGAACTCCATACTATATATTCTATTACCCACACATTTTATTCTCTAATAGGAAGCCAACTTGAAGCTGGAGACCTTGAAGGAACTACTGCAAGGTATTTGTATTTGGAAAGAACTTATTTTGCATACACAAAGTTAAAAATCATGCATTGGGTCAATTTTCACCTTCAAGGATGTCCAGCATAGATTCAAAGATACTTCTGTATTAATGACTGGGTGTCGATCTATTTGATATGGCAACCCTTGGATGGCCAGATGCAAGGTTGAAGTCTGCTGTAGTCCTTGACATGCCAGATGGGACTTTCAATAACCTGACAAGATCCACCTGACAAAATTCCCCATGGATGCATGCTGGAGAAGTTATTCCTGGCAACCTTAATGGCAAAGGATCAAAAGTTCAACCACATCAAACTCTCAAGGCTTCAAGAACCCTTTGCACTTAGGAGATCATTAGAACAAATTCGCCAGATCATCAGAGAACCCTGCACGACCTATATGTGTCTTGCATGTACATCCTGTTCTGGAGAGCCACCACCTCTCACAACTTCCCAACATGCCTCCATTGCACACGCACACAGGCCATGGGCAGTAGGTCAACAGACAGATGTCCCACTAGGTTCACTCCTCAAGAGGGACAGAGCCCGGCCTTTCTTGAGAAGTCCAACTTCATCAGTTCAGGATTGTGGTAACAAAGGTGAAGGAGGATGGGGCTGAGAGAAAGGGAGGGAAGAAGAGATCTTTTACAGGGAGAAAGACAGGGAGAAACACCTGGAAGTGTGAGCCCTCGAGTTTCCTTATGGAAGACCAGACAACAAGGGGAGAGAAGGAGGAGGAGGAGGAGGAGAGTAAAAAAAAAAAAAGAGTGGGAAGCCAACTCACGGGTGCCATCAAAGCGGGTTGCTATGGTATCCAGGAAGGTGTTTTGGGGAGCCAGGAGGCCCCTCATTACCGGCATTTTAAGACTTGCTCAAGGACATCGACATCGTCCAGTTGGAGGGGAAAAAACACCAGAGGTACCGGAGAAGGGAGCCGAGGCGAGGCCCTTCGCTTCCTCTCCAGGAGTCAGGCCAGGGGGAAGCGGGGCTCTCTCCGCCCGCTGCTGCCAGAGAGGTGCCTGGGGGAGGGGGTCGTGCCCAGGCTCCGGGGCCCGCAGCCGCCCAGACGGGAGGCGACCGCAGCCGCGACGGCAGAGACGGCGAGGTCAGGCAGAGGCAAGGGGCGCCCTCGAAGAGCTCCGACTGCAGCGAAGGCGAGCGGCCACCCCTTCCCCGGTGCGCGGCGGCAGGGCAAGTCCCGGCTCAGGCTGGCCCGAAGTCCGACGTGACTGGCTCAGCCTTGCCGAGAGGAGGACGCCCGGGCGGCTGCCGCCTCTGGATCCTAACTGGAAAGACCCCGCCGCCGCCTCGCGCTCAGGCAGGGTCCCCATTCCCCTGGCCGGGCAGGGGCAGAGCCGCTTCCTTCTCCAGAGCGGCGTCCCGGCTGGAAGCCCCAAGTCTTTGCGGCAGCGTCGCTCGATGCCTCGATCTGCTCGGGCTGCCTTCGCATGTCCGACGGCGAGTCCCCAACAGACGGGCGCCTCTAGCCAGCCTCGAGCGCCCGGGGCGGCATTGCAGGCGCAGCCTTTTGCAGAGCCGAGCAGAGCAGAGCCGCGCTGCGCTGCGCTCCTTCTCTAGCTCTTCTTGCAAGCGCCGCCGAGCCCGAAGTTGCTCGACTTGGCGGCGAGCGGCTCCTTTCCCCGCCTGTTGTATTGGGAGCTACCGCGCTCGCCTCCGGAGCAGCCGTCCGCGGTTTCAGCCGCCCCGAGGAGCAGCAGCAGCAGCACCCAGCATCCTCAACTTGAAAGTTACCATAGCTACTGAAGGCACACCCGGCGGCTCTTCCTTAAAGAAACAAGCCGCCTACCGCGTCGGGGGATAACTGGCTGGGTGTGGTTTGAGTGGCTGGGCCTCCACGGTGGGGCAAAAGTTTTCCTAGATCCGACTGGGGGCCCTGCAGGTACAAAACTCCCATTTCAAGATAGTTTTACGAAGACGATTGGCCTACTGAATCTATGCAGAGTAAGGAAGTTTTTTTCATCAGTGCGTGTGCTATCTGTTCTAACATTGCTTAACGCATTGTAAGCCGCCCTGAGTCTCCGGAGAAGGGCGGCATATAAATCAAATGAAAAAATAAATAAAAAATATGTCAGTGAAACACAGAGGCTAGTCTCACAATCAGTACCTCAAAGGTGCTTTTTCAAGAAGCAACTGGACTTAGTTTTTTTCTTTGAAGACATTTCGCTTCTCATCCAAGAAGTTTCTTTGGTTCAGACTGGATGGTGGAGATTGACCATCCAATCATCCATTCCCCACCATCCAGTCAGTGCTGAAGAAGCTTCTTGGATGAGAAGCGAAACGTCTTCAAAGAAAAAACAGAAAGTCCAGTTGCCTCTTTGAAAAAGCACCTTTGGGGCAAGCATGACCTGGATGACTGAGAATCTCCATAGACCCTCACAATCGATACAGAAGCTACGAGCCATGGAAAAATACATGCTCGGCATCACAAGACAAGATAGAAAGACCCCCCCCCCCACACACACACGGATTAGAGAACAAACGAAAATATACGATGCCATGAAAAAAGTAAAAGAATTGACATGGAAATGGGCTTGTCACATAAGAAGAAGTAGTGATGGCAGATGGATTAAGGCAGTCATAGAATGGATTCCACTTGATAAAAAGCGTCCACAGAGACCTAAAACAAGATGGAGTGATGACATCAGCAAGTATTGGCAAAGGAAAGCTCAAGACTATATTGGTTGGAAACATGCAAAAGAGACCTTCATCCTGCAGTGGATAGACAATAGCTAGAATGATGATGAAGGAAGATTACCAGAAACTCTTTGTAGGCCAACTTTTTCAGACAGTGGAGACTGCAATCTGAGTTTTTTGTGATGGTTGTGGCTAATGAGAGCTGAAGCACCAATTTACCTACTCCAGAGATGGGATATTACTCTAACCTGGGTTAGGAAAAGTTTAATTGGTTCACCTTGATTTGGTTCAGATGTTGCCTGACCTGAGCTTCTTTAAAAAGGGGTAGGAATAAGCCAAACTGGCCTCCCAAATAATGCAAGTAAGTCAAAATGAGCAAACTCATGTCAAAGTGAACAAACCCAGCATAACTTTATGTATATGAATCAGATCAATGTCTCTGTGCAAAATATACCAGAGATACTGCGTTTCGAGTGCCAGATCACCAAAACAGGTTGGTTTTGATGGGGTTTATTGACAAACCTAAAGGCTTAAATTGGGTGTAATGATTTTAAGATAGCCATATAATACCTTGGGCCTTTCATAACAAATGGACACAGAGCAATTAATTGAAACATTACCCATCATTTGTGTTCCTGCCAGGAAATGCATCATCACTTAGTAAACCAAAATATGGCAAGCTTCTGTTAAGCAAAAGGCCAAAGAAGGTGGCATGTTTGTCAGCCTCTCTAACCCTGGAAGACATTTTCAAGCCTCTTCTGCCCTCTTTCTAGTCATAGCTATTCATATTCGGTAGGCACAGAGAACAGAATGAACTCAATTACATCTAACCCTAATCTTCCTTAAAAGCAAATAATGTTTTCCCCATTTCAATATGGTACTGGGGATGGATGATGCACAGCAAAGCAGGAGGCAGACTGGAGATTTGTTAAGTTTAAAAAATGTGGAATGTTAGCTTCTTATTCTTTGTTCCTGAATGTGATGTTTAATCTGTTGCTAGTGAATATATTCAGTTTGCAATCTTGAGACTGACTGTAAACAGCAGATCTCCTGGCTAAAATTGCTGGCCTAATTTTTGGACTTTTCTGCTTCGTGCACTTGTCCTGATAAAGAATTTGCAGGCTTCAAGAGCTTGCAGAGATCTCAGAGGTCTGGTGAGATCTTGAAGTGGCTTCCTTGTCATTTTAATCTCTTATGTAACTTGTGCTTTTTAACAATGACTGTTTTTTAGCATGTTTATTGTTTTATCCTTTTGTGGTATGCCACCCAGAGTCATCTCTACTGAAATAGGCAGCCATATAAATTGGATATAGAAATAAATATAGAAATATTAAAAAAAAAACATAACATAGGTCCTGCCTTTATCAGAACTGACAATGAGGAAGACAAGAGGCCAAAACAGAAGTAGTAGCATTTAAAACCAGGATGAAGTTAAAACAGTGGCTTTCCCCCAGTGGTGAAATTCAAATTTATTTACTACCAGTTCTGTGGGCGTGGCTTGGTGGGCGTGGCAGGGGAAGGATACTGCAAAATCCCCACTCCCACCCCACTTCTGGGAGAAGGATATTGCAAAATCTCCATTCCCACCCCACTCTGGGGCCAGCCAGAGGTGGTATTTGCCGGTTCTCTGAACTACTCAAAATTTCCGCTACCGGGTCTCCAGAACCTGCTGGATTTCACGCCTGCTTTCCCCTATCCAGTCTAAATTTGTACTGGAAAATTTGAACCACCATTTAGGATTTTACAAGCTGGCTATAAACTGATTTTGATGTGATTGTTGAACAGATGCTGGGTTAGGATTAGCACCATTGAATTAGGTTTTGTTCCATACTCAGGCCCAGCGTCCTGCTCCACACAGTTTAATACAGATTGTGGTGAAAATACCAGAGCGCTCCATTGCTCTTATCTCCAATGGAGATTTGCCTGGTAAAGTCTCCCTTGAACTTTCAGCTGTTTGGAGAAGGAGGAGTATATTAACAGTGTCAATAACTGTTATTATTTTGCTCTTCCAGAGGCAGTAGTTTAACTCAGCAGGAAAGCCCTTCGCTCTTTGGTTAGTAAAGGCTGGGTTTGCCTCAAATCCCGCTTCATTCCCTACATTAGTCAGAAAGAAATTTCAAAGGCAACACCTGTATTTAAATTAATTCAGCTTGACTAAAGAGACACAAAAGTGTATTATTCTTTTTTTTTTTTTGAAAAAAAATAAATGCAAAGAAAACAAGATCCCCAGAAAAGAATCCAAAATAAAACAAATAGGAACTGCTCTATTGTGCCGGTGTTGATCTGATGCAGATGACAGGCCTCTTCAACCACAGACCTGCTCCATACACAAATAAGGCTAAGCAGGTGCACCCTGCTACACCTCCCACTTATTTCCATGGATTTGGAGAATGGGGCTGAACTATTTAATCTTTAATTTTTTTAAAAAAGCAAGTCACATTGAAGCATTCTATATGATACTTGTTTATACTGTTTCAAGTCCTCAAAACGTTCTGTTCAGATGTGCAACCGAATGGTCGCAAGAAAAAGGGCCCACCATATGCAGCATTCTGGAGGTAACTGCTAATTCATTTAATTCCCTCATTCTCTGTTTTACTAATATAAAGTAAGGGAGGAGATCTCAGGGTCTGGGCAGGCATTTTAAATTTCCTAGGATAATGATACTAAGAGGGCATAGATCAAAGATCCAAATATCAAGCAGATTAAACGCCTGACTATCCAGCTGCCCACTTGTGGGTTGGTTTCACACAGCAGATGCTGAGGCAAAGATGCCTTGTGGAATAGGCTAGAGCAGGGGTGTCAAAATCAAGGCCCACAGGCCGGATCTGGACCACAGAGTGCTTAGATCTGGCTCACGGGACCACCCTGGAAACAGGGAAGGATCGGCCTGCGGTGCCTCTGCTAGTGAAAATGGAGTGACCCTCCTGAGCTCCGTTTTCGCTGGCAGAGTCCTTGAGCCCTCATAGATGCCCTGACACGAGTGATGTTGAGCTGGCCATGCCCACCCTGGCCACACCCACCCACCCCTGAGGTCAAACACAACTCTGATGCGGCCTTCAATGAAATGAAGTTTGACATTCCTGGGCTACAGCCTGGAAATGAGCAATGTAATTATGGTTTGTTCAGTAGTTCTATCCTTCCATTTACTAGGACCCAGGAAAAGAGTCTTTTATCCTTGCAGCCAAAAAAACCTGGTTTGTCTGCAATTGTGATTTCTGTGCCTGTATATTTTCTTTACTGGTGCTTATGTTTTGTGGGGAGATGGAGAATGTCTGCACTCATTTTTTAGTGCAGTCTGTGTTTTGCTCACATGTATTTTTGTAAAACCACATTTTATTTTGGCTTCTACGGTGCATTCAGAGATGGGACAACTGCTGTGTGCTTAGGAGGGAACTGGGTATGGAAAGAATACTTTCACCAGGAAAAATGAAAGGTGCAAGGAGAATCATTTGATTTTTAAGCCACCTTTATAAATAACTCGAGGTGAACATGCCTAATACTTCTTCCTCTTCGTATTTCCCCCTCAATAACAACCCTGTGAGATGAATTAGACTGAGAGAGAGAGTGACTGGCCCAAGTCACCCAAGAGCCTGAGTAGCGTAGGGGGGTAATGCCTCCTACAAAAGGCAGCATTTAAGAACCAGCTGCCTGTAATTACTGCGAGTTCAATTCTAGCCAGGCTCAAGGTCGACTCAGCCTTCCATTCTTTATAAGGTAGGTAAATTGAGGACCCAGTTTGTTGGGGGCAATAAGCTGACTTTGTATAAATATACAAAAGTATGAAGGCTATTGCTTAACGCACTGTAAGCCGCCCTGAGTCTCCGGAGAAGGGCGGCATATAAATCAAATTAAAAAAAAAAAAAAAGTCACCCAGCCATGGCTTAGGCAGGATTTCAGCTCACAGTCTTGCAGTTTCTAGACTTAGCCAGGGGTGGGTTCTACTTACCTTTACTACCGGTTTACAATGGGGCTGTGCGTGTGTTCTTGCTTCACTTGCGTGTGCAGAAGCGTCCTGATGATGTTGGGGTCAGTGGGCAGAGACTCCCACTGGGTTTTACTACCGGTTCTATAGAACCGGTCTGAACCAGGGGTAACCCACCCCTGGCCTTAACCATTATACCAAACTGGCTCTCTTAGCCAAAGTTCCTGTTTTTAGCTGCCTTTGCCTTGCACCCATATCCTGTTAATGATAAAAATGAGAAAATAAAACCACATGGTGAATAGCTCAAACTTTCAGACAAAGCAAACTGAGGGAATAAATACTGGATTAATTTTGTGTGAGTATCAGCCTAAATGCTCTCACTTCTTGATTTAGCATCAGTTTGTAGCTATGGAGGCTTCTCCTAATATTGGCAAAGAAGCCAATAACTTGGTCATGTGTTGTTGTTCAGCTCTGTAATGCAGATTTCAACAAATTGGGGGATTTTTTCCCCCAATTTAATTAAAAATAAACAAATAAGGCCCATTGAGCCAATCAAATTGCATAGGATAGATTCTGTATGGAATTCCCTGTCTGGATAGACTCACAGAAGATGAAGCAGATAGTTGCAGGGACATATTATCTGCCCAACAGTTTCTACAGACACCATTATGAGCAAAATATTAAACTGATTTCTTAGAGCGGTGGCTATTGTTGTTTCACTCAGCTGCTTCACCTGTTTCTCTCCCTGCGTGATGAAGGCACACATTTGGCCTTTAAGGTTGTTTCTCAGCAACAGGTCCCACAAGAGCAGCACAACCAGCTCCCTCCAGAGTGGCTCAGGAGTGCAGCCAAAAGCTCATTTGCAGGAAAGGTAACAACTCTTGAACCTGGCTAGCTATTAGAGGATAACAGCACTTGGGAGCAGAGAATCCGTTGGCTATTGTTCACCATTTACATTTTCTTCTAAGAGGGGTGCTGTCTCCTACACTTTGCCTTTTGCAGTAGACTTTAAGGATTTTAAGGAAGATAAATTCCAGCAAGTATAAAGTAGGGAATGAACAAAATTGATATTCTGCGCTGTTAGGAAGCTCTCACATATAGTATTCTCTTAGAAGAGATTTTGGTGGAATGTGTTTTCATTTTCATATGCATCTCAGAGTTTTATAAAATTGCAGACAGTACCAAATAGCCAAGAATCTGAAGAGATCCCAGAGGAAGAGCTACTGATTTGAATCATCCTATTTAAGCCCTTAAGTTAGTGTGTGTTATGTTGCTATTATCATTTTAAATTAATCCCCGAAGATAAAGATCTCTTTATGGAAGATTAAAGACTAATCTACCACATTGGTCCAGTCTGAGTTGATAGTTAGATAGTGGCTTCTTGGTCCAGGATTGGCCCCAAATGTTCCTAGCTAGATTCTCTACCTAAGTGAAGACTAAAATCTAAGTCTCTACCACCTCATCCCACATCTTAATCACTGAACCACATTGGTTCTGACCTCTCTCTCTCTCTCTCTCTCTCTCTCTCATCTATCCATCCTTTTGTAACTTTTAACAACCATCTTACTAATTTAACGGCAATGATTCACTTAACAATTGTGACAAGAAAGGTTGTAAAATGGGGCAGAACTTATTCAACAACTGTGTTGCTTAGCAACAGAAATTTTGGGCTCAGTTGTAGTCACATGTCAAGGACTACCTGTATACACACTATACAGCTGTATTCATTCCAATGTTCCCTCCGGTTCTGCTGATGGTGCCAAATACAAATTTCTTCGTCAATCTCTGAGTGATCCCACCTCTTGCTGGTTATTTTGCTAAAGAATTGTCTTATTCTTTTTCCTAGAGAAAGGAGAAGGAACAAAACAAACGGAACCTTGCTGATGATTTCCCAAATCCATTTGTGCCATCTTTTTGGTTTGTATATCTTTTTAATTTGCTATATTTGACAAGGGAATAAAAAGATCCTTAGCAGTCCAAATGAGGAAAAGAAAACGTTTCTGGCCATCCAGGAGAGACCCTCCCTTTTGTAGCTCAACTGAGCAATGTCCCCTTCTCCTTTTCTCTTTCTTTCCACGTCCTCCTTTTGTCAGAAGAAGTTCTGTCCAGTTCCTTAACATCCAAACAAGTAGAAAAGAAAATGTATATTTTAATACCAACTTTGGATTCTTTGAATTGGTTCCTAGATCAATTAAGCTCTTCTTTGATTGTCCTTTTCTGATGTTTTCACCACAAAACCTACCTTGGCAAACTTTCTTGAAGTCTATAGCCAACATTGCTCTCCATAACCTTCCTTTAGAAGTTGTTCTCCAATCCTGTTTCAAAGTCATTCTTGCCCTCCCATTTCCTAAACCTTTCTGCCAAAAACCTCTCTCAAATAAAACAAAGAAACAAACATACCTTGTTTCCCCGAAAATAAGACCTCCCCGGATAATAAGACCAATCGGGCTTTTGAGGGTGTGCGCTAAAATAAGCCTCCTCTGAAAATAAGCCCTGCCTGAAAATATTTAAACACATGCACAGCTGGTCCCCACCATTTCCTCTGGTTAGGGTTAGGGACACAGAGCTGGAAATCAGATAAGATATTGCTTAAATCTCCCCTACAGATGTTTTGAACCCACTTTCATTCATTTTGTAATCAGCTGCTCTTTTCCAAAGCTTTTCAGGGTTTGGAAATATCCTACCCCTTAGACAAGTCAGAGAATCCTGCGGATTCGTTTTCAACGCACATCTGTTCCCAAACACTTAGTAGCAATATTGTTTTAACATTGTAGATTTTTTTAGACACAAAATCAAAAAACCATTTCCAAATGCAACTTTGTACACAAAATCTGTCAAGGGTTCTAATTCTATAATATTGAATTTTACCTTCTCCCCTCCCCCCCCCAAAGCGAGTGACTAACATCAAAGGAATAAATTCACTGAAGTTGTTTGGTCACAGACCAATCTATGGTTGTTAAAGTTGGACCTTAAAAAAGGAAAACAGGAAGAAAATCAACTCATTTGAGCTGTGCTTAGGCAACAAGGGGACTAACAAGCAAGTATTGAGCTCATAACATCACACATGTCACTAGAAGGCAAAAGCACAAAATTGTGTCTCACTACTTTGGCCACGCCATGTGGGGGAATTCAAGGAAGAAACAATTATGGTTGAAAGAGTTAGCAGTAAAAGGAAACCAAGCTATCAAAGAACATGATGGCTGGACATCAACAAAGCTGTAACCAGCCAGAGCAGAAGTAGTAGTAGAAGGTCCAAAGATGTGGACTATGAGGCTTGCCCCATAGGATCACCAAGCCTTGGACATGACTGAATGGATAATATTATTATCATCACCATTTTTTTCCAAAGTAAGTGACTAATATAAAAGAAATAAATTCACTGAAATTGTTTAGTCACAGATAAAAGGAATAAAGAACAAGTTTTTCTTTCACACTCTTCTGTCTGTCTGTGTATCCATCTCTCTCTCTCCCCCATCTTTCTCCCTCCTCTCTCTCTCTCTCTCTCTCTCTCCCTCTCTCCTTCCCTCTCTCTCCCTTCCTCCCTCTCCCCCCCTCACTCTCTCTCAGTGTTAAATTTAACACTGGATTTAAGACTGAGGAGCAGATCCAAGTTCTTATTTTCTGGTACCCAGAGAAACCAGCTGGATGACTTTGGGCCAGTGACTCCATCCTATCCCTAACTTAGAAAGTGGACACTATTTATTTACCACACTGCATCAGAACAGCATGGTGGATTATTGTACATCATTTTTAATGAGACATTTATTTTTTTATTTATTAAATTTATATACCACCCATCTCACGATCAAGCAAATCTTGGTAGTATTTATTCTGCATTTGATTTGATAGAGGCTATACAACTTAGAATAATAGGAATACCATCGTATCATGTCATATATATCAATTCTGAATATCATGTTTTTCATTTGTTCAGGAGCTAAAGACAGCATAACATACCACTCCTCACAATAACCACACTGTGAGGTAGGTTAAGATGAAAGCCGCTGACTGTAAGTCATCTCGATGATTTCCTCTTTACTTCAAGAGGAAGTAAAATTGTAGCTGGATGAATTGGATCAGATCCTGAAGGAGAAAAAGATCAGATGTTTAAAGAGCCATGTGTGAAAAAGTATATGGATTGATGGAAATAAAAGTGGCTTGTAAGAATAGAAGAGTATAGAGAAATATCATGAAGGATATTTGTGTTAAAAAAATAAAGCCCATTTTTAGTTTACTATCTTATTCCTTTTCTGTATGCTACATAATAGCATGTGCATGCAATTTCTCTCAATTTCAGCTTTGCAAAGACTAATTATAAATTGTATGTATTCAAACAAACCTAAAGGTGTGATAACACTGCAGCTCAGGGTTAAGCCCATGTACATAAATAATTGGCTTTCTTCACTATTAAGATCAGGCATTCGGTCCCTTGAGAAAAAAGCATAAGCCAGAAAAGTAGACCTGAAATCCTATCTACGTTTACCTGACCCTACTAAACAAAATGTGCTTCTGAATAGATACGAATAGGATTGTTTGCAAATTTCAGCAAAGTACCTGTGTTCTTATGTTAGGAAAAAAGCCCTTAACTTTTCTTCCTAGTTTGAACTCACTCCTCCCTGGTGACATAATTAAAATTATGAAATTATTTTGGATGTTAACGAAATCATACATGGAATTACCAAGTTGTGCGCTTACACTAACTCTATTTATCTTCAACTGGGCATGCGTAAGAGTCACGGCCGACTTCTCATCTTCAGAGCCAGCACAAGTACAAAGTCTATGAATGGCAAGATTTTTAAGCAGGGAGGAGCATAAATCTGCCATCTGATCCTGTTCAAGTTAATGTAAATTCTAGTTGAATGGCAAATTGAGAGCAAGCTCACAACTGTAAGCTGCTTTGTGGAGTGCTTGTTTGTAGTCTTGTGTATTGCTGGAACAAAGTCAGCGTGATTTGAAAACCAGCATTCGTAGCTCATTGGATTCTCTTGATCCGAACAGTGGTTAAGTCAATAAATCATCATTAATGCAGAAGCCAAGCCACAGGGGTGATATTTGTTAATATACAGCATATGTTCATCACTGCAATTTATTATAACCATAGCTTTAAATGGAGGGTTTTATTATGTAAAACTACAACTCAAAAATTATTTAATCAGAGACTTCCACTCACTCACATTTGTGAGTCAAATTTAGATGGACTGGGATTTCATTTAATAAATACCTGTAAAAATTGGAAATCTTTGACTATGGAATCCTGGTCCTGGTATGAGACCTTCAGGTTGCCTAGTCTGCACAATCCATTCAAAAGTGTGTTGTTCCTCAATCTGGAATTCCAGACCTAATATTAAGCCTACAATTCCCATTATCCTTCACTAGTGCATGGGTGAAACTCAGCATTAAGAAAAGTTAAGGCCACCAAGGGACATAGAGCTAATTTAAGCACCCCAATTATCTTGTCTCTATTCCTTCCTCCCTCCCTCCCTCTCATTCATCCATCCATCCATCACTGAGTTTGTGTAGGGATCTTTAAATCTTAGCATTATATATTGACTTTCTCATTCTGTAACATTACATTAAAAAATAATGATCTACCTGATTGATTCCAACACTAAAGAATTCTTCAGATGAGATTCCCCCTCTATGGGGTGGGTGGGAACAAGGCAATCCCTTTTTTTTAAAAGGTCTTAATTGGATGTGACATAAGACACATTTACACTGATAATGTTAAATCTCCAAATGAAGATTTGCTCCGCTACTTTGTGATCAAATCCCTCTTAGCCATTTATTTTATTTTGTTGAAGGATGTTCACCCTGAAACTAGCAGCTGAGGCTGGATTTATGCCCATTCAGTGTGCAATGCTATGGTTCATGTTCACTATGATTCATTTAATAAGTCACAATTAACTGGAGTTATCCATAGCTCTAAGTTGTAAAACATGGTTTACAAATCAGAATGGTAGTTAGCAAAAAACCAGATAAACTACAAAAAGGCTTATATGATAGATCAACTCAGGATGTCCTAAAAAGTTGAAATATTCCTCTGTTTGTTTTATAATTATACCATTTTTGACTTCAGAGGTTGACAGATTAATGCTTAGGGCCCTGTTTGTCTTACATAGAATATATGAAGAGGGAGACTGCTGATGGACAATGCCTGGGAAATGCAGCTGTTCTTTCTTCTGAATCAACTTGGTTACATTATCCTTGTTCTAGCAGTTGCTATTCATTTATTTCATTTATTTTCAAAGCTTAAATGCTTACTGTATTTTGAATGCCTGTTCTCTTGGAAAGGATCCCTAGTTACTTTAATACATACTTTAAAATATATTTCTATTCTGCTTTTGCTCCTGTTAAGTTCAAGGAAACTAGAACAGAAAATGGTTATTTAACAAAGAAAAATGTCCCTAAAGTATAAAACAGTAAGTGATGAATATAGCAGCCACAAGGTTAAACATTTTCCAAATACTTTTTAGCACATAAAGGCCACGGCCCTTGGTGTTCTCCGAGTTTGGTTGCTTTCTTGCAGATGATTCATTACCAAACTAGGTAACATCAGAGGTAGAAAGGAGTGACTTGGTTATTCCTGGATTGAGGTTTTGATTACTTCTTGATTACTGGTCTAGTGTTAATCTTGGTGTTAATCTCCGATCATCTAGGTGTTGATTGCTGGTGACGAGGTGCTTTGGTCTTTTTGTTTCCTTTTTAGGTTTTTGATTGTCTCCTTTCAGTAGTATGTAGATGTTAATTTCTAGGTGCCTGCCCATAGCTGATTTGTCTGAATTTCCAGGTTTCCAGGAATTCTCCAGTCTAGCATTTTTGGACTTGGTTTGGTTTAGGATGGTCACAGTTTCCCAGTTGAAACCATGATTAAGCCTGTCCATGTATTGTAAAATTAAGCAGTTTTCATCAGGTCTTCTGACTTGCTAGTTGGTGTTCATGGACGCGTTTGGTTAGCCTTCAGCTTGGAGCCACCAACAGACTATTACAATCACATGGCATCAGCATAACACACAAACCAACTAAAACCCTCAAACATCCTAGGTAAACCAAAAGACGCAGCAGCCCCAGAAGAAGAAAAAAATATGAATCATCTACAACCCACAGTGCAAGGACTGTACAATCACTATGTAGAACAAACAGGCAGAAGACTAGCAAAGTAGGCCTTGATTTATCAGAGTTGTCCCACAATTGGTTGGCATAAAATACGTGAGAAAGCTTTAGCAGAAATAGATGTGAAAAATCTGCCTCCCCATCAGCCAAAGGAGGAGTGACAAGGTCGGGGGTGTTTTCTCACAACGTACCTGCTTCTTTAGTACCATTTCATTTTGTGTGGGTGTGCAGCATCCAATCTTTTAAGCATTATCTTGAGCACGGCATGTGTGGGATGGACAGTGAACACGCTGACTGGGTAGAGTGGCAGCAGGAAAAATAAGGGGACCTTTGTCAAGGACACAGCTGAGCAGAAGTCCACAGCGTAAGACCAACAGTCTGTTAGCACGCCCTGCAACTTCTGAACGAAACACACCAAAACATTTTTTTAAAAAAAACAAAATGGCAGGTTCCCAGCTCTCACTTCAGAGGCAAAATTTGACTCTGAGAGTTCAATACTCAGAAGTAAATAAAAATCTTTTATTGAATAAAAGATTTCAGAAATTATTTACAACTAAAAGGCAATTAAGGGACAATTAACCAGGCATATGAGTAGTTCAGCCCACTTTTTCACATACGAGGGAAACGTCCAAAAATTTAGCTAATTAAGAAAGAAATGCAGAGTTTGTTGATGTGAAGCCTATTTCTTTTTGTTAGGAAAGCAGTTTAATGGGATTTTCAAATTTACATTTTCAAATTAAAATGTATTTTCAGGGCAAAAAAAGAAGTGATCAAAAAGTAATTTTCATTTAAAATAGTACACGAAATGTAATTCTGCAAATATCTTGAAGCTTTTGGAGAATATCTTGGCTGATTTCACAGATGATTGCGTGAATTCACGCAATCATGCAGCCATGGTTAACCGAATCATGGCTATTCATGGTTGGCTGAGCTTGTAAAACATATTAGACTACAAAGTATAGTTTATTAACAAGTGGTTGGTTTATACAACATGCTAAGCCAAAATGGAACAAACCACATTAATGATAGATGCAGCAGTTTCCAAACAGACACGTATCAAAATCAATTAATCAGTTTAATAGATCTTGAGGCTGCCCAACTCCAAAAACACTGTTTTGTGACATGCACTGGTTACCAGTTAGTTTCCAAATGCTTTTCAAGATGCTAGTTATTACCTATAAAGCCCTACATCATGGAACATGTTATGGAGCTACAGAACAGGACTTGGTTTAGCATACTGTTGAGATATTGTTTGCCTCCTGTAGTGTCAGATAGAGTTGACTTGCTCTGCATCCTGTTGATCTCTAATCATTTATAAGAATGTTTTGTATGAACTTACCACCCACCCCTCTCCTAGGAAAATGAGATATTTTAGGAAATATTAAAAGGGCAGAATGTTTCCCCTAAAAGGGAGGCAGAAACTCAGCCCACCCCCCACTTTTGTCAATGGGCCATTAAGGCCTTGGCCAATCTATTCTACATAACAAAGATCTACCTCCTTCAGGCAGAGCCATGGTGGGAATTGGCCAAAGCCCTTTCATTACACCATCACCCAGCAAGAGTCAACCAAGCTTGGAACTCAGGACAGCCTTCAGAGTTGCCCCTGCATGGCCCCATGGGAGTCTGACAACCAATCAGAATCCAAGCTCAAATTCAAAAGCCCAGAGAGGGCATAAAACTGGAGCACTCTGAGCATCGCTTCCCTTTTTCCCCCAGGACCTCAAACCATGTGGTCCTGTCCACCATTAAAAACCAACTTTTTAAGCAGTCACATTTCCAGTGTCTTTCTCCCCACTTGGAACAGAACTCAGACGGACATTTCTTCCAATAGTTTCTATAGGTCTATATTTACTGCAGGTGAGTAAGATTCAATAGACACTATCTATAAAAATTCAATCCATTCACTTTAGAATTTGAGAGGATTGGGAAGGCTTTGGACCTTAATAAAAGCAGAAGAGAGCATTTCTACCTCCAATGAATGGGGTGGTGTTTCTCAGGAAAGCCAAGACAATAGCTTTAAGTTAACATCAGGCTATGCATGATTATGGGCACTATCCATGTGTTGTTGTGTGCCACACTATCACAAGCCTAATTATTTTGAATTGTTCCATATTAAATGTATGAAACCCTTTGTAATCCCATAGAGAGAGTGCCAGATCAGGCTTGGCAGCCTCTCGTGACCCTGCCTTTGCCATTTCATCTATGCAAACTCTATTTTACTTATGAAAACATTTTTTGAGAATTGCAAATATGTCTTATCCTAAACATTTGAGAATCATTAGCCTAGGCTCAGTTTCTCCCTTTGTTTCTTTTGTAACAGGAAAATAATCTGTGCTGCTTTTAATAGTTCCACCACCTCTTCCACCCACAACAACTGTGATTTTTTGGGGAAAAGAGATTTAAAAGATACTCAGAGTATTTGGGGTCATTTTAGGAGCTTATTATTCCCGAGAACTCTGGTGCTTTGATAGTTTTTCTGAGTTTGGAGGGTTGTGAAAGGATATGTGGGGGGGGGGGGGAATTGAAAATAAAAAGCCACCTGTATTTCAAGCAACATATTTAACACAGGGAGCAGTAGAAAACATGCATTTGGGAATGCATTAAACAACTTCAGATTCATTCTATAGCTAGCAAATATGGAAAAGAGTGGTCTGTTCCAAACAGAAGAAACCGTAATGAGGGGTCCTAACTACTGTATATCTTTGAATTATTGTTTCCGTTGTTTGGCACTGTCATTATTTTGCCTATGCTAGCCATATTGCTTTAGAAAGTAAAATAAATGAAAGCAAGAGCAGATGTTGCCAGATCTAATTCTAACAAGAAGGGAACCAACAGAAGGAAAGAAAGATTATTTGACAATGAGGGTACCAGAGTATGCACAAATTGCATTACAAAGTATTTCTAAATAGTATGTTTGATACCCATAATTTCAAATTGCATTTGAAATTATGGGTATCAAACATACTATTTAGAAATACTTTGAACAGAATCTGCCAGAGAATAGTTTATTGATAAACATTTAGGAGTAAAAACAAAGATCTTAAACTTGACCATTTATACAAAACACATCTGACATTTCTTCTCTGGTCTCTGTGTTTTCTCTTACTTACTAAGCCAGGGGTATCTTGGCAAATTTAAGGCCTGTAATCTTCAATTCCCAGCATAGCTGGCTAGAGAATTCTGGGAATTGAAGTCCACAGATCTTAAAATTGCCAAGGTTGGACACCCCTTTATTAAGCAAATGACTGAACCTATCAATCTGGCTTCTACATTCAGCCTTCTTAAGGGTGATTCTGCATGGCAGGATTAAAGTACTGTTGGCAGAACAGTATGCCAGGTTAAATATCTGTACATTCCTGATTGCGTTCAATATTACAATTCTCTTGCAACCACTGATGATCTTTTAAGAAGCTGCAGACATCCTGGGATCAAAATTTATGCCCCTTTGCTCCAGGGTTAATTTGGCTCCATGACAGAGAGGTATTCCTGTGAGGGCTCTGGTACCATCGTGACAGCGCCTAAAACTGAGGCTGCTAATCTCACACCCACTATGCCATGGATTCCCCAAATGCACCTGCCATATCACTAGAGAAGAAAACCACACTTCCTTTGGTAAGGCTACAGAAACATGATGTTGTCTTGGAGAAGAGCCAAGAGCTTCAGAAGCATAAGAACAGGAGCTGAACTGAATCTGACATTTTTGAAGAGTTAGAAGGCGTCCTCCTGCTTTGGTGCCTGGACTTTAGGCAATGCGGTGAGGATCTCTTTCATCACCTCAGCAACATGGGAAGGCCAAGATCCACTTCTTTCTTCTCATGATGCTGAGACACAAGTGCTCCACAAGACCAGAAGGAAGAGCTTCTAGACTTTAGACGATAGAAGAAGAAGATGATTCTAGAACAGTGATGGCTAACCTTTTTGCCATTGCGTGCCATAAAGGGGGGGGGATGCGGGCGGCCACACGTGTGTGTGGCCACACCCATAATTCAATGCACCCTGCCGCCCCATGCATGCGCCTACAACTCCCCCACGGTCCCCCTGTTTTTGGCATGTGATGGCACAGTGGGCCAGGTAGGCCCATTTTTCGCCCTCCCCAGGCTCCAGTGGCTTTCTAGGAGCCTGGGGAGGGTGAAAATGGCCTTCCCCACCCCCTGGAGGCTCTCCGGAGGCCAGAAATGGTCTATTTCCTGACTTCCGGTGGGCCTGGACGGCCCAAAAATCAACTGGCCGACATGTGCATGTGTGCTGGAGCTGAGCTAGGACAACACTTGCGTGCCCACAGATATGGCTCCGCATGCCACCTGTGGCATGTGTGCCATAGGTTCGCTATCAAGTTCTTTGAGGTTTCATGGCCCAGATATTGTAACCCCACCAGAAGGTTCTTTTTCCACAGAGGCAATGGTAGGCTCTTACTAAAGCAAATGTGGGCTTAAAGGTTGACTTAGTCAGATTTCTGGTTTTAACTCCAGCAGCGCTGGGCATTATATCTAAAGTTCTATGTGACTAAGGACATGGTTACCTCAAAGTCTACCTACTCTAAATAGACTCAGCCTGGTCTGCTCAAAATGTACCTTTGGAGAATGCTAGCTGTAATAAATTAATTAATAAATAAAATATATAAATCTACCTTCCCAGAGGGTACAATACATTTACATATGTTTTCTTGACTCTTATCAAGGACATAGTTTTTATAAAAGAATTTACAAGCAAGTTTGGAGATTAATTTAAACATAAAACCACAAAACAAAGTCCTAGAACTTCAGGCTTTATTTAAGCATCCAAACAGCACCAAACTATCAGTAGAATTCTCATCATAACCTTGGATGATAAGTCTCCAAATATGAGTGCCACTCATTACAACTGTCAATTCATTTTTTTCTCTGCTACGCTCCTGTGCTTTCCTCAAGGAAAAGAAAGGAAAAAACAAAAGAAGCAGCGGTCTGTTCTATGCAGTTGCAAAACCCTCCAATTTACACAGGGGTGCCCAAGGGGAAGAGGCGTGTAAAGAAAAAAAAATCAAGATGATGACTGCTATCATATGGTTGAAACCTGCTCCTTTTTACCTACTTCCCACTGTAAGCCAGGATGAATTAAAAACAGAATATCTGTTACTGTCAATCTATAGAACAAATCAATCCAGAGCCAAGGCACAAGAGATTAGATTCAAATAACTGCCTTTTGACACATTATTAGGCAAAGACTCCTCTCTGTTGAAATGTCTGTAATGCTGGGAGAGATGTAAGGGATACATACATTGAAAATAAAACAACACATTGAAAAGGTAAGAAGTTTGCAGATAGCTCCATTTGGATCGTTGTCATTATCACAGCAGTCAGAGCCTTTATCAACCAGCATCCATACTACTGAATTTTGAACGAAATGTGGGAGACTACAGTTAATTGCCAGGCACTTTATTTTAACAAAGCCCTTATGTCTTTTAATCATGTATGACAGTAAACTTTCACATCGCTGAATCATCCCCAGCATTTTCAAGAGATGCTTTTGAATTTGGCTGGTGATGGAAAAGGCCTCACAAAGGAAGTAAACAGAAGTAGTCCATAATCACTGTGCATGCTACTTGGCTGACCCATGGAATCTCGACTACAATATGAATTGCATGTTATTTTGAAATAATTATATCAAACTATGCACTGAAATTAACAAAAATAGGGTGCATCCTCTCCACTTCCTACTCTTTCACTGGATGCGGGTCTACTTATGATCTGAGCCATGGTGGTGCTGTGGTTAGAATGCAGTATTGCAGTACTGCAGTTTAATTCTGCCAACTGCCAGCAGTTCGATTCTGACCAGCTCAAGATTGACTCAACCCCGCCCCCCCCCCCCCCAAAATACTTCTGAGGTCGGTAAAATGAGGAACCAGATTGTTGGGAGCAATATGCTGATTCCGGAAACCACTTAGAGAGAGTTGTAAAGCTGTATGAAGCACTATACAAGTCTTAAGTGCTATTGCTATTGCTGAACTCAGGATTGTTACGTGCACGTACACCTGCTAGGATAGATTCAATCATCAGAGGAACACCTTAGCAGAGAAAGTTGCCAACAGTTGGATCAGTTATTTCAAATTCTTCCATTCAAACTTCTGGGCTTAGATAACACATCCTTCAAAGTTCTTGTAGCAAAATGTGTATCAGCACACTCACTGGGCAGATTGTTCAAGCAGTTGCTGTTTCTTCCACTGCACTTTCAGGCCTGAATGTACTTGGAGTTGGCAATTACTTTGGACCAATAGCATTCAAATCTAATACTTCTGATACAACTGAGTAACTATGGGTTATGTACAGTAACAGAACCTCTGTGATGCAAGGGACCTTGTTCATGTGGATTCTTCTTACATTATTTTATTGAGGAAAGAAATTTCCACATCACCCTGCCCCAAACTGTATTTACTGTATCTTTGAAGGTTGAGCTAGTGTTTTGAACCTCATTTTCAGGGACTAAAACTCTCTTAAGGAAACATCTGTTTTGAAACTAAAGACAGCACAATTGTAAACATATTGAGAAGCATTAGGGTTTCCTGTCCTTAAAAGTTTCTCTTGACTGTTTGGAAAGTGTCTTTTTAGCGCCGAGTTCAAGCTCAGAAATTGTAAATAAGAGGACAGAATGTTGGGATTTGAAGCCAAACCTCTTACAGGCTATGTTCAAATGACGTTGTATTCTAGCTAGCTATGGTTTTATGTAAACTCATCCTGAACCTTGCAGTTAGTTTATACTTTGTACAAATAGCATCCAGTTGAGTCAACCACAGTTACATAAATCAGGGGTAAGCATATTGTACAAAGATGGACTCCTTTGTTAGTTTCTGGACTTTGGTTCTGTGCAAGATGGGACATGTGCAATTACAGTATTCTTAAAATCATTTATATTTATATACAACAATCATTTGTACAGTTTAAATGAAATATAATCAAGATCTTTATTCTGGAGAAAGACTGGATCCATACTAGGTTCCCGCAGGTTTCATATAGTTCCCAGCAGGCCCTAAATCTGCTTATTGTCCCTCAAGGGTATCATTGCTGTTTGTTTAGTAAAGCCACCATACTGCCGTGAGGCTATAGTTGCATTATAGTGTCGTTTTCACATTAAATTACCATGCCAGTGAAGAAAATGCCTTTATTGTTATAATGAGAAGATAAATTGCATCATTGTGAATATTACAACACATCAATAACGTACTTCAGTTATCCAAATTAGTCCTTATATATTATTCCAGCAAACCCAAACACACGTATCAGGTAGATTGGTTATTATCATGTTTAGGTTGTATAAAAGGCTTGAGAAAAGCTTTCGGCCACACAACAATCATATTGACTCCTATAGTGAATTTACAATTTATCCTCATATGCCTTGTCTTAGCCACACGATGGCCTTTTGCTAGTTGAAATTTCAAAAGGAAAAGACTTTTAAGGGCTTGATGCAATAGCCAGCAAAGACATTACAATCCATTCAGGCATACACACGAAGTTGGGACAGGGAAATACTTTAAAATATTAAATGGGGCAGTAAGGGCTTTCTTGTTCTTGGTAGTTATCACCTGAGGTAGTAACACATACAACCATTACTGCAATTGTTTCTGAAATCTTATTATACTTCTCCAATTTTCCTTTTCAAACCAATTTTGTCATTTTTAAGGCTGGTTGAAAAGCTTCCTAATTTAAAGCTCAACTCTATAAACTGTAGTTCTGTACCCAGGGGTTCCTAACTTATACCTGAACAATCTCGAACGGATGTTCAGTAGCCAGGTTCAAGTTAGCTTCAATGCAAAATAGAAAGAGGAGTGTGATTCTCACTTGCTTTCCTATTGCCCAGGCTTTGGTCATTTAAAAGTTTTTCTTTGCCAGACATTGAGTCTTCTGGATGATCGCTTAGATGCTTTGACTGTTCATTTCCATAACTTATTAGCAGGTTTGAGAAACTGCACTAACGTGGATACTCCTAATATTTCCTTTTAAGTTAACCATTTATTACAGCCTATCATCTAGGACCAATCACAGTAAACATTCTAATCATTCTCTATGATCTAGTATTTTGGTACTCCACTTGTATTTAATATAAATAGTGTGCTAAGAATCTAATCCAAACTTCACTTCTGCAATAAACTCATTGATTGGTCTCAAGCAAATCACCATTTTCACTTATCTGCAATATTGGTGGTAACATAAAGCATGACTGTGTGAAGCGATCAGATTCTTTGAAGTTTCTTAAACATTCTATCATCTTACACAAAATACTTTTGAGATCCATTATTCTTCCAAAGACCGATTTTTCTTCCTCCTTTTTCATTTACTCTGCGAGTAAATGAAAGCCTGAAGCCAAATTGAACATTCTAAATTACCTATTATTATTATCGCTAAGTCTTATCATTTTTTTCTTACCTCATTTATCAGCTGTAGCAGCAAACTAGATACCCAAACTAACCATATTCAAAATAGTCCAGACATTTTTTGTTTCTTGAAATTAAACTAATCCTAAATTAAACTAACCCACACCTGTAGAAAATCCATTTACTATGACCTCTTTTTAAAGAGAAGAAATAAGGGCACAAAGTGAAGGCTACCATCTTTTAAACATGTATGTTGCTTTTATTTATACAAGGATAGAGACTGTAGCATTTTTTTTTTTGCTTTTACTTGCGATCATTTAGGTTTAGGATTACTAATATTTTGCTAGAAATTTAGTTTAGAATCAGATAACGGGATTTTGGCCGGGAAATTAAAAAAAAATGAAACCTCCCCTCCCACACCAAACATTAAAACTAGGGAATATCTAAATTTATACATGACACATAGACAGAATGTTAATTCTCTCAGGAAGAATGAAAATTGCTCACGCACTGCTGGAAGAGATATTCCCCAGTATTCCTAAGTGTAGAAATTTAGAATAAGTTGCAAAAAAAAAGAATATAGCAATCTCTTACAGCTTTTCCCCTTCAAATTTCTCATCTTGAACCCACAATTCACAGCAACCTGTTTCATTGTCAGTATGAATAGCTTTTGCTGTTAAAAATAAGGCCTGGCTAGTGGCATTCTGGGAGGAATAGGGATCATAAAATTTTGGTTTAGAACTATTGGAAGACATTCCCACCCACCACCCACCCCACTTTTAGGATATAGACCCAGCAATATTTCAAACTGGCCCTAATGTTAAGAGGAGCCATTGGACATAAGGAGGGGCATCAGTTAGGTGTGCCAAGGCCACTCCTGAACAGCAAGAATATGTCTTCCCATTAAAATCTGACCCATTTTACACTGCAGGAAGCAAGGGCAAGAGAAATGCTAAGAAGCTGCTTTCCCAGAATGGAATGTTGAGAAAAAGAGACGGCACAGGGATAGCAAAGTGTAAATTTTCTTTCTCGTTAATATCTCTAGCTAAGTGTGTCCCAGAATCTTGTTCTCTAATTTTGGAAAGTGGCAGGGTTTGTGGTTCTCAGGAATTGGATGCCTCGTATTGGCTTGATCTAGGTTTCCTCTGTGGCAGAGCCTTGACTTCTGGGCTGAATGGGACCAAATGTGTCTGTAGGGATGGGGCTGGTGGGCCTGGCTCAGGCCCAGGCCCAGTTCCATTGATTCCGGCGGGGCAAGTCTGGTTGAGGCTGTTTGCATTTCCAGAGGGTGGTCGGGACTTGTAGTTGGACTGATACCAAGAAGCATTTCTATAGCGATTTGAATTGAGATGCGATGAGCCATTTTGGCGTTGTCCTTGGGGCCGGTAACCTTGACCAGACCTTCTATTTCCCTGGAACCCCTGGAACAGAAAGAAGACTGGAATCAGTGAGATCAATATTATCAAGAAGCCCACTTTGGATCCACTTATTTTAAACAATTTTCATCCTGTCTCCAACCTTCGCTTTATTGCGAAGGTTGTGGAGAGCATGGTGGCACGTCAGCTCCCGATGGTCCTGGATGAAGCCTCATACCTAGACCCGTACCAGTCGGGCTTCAGGCCCGGGTACAGCACGGAGACGGCATTGGTCGCACTGGTGGATGATCTCTGGAGGGCTAGGGACAGAGGATATTCCTCTGCCCTGGTTCTGTTAGATCTCTCAGAGGCTTTTGATACCATCGACCATGGTATCTTGCTGCGGCGCCTCGAGGGTTTGGGAGTGGGAGGCACTGTTTTTTGGTGGTTCTCCTCCTACCTCTCTGGACGCTCGCAAGCGGTGTTGGCGGGGGGGCAGAGGTTGACCCCGAGGTCCCTCACATGTGGGGTTCCCCAGGGGTCAGTTCTCTCTCCCCTGCTGTTTAACATCTATATGAAGCCGCTGGGGAAGATCATCTGTGGTTTTGAGGTGTGGTATCATCAGTATGCTGATGATACCCAATTTTTTATATCCACCCCGAATCAGCCCAGTGATGTTAATGTGATGTTCCGTTGCCTGGAGGCGGTGTGGCTCTGGATGGGGACGAACAGGCTCCGACTCAACCCTGCCAAGATGGAGTGGCTGTGGGTACCGGCGTCTCGGTTCCAAGGGAATATTCCATCTTTGGTCATAGGGGGAGAGGTGTTGCCCCCTGTGGATAGGGCGCGCAACTTAGGCATCCTCCTGGATGCATGGTTGACCTTAGAAGACCATGTCACAACCGTGGCCAGGGGGGCATTTGCCCAGATTCGTCTGGTGCGCCAGTTGCGCCCCTACCTGGACCGAGATGCCTTATGCACTGTCATCCATTCACTCGTCACCTCCTGGATTGACTATTGCAACTCTCTCTACATGGGGCCGTCCTTGAAAACCACTTAGAGGCTTCAGCTGTGCAGAATGCGGCTGTGCGGGTAGTGATGGGAGTGTCCCAACGCTCCCATGTCACACTCCTCCTGCATGACCTGCATTGGCTACCGGTTGCCCGCCGGGTGAGGTTCAAGATGTTGGTGATTACCTTTAAAGTCCTACATGGCTTAGGCCCAGGGTATCTAGCAGATCACCTGCAGCCAGCAACAGCTCCCCATCGCCCGGTGTGCTCACACAGAGAGGGCCTACTTGGGGTTCCACTGGCCAGGCAATGTCGGCTGACCGCCCCTAGAGAGTGAGCCTTCTCTGTAGGCTCACCTACCTTCTGGAATCAGCTCCCCTTGCAGCTCTCGGTGGCCCCCGACCTTTGCTCTTTCTGCCGTGACCTTAAAACATGGTTGTTTCATCAGGCTGGCCTGGACTGAAGAGGTTTTAATGGGAATTTTAGATTCTTTTATTGTTTGAATTTTAATTTGGACTTCTTATTGCTTATTGCTGTGAGCCGCCCTGAGTCCTTGTGGAGAAAGGGTGGCATATAAGTCCAATAAATATATAAATAAATAAATAAATAAATAAATAATGAACAAATGCAAATATACGTGTCCCAGGATAATGTTGCAAGATTCAATCTGAGTTGGTCACCAAGACCAGAGGTTTACTCCTATGAGCTTTTAGATTCGTGCTGGAGCCAATCCTCGCGGAACTTCTCTCTTCTGGAATACGTCTACTACACAAGAAGATGCAATGGCCTAGAATGTTTCATTTGAATGCTGTCAATCCAGTCTTTAAAAATGGGAAGTTATTTTATATTTGGTGCATGTTCTATTAGAGTTGAATTTTCATTCCAAGTGTTGTCTTAAGACAAGCAAAAGTGAGATTAAAGGTGTGGTATGGCAGCCTACTATATGTGAGAATTTGTGCCCTTCGCTTTCCCCTTCTAAGTGAAAAACACTACAGTAAAGAGGACCTAAGCCTGGGCAATCTCCAGGCCACTCTCAACTACAGAAACAACATTAAACCATTACCTCCCGGTGGGATTGAGATGGACGGCTTGTTGCATTTGTGGAGGCTTCTATAGGGGATGATGGTTTCTTATTGGCCATTATGAGGCTAGGAGAAGAGGTAGAGGCACACACTGTGGTAGTGGATTCATCTGGACTGCTCACTGCCATGGAGGTCATGGAGCTGCACCGTGATCTGGTTGAATAACTGTTCTTTGGATGTGAAACTGAAACAAGAATTACAAAAAGTTATTTCACTCTTTTTTTAAAAAAATTGTAAACCTGAATTTACCTCTCAGCCATCAGCAACCAATGATGATATATTTTCCAAATCCTTACACAATCAAATTGCAATAAAAAGAAAAACTGCTTCCAGTCTGCTCCTATAGTGTTCCGGTAGTTGCCACTGCCACCACTTTACAAATACTCTACAGACACTGTGAGCCAACTGAGAGGGGAGCCATGTGCCTGCTGAAAAATAACTTGAGGTATAGAAATACCAAAAATACTGGAAGGGGCGAGACCCAATCCATTGAGAACCTGACAATTTTAGTAGACCTAAAAATAAAGTAAAATTGGGGGAGGGGGGAAAAACCAGAATTAGTGAACAGAGGAAAAGCCTGTAAATGCACTGTTGTGTAAGTGAATGGATTTCACTTTACTAGTACTGCAACAGGGACAGTTGAACATTTCTTCATTTTTTTCTTAAAATCTACAGCATTGGGCTATGTCAAATGGAGGTTTCCAAACAGAGACCCTTGTTCCAGGTTTATTAATTTGAGGTATTTATAGTGTGCCCCATGCCCAAAGGATATATAACGTATGAATTTATAATATACATAAAATAAGCAGGATAAAGTAATAAATACATGTAAATGACTCAGTTCTAGAACTGTAATAACATGAAGGCTAACATAAGGGACCTCGATCATCCTCCTTTCTTGAGCTGATAAAATTTTGAGAAGGTCTCTTCAGTTGAAAGCCATAGAAAAGCATATTTTCAGAATTTTAGAAATGCTTTCACTGGTTACATGTGTTTAGTTCAGTTCAGCTTTATCCCATCATTGCTGTATTTTTATTTTGTGTGGGTACCCAGGATATACAAACTCACCTTGTCCAAAGGATTCAATGCTTTTCTTTAGTGCATCCAGGTCACAAGTGAAGCGAGCCACCCTTCCGAGATCTTCATCATATTTGCGCTCACTAACAAAGTGCTGCAGAGAAGAAAAATGTAGGCAAGTGAGCATTATGCACAAAGCAAATTCATGTTTTGGGAGAGAAGCTGTCAATGTGGGTTGCTGGTATCAACCGAGGCACAAACTACATACCCTTCTCTCTGCTTCTATATAATTGCAGAAAAAGAAACAATTGGATTTATTTTCCAAGCCGACCCCATTAGAAAATAATGAACAGCTTAAAGGTGAAACTGCTAATAGAACAGCAAGTACCAGAGTGAATTTTTCCATGCAGTGAGATTTTTGTGGGAATTTGAACGTAACTTCATTCTGGCCTCTAGTGGTGGGCAAGGGAAGCATTTGTCAGTGTTGCTGGTTCACACAGCACAACACACTAAGATCAACTTTTTGCAGTCGCAATCAAATTATTCTTCAGCTTTATGGAGGTTAATAAATGTAAAAAAGTTTCAGGCAAAGACTTCAACTTGATTTTCAAGTTTGTTCTTTTGAAAAAAATAATAATTTTGTTTTTCAGTCAAGCTTAAGCAAATGTTGTTGCCAGGTCTGGTACTGAAAACAGCAAACAGACTGGTCAGCTTCAGCAAAGCCTGATTTAGCACGAGCAGCTGATTGGCGGTTGGATCTGCCTCCCGGAATACCACCTATCAGCTGTTCCAGGCTGTGGAGATCTCAGCTGCCCATCGCTGGCTATCGCTGCCTCTGCACACCTTGTTTTCAGCCATTTTCGGCCTCTGCGCATCCCATTTTTGGCCTGTTCCAGGTGGTCGGGATCGCCATCGCTGTTCGGTTGCAATAGGCGGCAGCAATGGCGATCCCTGTCGCCTGGAATGAGCCAAAAACAGGATGTGCGGAGGCTGAAAATGGGGCGTAAGGAGGCGGTGATGGGCGGCAGCGGCGATGGGCGGCCATGGGTGATGGCGATTCCTGCAGCCTGGAACAGCTGATAAGCGATATTCTGGGAGGCAGATCCAACCGCCAATCAGCTGCTTGTGCTAAATCAGGCTGTGCTGAAGCTGACCAGGCTGTTTGCTGTAAGGAGGCAAATTGCTGGGAGGCAGATTTTTTTTCTTGTTTTCCTCCCCAAAAGCTAGGTGCGTTTTATAGTCCAGAGCATCTTATAGTGTGAAAAATACGGTACATCAACAGAAGCTGGGAAAATATAATTTCTCTGTGCATGTTGTGGTGGTACTTTTGATGAGATCTCTGCCCCAACTGCCCAATCTGTGTAGATTAGAAAAAGGTGCATATAGCCCAAAGCAGTCTGGAGATTCACCTTTATATCAGCTCTAAGTTCTACCAATTGCTCTTCTGACATTCGGACTGCTACGTCAGTTAGTTTCTTCAGTGCCTCTGCCTTCTTTTGGCGGCTGCTTAGGATTTCCACTATAATGTAAAACAGAACCCCCAAAAGGCAATCATGTTTATAATAAATACGATAATTAACCAATTAAAGCACAAAACAATGTCTAAGTTGCTACAAATCTAATTCCTGCCTGCCCTTATTCTCCCCTTTCCCTGATATTTTAGTTTATCCTTCAAAGGTCAGCTCCAGCTCTGCAATACATCTGAAAAATGCTTGAGGCCTTGGAAAATGCCTAAAAAGACTGGACTTAAATGCCAGGAGGACAATTACCTAGGCAACAGGGTGAGAACTCCTAAGTTCCTTAAATTGACAGATTCTTATGTAGCTCAAACTAAAAAAAAAAAATCTGTGAATAAGGTCTTTTTGCTTTCTTTTTTCTCCCCCCTTTTAATTAAAAAAAGTTATCAAGTCAAATTGATTGTTTGCTTGATTGCAATGGGTGGGGTGGGATGCAGTTTATAACTCCTGTACTCTTGTACTCCTGTACTCTTTTCCCAGTGAAAGATGATATCAAAGCAGGGGTGAAATGCTCCTGGATCAGACTGGATCACCTGATCCGATAGTGATTTTGGCCGGTGGTTTGGTGACCCGGTAGCAATGGTGGAGCATTGCTCCGCCCACCTGGCTAGGTGTCATTACGTCCTGGTTTGAACCAGGAAGTAATGTGTTTTTTACCTTCTGTGCATGCCTGTGACGCGCACAGCGTGTGCACTTCCAAACCGGTAAGAAAGGTAAATAGATTTCACCCCTGTATCAAAGCAGTTCTTTTGTCTTGTAAGGAGAAAACCATGCAGATACTACAATAAAGCTTGGGGAACTAAAACAGAAAGAACTCCAGTTTTTCTGCTAAGAGAGGTAATGGGAATTGCTTCTTTTATAACATAGGTAGCCACAACTTAATTTAGACATAAAGATTATAGGATCACAAACAGTGATTCAAGTCTCAAATCAGACAATCGGGCTGGGCATATATTTTATTCCTGCACTTTTCAGCATATTTGGACTCTAAAGTGAGAAGTTTCATACCAGTTGGAATGGTCACAGAGAATGAGACAGTGATGGTTTTCATCCAGGATAAGTAAATCAGTGTATGAATGCACACATAGTAGGACTCTGTTTTAACATTGTGTTTGTAATGAGAAAATCCCAGATGTGGTCCTGGTGTAGTGGCAACTGGGATTAACTATGGCACTATACTTGGAAAATAAATGCAGACGGTCCTTGATTTACAACCACAATTGAGCCCAAAATTTCCATTACTAAGCAAGACAATGAAGTTAGTTGCACTCCATTTTACTTTTTTTTTTTTGCCACAATTGTTAAGCGAATCACTGAAGCTGTTAAGTAAATCATGCACTTGTTAAGGAATCTGGCTTCCCCCATTGGCTTTGCTTCATTAAACGTTCGCAAAAGGTGACCAGCTGGGAAGGTTACGAAAGGTGACTACAGGACCACAGGACAATGCAGTGTCAAAAATACATGCCAGTTGCCAAGCGCCTGAATTCTGATCACGTGACCATAGGGATGCTGCAACAGTCGTAAAGTGTGAAAAGTAGTCATAACTCACTTCTTTCAGCGCCATTGTAACTTTGTACAGTCATTAAATGAATGGTTGTAAGTCAAGAGTAAAACCAGATCTTACCCATGTAACTATAATTACAAGATATTTGAAACATGAATCTATACAACTAGATGTGATATAAAAAATTAGCCAATTTGCATATCTGGAAACACTGGAAACGGAAGTCCTTCTTTGTATTCTGTCTTGGATTGCTTATTTCAAACATCTGGTGGACTTGTATTGGTTTCACTACAAAGATATTAACATAGTTGTGTTTTATAAAACTTACTTGCTTCTGCTTTTACTTTGTCCATTTCACCAAGTAGGGCTACTTCTCGATCCATGAGGCTAAAGGAAGGAAGGAAGGAAGGAAGGAAGGAAGGAAGGAAGGAAAGAAAGAAAGAAAAAGAAAGAAAGAAAGAAAATAAAGATTAAAATTCTTATATTCATAGGCTAAAACTCTCAGAAATCAACTCAATCATCAATCAGGCCATTAGATTAGGACAAATCCCTGATGAAAACAGTTCCTTGCTATAAGCTTTCAAACACTGAATGGATAAATATCACTAACAAGGAACAAGTCAACTTTTTATATGAGACTTCCAGCATCTCTTTTTCTTAGGTTAACTACCATATTTTTCGGAGTGTGAAAATTTAGAGTGTGAAAATTTAGATGCATCTTATACACCGAATGTAGCCCCGCCCACCCACTGGCCCCCCACCCTTTGGCCTCTGCCTCTCAGCAACTTACCTCCTTGCAACAAGCAGCAAGAAGAAACAGCCCATTTCAACTTCAGCACAGCCTAATTAGCACAAGTTGATTGTCCCTTGGGTGCCTCCCGACTCTCAGCTGTTTTGCGCAGACCCCTGCTGCTTGTTTCAAAGAGGTAAATTGCTGGGAGCAGATTTTTTTCTTCTTGTGCTAATCAAGCTATGCTGAAAACGAAAATGAAAGTAAAGCAGGCTGTTTGCAGTAACGAGGCAAAATTGCTCAGAGGGAGATTTCTTTTTCTTCTTTTCCTCACCAAAAAAGGTAGGTGCGTCTTATAGTCTGGAGCATCTTATACTCCAAAAAATACAGTAACTGAAATTCTACATGGTTTATCACAGTTTTGGTTCCAAAAATCGTAACTATCTTGATGTTTTAAGCTTTTATTTGCAAAGCTATTTACAGTGTGCTGATCTGCTTCTAATTCCCATGTAGCAATCACTGTGGCCTATTAAAGTGTTTAACTGCCTATAATTCTCATATTTCAAATGGTCAACTGTGAATTTGCCTATACAAGGTTTGTACTTGCAAGCACCCAATTCGAAACATACAAGAACTATTCTTTGCAGGAAATTGAGCCTCATTATAACTTGTCCCCTATAACGGATTCCCAACCTGTGGGCCACGGCTCACTACTGGGCCGCGGGCTAATCACCACTGGGCCACGAGTGGCTGGCCAACGGGCGTGCCTCTGTGCACATGTACAGCCTCACCCGCACAAGTATTATTGCGGGCGATCACAGCCCCACTCGCCCTCACCTTGTCGCGGACGCTTGCCCTGTCACGGATGCTCACGGCCCTACTTGCACCAGCCTTGTCACGGGTGCTCGTGGCCCCACTTGCGTTTGCATCGCTGCAAATGTCGCAGGAGCGCACATGTGCACATGCGCTTGCCCCTCCCCCAAAATCATCCCCTTTCCCCCCCTCCACGCTGCCAATCCAGAAAGGTTGGGGAACTCTGCCCTGCAAGTAGTAACTATTGTTTTTTTCCTCAAATTAGCAACTGCTATAGTAATGACTGGAACTGATAAAGCAGAATCACGTATCTGATATAGAGGAGGGGACCAGTGTTCATTTTGCGAGCAGAAATAATCCCCAGTTTAAGAACAAGTTCTGTTCCTAAGATCTGCATTTAAGTCAAATTTGTATGTAAGCCAGAACAGTATTATAATATTGTATAAATAGCATTGTGTAATTAACTTGATCCCTTGTGTATTTAATTTGAATCATTGTGTATTTAACTCAGATTTTGCTAGAACAGGTTCTAGACTGAACTCTGGGTTGTCCTTAAACCAGGGTGTTCTTAACCTGGAAGCTTGACGTACACTGGTGGCAGTTTGAAGAACCAGAGTTTCAGGTTTATCGTTACTCTGTTCTTTTTCACTCTGATTTCCTCTTGGTTAGCGCCAAAGAGCCGTTCAGACAAAACTGTTGATTGAGAATAAAGACTGATGGAACTAGTACCAGATCTATGCAATACAAGAATCAGTAGGCACATACATAGCTGACTTGGAATGGTCCAGTATAGGCTGGGCTCCTTTGCCAGCTCACACCATATCAAAATAGCAATGTTTTGAATGACACAGGTACTGCTTTCTTAATCTGTTCAGAGTAGATGAGAATATACTGTTCTTTATGAAGGGCTTTTATCCTTTTAAATAGGCCTAGCATATGCCAAAGAGGAAGACAGATTTGAAAAGAAATAGGAAGAATAAATTCTTGGTTGAAATGCAAGAGAAGAGGCTTTTGCAGCATCAGTTTATTCCTATGGGATGCCAGGAATTTGTTTATAGGGGGCAAAGATCATTCATACTCCATGCTGTAATACTTGTGTGGGAAAAAAATGGCCTAATAAATGCAGGATAGTATAAATGCACAGAGATTATTTATGAGCATCATTAGAACCTCTAAAAGTCTCTGAAAAGACATTCCCCTCAGGAGTCTCGGCAGGGGTTGGCATGGCTACCAAGAGCTGTTCACCATACAGCAGCTTCTCTGATCTTCACTACCATCCTCAATAACAAGGAACAAGGAAATAAATAAAACATTATTTGTTGACATTTTATCTTTTATCCACTACATCTCTTTTTTTTTGTAGCTGTTTATTCTGTCCCTTTAAATATTTTAATAAAAATAACACCCCTTGCCCCCAAAATATAGCAATTTTATGGAATCTGAAAAAGCTCAGAGGTTTCCTAAAGGGGTCATGCATCTGAGAAAGATATAAAGGAACCATCTCATATTTCAGTTTTAATTCCAAATTTCTGAGGGGTTGAAGATAATTTGGAGTAGTTATCTATCACACCGTACCACTAAGTTATGCAGAGATGGGTGAAAACATGCAGAGATGGGTGATATCAGATTCGGAATATCTCCATGAATAGGTTCCAGTTTAGATGCATCCAGATGAACAACTAATAACAGATAAAATATAATCACTGAAAGCTTGCATCTCAAGAGGTTGCACAATCCCAGCAATGGTTCAGAGATTGTGATAATAAAGGCCATGGATGATGATGCAATTCTAAATCCTAATAACCACCTGTAAATATGTTCCAGCTTCTATTCAAGGCAACAAGCCAAGGAAAGACAATAAAATCCTTACAGTGAGGAGAATGAAGACAGGGAAGGCATCAGCTTTTATTATTATTAAAGCAGCTACAAAGTAGAGTTCTACTGCTTGCCTTTATGAATCAAAGAGGACTAGTCCTCACTTAATTGGGACTGGCAACTCCATTGTGATGTGGTTGTAAAGTGCAAACTCATATACCATGCCAACTTACAACAGCGGTTCTGGTTCCCATCATTAAGTAAATCCTGTGTAGTCATTAAGCAGAACATTATGTGATTGCCATTTGCGACTTCCTGCTGGCTTCTCCACTGGGGTTTGCTTGTGAGAAGCCAGAGGGGAAAGCCACAAATTATGACCATGGGACCCTGCAACCATCATAAATAAATGCTGGTTGCTAAGTGCCCAAATTGTGATCACATGACCACAGGGATGCTGCAACAACTATAACTGTGTGGACTGCTTGTAAGTCTTCTGGTTCAGTGCCATTGTAACTCTGAATGGTCGCTGAATGAGCTACCTGTACAGGGGAACCAGAGAATGTGTGTTTGAAAGCAATCCTGAAGGCAAGGCTGATGAAGTCTCAAGCAATGGATTTATTTCTCAGACCAATATTAGGTAAAAGTAAGCCTGAAAGACTGAACTGCCTATATACCTTGTATTTCTTTTATTATACCTTCAAGTGTGATCTGCCTGCTTATTGTTTGTGCTTTAACCCAAAATAATGCTAGTGTTCAAGGCAATCAAAGAATCTGATCAGAAAAATTAGAAGACTAATTAGGCTGCATTTGCGATATGCTCCCTGAGACAGATGATTTGTCCTTCAATAGGAACTTCACAAAAATTCAGAAATTATAGACTGAAGTTATATATTTAAAAGTTTGAGCATCTTGAGCAGTGATACCCAAAACCTGAAAATCTTCATTCCTAGCAATAACTTCAGGAGTTCACAGCACATTCATTTCTTTTGAAAGTGGCAAAGTGAGTTTCCCATCAGGTAAACACTTTTTGCCATACTTTCTCAATTAGAAAATAGCATGTAGAGTGCAGGTGGCCCCTGAAAGCTCTATTGTGGATGAACAACCCTAACCCTTACTGATGAAAATAAAAAAAATAAAACAAAAGGTGATAGTATGTGATAACAAGTCAAATAAAAACTGAAAATACAGTTTGCAGAGTTATTAAACATTACCGTGGAACAGCTAAAGGTGAAAACAATGAAAGAGTAATGCAGAGAATATTTAGCATGAGGGTTTGATCTTCAGGAAACTGAACGTTTCAGTCTGTTATATGGCAAGGTATTCCTGAATGGGGTTTCCTCTTTTTGCCAAATATTATAAATTCATCATTATATTTAAAAAGAAATAAAGCCTGCCTAATGAGCACATTATGAATTTCTAAAGCAAAATAATTAAATTTTGAAGGGATGCTGTAAAATATTACTTGTTCAGATTTAGTTTACAAAATTGTGGCAATTCCTTCAACATCTCTTCCAGCAAGTGACTACAACCAATGTATATCAAGAGAACATAATATTTGTAACGCCAACTGTTGCAAAACCAGTTCTCTTGACAGGCTTCCTACATTGAACCGGCAATGCTGCATTTATGGGTTGATGCAAATAATTTTCCTCAGAAGGTAAATAGAAAGGGATTTGTATGCTGGGGCCCAAAGATACAAAACCTTACTTGCAGATGGCAATCACCCTGTTTTGAGGAAAGAACAAATAATAAGCCCTTGATTCTTTATCTGGCATTTATTAAAGGAGGTTCTACTGGCTTACTTCCAAACCAGCCATGCATTTCCCTGTGTCACGGAACTGCACTTCCTGCTTTCTGCCCTTACTCTGCCCCACAGCAAGCAGAATTATTGAAAAAAGGTCTTTAACCTTTTAAAGCATGACGCATGATGAAGCAAAGATTAGAGGAGTGACACAGGAGGATATGATATATAAAAAGTACTAGCTTTTTATGCTGAAGGAAGAGATAACTGTAGGAAAACACACCATCCAAATGAATGTGGGTAATACTGAATAGCAAATCTACTGTCAAAATCCGCGATGAGAATTAGTTCTAAATATCAAAAGTCATGCAGAGGCTGCTAGCCTTCAACTGAGGAATCTTTCAAGATTCTTCTTTGCCTACAATTCCAATATGTATCCTTGGAGAATTAAATCAGATGCAAGTGACCCTTACTAAAAAAAATGCTTTCATTAATTTTCTTAAGGCTGTATGTGGGATAAACAGCAAAGATTTTAGTACAAGTATGTACAAATTTTAGCTATTCAGACCATCCATTTTAATACTCTAACAATGTGTGATAAGCAACACACAGAGTTATGATAGATTAAGTCAGCCTATAAACCCCCTCAAGTCCCTTAGTCTCAGGTTGTTAAGATTTGAAAATGAAAATGTTTTTTGGCATGGAAAAGCATTTTGTCCTCAAAAATTCCATTTATTTGTTCAGATTTCAAACTAACTTTTTAAACTCACTTGGTATTAAGCAGGAATTGTTATTTATATCTCTGTTTCTTGTTCATTCTGTAGCTTTGTGAAAATTGGGAATCAAATTATTTTAATTATTTAAATCACTTTAATCACTTGGTCATTTGAAATGTAAATGCAACAGATTTCTCAACCATGATGAGGATTCAGTGGTCAGTGAAATCCTGCATATATGTACAGAACATTTGTTTGGTCCATTTTTATCATAAGCCAGTTTCTAAAAAATTAGAACATATGAAGCAGCTACCGTATGTTGCAATGCTGTAGATTATCTTTAAGGCATCTATTCTTAGTAACCTTGCATTCCTAAATCCATGAGTTCCCTACATAAAGCCACCCATATACATAGTTGTTTTATTTTGGGATAAAGATGCTATTTGGAAATAGTTTGTATCTAACATCATACAGTACCACCAGAATCTGGTAGTCAGATGCCATTATAGTTAAATTTATAGTTAAATTTTGCAATTTTCTCCCCAAATAAAAAAGAAATCCCTATTTTTATAAAACACGTGATTGCTATTATATGACCCCAACTAATGTGCTACTATATGACTCCAAATAATCATGTTGTATACATACCCTCAGGCAAGGACTAGTTTGGTGAAGGAAAAAAGGGAAATTGGAAGGCATTGTTCTTAATTAAATCCTTTAACATCATGTTTACTCTTGAATATACCAGATTTCAGAGTATTAGCATACCAACTCTGCAGCTCTGCAAAGACCTGCTTCATTTTCTTAATGGAAGCATCCATCTCTTCTTTAACCACAACCCGATATCGAGACAGTGACACGGTGCATCGCTGGAGGTCTTTTACCGATTTTTCAATATTGGAACCTATCCAAAAAGAACACAATAACGTAAAGTGTCAATACTCCTTGCAAATTTTCCAATAATTATCAAAACTACAAATTACTTGCCATAAAGTATTTGTTCATTACACGAAAAAGGGCTTTCAAAGAAACTTGAATGCTACTTTGAATGTCATTTCTTCCAAATATTTCTGCTAAATATTTACCAGAAAAAAGAGTTCCAGGAATAAAATAGCAGCATTGAGTTATAAAGAGAAAATGGACGTTGTCTTACCTGAACGTCCATTTTCTGGGCGCTGCAGATATACTCCATAGCTGGGATATTTCCTCATGTTTGACAGCAACTGAGTGAAACATTTGAAATTAATTTAACTATCTCTCTGTGCTCTGGCCATGCCCCCTTGTCCCATAATTATCCAGTCTTGAAACGAAGGCGCAGCACAGCAAAGATAGAACCGTCCAATCAATCAACAACAGGGACGAAAACAGTAAAACCTGAAACGACAGGAACAGAGCAGGAAGCCCCAACTAGGAAGAAGGGAGGGAATGGAGTGTATCCGCAGCGCCCAGAAAATGGACATTCAGGTAAGACAACGTCTGTTTTCCAGTGCACTGCGTCTACACTCCATAGCTGGGACATACCCAAGCTTAAACCCCAGGCGCACTTGACAACTAACCTGGGGGCGGTTGGTGCGCAGCCTTCCACTTCTCAAACTGAGGTAGGCCCTCATGAGCCAGGACCCAGTCAACTAAGTCTCTGATGCTCAGAATCTTGTCCGGAGACAAAAATACCTGACCCTTGGTTGAGTCTATTACAGATCCCAGATGAAGCATGGATGTGGAAGGAATGAGGTGGCTCTTGTCCAAGTTTATTGAAAAGCTGTGCTTCCAAAAGGCCGAGAGCATGAGCTCCATGTCATGAGTGGCTTGATTCCAGGAAGATGAGAGAACTAGGATGTTGTCGAGATAACACAAGACTCTCATGGGGACAGACCTGAGGGTGGTTGCCACCACTGCCACTAGCTTGGTGAAAGCCCTGGGCGCTGAGGAGAGCCAGAATGGCATGGCACAGTATTGGTAATATCTGCCCGCATACTCGAATCTCAGGAACCAGCGATGAGAGGGATGGACTGGCACGTGCAGGTAGGCCTTGCGAAGATCCACAGACTGCATAAAGTCCCCCTGCTGCCCGGACAAGAGGATTGACCGAAGGGAGTGCATTTTGAATCGGCGGTAATGTACTGCCAGATTCAGATGTTTCAGGTTGAGGATCCCTCTGTATCCCCCCAAGCTCTTGGGCACCAAAAACAGCACCAAGTAGAAGCCGGTCTTAAGTTAGTCCCTGGGTACGGGCTCTATCACATTCATGTCCAGAAGGTGCGCAATTTCTGCTGACATGAGGCGCCGCAGATCGGAGGAGCAAGGTACCGGACACTTGATGAAGCGACTTGGGGGTTGGTCAGTGAACTCGATAGAGAGGCCTTGGGAAATCGTGTGACGCACCCAGACATCCGACGTCGACAAGTCCCACTGGCAGTGAAAGGCTTGGAGACGACCGCCTACAGGACCTGACGACTGGGAGTCATTTGCCCCGACGGAAGGACTTGGAGCCAGAGCCACGGAATGGGCGTTTTGAAGCATGTTGTGTTCTGCCCCTGTCGCGGAAGTGTTGTCTGTCCAAAGAGCGGTCAGCTGTCTGGAATGACTGACGGTAAGTAGAAGACCCCCTGGGCCCAGAGAAACTCCGAAAGGCTGCCGCTGAGTATAAGGAATGTAACTTCTGTCCTGTTTGCGAGAGGAAGAAGGAAGGACTTTGTGATTATCTTCATCCTCAACGAGGACTGGATCCAGCGCGGCTCCAAACAGGTTGGGGGCCTTGTAGGGGGCTGCTGCGAGGTTCTATTTAGTTTTTACATCAGCCCTCCAATGATGAAGCCAGAAGGGCCTCCAAGAGGTAATCGAGGAGGGAAGGGCCCGAGAAGCAAATTTAACTGAGTTTAAAGAAGCGTCGGTTGAGTATTCAATGGCTGCAACAATCTTGTTGATGTCTTGACGCAATCTGGTGTCCTCAGTGGAAAGCCTTTCTTGCAAATGTTGCAGTCAGATAAGTGATGCACGGTTAAAAAACGATGTGGCTGTCGCAGTTCTGATCGCCCAGGCCACTGTTTGATGGGATTTACAAAAAGCAAGCTCCACGCGTATGTCCTCAGATCTTAAACCATCCAAGGGGTCAGATGAAATGACCAACGGTGAAGCGAGACTCGCCACAACCGGCAATTCCAAGAGTGCCTCCAGTTCGGGGGCTGGACAGTATAGCTTCTTGTCCTGATTACTGGGTGTAGTTAAAGATCCAGGTTGGCCCCACGGCGTTTGGAGGACGTCCATGAACAGCTGGGGGCACGGAATGAAGTCTTTCTCCTGCTTGGCCAGCTTGAACAGAGCATCATGAGGGCCTACCTCAGTTTGAGAAGTGGAAGGCTGCGCACCAACCGCCCCCAGGTTAGTTGTCAAGTGCGCCTTATGCAGAAGCGATTTTAAAAAGGTTGGCCGAAACAAACCAGTAAATGCCGGGGAATCTGGAATCAAGCCCTCGTCCTCTGAGAATTCGAGGTCCTCAGGGCAGTCCTCCGCATGGTCAGAGTCTGCAGAGGAGTCAGACTCTGGTCGTTGTGACGAACGAGGCCTGTGCGTGGCATGACCGTAAGCCACCCCTTGGGCCGGCACTGGAGGGGGAGCCTGGGAAGCTTGCTGCATACCAGCTGCCAAGATGGTGGATAAGGCCGTGGGCAACATGGCCTGAAAGTCGAACTGGGAGCCTGCCGATGGTGGTTCCACTGCACGGAGCCCGCGGCAGTGAGCGTGAAGGTGGCCTCAGGCATATTCCGGCAAGGAGGATGGAAAAAGTCCAAACCTACAGCTGAAACTTCCGGCATGGACTGCGAGACCCCTTTTGACATAGAGGAGCTGGCGAAGCGTCCTGAGACGTGGAGGGCCTAGTCACAGGGGGAGCCGGTTCAAAGGCCCTGAGTCCCGGGCAAGCGAGGAGGATGCCGCCTGCCTGGCCTTATCATATTGTCTCTAAAGGCCTTGTAGCGCCTCGGCGTCTTTGTCAACAGCGGCAGTCGCTTTGGAACGATGGGTCTTGTGGCTGACCGGAGCAGACCGCTTACCCGCCCCCTTCTTTTGCAACTTGGTGGGCCGGGGGGGGGGGCTCACCTCCTGCTTGAGATCTGAGGAAAGCAACGAATCCGAGGAAAGGGGCGGAGCAGAGGCATGCCCCCTTCTTATCTTTATTTTTTATTTTTTTGAAACCGGAGGAGGCACTAGACAATGACTAGTGGGACTGAGGACCCCCAAAATTCAACCACCAGCGTGTAAAGGCTCTCGTATGGCACACTAAGTGCTGCTAGGCCCCAGCCTGAAGTACTAGAAGTGTTGGAATAGCGCAAGTTCCAGGACTTAACAAGACAGCCATCCAGGCCAGGGATGACAAGAGCTCCTTGATAGTGCGTCTAGGGAAAGCCCCTTCGAGAACCTTTGAGACTGCTAGCCAGAATGACACGACAAAATGCCTGGACTCTCCCATAGCGACGGAGAAATTCACATCCGGTTGACAAAATGGCGGGCATGTCCAGCTAGTGACCAAAATGGCAGCCACAACAGCCACGTTAACAAAATGGCAGACTCAGCCTCAGAACGCCCATGAAGTGATGTCCTGGCAGCGACCAGAGCCGCACTGCCAATTGCTCCTGTCCGTTGATATCGGCGCCACCTGCAGAACAATCTGACAGGATAGCCTCCGACCGCTGGTTTGCTGATGAAAGCGGAGTGTGCACAAAGAAAGTGCAAATGCTCTGAAGCCGCCTCAACTATAGGAGAGCCGCTGACGAAAACGTCTTGGTGGTAGGAGCTGCGGCAGTGAACCGCCCAGCCCACTCACCCACCGGCGGCTGGATGTCAAGCCGGATCCGCCCCTGAGGGTCAGAGTCCGGCGGTTGTTGTTGTGCAAAGTGCTGAGGCACGGGACGGCCTGGAGCACCCAGACACGTCACTGCTCCTATACAGCTGACAAACGGCTCGAAGAAAAAGATAAATCTTCAGCTCTCCACCGCAAGCAAAAAAGAAATCAAAAATAACAGAAAAAAACTATTCGAAACTACCAAAGAGAGAAATTTGAAGCACAGAGAGAAATCACACCTCAGTCTGTCAGCAACTGAGTGAAAGACTGGGGAATTATGGGACAAGAGGGCGTGGCCAGAGCACGGCGAGACAGTTAAATTAATTTCAAATGTTTCACTCAGTTGCTGTGAAACATGAGGAAATAACCCAGGTATGGAGTGTAGACGCAGCACATTGGAAAATATCTAATTGTGAATAAAACTGTAAAGTTCACACTAAGATTGACTGTCCCGTTTACGATCAAATCTGCATGAAACTGCTGTTTCCTCTAAAAGGGAAGATTTAAGGCTTAGGTACCGGTTGCAAAGGTTAGACTCTCTGCTGGCTATCTCCAAAAAAGCACATTTCCAAGCTTCTTTCTGTCACCAGAAATTACTGAAGTGCTCCCCTCTCCTAAACTGCTTGTTATGGTCCTTGTTAAAGCAAAAAGCTGAAACGCTGCTGCCAAGAGGCAGATGTTCCTGTCTCCCCAAAATTATGGATAATGACCATGTTTAGAATCAAGATTTTGAAGGTCTTATTTGCTAACAGGTGTAGAAGAGAAGAACAGAAAATAAGAGAAGGAACAGCAAGGGCTGTTGTGTCTCATTTATCCACCCAGGTTCATTGAACACCTGGCTCACAGTGTGGAAAAAAGTGTGCAAAGCTGGGATAAGGAATATAATGATTACGAGGGAGAGCACACTTTTCTAAAACTATGTTGCACATTACATATACAGAATGAATCATTGAGCAATGCCAGCTAATTAATCAACTAATTCTCATTTTATTGTATATCCAGTTGAGGAAAAAATGTATACAACCTGCCCCAAAAAGGATACAACATTTATATTAAATAATTTACAATCTTTCAGTGCTCCTTGGTAAGTCAATTACAACCTGTTTCAAGTAACTCTAGCTACCTAATGTGCTCTGCAAATTACTCCCCACTATTAATGCAATATATTATGTAAGAGCTCTCTGCAACCCAAATAGAAATAGATAAAGGAATTCAAATAGAACTGGAAAAAATATTGTGCCCAGTGAATGCATTTATTCCCAGAGCAAGCAGGTATTATACCATCAGGCTTGAACAGTTCTGTAGCAATTTTGAATTTGGATCTAAGCATCCCTTGCGAAGTCATCATAAAACTAAATGAGAATTATACAGTGGCAGCAATTTAACAATGAAGTAGGCAAGATGAAGTGATTGATCGGGAGGAGAGGAGAGGAAGTGGCAATCAACTTCCACAGGATTCCACTCTTCATTTACCAATCCCAGGGCAACAGCTAACATATTACTTATGTTAAAAAGCAGTAAAACCCCCATGATGACAAATGATTTGTTGTTTAGAGCATATTAAAAGATTATCAATAAGCATGTCAAGGATAATTATACTAAGATGTCCTGAATATTTATCTTCATTTTAATATTTATGTAAAATATATTCATATATTTGCACATTAAGTATTCAGAACAAAAATAACAATTTCAATTTTAGATTCCATTTAATTTAATCGTACTGTTTCCCAAGGAATATCTGAAATGATATATTAAGCTCTTTTTGCTTATCTCTGAAACAGCTGAAGGTTAGGCTGATCTGGTACATGGTTACCCAATGAACTTTATGACTCAGCAAGATTTGAACAGGATCAAAGTCCTGTACAATCCACCACAGCACAACAACTAATGAGATATACACTAAGAATTACAAGCTTTAGAGTTAAAACAAATGTCAACTGGCATCCTATAATTATTTTGCAACAAAGAACTTGTTAGAAAAACTAAAAAGAGAACAGAATCATGTCACAGATCTGTAAATTCTACCTAGTTTTTTGTTTCCCGGGGGCACAGGGACCTCATCCAGCATTGCTAGGGATGAGGGAGCTGGAGACTGGGTGCTGGAAGCAGATCTGGAGAGTGGCTTGCCAGCATTTCTCAATTCAGGTTGCACTCTGAGGGACTGGGTATTCTGGGAAGACCGCGTGCTTGCAGATTTTGGACTCAAGTTGGTTATTCCATTTTCAAACTGTAACAATGCTGAGGAAGGGAAAAAAGAGTTATTCTAAACTTCCCACAACTATAAAAAAACATAAAAAAGAACAATAGGTTAAGGAATTTTATGTAGACTAGAATCCCAAATTAGGGTGTCTCTGTATAGTGAACATCTGCCTACCTAGAATTTACATCAGGGCTTGTCAACTATGGCAACTTTACAGCCTATAAACTTCAACTCCCAGAATGGCTGGCTCAGCAATTCTGGGAGTTGAAGTTGACTGGTCATAAAGTAGCCATAGTTGCCCACCCCTGGTTTACATGGTACCCAATTTTCCATTTCAGTATATTTCAGCACATTCACTGATGCAATCTATGGATTTCCAAGTCAGATTATATAATTAAGTACAAATTCCAGTTATCTAGTATTATTACTGTCATGTTGCTTCCATTTCTACCTCTTTCCCCCTCTTTGGAAAGCTGGGAAGAGTCAAAGTAATTTGAAAAAGAATGATTCATCTCCTTCTCTGGCAACTACTGAATAGTGGAAGGGAAATTGTAATGGTTTGATTATTAAATAATGAAATGTGGCAGAAGGAACTACACAAGTAGAATGGAAGAAGGAAACTTTCCTTACCCATGCAGACTTTCTGATTTTCATAATAATCCAACAGAGAACTAACCTGCCCCATCAGGAGTTTCAGGCGTAGCAGGCTCACTCTCCTCTAACTCTCTCGCATCAATGGAAAGTGTCTCCAAGCCTTCACTGAGTGAGTCCACAGACTCTGTGTCATTGGCCAAACCATTGACATGGTAACCGTTAATCCCACCCTTCTCTGATGAAACTGCAGACTGTTCTTCTTCAGTGGCTGCTGGCTTGCTGGGCTCAGGAAGGTTGGCACTTGATTCTGCAGAGGGTTTTGATTTGGTCTTCTTCTTTTTGTTCTAGAATTAAGACACCAACATTATGAGAGAAAAAACTAAGCTTAACTCCTGGTATAAAATGGAATATTATTACTATTGCCTGAATATAAGGAATTAAATTCTTCAGCAGTCAGAATTTAGGGACGATCCCTTAAATGTGAGATTGATTTATTTAACAGCCAGAATTGACAGACTGTGATATTAATGAAATTCAAGTGTGCAGTATATAGCAGCCATTTATGGAGAAAGACAGTGTGGCTCTAAGGGATGTTAAAATTGCTGCATTTTACCCAAAATTAGTCTGAAGGGCTGACTATTCTCAGAAATATGCACATTCTACAATTCCATACAATTGTAGAATATGCTTTTGTGAAATCTCAGAAAACAGGACAATTTCAGAGTCGTGTTTCAAATAGTTAATGGGCGAGACCTTACCATCACACATATCCTTAAGATGTCTACATAGAATAGAATAGAATAGAATAGAATAGAATAGAATAGAATAGAATAGAATAGAATAGAATAGAATAGAAGAGAAGAGAAGAGAAGAGAAGAGAAGAGAAGAGAAGAGAAGAGAAGAGAAGAGAATTTTTATTGGCCAAGTGTGATTGGACACACAAGGAATTTGTCTTGGTCCATATGCTCTCAGTGTACATAAAATAAAAGATCCATTACTAAAAGAAGCAGGATGAATTAGTGTATACTTGATTTTTATTATGGATATATTTTTATATATATGGAAAATGCTGGTCAGGTTAGACCTTGAATGAATTAGTGTAAACATATGGAAAATGCTGGTCAGGTTAGACCTTGTTCTAACCCAGCAGAGGTCTTACATATCATATATTCAGTGTTCCTGAGAAATCCCACCTGATGTTACAGAATGCTCTAATAGCCCTAAGCAAGTACTGGAACTTTTTTGCTTTTCTTCCCCTTCCCTAGAGGTCTTTTTTAAAAAGTCATTCCCTCTTACTTAAACATGTTGCATCACCTCAGTTATGCCACATGACACATAACAGGTGCTAATGAGCCATGACTGTGGATTGGCTATGGATCGCTGCTGTAAGGCTGACCTTCAGCATAAATTAAATTTAATGTTGCCAATGTGAGGATTAATAAAGGAAAGGCTTCATAAAGATTGGCAATGAGTTTGAAGTTACCCTTTCAAGGGCGCTTTCTCTTTTTCATTGGGGTAGTCAGGCTTTTGGGACTAGTAGAATTTCTAGTGAATTTCTAGAATTTCTGTTTGAATTTCAAGATTGTGTTGTGGGGACTAACAGCAGGGTGAAGATCCCTGACCATAGTATTAAATAAATAAAAATAAAACAGAATATTCTTACTATTTCCAGAATGACTGCAAGAGGGGGAACATCTGGCCACAAAGCATCATTTATCAGAAGAGAAACAGATGAGATTAGTCTTTCATACTCTTAGGTTCTTATACCCTAACTTACTTTTGTATTATTTTTCTAATTATCTGGGCACATTTCTAACCAAAGCAATGGACTCTAGCCACAACAGTTTTCATCTTCTAAGAAGGTGTGTAGTATCCATTGGTAAATTTAGATCATGCAAGTACTCTGTTTATATAGTAGACTCCTTTTTTAAAAAAGTGTTAAAGGAAAAATGGGTATGAAGCCTCAAAGATACTAAGTGAAGGTCCTATAGGTGCTTTGGAACTTATAAATGGTTTACTGGGGATGCCAACTCTGCATCTTTGGTGGAGGAGGGAGAACCTAAGAATGAGGAACTGAAGTCTCTGGAATATCAGCAGCCTCATTATAATTCAGTAGAATATCAAACAAGCTGAAATCCAAACCAAGACTAACCTTTTTCTTGCCAGTTACCGTCCATTCTTTCAACACTGCAGTAGCACTACCTGTTTTGAAAAAAAACACATAATTATTATGGTTTATGTGCTCCTTAGCTATACAAAACAATAGCAAAACATAAAGGTGGATGGAATATCACATGAATGGAATATCACCCAGTAAGCTTATATCACTGATAGCAAAAAATGGCATAAAGACAGAAAAGATATGAATTTATTTTCTGGCCAGGAGATAGAAGACAGTATATTTTGTTTTTGTCATTTTTAAAAAAATGATTGTGATTCTTAAGGGAAGACCAGAATATGCCACTGAAGTGTGAAATCTTTAAAATTTATCGTAAAAATAAATATAATAACAAAATGCCTACAAATATGTAAATATATTCTTGGGAAGTTTGCCATGGTTGGTGCAGTGGTTAGATTGCAATATTGCAGGCTATTTCTGCTGACTGCTGGCTGCCAGCAGTTCAACTCTCACCAGGCTCAAGGTTGACTCAGCCTTCCATTATTCCAAGATAAACTGAGGACCCAGATTGTTGGCAGCAATATACTGACTCTGTAAACTGCTTAGTGTGGGCTGTAAAGCACTGTGAAGTGGTATATAAGTTTTAAGTGTTATTGCTATCGTAGTGAGACCTGAATTGTTTTCCAAAATAATTGTTGGAATTTAAAACATAAAAGCTGAAAAATACCAGTCAACAAGACATTGAGTAAAAGCTAAGTTGCTAAATAGGTACTTTTAGGACACACTTTAGACAAAGTGGTTTTGTACCATAGTGACAAGGTTTTAGGATTTCTATGCTTCATAGAAGGCTGTTTAAGACTGATTTATTGAAGCCAAAAGCCAATAAATGGTAGTATCCTTACACAAGTTTCTGAAATCATACTTTCCGATTAATTTTAGTACCTAATGAAAGGCATTAATCCATTAGTTCATTTCCATACAGAATGATCTCAGAAAAAAATGCTTCCCTAATCTAGGCCCTGAAGCGTAGAATTCTAGGTTTAACCAGAAAATCTTGTTTTCAGAAGTCTGAAATAGATTGTGAAAGAAGTCACAGGAAAAAGCCACATTTAGAATAAAGAATGAAACCTTTTTTTTTAAAGCTATGAAAAAAGATTATATTGTTTAGAAAAGAGATGCACAACATCTTCTGGGCTAACAGCACACAACAATAAAAAGTGTTCTGTTAAATCACCTAAAAAAACCATTAATTTCATTTTTATTTAAGTTAGTATGTTACTGCCATGTTTCCCCCCTTCTGTTACAATTAAAACGACAGTCTAATAACAACCTTTGGTGTCTCTGGGGCAGCACTCAGAGCTTCCAAAGGCAGCAAATAAACTTCCTAAGTAGTTCCTGCTGAATCTCTCATTAGGCAAGGAAAATTTCAGTTTCCATAGTTCCTATGAATATGTGTAAATGAGTTATGGAGAAAACTTGTGAACGTGCTTTGCTGCTGGAGAACATAGAACTCAATGTCTAAAGCGGAATTTTAACTGAGCACACCGCTCATTTTTCTCCACCCCAGGCAGCCGTTTTTAGTCTTCAACAACGAAAATAGAATTTAGAAATTATCTAATAAAAAGGGCAGACATTTTCTATTTCCTTCATAACTAACCTTGATGTAGAGAGATTAAGTCTTATATACTCCAAGTATCATACAGTACAAATAAATCCTGTGCCTTAGTTACATATGAAACACCACAGTATCAAAAAATGAAGGAATGTATAAATGTATTTCAATAGTTATTTCATATTCTGTAATTGCCTTATAGTAAGACTGCATGTTAAATGACAACCCATTGCTTTTTTTCATCATATTTATTTTTTGAGTCCTGCCAGAAAACATCTCAGGTAAGAACTAAGAACTTACCTTCCATGAAAGCCTGTACAGTTCGATCTACACAATTATCAAAGTGTTGCAGCACTAGGATAATCTCATTGTTGCTGCGGTTAGGGACTATCGCTCTCACAGCACTAATCTAGAAAAATGAGATATGCAGGTCACACGTTAGCCACTTACTTCCCAGACAAATATGTGCAACTGCCAATACAGGAGAAAAAATAAGTTTCTGTTCTCCTAAATTGAAGTCAGTTTCGTTTTTCTTCTGGGAACAGCCCATTCATTTTTCCTCTGGCAGCCTGTGTGTGGTGTTAAACCCATTTCAAACACTAACACTAGAGCTGCAAGCAATATGAGCCCATAGCATGAGTAAAGTCTTCCAGCTTCCACTGGTTAAGATGTCACCGAAAAGCAAATATGCTCTGAAACAGTCTGACCAGAAAAGCTTGTCCCCAAATCAATACCAGCTTAAAAAAGAGGGAAAAAATTGTTCAGCCATGAGACAACAAGAGGCAGCACAAAAAGCAATGGATGGAGATTAATCAAGGAGAGAAGCAACCTAGAACAAAAGAGAAATTTCCTGACAGTTAGAACAATTAATCAGTGGAATGACTTGCCGCCAGAAGTTGTGAATGCTCCAACACTGGAAATTTTTAAGAAGAGATTGAACAACCATTTCTCTGAAATGGTATAGGATCTCCTGCCTAAGCAGGGGGTTGGACTATTAGACCTCCAAGGTCGTTTCCAATTCGGTTATTCTGAGACAAGCTATCTGTCAATCAATGGTTGCAATTGTGGAAGATACCATTTCCAACAGCAAAAGGGTCACAATAAAAGTTAAGAACTTATTGTAAATTGAAAATTTCCCTGTATGCTCTATTCATACTTCAAGGGAGTCATCATACTTTCTGACTTTCAAAACAATATTATGCTATTTTCAGCTCTTAATGAAGTGACTGTTAAGATATTACTTACCTTCTCTTTCATATTTTCAAAGGTACCCCCTTGGGCCATCACGGTGTTTGACTGCACATCAAAAATAAATCCTGACAAATCTGAAGAGTCAGAAAGAAATGAATGTTCAGAATTCAACAAGGAAGAAATTTAAGTTCAGAGAGTAGCTGCAGTTATAGATCGTTCTGTGCAGAATCATATAAATATAGGCTGGAAATTATGCTAGAATAACTCATCCAATCCCTGAAAGCAATAACTTGCAGGCACACCCCCTTGGGAGAGGCAGAAAGCGTATCAGTTTCACCTGTTCAGCACCACAGCATTAGTACATACTTTTTTGAAGCAGACTTTTGAAAAAAAACGTTCTGGCAATATTGCAAAACTAGTCAAATATTAAAATGTGCACTAGAAAAGTATTAACTGAATAGTTTTCAAAGTCAGAAATTCAGACTTCTATGTCCCAAGGCATATTGAAGTTCTTCTTAATGTCCATCACTAGATTCTACATAATTTTCAGGGTAATTCTATTTTTAGACCAGAATTATAGCAAGCTGTGTTTCCTGCTAGCTGTAAACATTTCTTGGCTATTCTATGTTCCAAGGCTGATTAGTCATTAGTTGATTGTTTGGGGGAAAAACTCATTCTCCAATGCTGATATAGCTGAGGTCATTGTTAATAGCAGTATGGAATGGGCGTTGTACTTACCTGATACGCCCCTTCTCGATGCAGCTGTCACGGCAGTCATGCATGGGTGGTCAGCTGTGGCAGCCTATTGGACCGGGCCATCTGGAAAGCAAAACTCCGCCCCCTCTTGCTCGTCCCCAGTTTTGAGGCGAAGGTATCCAGAAGGCCGTCGTGTCTACAGAATAAAATATGGAAAGGTAAGTAGAACACCCCCTCCCCGGTCCAGCGTTCCCGGCCCACCGAAGGCCGACAGGGTGGGGCTGACTGCCGTGACAGCTGCATCGAGAAGGGGCGTATCAGGTAAGTACAACGCCCATTCTCCTATTGGCTGTCACGGCAGTCATGCATGGGACATACCAAAGCTACATGTCCGATCGGGAGGGATCAATCCGGATGCTCTGCAGCACTCTCCTGCCGAAGGCAGCCTCCGCTGAAGCGTAAGTGTCGAGACGGTAGTGCCGTATAAACGGGGTCACCGACGTCCAAGTCGCAGCCCGACAAACTTCCTCCAGTGGAGCTTGAGTAGCCCAAGCGGCCGAGGTAGCCGCGCTCCTGGTGGAATGCGCCGTGATGCGGCGTGGAACCGGTAAGGACTGGGCTTCGTACGCAACCGCAATAGTGGCCCTCAACCAGCGGCCAAGGGTAGTAGCGGTGACACGCCCTCCCATGGAGGCAGGCTGGAATGAGACGAAAAGGGCTTCCGTCCGTCTGAATTCGGACGTGCGTGACAGATAAACCTTCAACGCTCTGCGCACATCAAGAGTGTGCCATGCTTTTTCCAGGCGGTGTTGAGGAGACGGACAGAAATTAGGGAGGATGAGTTCCTGAGCTCTGTGAAAGGTTGAATTAATCTTTGGAATGAAGGCAGGGTCCAAACGGAGCACAACTCTGTCTTTATGGAAGATGCAGAGATCTGACCGGACGGAAAGGGAAGCCAACTCGGAGATACGCCTAGCAGATGTGATAGCTACGAGAAAGGAAACTTTGAGAGATAGAAACCTGAGATTAATGTCTCTGATGGGTTCGAACGGAGGCTTGGTGAGAGCTGTAAGGACCTTATTAAGGTCCCAAGTGGGGAACCTGTGAATCACCGGTGGTCGTAGATTGGTAGCTCCTCTAAGGAAGGACTTGATGAAAGGATCCTTAGCCAAGGGATAGCCGATTCTGTTAGATATGATGGATGAGAGGGCGGCTACCTGACGGCGTAAGGTGTTAGGAGAGAGGCCGGCTTTGAAGCCCTTGTGAAGAAAATCCAAAAGTTGGACTACAGAGACTGAAGAGGGGTCCAACTTGTTCTTACCGCACCAACGGAGGAACGCCTTCCAGGACGAGCCATAGATGCGAATCGTGGATGGACGGCGAGCCGCAAGAATGATAGGAATTACATCGGGAGATACGCGTGCCCTGGTCAGCAAGCTCCGTTCAACCTCCAGGCGGTCAGCTGAAACGACCTTGGATCCGGGTGTTCCAGGTCTCCTTGACGAAGGACAATCTGATCGGGAGGAATGTGCCACGGAGGGAGGACTGAGAGCGAGACTAGGTCCGCAAACCAAGCCCGACGGGGCCAATGAGGAGCCAGGAGGATCAGTTCTGCCTTCTCTAACAGGAGCTTGCGGATCACCCTGGGAATCAGTGGTAGAGGCGGGAAAGCATAAAGGAGAATGCCTCGAGGCCAGGGGCTGCGGAGGGCGTCGGTCGCCTCCGCTCCTGGCGATGGGAAGCGAGTGAAGAATCGCGGTAGTCGATGGTTGGTGTGGGAGGCGAAGAGGTCGACCTCCGGAAGTCCGAGGCGTGCCGTCATCTGGTCGAAGAGGTGAGGAGGAAGGCTCCACTCCGTGTGATCTACGGTCGTGCGGCTGAGGAAGTCGGCCTGAACGTTGTCTTTCCCTGCGATGTAGTCCGCCTTCAGGGAAGACAGATGTTTCTCCGCCCACAGACCCAGACGCAGAGACTCCTGCATGAGAATCCGAGAACGGGTGCCGCCCAGCCGGTTGATGTGGGCCTTGGTCGAAGTATTGTCCGTGAGGACTAGGACATCTCGCCCTTGGAGGTGTTGTTTGAATTTCCGAAGGGCGAGGAAAACAGCTCGTAACTCTAGAACATTGATGCTGAGAGACTGTTCTTGGGCGGACCAGAGGCCTTGTGCGGTGAGCGCATCCAGGTGAGCGCCCCAACCCTTGAGACTGGCATCTGTAGTGACAATTGCCCGTCGAGGTTCGAGAAACTTGGTGCCCTTTGCCAGCGCCGGAGATGTCCACCACAGGAAGGAGGATAGAACCGTGGGAGGCAGGTGGATCCGTCGTTTGGGCAGGGTCGGAGAGCTGCGTTGGAAGGGAAGTAACAGCCATTGCAGATCCCTGCTATGGAGCCGGGACCAAGGGACAATCCCGTAAGAGGAAACCATTTTGCCTAGTAAGGTGGAAAGGTCCGGCAAGGAGGCCGTTCGGGCCCGCCTAAAGCGCTTGGCCAGGGTGGCAAGGCTCTTCTGACGTTCAGGGGATAAGAAAACTTCTACTTTGATGGTGTCTATGATAGCCCCCAAATGAAGAAGGCGGGTAGAAGGGCGTAAGTGGCTCTTAGCCCAATTAATGGAGAACCCATGGTCCTGTAAAACCTGGATCACCCTGTTGAGGTCCCTGATCCCCTGGTCTGGTGATTTAGAGAGGATGAGGATGTCATCCAGATAATACAAAGCCCGGACGGGGATGGAACTAACATGGGCCATAAGAGATGCCATAATCTTGGTAAAGACCCTAGGGGCTGAAGACAACCCGAAGGGAAGGGCTTTGTACTGGAAGTGGAGCCCGTTATGGAAAAAGCGGAGGAATTTGCGATGGTCAGGTCGAATAGGAATATGGAGATAGGCTTCAGTTAGATCAATTGAAGCCATAAAATCCCCCTCCCTGATGGAGAGGAGGATGGTCTGCAATGATTGCATTTTGAACCTACGATAGAAAATATGCTTATTCAGTGATTTGAGGTCTAGAATTGCTCTCCAGCCCCCCGAGGTCTTGGGAACCAGAAATAGACGGGAGTAATATCCCTGCCCTTGTTGGGCGAGAGGCACAGGTTGAATGGCCTCAATTTCCAAGAGGTGTTGAATGGCCAGATTAAGTTGATCAAATTTGGATTTGTCCCGAGAAGGAGGGCAAGCCAGGAACCGCTCCGGGGGATTGGAGTGGAATTCTAGAGAAAGACCCCAGCGGATAGTGGACCTGACCCAAGCATCGGAAACAGTGCCCTCCCAGATATCAGCAAAGAGGGTTAGACGGCCGCCTATGGCCTGGTGAGGATGACTTTCAGCGGGACCTCCGGAGGGGACGGCCCCGGCCCCCCCGAAAGGGCCGTTTAAACCCCAATCTAGACCCTTGCCTAACCTGTGTGTCCTGCGGAGGAGGGGTCCTAGCCGGAAAGGGACGATGAGAACGTTGAGACTGAAAGGCGGTGTCCCCGCCCCGGAAGGGAGGGGAGCGGTAGTATGGCTGAGAACGGTTGTCTTGGCGACGATGCAGAGATGGCAGAATCTTGCGATGGTCTCTCGTCTCGATAAGGAGGGGATCGAGTGGGGCCCCGAAAAGCTTATCACCTGCGAAAGGCGAAGATGCGAGGCGCCATTTGTTCCTGATATCTGCCTGCCAGTTGCGGAGCCAGAGGAGTCTGCGGGATGTAACCGTCGTTCCAATCGCTTTGGCCGAAAAACGCGCAGCGTTGAGCGTCGCATCCGCGGAGAATTCAACTGCAGCAAGAATCTTGTTCAGGTCTTGATGGGTACGTTGATCGGATGCTGGTAAACGAGCCTGTAGTTGCCGTATCCAGAGAATGGTAGCCCTATTAAAGAAAGATGCTGCGGAGGAGGCTTGGACTGACCAGGCCGAAGCTTGGTGACCCTTGATTAGGGTTCGTTCTGCTTTCTTTTCCTCCGGGCGTAAGCACTCTTCCGGAGGACCTGTGAGGGGAGAAGAGGATGACAAGGCCAAAACAGGAGCATCCACTGAAGGAACCTGTAGAAGGTTAGAAAATTCAGAAGTCATGTTATAAAATCTCTTATCCAAATTATTAGGGACTGGGCCTGAGCTTGGAAAGGACCACTGACGGAGAAGGACATCAGAGAATAACTTGGGCGCAGGAACAATCTCTTTCTGGACAGTAGGTTCCTGGAACAGAGAGGCATTAGGATCAACAGATGTTGAAACAGAACCAGAAGAAGAAGAGGAATTTCCTCCAAGGCCAGTAACGTTTTGCGCTTTAAAGAGCAAGGAGCGAAACATATGAGGACGAAATAAGCCAATGAAGGCTGGTTGGTCAGGTTCTAATCCTTCATCTTCTGACAAATCTTGGTCAGGTACAATTTCACCATCAGAAAGAGAATATTGGCTTGCAGCATCCCCGGTCTCACAAATTCCCTCAGGCTCCTCAAGGGCCTCTTGATAAGCAGATTCAGGGGAATGGTGGTGAGAACAGGAGCGGGAGGAAGGCCTTTGTTGTAAGCCCTGGGAGATGCCATGCTTAATGGCTTCAGAAATGATAGAGGCCAAAGCAGGGGGAATATTAGTAAATGATTGAAGGTTTTGACCAGATTCTTGGGCAGGTAGTTCCTGTGATTCGTGTTGTGCAGACTCAGTCTCAATATGAGAATCAGACACTATAGGAAAGACTGACTGGGCCTCAGAGTCTTGCATGGCTTCACCACAATTGGATCTATCCGGAGATAATGAGGCAGCAGGCCTATGGACGACATCAGGCCTAGCAGAAGAAGAGGAGCAGGCAGACTCAGTGCTAGCGGCGGCAGGCCTAGAAGAAGCTGAGGCCTTGGCCTTAGAGAAGGTTTTTTCAAGGGCCTTATGGCGGCGTTCCTCATCCCTAGAGGACTTAGGGGCTGGGGGGGCTGAGGGATCCTTTCTGCTAGAGCCCCTTGTTTTAGAAACTTTTCCCTTAGAGGGGCCTTCACCAGAGTCCACCTCTTGGGGCCTCTTCCCCCTCGATTGAACCTGGCGGGAAAGGCGCTGTTTGGCTGCGTCCGCCATTTTGTGAATGCCACGTGGCGATAAGAAATTGCCTCCCGGAGCCCCAATAGCCACAGGGGATCCCCCCCGATACTTGCGCTTGCAGGTTCGTCTGCTGTAGCGTGGCCTCTGCGCAGGGGAATTGACCGACTGCTCGATTGTGCTCCGCGGCGCGGCTTGAAGCCTCGCGCCAAACAGCTGTTAGAGCGGGCGCCAGATAGCGAAACCGCCGCTCGCTGAAGGACAGAGCCGGAGCGCTGATTGCCTCCGGGAGATGAAAAACAAAGCCGAGGGAGGTTTCAAGTACCTCCGCTAGCACAGCCGTGCTAGCGGGAAGCGAGCGTAGCGAGGCAGAGCGAACTCGTGCGCACGCGAAACAAACTGCCAGCCGGCAACCAAACAAGGGGCAAACCAAAAGCAGTCCGAAGGCAATCCGTGGTCAAAAGTCCGTTTTTTCCTTTTTTTTTTTGAAGAGCACTGTAGACACGATCTGTCCTAGGCAGACCGAGCCGAAAAACTGGGGACGAGCAAGAGGGGGCGGAGTTTTGCTTTCCAGATGGCCCGGTCCAATAGGCTGCCACAGCTGACCACCCATGCATGACTGCCGTGACAGCCAATAGGAGAATCAGTTCTTACTTTCAGGATTGTTGGATAAAAAATGACTGGGTTTTTAACTGACCTCCACTGATTTCGTACCCAGTTCTACTATGCTCTTCCCAGCTCACAAAAAATAATAAGTTATGTAGGAGAAGTACAAATTTTACCCCTGAGGTAGATACCCTTCTCTATCTCAAAGGTGGCGCTGGCCCACTCAACTAAGATCAGAATTCAACATTTAAAGCAGTGCCATGTGTAACTATCAACTGGAATCCACTATCTTTGATTGAAACTTATAGCTGGAATATTAGATTGACTGTGCAGTTTATCAGGAGACACACTAACAGACACACTGTTTTTTTCCTAACTCATTTATTTTTGGGAATATGCTGAAATTCTTTTACATTAGCAACCCTAAAAGAAAAACTCCCAGAAAAATAACAAAAGCAATGAATGAATGAAACTTTTTTCAAATTGGCAATATAGAATCAATTATGGCAACTGAATACATTTTTTTCTGCTCTTTGCTAATACAAAAATAAGATATCAAATCTACAAACAAGAATCCACTTCAGCTTCAAGACTTTATTTTATATTGAATATTGCCTCTCTCTTCTGGTTTTATAAAGTACAGGATTTCTGTAATGCATTATTAGGTCTACTAGTTATTATAATTTTCATGAAAAATGATGAGATATTCTACTTTTACACATGCCATCAAATAGGGATATTACAGGTCTATCCTTTTATCAGTTTTAGATCTAGCAGCAAATTAGTTTACTTGATGACTTAAATATCTAGTTGGGGATGCAGAAATCAGTAGTACAGCAAATGTAACTTGAGATATTTATCTGAAAATTCTTTAAATCTCCAGATCTGAAATTCAAAGTTCAACCAGGAAGTAAACATGTTATATTCACCTTTCTTTCAATCAGAGATGCGTTAGTTTGATGTCTCTTTTAATTTTAACAGACATTGCACTGCCTTTTGAATTGCATGAGGAATTCAGTGAAATATTGCATGAGGAATAATGGAATATTAATTTGCATAATACCTTTATTCTATCCAATAATGACTTGACGTATTTTTCCTTTATAAAGAAATAGTTGAAAAAGCAGTTTGGGGAAATCAATTACTTCTTCCTCTTAGATCATTAAAAAAATCTCAAAATGTTTGCTAACATTGATTTAACAGTCCTCTTTTCACAAAAATACATTTGCATCATAATGACTTCAGAATTAAGAGGTCAAGCATGTATTTTATTGCTTTAAAACAGGAGTTTCCAACCTTGGCAACTTTAAGACTTATTGACTTCAACTCCCAGAATTCCCCAGCCAGGCATAACATCTCTTTATTAGATAAGCATATGCAGGCAGTTACCACAAGTAATTCATATTCAGATTATCATTCAATCATGTTTCCTAAATACTAAAATAATTATTAAAATAACTAAAATACTGGGAACAACCTATTCACCATTGCAACAATATATTTGTTACTTGCTGACTGCATTGAAGTAATCAATTATTCTGACGCTATTTTAGTAAATAAACCTTACGAGATAATTGGTGTTAGCAAGAGTTCAGTCAGCTGTTCTCAAGCCTTTTTCCCAAGCTCCTTATTTAGATGAAACCCCAAAATGGAATCTTCTATCAATAATAATGCCATCAAGGTAACAGTGGCATTTTTGCTTGCTTCTAATTTAGTATGCTAGAAAACAGACTACATATTAATCTGTAATCATGTTAAATTTATAAGACATAGTATAGTTGTGGTCTTATAAATTTATCATGAACTATGGTTACAGGTGATCCCACCAACCTACCATGTCAGCATTATTAAAACTGCAAAAGAAAACACTGTATATGGCAAACTATTTATATAACTTTTCATATGTGATTGCCAAGGTACAGATCTCAAGATGTGAGCACAGTGTGGGGGTAAGTGTAGAATTTTTATCTATTAAAAAAAGAGTGTATGGAGAAAAAACAGTGAGCTCTTCCTTCTTCCATAGCTCATGTCATTTTCTCTGTTCTGAGAAGAATGGATGGAACACCGGAAAAGCTAAAGTATTTAAAATGACCCTTAACATTTTTCTTCAAAGATTGTCGTTTGAAAACTGCTGCTGTAGGTTACACAGAATTTGTTCACAATATAATCTTGTAATATATAGGAAGATGCAGGAGATGTGAAGAGGTGCAGTGTCTTGTCCTACATAGTGAGCTATTGGGATTTTAAATCTTGTCTGTCCTGCACAGTGCTGTGGATTTTTGGATGCAAGTCTACTTCTGAGACTTCACAATGACCATGACAAACTAACCATGTACCTCCATCAGGTCAACCATGAACTAAAAGACAGAGTAACCTGACAAAGTGAGGAAAGCCCATGTTGCTTGCCAAGAGATGCTTGCTAAATAGGATGACTATTTAGTCATCCTGTTTATTTCCCAATTATTCAGTAGCAGCACTCCACTTTCCTGAACAAGGAAGGAAATTTGTTGTCATCATCATAATAGCAAAAAAATTAAAGAAATCATAATTAGGGGCAATTTTATACCACAGAAGAGAAACTTCACTTAATTAATCATACCTAAGTAGGAATTGCTAGAAATTCAAGCACCTTTTCAGTTCATTATTCAACAAACTCTTCAAGAACTAACTGAAAAGCCTTATCACAAAATACTTTAAGAGCAAAATCATAATCATCTCTTGGGAAGCCCCCACTGCCACTCTATCCCCAGCCCTCTATGGCTCTGAGGCCAAATATAAGGAAAATGGGAAAGATCATTATTCATTAGTTGGAATTATAGCTAATGGCCTATTATGTCCAGAAAGTTCATTAAAATCTGTACAGTAGTATGAAGGTTTCTATAAACCTGGCTTCCCCATTGACTTTGCTTGTAAAAAGATCACAAAAGGTGATCACATGACCTTGGGGGACACTACAACTCAAATACACGCCAGTTGCAAGCGGCCAAATTTTGATCATGTGACCTGGGGATGCTTCAACAGTTGTAAGTGTGAAAAATGGCCACAAGTCAGTTTTTTCAGTGTCATTGTAACTTTGAATGGTCACTAATTGAAAGGTTGTAAGTCAAGGACTATCTGTAATTAGGTTTGCATCCTTTATCTTTTAAACAGCTTTCTGGTTCCCATTGTGGAGACTAGATAGTCTTGTTAATATAATGCTTTCAGAAGGCATAGGTTTGGCATGTGGCATTGTCCAATTTTATTTCCTATATACAACTTAGGCGCTAGAGGCCCTGAAGGATTCATTCTCTCATAGTAATCTATAAATTTTACATTCAGATGTCCATATAACGTTAGCTGCCTATACGACTAACTATTGCAAACGGCATGAAAGACTCAAGAGACAAGCAAGGCATTTGGCAGTCATACTGAACTTCAGTGACACTTTGGAACTAAGTGTCAAAGCAAAGATATGATTCCCATTGCCAATTGCATTTATACAATAATCTGTAGCATGAAAAATCAACATTTTTCTTAATAAACTAAAATTCTTAGGACTTACATTAATTGCTAAGGAAACAATATTAAACATTAGTTCTGATTGAAAAGAATACTCAGTATAAGTTACTTATACAGGAAGTCCTGAACATATGACACAACTGAGCCCAAAATGTGTTGTTAAGTGAGACATTTGTTAAGTGTTGCCCCATTTTACGACCTTTCTTGCTTGTCAAGTGAATCACTGCAGTTATAAAGTTAACAACATGGTTGTAAAGTGAATCTTCCCCACTGACTTTGCATGTCAAAAGGTTGCAAAAAGGGGATCACATGAACTTGGTTATAAGTATGATCCAGGTGCCAAGCATCTGAATTTTGATCACGTGATCATGGGGATGCTACAAAGGTTGTAACTGAAAAATGGTCATAAGTCACTCTTTTCAGTGATGTTGTAACTTTGAATGGTCACTAAATGAACTGTTGTAAATCGAGGACTACCTGTATAACATGGAACTGCTTTGCTGCCTTTTTGTTGTTCTACCGAATTCTGCAACTTATGTGCAAATATATTCTCTCTTTAGAAAGGAAAAAATAATAAGTGAATTTGAATCTATGGGTTTACATTTGTTTAGAATTCTAAAAATTTTTAGAAATTTTAAATCTCCATTTTAGGGAGATTAGTTTTAAAAGAGTGAGCAATATTTATAGATATACATTTACACAACCCTAAATTGAACAAGAACTGCAAGATGGACAGCTATTTTTCTTTGTAGCAGCTTTCTTATGCAGCTGAAAACAAATACTGAAACTCTTCTAAGTGAGAAATTCTGATGCAACACAAAAGTTATTGCTAATAAAAAAAACTTTAGCTGCAAATTCCTTTTTACAAGATGGACCATACTTTTCATTGTTCCATGAACTATAGTCATGACTAAGTCAATATTGTAGTGTGGTTTTTGCAGTTGCTTTTTCCATAAGCTCATTTCTTTTTCAACAAAGGAAGATAAAAACCTAAATGTAACCAAAGCCGTTGTTCCATAAAACAAATGTGGAGTAGGCAAATTAATTACAGTTAACGACATAATCTAAAACACAACTGCTTTTAGAAAAATAAGATTACATAAAATTTACCCTTTTGTCAAAAATTGGAGTCAGACTATTTTTGGAGTATTTTTTTTTTAAAGACGGCACTAAATGGCATCTTTCAAAATATTTCCAAAAGGAACTGTTAGTTGTGGGTGGAGAGAATAATAGATGTAGGAGTGGTGACTGGATAGAGCTGAGGGTCTTTAACAGACTGGAGCTGGTCGAATGTGCCAGTGTGGATGAGGTAGCGTGGTATTTGGTGAAGCAGTGCCTTGGAAAGATATTGCAGATTTGGAAGAGAGCAAAAATGGCCATCAGGAAATTCAATTCATGGTGCTTCATCATGGTGGAATACAAGCTTCAGGTTCAAGAATTTGAAACTGGAGGAAAATTACTAGCAATTTCCCGTCCTGGATAATTCCTGTTGAACTGTGGCTGGGTGTCAGTGTAGCTTGATTTACTTCTACGCATTTTAGGAATGGGACAACAGGGTCAAGATATAATGCCCTAAATCTAGTGGGGGCTTCATGGGCTTAGCAACTGAAATGCTAGAGTTGTTTATAGCTCAGGTTGAGAATCCTGGTAACATTGGAATCCCTCTGAGAATTCTATCAATAGAATGACCCAAGGGCATGACACTGTCTTGTGGGCAGCAGAAGAGGTGAATTGGGTCAGCAGCTTGAGGGGGTCCTCCACTCATAGTGAGATGTCAGGGGCTATGGCAGGGTACATTAATAAGGTGTATCCTTGCAAGAGGAACATTTGGAGGGATTAGGATGACAGTAGAAAAATGGTGGGTGCATGGTTGTGTTCCATATGAGGTTTAGGTTTAGGTTTAATCAAACTTCTATACCGACCTTCTCCCGAAGGACTCAGGGCAGTGTACAGCTGATAATAAAAAACATCAATACAAAAGTTAAAACAATTCTAAAACTAATTAAAAATATGGCCAAGTATTAAAAACCCCGAAGCTAAAAGACCCATTAAAAATTCTTCATACCATCAGACCGGCTAGCCGAAATAATAAGGTCTTCAGGGCTCGGCGAAAGGCATGAAAGTCAGGGATCCTACATATATCTGGGGGCAATTCATTCCAAAGGGTGGGGGCCCACACAGAGAAGGCTCTCCCCCTGGGAGTCGCCAGTTGACATAATTTGACTGACGGCACCCTGAAGAGGCCCTCTCTGTGGGAGCGTACCGGCCGATGGGAGGCTATCGGTGGCAGCAAGCGGTCTTGTAAATAACCAGGTCCCAAGCCATGGAGCGCTTTAAAGGTGGTCACCAAGACCTTGAATCACATCCGGAAGATCACCAGGAGCCAGTGCAGCTCACGCAGGAGAGGTGTTACGTGGGTGCGAGGTGTCACCCCCATAATCACCTGCGTGGCCACATTCTGGACCAGTTGGAGCCGCTGAGTGCTCTTCAAGGGGAGCCCCATGTAGAGAGCATTGCAGTAGTCCAGACGGGAAGTGACGAGGGCATGCGTGACCATGCGCAGGGCGTCCCGATCCAGAAAGGGACACAACTGGTGGATCAGTGAACCTGATAAAAGGCCCCCCTGGCCACAGCTGTCATATGGTCTTCTAAAGACAGCCGTGTATCCAGGAGGACACCCAAGTTGCGAGCCCTCTCTGAGGGGGCCAAGATCTCACCCCCAATAGCCAGTGATGGAACCAGTTGGCTATACCGGGGTGCCGGGAACCACAGCCACTCAGTCTTGGAGGGGTTGAGTCTGAGCCTGTTTCTCCCCATCCAGATCCGCATGGCCTTCAGGCACCGGGACATTACATCAAGGGCATCACAGGAGTGGTCCGGGGTGGAAATGTACAGCTGCGTATTGTCAGCACTTCACCCCAAAACCATAGATGACCTCGCCCAGCGGCTTCACATAAATGTTGAACAGGAGGGGCAAAAGGATTGACCCCTGCGGCACCTCACAAGTGAGGCGTCTCGAGGTCGACCTCTGCCCCCCACCAACACAGACTGCATACGGTTGGAGAGGAAGGAGAACCACCGCATCACGGTGCCCCCCACTTCCAACCCCCCCAGCTGACGCAGCATGATACCATGGTCGATGGTATCAAAAGCCGCTGAGAGATCTACAAGAAACAGGACGGAGGAACATCCCCTGTCCCGAGCCCTCCAGAGATCATCAACCAATGCGACCAATGCCGTTTCCATGCTGTATCCCGGCCTGAAGCCTGACTGGTACAGATCTAGATAGATAGCTTCATCCAGGTACCAGGGAAGTTGTCGCACCACCACACTCTCAACAACCTTCACCACAAAGCGGAGGTTGGAGACCGGACGATAATTTGCTAATATAGCTGGGTCCAGGAAAGGCTTCTTGAGGAGGGGCCTCACCACCGCCTCTTTCAGGACGGCGGGGAAGACACTCTCACCCAAAGAAGCATTAATAATCCCCTGAAACCAGCCTCATGTAACCTCCCGGGAGGCCAGCACCAACCAGGAGGGACACAGATCCAATAAATATGTGGCAGCATTAAGCCTACCCAGAATCCTGTCCACATCCTCAGGAGCCACAGGGTCAAACTCCTCCCAAATAACACTCTCAAGATCCACCTCCATCATCCCATCTGAGCCAACCCAATCGGAGTCCAGGCCTTCTCGAATCTGAGCGATTTTATCATGCAGGTTTTGGACAAAATCCTCAGCCCTACCCTGCAAGGGATCCTCCCATGCTCCCACATGAAGTATGGAGCGGGTCACCCTGAACAGGGTGGCTGGGCGGTTCTCTGCAGATGCAATAAGAGCGGAAAAATAGTTTTTGCCACTCTTTTCGCCACAAGGTAAGTCTTGATATAAGACTTCACCTGTGTCAGTCAGATTCGAAGCGGCTGGCCCTCCAATTGCTCTCTAGGCGTCTTTTCTGGTGCTTCATCTCTCTCAGCTCCTCGAAGAACCAGGGAGCTAATCGAGAGCGGCACCGGGTCAGAGGTCACAAAGGCATGATGCGGTCCAAAGCTCCAGTGGCTGCCCTCTCCCAAGCGGCCACCAATTCTTCGGCTGAGTCATGAGCCAGAGTCTCTGGGAATGGCCCAAGCTCCATCAGGAACCTCTCCGGGTCCATCAGTTGCCTGGGACAGAACCACCTGAGCGGTTCCGTCTCCCTGCGGTGAGGGGAAGTGGCTCGAAAGTCTAACTGAAGGTGCAAATGATCCGTCCATGACAAGGGATTGATGACTAAGTCCTCTATTTCTAGATCATTCAACCACTGACCAGAGACAAAAATCAAGTCCAGAGTATGTCCCCCCATGTGAGTGGGGCCTTGAACTAACCGGGTCAGGTCTATGGCCGCCATGGAAGCCATGGAAGCCATGAACTCCCGGGCCACCTCTGACGTTTCACTGATAGATGGCAGGTTGAAATCCCCCATGACCATAAGTCTGGGAGTATCCACCCCCCCCCCGGCTATTACATTGAGCAGCTCAGGCAGGGCTGCCGCTATGTGGCAGGGAGCCAAGTATGCAGTCAGCCAACCCATCTGCACCCCATGGCCCCACTTCACAAGGAGAGACTCACATCCAGCTATCTGAGCTGCCATATTCCTGGTGGCCTGTAGGTTCTGAAACTATGTAGAAAGTAGCCAAAAATATTTGATATGGGGGGGGGGATTTCAGATAAGGGGGAAGCGTATCCTGATTTTGGTAGGATAGGATAGGCAACTGTAGGTATGCCAATACAGTGAAGGAGCGGCCAACTATCTGTTTTTACTTCTGGCCTAGTGGCTTAACACCTGAGTAGCAGGGTTGGTGGTATATTGATCTCAAAATACTAGTTTTCTGCTAGTTATTAAAACTAAAAGTATTTTGTATTGTATTTTGGAGGCTGAAGTGACACCATCCGTTTATTGATTGACATGGAATTGGAACCATTTTTGGTTTTGTTATAAATAAATGTATGCTTTTAAGTTAATCACGAAGAATACAAAATTAGCATTTTTTTTACAATCTAAACTGCTTGTCTTTGTAACTTATCAAGACTATTCTGCTGCAGCTCAGAGCAAAACTATACTTGAAAAGTTTCCAATTCCATCATATTACAACTGGATCTACTTATTAGAAGTTACAGAAAGGAACATGACACATTAGGGAGCTGCAAATTCTATTACTAGATTTAAAAGAGGATAACCTGGAAAACAAAATAACTACCTTCAGAGGGCTATTTATATCAGGCTGAAACAGAAAGCCTTGTCAGACAAATGTCCAATATTAACACATTTACTATACACATGTCAGAAAAATTCTCTCAGGACCTAAACATAAGTGAATTGTTTCAATTTTCATTTGTTTCTTAGCCTTTTGGCTAAGGTTGTGTAGCATTTGCAAGTATCATACCGACACCTCTCATAAGCAATTTTCCTGATCAAATTCTTAAAGATACTAGTCCATTCAATCCCCACAGAAATTATTTGTAAGAATTGCAATTCTTTTTCAAACCTGAGCCCCAGATATTCTTCTATGTACACCTTTTTTGTTCAATTGGGTCTTGACAATTTCAGGAATTTTAAGGGCAGTTTGCTATCAATAAACATACAAAAAATTGTAAAGTAATTTATTGTTCCAAATGCAGACATACAATATCCATAGCCACATTCGTTGTGAGTATGATAAAGTGTTCCTTTTGGTAAAATAGCCAAAGAAAAGAATTTGAGTTCCGAACTAAGTATCGAACTTAAGAAACAAACAAACAAACAAAAAACACCCTCAAAAATTCTGTTGCTGGAATCTCATCCACATCTTTTGTAACTTGCTACAATATTTACATTGTTTCTTTCTTTCATACAGGACTCTAGAGTCTGTTCAATATACTACTATATACTCAAAATACTCAAGTAGGTTGCTTATTCATGGAGATTCTCAATCATCCATGTCATGGTTATCCCAGAGGTGCTTTTCCAAAAGGTAACTGGACTTTCTTGGGTTTTTTTCTTTGAAAACATTTTGCTTCTCATCTAAGAAGCTTCTTCACTTCTGATTGAGTGGTAGAGAATGGAAGAATTTACTTTCTTTGCAGCCTCAGAGTGCTAACAACCAAATGATTGCAAAAAATATAAATCCTTCCATTCCCCGCCAGTCAGTTTAGAACTGAAGAAGCTTCTTGGATGAGTTTTTTTTTTTAAAAAAAGAAGACCAAAGAAAGTCCACTTGCTTTTTGGAAAAGCACCCTTGGGACACTCTAGTAGGGTGTTCAGACTATATAATGAGCTCTGAACCCCTATTTTAGTTACTAATAAAAGAAGATACAAATTTTCAGGCTACTTTCTTTAAAAAGTTTTCCATTTGCCTCAATCTGCTCAATCCCAACAATCTGCTTGTTGAAAATTCAAAAAGTGGTGTGTGCCAGGTATCAGGTGACTTAGTTATATGTTAGAAGAAAACTAGAGAAAAAGTTAATATATAAAGTCAGACTGCATTTAGCTATTTTAAATAATACGTTGAACAAGACTAAATTAGGCACTTCAAATTCCTGTTCTGCTCATGTAAATTGTAATCTTTTTAAAAAAATTATCCTGCTTTTCCTTTATTATAAAAAATAATATAGAAAATATTATAGAGAATATTGGAGAACATACCTAATACTTCTGCCTATTCTTATTTTCCCCACAACAAAAGCCCTGTGAGGTGGGTTAGGCTAAGAGTGTGACTGGCCCAAAGTCACTCAGCTGGCTTTTATGCCTAAAACGGAACTAAACCTAGTTTCCTGATTTCTAGGCCAGCATCTTAACCACTGCACCAAACTAGTTCTCTCATTTGGCTTGAATTATTTTAAATATTTAATCTCGGGTTTTTTTAACAATGAGAAAACAAAATGCAACAAGATGTTTCAGCCTATAAAAATGATGCATTTTAACAAGGAATTCCATTAGCAGAGGATGGCAAGATGATAGCTATCGTTTGTAAACTAGTCTACAACTTTTCTAAACTAAAAGCCTTAAACAAAAGTCTTCAGGGCAGTGGAGACTATTGATTGTGGAATAAATAGAGTATCAGGGGCCCCATCAGTGTGTGATGGCCTGAATGTCTTATCTGCTGCTCACAAAATGTCAATTTGGTAAGTCACAATTGACTTACAGATATGTCCAGTGTATGATTTGCCTACACCAAAGCCACAGTCTTTGATATATTCTTCTTTCTGTTCAAGAAGATTCTGCTCAATTTACCAAGTTATTCCAATCATTTGCTAATTGGATTTTCAGAAGGGAATAGAGGGAGGGAAGGACCATTTCCTAACTTCGTGAAAGATCCAATTCACCTTAATCATGAAGGTAGGGCTTTTCTACTTTGCTGTCCTTGGAAGATTCCAGGTTGGTCCCAAATCAATCACTTTTCTTGCATTAAAGCTGCCATGACATGTTTGATTACCACTTAGAAGGATACTTAATCTGAACCATATTCCAAAGAGAAATTGACAGTCTGGGATTACATCAGTTTCAAAACTGTAAATATCTCCCTTTTTTTAGAACTCGTGGGAAAAATGTACCCTACATCAGCTTATAATTAATTCATCTTTTAAAACATTTGTGATGCAGCAAGATGAATTCGTCTGAATAAAATTGCAGGATGGCAATATACACATTAAAACATATTCTGACACTAATGGTTAGCAGCTCCTGAATTACTATTATTACCAGAGTGTTTGGGAAGACTGTAAACCCATGTATTTTTTAAAACAGATCACAGAAGAACATTATGAAGATAGATACTGGTAATTTGCAAGAAAAACAGGATGAAGCAGAATACCCTATTTTAACTAAGAAGCGGTTTAACATTTTAAATATGTCTCTGGAAAATGTTTAATAAGGCTGGATATAAATTTTACAGAATGAAAGAATAAAATAGTAAAAAACACACTGAAGTATAAGTTTTGGGCATGCTCTATTCATTTAGTTTTATATCTATATATCTATATAATTTTTATTTTTATTAATTGAAGTGCCCAATAGCTGAAGCTATTTTTTACCATGAAATACACTAAAATACAATCTGAATGAAGATATAGAATTAAATAAAAACTTCATGTAAACTATAAAACACAATTGCATATAAACTAGACAGCAAGACAATGATTCAAAATCTAAAATAATACAAATTAAAATACAATTAAGAGACCATTAAACATGTCATAAAATAGAAAGGTATTGTGCTATAACAAATCACAAGCATACACATTAACTAAAAGTGGAAGCATTAATAGATCAGAATGAAACTGGTCTGTTCTTGTGGAGGTGATGAATACATGACTGGAAGTAAACATCTATGTTTAATTATAAAAGGGCTAATATAGATATCAGAGAATACAAATTGGTATCATCTAGATTACGGTATGTGTATACTAAATGTCTTTTCTGAATACTGTATGTAGTTTAAATACAAGTTTATTAAGATACACATATGGCAAAGAGATTAACATAAATCTAAAAGAATGATTGGTCTCATCGTTTGTGCTGTAAGATTGAGAGAATTAGCGAAGGATACAAAAGCAATGAAAGGCTCTGAATGTCAGATGGATCATCAAATGATTGAGGCCCAGAGATGCTGTTTTTCAGGGGCAGTACCAGTTATTTGGAAAAGCCTTTCACTGGACATATTGCATATTACTGATTGCCTTTCAGGAGATGCTACAAACCAAGCAAGCTCTTCTGCAGACCATCTGGCAATCCAACAGTTGTTCAACATTTGTTTGATTACTGCTGCTAAGTCATTTTTATACTGTATTTTTATCTCTATTATTTTTATCATCTTTTTTACTGCATTTTGTTGCCATGATGAGGTCAGAGTATATGGATAAGAAAAGAAAGGTTTATAAGAGAATGATTGCTGCAAAAAATAAAAATGAAAGATGTTGTATAATGTTGTAATCAATGTGTAGACAAGTCCCTGTCCCCACTTTTACTGTCAAAGCTGCCAGCTCAGACATTCAAATCAGCCCCATCTTTGTCACAAGCACAAACATACAGGGTATGGCATATATGGAGATGCCCCTCCCCCAAACCTAATCCTTTTTATAAATTAGGGGGAAAAGTATCCTTTTAGAAACTGAGCGTAGATTGCTGGACAAAAGGCTGGAAACAAGTGAGATTTACTATCTTCCCCAGCCTCAGATTTAAGAATTTGCAGGAAGCAGGATTACTGAAGAATAACATATGTTTCAAGGCTAATCTATTCTCTAGAGGAATAGAGGAAAATTAACTAAGGACAGCAGTCTTTAGTTTATTTCCTGCTAGCTGATCCTTTGTGATTTTTGATATTTATGTTTTTTTATACATGCTTAATACATTATTTTACCCACTTCTTCACATCAGAGCTGGTTCTATATTAGAAGCAGATCCTTATGATTCACTTTGAATCATACATTGTTCTATGGGAGTTTCTTTTAAGATGCTTTGAGCATCCCTGTATTTTCTTCTCCAACAAGAACGGTTTGGAACGGGCTATTTGAAAAGGAATTTCTACATTCTCTTTTTCTGTCCTCTGAGAAGATAAGCAGTAACTACTAAGCAGTTATTACAAAGCAGGAAGAATGGGCCAGATTGTGTAAATCCAGAGGGTTTTTGAGAGGAAAGAGTTCCAATGTTTAGACTCAGCCCTGCCACTACAAATGTATATACAGAAAAAAAGCTGCAAATAATCCTGTTCTGTCATCAGAGAATAAGAGGGAGGTTTTTAAAAGAAGCAGAGAAAATACAGAGCAGTTTTGAAAGCAGTAAATGTAGGTTAAAAATGTTAACATCTAAGAAAAAATATGAAAAGGGATAAATACTGTGAAATTATTTAAAAAATGGTAAGGTTGCAGATGTAGGTTACATGCCTGGAAAAATGTAAACGTACAGATTTAGTTTTTTCATGGAGTGTTGTGTAATTTATTTAACGTGTGAGAATATGTCTGTGCCCAATGATTGGAAAAATTCCACTGTTCTTCCAATTAAAAGAAAAATAGTGTAATGTCAAAAAAAGAGTAAATGTGAAAACTAGAGATGGATTAACTTCAAATATAACTGGAAAGATGTGGGTAGAATTCTGATTCTGATCACAAGCAAAATTTGGAATTCCTGTCAGGGTAGTGTGTATTACACATTATATATTTGTTCTTTGATCGCTAAGAAGAGGGAACATTTATTGCACATTTGTTGATTTAAAGACAGTGCATGATGCTAGAAGTGTGTTGGTTGCTTGGGAACGTAAATGTATCTTTATAATTTTTGAATTGTTAGCCAAGAACCTAAATAACCCTCAGTTAGACTGTATGATGCAATGTGGAGTATGGACTTATATGTATTTAAAACCAAGCTAATTGTATTTGACAGGGGAATCAGAATGAACAATTCCAAGTTATAACTTAATGGTAAAAAAACCAGGGCAAATAGAATGAACTTGTAGGAATAAAATACAAAAGGTATGTATATGGGATCACAAATTAACATAGTCTATATACAAAAATAAGCAATTAACATTGCCTCATTATTTGTTTACTATTTCTTACTTCTTTTCTGCAATTTGCACAATGGTTTTCCCAAAAGAGAATAAAATGAGCATGTATGAACAAGAGAGTACTCAGTTATATACTGTTACAACCAATGTCTAGTACTTGTTATTAGGGAGCGCGGGAGGACCCCTTGGAGGTTAGAGCCAATGACTTTGTACAGTATCTGCATGACAAAATCACTCAGATTCGGAAAGACCTGGACTCCGACTGGGTAGTTTCAGGGGGGATGACTGAGGCAGGTCTTGAGAACGTTATCTGGAATGAGTTTAATCCTGGTACTCCTGATGACGTGGACAGGATTCTGGGTAGACTGAATGCGACACATGTTTGTTGGACCCGTGTCCCTCCTGGTTAGAGCTGGCTTCCAAGGAGGTGACGCGAGGCTGGCTCCAGGGGATTATAAATGCTTCATTGACTTCCCCATTGCCTTGAAAGAGGCGGTGGTGAGGTCTCTCCTCAAGAAGGCTTCCCTGGACCTAATTGTCTAATTATCATCCTGTCTCCAACCTTCACTTTGTGGCAAAGGTTGTTGAGAGTATGGTTGCACGACAGCTCCCCCAGCACCTGGATGAAACGGCGTATCTGGATCCGTTCCAGTCGGGCTTCAGGCCTGGGTACAGCAAGGAAATGACACTGGTCACATTGGTTGATGATCTCTGGAGGGCTCGGGACAGGGGTTGCTCCTCTGTCCTGGTCCTATTAGACCTCTCAGCGGCTTTTGATACCATCGACCATGGTATCATGCTGCACCGATTGGAAGAGTTAGGGATAGGGGGCACTGTGTTGCGGTGGTTCTCCTCCTTTCTCTCCAACCGGTTGTAGTCTGTGTTGGCAGGGGGGCAGAAGTCGACCTCGAGGCGCCTCATATGTGGGGTGTCACAAAGGTCGGTCCTCTCGCCCCTTTTGTTCAACATTTATGTAAAGCCGCTGGGCGAGATCATCCTTGGTTTCGGGGTGAAGTACTATCAGTACGCTGATGACACTCAGCTGTACATCTCCCCCCCGGACCACCCGAACGATGCCCCTGAAGTGATGTCCCGGTGCCTGGAGGCCGTGCGGATCTGGAGGGGGAGAAACGGCTCAGGCTCAACCCATCCAAGACCGAGTGGCTGTGGTTTTTGACATCCCGATATAGTCAGTTGGCGCCATCACTGACTATTGGGAGCGAATCGTTGGCCCCCACGGAGATGGCTCGCAACTTGGGCATCCTCCTGGATTCATGGCTGTCTTTAGAAGAGCATTTGACGGCTGTGACCAGGAGGATTTTTCATCAGGTTTGCCTGATTTGCCAGTTGCGTCCCTTTCTGGATCAGGACTCTTTAAACACGGTCAATCATGCCCTCGTCACTTCCTGCCTGGACTACTGCAACGCTCTCTACATGGGGCTCCCTTGAGGAGCACCCGGAGATTCCAACTGGTGCAGAGTGCGGCCATGCAGGTGCTTATGGGAGCGACATGGCGCTCCCATGTAACACCTCTCCTGCGCGAGCTGCACTGGCTCCCAGTGGTCTTCCGGGTGCGTTTCAAGGTTTTGGTTACCACCTTTAGAGCGCTCGATGGCTTAGGACCTGGTTATCTATGGGACCGCCTACTGTCACCAACGGCCTCCCACCGGCCGGTACGCTCTCAGAGAGGGGCTCCTTCAGGTGCCGTCAGCCAAACAATATCGACAGGCGGCCCACAGGGAGAGAGCCTTCTCTGTGGGGGCACCTACTATCTGGAATGAGTTCCCCCCGGAGATACGAAGGATCCCGAATCTGCGCACATTCCGCCACGCTCTCAAGACCTTTTTATTCCATCAGGCTGGCCTGGCCTAACCCTTTTCCCTTTTTTCCCTTTTAAAATCTAAATTTTAATTTGTTCTTAGTTACTGGGGTGTTTTAAATTGTCTTGGGCCAAAATTGTTTAATTCGATTTTATTCTGTTTTTTAAATTTTTGTATTTATGTGTTTTATCTTGTGGCTGTTCACCGCCCTGAGTCCTTCGGGAGTAGAGCAGTATATAAATCAAATCAAATAAAAATAAAATAAATAAAATTAACATTCACTAAGTGTATATATGAAAACTTTCACTAAAAAAACCTGATTTATTACAGCTTCCCATCACAAATAATATACAGAATTGAAACATTAGAAATTACATCAGTATACAAGATGACTGTTTCTACCTGAAAGATATATTTGAAACAAGGCCAAATCTTTGCTGGTTCATAAAAATTAGGTTTCTGCACCTATAACCTAATATAACTTGTGCTGTGAGGAAAAAAACCAATTAGAAATAAATAGTAAATAAAACAATTAAACAATACAAATCAGAGCTAATACACTAATAGCTTAAGAATACGCATTATTAAAATATAAATCCATGTGTTCTGTTTCTAAACATTATAGCACAGATTATTAACTCAACCCTAATTCAGCTTTAAGGACACTGGAAATAGTAATTTGAACCAAATGTCTGGTCTAGCAGAGCCAAAAATCTTTTTTCCACAGGATGAATAGTGTAACAATTTACAGCTGGAAGTAGTGCACATAGCCAACTTAGCAATTTGTTCCTAGCCATTGGAATTCAGGGACCTGAATACAACTTCAGATCTATACTTCAAATGAGCTACAGTTCTGTAAGATACATCAGTATCTTACTGTAAGATTCTGCAAGATAAACCTAGTATGTAGAAAGACCTCTTGTGCATTTGAAAATCAGTCAGCTATGTCTACCGTTGAAAGAAAAATGTCCTTACTAATATGCAAGAAAAAAAGGGGGGGAGGCACATTTTTGGACATAAAGCCAGTTGTAACCTATTCCATTGCAGCCTCTTTGAAAGATGGCTGCAAAAAACTTAAGAGGGGAACCAGTTCATGCCAATTTGGGAAGAAGTGGGAGCAACCAAATCATAAACTCAGCCCTAGGATGTTTCTGAAGTTTTGGAATCAATAATTGATTTCAATCTAGCCATTTTAGCTGGACATTATTCAATAGGACTGGTCAATAAGAATGTCAATGATTCAGATCAAAGCACTTCCAGGAAAGTTGAAACAATCCACTTTAAACTCAAAATGCTGCAAACACATCTTCCACATATTCAAAAAAGCCTTAACAGACTCTTAGTCATTGTTTGAATCTAATTCAAAGTGCTAGTTTTGATCTTTAAAACCTGTCCAAATGTCATGTTAACTCAAACATACATAGTGAACCTTGAATCTTGACATATTATCAGTAGCATCCAAGAGAGGGCAGGGAAATGAAAAATACATGATAGCCTTATCAAGGAAAAAAAGTCACTAGCAATTTTCATTTGCAGAACCTGCATAAAATAAAATAAATGTTTTTGCAGATAGAGATACTTCTCATACAATCTGTAATTAATATTAACAGGCAGATATAGATGTCAGTTTCTGATAAGATTTATTGTTCCTAAAAAAAATTTTTCTTAAAAAAAGGTGGGTGGTGGTGGTGGTAAAGGCTTCCTGTCTAGTTGTGTCTGACTCCAGGGAGCAAGTGCTCACCTCCGTTTCTTGACTAAGGGAGCCAGCGTTGTCTGAAGACATTTTCCAGGTTCATGTGGCCAGTGTGGCTATATGCCAAAAGTGCACGGAACACTGCTACCTCCCTACCAAAGTGGTACCTATTAATCTAATAGAAGTAGTAGTTCTTAAAATGATACTGATTTCTCAGGAAGACGGAATTCTACCTAGAGAGAGGTGCAATTCCTCAAATGAGGCATAGGGAATAGTCAACTCTCTGCCATAGCAGGTTTTGCAGTTGTTAGTATTGGCGGTTCTGAAGCAAAACTAGACTTTTCATGTCTGCCATTAGTTTAAATTCCTAACACTAGAAAGTTGCATGTTTTTCAAATGTTGAAGACATTCCTTCTTTGATTTGAGAAAGGGATGAAGGATTATATTTTAGAAAAGTAATCTTATATCTATTTAGGAAGATGTGAACAGAATTTCTCTTCTTTACAGACACATAAGAGAACAATTAGAGAAAACTTCCTGACTTTGATTAATGTCTTAACACTGACTAAATTCCCATATTTGATAACAACATATTATATATACCTTTTTCTTAGTTATACTACCTCTATATTAAAGCTTACCTTTTTGGTTTTGCTTCTTAGACATAATAGCTTGTCTTATTTAATGTCTGATTACACAGCAAAGAATATGGTTCCTCAAGTATGAAAGTAGCAGATGTGATTCAAGTACTGCTTTGCATCCAGGCAGGAAATGGCAAATATCTGCTCAGAGACAGCAACCTCCCCAGCTCCCAAGGCAACTGGAGAATTGTCAAAATCCTGCTAGCTGAAGACTGTAGATTCTTTCTTTTAGCACCAATCTTCTGTCAGGAAGCACCCACACAGCAGTTCATGTTGCTGTTTTTCAGATTCTGAAAATGAAAATGTATAGGGGGAATTTAATTTACCACTTCTATTTGTTTTAACAAAGAAAAACTAGGGTAGAGAATTATGTGGGATAAATAAGTTGTATTCAGTATGCAAGAGCATTCGCCAAAATGGAGTGATTTTCACCAAACTGAATGTTTCTTCACTAAAATGCAAAACAAAGAGCAGGGGAAACTTATCGAGGCCAGTGTAACATCTGGCAGACTTTGCCCTCTATTTAAACAGCTAGTATTCTGAAACTGAAAATGTATTTTACATTTACACAATATAAACTTTTTCAGAACACTGAGAAGGTTTGACTCACAAGCAGAATCATTGCAAAGATAGTATAAAAGTGATATTTATGAGTGCATACAGCACTAAATAATTTATGAAATGCTGTAGTTCCTAAGATACTGTAGTTCTCTTTTTTAAAAAAAAGTTACATGTATGCCACAGGGGAAAAAAATCACAAAAATAGTTGCTATTACTACCAGGATAGAAGAAAATAAACTAAGTTATAAATTGTTAGATGCTAGCCTTATATTTTTTTTCTTTGTCTCCATAAATGTCCTTAAAATTTCAGTATAAAAACCACTTTTAAAATACATAAATTGAAGAACAGAAATAGTCACATAAGAATAGTATTTTACTATATTCAAACTTTAAACGCTCAGATATTAATTTTCATTTTTTTAGTTCTAAGCTTTTAGCATATTGTATTATAGATAATAGCAGTTTTGCTTAATTCTAATAATGATGTTTTTATCTTTTAATATCCTTAGGGTATTTTATGTAAAAAATCATTGCATTTCTACCGGCACTTTTTTAAAAAGATAATTTACTTCTTATTCAAAATCAAGAATAAACATAAGGCAAGCAAAGATTCATGAAACTATTTCCTAAAAGCTTGCATAGACCTCAGAGCCAACAACAATGTAAATTCAAGTCTGAAACTCCCACATATTACTCATTTAGTCTGGTGAGTACCGTATTTTTCGGAGTATAAGACCCACTTTTTTCCCCCATAAAAAGAGGGTGAAAACCTGTGTGCGTCTTATACTCCAAATGTAGCCCCGCCCAGCCTCTCAAACAGAGATTTCAGAGGCTGAAAAAAGCCTCTGAAAGAAGCTTCAGAAAAAAAGCCTCAGAAATGAAATTTCAGAGGCTTTTTTTTCTGAAGCTCTGTTTCAGAGGCTTTCGGAGGCTGATTTTTTCCCCTGAAACAGAGTTTCAATAGTTTCAGAGGCAGAAAAAAAGGCCTCTGAAACAGAAGTTTCTGGGAGGTTGGTCCACCCGCCAATCAGCTTTTTTCTTATTTTCTTCCCCAAACACTTAGGTGAGTCTTATACTCCGAAAAATACAGTACTTATAATTCTAAAACCTCTGTTAGCTATACACTCCAACATCAGTAAGGAAACTAAAAATATTATTTCAAAATGCTAAAAGTTCAGTTTTTGTTCAAGATATACCTTCCTGTTCTCTACTTGACAACCAACATTCCCAGAAGAAGGTAATTTCACTTCTTTTAGAATTCAGTGTTTATTACACATTTTAAGCAGGCCTCAAGAATTGCAACCTTCAAGTTACATATTGTCCCCCAAGCGATGCAACTTAAGAAAACAGCTATACACTGTCCTGTTGTTGTTTTTTCATTTAAAAACAGATATACTCTAAAGTACTTTTGACAATGTTAACACACCTAGAAAAGGGAGGGGAAATCACTCCAAATAATGAAAAAACTATCACATCTAATTGCATTCCATCAGTAATATCGTCATATTACCATATCATGCACAAGACCCCCTCAGAGTCTAGGAAAAAATAAATGAAGATCACAGCTGCACAAAGAATGCAAATAAGAGAACAATGTTAACAATACTGCAATTAAAAATTATATACTGGCTATTAAGAAAAGTGTTTATTTCAATGTCTTTCTTTTGCTTCCCACATACAAAAATAGTTCAGTGAAAGAAAAAAATTGGCCGGAAGAAATACACAACCCTAAAAATTTCAAGCGCTTAAACACTGCCATATCCACCCATCTTGTAACCCATTCAAGTTTTTTCCTTCAAAAAGAATACTTCAGGAACATACATTATTTAACTAAGCTATTCCATTTTGTTCCCTGAATGGGTTATTCTATATGAAATATTTTCTGTGATTAGAGAATAATGAAAGTCACAGGCACCATCTGAATGAATCAGTCACTCATGACCGGGTCATCTACCATTTGGACTATTGCAATGCATTCTATATGCGCTTTTCAAAGCTACCCTTGAAAAGTTACCTGGAAGCTTACAGAATGTGGTTGTATGGGCAATTTTGAGTACCCAAAGAATGGTACATGTAACACTACTCCTGCACTGGTTTGCTTCCAGGTCCAATTCAAGATGTTGGTTTTGACTTTTAAGCCCTACATGGCATGGGGTCAGGTTATCTATAGAACTGTCTTCATCTTGTTACATCAGTTCACCCCACTGGTCAGGTACAGAAGGAATGTTTGGACGATATCCGTTAAAAGAATTCTGATTGGCGGGGTCCAGGAAGAGACCCTTCTGTGCCATTGCCCCTGCCCTGTAGAATAGCAATAGCATTTAGACTTATATACTGCTTCACGATGCTTTATAGCCCTCTCTAAGCATTTTACAGAGTCAGCATATTGCCCCCACAAACAGGGTCCTCATTTTACCGACCTCGGAAGTCTGAAAGGCTGAGTTAACCGTGAGCCTGGTGAAATTCTATCTGCCAAACTGTTGGCAGCCTGTGATCAGCAGAAATAGCTTGCAGGACTGCATTCCAACCACTGCACCAGGCTGGCTCTTCCTCCAGAGGTGAAGCAAGCCCCATTCTCTTGGGTTTCTGCGTAGGCATGAAATCATGAATATGCAAGTTTACTTGGGGTGGACAGAGGGACATGTAGTTGGTTAGCGCTCTGAAAGCCCTTTCCCCTGCTTTTTAATTTTTAACACAGATTGCCTTTTAAATTTTATATACTGTTTTTATGTTTTTAATATTTATTTGCACATACAGTGGGGCAAAAAACCACTGGAACCTGTGTAGCGTAGAGGGCTAATGCCTCCTACTAAAGGCAGCAATTAACACCAGCTGCCTGTAATTTCTCTGAGTTCAATCCTAGCCAGGCTCAAGGTCGACTCAGCCTTCCATCCTTTCTAAGGTGGGTAAATTGAGGACCCAGTTTGTGGGGGCAATAAGCTGACTTTGTATAAATATAAATATACAAAAGTATGAAGGCTATTGCTTAACGCATTTTAAGCCGCCCTGAGTCTCCGGAGAAGGGCGGCATATAAATCAAATTTTAAAAAAAAAAGTATTTAGTCAGCCAGCAATTGTGCAAGTGCTCCCACTTAAAAAGATGAGAGAAGTCTGTAGTTGTCATCATAGGTAGACCTCAACTATGAGAGACAAAATGAGAAAACAAATCCAGACAATCACACGGTCTGATTTGGAAAGAATTTATTTGCAAATTATGGTGGAAAATAAGTATTTGGTCACCTACAAACAAGCAAGATTTCTGGCTCTCACAGACCTGTAACTTTTTCTTTAAGAGGCTCCTCTGTCCTCCACTCATTACCTGTATTAATGGCACCTGTTTGAACTTGTTATCAGTATAAAAGACACTTGTCCACAACCTCAAACAGACACATTCCAAACTCCACTATGGTGAAGACCAAAGAGCTTTCAAAGGACACCAGAAACAAAATTGTACCAGGCTGGGAAGACTGAATCTGCAATAGGCAAGCAGCTTGGTGAGAAGAAATCAACTGAGGGAGCAATAATTAGAAAATGGAAGACATACAAGACCGCTGATAATCTCCCTCGATCTGGGGCTCCACGCAAGCTCTCACTCCATGGGGTCATAACGATCACAAGAACAGTGGGTAAAAATCCCAGAATCATTCGGGGGGACCTAGTGAATGACCTACAGAGAGCTGGGACCAACATAACAAAAGCTACCATCAGTAACACACTACACAGCCAGGGACTCATATCCTGCAGTGCCACATATGTCCCCCTGCTTAAGCCAGTACATGTCCAGGCCCGTCTGAAGTTTGCTAGAGAGCATTTGGATGATCCAGAAGAGGATTGGGAGAATGTCATATGGTCAGATGAAACCAAAGTAGAACTGTTTGGTAGAAACACAACTCGTCATGTTTGGAGGAGAGAGAATGCTGAGTTGCATCCAAAGAACACCATACCTACTGTGAAGCATGGGGGTGGCAACATCATGCTTTGGGGCTGTTTCTCTGCAAAGGGACCAGGACAACTGATCCGTGTACAGGAAAGAATGAATGGAGCCATGTATCGTGAGATTTTGAGTGCAAACCTCCTTCCATCAGCAAGGGCACTGAAGATGAAACATGGCTGGGTCTTTCAGCATGACAATGATCCCAAACACACCGCCCAGGCAACGAAGGAGTGGCTTTGTAAGAAGCATTTCAAGGTCCTGGAGTGGCTTAGCCAGTCTTCAGATCTCAACCCCATAGAAAACTTTTGGAGGGAGTTGAAAGTCCGTGTTGCCCAGCGAGAGCCCCAAAACATCACTCCTCTAGAGGAGATCTGCATGGAGGAATGGGCCAACATACAGCAACAGTGTGTGCCAACCTTGTGAAGACTTACAGAAAACATTTGACCTCTGTCATTGCCAACAAAGGATATATAACGAAGTATTGAGATGAACTTTTGATATTGATCAAATACTTATTTTCCACCATAATTTGCAAATAAATTCTTTCCAAATCAGACGATGTGAATGTCTGGATTTGTTTTCTCATTTTGTCTCTCATAGTTGAGGTCTACCTATGATGTCAATTGCAGGCCTCTCTCATCTTTTTAAGTGAGAGAACTTGTCATAATTGGTGGCTGACTAAATACTTTTTTGCCCCACTGTAGTCCAGAGATCCTCTGTAAGGGAGACAGGCACTTTAAAAATGTTAGAAATAAATAAAATTGTAAGAGTCATGGTGGCACAGTGGTTAGAATGCAGCACTGTAGGCTAATTCTGCTAGCAGTTCAGCCATTTGAGTCTCACCAGGCTCAAGGTTGACTCAGCCTTCCATCCTTCCAAGGTTGGTAAAATGAGGACCCAGATTGTTGGGGGCAATGTGCTCACTTTGTAAAGGACTCTGAAGTGGCATATAAATCTAAGTGCTATTGCTATTGTTAAGTCAAGGAAATCAATTATGTAGGAATGTAACAGAATCAGGTATATAGTTGGTACATTTTATATATCCATCGAATGTTTTAAAAACTAAACAGTATACTGTCAAATCTATCTCTGCTGTACCACTGCACAAATCTTTAGTATTTGTCTATATACCAAATGGCAACTTTGGACTGTAGCCCAAGATGACTAGCTTCCAGTTTTTTTACACAGAATTATGCTTTTTAAAATAGTGGCCAGATCAGTTATTCCAGCTATACAAAGAGCTGTTGTTATAGTTGTTTCCCCCAAGACAAAATAATTGCTGTGAAAATAAGCATGTTGATCCTTGCTCATGAATAACTGTCCCAAAATCAACTAGCAACTCTAGAAGCATTACATAAAAGCAAGGGCTGTTTTATGAAACTATTTTTCTAAAAGGCAATAATCTGTTCAGCCAGAAGCCAAGCATACTAATAGAAAACTAACCACGTTTATGGACTGCAAGACATAACACTTTTAAATTCTCAGAACTGTAACAAACTGTTACTTATAAACTGAATTAGACCTGGGTACTTAGAAAAAACAACTGGCTTTATAATATCTGTAGCCAGCCCTCAGCTACATTAATATTTACACAACATTAATACTTTATGAAGTTTTATGAACTTTATGAAGCTTCCGGTTGGCGCCTCCGTCGTTGCCGGACGGTCTTTTTATGACCGCCGGCCTCGTCGCGCATTGGAGCCGCCTTACAGCTGGCGGGCGGCTCGGAAAACCCGCTCTTTAAATGGAAGAGCGGGTAGAGCTAGTGGGGTTCGGTAGAGCCCCCTGAGTTGCCCCCAGGACCTTTTTTTTTGTCCTGGGAAGGGCTCAGGGTGATGGCTCCCCTTCTACCTCACCGAAGCTCCGCGCAGCGAGGGACCTCTGCTCGCAGCAGCAGAGCCAGACGATGAGAGAAACGCCACTAAAATGATAGAGATCTACAGCGAGTAACCTGGTGAAACCTGGACTTTCTAAAGGGGAAAAAAGCAAGTATTTGTCTTTTTAATAATTTCTAAGGAAAAAAGAGATTTAAGAAAATGCCTCAGAAAATGGCGACTGGTTTTGCTTGAGAAAATGCCTGAGAAAATGGAGAGTGGAAAGTGAAAGTGACCGCTAAGCCTGCTTCGAAGTACCTAAAAGAAACATTCTAACAGGATTTTTAAAAGAAACAAAATTGATTTAAATAGAATCCCTTTGCTTTTTTGGGAAAAGTTAAGATTTTGTGGAAGCATGACTCCAAAACAAAAATCAAGGGGGGGCTTCCTTACTTATCAGACAAAGGAAAAATTAGAAAAGACTCAAATGCAGTTGCAGGGAATTGGAAATGAGGATTTAAAAGACTTTATAACCAAGTCTTTGGGAAGTGTTGTTGAAAAGATAGAAAGCTCACAGAAGCAACTTGAGGAACTGGTACAGGAAAAATATGACAAATTGAACCAAATTATTACCAAAGTAGTTTCTGATCTTTCAAATGTGGTGTTGGAAATGGGGAAAAAAGTGGCTGAAATCAGTACAGAGGTTGATTCCAAGATGAAAGTCACAGAAGAAAAAATTTTTAAAGCTGATGCCAGAAATCAAAAAATTGAAAATGATGTGATGATGCTTCAATTTAAAGCTATGAAGTCTGTGATAAGATTAAGAGGCATAAGAGAGAACAATAGAGAAAATTTAAGAACAGTCTGTGCCAAGGCATTAGCGGTATTACTAAAGTTGGAAGATGATCAAATCCTTAGCTGTATTGAAAAAGCTTATAGGGTGAACTCACGTGTGGCCAGACAAAGGAATCTGCCTAGAGATGTTGTTGTCTATTTTACTGATAGAAGATTGAGAAATGATATTTTGCAAAAGTCTTATTTTGCTACTGTGCAGGTAGAAGGTAAACAGATTAGTGTTTATAAAGAGCTACCACCTAAGATCTTAAGAGACAGAAAAGATTTTGGATTTTTGGTGAAGGAATTGAAGAGAAGTAAGATTCCATTCAGATGGGATGTACCAGTTGGTGTAATTCTGAGATATCAAGATGTGAGATATTGTTTAAATACTATTGAAAAAGCAGAACATTTTTATAAAAATATTTTTAAGGGAGCCCCCATATCTTCATCCTCATCCATGTTGTTAACCATGGAAGAAGGCATTAAGGATAAAGAGTTTGAAAGAGAGACTGAGGAACAATGCAGGCAGATGGAATTAGAAACTCAAAGTGCATTAGAAGAAAAAGAAGCAGTAGGTGGTTTTTCAGATGATTTTATTATGGATCTTCCAGACCTGAAAATAAAGCACCCCAGAGATCCAAGAGAGGTGGTATTGGACCTTGAACTGTCGAAGCAAGAACCGAAAGATAAACACATAACTCGAGATGAGAAGCAAATTTTATTAAAGCAGAAGCAGCAGAGGCCCAGTACTTCACAAGAGGAAAAGGGGGATAATGGCAAGCAACAGAAAGCAGAAGCCAAGGGAGGAACTAAACTGAAAACCACTGTTGTGCAACAGAAACTTCGTCAATTGCTCGATTCGCTTTGTGAAACTTAAAGGATATTTATGAATGGATTGAATTCTCTACAGAAAGGATGGCAAATATTTTAATAACTGAAATAGTTTAAAAGACAATCTTGATTATACTTGATTTATATATGAAAATGGATTATAAAATTTTTGCAAAACTCATCCTGAGTTGGATTTAACATTTTGAGAAAGGTAAACAGATCGCTGCAGTACGGTTTTTGAGTGTCTGCAGAGGATCTGTGGTTACCCTATTATAGCTTTTTGGAATTAATCATCTAGATGAAGAAAATAAAGATGAAAACATGTCAGAAACCTGAAGGAAGGAAGTGGAAAGGTGGGCAGGATTTGAAAGAGTTTTAAAGGAACATCTGGGAATGCAGCTTGTAGTCCCTATTTAAAAATTGGGAAGAGCTGCATCTGTTTTTCTTTTTATTTGGTACAGCAGTAGCTAGGCTGAACGTTCTACCTAGAGGATTACAAAATACCTTTGTGGTTGGATCTTACAAATATAAAGTCACTCGGGGGGATTTTTATATGGAGAGATGTTTTTTGCTGATGGGGGCAGCTGGAATATGAAATTTATAAAAACTATGTTGGAAGATAGTATATTCAACTTCAATCAAGATGAAGAGAAGACTAAAATTTGGATTATTAAGACAGAAAATTATTTAACATAATTGTTACATATTACATATTATATTTTATTATTATATGATAAGGGGGATTGACTTAGGTAAATAATTATTAATATTAGATTAGAGAAATGTTTGATTTTTTTTGCTGATGGGGGCAGCTGGAATATGAAGCTTATAAAAACTATGTTGGAAGAAGAAATTGACTTAATTAGGTCACAGTATACTTAACTTCAATCAAGATGAAGAGAAGACTAAAAATTGGTTTATTGATACAGAAAATTATTTGACATAGATGCTATATATTATATTTTATTATTATATAATAAGGGGGATTGACTTAGGTAAATAATTATTAATATTAGATTAGAGAAATGTTTGACATTTTTTATCTGGGTTTAAATATTGTAAGAGTTGTATTGATTGTTAAATGAGTACTGATGGTTGATAAATGAGGTAAATATCACTATTACTAGTTTTTTACTATAATATTATTAGCTTTAGGAAAACTTTATTACTTATAGGTTTATTTGTTATATTATTTTTCAGATTTCACTGTACTTTTTCTAGTTTAACATAAGTAATTTGTGTGAAGGTAAAGATTTTTTTTTAATTTGTAGTGGAAGCCAAGGGGGGGATGGGGGGATATGGGATTGGGGGTTGGGGGGGCGAGGGGGGTTGGGGGGAAGTGGGGGGAGAAATGATAAAATTTGTATTGTAAACTTTTTCAATAAAAAAAAAATCTGTAGCCAGCCCTCAGCTACATTAATATTTACACAACATTAATACTTTATGAAGTTTCACAAGCTAGAAAGGGACAGACTCTTGCCCAACCTGAGGCAACTAAGATCAAGAACACAACAAACTGTGGAAAAACAAATATATACTAAGACTTCTTTAAAAAATGTGCCTTTGAGTCAATTTTTGACTTCTGGTGCACAATACTGGACATTGATTTTAATTTATTTGCCATCAAATCGTTTTTGACTCCTAATAACCACATAGATTTTCTCCTGACAATCTATCCCAAACTTCCAATCTCCCAATGGTGCACTCACAACCTTTGTAACTGAGGCTTAGACATAGATATAAGAAAACAAAAATTATGATGTTCTATCAGTTCTTTCAGAACGTTATCACATGGCAATTAAAATACACTGAACAAGTACACACTAATCAGACCTGGTCATTGGGCATTTTATGACCCCCAGGTCACTTCAGGACCTTTGTCTATCCCTGTCTAGTCCAAGCTTTTATTTTGAAGGTGACTTTTTTTTTCTTTATGTTTATGCAAGTGTATGCATGCATGTCTATGGACCCTCACAGTTGGTTCATCTCTCCAGAACAGTCTGTTTTTCATGTCACCCTTTGGTAAAATTAACTGCCCATCCCTGCACGATATGATGCATTTGAATTTATATCTGAATTTCTGCCTATGAAAGAGCAGAAAAAGAAAATCACTTCGGATAGTGTCCTATGAAACAGATTTAAGTACAACTTCACCTTACAATTATTGTTGGTTTTGTAACTTCTTTGACAAAAAAAAATCCCATCTCATAATACTCAAAGCTTCTAGTTGAAATTCTAAGAACAAGAATAGCGGTTGTTTGTTAAAAAACTTGGTCAAAAAAGATTGGTTTCATAAAAATATTAAGCATCCATTTATCTACCCTATTGAAGAATCCCATGTTGATGAAACATCATTTCTAAACATGTGTTCATTGTGTACATAATGGCAACAGGAAGAGTAAGCAATGCTTTTGGTGGGTTAACTTGCATTTTTAAAAAACTCCTTTTTTCCTTATCTCTCCTTGAAAGAGATAAAGTGACTGCACACTTTAGTCACCAAATGAACTCAGGAATAAACAGGCCGCACACAATTATTTGAATGCTGCATCTCAGTTTCAAAGCCCCTCAAAAAGCAGAAGTACTTCTGAAACTCTGCAATTGTAGGCAGCAAGCCTCCCTCCTTGCCAGTGCTATATCAATCTGTTAAGGCCATCTGTGATTAGGGCCATCTTCTCTTGAAGAGCAATCCAATTCAAAAGCCAGTCACATTGAACCCAATGCTACTTATTCCCAGAGAATTCCCAGAGAATTCCACAGGACTGTAGCTTAATAAAATGAATTCCAAAAATCAAAACCACGTTTATTTTCAGACCGTAATATCTAGTACTATAGTTTATAAAATATAAATAGTATACTTTATAAATACAGCCTGTGGATGTGATAGTTGTGAAATAAACTGCACAAAATTTGGAAAAGGAGTTTCTAAATTGTAAAAAAAAAAATCAAACTTCATAACAAAAATGAAGACAATAATGTTAGACCAGCTTCAGATCCCAAAATGTGATAAACAGTATATGAAGATTTGCACATGGTTACAGAGTTGTGCAAGTCCCTCAAAAGAGATGTTCTAGAACAAGTGGGAACGTGAAATGAAATCACTGTGTATGGATGGATACATATGCAGAAAAGATCATAAACAGCTTCCAAAGCAACCACATAAGCCTGGAAAAAGATATAGCTACTTTAACAATTCAGAAATACAATTTTATTTTTATTTATTGTATTTACTTGTATCCCACCTTCATTATTTTTACAGATAACTCTAAGGAAGTGAACATATCCAACACACTTTCCTCCTCCTATTTTCCTAACAACAATAACCCTGTGAAATGAGTTGGGCTGAGATAGTAACTGGCTCAAGGACATCCAGCTGGCTTTCCTGGCTAAGGCGGGACTAGAACTTACTGTCTCTGGCTTTCTAGCTTGGTGCCTCAACCACTAAACCAAATTGGCTTGAAAGAAGTCCCTTTTCCAAAAGAGTTCCACAGCTCTAGAAAGATCTACGGTATAGAAACATTGCATATAAATTCAAAATTTTGGAGCAAATAATTCAGCAATGTAGAGAATATTTAAAAAGTTTTTAATGCAGTTTTGAAATTAAGTACAGTACTGATAACATATGGTTCTCAGTTGCCAAAGAATTTTCTGAACATAAAAGCCCTGTTATTATTAGTTGCAATGTATAGTTCTTGTCTGTCTGTCTGCTTTAGTCACTACAGAAAATTAAGAAACTATTTTTACCACTGACAATCAAGGAGATAGACTTCCTATGCCAAATAAACAACCTAATAGAAGTGTTAAAGAATAAATTATGATTTTAAGCTCTGTTTTATTTAACCATTGAATATTATTTGACATACATTAAATGGAGACTAATGTTAATGATGTTCATTAATATTCTACACTGCAGATGCAACAAATCTATAATCAAAGTAAATACATTTGATTTGAAAGCATTTCTAAACTGCACAGGATGTCATATAAAAGTCACTCTAATCTAGCACTTTAAATAAAGAGTAAAGCACAATCAACTATTCAGCATAAAATGGAACCAGATAGCTGTCATTTTATCACAAATATAAGACATCTAGCCACAATGTCCAATTTTAATACCTAAAAGAAAAGAAAAAAGATTTAAAAGTAACCACAGAGTTTCCTTCCTATCCTTAAATAATTCTGAACCACGCACACTTTATCTGTCAACTATGCTTTCAATATTTACATAGCATCATTAGTCTATAATGTATCTGATAATCTCAGAAACCTGCTACTGTAGATCAATACATCCAAAGTTTTGGTGGCCAATCTACTTTGAACCAAGACAACAAATACTCCTTTGTCAGATCTAGTCTGTTTTTCATGTCATTCTGTGGTACTGAACAACAACAAAAAAGTTTATTCTTTTCAAAGCCTGAACAACATCTATGTTAAAACAGCAGCATCTGGCTAATTGGCTTTTGAGTACTGTAGTCCCTTACCAAGCTATTTTAGTCTTGTTGATCACAAACATAAAGAGTTCTGCATGTTCAGTCTGCAACTTTCAATTACTTGCAAAGATCATAAGGTAGAAGTGTCACAACTAATACAGTAGCAAAACCCCTAAGGACCAAAACTGTTTATCCCAACTTACATACATCTTTGTAATCAGGCAAATAAATGTATTTCCTTTCTTGGAATGGGTTCACATTTCACATTGTTAGTGAACAGTGTTAGTTTAATACTGTGTGAATGGAGCTGTATAATTAAACAGGAAAACTCAGCCTTCCATCGTAGGACATTCTTTTCCTCTCTATTTTGTCTTGATTTATTTTTTCTGCTTAATTCCATTCAGTCTAAAGCCATGCTCCTGACAAGCTTCTCTGTCCCAGATATGCTTTTTCCAAAAGGCAACTGGACTTTCTTGGTGAAAAGGAAGTCCAGCTGCCTTTTGGAAAAAGTACCTTTGGGGCAACCATGATCTGGATGATGGAGAATCTTCATAGACATACAAGTTTTTCTGTTTCACTTTTCCATTGCAAACAGGGCACATCAGTGCATTGCCAGTTTATCTTTCCACAATTCCCATAACTATAAGTCACTTCAGCAGTAACTTATTTCACTTTTGCACTCTTTAGCTACTGCTGTTTCCCTTTGAAAGCAGCTTTTTCAAATACCAAAATGCTGCAGTTCATTTGCAAGTACTATATAGCAGGAAGTAATACTTTTTACAGTACTGCTAGGACGGAGCCACAACTTGCTTTTTCAAAACCTCTGTGAGTTCTCATCATCCCCATTGTTATTTTGCCTTCTTCCTCCTTCCATCCTCTTTCCCTCTGCTGCTGGATGGGGGTGACAGTGGAATTAAAGGTTTTGGGCATGTGGGAACAACACTCTCATTAGGTCTGGAAAACAAATCCCAAGGAGAGTCCCTCCTGGGCAAGTTCAGGACTTTCTTGTGTCCTTCTTTAAAGCGTTTACCAGGTAGCTTGATGAACGGTTCTCCTGAATCGGAACAACTTGCCCTGCAGCCTGTTTTTGTAAACGGTTTTTTGTTGACTTGTCCTGGGAAAGGGGGTGTCCTTATCCATAAAGGACCCGAGTTTCTTTTTTCCTCCCCACAAAGCCAAGGCGTCTTCTACTTTTCCGAGCTGGATCTTTTCTTTTTTCCTTTTCTTTTTCGTGGGATACAGATATCGTTCCTCTGCCATGGAGAGTTGAGGGGGAAGCCTTCCAAGGCTCCGGGCTGAGCTTCAGTCCTGCCTGCCACATATGAAAAAACCCCTCCTTCCACCGCCACATCGCCTCTGCGCTCTCCAGCCCGCCGCCCGTCGATGGCCGGCCGGCCTGCCTGCCTGCCTGCCTCTGAGCCCACCCCTTATTCCCCCAACACGGGGCCATTCCCTCGGTTGCCTGCCTGTGCCTCCTTTCCTTGTTCCCCATCGCCGCTTCAAGCCTCTTTCCTCCGAGGCTCCTTTCCCACATGCTTTTGTGATCCCCCCCCCGCCCCGCCATGACGCCCAATCTCCCCGCTCGTCGCCTTGTTCCCACACGCGCCACCGTCTTACCCACCTCAGCGGAAAACCTCACCAAACCATCAAAGCCGCTACACATCCCCTCCTCACCTCAGGCCGCCACCGCCGCCGCCAAGCGCCGGGGAAAGTGGAGCCCCGCCCACCCGTAAGGGAGAAGAGAGCGAAATCGTCGAAGGCTGCGCGAGCCCCGCAACCAACCGGGCACAGGCGCCCTCTTTCCTTCAGCCAATGAGAAAGGTGTTTCTCTTCGGCGGAGCGCCGGCCAATAGGAGAAACGGAGAACCCAGTTCGCTCCCACCTTTTCCCTCCTTTCTCTTCTCCCTCCCTCGCCTCCCCCGAGATCCAAAAATTGAGTTCGGCTCGAGGACAACGGAACCGCTCTAGCCACCGAAGCGCTTCGCCCGTTGTCCAATCGGCTTCGGCGTTAGAGAAAGCCCAATCAGCGACCGCGAAAGAGGTTGTTGCGGACGGATGGTTAACCTACGATAGACCAATTGCCAAAGCTGTGGAAGGAGACCCAATCCAGGCGGGCGGAGGGGCGCGAGGAGCTCTTGATGTTCTTTCCTGTTCTTGCTGCGAATCCTGAAACGGGGTGTGGGGATACGCGATCTCTCCGGCAACGGCCGAAGGAGGATCCCAATCCTTTGCACGCCGCACATACTTTTTTTAAGCTTCGTGTATGCCTGTTTATTCATCGTGCGACTGTCCTGTTTTATGTCAGAGATTCAGAACATCTGTCCCTGCAGATGGTGACATGATCTACTGACCTTACGTATAGCAATAGCATTTAGATTTAAGACTTATACACCGCTTCACAGTGATTTACAGCCCTCTCTAAGTGGTACAGAGTCAGTATATTGCCCCCAACAATCTGGGTCCTCATTTTACCCACCTCGGAAGGATGGAAGGCTGAGTCAACCTTGATCCTGGTGAGATTCGAACTGCCGAACTGCTGGCAGCCATCAGTCAGCAGAAGCAGCCTGCAGTACTGCATTCTAACCACTGCACTATCCTAGCTCTTGCCTTGCAGCTTCTGGACCCAATTTTCTGACTTCATCCAGCACATCAATTCATTGTGATTGCCTTCTATGCTAGCTGCATGGTATGGGCCAGTGTTTTGTCTCAATGTAGGCTCTTTTATACTAATGCTTTTTAAGAAAAGAAACCTGCAAGTTTGCTGAGGTTACACAGGCTATGGTTGGCTGAATGTATGCAATTGCTCAAAAACATAAATGTTTACAGGCAAACAAAATCAAGCAGGCCACATTAGTGTAGGATGAAATCAATCTCAGAAGGTTTGTACCATGATTAGACAATAGCACAGTCCCAAGTCTCCTCCTGTGCAGAATTCCACAGTGGTAACTATAATGAATTCCAGTTCTCACTGAATTTGTCCAAGACCGAGTGGCTGTGGTTTCCGACATCCCGGTATAGTCAGCTGGCGCCATCTCTGACTATTGGGGGCAAGTCATTGGCCCCCACGGATGGGGTTTGCAACTTGGGTGTCCTCCTGGACTCACGGCTGTCTTTAGAAGGGCATATGACAGCCGTGGCCAGGATGAGTTTTTAACAGGTTCGCCTGATTCGCCAATTGCGTCCCTTTCTGGATTGGGATTCTACATGGGGCTCCCCTTGAAGAGCACCCGGAGGCTTGAACTGGTCCAGAATGCGGCCGCGCGGGTGGTAATGGGAGTGACGTGGCGCTCCCATGTGACTCCCCTCCTGTGCGAGCTGCAATGGCTCCCAGTGGTCTTCCGGGTGCGCTTCAAGGTTTTGATTACTATCTTCAAAGCGCTCCATGGCTTAGGACCAGGGTATCTTCGGGACCGCCTTCTGCCACCAATAGCCTCTCACCGACCAGTCCGCTCCCATAGAGAGGGGCTCCTCAGGATGCCGTCGGCCAAACAGTGTCGACTGGCGGCCCCCAGGGGGAGAGCCTTCTCTGTGGGGGCACCTGCCATCTGGAACGAGCTCCCCCCTGAGATAAGGATGTTACAGGACCCGCATACCTTCTGCCGCGCCTTAAAAACGTTCTTATTCCAACAGGCTGTTCTGGCTTAACCTCCTCTTTATACTGGGCTTTAAAACGTTTTATATAATTGGATTTTTAAATTGTTTCTTAGCCTAATTATTTAATTTATTTTAAACAATTTTTAACTTTTGTATCTTACTGTATTTTATCTTGGCTGTTCACCACCCTGAGTCCCTTCTCGGAGTAGGGCGGTATACAAATTCAAATAATAATAATAATAATAATAATAATAATAATAATAATAATAATAATAATAATAATTTAAATTCTCCCCAAATCCTGTATCTTTTAGGCAAAGCATCACTTGCCTTCAGGCCTCAAGATGACTTCTGGATATGGATGGAGATGCATTGTCTTCCCAGCCATAATATTTAGGGCATGCTGTTATTTCTAAAACATAGTTAATAAAACATTTTCTAAAACTACATCCAGACTAAAAATCTGAAAGTTTCTTAAATGAGAGACATTGCTATAAAAATGCTAATTCATTTTCAGCATCTCATTCTTGTCTTTTGCTCTTAGTTTCCTCGCAGCCACCCAGAATCACTTCACAGCAAGATGGGTGGCAAGCAAATGTAATAAAAAAGAATATAATTTTTCTTTCCCTGATATTTTTTTAAATCAAGTCTCATTCATTTTCTGTTAATAGCTCAATAGTGTCACCTACTGGGCCTAGATGAACATGTAAGCATTTCAAACCAATAATTCATACTGTGTTTCCAGTAAAAGATAATAAAGTATAATAGACAAAAAATATAGGTATATGTTTTACCAACTATAGCCATCCAAGCACTCAAGAAAAATTAGCAATACAAACTGTAGTGTAAAGGGAAAGTACTCTTTCAAATGCTATGTCATAATAAAACTAATGACAAAGTTTGCTGTTCACTCATATTGAGGATAATTAAATGTTATTGTGGGAAAAGAGAAACCCTTATATGATTTAATGTTATTGCTCTATCAAAAATAATATTGGGACAATTAAAACTCTTAAAAAATATTAATGTATTAATGAAGTAAGTAATTTAAAGAATGTAATAAGTTTAAGGAAACCTATGATGTAATAATGGATGGATGCATAGCATGAGCTTGTATACTACTGTAAACTACTACCTTGGGCTAACTCCTTTCTTGATTTTTATCTTGAATTTAAGAAATGAATGTCTATAGTGTAAACATTTTCAAGGTGGCTTAAAACTACAGTTAAAGCAGTGTCATAACCAATCACTATAATTAAAGTTAATCAGAAATATAAACCAACAATAAAATACAAAGAAAATTAGAACATTTTTATTTATTTATTAAAGTTCTGTGCCGCCCATCTCCCCTACAAAGTGATTCTATGCAATTCTTAAGATGAACGTTCTACCTAGATTCCTATTTTTGTTTCAAATGATTCCGGTGCTTAAAAATGATAAACATCTGATTGAATGGCAAAAAGGAGTGAATAAGTTTGTCTGGAATGAGAAAAAGCCAAGAGTAAAACTGAAAATTATGCAAGATGTTTGTGAAAGGGATGGCCTTAAAGTTCCAAACCTACAACTATATTATGAAGCAGCCGCGTTGACACAAGCGAGTGACTGGTTTGGAATGACAAAGACTGGAATATTGAATATAGAAGCCCATGACTTGGAATATGGCTGGCATGCATATCTATTTTATGAAAATAAAGTTGATAAAGTATTCAAGAGCCATATACTCAGAAACTCTTTGATGAGAGTATGGAAGAAGCAACATCTTAAATTGGATTACAAAATACCATTGTGGTTGGACCTTGGTCACATTACACGGAATATAAATATAAAGTCACTCGGGGGGATTTTATACAAAGAGGTACTTTTTAATGATGGGGGTAGATTACAATTAAAGACATTAAATACACTGTTGGAAGAAGGGATAATTTTAACTTGGTTACAGTATAATCAACTTCAACTGAGATGGAGGGAAGATCAAAAAACTGGTTTAATGTTGTATGAAGAAGACTTGGTAAGACAGATAAAAGATAAAGGCTAAATGCATATTAAGAGGGTTTATAACGTTTTGTTAGAAAGAGACTCTGAAAATGAATTGGTTAAAGATTGCATGATAAAGTGGGCACAAAATTTTGCAGAACCAGTTATGATGGAAACATGGGAAAAAATATGGGTTCAGAATGTTAAATTTACACAGTCACAGAATTTGAGGGAAAATTTTTATAAAATGTTTTATAGGTGGCATCTAGATCCCAAGAAATTATTGTGCATGTATCCTAATGTTCAGGCAAAATGTTGGAGATGTGAATGTTTAGATGCTACATACTATCATATATGGTGGACTTGCAAGAAAGTGAAGGATTTTTAGATTAAAATATGGTGGGTTATGCAAAATGTTTTGAAGAAAAAACTGCAATTTTCTCCTCAACTGTTTTTTTGGGCATAGTTAAGGATTCCTTGGTGTCTGAGACAAAAATGATATTATATATGATTACAGCAGTTAGATTATTGATTGGCCAATATTGGAAAAAAGACCTTATACCTACTATAGAAGAATGGACTTTGAAGGTGGCCAGTTTTGCGGAAATGGCAAAGGTATCAGCATACTTAAAAGACCGGACCCAAGAAACTTACATGTTGGAATAGAAGAAATGGATAGATTATGTCCAGAACAAATACCAAACAAGGAAATACTAGATAGCTTTTAGTTGAATGTTAAGATGTATAAATTTATAGTGTAGACAGGGGTTAGAGTTGTAGGAGGGTAGTATATGATATGATATGATTTGGATTTCACCTTGGGAAGTCATGGGGGGGAAGCGGGGGTGGGGTTTGTATTTGTAAAACTTTTTCAATTAAAAAAAAAGTGATTCTATGCAATTCTTGTTTGATTTTCCCTGAAGTTAGAAAGGATGAGGTACATCTTCTCATTGTTAACATAGTAGGATTTATATCAGAGGATTGGCAACCTGAAAAGAAATTGGCAGTATCTCATAAAAAACAAGCCTAGTGAAACTGCAGTACAATAAGGTCCCGCTCCCCAATTTATCCAAAAAGTCTTGGAACAAACATTTAATGAAAGATCATAAAACAGTTGTGTTTGTAATCTTCACCTTCTAACAAATTTAAAGTACATAGAAAGTTAACACTATTTATAACTTGGTCCATTTTATTTTGAGAACCATTACTTTAATAATAATAGTTCAATACCCAGCTGTTTGATGGTAACAAAATTTCTGTGCGGTCTCAAATGCAATCATGCAAATTTTGACTTCTTTGCCTGCATGAGGAATTCGTAGGCAGCTTGCACTTCTATAAAACGTCTTTCAGCTTCTGCTATTTGATGTCGATTATGATCAGGATGCCAAAGCTTCACCAGCTCCCGGTAGCTTTTGGTGATTTCTTCTGGAGTGGCATCATTAGGGATACCTAAGATCTAGAAGAAGAGGGGAGAGGAGTATCAGCATCCTATCAAAGCTGTGAGTTCACGAATATTTTAATTACAAATTATGTAATTGATAATTAGTTGGCTGGGTGACTTTGGCCAATCATTGTCTCTCAGCCCAACCCACTTGACGGGGTTGTTGTGGGAAAAGGGAGGAAGAGGATGAAGGAGCATGTTTGCTGTCCTGAGTTTCTTATAAAGTAATAAAGGCAGGATAACATCTAAGAAAGAAATAAACTAGTCATTTGTCAGTGAGGGAGCAGAGAGAATAAAGAATAATTTTCTTGTACTTGTTACAATTTATTGGTAAATCTATAAAAGCCAAAAAGCCAATGAAGGATGATTTTTGTAGGGAATGAACTAATGGTAGACTTTTGCAGATCTTTGGAAAACTAAGCATAAAGGTACTTTCTCTTTCTTGCAGTTCTGCAAAACACAGTTGTCTTTTCTTTCTTTCTACATCCAAAGACATCAAAACTGAAGAGCTTTGTTATTATCTCTGGGCATACATTCTGGGTAAAACTTTCAACTAGCAAGATGATAATATACAATTTCCAACCTTTAAAGCTGGCATGTTCTGCTGTAATATTTCAAATAATCTCAGAAAATTCCACTAAAATCAATATGGTCTTCTTGTGTCAAGTCTAAGCCTGTAGAATTCTAACCCAGGGCTATACTAGAAATTCTGGGAATTTTAATTCTTAGACATCAGGGAAAAATACTGTCAATGGAAGAAATAGTCAATAATGGAGCAAATATGTGTGACAGATAACTTACCACATGGTTTACGGTACTTCTTTGCCCTTTGAACTATTTTCCTTAACAATCAAAAAGTTCTGGTTTCAGATATTCTTTTCACAAGTAGCATTTAAAATTGTAAAATGAATGTAAGTGCAAAATTATTGGCTAGGGTCTTCTCATGTGTTTTATTTAGTTGCTTGCCTATTTTTAAATACTGTTAAAATAGAAGATACTATTACCAAACAGAATAAGAATTTTTCACATACCGTTTCTAATTGGATTTAACATGACTTACATTTTGTTGTTTTATCTTACACGCTGTACAGTACTATTATTTGAGCTTCCTTTAATGCCATTTTACTATTAATACAAATTGCAGTTGTTTGCTACATGCAAGGCAAGTTGTTTGATATGCAAGGCTTGAAGTGAATATTTTAGTCTGTCTGAGGACAAAAGACAGTTTGATGTATTGGTTAAGGCATCAGCTAGAAACTGGGAGCCTGTGAGTTTTATTCCTGCCTTAGATGCAAAGCTAGTTTGGTGATCTTGAGCCAGTTATTTTCTCTCAGCCCTAGGAAGAAAGCAATGGCAAACCACTTCTGAAAAATCTTATATAGAAAACTGCAGGGACTAGTCCAGGTTGTCGCCAGGAATAAAAAACCAACTTGAAGGCACACAGAAATGGACAAAAATATGACAACCTGAATCAAGGATGACTGGAAAGTTTAGTTTAGTTTAGTTTATTAAGTTTGTATACCGCCCTTCTCCTGACGGACTCAGGGCGGTGAACAGCCAAACATTAAAATACAAGCAATATAAAAGTTAAAATAATCTAAAACATAATTAAATCAAATTTTGGCTTTCCCAAATTTAAAACCCCTCATAAAATTCACCCATTAAAATCTACGTTAAGCCAGCCCGGCTTGCTGGAATAGAAAAGTCTTTAATGCCTTGCGGAAAGTGCGGAGGTCTGGGATTAATCGAATCCCTGGGGGTAACTCGTTCCAGAGGGTGGGGCCCCCACAGAGAAGGCTCTCCCCCTGGGGGTTGCCAGTCAACATTGCCTGACCGACGGCACCCTGAGGAGACCCTCTCTATGAGAGCGTATTGGCCGGTGGGAGGTTATCGGTGGCAGAAGGTGGTCTTGTAAGTACCCAGGTCCTAAGCCATGGAGCGCTCTAAAGATGAGAACCAAGACCTTGAAGCGCACCCAGAAGACCACTGGAAGCCAGTGCAGCTCGCGCAGGAGAGGTGTCACGTGGGAGCGCCAAATCGCCTCCATAATCACCCGCGCGGCCGCATTCTGGACCAGTTGGAGCCTCCGGGTGGTCGTCAAGGGGAGCCCCATGTAGAGAGCATTACAGTAGTCCAGGCAAGAAGTGACCAGGGCATGAGTGACTGTGCATAAGGAGTCCCGATCCAGAAAGGGACGCAACTGGCGTATCAGGCGAACCTGATAAAAAGCCCTCCTGGCCACGGCTGTCATATGCTCTTCTAAAGACAGCCGTGGATCCAGGAAGATGCCCAAGTTACAAACCCTCTCCGTGGGGGCCAAAGACTCACCCCCAATAGCCAGCGAAGGCACCAGCTGGCTATATCGGGACGCCGGCACCCACAGCCACTCGGTCTTGGAAGGATTGAGTCGGAGCCTATTCCTCCCCATCCAGACCCGTACAGCCTCCAGACACTGGGACATCACTTCGAGGGCATCATTGGGGTGATCTGGGGTGGAGATGTACAGCTGCGTATCTTCAGCGTACAGATGACACTGCACCCTGAAACCACGGATGATCTCACCCAGTGGCTTCACATAAATGTTGAACAGGAGCGGCGAGAGGACCGATCCTTGCGGCACACCGCAAGCAAGGCGCCTCGAAGTCGACCTCTGCCCCCCTGCCAACACGGACTGCGACTGGTCGGAGAGATAGGAGGAGAACCACCGCAACACGGTGCCTCCCACCCCCAATCCCTCCAGCCGGTGCAGCATGATACCATGGTCGATGGTATCAAAAGTCGCTGTGAGGTCTAATAAGACCAGAACAGAGGAGCAACCCCTGTCCCAAGCCCTCCAGAGATCATCAACCAACGCGACCAATGCCGTCTCTGTGCTGTACCCAGGCCTGAAGCCAGAAAGGGGTAAAGCAATCAAGAGGGTGGCCACAAATGTGCAATCAAAGCTTATAAACACTGTGATGCATATACAAAGGAGACAGGGCTTCTATTGTGTAATAATGACCATTAGCTTGACTTTTTAAAAAATCCTTCCTGCAGATGATCCTGTGTTAGTCCAGAATGTAAGGAAAGATTTAGTGTCATGACATGCAGAGTCTCATTTCCTATATTTGATAATATAACATTGGATTACTATAATGCACTCTGCACGGACTGTCCTTGAAAAGCATTTAAAAGCTTCAGCTGGTGCAAAATGTGGCTGTACAGGTAGTAAATGATGCTGGGTATGCTACAGATCTCATCAGCTAAGGAATGTCAACTGGCAGGGACCAGGACTCGTACCTTCTCTGTTGTAGCCCCTGCCCTCTGTAACTTCTTCCCTCAGAGTTGAGGACAACCCTGATCCTGTTGGATAAGTTGTAGGAAACTTGAAACTTAACTGTTTCCAAAAGCTGAACAATAATAAAAGTCTACTGTACCTCATACGCCATCTGACGTCTTTCATTCTGGAAAGACTGTACAAATTTTAAAATGTTCTCCCATTCCTGGAAATAGCCACCACTTAAACCCAGCATCTTCGCGGCACGGTAGGGGAGAAGCAACACTGATTCCAATATTCCACTCAATGATGGAAACACACTGACATAATCCAGGGCTGCTCCAATCGTGCTGGCTATGTAGTTGGCAGTGGCTGCTGTGTTGCTAAAGGCAGAGTAGGCAAGTGGCGTTGTGAATGCCAGATAGGCCAGACCTAGTCGGTAAAGTCGGAGGCTAAGCTTCTTCTTGGTGCGATTGCTGGTTTTATAGCATCGGTAGTTCTGGGCTGTCACACTAGTGGTGAGAGTAACGGGCAAGATCCCCAGTGGGTGGCCATAGAAGATTGGTGCAGTTATGAAAGCAGCCATTAAGGTTGCTTGAAGATTGGAGGCTTGATTGCCCACTTCAGACACCAAATGAACTCCAAGACCCACAGCCAGAGGGAGGGCCAGAAGGTAAAAACCTGGCAAAGTAGAGAGACCAATCAAGGCCACTACTCCAAAATAGATGCCCACTAAAGCTTGGCCAAGAAAACGCACAGGGTTCAAAGGTGGGGGTTGACCATTAGGCAAGTCTTGGGTACCATTTGCCTGTGCAACCCAACCAGGGAGCAGCCAGAGTTCCCAAAGCCACCCTATGCCAAAGCCACCCAAAGTCAGCATCCAGAGTAAGGCATGGTTATCTCGGCCCAGGTAGAGATGGTGAAGCCCAGCAGGGCCCCCCACAGCCCAGAGAGCAACAGCGACTACAAGATGTTTGGCCATCTCATTTGGCCATAGTACCACCAGACATATCACTGCAGACAATGCTGTTTTCTATACTCCATCCTCCCTGGATGCCAAATAATAGTTCTGTGGAGAGAGAGAGAACAATAAGATATAGCAGTTATCTGCAAGGCTAGCCAAATGTCTGGACTGTAAGTCACGATTTCTTCCTGCTGTCGAGCCACACCCTCCCTGCTGATGACTGCCTGCCTTTTTCCCCCAGGTCTAGGTGTCTGCATTATGATACTATGCAGGAGAACCTAGTGCAAGCTTGATTTTCCTGGTAACTAATCCAGGGAACCATTGGTGCTTTCTTAGTTTATCATCTAAAAGATCAATCATTTCCTAATCAGAGCATTGCTTCCATAGCCTCCCCAAACTTTCATCGATTGAATCCCGCCAAGTATTTCAATGGCAGAGTATCTGCTTCTCAAGCAAAAGTTTTTTTTTTCAAGCAAAAGCATGTTTGAGGACTAGGAAAGACTCCTGCTAAGCACCCTGAAGATCCTTCCAGTAAGAGTAGATGTTTCAGGATGAGAGGGTGCAAATGTTTGATTTCCGAGAATCATAATCACCTACCTTTCAGCTCATTGTCAGAGGGAACATCAGGAAAATGAAGGCAACTCTAATTCCTCAGAAAGCCTTTGACCTCACAAGGCTAACAGACTTTGTCTCCCTTCTGGGGGAGGAGGTACGGCAGAGCATTGCACACATAGGAGGTATGTCAGGAAAGGAGGAGGAATGGTCAAAGGGCAGCAGAGCACACTGTGTTACAGATAACATCACACACACACACACACACACACACAGAGAGAGAGAGAGAGAGAGAGAGAGAGAGAGAGAGAGAGAGAGAGAGAGAGAGAGAGAGAGAGAGAGAGAGATGGCTATGCAGAGAATCTTTACCAGATCATGGCAGAGAATTAAGCACCGGAGCCTGGAACTTGGTCAAAATTATCATCTACCTACACTTTTCAGAGTTCATTTATATCAATCAAATTAAGAGGGAGATTGGTGATGTAGTGGTTAAAGGTATTAATCTGACACTGGGGGAGATCTAGATTCAAACTGATCCTCAGCCATAGATAGCTACTGAGTGATTTTAGGTGTGTCACTCCTCTCTCAGAGTACTGCTCTTACGAGGATAAAATCAAGATTGACTCAGCCTTCCATCCTTTCAAGGTAGGTAAAATGAGGACCCAGATTGTGGGAGCAATAAGCTGACTTTGTATAAAAAAGAACACCGCTTGGAGGGGCCAAAAGCCCGACTAAGCAGGTATATACAAAAGTATGAAATCTATTGCTTAACGCATTGTAAGCTGCCCTGAGTCTCCGGAGAAGGGCGGCATATAAATTAAATGAAAAAAAAAATGAAGAGCCCCACATAAACTGCCTTTTCTTGAAGGGAAAGTGTGATACAAATCTAACACATAAATTAAAAATAGTAATTCAAGTATATATATTTCCAACATGAAACATTATACCAATAAAAATAAGTAATCTTGTGATTTGAATCTGAGGTTACCGTAGAGCAGGCGTGTCCAAAATTTTGGCTTGCCTGGGTGCTCTGAATGAGGAGGAATTGTCTTGGGCTGCATATAATATATATACTATAGTTAATATATAGAGATAAAAATCCTTTATTTTTATTTATTGTGGGGCTAGCTGTCCAGGGTTGGACACATCTGCTGTAGAAGTTAAAGTGGAGCTCGGAGATCACATGTGACCCCTGGTCTTAAGTCCCCAACTCCTGGTTTCTTTATTTGTTAATATCCTGCCTTTATTATTTTTTTACAAAAAAACTGAAGGGAGCAAACATTTAATGCTCCTTCTTTCTCCTACTTTCCCCACAACAACCCTGTGAGGTGGGCTGGGCAAAGAGACAGTGTCTGGCCCAAGGTCAGCCAGACAGCTTTCATGGCTAAGGCAGGACTTGAACTCACAATCTTCCTCTTTCTAGCCTGGTTTCTTAACAGCTAGATCAGGGGTCGGCAACCCGCAGCTCCAGAGCCGCATGTGGCTCTTTTAACCCTCTGCTGCAGCTCGCTTCTTTCATTCCTCTGCTGTGGAGAGAGGCGGTTGACGCCGCTGCTGTTGCCGCCTCCATGGCCTGTCCGCTGCTCTCACAGCACCTTGCGCATGATGAAATTTAGTGCACTTCACAATGAGGGAGTCAGGGCCCCCTCCTCCTCCTGGAGCCCATTACGCCATAGAGCCACAATGTGACCCTGCCCCACTCGCCCTTGGCGATTGTAGCAGCTTTGGCCGCGGGGCGGGCCAGTGTCTCTGAGCAGATCACACATCCAGCACCAAGAAAGGCCCGAAGTAGCTGCCCACTGTTTCCTGCAGCGTTGGACAACTACTTGAGAGAGAGAGACAGATGCAGCTCGATTCGGCTCCGTCTGCTCCCCTCTCTCTGCCTTTGCCAGATTTGTAAGGATTCAGCGGATACTGCCTTAGTGATGGGGGGAAGTGTCATCCCGTACTTTGCCTGCCAAGCGTCTTCGGGAGCACCTGGGAACTATATTTTCCGGCCACTTTGGATCGAGTTGCAGGATGCGGATGCGTGCCTGTGTGAGTGTGCTGCTACTTGGGATGTTGCTTCTCTGAAGTGCGTGTGGCGATCTAAGGCTGCAACTTTGCGCTGTGATGTAACAGTCTGACAGTCACTCCTTTTGCAATGCAAGGTTTATTTTTGTATCTTTCCAGAGACAGAAGTTCCTTAGAGATATTTCCTGGGTGTGTGGGTTGGGGAATGGGGAGTGGGGGAAAGGGAGGGAGGGAGGAAGAGAAAAAAAGAGAAAGAAAAGAGAAAGAGAGACAGAGAGAAAGTGACCCAGAGAGAGAGAGAGAAGGAAAAAGAAAGAAAAAGAGAGAAAGAGAAAGAAAAAGAAAAAGAAAGAAAGAAAAAGGAAGACAAACAAACAGAGAGTCAGAGAAAGAGAGAGAGAGAGAGAAAGAGTGAGAGGGGTGAACAAGACACCCAAGGCCGGGTGTGGCAAGACGTGACTGGGAGGGGAGGGGAGAGGTGAGGTGTGGCTGGGCGGGTTCAAATAATTTAACAATGGTTCTCTGCCCTAATGACTGACTGGGTAGTTGTGGCTGGGGGGTCATGTGACTGGGTGGGAATGGGTGATGTTGAGTTGCCATGCCCACCCAGTCACAACGGTTGTTAAATTATTGGCTGCTGCTGTTTTCTGTGGGAAACGAGTTCAAATGGCTCTTTTGAGTGTTTAAGGTTGCAGTCCCCTGTACTAGACCAAACTGGCTCTTTATCTGATGAAAAGTCCATATGAACTCAAAAAGGTACATATTGTTCTGTGGACTTGAGTTAATCTAATAAAGGGAACACCCCTGATGTGGTTTTGGAGATTTCTCTTTGACCAAGGTGAGCTCCTCTGTTTGCTGAAAGATTGGTGGTTGTTTCAAGTGAATGGAAAGTCCTCCAGAGGCTTAAATGTAACCGCTCACCTCATGGCAGTTAATCTGGTCAACCAACAATATCTGCCTAAACTCATCCTTACCGAGTTGCCTTGTTTAAGCACAAACCTCCAGAAACTGACAATACAAAGAATTTAGGCTAGATCCTTAACCCCCCTAATACCAGGAATAAATCTATAGCTGAAAGATTTACAACAGATGGTGAAATCTAGTGTATTGACACACACATTAAGAACAATTGTATTGTTAAAAAAAGAAAACAAGCAAAGTACCTAAGGATGGAAATTAACATGAGGAGTGAAAGACAGGTATTTAAATAACCTTTCAACTTCTTTTCTCAACTTAATCCCTACCACAGAAAAACTAGGGGCTATTAATACTACCGCAGGACTCATGATTAGCTGCTTAATTCCTGTCCGTATATAACTTCCTGGCACAAAGGTTGCCCAAATCAAAGTTTGAGCTAACTCGAACACTGAAATAAGATTAACTTGTGTAACAACCCCCACAACTCATAAATAAAACTTACATTTTCATTGGGCTGAAAGTAAATATGTTGTTTACTATTAATAATTAAATGTTAATCTGCATAGCAAATAGAATATTGACAGAACCTTGCAAATCTAAAAAACAAAAACTGACCCCTGGAAAGAAACAAAAAAAATATATATATATGAAATTTTTTTTTTTTAGAGTTTGCTTAGTTTTATACAAATTCTGAAATCTGGCTTTCGTTTTTGCAGGTAATCATTCTCATTTCTTGTTCCAGATTTACAGTATTTAAGATCAGTATTCAGTTTTTATAGCAGCAACTGAAGAAAACCCTGTCAACTTGCCCAGAGAGAGCAGAAGCAAGTTCTAACAGCAGTACAGTTTTGTTTATGCATGCCACAAGGCTTTCACATGCAAGGCTGGAGCCCTGATCAGAACAGTTCAAACTTTGGTTGAACAAGTCTCCTATTCTAAAGAAATTATTGACAGGCTACAGTACATTTACCAAAGGAATGATAGCATACAAGCAGGAGAAACTCCAGGCAGAACAACGGCAGGAACTGGCATGAGGCTACTTGCATCTCTGGGATCTTGGATGAAAGGAGATTTGTTGAATCCCACAATTTGTACAAGATACGTTTGGGCTCACAGGTTGGAGCCAGCCTACAAGTCCTTCCTTTTGGCTTACCAAGACTTGGCTGACGTAAGGGGCATTGAGAAAGGTGGACAGTTTTATTGGAATCTGCTACTCTGCTCAGAAGATCGTATGTCTGTGATTGTGTAATGTGTAGGTCGGATTTGCATGTGTGTGTTCCAACTCTAGCCTTGCCATCGTTACCACGTTTTCTTACCCCATTCGGAAAGCTTTAAAGAAAGAAGACCTTCAGGCAAAAAAAGATTCCTTATTCCCTTTCTTAAGCCTCAGGATGTGACCCAAACAGCTCGGAGAGATATATGCAGTCTCCATCACTAGAGACCAGCATCTGAACCTAATGCTTCTTAGACATAAAAAGAAAAAGAGGATGTCCAAGCCAAAGAACCTTCAATGTAATCCAATAGTGCTCTTGTTTCTTACTAGAGTTCCATAGATTTCACCCAGAACTAATGTCCCAGAGCTAAGCACCAGCCACTTTAGCTCCATCTTGGTGGAGCATTCAATACAGATAATCCTCGACTTACGACCACAATTGAGCCCAAAATTTCCATTGCCAAGCAAGACAGTTGTTAAGTGAGTTTTGCCCCATTTTACGACCGTTTTGCCACAATTGTTAAGTGAATCATGCTGTTGTTAAGCGAATCTGGCTTCTACATTGACTTTCTTGTCAGAAGCTGGCCGGGAAGGTCACAAATGGTGATCGCATAACCCTGGAACACCACAACTGTCATAAATACATGCCAGTTGCCAAATGCCCAAATTTTGATCACGTGACCATGGGGATGCTGCAATGATCTTGTGAAAACTGATCATAAATCACTTTGTTCAGTGCGATTATAACTTTGAACGGTCACTAAACAAACGGCTGTAAATCGAGGACTACCTGAACATTCAAATCTGAGGTGCAGCTTGTTATTCTGGAGCCTGGTGGTCGGTTGCAGTGCTGAAATCCAATTTTTTTTATACCAGTTCTGTGGGCGTGGCTTGGTGGGCATGGTGTGGCTTGGTGAGCGTGGCTTGGTGCGTATGGCAGGGGAAGGATATTGCAAAATCTCCATTCCCACCCCACTCTGGGGCCAGCCAGAGGTGGTATTTGCCGGTTCTCCGAACTACTCAAAATGTCTGTTAACAGTTCTCTTAAGTAATGCTAAAGTGACACCAGCTGCCTGCAATTACTGCAAGTTTGAATCTCACCTGGCTCAAGGTTGACTAAGCCTTCCATCCTTTCAAGGTAGGTAAAATGAGGACTCAGATTGTGGGGACAATAAGATGACTTTGTATAAAAAAGAACACCGCTTGTGGGAGGCCAAAAGCCCTACTAAGCAGGTATATACAAAAGTATGAAGGCTATTGCTTAACACATTGTAAGCCACCCTGAGTCTCCGGAGAAGGGCGGAATATACATTTTAAAAAAAACAAAAACCTGCTGGATATCACCCCTGGTCTGTTGTGATGGAATCAACATGATACCTGAAGCAACCTGTATTTTGCTTTGTTTCAGTTCAAGTCAATAAAAATCCTGGCTCTCCTAAAACGCATCAAGACACCAGGTGGCAGTAGCAACATCACAATGAAAGCTGCTTCCTTGCTAATGTTTCCGGGAAGGATATGGTGGGCAGTTGGAAGCAGCTTAATTTTTTTAAAGATATCATTTGATTCAAGTACAATTTAAGTTGCCAGAGGTACAGCAGCTTTAACCTCTTGCAACCAAAATAACAGCAGTCTGTCTCAACTAACCAGTTGAGTAAATGTTTTTTTTATCAGGGCCACCTGGTCTACCAAATATGGAACAGAGCATACTATTTCTGCTTTCGCCTTTCAGCCCCAATCCAGGAGCCTTCACTGGCAGTTGCTTTTGTGACAAACTATTTTTGTGTTAAATTTATATTTACCAACCAAGTCTCCCTTTATTTCTTTGTTGGTAAATAGAAATTTAACACAATAACCAGTTGAGTGTATCATCTTTTCTACCTTCTGCTGTTCGTTCTTCCTCGCCTTTCATTAACCAAATTTATTATCTTACATCTCTGAGTTTAAGTTAATGTACAAGAAGGGACTGTCTCCTCATTTTATTTTCATAACAGCCAGCTGGTCAAGCCGGTTTGGTTAAAATAGGGGAAGAATTGTTCAAGGTCATCCAGTGAACTCCACAGTCAAATGGTGAGATGAGTTTGAGGCTTTCCAGTTCCTGGCCAGTACCTTAGCCATGATGCTATCTTGCTGGAGACTGCCTTGTGTTTGTAATTAGGACTTTCTGAAGTAGGGTCGGTCACTAGAAATGTATGAACATAATTGTATAACAATGGGAATTTTCCCATATCAAAATACTTTCCACCTAGGTCATAAGAGTACATCCATTGTTTGTTTCCTTTTGTGTATCATGATGATTCTCTCCTATCTTTTTTGTGACTAGGATGGGAAAAAAAATCTTAGTTTTGTGTCCATGTGCATGCTTGTGTTTTAATGAAATGCAGGTCTCATTCAAAAACCATACCTACTGTTGATAAGTGCCACATCTATTGACAACCCTGACTTTTAAAGCTGCCACTTCAGTTACCTCTCTTGTTCAATGCCATTCATTGTAACACTATTAATTTCAACTTTTATAAAGTTAAGAGAGGACAAGATGACTAAAACAAATTGGATATTTGAATTTAAGACATCTTTACTTTTCTTCCCACAGCTCTACATACAAAAAGAGATTAGAAAGCAAGATGCAATTGAGCCAAGCTTATACTTGGGTGGACATATAGGCAGAGGTTGAAGGGAACGATCTTCCTAGAATTCAGACAGTGTATCCATCTTCTGTCTTCTGTTGTTTGTCGTCTTCTCCTTTCATTGACCAAGCGTAGTTTTAACAAGGTAGCCCCTGTGATAGACATCTCATTGTCCATGTAAATTTCATTCTGTCACCCCATAAAAATTAATAGCAGCACAAAGCCTACTCCCCCAACCACCGTGGGGAGCTGGGTTTGCCCATTGCTCCTTAGCAAGTTTCTATTTGCACAAGCACTCATAGTATTATCATCCTTATTTACATAGATTACTGAGTAGCAGGCTGCCAATTTGTCCTAATTCATAATTAATCAACCCAATCTCCTTCTATGTTGTTGACTCAGCCACCTGCTTCCTGACCTCCGCAAATTGGGAGAATTTTGCATCAACTTTGGAAATGTATTGGGAGACTTTAATATTTCATTAAAAAAGAAAAGAAGAAAACAGCTATCCATGCTATTACCCCAAAGGTTAGGAATTACTGATGTGCTATGAAGCATGAGACGGTAAACTAGTTTTTAGTTTGCCAAAGATTAGAAGATATAAACAGAAATTGCTCCTCCTCCTACTCAAAGGTGCAGTTTTTGATCTGGAATTGGCTACAATTGCTATTACTGTTTCATATCAAACTGGACCCCTGGGTAATACAATCTCAAAATAATTTGAGTTAGTTTTGTCCAGCTGCATCTTGATCTGAATTGTTTTCTAAATAATCTCCCACTTTGTTCTTATGTACTGAGAAAATTGGGAATTAAGCTTTTTTTTTTTTTGAACCAGATCTAACATGTTTTAAATTTTTAGTCACTGTATAACAAAACAAGCATAATACATGTTTTTGGTTGTTGTCCTTTTAACTCAACATTCTTTTAATGTTTTTGTCTAATTTTTTCTTTTCTTTTGGATTTTTGTATTTTAATTCTCTGAATAAATTTTTTTAAAAAAATAATAATAAATAAATCTGATATTTTGTGCGGAGAACAAAATGGTGTGTGCCCTCACCTCTGGCAACTGACCAGCAGCTGAATTTTGTTCTGGCATTAGCAACAGTATGGTGCAAAGGTAGTGCACCTCTACTTATGACCACAATTGAGCCCAACATTTCTGTTATTAAGCAAGACAGTTGTTCAACGAGTTTTGCCCTATTTTACAAACTTTCTTTCCCCAGTTGTTAAATGAATCATTGTAGTTGTTAAGTTAATTATATGATTGTTAAGTGAATCTGGCTTCTCCGTTGACTTTGCTTGTCAGAAGGTCACAAAAGGTGATCACATGACCCTGGGACACTGCAACTGTCATAAATATGAATCAGTTGCCAAGTGCCAAGTGTCTGAATTTTGATCACGTGATCAGGGGGATGCTACAGCGGTCATAAGTGTGAAAGATGGTCATGAGTCACTTTTTTCAGTGCCATTGTAATTTCAAATGATTACTAAATGAATGGTTGGAAGATGAGGACTACTTGTAGTGATTATGGTAACTTGGCAGATCCGGGTTCAAGTGGCCACCCAGCCACTGAGGTAACTGTCTGACTATTTCCAGTTATCATCTGTCATCTCACTGTATCTCACAAGATGCTGGTCGTGAGAATTAAATAACTGGTATACATATACCATGGGCGCCATCTTGGGTTTTAATATGAAAGTGGGTTATATAGGTGAATACTTTCAACAAAAGCAATAAAATAGACTTCTGTTCTGATGATTTTGAGGGGGGAGGGCACAGGAAGACATGTGAGGCATACAGCTTGGTTTGTATATATCATCTCAGCATTTGCTACCTAAAATAAGCCTTCTCTGTGGGAGATGGGCAGTTCAACAATGTAAAAAATAAATAAAGCAGCTGCTTCATTTTGCCTAATAGTGAGACCAAATCTACTTGGAGCTAACTCTAGCTCCTTTCTTCTTTAGTATAGGGTAAAGTGTACATACTCTTCATTTGGGACAGGGGACAGTGGTGGGATTCAAGTAATCTAACAACTGGTTCTCTGCCCTAATGATTTCTTCCAACAACCAGTTTGCCAAACTGTTCAGAAAGTTAACAACCGGTTCTCCCGAAGTGGTGCGAACTCGCTGAATCCCACCACTGGACAGGGGTGAGCAACCACGGCCTCTTTAGGACCTGTGGACTTCAACACCCAGAATTCCTGAGCCAGCTGGATTCCCAGGAATTCTGGGAATTGAAATCCACAGATCGTAAAGGGGCCATAGTTGCTCACTCCTAATCTGGGGCCTTCAGTGTGCTATGTCAGCCCCTTTTGTCCAAACGGAATTGTAAGCCATCCAGAGTCATTGATTGAGATGGGCGGCTATAGAAATCAAATGCATAAATAAATAATACCCAGTCCTTTTAAGGCCAGGATTTTTTTGCAACATTTGTATATTTTACGGTACCACATGACTGGATAGTTGTATTCAGTGGCCTAACAGTGACAGGTGAGAAAAACCTCCTCTCAACCAATGCACTTTGAGCAACAGGGCTAGGAACCAAAACTATACTACTTGTGAACATCCTTCAAAATCCCAATTCCACTTTGCTGGCAAGAATCATCAGTGTCGGAACTCCATTAGAAAAATGATGGGAATGCAGAGACACAATGAGGTCACTGAAAAATGGGGAAATGGTCATCTGGGAAAGGAACAGATTTTAACTGATTAGTTTGAGGGGAGAAAAAAAAGGAATTGCTTATCTTATTCCCAAGTATGGAAGTTAACCAAAAAACTAGCAGGTTAAAGGATGATGGTGAAAGATAGTTGATGAGCTCCTTTGTGGGAACAGAGTCGGACAGATTAGGGAAGAGTGTTAAATATTTAACAGGCTGATGAATTTTAATGAAAAAGTGGTGCCTCTTGTTGCCATTGTATCCCCACAAGAGACGGGGATGCAGCATGGCTCTGCATCAGCCTCAGTGATTAGCAGGTGCTCCTCTTGAGATTGACTCAGATGTTTGTGGTCATCATCTGTTTACAGGTCACCTGGATTTAAGACCTCCAGGCCGTATCCAGGCCTGGCCTCTTCATGCATTGAAAACTCCCTAATTAGGGATGTGAAGTTTAAGAAGAGGGCAATAAAGCAGGCTATCTGAATTCTGTTCATAACTCGGGAAAGGAAGAATAGGCCAAAGATTAAGACGAGGCTTGAAAAGGTAGCTGGAATGGCATGAAGTAGTGCAATTATATGTTGTATTGACAAACATTGTACGATAATCCTGCATTCTGCTTTCCGTTAAGGCGAAGAATCAAGGATACATTTTTTGAATGCAATTTGAAAGACTAGGACCTTGTTTAAGGGAATGCTGAGATCAGTCCTGTCCTTTTTGTTATAAAGTTCTCCATTTACAAGCTTCTGGAAGACGGTACTATAAGAAACAATACATTTGGGGATGTTTGAAGAAAAAAAAAAAATCTCCATCCAGCAATTGGCCATAAGCCATGCCCACAATTCAGCCTAAAAATATCAATACTCCTTTTTGAACAGCCAGAATTTTATAAACCTTTGTTAGTGAGTAAATCCAACAGAACAAAGGGAGATTTATTTCTCGTAACAATAGGTTGTTGTAATATGGCTCTTAACCGCAGTTCCAGTCAAGCTGTCCATTCTTAAACATTTGATGTGACAGTATAGTATTTGATAATTAAAAAGACATCATACTTCCACAAGCTGTCTTGCTGCAGAATAGAGAGGACTGAAGCTCATCCTCCCAAGCAGGTCATCATTTAGAACTGCTTAGAACTACTAAGTTCTTGACTATTTAGAACTTAGAATAGAATAATAGAATAGAATAGAATAGAATAGAATAATAGAGTTGGAAGGGACCTTTGAGGCCTTTTAGTCCAACTGCTCAGACAGGAAACCCTATACCATTTTCTGACCAATTATCCAATTTCTTCTTAAAAACCTTCAGTGTTGGAGCATTCACAACTTCTGGAGGCAAGCTGTTCCACTGGTTAATTGTTCGGTCAGGAAATTTTATCCTTATTTCCAGTTGCTTCTCTCCTTAGTTGTTCTCATCCATTGTTTCTTGTTCTGCCTTCAGGTGCTTTGGAGAGTAGGTGGACTCCCTCTTCTTTGTGGCAGCCCCTCAAATATTGGAAGACTGCTATCATGTCTTCATTAAACTAGACATACCCAATTCCAGCAATTGTTCTTTATATGTTTTAGCCTCCAGTCCCCTAATCATCTTTGTTGCCCTTCTCTGCACTCTTTCTAGAGTCTCAACATCTTTTTTACATCATGGTGACCAAAACTGGATGCAGTATTCCAAGTGTGGCCTTACCAACTTATGTAGAACAACTTAGGAGAAATAATTTTAAAAAGGTAAAAGATTCCCCTGTCTAGTTATGTCCAACTCTAGGGGCTGAGTGCTTCTCTGTTTCTTAGCTGAGGGTGCTAGCATGGCCTGAAGATGCTTCTGTGGTCACGTGGCTAGCATGACTATATGCTGAAGGCACGTGGAATGTTGTTACCTTCCCACTAATGTGGTACCTATTTATCTACTTGCATTTGTATGCTTTTGAACTGCTAGGTTGGCAGGAGCTGGGGCAGGAATGGGAGCTTACTCCTTCATATGGTACTTGGGTCTCAAACTGCCAAAATTCTGGTTGGCAAGTCCAGTGTCTTAATTGCTCGATGCCATGTCCCCTGGAGAACAGAACATCAGTTCAATTGCCCTCGTAAGAGATGGGAAACTTGTTCCCTTCCCATCATCCTTCATATTAGTCACACTAGCTAGAGATACTGTGAGTTGTAGTTTAATGATCTTTAGGCAGCCAGAACACCACCACCCTGCCACACGAAGAAAGCACTGAATGGCTGCAAAGTTTTTAAAAAATCAAGTCTTCCTTGAGTCAGAAACAGAAATTGGTGAGTCCATGGATAACGTAATGTAGGTTTTTGGCAGCAGTATGGAAGCAAGCTGCCATATTTTTGCCATTTTTTTTTACTTTCCAGTCTATAGTCTTGGTATCTTGGTGCTCTCCCTTTCAAATAATAACCCTACTTAGCTGTTTTCAACATGAGCCAAGATAAGGTGATTGCTACTTGCTGAACTTAACCCAGAAGATACTTCAGTACGGACATTTATATGGGGTAGTAGAACCACAAGATATTCCGGGACTCTTAAATGAACTTAAATATGTCTCTCCAGGATTTACTTTGGCTGTAAAATCATGCAATGTTTTTGTGAGTTTAGGCAAAATTTCCTCACCAAAGCCATTTAGTTAACTGCTTAACATAACTGACAAAATGAGGTCTATTGTGTCAAAATCCCACTCCACTAAATCTTCACTTTTAAAGTGAGCCAAAACTCTGCTCCTTTAGCCTAAATGAAAGGTGGTTTTCATCACAAGAATATAATCAGAAATCCAAAGAAAACATATCCATTTAGAAAAGGACTAGGCAGTTATAAGAAACCAGAACAGTATCTATAGAGGTGTGGAGTCTTCCTGTCTGTCTTCCCCACCTCTCCAACCCACTATCCCCGCAACTATCGCCTAGCGTTGGAGACTCAGCTTCTCTACTCCAATTCTTACTTGTCTCTTTCCAGACAGGAAGTCCCAGGGGGGACCCCGAAACAAGAACAGTCCGGCACAAAGCACAAATCCTTGGTTGGCTTCAAGCCGCGCTGTCCCATGGGGGATCCTGTGGAAGCAGCCAAGGGTGGAACCCAGCCAAGCGCAGACAGTCTATGAAAGCTCTTCAAAAATCAGGCTTTCACTCAGAGAGAGGAGAGGAGGGGAATTCAGCACTGCGATACCCAGCCTGGTTCTTGGTTTGCAGCTCAAAGCTTTTCTAAAGGGTTGCAATGCTAATCTTCGGCATTGCTCAGTTTCATTTCTCCATCCTCAGAGAGACCAGGTCACAGATAATGCTGGGCCACTGCTGCCCCCCATCCCAACCAGTGATTTTGAAAATACAAACACATATGAAGTCACACCCCAATGCAGTGGATTTTTTTTTTTTTACATCCACTAAAGATTTCCTGCCCTGCTAGTTTGATAAGATCAATTGTTGAAGGAGGGAGGGGGGGTTTCTCTTCCAACTCTGATCGATTCAGTAAAAGATCTGGCTTTAAACTGTCAAATTTGCCTTTTTCTGCTGGGGGCTCGATTAGGAGAGAGAGGATGATGAGACGTCAACATTTGCGAAGGGCAGGCAGCCCCAACTTGGTGGGGCTCTGCCTTGCTCAGAATGAACTCCACATCTTGATGCCTCGAATTATCTGATCACCGGCCTCACTTCATGCTCAACTCCTGCCCATCTTCTTGTCATCTGAGTAAGGCAAGCCCAGGCACCCCTTGCCCTCTTAAAGCAATTAGATAAGGATGCTTGGCTTAGCGTGCTTCCATCTCAGCCTCTCATTTCAATATAGACACTCCACTGGGGCAGATGGGAACCTTTCCTTCCAGCTCCCTGTTTGTGCGTTGTCATGGAATACGATGCTGCATTTCCACAACCAGGAGACAGATACCTGACAGGTGCCCAGGCAGGTGATCCGGCTGTCAGTCTGGTTTGGAGTGGGGAGGTCTTGGGAGTAGAAGAGGGAAGGAAGTGTTGCTTGAAAGGTTGCCTTTGTCCTTTACATTTAAAGAAGCTAAACTTTCTTTATTTCACACTGCAAGCTTCTGCAAGATTAGCCAATGGGATATATCCTGTAATGAGCATTTTTAGCAATAAAGCTTTAATTGTGTGCCTTATGCCTAAATATTACTACTAAAAGCACACTGCTTGCCCATTATTCTTAAAACACAGACAAAGGACTGCAAATACATCCAGATCTCTAAATATTAACATGGAGCATATAAACATGCAATGGTATAGAGCCTTACAGTCTATTCATTCTCACAGTGAGAACAAGAGATTTGACTGGCCCTGACCCTGTTAGCCTTCAAGAAGGCTTTGAAGACTTGGATGTTCCCCCAGGTGTTGGGGCCACGAGGTTAGGTGGATTCATCCCAGCAGTTCACATATATGAGGTTATGCCCCAATTGTGTGATTTGTTGCTGGGGATTTTTCTGCTGGACATTATGATTTGTTTTATGGTTTGCATGCTGCCCAGAGTCACATTTTTGCGAGTTGGGCAGTCATACAAATCTTTAAATAAATAAAATGAAATTGTACTTTAGTGCCAATTAAACATATATGAAAAAGCAATATACAAAGAGACAGGCATAAAAGCCAAACCAATGTTTTCCACATGTGTCCATGCAGCATACTTAGAAGGCTGAATATTATATTTGTAAATAAGCAAAAAGTAATAAAATATAGGCAGGTATGATCTATATACAGCAGTGTTTCCCAAGGTGTGGTATGCGTACCCCCAGGGGTACGGGAAGAGTTTGGTGGGGGTACACGTTGCACTGGAGTTTAGTGGGGATCACGTGGGAATATCCACTGCACCGTGCTTAGCTGCGCCCACAGAACAAAGAAAGAAATAGGTGCGTATCGCAGTTTTTACACGGGAACTGGGGCCATCATACATCATATCGCAACTCATTATGGCGGGAACTTCTGCGCATCCTTCGCGTAGCACTGGTTCGGCCATTTTTAAACTGCAGGAACATTAACAGTTAACGCTGAGCCTCGGAACTGTTTAAAAGCCGGAGAATTGCAGTGTTATCTAACGGTTAGACAGTCGTGTGAGGCGTGACACGGCGTGAATATACTGCACTTCGTTATAGAGACAACTTACTTCTTTAATAGTTAGTTCCGGGCGCTTGTTATCGTGCTTTAGTAAGTTCCACTGATTTTGATTATATATATATAATCAATATATTTTGATTTTTATTAAAGCATATGTTTTTTATGAGGGGTACTTAGCGTTACTCAGCAATTATAGAAGGGGTACACATATGTCAAAAGTTTGGGAAACACTGATATACAGCATACTGTAAATGTCGAGTGGATATAGATACTGTGTATAGCATCTAGAACACAAGTGTCTAGAACATAACGTATTGCAAAGTTTTTTCCTTGCGGAGCTGGGGTGGGCATAGCCTGCACGATGCATCCAGCCCGCAGGCCGCCATTTTGACAGCCCTGATCTAGAACACAAATAGAATGTGATACAGTAAGGTAACTTCTGTATTTCCCTGTCCAAGAGCTTAAAATGCTCCATGGAACGTATATACCATTCTAAAGATAGGAGAGGGTCTCTCCAGTTCTCATTCCCACTTACTAAATCCAGCTGTTTCACATCTGTTGCTCTCGGGTTTCACCTGTCCCAGTTGATGGAATCAGACTTAATAGTGCTATGTGCAAAGGTTACTGATGTCCAGTCCAACAAGGAGTTAACAGCTCTTCCCAAAACTTCTTTCCCCTCCAGTAGATAAGACTGTGTCCTTAATCGCATGTGTTTGAATGGAAATTGTCATAGAAGCAAAGGGGCTAGCATTTGGGTGCTGGCAGGAGACAGGTATCCCCCAGGCAAGAAAAGGGGGGGGGGGGAATGATGTGTCTCTCAAGCAGACAGCTCTGAAGATGGCAGTGAGGTCAAGATGGCCCTCTCCAGCTCAAACACAGAAACCTTACCATCCTTAAAGTGGCAGAAAACAAACTGGTATAAAACTTGCTGCCTCCACAACCAATCTCTATCCTGCCTCCATAGCCTCCATTCTGCCTCCTGCCACTGTCCTAATTTAGGATGTGCAGGGCACATCAAGCAAAACTGTTTTTTCTGCCCGCCTGTCCCCTTTCTTTGTATCACCAACCCGAAGGAAGCCATTTTTAAGCATAATTTTTTTTGAGCTTCATAAACAATATAAGCAACAACAAGGAGAAATGAATCTTTTTCATTCTAAGCTATGTCTTTAAAATAGTGACATGCTTTAAGAAACATTAAATAATGCAAAAAGAAAAAAGAAGGGAAAAAGTGAAATAAAAACCCCTATAATAATGCCATAGAATATCCCAATAGAGATTTTGGCAATAGAAAAAAATAACCATATGAACCACCGAAGTAGGAATTGTATAAACAACGAATTAATTCTAGGCCATTTGAAATCATATCATCCGATCTGGCCCCTGCCAATAAAGAGCCAGTTCAAAGGCCGAGCGTTGACAGGTTTCATTAAGCCAACCTTTAGAGTCCAGAGCACGCACATCCTTCCAAGCATACACAATCACCTTTCTGCAACGGTCCAAAAACAATATAGCCAGAGCTCTTCAGAAACAGATGAAGTCCGAAGCACAAATGTTTGGAATATATTTCAGCATTACATAGATACCTTTCAGCGGTAATTTTTTCCCAAGGACCTGCTGCCCCAAAAGGAACAACCAGAAGACAATATCAGAGCTTACATTCTAAAGTTCCTTCCAATTTATTATAGCTCCAACATGATTTGCTTTTTATTTATTTATTAAAGATCAAGCCTCAAACCTAATGGCAATAAAGATTGAGCATGTTTATAACATGCTACATACTAAATGATGTTGTAAACCAGCGGTGTCAAATTCAATTTCATTGAGGGCCACATCAGGGCTGTGGTTGACCTCGGGGTGGTGGTGGTCGGGCGGGGGGGGGCTAACTGAGCAGGTGTGTCCAGCTTGACTCCACTCCCCAAACTGTTACTATGTTTCCTCTTTGCATTAGGTAGACTGGGCCAAAGCTATACTAACCTGATCTTTCCTCTTTGCACTGGATAGACCAGGCAGCCCCGTGGGCCAGATCCAACCACATTGTGGGCTTACCTTGACTTTGACACCCCTGATGTAAACCATCCAGAGTCACTTAGATGAGATGGACAGTGTAGAAATTTAATAAATAACAAAAATTTCTGCAGATTTTCTTTGAAAAACCTGTGAGAGGGAAGCAGATAATCTCAGTGCCAAGTATTATGTTTTGATAAGGTCATGATCCAGGCTCAGGATTCAAATTTTGAATCTGAAGAAGGCAAACCTGTGGAATATCAGTCTTGGGAGTTATTGAGCTCAGAATCACATAAGATTGATCAAAAACAGGCATCTACTGGAGAAGTTAGGGCAGTCAGATAAGGATGAGGTAAGGCCTTCCCCCTAGAGAGGAGAGCAGAGACATTCCATAAGGCTCCTTGCCAGGCAAGGGAATAAATTCCTTGATTTGTCACAGTTAGCTGCAGCCTGATTTAAAAGGTAGCCCTGTGCCATATTCTTTTTGTTGGAAACAAATGTCTGATGTCTAGCTCTTATGGGGCATTCCTATGAATCCTGTTTGTGTAAAAAATCTTGAATCTTTGACCTCTAGACTGGCTGACAACCCAGACCTGACTCTTGGAACCTTGGACTGATTTGGTGCTATTCTTCTGTGAACTCTTATTTAAAAGCTAATCTTTTAGGCAAATGTCTGAGACTGTTTGGTTCACATACTTTGATTGTTCCAATCTCTTAACCTTGAGTAAACTGTGAATTGCCATAACAACTGTATGAGTCATAGTGCAACCAGAAGCAAGATGGATAGTAGTAGGAACTGAAGTATTCCCATTGCAACTAGCAAATTTGATCAGTGTTTTAGTAGCCTTTTGAGCCAGGATTGTGGCTTCACAAATATGATAGAGCCAAGAAGAAGAGGACTCAAAGTAAATGCCTTAATGCCTTTGCCTACTTCATTTATTTACCCTGTCTCTCAGTAAGGCATTCACTTAATGCCCAGAGGCTGCAATGAAGCCCAGCTTGTGTTAAAGAGAGAATAGCTGTGCCATAAGCATAGACAAGCAAGGAGATTAAACTGTACTTCAATGAAGGAAGGAGTGGAAATTTACATTTAAAGAAGTTTATACAATTCTTTTAACATTGAATAAACAGGTGCAAAGATATTTGCTTGTGCACAGATAATAAAGACTGAGATATCCTCATGAAGCATAAAATGTAGCTGCAATAAACGGAACTGACAGAAACTAATTTCAGGTAATTTCTGGCAAAATCACCTATGAAGGATCAACCCAAAAGCTGCCAACAAATCAGTGAAGATGATCTAGAGCAGCGTTGGCGAATCTCTTCAGCACCAAGTGCCGAAACATGGGCACGCGGGGAAGCAGCGGAAACTGGAAGAGCAGCTCTCCAATGTGCACATGCTGGAATGCCGGAAACCAGAAGAGCAGTTCCCCGCACGCATGTGTGCACCGGGAAGCCTAGCTTCTGGTTTCCAGCATGCGCATGCACGCCGGTAACCTGGTCTTTGGCCTGCATGCACACATGAAAACCAGCTGGCCAGCACGCATGTGCACGCTGGAACCCAGAAGAGCAATGGATGATGGCTGGCGTGTCTGGAGAGATGGCTCTGTGTGTCACTTCCAGCACGCATGCCATAGGTTTGCCATCACTGATTTAGAAGCTCCTTTAAATACAAATGGCCCTAATTCTGCTATCCTTTAAATATGACCTGCTTTTACAACCAGATTTAATCTAAGGTGAGATGTGGATCTCTCTGGGAGGGATTTACAGATTTTTAGTAGAAGTTACTACTGTTGCACTAGAAGACATGCCAATTTCTGTTTCTATTCTGTAGGCTGTCTTAGATCTTTGTTTTTAATTCTGTATGCTATCCAGACTTGTCAACCCAGAAGGTCTCTGTAGAGAGTAACCTGACACATAGAAATATGAATTAATAAATAAGTTAGTAAATTAATAAATACTGCAGGGGTCATTGCAATTTTTTTAGCCAAATGTGGATGGCAGTAGCTTGATCTTGTACATGCTTCTGCAATTGGTGAGAGGCATTTAATGCTTTATGATTGCATTTTAGCAGCTTGATGGGCTTAAGTAAATTAAGTAATAGGGGTTCAGATAAGATTAGAAACTGAGTGACTGCTACAGCAATTACCGGTACATTAAACCACTTGACTTAGGAATTATGTACAGGTAGTATTCGACTTACAACCATTTGTTTAGTGATGTTGGAAGTTACTCCAGCACTGAAAAAAACTGACTTATGACTGTTTTTCACAGTTATACCAATGTAGCACCCCTGTAGTCACATGATGAACATTTGGGTACTTAGCAACTGATATGCATTTATGATGGTTGCAGTGTCCTGGGGTCATGTAATCTTCTTTTGCAATTTCTGACAAGCAAATTCAGTGGGGAAGTCAATTCACTTAACAACCATGTTATCTTAATTTAACAACTGCAGTGATTCACTTAACAACTGTTTTAAGAAATGTGAAATGGGGCAAAATTCACTTAGCAACTGTCTTGCTTAGCAACGAAAATTTTGGGTTCAACTGTGGTCTTCATCTGTGGACATTTTCTGAACCAAATCATTGCGAGATCAAATGCCCCAGATGGTAGAAAGGGCTCACAGTCAGAATGGAAAACTATTTCAAGATCATAATTGCCAAGAAGAAATGTGTTAGGTATCAATTATATAATCAAACATAGGAATGCTCTTTTGGCCCAGAAAGTGTATTCTCCTTCTAATCTTGGGAGGCTAAGCCCTTTAAAATTTGTAAGCACTTTTTAATAGACAATGGAATTAACTTGCAGCCTCCTGAAATGATGCATTTGTCTTTAGAATGCTGAGGGCCAGATTGAAATAGCTTGTCTGAGTAATTTTTTTTTTTTTGCATTAAAGTGGGAAAGGAAATGATTCATCATTGCATGGAACCATGGAGATGACCTTGGAGAAACCATCCAGAAAGTGTTAAAATAATAACAGATGCAGACCATGTGCTGGCCCAAAGGAGGTGGGAAAATATAATTGTAGTCTTCTTGTGGAAGCAGATCTGGTCTACCTCATAGGATTAAAAACCATCAGGGCTGCCTGCATTGAAGTCTCTGGCTAAAATCAAGGCAGCTTTGGATCTATGGGCTCAGTCCCAATAAAAAATTATCCAATGAACCCCAAGAAGCATTCATGGGGAGGAATATATACATTAACCCAGAACAGGTTTAGACCTCTTAGTTTTTAGCTCTAGAGAAATGGCCAGGGAAATATTTACTACGGAGAAAAAAAATGCTTGGAGTTTGGTTACAGTCAGGATCATTATAACTTTAAACACATAATTTAGAATTATAAGAATGAAATCTTACTTGATTGCAATTTAATAAAGATCAACACAGTCTACTGATTAAGGATTTGGCATCAAAACAATGGTTCACATCAATCATTTGGAGGCTAGGAACAAAAATGCTTCCTTTTATTTCTGCCATCTACCTCCATAAACACTTGCTGAGCTCTGTGGTTCCTTTCTTTGATTTAAGCAACTAAAAACACTTCTCGCATACTATAGTTTTCAGACTTTTGACCTAAGCTTGACCTACTGTTTATTCTCACTTTGCATGTCATCTTATTTTTCATTACGATGATTAAGGATTTAGCTTGTTGAGGTTAATTTATACAAGAGACAGAATACATAGAAACATCACCTTTGCAGTGCCCCACATAGCATTTCACTTAATGAACTCTTAGCCTGTGTGCTAGCTTCTTTCTGAACCATCCATTCATCGATAGCACAAAGTATCCCACACAAACAGGAGAATCCAAGTTGCTTTTGTTTGCACAAGTAAGTACTTTTCATAGCCATTATATTTTGAATAAATTATTTCTTACTTTATCACTAACAGATGCTGGCACAGCACTTTATTTGTAAAGGAGAGAGACCAGAGATTTTCAGCTACATTCTCTTGATTATTCAGGATGTTGAAAGTGTACTGGTGTGAGGCTAAAACACAAAAGAGCAATTTGTTAGCATTTTAAAGGCTTAGACTGCAGACTTAGTCCATAACTCTGGATGTTTAGCAAATAAGCTGAGTCAGGGAGTTTTGTTTCATAGCCTGAATTTCTTATACATAAAATCTGAGTAAGTTCAATAACACATCACTGTAGCATTCTCAATTCTCTAAAACACTGATTTCATCTGCTGCCAACCTTGGATATTCTGGATTTGTTCAGCCTGTCTATATCTCTGCTGAGTTTGTGAATTCTTCATCCTTTTGGATTCCAATTGCTTCAAATGTCTGCTTCTTCCAACAACTGGGTCACTCCATTTCTTTAAGGTCCCCTTCCTGTCACTATCCATCTTTATATTCTGAGGAAAATAAACCTTTCATTATTTAGAATGAAATATCATAAAGGACACTAGAATGAACGAAAGGTAAGTCAAAGACACCTGGAACATACACCTTCAACTTTTTAGACTTCAGATGAAGAATAGATAAGCAGATGAGGGAAAGAGTAGACCTGAGAAATGTTTAGTCCTTGAGAAGTTATATTGTTACCTAAAGAACACAAACAAGGATTTGTTTGAAGGAATGTTTACCTAAATTGGTCACCCACAATTTCTAGTCCGGGCTAAAACCCAGTATGCTAAATGCCTATTCTGAGGGCCTTTACAACCCTATAACAAGATGTCTGTGCTCAAATAGGCAAAGCTTTTCCTTTCATTCAATCAATCTCATAGTCAGTTCATGATTTGCGGCAATACCAACTATCTTTCAGGAAATATATACAGTAATTGAAGTGATAGAGGTCAGTAAAACAATTTAAGGTATCTGATTAAGTTCAATGAGCATCTCATAATGCAGCTAGTGGATACAGTGGGGAAGATGGAATGGACCATCCTGAAAGAATAAAGTGCTGACAGAACTCAAGACCCACTTCTGATGGAGTCAACTTAGATAACTCCAAGCTAACTTGGAAATGAAAATCAGGTACTGAAAAATACACTAATGTGCACTTAAAAATTAGAGAGTAAATCTTGGGCTTCCTGAAGTGTAAAAAGAAATACAGATTTCTACATTAAAAGAAAACCAATATTTCAGAATGTTGACCCTGTAGGTTTGTAAGGACCTGAGGAATGTTGAGTGCCTGGAGATGAAAATACTGGACTAATTTATCTTATTGTGACAGCATTTGCCTATCAACTTATCCTAGACCAGGGTTGTCTAACCTTTGCTTGCTGAGGAATTTTGGGAGTTGAAGTCTACAAGTCTTAAAGTAGCCAAGGTTGGACACCCCTGTCTTAGCCTGCCTATTAAAAGAGGGAATACTAAACTTTCTTGTATTTTTGAATAACCTCTGAGCAAACAAGGGAAATCCTATCCTATTGTATGCTTTGCACATTGTCAGGTATAGTCTGGACTTACATTATTTTTATCCCAATCTTTTGTTTTATTAGGGTTTAATTGTGATCAGGAACTATCAAAATGCTCAGAAGCTGCAGCCTGAGATAGGTAGGACACTGTAAATGAAAATTGCCAATTTCCTATACCCCGAGAGATTTTATTTCATCTGACCTTAGCTACAAATACAACCAGAAATTGTACTTGTAAGATTGATGTCAGCCTTACTAGGTTGACCAGACAGGAAACATGACAATATGAGCTAATTCTACTTTATTGTAAAACTACATTGTCAGAATCTTGCAAGTCCGAAAGTACAAATCTCCCGCTTTCTCCATTAAAGCCCTAGAAACTAGGGAGGGTCTCTTCTGAGCAGTGGTGAAATCCAGCAGGTTCTGACAGGTTCTGGAGAACCGGTAACGGAAATTTTGAGCAGTTCAGAGTCGGCAAATACCACCTCTGGCTGGCCCCAGAGTGGGGTGGGAATGGGGATTTTGCAATATCCTTACCCCAGGAGTTGCTGGGAATGGAGATTTTGCAGTATCCTTCCCCTGCCATGTCCACCAAGGCACACCCAAGCCACACCACACCCACCAAGCCACGCCCACAGAACCGGTAGTAAAAAAATTTGGATTTCACCACTGCTTCTGAGCCTCTTGCCGCTCACATTACCCAGCTGCAGGCTATGGTGTCTCTTATCTGACCATTCCCTAGGCAGTATTTCGTGTCCCATTTTCCCAAGGTCATTCCCACATACCATTACAGCTTTCTTCTCTCTGGATCGGAGCTCTAGGCCTTGGCAAATCTGACCTGTCATGCATCAGATCCTCAGCCCTGCAAAAGGTCAGCCGTATTGATCTCTCAAGTTGTCAACACTCACATTAAGCAAAGGCTAACAAGACAGGAAGGGAAGAGCGCCAGAACAGCTTTTCATCCTCAGATCCTGGTTCTTATTCCGTAGTCACCATTTCTCTCCGTCCATATAAATCCTAGCCGGATGAATCACCAAAAGAGACCCTGTGCCTGGAAGAACCAAGGGTGAAGATTAGCAAACAATTGCACAGGAATCCCAACCTCTACGATGCAAAGGGGCAGGCTGGTGGGAAAAGGAGAGATGTTGAATAGAAGGAGAGCTTTCTCTAATCAGAGATCTTCCAAGTGTGTTGATCTACAATTCTCTAGAAAGAGCAGTGCCTATCCAAATGTGGCAATGGGATTTATAGTCTGATATACTGTAGAAGGCAACCTATTGGGGAAGGGTAGCCTGGGGATAACATAGTAAACCAACAAGAAAGAGAACCCAAGACTTGTGATATGATCATGAAACCTTACCTTTCTATCCTATTCACTTTCCCTGCGCCCACCCCCCTCATGTTTGGACAAGAATGACAAATGCCTCAATTAGTAAGCAAATTTTGCCAATCGATTCCTTGAAGCATTGACGGTCAGGTCTGATCAATGTCCCCAATTATGCCTTATAACAGGCATCCAATACATAAATGTATCTGGCCCTTCCCAACATAGGAATATTCTTTACCTTTGTTTCGCTTCAAAGCTGAAGACACAGGAGAGACTTCATTGGTTGGATTGTATTATAGCCAAGCATCCCTTTGCTTTTTCCTCGACTGAAGAGGGAAAAAATTGTTAAGAGGAACAGGATGCTTCTCTTCCTGCCTAAAACTCAGAATTAAGCCCAATAATATCCCCAAACTGCAGATGAATCCTAAGGCAAGCTAGAAATAATCCTAAATGCTCAGATGAAGAAGCCTGAGAAATAGACTTCACCCTTAAATTACTAAAATAGACATGTTATGACCGAGCAACTGATAGGATAAACATTCATAGGGGCTGATCATTTTTGTGGGATGAACATGTTATAGGTCTCAGATTGTTTATTTTTTATGGGCTGTTAGCTGCTCAGAGTTACGGTGGTGAATTGGATGGCCATGGGGAAGGCAGGCAGGCAGGCAGGCAGGAAGAAGGAAGAAAGGGTGAGAGAGAAAGAATATCTGTTTTTTAATCTGGGCAGTTTCATAAGCAGAGTCATCTTCTTTTTAATTATTGGGAAAATGTTCCAATGTCCAGATCTCCTATTCTCTTTAATTTGATTTTGCAACACAACTTCTTTACGGGGGTCCATTACCTGTTATTATTCCAGTATTATTCTGTTCCTATTATTCCTCCAGAATGAACTGTCTTTCAACATGGTCATTCTGAACGAATTTCAAATAGCTAGATTTTACTTTTCTATGTCTGGTCATAGCAGGTAATGTCAATAAAGAGGTGAAAGAGAGAGAAAAAGAAGGAAGCACCTCTTTTTGAAACAGGGGCTTCCAAAGGAAATTTGTTGCCTGAAAAATATCACAGAACAACTCCCTACCATCACTGCTCCAAGTCAAAATGCCAAGGAAACAAAACTGATAAGAATATTTTTAACTTAAGCATCTGATATGCAAAAACATATAAAGGTTTTCCCTGCCTTGAACTAAAATCAGTCCACCAGAACAACCATTTTCTACTTTCTGACAGGGCTAGTTCCGACCATATCCCAATGTTCTCCTGCTCCTCTGACTCTTTTAACTTTAACTCCACGGGAATGAATTTCAGTTTCTCAAGGAAGTACAGGTAGTCCTCGATTTACCACCACAATGGAGCCCATAATTTCTGTTGTTAAGTGAGATATTTGTTAAGTGAGCTTTGCCCCATTTTACGACCTTTCTTGCCACAATTGTTAGGTGAATCACTGCAGTTGATAAGTTAGTAACCTGGTTGTTAAATGAATCTTGTTTCCCCTTTGACTTTGCTTGATAGAAAGTCACAAAAGGTGATCACATGACCTTGGGACACAGCAACGGTTATAAATATGAACCAGTTGCTAAGCATCCAAATTCTGACCACATGATTATGCGGATGCTGCAAAGGTTGTAACTGTAAAAAACGGTCATAAGTCACTTTTTTCACTGTCGTCGTAACTTTGAACAGTCACTAAATGAACTGTTGTAAGTAGGGGACTACCTGTAGTGCCTTAGGAGGATACATGACCTAAAAACTGCCTAAAAATGTAAATAATTAACTGGTATCCTAAACAGTCTTTAATTTAGTTCTATTTCTTTCTCCTTGCACTCCTGATTTTGCTTTTTATTTAACTTCTGTTTTTTTTCCTAGCCACTCTTAATTTGCCTTTTTGTATGTTATCCTTTACTGAAACTTAATAAAAATTTTGGAAAGGAAAAAAAAAATAGTTTGGCATTTTTCTGTTAAGATTACTTTTAAAAATGGTAGCAGAACTGGGCTACACCACTCAGGATGACCATTATGTGGCAGCAAAGAGATACCGAAACACTTCTTTTAAAATGTAGATAATCTAAATTTTTATCAGATCTGGGCTGTGAAAATTCAAAGGACCACTAAATGATAACCAATAGGTACAGGAAAGTCTTGCTTCATTTCTGCAACCAAGTGGCGTCTGAATCTTTGAAATCAGGACCTTTGGTATGTCGACCAAAAACTCTGAGCTGAATTAATCACTGTGCTAATCATATTATGAAGCAGGATCTCAGTCAAATTAAACTCAGCTCTGTGGAGATACAATTACTTGAATTTCTCAGTGTCACAGACAGCCACCGCACTCCCTCAACATTTCCTCCAGCTTAGGCTGTGATGGATATCTTTTCCCCCCAGTGCTGGGAGGTCAGCATCAAAGCTGTCCAACTTGACTGCTAGAAAATTTACAACAGTGGTAGAACAGCTACTACGGGCAATGTTAATTTATTACATGGGTCTCCCAGCCTTCCTCCAGGGAGCTCACAATGACATGCATGTTCCTTCCCTGTGTGTCTAATCCAAGGTCACTAGTAAGTAATTGTCATGTCCCAGTAAGGACTTGAACGCAGATCTTAACCCTAGATCTGATCTGATCCCCCACAGTTCACCATGAACATATTTCATTTGGTCATGATGCAATTTGCATACTATGAGCTGAATCACTGGGATGTTAACCAGGGTTCATTGTTTTAGCATGATGCAAAAACTCAAGTTAATTGTTCCGTACTCAGTTATTATGGTTACGTAAATCACATCTTAGTAGTAAATGTGGATGATTCATGGCCAGAATAGAAGGAGGGGGTTACATGATGGATATACGTGATGGATAGAGCTGATATGCAAGTGACAGTGTTTACTGCAGCATACAATATTTCGGCAAATGAGCGCAAATGAAAAGTTGCTATTTGCAAGTCATATATTTATGAGTCTGTAAGGCATGGTTTGTGATTGAAACTTCATTTCTTACAACCCAGCAGTGCTTCAATGGCTTCAGTGAAAACAGCAGCCCTGAGTCCCCATTCTTACATATCCCTGCTATTGAGCTGTTGTTTCACACATGTACAAGCTCTCTTTCAGATCAGTGGCTCCTGCTGCTGGGAACTAAGAAACACATCGGAGGGGATAGAAGAAAATTCAATACTTTTCTGTTTCGAAGAGTAGCAATTCTGAGCCGTTCTTGACATTCATTTCCTTGGGGAAGAGACGGGAGCAGAGCCATACATTCATCCACCAGTTTGGAGCAATCGGTGACATCTATAGGATAAAAGAAGAAAACCCCAAAGTACTGCAATTATTAAACCTCAGCTAAATGTGCAATATATCACAGAAGTGAAGCAATCCATGTTTGCCAAGCCACAGCATACATCTATTAGCCAAACAAACTACTTTCCAATATTGAGTTGTGTAGTGTTGAGAGGGAAACACCTTCCGTGACTGATAAAAAATGGAAGATTGAAATTGGGAGACAAAAACCAAAGGGAAGGGCAATTTTCAAGCAGAGGAGGATTGAAAATGGTTCCAGACTCACACATATAACAATCACAGCAACTAGCAGCAGCACCAGAAATGGACTATTTTGTTTTTTAAATATACACTCAAAGAAAGATCTTTATAAGGTCTGCCCACCTTGTACTCTCACCCGCCAGTCTTTTTCCAGGAAGATCACACTATTATTTCTTTTCTAAGAATAATTCCAGAGTAAATTTCTTTCAAAGAATAATTTCTAAATACATTTTATTCTGTAAATTACTTCTAGATTAATTCAAGCTGTTAGTTTTGCTTTTGCAAACATTAACCAGAATGATAAGGCTCATCCTTAGTAAATGTAGTTTCATTTACTTCCACTTTTATTAATATGAATGAAATTATCGTTTAATTCATGCATTTTATTTTGGATTGTACAGCCTGAAGTACACTCAGGGTCTCACAGGTATTTACAGCTTCTCTGCTTCCAAGCCCGCAGATTCACATATGTAGATGGAAATATAACATATTCCAATTTCAGCAATGCTGAAGATTTCTTCAACATTTATAAATGTGTGGAAATCAGTTAAGCGCATGTACATCCAGCTTCTTTTGTATGCAAAATCCACGCTTGAGTTTCAAGTATAAATTCCGTACACACCTAATACCTTTCTTCACCACAGTGCTATTCAGTGTGATTTAGCGATCCATTTTTGTTTGTTTTCATCTCCTTGTTTTTGCACGTTAGGCCTTTGAGCAGAGAAACTGTCTGGGGAGGGAAAATATAATGTTTTTATATATTTCATTCTTACAGTTATACCCATACACCGGATATGATTTTCTTTCACACACATACATCCTACATCCTCCATCCATGTTCCTTTCACTGACCATAACATGCATCAGATACCTACACTTATTCCTCTCTCTCACTTTCGCAGACCAGATGGGTTGCTTTATAATGTTTCCTGGGCACAACTTTTACACACTTTTGCATTGGCTCTCTCTCTCTCTCTCTCTCTCTTCCTTTCGATAAACCGAGTTCCACCGTTGCAATTCTGATAGGCCCACTCAGAAATACTTCATGGCATTTGACACCCAGGGCAAATGTTAATTCTTTTCAAAAAACCCCAGGAGCGGAGGGTCCAAGGTTTACGGACTGACAACTATACGCACACCCGGCCTAGGCAGGCGAGCCCAGGCGAGGAGGATTTGGCGTTAACAGATGCACAATGTAGATTGTAGACGGCTTCCTTTCGGCGGCGCAGCTCGCCCACCCCGGGGGCTAAAGATAATATAACGGGGCTCCTGCCTACTCCGCGCTGTCACGTCGGCCTGTCAGTCGGCTGGTAATTAATGCGAACTGCGGGTCCGGCGCCCCACCGGAGTCGTATATCACTGCCAGCTCCCGCGCGGCAAAGCAACCTCTTTTACCCAAGCCCTGTTATTTGGGGAATTTTCTATGTATTAGCTGTTGATGCACATTAATACATTAAAAATGTCAGCGGTGGAGGCCAGCTAATTGTCTGATTTAAATGTCTATTTGTCAGCGCGCGGCTCAGGTGGGCATGAGCCGAATCGGGAATGAAGCACGGAACCTGTCTCGGGACGGGCGGGGGGGCCGGCTCTCACCCGAGCCGGGACGCGGGAATGATCGATGGCAGAGACGCGCGGCCCAAAATGTTTGCGTTTCTGCTCGGCTTGCCTCGGCGCGGGGGGAGGCCGAGGGGGAGAGGCGGGGAGGGGGAAGGAGCCAAGGCAACCAGGGGGCCGAGAGGAAGCTTTTAGTGAGGGGAGAAAAAGTTTCCAGGTATTCTGGAGTGAGCCCTCCCGGGAGAAAGGGAATATTGGCTCTATTTCCTCCCAGGCTCCGGCGTCCGATTACAATACCCATCATCCGCAAATAGCTATATGGGGAGTTGCAATCGAACAACGTTTAGCAGATCTCATCTGACTCCAGTTGAAGCACCGGATCAACTGCTTTCCCTAGCTCAGCTGCATCAGAAAGGCTCTTTTTATTTGTCTGCTCTGGTTAATATCAGGAAAAAGACCAGAAAGCAAGTACTATTGCAAGCCAAGGTTGGCCTTAGCTGGTGAAAGGTATCATTTGAGTCAGTATTTTTTGCCCCAGAGCACTGACACTGACAGAGCATTATGGCTCAGAATATGTTTTCTTTCTGATGAAGAACACAAGTGCGGTCCTTGTTGGTGATCTCTGAGCTTGCTTGTTTTCTTGCAGAGGTTTCATTATCCAAACTAGGTAACATCATCAGTGCTACCTGGAGTAGCTTGTAGCACTGAAGATGTCACTTCATTTGGGTAATGAAACGTCTGCAAGAAAACAAGCAAGCTCAGAGAGCAGCAAGGGCCCTTCGTATCAACCCTGAGCTACAAATATTCTCTTTATTACAACAAAAGTGCTTCTGAACATGTGCAGAGTGCACTCCCCATCCCACTCCTAAAGATGGGAGGGAAGGGGGCCATCTAGGCAATGTGAACCTCAAAATCCTTTTTTTTTTTAGCAATCTGCAGCAAAACCAAGCTAGAAACTTGCCTCTGGATTACATCAGCCTCCAACAAGTCCTTTAAATATCTCACACTCAAACTCATATCCTATTGGCTGAGGAAAGATTTACACCTTTGGTTCAAGACGTTTAGGAGGGGGGAAAAGGCTGGCATCGATAGTTTGAGAGATGATGATGTCAGCATTAGACCCTATGCAATATTCCCAAATACTATTGGTTAATATTGCCCAAATTACCATCAAGCAGATTTGAGCTTACTTTGGAAGTAGGGGAAGGGAGAGAATTTCACTAATAATTTTTGTGGATCTTATCTTGCAAAAATTACTCCTATTTTGGGGAGGCATTCAAAAAGTGGCAAAATGCACACTGCAAAGATGTCCTTTATCCCTAAATCAAAACATTCAATAGCCTCACATTATTCAGGCAACAATATTCTTCACATTCAGGCAATGCTGTGAACTGGCATTGTTTCATATTGGATTGGCTAAATAAGAGACCTCCCATTTTTGTCAAGCCACTGGGCAATTTTGAAATTCCGAGAGAATACCATGGGTATAATAATAAAATCGATCGATTAACTGACTGATTGAACTTATACAGCCCCGCAATCCACAGACTCTAGATGGCTTATAAAGTATACAACTCATAACGAAACATCCACCATAAAACACCAATATATAAACGACAATAAAACAAATAAAATAATAAAAATGTTGCCATGCTTTAAAACAAGAAAATGTCAAGAATAGTTTGGTTTTGGGCCACTTGCTCAAAACCAGCGGGAAGAGGGTGATTTTGATCTCCAAAGAGAGGCCATTTCAGAGCAGAAATATCACAGAAATACAGCAGAAAATACAGTGTAAAGAAGCCAATGTCCACGCAGGATTGAGGAAAGACAAAATTCTTTTATTTCTGTATAGAAGCAGAAAAGGGTTTCACCTCTGCTCACACCCAAGGAGCAGCACCCCAGAAATCAATTTAATTTAATTTAATTTATCGCATTTCTATGCTGCCCAACTCCCAAGTGACTCTGGGTGGCTTACAACGAAAACAATGCGAACATTATTTAAAAACATTGCAAAAATTATTTAAAACATTTATAAAACACTTAAAAACATTAAAAACCCATGCACACCATTCATGGCCGGATCTCACAAGATTGCAACAGTGAGATCAACGGCCCCAGGCCTGCCGGAAAAGCCAGGTCTTCATCGCTTTCCGGAAGGCCAATAGGGTGGGAATGGTCTGGATCTCAGGAAGTAATTGGTTCCAGAGAGCTGGGGAAGCCACAGAGAAGGCCCTCCCCTGCGGGCCCGCCAGCCGGCATTGTTTGGCTTACGGGACCCGGAGGAGACCAACTCTGTGGGATCTTACCAGTCGCTGGAAGCTATGCGGTAGAAGGCGGTCTCGAAGATAACTCAGGCGCAGTTCTTTTTATATAATATAAAATATATTTTTATATTTTATATAACTTTCTACAGGAAAAAATAAAATAAGAGAATGGCTGATTGGTTCCACATTTACCTGTCGGTCCCACATGGCGCACAAAGCAAAGCCATTCCATAATAGTCAATTAATTATTTAATCCTACTTCATTATTATATACGTTGACTACCTCGGGGTGTGTTTTTTACTATGTTATTACTGATAAATTTTGTTCTCCTCTGTCCGGATCCTTGTCCAGATGCCCCTAAGCAGTGCTTAAGCTAAACATCACAGTCACTTTCCTTAATTCCAGTAACCGGTTCATTTGCAAGGTCTTTTTAGTCAAGGGTTAAAGCCACAACCTATTAACTAATCTAAATAGGAGACATCTGTGGTCAAAGTAGGGAGTGTTTCTGGTCAACCCCTCTAGCTCTTGCCGGCAAATGTTCTCTAGCAGGCAAAGGCACAACTATTAACTCTTGCTAAAGTTAATTCATCACTTAGAAAAGCTGCTGATTTCTTATTAATAAGCTAATAAGTCACCAGGCATCCAAACTGAAGGGGTGTCATAGCTCTAATTAAAAACTAGGCAAATTTTCACTCGTCCTCCACTTTAATCCCATAGAGGATGATTCCTATAAGATGTAGTTGCTTGGTCAATTCTGGTTAATAATAGCTAATGAAATGGGAAAGGGAAAGTATATCTGTTAACAAAATGTCTGCCTTGATTGGTATGGCTGGTCATCATATACAGATAGTCCTTGACTTATGACTACAATTGGGACCAAAATTTCCATCAGTAAACAAAGCAGTTAAGTCAGTCATGCCCGATTTTACTATCTTTTTGGCCATGGTTGTTAAGCAGATCACCGCAGTTGTTAAAGAGAATCATACAGGAATTTGGCTTTCCCCACCGATTTTGCTTGTCAGAAGTTGGCTGAGCAGGACGCAAATAGCAATCACATGACCCCCAAGATGTTGAAACCATCTTAAATACATTGTCGGTCCCCAAGCTACCAAATTCTAGTCATGTGACCATGGGGATGCTGCAACATTCATAAGTCTTGCTTGCAAGTCATTCTTTTCAGTGCCATTGTAACTTTGAAGAGTCACTAAATGAATGGTTGGAAGTCAAGGGCTTACCTGTACAGGACTAGGGTTACAAGGACTCAACAGATGGATATAAATGATTCCCTATTCTCTCTCAGCCTGATATCTGTTGATGACTTTAGGCCAGCAGCCCCCAAACTTTTGGGAGCCAGGGACCAGTTCCATTTTTCTGTGGATCGGAGAGGGCGTGGTTTCATGTACTGCCTGTATCCTGCACGTGCACGGATGGAGTTCACTCGTTTGTGCAGCCCAGTTTTTGGTGCACCGGAGACTGATGCCAGTCTATGGCTCGGGAGAGGGGGCCCCCTGCTTAAGGCTAGTGCACAATGCTTTCTCTTTTGTCTCTGGATGTTGTCCTCAGTAGTGGTATTCACTTACCTTTGCTACCAGTTCGGAAATGTGAGCACATGTGCGCTCGCTTCACTCGCATGTGCCACCTCTGTGCATGTACAGAGTGTCCATGATGATGTCCGGGTGGGTGGGCGGAGTCTCCTGCTGCCGCCGCTACCTGTCACCTGAACCAGGTAGAACTGGTAGAATCCCACCACTCCAATACAAGTAGTCCTTGACTTACAATCACAATTAAGCCCAAAATTTCTATGCGACACAGTTAAGTGAATTTTGTCCCATTTGACAACCTTTCTTACCGCCGCTGTTAAGTGAATCACTGCAATTATTTAAGTTAGCAACACAGTTGTAAAATGAATCTGGCTTCCCCATTGACTTTGCTGATCAGAAGGTCGCAAAAGGTGATCACATGACCCTGAGACACTCCAACTGTCAGAAATAGAAACCAGTTGCCGAGCATTTGAATTTTTATCATGTGACCATGGGAAGGCTGCAACAGTCATGAGCATGAAAAACAGCCATAAGTCACTTTTTTCAGTGCTGTTGTAATTTTGAGCAGTCACTAAACAAATGGTTATCAATTGGGGGTTGCTTGTACTGTTCTGCTCTCAAGAGCAGGAAAGTTGTTCCTTTCAAACTGGACTCTCCTCCTGTAGCCATTCATGGTAGCCTTGGGAAAAAGAAGCAGGGACGACAGAATCACTTCCTGCTCTGCTGCTTCATTTTCAAATCTTCCCTCAGCTTGTCAGCTGCTTTTCAGATTTCTTCTAAAGACAGGCTGAGCAATCTTTCAGAATTGAGGAAAACAGTTGTTTGGCTTGTTTTGAACATAGGTGCAGCCAGAGACCTGTGCTCAGCTGTTTCTAAATGCAGATTTGATGCTCTTTTCAAACAGTCCTTAAACCCATATCCAGGCTGTCATCAGCTTATGGCCAGGCTCCCTATGAAGGCACTCTGGCAAAACACTTGCAAAAAATCGGAGTGAATTTAATAAGTGGCTAAAATCAACTGTTTGGGCATCTGTCAAAACTCCTCCTCGCTAGAGGACTTTAAGGCAAGAGAGTGATGTCATAAACATTCCTGCTGGATTGTAATGCCTGATATTATCAGTGAAATAAAGCTGGAAATATCAACCAATCCTTGTTCTTAACATGCCCAATATTATATACCACAAAGTCAACATTACTTGCCGACATGGGATCCATAGGGTCCTTCTTAGGGTTGAATTTAAGTGCTATTCAGCCTCCCCACCCCTACAGTGAAATGCTTTACGAGGGCACAATTTTGAGAAGGGAATTTTTAATTTAAATATTAATTTTGAGAAGGGAATGTTTTTAATTTCACATTAATTTTGGCATTGTTATTTCCATTTTATCTGTGATTTAAGACATATCCAAGGGCCAGGTACATGGAGATCTGCACGTATGGGTTGGCTGGGTTGATTATATAAACTTGGCTATTCTGATTTAGAACAGAGGGTCAGAAAACAAGTGGCTAGGATCCACTGTGGGTGTCTATCTGTCTGTCTGTCTGTCTGTCTGTCTATCTATTCTAACCAGTTGGCAGGATATATCACTATCCTACCGATTGATCAGTGAAGCCCGTCAGATGTTGTGCACAGCAAAACCTGTGGTGGTGTGAGAGGAAAAATACTGCTTCAACAATGGAATAGTAAAGGACAATTTAAGGCAATCTCAGGTATATGTTGGGAAAGGCTGAGGAAACATTTTATGTACTGTTGATTTCTTGCTCCATTTTCCTTTCTGTGAAATGGGTGTTGTATGATGAGCCATGCCAATCATGGTGGCAGTTTTATTAACAGACATCCTATTCCTTTTCCAATGGCAGCAGTTTTAGTACAGAGCTCATGGTACTCTCTCAAAATTTCAGGATTGTTTACTGGGATACTGGAGCAAAGATGCTGTAGCAGAGAGATTTTATGCTGGTATACTTTCTGCTGCTTCAAAGGCAACTTTTTGTGTATGTATGTGCCTTTGAGTCAACACTGACTCCTGGTGAATGCATGGAGTAGTCCTTACAGTTTTGTTGGGAAAGTTTTTTAGAAGCCCCTACCTGTTTCCTAGGGCTGAGAGAGGGTAACTGGCCCAAGATCACCTAGCTGGCTTTGAGCCTAAGGCAGACTTAGAAGTCACAGTTTCCCAGTTTCTAGCTCATTGTCTTAATCACTACCCCACACTGGCTCTCCAAAGGAAGCTTTACAGCACTTTAAATTATATAATTCTCCTTCTTATTCAGAATCACCATCCAACTGTTCAGAGAAGGAAAAAAGGGAATTCTCTCTTGCTTTCTCTCCCACTAATCTGTGGGACTTTTAATTGCCCCTAAACTTCTAGAAATGCCTTTGGTTCTCTGTAAAATTGAGAAGTGCTAAGGGGGATAAAGATGGTGAATGTCTGGCCCATTAAAAAAATAGAGTACAAGCAATGGTGGGTTTCTACCAGTTCTCCCCGGTTCAGGAGAACCGGTAGCAGCAGTGGCAGGAGGCTCCGCCCACCCGCCCGGACATCATCATGGACGCTCTGAGCATGCATGTAAGGTTCTGCACATGTGCAAAAGCGCTGTGCGCTCACTCACAGTTTCAAACTGGTAGCAAAGGTAAGTGAAAACCACTACTGAGTACAAGATTGTATATATTTAAATGAACTTATGGACACTTCCTATACCATCAGAGCACTCTGTTAATGACCCCCATATATGTGGGTATCAACAGAGAAATTTGAAGGTGCAGGAAATTATTTTATTTACATGATTTATGTTTTGTAGTCATCTTTCTCTAATGCCTGGTTATAGGATGACTATTATTTACAAGAAGGAAATATCAAAGCCACCACCACCAAGTGCAAAAGGTTAACAATGGAGCTTTGAAAGAACATTTCCTTTATCTTTTCATGCTGAAAATGTTAGCCTGAGAACATAACAGGAACCTGGCAACAGTATCTCTTCTGGGGCAACTTGTCCTTTCTCGCTGGTATGACAGGCATATCAAACATGCAAACAAAACTTTGTTTTGGCATTTTTACATTTAAAACTCGCTGTGGGTACATAAGGAAAGCATACTTGTGCAAGATCCACATTGTATAGACACCAACCATTTCACTCAGAATCCTATTCCTGGGCTTGTGTTCCCTTCCTGCCAACTTTGAGCACTCCACAATGACATACAATGCATGTGAATCTTTCTTTATTCCCATTGGAGTGATGATCTGCTGGGGTCCTGCCTTTGAAACTGGCAGTGAAATCCAATCTGGATTTGGGAATTCTGCCTCCTGCTGTGCCCCCCTCTAGTAATGCTGCATTTACGCAGGTTCGGTGCGGCCCAAGGATGGGGGTCGGTGAAGGACGCTGCATGCCTAGAGTCCTTGCAGCCAGCGCAGGCTCTGATCTGGGATTTGAACCCCACTGGGAGCTGCTGCAAACCACCCAATCTTTCCCTGCCCAACTAATTGCCAAAAGAGGGCAGGATGGATTTCTTCATCTGACATCCCTAGAATGCTTAATAAACGCAGATTGTCCGAGGAATTAATTCAGGCCGCCCTGCAGATATCAATCTTGGCGTCTACTGGCATGCAGGTGATATACTGCCTGGTTGCCATTTATTAGCACGGAGCTGGTGGATTTAGGAAATGACTAATTTTATATGGTCTGGAGCGCAGTGCATCTCCTCGGACAGTAAATCCCAGCTGAATTGGGCAGGGAGAGGAGAGAAAAACGGCCTTTTTCACAGGCTCTACTCTCCCTCCTCCCCAACAATAAGCATCAGTGTTCCCCCACCTCTGGAAGAGGAGCAGCCAGGTTTCAAGGAAGATATATAGAAAAACAAGTGCACCTGGGTGTGGATTTCTGATTTTCTAATCTGCCTGGCCTTAGGGAAGAGGAAGAGGTCCTTTGGCCTTCTCAGATTTGGTCCCATTCAAATGGCCTGGACCACAATTCCTATAAACTGCAAATAAATCAAATACTACAAAAAGCCCAAAGCCTCCTCCAGCTTCTTTCTAAAGAGAAAGCCTTATGAAAATAAGAACCACATTCAAAAGGTTACATACAATATTTATTTACACCAGGGGTAAAATCCAGCAGGTTCTGGAGAACCGGTAGCGGAAATTTTGAGTTCAGAGAATAGGCAAATACCACCTCCGGCTGGTCCCAGAGTAGGGAGGGAATGGGAATTTTGCAATATCGTTCCTCTGGAGTGAGGTGGGAATGGAGATTTTGCAGTATCCTTCCCCTGCCACGCCCATCAAGCCACACCACGCCCACCAAGCCACGCCCACAGAACCGGTAGTAAAAAAAAATTGGATTTCACCACTGATTTACACCCCACGTTTTCGCTGACAGCTCAAAGGACCAAACCCTCATTCTGTTCCCACAGAGACCTATTCTATAGGGTGGACGGATATGGGAGAAACTGGCCCCATATCACCCAAGGAGCTCTATGACTGAGTGGGGCCTTGAACCCAGGCCTCTCTTGGTCCAAAACTAACACTGGAAATGTCAGCCTTGGAGGCAAAGTCCACCATCCAGGTCTAATATTTAAACTGAAAATTAAACTAAAACTAGCTGCTAAAGTGCATAATTTATATGCAGCACTACAGCAGAAAGAAAATGGATCAGGAGGCTTCATCATAGCAGAGACGTTAAAGTATTGGAATATTAACATATTCAAATATGAAAAGTCCTGGGAGAATAAAAATGCCTTTATCTGGTAACTGGAAAGATCGCTATTTTTCGTGCCAGGCAAATAGATTTGTATTTGCTTGGATCTGTGTGTCCCAGGAAGTCTTCCAATATCTCAGGGGCTGTCACAAAGAAGAGGGAGTCAACCTATTCTCAAAAGCACCTGAGGGTAAAACAAGAAGCAATGGATGGATACTAATCAAGGAGAAAACCAACCTAGAACTAAGGAGAAATTTCCTGACAGTTAGAACAATTTATCAGTGGAACAACTTGCCTCCAGAAGTTGAGGGTGCTCCATCATTGGAGGTTTTTAAGAAGAGATTGGACAACCACTTGTCTGAAATGGTATCGTGTCTCCTGTTTGAGCAAGGAGTTGGACTGAAGGACCCCCATGGTCCCTTCCAACTCTGTTATTCTGTTTCTGTTTACTAAAACATCTGTTCCAGAGCTGGGGACAAGAAGAGAATCATTTAAGAAGCCACCATTCCTGAGAAGATACCTAGACTACACCCTGAGGCCTCTCCAAGAGTTAGCATAGCTCCATACAGGAAGAAATATTTCTTTCCAATTCTTGTTTTTATCTTCAATTTCCATTTTATTAAACGCTTTTCTACACCACTCTGGAATCTGTTGTAATAGCAGACCATATCTAAAAGTAAGTATAGTAGAAAAACAGCAGAGTAGAAGCACTACAAATGTTAGGTAATGCTTCTCACACATAGACATCCCACCCCCAAACCCAAGGGAAATATGACAGTAATCCACAAAATACTAATCACAGAACAAGCATTCCAGATACCAGCACATACTTTTTCACCTTTCCTCTTTTCCATTTTGACAGGGAAAAAAATAGTACATAGTGTTCAGATAAAGAAGGCAAGATGTTCAGGGACATAGGAAACAAGACAAGTGAATCACCTGTGGGGGTTGGTGGCACTTTTCTTCCAAAGAATTTATGTGTGTGTGTGTGTGAATTATAAATGCCCCCGTATTCAAAAAATCAAAACAAGGTAGATTTAAAATTCTATAGATATACGTTAGGAGCTGCTTTGCTATGGCTGAGCCCCATAGTCTAGTTCAGTGTTTCTGAACCTTACAGCAACTTGAAGATGTGTGGACTTCAACTTCCAGAATTCCCCAGCCAGCATTAAACTACCACTGATACCATTCTTAATCCCAATAGTGCTGGCTGGGAATTTTCTTCAACAACATCCAGGAGACCATACAGCTAATCCTCGATTTAAACCATCATTTATTTTATTTTATGTACACTGAGAGCAGTGGTGGGATTCAAGTAATTTAACAACCGGTTCTCTGCCCTAATGATTTCTTCCAACAACCAGTTTGCCAAATTGCTCAGAAAGTTAACAATCGGTTCTCCCGAAGTGGTGCGAACTGACTGAATCCTGCCACTGACTGAGAGCGTATGCATCAAAGACAAATTCCTTGGGTGTCCAATCACACTTGGCCAATAAAAATTCTGTTCTGTTCTGTTCTGTTCTGTTCTGTTCTATTCTATTCTATTCTATTCTATTCTATTCTATTCTATTCTATTCTATTCTATTCTATTCTATTCTATTCTATTCTGCTGTAATTTTGGTCATAAGTCATGATAGTTGTAAAGCAGGCCATCACAGGACCACACACGATTTTATAATCATTTTTTGTGGGACTCATTAAGCAGGTACCAAATTATGAAGCCATTGTTCACCATGCGGTGTTCTTTTGCTAGGGGGATGTTGGAACTTTGAACCTGGGTTGTAAAAGTCCTTTTTTTCGAGGTCCATCACAACTTTGAATGGTTGCTAAGTGACCAATCATAAGTCAAGGACTACCTGTAGTTAGTAATTATTGACACTTCAAATAAATATAAAACATGTACCATAAACAGTCTTTAAAACATGGGAAACTTAAACACTCTGCAGGACTGAACTGCTTGACAAGAATACTGTTTTCCATAGAGGCCAGCCATGTTTGAGATAAGCACCATGGTTCCTTGAGCAGGAGGTTGGACTAGAAGACGTTCCAACTCTTATTATTCTGTTATTCTGCTTTATACTTCATTGTTTCCACTATTGGTGTTCAGGACCATGCAGCCTCTGAACCTGCAGGTTTCATTTAGCTCCATTACAGCCAATGCTTCCTGAGAGATCTATCTCCCAGGAATTTGGGTACACCCCAGGGGTGAAATCTAAAATTTGTTACTACCGATTCTGTGGGTGTGGTTTGGGGAGGGGTTAATGTGACTGAGTGGTCATGGCCAACTTTTTTTTTTTTTAACTTTTAAAAGCATTTTTTCTACAACCTTAAAAGTTTGCAGAAAAAAATGCTTTTAGAAGCCTCTGACGATCAGGTAACTCAGCTGGGATCGTCAGAGGCTTTTAAAGGCAATTTTCTTCCTACAACCTCTTCGGCCAAAGGGGTTGCAGAAAAAAATGCTTTTAAAAGCCTCCGACGATCCCAGCTCAGCCGCGTGATCATCAGAGGCTTTTTTTTTCTTTTAAAAGCATGTTTTCGGCCAAAGAGGTTGTAGAAAAAATGCTTTTAAAAAAAAACAGTCTCTGATGATTGCACAGCTCAGCTAGGCATGGGCAGGGGGTTAGGTAGGGATTTTTGTTACCGATTCTCTGAACCACCCACCGCCATCGCTACCAGATCGGGCGATCCAGTCCAAACCGGGAGCATTTCACCCCTGGTACACCTCCTTCCCCCATTAACAAATCCTACTCATCTTCAAACCAATAGTTATTGCAACTTAGCCAGGGAGCAAAATGCTCAAGCCAATGATGCATTACGAAAAGAAACATTTGGGTCTCTCAGTTCTGAATATCATGCCAATCAATTTCACCGGTTATCCCAGTGATGAAATAAAGAAGGAAGTGCTGTTTGCTTTACCCACCCTGTACAGCAGGTTATTAACCCCTTTATCATGTCCCCCTTTAGATGCCTTTATTACCAAGGAAAAGCTTCCAATATTTCCCCCTTTTTTCTCATAAGCGTTCTTGCCTTTTGACGATTTGGATTGCCCTTTCCTGCGCTTGAGATGCTAATGTTATACTGTCCAGCAGGCAGCGAGATGCCTGGGGGTGGAAGGCGGGGAAGGTAGAATAATTAAGTTTTGCCTAAAGCCTTTATTGCCCTTGACTCCTTGACTCTTTTATCAAAAATGGCTCTCCAATAAAAGTCCTTGCTGACCAGAAGCTAAAGAGTACAGCTTGTGGAAAGAGGAATATATATTACAAAAGCTAAGTTCTGGGTATGCCTTATTACAGTAAATCTGAAGAATGCCTATTTTTAAAGGTTCCTTGGGTTCCTCTTTCCAAAATTGTAATGGCTTGTGAAACGCCTAGCTTTTCCTATTTTACTTGAAAATCAATTTTTGGACAGTGCTAAAGTCATTTATAAAAAGTTATACTGGTTTAATTATCCAGTCTTAGGCTGAATGACAATGAGAACATCTCTCAGAAAATGGAGTATTATTGCTGCTTTTGGAATAATTAATGCTTGCTTTTTAATTGCTAATCAATATCAATTAGATTCCAAGCTGCTGGCTCAACCTGGATTTCTTGCAAATCAAGGGTTTAACATGGCAGGCATTCTTTGCGGGACAATGGCAGAATGGCTGGCGCCGGGAGCTTATTTTTTTGCTATAAAAGGGCAGCAAATAATTACTTACATAATGACATTTCTATATATCTTTATTCCCAAGAAGGAAAGGACTGCAGTTTCATTTGTCATCCTTCTATGGATGTAAATAAAGCTTGGAGGATGAGATAAGAAGCGCACAGGTAGTCTACAACTTATAATCATTCGTTTAGCGACCACTGAAAGTTACAATGGCACTGAAAAATGTGATTTATGACCAATCTTCATAGCATCCACACGGCGACACAATCAAATCTGGGCACTTGGCAACCCGTATGTATTTATTTATGATGGTTTGCAGCATCCCAGAATCAGGTGATTGCCATCTGCAACTTTCCCAGATGGCTTCAACAAACAAAATCAATGGGGAAAGCAAGATTTGCTTAACAACCTCATGGTTCACTTAATAACTGCTTAATAACTGTGGCAAAAAAGATTGCAAAATTGGGTATAACGTATTTAACAACTGCCTTGTTTAGTAGGGAAATTCTGGTCTTGGATGTGGTTATAAGTCAAGGGCTACCTGTATTTTGGGTAGAAAATTCTTCGTTCCTTTCTAATCCTAGACTGATAATCCTTTGATTCAAAATGGACATCTGTAGCACTAAGGGTCTATTGCAGGAGTGAAATGTTCCCGGTTCAGACGGGATCACTCAATCCGGTAGCGAGGGCGGCAGGTGGTTCAGAGAACCAGTAGCAAAAATCCCTGCCCCCCCCCATGCCAAGCTGAGCCGCGCAATCATCAGAGGCTTTTTAAAATTATTTTTAAAAGCATTTTTTCTCCAACCTCTTCGGCTGAAAAAATGCTTTTAAAAGTAAAAAAAAAAAAGCCTCTGCTGATCTTACGACTCAGCTGGGATCGTCAGAGGCTTTTAAAAGCATTTTTTCTACTACCTCTTCAGCCGAAGTTGTAGAAAAAATCATTTTAGAAGCCTCTGACAATCCCAGCTGAGTTGCCTGATCGTCAGAGACTTTTAAAAGCATTTTTAAAAACAACCTCTTTGGCTAAAGAGATTGTAGAAAAAATGCTTTTAAAAGAAAAAAAAGCCTCTGCTGATCAGGCAACTCAGCTGGGATCGTCAGAGGCTTTTAAAAGCATTTTTTTTACAACCTCTTTGGCCGAAGAGGTTGTAGAAAAAAATGGTTTTAAAAGAAAAAAAAAGTTGGCCACACTCATCCAGTCACATTACCCCACCACCACCAAGCCACACCCACAGAACAGCTCCAACAAATTTTACATTTCACCACTAAGCCAATGGTATCAACGTACTACACCTCCCCCCCAAAAAACCCCAAAACACAAACCACAGTTAGATGTTCATTTGTATTATAACAACAAGGCTGCAAGAAATTATTCCCAATTTCTAGAAATAAGCCCCATTGAACATAATAGACATTAGTAAATATGCAGAGATTGCAGTAAGTGGCATAAAGAATTAAAAGCAAGAATTTTGCCTCTTCTTCAATCTAGACATTAACATTAACAGCCAGTAGCAACAAGGCTACTATCCATGCTAGATACAATTTCCCAGATTTGTTTCTGGGAGTCTTACTAACACACATCCAGAGGTGGTATTCAGCCGATTCGGACTGGTTCGGGCAAATTGGTAGCGGCGACTGCAGGTTAGCAGGTAACCCTAACCCTAACCCACCAGTGCACACACCACTTGTTATTTAAAGCTGAACATAGGACCACAGGCTCCCTTTTGCCTTGCAGCCCATCTGCTTTTTTTTTTTTTAATTAGATTAATATGCCACCCTTCTCTGGAGACTCAGGACGGCTTACAATGCGTTAAGCAATAGCTTTCATACTTTTGTATATTTTTATACAGTCAGCTTTTTGCCACCACAAACTGAGTCCTCAATTTACCTACCTTAGAAAGGATGGAAGGCTGAGTCAACCTTGAGCCTCGAACTTGCAATAATTGCAGACAGCTGAATGTTAATAACAGGCTATCTAGTCTGTTGAGCTATCTGAGGCTCTTCTTTTCAACTTTCCCTCCCAGTCTCTTTGCTGAGTGCCACAATATATCAATGAGCTCCTCCTCCCCCTGGAAGTAGTGTAAAGGAAGGAGATGTAAGGAGCAGTCTACCTTTGAATCATAGCTGTGCAGCATGCATTCTCCCTGCAAAGATTCTAGTCCTCAGAGATCTTCTGCCATTCAACTCTCCGCATGCAGATTGGCCAATGGGATTTTGCATCACTTCTCTCAGGACCATCTGACTTGAGTGCAACCATCTATTGACCCCATCCAATATCCATGCTCCGGCACAGCCTGGGCCAGGTGGCTGTTTGTCAGCAACTTGCTTCAATAGTCCATCAAGCATGGTCAAAAGGTGCCTTCCATTAGGGAGAGAGCCCACCTTCCTTGTTTGTGTTTAAAAACTGGGCAGGTGTCCAGGTTTATATCTTCACCAGCCCATTAAGGGCAGCAGGCATGACCGCCCAGGGAAAGGACTTGTGACAGACTGTCTGCAGTGCCATATATCCCATAATGAAGAGAACCAACCTACGGAGTTCCAGAAACCTCAGCTAGGGCATAAGCAGGATTGCGAGGGCATTTTCACAGAGAAAATAGGACCCTTTGAATTTTAAAAGCATTTACCATTTATTTGTTTAATAAAGGTGAAAGACAAAAAATAACTCTAACCCATCAACAGAGAAGGTGATATAATAAAGAAAGAAAAGAAAGGATACATTCTAGTGATTAAAATAAACGTAACAAAAGAAAGAAACCTATTTAATAGGGTTTCTATAATAATAATTACAGATAATGATACAAAGTTAATGTAGTATTTAGTGTTATCATTAAATTTAGAGTCTAGACTCTAGAGACTATATCCGTTTGATAGACCATACAATAATGGAAACTCTGGAACTTTAAAGCGATTATAATGGCACACTTTGGCAAAAGATATTTGAGGGATTTTAGCTTCTCAAACATTTTCTGTAACTTGTGTATCCGTATAAAATATCTAGTAGGATTAACATCTCATAGAGTGTACATTAAGTCTTATATTCATTTTTATCAATATTAATCTTTCCCAAAAACTTAATGGGAGTTTCAGCTATTGACCTGTATCTACTGAACTTGCCTCTACACCTTTAACATATTTCATTGTATTGTGATACATTTCACTTGAGTGCTTCGAGTGCCCTTGGAGTTGAAGTCCACAACTATCTAAAGACTTCAGCTTCATGCAATTATGGAATGTCCTGAGATGATGTAAATATGTTCTCCTGGGGAAAAAACAGACCCTAATGTCGCATGTTCTACAATTTCACCTGCCAAAAGTCAACTGCATATGCACTGCTGAGTGACAGGTGACATTACCAACTCCTTTAGATCTTCAGTACACACTCATGTCAGGAAACAGGAGGTCAGCATGTGGCATTCGATAAACAGCTGCTCCCACGGCCTGGAGATCTGTCTCTATGAGCCCTGAAAAGTTGGCCTTGATTACCGACCACCTTAAATTCTAGTATTTGATATACATGAGTTTATAGATGTCACTTTACCCTAGCATCATTGAAACCAGTCAGGTCGTGCTTGTATTAACTCTTCTCCCATCAACCTTGCTTTGGTAAAAATTGCAGTGCTGCAAAATGACAAAATGGAAGTCATGAGCTCACAACATTCAGGCTGGAGTAGCACAGAAGCCCAAACTAAGCCTTTCAATGCTGTACTCTAGTGTTGCAGGCAAGAATGTAAGTGATATAGTTTGCATCACAACACTGCAATGCACAATTTTTTCTTGACCCTCCATGCTCACTTCTTATGTGCAAAGTTTCATGCTTCAATCTTACGCATTTGTCATAAATCCAAGAAATAAGTTAGCAGAGATGGCTTCTACCCTCAGTTTGTTAAAGAGTATGCAATATGCCAATAAACACACCCTGCAAAGCAGAGCTACAAGCATAGGAAGTTCAAAATAAAGTTCATTTTCACACCTACTGTATACAGGTGATAAGATACAGAGCTCCTATTGCTGTATATTTTAAAGCTTTTTCTCACATGCATTTAACTGTGGTACATATATATCCAGCAACATCTTTGATCTACTGTATCTTCATGTTCCTTTCATCTGATCTGCTCCTCATTGTGAAACAACCTTAAGGCCTCTTCAGCAGTACTTGTGTTCAAGGACAGTTTTCTCCCATCCCATCAATGATGCAATCCAGTGAGCCCTAGAGGTAGGATCAGCACAAGACCTATTGGCTCCTTTAGAATGGTGCATGCATGCCCATTTCCCTTCAGTTGTTCAACTGGGTCTTCTCCGACAAGTCCCTTCCCCTTATTTTTCAGGTCTCTTACCAATCCCAGCTTGGAGATCTGGATCCGCCTGACCAGGAAGTGATTCAACAGTGAGGGAGCAGGATAGTGCAAAGTGAAGTAAAAGAGATATCAAGGAAATGAGAGGTAGGTTCCCTTTTAATGTACCTGCACCACAAGTTCAGCAGGTTCTGACCAGTTCTGGAAAACCAGTAGCGGAAATTTTGAGAAGTTCTGAGAACTGGTAAATACCACCTCTGATTGGCCCCATCCCCATCTATTCTTTGCCTCTGGAGTTCCAGCTGATCGGGAGAGAATGGAGATTTTACGGTATCCTTCCCCTGCCATGCCCACCAAGCCACACTTACCAAGCGTCAGCCACAGAACTGGCAGTAAAAATTTTTAAAACCCACCACTGACCTGCACATAACACTTCTGCAAGTCCAGAATGGGTTCTGATAGACAGTTAACCCAATATCTACACATTGATCAAAACTTGTCTTCTCTCTGGTCCCATGCTCCTCAAAGATGGTGGATATTTCCCAACTGGCTGGTGATGTCTGATGGGAGGGAAATTTAGCTGGAGGTTGGGATCCAATACCTGCCTTTAATGTACACTGTGAATAAGAACATTCTACTTGTAAGATTGGGATCGACAGTTGAGGCAGCAAACTTTACACCAATGATTTTATTCTGCTGGCTGAAGAACTGATGGGTAGTTCTAACTTGGCCAAACAGAGAAGCTCTTAAAAGCAATGGATAGAATAGCCTTAGCTATTAGCCCATTGGTACCTAAGTACAAAACATGTGGTTTGCTTATTGCTTAGAATAACATACCCATCAATTCATTATGGCTTGGTACTATAAGGTCCATTTTATTTGTATGCTGCTCAAAGCCCACTGGAGTCGGACAGCCAATACATTTAAAATACAATAAATAAATCCAGCAAACAAGTTTAAAATTCCCACTGTGATTTTAAAAGTGTTCAGATTTTGTGAGTGTGAGTATATGTGTGTGCATGCACCTTTCAGTCAGTATTGACTCCTGGCAACTGTTTCCTGCAGTTTTCTTGACAAGATTTTTGAAGGTGGTTTGCCCTTGCCTGCTTCCTAGGGCTGAGAGACAGTGACTGGCCCAAGGTCATCCAACTGGCTTTATGCTGGCAGAACTCAGAATCGTTTTTTAAAAAAAAGAGATGGATGGCATATAAATTTAATAAATAAACCAATAAACAAAGTAGAACCCAAGACTTCTAGTTTTTGATAGTATTTGAATGGCTATATCAAACTGCCTTTCAGATAGGGCTATAGCTCAGTAAATGTCAGGGTTTTTTAGAATAACACATTCCTAGTAAGATTCCTGTGCAGTATACAATTAAATTGGGTCATCTACAAAAGGTTTGGTTGTAGTAATTGTATCTAAGTAACCACTAGATAGCAGCAGACTCAGAATTCTTGCATTTCTTTGCTGCCATCCAATGTTTGCATGGATTTTTGCAGGCCAGTTATAATAAGCCTATTTGGCTATGCAGTTACTTCTGACACCTTGTGACCCATTGACATTGTTTCACAGAATTGTCTATACATAACTGCTTTCATGCTTGTGATATCAATGAGAATATCCACCCACTTTGCCTGGTTGCAATTTTTGATTATAGTACCTTTGATTTTTCCAAGTACTTGGATTTTTTGATAATTTTTCCTTTGTATTATTTGTATTCAAAATATTTAAACTTTAGCTCCATTATTAGTGCTTTCAGTGTGTATTCTTTTACTTCATCTAGTACTGGATCATATTTTTTTTCTTCCAATCCAAGATATTTTCAGCCAATTTCCCTAGCAGCACAATGTAGAAGTATCCATTTCTCATTGCTCATCCCTTCTGATGTTCTAACTTTCAATCATTTATTATAGCTGGGAAAACCATGGCCTTAACAATATGTACCTTTGTTTGGCAGTATGATGTCTCTGCACTTTAATATTTTGCCTGCCACAATTTTTCTCCCAAGTAGCAGATGCCTGTCTCTTTATTTCATGGCCACAGTAGCAATTCCTGAAAAAATTTGAGCCTAGGAATATAGATTGATACTGCCTGGTTTTTTTTTTTTAATTCTGAACAGCAAACTGGTAATCCTTGGCTTACAATAGTTCACTTAAAGACTGTTCAAAGTTACAACGGCACTGAAAAGAAGTGAGTTATGACCTTTTTCCCACAACCATTGCAGCATCCCCATGGTCTTGTCATCAAAATGCAGATGCATTTTGTTTATTATGGTTGCAGTGTGCTGAGGTCATGTAATCACCTTTTGTGAACTTCTAATGAGCAAAGTCAGTCGGGAAGCCAGGTTCACTTAACAGTTACGTTACTAACTTAACAACTGCAGTGATTCACTTAACAACTGTGGCAAGAAAGGTAATAAAGTGGGGCAAAATTCACTTAATAAATATCTCAGATAGCAACAGAAATTTGAGGTTCAATTGTGGTCTCAGTTGAGGACTATCTGTACTGGCTTTGACATTTTCTTTTTTCATTTTCAGTAAATTTAAGTTCATTCCTTAAATCTTTGTTACATTTAACCATTTAAGCGGTATCTTCAGATATCTGAGAATGCTTTTCCAAGAAATTTTAATCCTCATCTTTAGTTCCTATAGACCAGCATTTCTCTCAACGTACATTTTGTGTATAAGTTAAATAAATAACTTGACCATCTATAATTTTGGTGCGCTCCTTTCCAAATATTGAATCATTTAATTCTTCAATAATCCATTCCAGCTGCTGCTTCCTGGCCAACTAATAAGACACGATACACTCATGTTTTCATGAGTTGAGGTTACACAGTCAAAAGTCATAATATAATCAATACAATGAAAATTTGATGTCTTTTTGGAATTCCATTGCTTTTTCTATATCCATCAGACGCTAGCACAATGGTCTCAGGTGTGTCTACCTCTTCTGAATTCCTGTACATCTGAGAGTTTTCACTTCATATACTGAAGTTTGGTTTATAAAATCTTAAGCTTTATCTTACATGCTAGCAAGATATCTGGAACTATTTGATTGGACATTTTTGATCACTAATCTTTTTTGGTACTGGAATGTAAATTGATTTTTTTCCAGTCCCTTGGCCCCTGTTGTATTTGCCACACATTTACAATATGTGATACTTAAATATCACTTTAAGAAACTTGCTAAGGTTCTGCTGATATTTCATCTGATCCTACAGCTTTGTTGTTAATAGTATTTTATGGGCTCACTGAAATATCTGGTCTGAATTCTGTTATCAAAGCTTCAAAGGTATCCTTAACTTTAGGAATGTTTTGTGAAGTTCTTCCATATATTTGCACCATTTCTTCATGTTTTTTTCTCCAGTAGATTATAATCTTTTTGTCTTTTAATAACTAGACTTCTGTAAAAGTGAATTACTTAACTTGGGTTGACTATAGTGCAGGTACTAGAAGGGAAAGTTAACTCTGACTTTTGATCTTGGGTTATAGAGACAATAACCAAGAGCAACTCTTCAGAAATGCACTTGTTTTATGTAATCTCCCTCTCACTCATTTTTAAAACCTTTTCAAACTTCTACTTTATATCATCACAAAGAAAATGCAGTGCCTAAGCGTTCCCATACTTTTACTGATTTTTAACCTACTGGGAGCTGCAGAGGAAGCTAAGATATAAGAATAATATCTTATATGCGTCCCATATATCCAGAGCAGACTGCAGCTGGACATCAAACCTTTTATCCAGATGTACTGATAGATTCAATCAACTATGCAGAGGGCGGGCCTCTCATGCCCATTGGCCTGACTCTTCTTTCAGGGGTATACAAGCACCCTTTTTTGACTGATTCTAATCCTTGGGAATGTTGTTTTAGCACTTAAAGAGATTTTTTTGCACTCATGGCTGTTTCTCTGAATCAGAGGAACTGCTGATTTTGGAAATACTGGAGGGCTGAGGTTAGGATTAGGTCTTCCTATTTTTATCATCCTTGTGCTACATAATCATGATGCAGGAGAGGAGAGTGGGAAGGAGATGGCACAGATAGAACACTAACAAGAGAATGTTTTCAGGTTCCTAAAAAAGTTTTATCATGATGTCTCTTGGACACATGAATCCTTTTTTAAGGGAGGATGACTGTGTGGTCTTGAAAAAGGACCCAAAGGGGATGTTTAACAATACAATAAAACGGAGAATAATAATATAAAGATATATGTTAGATTGATAATACAAGAAATTAGAGAATTCATAATGATGAATATGAGATGAAGCACAAAAGATTTGTAACCAACCAACACACTACTTGTAATTGGAATGGATGATGGATGTTTTTAAGTTTTGTTTAAAAATTAAAAAAAATATTTCAAAAAAACCAACAACAATACAATAAAACTGTTAAGTTCCTGAAGATATCCTTCCTGGTTTAAGAGGTGCTGACGACGTCATTCCATGATATGATACAATTGGCTTTGTATACAATTGGAGAAAAAACTCCTGCTGTCTTACCTGATGGACAAACCTTTGCTTATCTGGATCTCTCCATTAAGCATTGAGCTAAAATTGTCGTTATCAATAGGGAATAGCTGTTCTGGTTGAAGATTATGGGAACCACAATTTAGCAAATTGCAAGAGCATCAGAGAAGATTGGTCTGGATTGTACAAAGTCTATGTCAGGGGCTCCCATGTACAACAGGATAAATCCAAATGCAATTACCTAGTTTGCAATTCTGTGTGGGAAACCCACTGTATATGTAATCAGGAGGTAAGTTTACATTTCAGTGAATTGTTTAGTTAAATAAATCGGGGATTAGGGTGGGCACAGCCAACTCCAATGGGCCGGATTACCCAAAATACTTTTCCAATTTGTTCTATATTTCATTCCTAGTAGGGCCACAGAGGGGAATCGGAGATTGCCAGGTCTGAAAGGTTTGGTGTGTGCACACCTGCATGGTGGAAGGGTGTTGTTCCCCTTTTCTGCCATAGCATGCTCAACTGCTGGTTATCGACCTCTCTGTGGCAGGCTAGATCTCGTTTATCAAGCCTCTGGCGTGAGGGCCCTTTGCCACCAGAGTCAGCCGCCTGCCCTGACACTCTTTAAATTGCTTTCTGCTGAGCCCAATTTAAGCAGCGTGACAAGACTGCAAAGCAGGCCAGGCTGACAGCTCGGGGACCTGCCTGCACCTTGGGAGCCCTTAATAAAGAGCAGCCTCCCCACGCAGCCGCTGGGCAGAGAGCCAGTCTGCCACCGGCTAGCCTTGAAAATGGGCTGGGAGAGGTGGGGCAGAGAGCACTAATTACCTTAGGCATCCCCAAGGAGGACAGGCTCATTATCACCAATTAAGGCCAAATGCCTTAATTGATACTGCATTACCCAGCATAAAGTGATGATGAGGATCTGTGTGTAGGGGACAAAACAGCAGTGGCATGAAAGGAAGAGGAGCAACTCATCATTCCAGCCTTAGACCAGCACCAGATGTACTCCAGTGCATTTCAGAAATGACTTACACAATTTTATGTATCTGAGCTATATCCCATTCCTCCCTAGGCATCAACAATTAAAAGACCTGATTCTGATTAAATTATAATCTATATATTTGAGGCTTTAGGCTCTCTTGGGAGGTCTTTATGTTTCTCCTGGTTGTTTTGAATCTTGCTGGTTCTGATATATATATATATATACATATATATATATACACACACACATATATATATATACATACATACATACACACACACACACACACATATATACACATACATGCATAATAATATAATATAAATAATATAATATAAATAATATAGTAATATAATATAATATAATATAAATATAAATATAAATATAACAGAACCAACAAGATTCAAAACAACCAGGAGAAACATAAAGACCTCCCAAGAGAGCCTAAAGATTTGGGTGAATAAGATCCATTCTTGCAGAACGCTGAAAAAGGAGAGGAGAGGAGAGAAGAGTCCCTCAAGTCAACACATTTCCTTCATTATATTCAAAAAGGCTTCTGCCAGTAGAGCCATGGAAGGCTGAGAAAATTTGATGGGGGTAAATGTGTATTTGCAAAATACTGGATGTATTTCCTTACAGAGGCAATTGTACAGTGTAGTAGGGTTTTTAGTTGTTTTTTTTTTACTTTTGTAAAATTCCTCATTTATCTGATGGTGTGAACACAGCCATTGCAGTTTACTAAACCACAGGTTTTAAAAAGACCTGTGGCTTAGCAGAAGTGATGAAGAAACCCAAATCGCTTTGCAACCCATCCTATTTGGTACAGTAACTAGAAACTGTGTCTAAGTAAGATGTTGGGAGAGCCGGATTCCAGGCCCCATTTATAACACTTAACGTCTCTGAGCCAGTCAGTCTTTGCCTCATCCCAACCTACTTCTCGGAGAATAAAATAAAGGACTATCCTCGCGTAGGATGGCGGGCTCAGAAAAAAGGTAAAATCAAAGTGTGCATTATGCCAAAACAGCTAATTTTTCACACCGGGGCGCCTATCTGAAAGATAATATCAAAATATGTATTATGCCAAAGCAACTAGTCTTTCACACCGGGGGCCCCTATCTGCGTTTGTGTCCGTGAGCCTCCTGGCTGCATCCCAGTGCCTAACTCCGCACGCGTTGCTCCTGAATTCCCGCGACATTGGTCGCTACCCGGGTGCTTTTTCCCGCCCAGCGCACCGGCCCGTTCCCGCCACCGAGGAGAGGCCGTTTCGAAGTGCGCCGTTTCGCGTGCAACCTTCACATTTTATTCAGCCTCGGGGCTTTTGACGATCGCATTAAAAAAAAAAAAGCACCTTTGCGGAATACCAGCCAGTAAACACTTGACAGCAATTCCCTAACCCTGCCGCCGGCTCGTCGCAATACCTGTGGCCTGGCACCTCCTCACTCGGCTTCCTAGATCCCCACTCACCCCTTGCCGGCCTTTCCCTCGTTGGCATGCATGTGTGTTGTGTATGTGTAGGAAGCCTGGAAGAGCTCCTGTCGCCGGGTTGATGGGGGACCCTCCGGGGGCTCAATTTCGTGATGTACGAGCCGTCGGCGAAACGTGGTCTCCACCCAGGCGTGACGCTAACAGCTCCAGGCGACGGGCTCTATTATGCTAACAAATCTATTATCCTCCGCGCCGTTCCGTGCCACGCTCCGTAATCCTCAACAATCAAGTCAATTTTTGTTTCAATAAAGCTCTGCCGGGGCCGCTCCTTTGCCTTGCTTACATTTACCGAGGAGACAGATGTTTCCGATCGCCCCGGGTGGGACGCGTGGAACAGCTACCCCTTCCCTTTAATAGAGCTCATTCCTCTCCCCAACCCCATTCCACCCAAATACCTCCCCCAAAATCGGCTGTTGTTTTAATCCGGTGCTTGGACACACAAAACACACCCCGTTTCCTTTCTGGGTTTCTATTGCCGTCCAAGGGCAATTTTCATCCAATTTAGGCCGCCGGCGTGGAAGCCCTTGTTTGATTACAAGCACGCCTTGGATTAAACGGCGGCGAGCAGGCCCAGTCGCCCGAAGCCCATCTGTATTCATTTGCACAATTCGCTTTCCAAACCCACTCCAGCTGCCTCTGACATGCCAATTTGTCTCCTGGTCCCATCACAACAAAATAATTGAGAGGAAAGCAGCACAGTTTAGCCCTCGCAATTGGAAAGTTCCGCCACTTCTCTTTCCCGCTCAACTTGCTGTGGAAAAGAGAGCTGCGAAACCCCGGAGCCCTCAGCCGCTCCAGAGGGTACTACCTTGCAAGCAAAGCATTTTCGGAGCCGCCCAAGGTTGGGCGGGGAAGATCTTTCACCTTTCCTTAACATCTGTGTCCGCCTTAGAGTCACTACTGACTAGTTCCTGCAGTTTTCTTGGCAACTTATTTCAAAATTGGTTTTGCCCTTGCTTCTTTTCTGGGGCTGAGAGAAAGTGACTGAGCCAAGGGCATCAAGCTGGCTTTAAAAGTTAGACCTGGTTTCTAACCTGGAGCTTTTAACCACTACAACTGGCTTTTCTTCTTTATTAAGAGACAGGCATGAAGTACTATGGGTCTATAACAACTCACCATTGCCAACTGGCCATGGTCAACTTGCCACGGGACAAGAGTTACACTAATATCAAAGAAATAGTGGAATAGAATCCATTAAAGAAAGGATGCCAAAGGAGGGACAAAATGAAATGTGAATGACAAAAATTAAAATGCTTTATTTTTTAAAAAAAATAATTAATTTTAATTTTTAAATAATTAAAGCAAACTGTCCCACAGCGAGTTGGCTGCGGTGAGTTGTCCCATCCCAAAATACAATTCCCAGCATCCCTTTCCATTGGCCATTCTAAGTAGGATTGCTGGAAAATGGAGCTTTCGGCTCTCAGGCAGATCCAGATGTTCCCCATTCTTTTAAAGTTGAGGGAGCAGGTGAGGAATGCAGCCAAGCAGAACATTTAAAAACTGGAGAAATGCTCAATTGCTAGGGATTAAATGCCCTCAGAGGGAGTATTTGTGTATCAGAGAGATGGGGAAAGAGTGGGAATATATTATGGTTTACACTCAATTTTACTAGTGTACCTCCTCCCTAATCTTCAGGACTGTTCTAAAACTGTTTACGCAGATTAATATATTTTTTTAGTAAGCTGAAGGATAAATGCAAATACATGTAGTCGCATACATACCACATTAAAATGTTAAAAAGATGGAGATTTTGCCAGGAAACAGGCAAGGAAGGGGAGCTTGAGAGCTGAGCTGTACATGGATGCACACAAGGAGCAGTCAAATACTGTATATTATTATCTCTGCCTTCTTCACCTTAAAACACAGCCATCTTTATCCTTGTAATCTGCTGATCTTTATTTAGTTTAATATTTTATTACACATCTATTCCTTTATACTTCAAGGAGATCAAGGCAGTTTCTATGGTGATTTCTCTGATCCACAGAACAACCTTGTGAGGTAGCTTGAATTGCCAGTGAGTGCTTGTCTTGAAACACCCTGTGAGGTTTTTTTTGAATGAGAATGGATTTAACGTTGACCTATCTAAGTGGACATTGTGTGAATATCACTTGCAAAGCATAGCTAGATCAGCTCTTAAGATGCATTTGTTGAGTATGTTGGGGTACTCTTTATCAGCTATATTGGGGCACACTTCCTACATCAAGGAACTATTTTCTTCTGGAGTCATCAGCATTGTGCAAAGCACAGAAAACAGCAAGAAATAATAAGCAAAAAAGGCATACTGTGGAAAAAGAGGAGATAAACCCAACATTAGCTTACGCCAACAATGTTCACTTATACTCTTACTTTGCAAGCCATCCTACATTCGTAGAACACATTTTGCTTGTTCTTTGAACTTCTCACCTCTAAGGATCTCAAAACTAGCTAGCCACCATTTTTACAGTCTTCCCATTCCTCTTGAAACACTCTTCCTATACATTTGTTTTGCAATTTGATTCTTATTAATTCTGTCTGAATGATTAAGCCACTTTAGTCACATACACATTAATACTTGTTTACGTATTTTCTTGTTTTCCGGACTTCCTAAAGGCACCATTCTCCCTACATTGAATTTACCTTTATGCTTCTCCTGACATACACAAATCTCATTTTCATATAACAAAGTGAGCAGAAGCACACTTCTTTAACTAACAGTTTGTTTCTTTCAACAAATATTCATATCTTGCAACTGACTACATATTTCCATTATATTCCTACCAATATTTGCACTTCATAAAAATCTTTCCATTTCTTGAACATTCAAAGGACAAAAATTCATATACTTTCCCCCCCATAACTTGAATCATTCACTTTGCTTTCCATTGTCAATCAAAATTAACACAGCACCTTATGTTTCTTGATGCATCATACAAATTAGCTAATACTCACTGCAAATCATTCTGGTTCTCAACTAATAACCCAGCATATTTTCATAAAACCAATTATTGGGTTATATTCAATTATAACACAATAATTTCTTACAGATTTATCCATAAGTGCTTTGAACAACCAAGGGACCATCCTTGTCTTGCTCTCTGCTCAGTGGTGACCTATTATCTAAGCTTTCCATTTATTCTAGCACATGCTTCCTTTCCATTACTCACTGCCCTTACTTCATTCAGCAACCAACCTTCAACTCCATATTTAATGCAAAAGAGTCCATAATTCATGTCTAATCATTTTATCATATGCTTTCTCTTAAATCAGTGGATGTCCAACACACTTTCTTTCTCATCTACATACAGTTCTGTTGCTGAAGAGCAAAAATCTTTCTACATACCCTGCTTGGTTTAAAGTCACACGGCACTTTCCACACTTTGTGCATTGCCATTTCTTGTACCATTTCAGCCAGAATTATGCTAAATCTTTTCTAAAATACATTTGTTGGCCTACTTTTTCTGTAGCTTTTAATTCTCTTTTGACATATTTCTCTTGATATAGGAATACAATGACAAGCACAGATATAGTCTTTAAAGCTGTTAGACAAGTTGCCCAGACACTGCATAAGGAAATCACATCCACATCTGAATATTTCGCAAGTGAAAAGACTTAAACTTGCAGCCTTATTTTGCAACATTCTCACATTATGTATTTCTTTTAATAAGTTTTTTTTTCTTGAATACCTACAACATACGTTGCAATTCTAAATTGAAATGGATTGAATACTTTATTTGGCCAAGTATGATGGTCGAATTTTTCTCTGGTGCAGAAGTTTTCAGTGTACATGCAAAACAACAGCATGATGATGATGATACCAATAAGAGGGGGAGTAAAGAAGAAGATAATAAGGATAAACAGTAATATTACAGTCATACTATATGGATATAGACATTAGACAGCACTGTGAGAATTAGGTGTTCAGCAGAGTGATGGCACCAGGGGAAAAAACTGGCCCTGTGTTTAGTTGTTTTGGCCTGCAATGCCCTATAGAGCTGCCCTGAGAGGAATTGAAACAGTTTATGTCCAGGATGTGAGGGGTCTGCAGATATCTTCTCAGCCCTCCTTCTGATCCATGCAATGTATAGATCTATGGAAGGCAGGCTGGTTGCAGTTGTTCTTTCTGCAGTCTTAACTATCCATTGGAACCTGTACCTGACAGACTGTTATAGAAGTACAAATGTCAGACTCAATAATTCTGTAAAAGTGTATCAATAAATCTGTAAAAGTATATCAACAGCTCATGCAGTAGTCTGAGCTTCCTGAATTGAAGCAGGAAGAATATTCTCTATAGAATATTCTCTATAGAATATTCTATCGAATGTTCTTCCTGCTTCAATGCAGGAAGTTCAGACTGCACCAGGAGCTGTTGATACAGTTTTACAGAGAAATTATTGAGTTAGAATTATTCTCTATAGAATGTTCTCCCTGTTCTTTTTAGATTGGAGCTACTATAGTTTCTATATAAATCTTAAAAACATTCCTTCATTTCAGTTTCATGCCAAATCATGTTATAATGTTTATTTTTTTTATTCCAATTATTCTGCTGCTAATCCTTGTTTAGTCCACTTCACTTCCAAAACACTTGATTTCGGTTAACATAGCCATGCATTTTCTCTTCCTCTTTTAATCTCAATCATTCCTTTTTCTTTGGCAGCATTCTATGCAATTATCTTTCCCTTCACATATGTACCTTATTTTGCAGGTATTATTTTCTTCTATGTGTTTTTTTTTTCCAGCCATAGTAGGAAACAGACATTCTTGTTCATACTTACTCCACCAACTTTTCTGGCATATAACATCATTCTTTTCATTTTGTTCCAAACAGCTTCCATATCCTCTTTCCTTGCATTCACTTTTATTCTGTTGTGACTAATCTATCTTCTAATACCTTTTCATAAAGACCTCATATGTTCTATTAATTTTCCCCTCGGTTTTCTTTATTTGTTTCGTTTTCAGACATCTCCATTTTCCTCCAAGATCCACAACCAGAAACATGGTGTGACACACATTCAGAACCTCTCAACTCCCTTTTATCCCTCATTAATTCTCTCAGTCTTTCATCATGAACAATTAAATCAATCATGCTTTTAGACTTACATTAATTCCTTTGTCATAGACATGTTTAAACAAGAGATCTGAAAGAAATCAACCTGTTTCTAAATGGATGCTTACTAAATCAGCCACTATTCTCATTTATTCTTGGGTCTCTAATTCACCCAATTAGGTATGCTATACTCTCTTGACTTGTTGCAATCATCCATTCATGTCAGCTAACCAAATTAGTTTTTTCTTTGCATTGCATTCATTCAAAATATTGTGCATTTTGTCCCCAAGTTTCATCTCTGATTTCTCCATCATCACCATTCACTGAAGGATAACATGCAACTATCAACGGTCTATAGATTCTTAGTTTTATGTACACCCCAGCAACATAAATAACCTATTCATACCTTCTGACATAATATTATCTCAATTCATAATTTATAATTTAAACCTAGACCACTTCCCTTTCTGTATTCATCACCTCCACCCTACAAGATTGACCTCTTTCTCTTACATTTTTCCATTTTTCTCCTACAGATACCTAATTTGTGTATTTGTCTCCCTTTTAATTTCATTCATTAATTCATACTCTTTATTAATGGCACCTCTTACACTCCATGTCACATCCATGTTTCACAGGCCCTATTGGTATTGACCCCGTTTGCGCAATATGGCTTTAGTCAACTGAAGCATTCACACAGAGCTTTTAGTAAGACAGTGGAGGTACAGACTAGTTATGAGCTGTAATTGTGCATTAGCTGCCAATTGTGAGGCAATAGTGAGCAGTTATGGCATTTCAGGATTGATACACCATAAGCATAGCTAAAGGCCTGTTTTGCTCCAAGTGGCCTCAATCAGTGCTATGCAGGATAGGATTTCTAATCTGAAAACTATCTTGCAGACCAGCGTATTGTTGCTCACATCTCTGACAGGAAACAGAATAAAGCTTAAATTTCATTGCTACGCTTGATGAAAACATGGCTCATACTCCTTCCTTGATTCCTTGCCTTCTGCCTCTTAATAGTCTACATTATATTCACAATCAGCACATACAGCACATATTCTTTATAGTAGCTTGAAAACTGGGTGTCTTTGGGATAGAGATGCCCCAGCATACATTTATCTCTTTGGAACTTTCAGCCACCAAAAAAAAAAAATCAGCATAATTAGTTTTTTATTATTTGTACATATTTATTCTCAAAGAATTCTCCATAGCAACATCCCTTCATTTTACGTTCCCATCATCGTGCTTGTAAGGCGACTGAAAGACAGAAAACTAAAGTTATCCACTGAGCTTTGTGATTAAGAATAGACTTGCATCTGGATTTCTCAGGTCCCAATTCCACCCCATTACCAGTGATGGGCTGCCCCCGGTACGCACCAGTTCTATAGAACCGGTAGTAAAACCGGCAGGAGGCTCTGCCCGCGCCCCCAACGTCATCAAAATGCTTCTGCGCATGTACGCGGCCCCATTGCGAACCGGTAGTAAAGGTAAGTAGAACCCACCCTTGCCCATTACCCATGTTTAAATATTGCAAATGCTGTAAGAAATGTCACACCAGAATAGGGAAACCTTGTACTGGAATGGCTTAACTAACACATGAACCAAACCTATGCACTTTTTGTTGCTGTTTCTTTTCTTAAACATTTAACACTCAATGTTATTTTCCCTCTCCAGAAGAATACACATTTTCTGAAGTTACTATAGTTACTATGTATAAGTAAATGTTAGAAATTAAGACTACTATTATGTATGCTTAAAAAGTAAAAAATAAGAGCTGACGGATAGATACATAATCGTTTTTAATATGGGAATTGTTGTATTGGGGTTAGAAATAAGAGACAAAAAGTAGAAATTGGGAAAACAAGACTATGTATACTGCTACAAAATATAATGCATTATATTTACAATGTATATGTGAATCTTAGAAGCTGAAAGATTACTTCGTGTACTGTATTTCTCACACTATAAGATGCACTTTCCCCCCCAAAAAAGTGGGTGGAAATGTCTGTGCATCTTATAGAGCAAATATTGCGGTGATGGTGGTGGTGCAACGGTGGCATTTGCCACTGCCTGTCACTGCTGCCACTGTTCACCACTGCTGAGCAACACTGGCGCCTTCGCTGCATAGCAGCTGATTGGCAGTTGGACTGGCCTCCCGGAATACCACCTATCAGCTGTTCTAGGCAGCAGGGATTGCTGTTTGCCGCCATTGCTGCTGATTGCCGCCACCAAATGGTGGTGAATGACAGCCGCAGCAGTGACAAACGGCAGCAGCAGTAAACAGCGGCAGCAGTGATAGGCGGCGATAGACAATGATTCCCACCACCTAGAACTGCTGATCGGTGGTATTCCGGGAGGCTGATCCAACCACCAATCAGCTGCTCGGCAGTGAAGGCTTCAGTGTTGCTTAGCGGCGGCAGCAGCTCAACTCAATTGACCGGTGGTGGGCGTAACGAAGCAGAGCCCTGACAAGCCACGTGCTGGGGCTGCGATAACATTCTGAAGCTGACCAGGCTGTTCGCTGCAAGGATACTAGCCAGATGAATATCGGATGGATGCTGGGAAGCAGAAGCAGATTTTTTTTTCTTGTTTTCTTCCTCTAAAGCTAATATGTGTCTTATGGTCCAGTGCATTTTATAGTGGGAAAAATATGATATATCTAAATAATACTAGTATTATTACCCTTATTTTGTATAGAATAAATTGACCCAGACAATATACTGTTCACTAAGTGTGTTGAAGAAAGAAAACATAAATAAAATTACGCATACAAAAAAGAATACACATTGTCCCAGATTCCATTTTTACAAGCAAAAAGCCAAAAGTTTATGAATGGGATGGCAACGGGACCACCAGTCCCAGCAATGTTAGTCCTCTGTTTTATAAAATACGAATGGAATATCTCTTGTTAGGATTAGTAGATTAATTCCAGGAATTGGCATCAACCTTCAAAAGCCCAGATGCAGTAAAACTAGATATTGGATGACTCCTCTCCACCGAACTGTTTTCTGTTACTGGGGCAAGCAAAATTCCAGGATTGACGCTTTCCAGGGAAACAATAACAACAACAACAACAACAACAACAAAAGCAGAGGAAGCAGGATGGGCCTACAGCAGCAATTCTCCCCTTATTGCCTTGGGGTTTTTAAAGTCAGGCAGAAATGTCAGCAGTAGACAGGATTAACAGCACAGAGGGTTCTCCTGTGGCTGCCCTCAGGTCAAGTGGCTTAGACAGAGAGAAAGCAGGAGCTTTCAAGAAGCTTGGCAGTGTCTTGATGCTTGCTCACAGGTATAATTCGATTTCTGGAAACAAGGGGATCTCAGCTTATAATCATATAGTCAACAAATGTGTAGTATATCATCCCCGTACCTTTTACGGGAAACAATCTCCTGCCAGTTCAGAAAGGGTATAAGAAATAATAAAGCAAGGTACGAGGTAGGAAAATAGAATTTTAAAAAAATCTAGTTTACATTAATGCCAGTTATGATAGTTCTCCGTCTCTTTCTAGCCTTGGAAACCATTCTTATTTCCACAATGTCCATATCCTACTTTCTTCATTGTGTTTTAGCCTTTAACTAGCATTCAAATTGGACCTCATTCCAGTTCTTTGCTACAAAAAGCCATCCTGGTGAAAGAGAAAGTTGCACTTGAACTGCTGAGCTCTTGATTTAAATTCCCGTGGGGCTTTGTCCTATATACCCTATGACCCAGCAATCTGTAATCCCCAATTCCCAAAAGCAGCTCTCGCACTAAGAACAAGATAAAGTTGGTCTGTCTTCTTCAACACGTTGAACTGTATTTAGCTGGTTACAACTTCTCCAGAATCTTCCTGAATTGTTTCAACTATTGAACTTTCCTCAGCAAGTGATGGATCTAGAATCTTGTCAGATTAAAAAAAGAAAACAAGAAAGACACGTAATTCTTCCAAGCAGATTTCTTTATTGTTCTTCACCTATAGGTGGAATCTTGCCAAACTAAAGCATGCTACCACCATGTAAAGCATATATTCTGAGAACTATTATGAAATCCTGTTTCTCTCCCACAGGTAATCTGAACTGAGTTGTCTCTTTTTCCTCTGAAATGTACCCCTCCCTCCTGGGAATCAGGACCATCACAAATCCACTACAGGTAGTCCTCAATTTACAACACTTTGTTTAGTGACCGTTCAAAGTTACAATGGCACTGAAAAAAGTTACTGTTTTTCACATTTACGACTCTTGCAACATCCCCATTGACATAATCAAAATTCAGCTGTTTGACAACTGACTCATATTTATGACTGTTGCGGTGTCTTGGGGGTCATGTGATCCCCTTTTGTGACCTTCTGACAAGCAAAGTCAATGGGGAAGCCAGATTCACTTAACACCCATGCTAGTAGCTTAACAACTGCAGTGATTCACTTAACAACTGTGGCAAGAAAACTCATAAAATGAGGCAAAACTCACTTAACAAATGTCTCACTTAGCAACAGAAATGTTGAACTCAATTGTGGTTGTAAATTGAGGACTACCTGTACTTCAGTGTTTCAGGTGAGACTTTTAGGGAAGGCTGGCCCTAATTACTTCCCTTGCTGCACAGACTCGAAATTGTGGCCACTGAAACTAAACAGTAAATAAACATACAAGGCCATTGCTGTATATATAACACATACAAGATAAAGGCTGGAAGACTGGACATTTCCATTTTTTTTTTCTGCTTGACCTTCGGCTCCATAACGGTTCCACACCAACAGTTAAAGATGCTTTTCCCTTTCTTTCCTTGAAATCTCTTCTGACCTCTCTGCTCTTCTCTGTTCTACAGCAAGGAGAGCAAGTATTTTCTTTCAGCCCAAGGACAATGGGCACTCATTCTTCTAGATATAATTCCTAAGCAACCAGAAGGATCCTCTAAAACCTTTGTTTGATCTCCTGTCGGCTTTTCTACTAAAGAGTGGGGTGAAGTGTCAATCTAGCCTCAAATCCAGATAACCTCCCAATCTCCCCTTAGTCTATTCCATTAGCTGCAAAGGGCAAAGCTATAAACAGACTAGCCATGAGACAGATACGTTGAAAATATTTGTTCTGACAACTAGGAAGGTGTGAGAAATCTAGTCCCTCTAAGAGTTTCATAAACATTCATACGAACTGGGCAGTCTTGCACCATAGTGCTTTCCTCGCCTCCCACAATATAGAAATGAAGCATCAAAAATACACGCTGCAAATCGTGTAAAGAAATAAAACAGAAACCTACCGATCAGATTTAAAATTAACTTTGTGAACTCCGATCTCGTCAAAGAAAAGGGGTATGATGCTTGTCCAGTATGCAGCAAATGTATGAATAAACAAAATGTTAATAAATTCCATGCAACACCTGGATAATAAATTCAAGTCCTATGCAACATGTCTTTAGCCCAGGTAAACAACAAATACGTTTATTATAACTAAGGAAGTATATATTCTGCTTGTATTATACAGTAGTCTCAAATCCAATATTCAGAAAGCTCATTTTATAAAATCAAATGCCAAAAGTCTCCTCAACATAAGAAAATTGAAAGGGTTCTCCTAGAGAGCTGTATGTACTGCCCCAAAGCAATGCCAACAAGTCACACTCTTTCTCTGAGGCATGACGATTAGCATCTTTCGGTTGCCTCAGGGCATTGGGAGAAGCACAAACCAACAGCGTCAATTTATAACAGCTTACGTTTCAATCGCCTCATGTTCACTTTACCTACAGCACTGAAATATTTTTACAAAATTAAAAATTATATAATTTTCACTGCAGTTGTTAAGCAAATCGCGTGGTCATTAAGTGAATCTGTCTTCCCTCCATTTACTTTGCTTGCTTGAAGTCCTCTAGGATGATCATAAAATGGTGATCATGTGACCCTGGGGGACAGGAACTGTCATAAATACATGCCAGTTGCCAAGTGTCCAATTTGGAACACATGACTAGGGAATGCTGCAACGGCTGCAAATGCGAGGACCAGTTATAAGTCACTTTTTTCAGTACCATCATAACTTCTAGCGATTATTAATCAAATGGTTACACAGTAAGTCAAGGACTACCTTGAATTGTCCTGACGACAGGACAAGAAGCAAAGGGTGGAAACTAATCAAAGAGAGAAGCAACGTAGAACTAAGGATAAATTTCCTGACAGTTAGAAAAATTAATCAGTGGAACAACCTGCCTCCAGAAGTTGTGAATGCTCCAACACTGGAAGTTTTTAAGAAGATGTTGGATAACCATTTGTCTGAAGTGGAGTAGGGTTTCCTGCCTAAGCAGAGGGTTGGACTAGAAGACCTCCAAGGTCCCTTCCAACTCTGTTATTCTATTCTATTCTACCTAGACTTGAAAAAAAGGTTTTCCCTTAGTATTCATTTTGTTGAATTCTAACATTGTTATCTAAAATCCTCCATCAGATGTCGCACGAAATATGGAAGGTAGGTGATACAAGAAGGACTTTTTAAGTGTCAATGCCCTGTTTCTGGAATGTCCTTGCAAATGTCCTTGCATTCTATAATTGGAGATGTTTCTCAGGGAAATTGGTATTGATACACCCAATGGATTATTTATTCCAAATTTTACCCATTGATAAGGTTTGCTCTTTGTTCCGATAGCCAGACTCATAGCAATTCCTGATGACTAGCACTACTGTTTCACAGACCCACAAAGCTATTTAAAGCAGGATTCTCCAACCTTGGCAACTTTAAGCCTGGAGGACAACTCCAGGCTGGGGAATTCTGGGAACTGAAGTCCGCCAGGTTTAAAGTTACCAAGGCTGGAGACCCCTGATTTAAAGTTCTTCCAGCCTTCCAACCCTAAACACAAAGAATTAGGAACAGTGCTCTGTTCTAATTTTCTGCATTATTTATAGTAATGAATACTACCTTCCCTCATCCCCATTGCCCATAAAATAAATTTGCTTGCATACATAATTACCTATCCATACTGTATTCTGTCCATCTGTACAGTCATATTAAAACTGCAACTTGTTCCTGAGATTCTGCAAATGGGAGAGATACTCTCTTCAAACTAGGAGTGAAATCCAGCAGGTTTTGACAGGTTCTGGAGAACCGGTAGTGGAAATTTTGAGTAGTTCGGAGAACCGGCAAATGCCACCTCTGGCTGGCCCCAGATTGGGGTGGGAATGGAGATTTTGCAATATCCTTCCCCCAGGAGTGGAGAGGGAATGGAGTTTTTGCAGTATCCTTCCCCTGCCATGCCCACCAAGCCACACCACACCCACCAAGCCACGCCCACAGAACCAGTAGTAAAAAAAATGGATTTCACCACTGCTACAAACCCCCGAAGACTAGCTTTAGGATAACTGAGCAAAATAGATCAGGTAAGTTTTCAACTACAGCTGATGCTATGGGAATCCACAGATGTGGGAGTGTCCACAGATGTATCTGGATCGTGTCCTTTAAAGACCATTGCTCTAACTGACCTGCTATAGGATAGTGGTTGATGTGGCCTCGCTTACTACACCGAGACTACCAAAAATCCTTGGACAATATACAAATAAATGAAAACTATTAAAAAGAAACACAAAATAATAAAAGAACAGTATAAAAAGTGTAAAAACCTTTCTTACACTTGTTGTCCTGAAGATTGAAAAGCATAAAAATTCAGTTACTCATAGGCTGCAGAAAATAGAAAGGTCATTATTTGAAGCTGAAAAGCACAGAGGCGCAAGGACATTCCAGAAACTAGGCATTGCCACTAAAAAGGCTTTTCTTCTCCCTGTGTCACCCCTGTTGTGGCTCCGTTGCCTGAGCCTGTGTCATCGTCAGGAGAGGACTCTGAGAGTGAAAGGGAGGAATTGACAAGACCTCCCGCTCCAGGACCCTCCTCTCTGGCAATGCCCCTGGAGGACACCGAAGGGCAAGAGATAGGCCCAGAGCCAAGCACATCCCCGCAGCCACAGGTGGACAGCAACGAGGGAGATAAGTGCTGGCTGGATCCTCGCCAGCGACGCAGGGAGAAACGTGCCCAACAGAAGGCACGGTGTGCTCGTGATTAGCTGACCCACTGGACCACACCCCACAGCCTATAAAAGAGAGTGAGTCAGCCTGCACTTTTGTGATGAACAAAAACAAATATTCCTGCATCTCAGCTTTGGCTATTCTGGACATTTGTGGTGTGTATTTTTCTGTTACGTTAATAAAGGTTTTGGCACGCAGCTCCTGGGATTGCTGCCAAGCCTCTTATCAGACTACTTGGTTGCCTGCCAGCTTATTTTAACCTCCGATTGTCTGAATTGGGTTTATTCCTGGGAGCGGGGACAGAACACCCACCTTCTTCATTTTGTGCGACATCTGATGGAAGATTTTAGATAATAATGTTAGTATTCAACCAAATGAATACAAAGAGAAACCCTTTTTCACATCGATGGTTGCCTTATAACCATTTGATGAATAACTGCTAGAAGTTATGATGGCACTGGAAAAAGTGACTTATAACCGGTCCTCGCATTTGCAACCATTGCAGCGTTCCCTAGTCATGTGATCCAAATTTGGACCCTTGGCAACTGGTATGTATTTATGACAGTTGCTGTGTCCCAGGGTCACATGATCACCATTTTATGATCTTCCCAGAGGACTTCAAACGAAGTAAATGAAGGGAAGACGGATTCACTTAATGACCACATGATTTGCTTAACAACTGTAGCAAAAAAAAAGGTCATAAAATTGGGTGTGTTGAAGAGCAAGAACACCTGCCCACCAGGGGTGGGTTCTACTTATTTTTACTACCGGTTTGCAGCGGGCCCGAACGGTTTTCTGCGCACGCGCAGAAGTGTTTTATGACGTCAGGGTTGGTGGCCGGAGCCTCCCGCTGGTTTTTTTTTTTTAATTTGATTTATATGCCGCCCTTCTCCGGAGACTCAGGGTGGCTTACAATGCATTAAGCAATAGCCTTCATACTTTTGTATATATTTATACAAAGTCAGCTTATTGCCCCCACAAACTGGGTCCTCGATTTACCCACCTTAGAAAGGATGGAAGGCTGAGTCGACCTTGAGCCTGGCTAGGATTGAACTCACAGAATTACAGGCAGCTGGATGTTAATTGCTGGCTTTAGTAGGAGGCATTAGCCACCTACGCTACTCAGGCTCTCTGCATTTTTACTACTGGTTCTATAGAACCGGTGCGAACCTTGGGCAACCCACCACTGCCACCCACATATCTTGGTTCATGTCTTTCAAATAGCTTAGAGTCTGTGAGGATCCATGGTATGTATGTGTGTGTGTGTGTGTGTGTGTGTGTGTGTGTGTGTGTGTGTATATATATATATATATATATATATATATATATATATATATATATGTTTTCTGAGGTTTTCGCGGGTGTTTGTATGTAGGTCTTTGGTTATTCGGGTCTTCTCCCGCGTAGAATTGGAAGTATCTTGGCGACGTTTCGACAAAGTCTCATTCGTCATCTTCAGGCTGGTGTTCTCGGCTTCGTGCTCCCAGGAATTGCTCCTGGGAGCACGAAGCCGAGAACACCAGCCTGAAGATGACGAATGAGACTTTGTCGAAACGTCGCCAAGATACTTCCAATTCTACGTGGGAGAAGACCCGAGAAAGGAAAGGAAAGGAAAGGAAAGGAAAGGAAAGGAAAGGAAAGGAAAGGAAAGGAAAGGAAAGGAAAGGAAAGGAGAAATCCTAAACAAAAGTGCTAGTTTTGACACAGCTCCTTTCAGTCTTTTTTTAATTTATCCAACTTTGATTATTGTAGAATGAGTATAGGAGGAGAAGCACAGGAGGAATCCTAGAAATAAAGGTCCTGTAGCCAGACTCAGCACTTTCTTACTGCAGTGCCACTATTGACTGAGGGCAAGTGAAGGGCTGCAGAGCTAGAGAAATAAAGTAATCACTTTTGTTATGATGTGCTGCACATGCATAATCAGGACAGCATAATTCAGCAATGACTCAGAACAGACAATAGAAGTAGAATAGGGCTCAGCAAGGCGGGGGGGGGGATGGTATAGCACACGTCATGCTGGCTCATTTATCAAGGATTGTTCTGTAATTCTTCAATTCAGCAATGGGTAAAAGACCCAAAGGTTTTAAAAGTTAAATACAGCACTTTGAATGGATTCTTGCCCCAAAGCCTAAGGGCAACAGGTTACCGTGAAATATGCAAGAAGGACTTGGTTGGGGAAGAAGGGAGGGGAGAGATTGGATATGCAATCACAGTCCAAAACTCTCCTGTGATTTAAGATATGACAGAGCAAGTGCTTCTAAAGGTCTACTTATTCCATGGATTGCTAAGAGCTATAGTTCCAATACATCCTTAAAAGACCCACTTGAAAAAAGCTGAGACTCCATTCTTTCTTCTCCCTCTGGGTCAGGGATGGGCAACTATGGCCCCTTTATAACCTGTGGACTTCAACTCCCAGAATTGCTGAATCAGCCATCCTGGCTCAGGAATTCTGGTTGGTGAGGTCCATAGCAGTGGTGGTTGCCCCTGGATCGCATCAGTTCTATAGAACCGGTAGTAAAACTGGCAGAAAATTCTGCCCACTGACCCTGACATCATCAAAATGTTTCTGCGCTTGCATGCAGCCCCATTGCAAACCGGTAGTAAAGGTAAGTAAAACCCACCCCTGGTCCATAGGTCCTTTCCGATAAATGCAAAAGTGAGGGTCCTCCTCCCCCACCTTACTTTTAATTCCTACTGAAAACTTCCTTATTTTGTAGTTCATCTTTTCTAGTTTTAGATTCATACATACCTTTCCCCCCCATTTCTCCTCCCTTCCAGCTTTTGTGGTGTTTCCAATTGTCAATTTTCACAATAGTGTGTTCCTTGGAAGTCAAGGACCTGTCGTTTTTGCTTATATAAAGTTTGTAAAGGTTTGTGCACATTAATACTGCTGCATAAAACATTTATTTATTTGCTCATTAATAATTAACACATGTAAAATGTGTACTTTTTTATAATAAGAGCTGCTCCCACCATCCCTGTTAGAGGGCTTCAGTGTAAATGTCGTCAACAATCCATTTGCAATTCTTGATCCAAACCGTGATGTCTAAGATAATATCACTTCCACTGAGAAGGATTTGTCTGCAGAAGACACTGTGCCTTTATTATAGCTGTTAAAGGTCAAAATGTCTAAAGTAATCTTTCATTTCATACAGAATTCTTCATCTGTGGGAGTTCAAAAAAAATAAACAATAGCTCACAAGATAGTATCCTTATACTATATTTCATAACTGAAAAACATTCCTATTATCTTGCTGATCGTTTTAGTACTCTGTTCTGTGGGTACATAGTATGCAAGAGGCATCATAAATTAAATAGGTTAATCCATAACCTTGCCAATAAGAAGCAGGGAACTTTAGTTAGTTTTCATTTTCAAATAATCAATTTTATTGATAGATACAGCAATACGTAATTTAATTTGCTGGCTAATGAGAGACAAATAAGACACCCACTTTCCATTAGTAAACATCCCCTCCCCCAATATCAGGAGTCAAAAGCTCTAAATTCCACACTAATCACTAAATCCCTTCAGATAAACATGATTGACATTGTGCAAACCTCAAGGCAGAACTGAAATATTTTGACAAAAAGGCAAGCGGTAGTTTTCCTTCATTTTGATAGATTAGATTCCTGGCCTCAATATTTTTTTTTTTAAACCATCCATCTCTTGAGGGGTGAGGATGCAATCAGAAATCAGAATCCAGCAATTGCAAAGCAGGCTGGAGGCTTTATTAATAATATCCAAGAGGTTCCTTAGCCTATCTGTATTCTCACTCTCTTCTCCTAGCACAAGGGAGAGAGAGATGCAAAGCAAGGACTTGATCTCTCATCCCTGACTGACTTGCAGCAACAAAGAAGACAGGAGAAGGGAAAATAACTAGCCTTTCCCCACTCGGGGAGCTGGAAGAATCCTGTATCTCTCTTTATTTCCAGAAGAGGCTGGGCTCTGAGTGAAAGTGAAAAGGGGGGTGGGGAGAGAAAATTCCATCAGTTCTCAGCTTAAGGAAAGGGAGTAGGATTTATGCGTATATTTAGCTGTAGAGGAGTCGATGGTTCCCTTTGAAAACATGTTGATCCCAGCTTCCCTCTGGGAATCGTAATTACTTTGGAAGTTGCAACCCAAATTTAGCAGAAGGGAGCCAGATCAGGGAAGGGTGACATACATTAGCATTTAGGGAGTTCACAGAGCTACCCCTGTTAATTGTCTAAAGGCTCTAGTGTGTTGTGTTTTGCTCCTGGGTTTATCTTATAATACTAGTTATGCTGGCTAGACTCTGACAGCTAGGATATCAGTAATCCAAATCCTTACATTAATTTGTTTTTAGTGTGAAATCCACACAGGGCAATGATACCACTGCTGGAGCAGTAGAGTCCCCGTTTGTTTGTTTGTTTTACTCTGTTAAGGGTAACAACCTTTTGGACCAGGTGCGTGAAACTTGCATCGTCACAGCGGCGACACTTGAGTATCTCGACTTTTTTCCCCTTCGAAAACTGGGTGTGGGCGTGGCCAGTGCGTGATGCATCTGGCCTGAGGGCCGCAAGTTTGACCCCCCTGTTTTGAACTAATAAAGCACATTAGGAATTTTGTAAACCTGGCACTTTCACCAAAGGGCTGCCTCGGAAAACTATGTATTTCCAAGAAGGCAATTTTATAAAGTGTCACTCTTTCGTTCCTCACTCATTTCTGTGCTAAGATGCTCTTTGTCTCTCCAGATTATGTTTGGGGGTTTTTTCTACACAAAGTGAGAACAAACTGCAGCCACACCCTACAGTTGTTATTTTCTAAGTTTACCTGTGAGACTAATGTGAGAAACTGAGACATTCCTGTAAACTCTTTGTAGCATGGTGACTTCCCCCTTTGTTTTCTAAAAATAAACAAAATAAACAAAAAGTAAGTGAGGTAGAGAGCATGTTGGGTACCATGTCTGCAGATGCTGTATGGCCAGCTTCAGAACATTTTAGTTTCCAACCAAATTGATAGTCATTGTTCAAAATAACCTGTTACAGGAGAGTTCATACAACTTATTTAATCATCACATGGAAAAGTATTATAAATAAGTAGGAGAATTAAAAAAAGAATTTCCCATGGGAAAGTTCCAAGACCCTATCTCACGGTTAATCAAGACATTTTGCTGCAAATTTAATTTTTTACTCTCAAAGTCAAAGGCCTAAGGCCATGAAAATTACATGCCATTCTTTTTTTCCCCCCTAATCCTACTAGTATCAGTGTTGTAATGGTACAGTAACCCACTTAGAATTTTCTGCTGTTTTAATGGCAGACTTCAAAACACTGTTTGAGGGGACCACAACAATGGATCTAATTAACAAGGGGGGCCGTGCTCATCCCTAGAGGAGAGAGGCCTCCAAGGTTATAACAGTTATTACCCTCAGGACTTGTTGGAACTTGGAATGCTCCCTTTCCCATTTCCACATACAAAAGAATGAATCCATATTAAAGAATTTGGTGAAAGTTTTGGTTCAGGCAGTGCAAGATGCAGCATTTTCACCTTCTCCCTAATGCTTTTAATTCCATCAAGCCTCCTAGATCCTGAACTGTACTTACTTGGGTGTTCCTCTACCCATCTACAGAGGGGTGGGTTCTACTTACATTTACTATCGGTTCACAACAGGGCCGCACACTCTTCTGCACATGCGCAGAAGCATTCTGATGACATCGGGGGTGGGGGGCGGGCGGCGGGCGGCGGAGCCTCCCTCCAGATTTACTACCGGTTCTATAGAACCGGTCCGAACCAGGGGTAACCCACCACTGATCTACAGGCAACTTCAGAGTGACTCCCATCCACAGGCAACTTCAGAGCACAACTCTCTAGAGCTGTCCTTTTTTTGGGGAGGATCTCTTTTTTCAAGAAATATAAGCCCACTCATTTTGCTTGTTATAGGACAGATTTCTGTCTCCAGAGGTTAGCCACTCTGATACTTTGAAAAGTTCAGAAGTTTTTCCTGTGTTTACCTGCCAGTATTTGGTAACCTGGGTTGTTTAGAAATGATTCCTTTGGGAAGAAAAGTGTAAAAGGTTACGTTATAATCCGGATTTGAGGTTTCCTTCTTCCAGCAGCCACTATGCACAAGGGAACTGTCCAGCAGCAAATCTAACCAAACAACTAGTTGAGCTAAGGGCCATTCCTTCTTTGCCCTACACAGAGCTTAGGAAAAAGGATGCTTGGCTAAGATGTTAAAGCAGTGGTGAAATGTAAAATTTGTTAATACCGGTTCTGTGGGCGTGGCTTGGTGGGGGAGGATAATATGACTGAGTGGGCATGGCCAACTTTTTTTTTTTACTTTTAAAACCATTTTTTCTACAACCTCAGCTGAAGAGGTTGTAAGAAAATTCTTTTAAAAGCCTCTGACAATCCCAGCTGACTTGCCTGATCCACAGAGGCTTTTCTTTTTTTTTTTTTTAAGCCTCTGACCATCCCAGCTGACTTGCCGGATTGGCGGAGGCTTTGTTTTTACTTTTAAAAGCATTTTTTCAGCCAAAGAGGTTATCGAAAAAATGCTTTTAAAAATAAAATAAAAAGCTTCTGATGATTGCATGGCTCAGCTGGGCATAGGGGTGGGGAGGGATTTTTGCTACCAGTTCTCTGAACCACCCACCACCATCGCTACCGGATTAGGTGATCCGGTCCAAACCGGGAGCATTTTACCCCTGTGTTAAAGGTGATAACTATATACCACCAGAAAATGAGATTTAAGTGTTCAAAACAAAATCCATAAAGTGCGAATTGGAGAAAGCTGCAGCTCAGGAAGAAAAATGTATTTTGCCAACAGCGGCTCCTACGTTTGAACGCCAGCTTCTCCATTTAAAATGATTTCGTTCTCCAAAATTCTCCAAGGCACTGGACAACTACTCCCAGTTATAGCAGGGTTGACTTGACTACAGTAGCAAGACAAGAATCAGAGTTTGGCAAGGTGTGAGCCTTCAAATGTACCTGGATTACAATTCTTATCTCCAATCTTTGTAACGTAAACAGGTAGAAGTTCTCCATCTTTGCAGTAAATGGCTCAATTGCCTGATGTTCCCTTCGCAATCTTGTCCGACCATTAGTACAGAGAATTTGGAAGTCATTGTCCAAAACCTCTAGAAGACAACGGAATGGGAAAAACCGATCTGTCCTACTTCTGTTCTCTGAATGCAAACAAGTAAACAAAACCTTTTATTGTTATTATTTCCCATCAAAACCCAGTCTCCTTCAACAACCAAGAACAAAAAATATAGTATTAAGATAGCTGGAGTCACATACCATATTAAGCCATTGTTTGTTTTAACCATATTGTTTTAATTACAGTTTATTGGACAAACCACACTTAAATTCACATGTAACACTAAGCTACAACCAAAAAAGCACATTATTGATTCGTTTGATACGTGCACTCAGCTTTTGTCTTTAGCTATTCTTCCTCCTGGAAAGCATTCAAGATGAGAGTGTGGAATTCCCTATTAGATTGATTTAAAGAAGATCAGGAGGCACTCAATGTACCAGAGTTTGTCATTCCAACACATTTCTGCTCCCAAGATGAGCTACCTCTTCCCACTTGCAAAGAAACTTATTCCTCCTACATTTTACCACTATTATTATACTGAGGGAAAGAAAAGAAAGTCAGTGACTGCAGAAATGGAGCCTCAGGCACCAGCACACTAGAGGCCAAAATAGTCCAGAAATTCACTTGACCCCTCATTTAGACAATGTCACAATGCAGCCTCAGACTATCATAAAAGTCCAAGAAACTGGATAGGGAGAGGGAAATTCACACCTTATCTTAAGCATATGGGACATGGATCTATCCCTTGCTAAACTAAGAGATTTCATGCACTTGTTCAGGGACCAACCATATTTCCGCTTCAGCGATTTAGCATTACATTTTTAAAAACCTCATTACAATTTAGATGTAATCTATTATGTGGTGCATTGTAGAATATGCTCCGCATTAATCTTACCACCCTGTCCTGCAAGCAAACAGAAGGTTAAAAACAAATATTGTAGCTAGTAAAACCCTATATTTGAGAGGATTTTTCCTCTCATGAATGTCTTGAAATTAGGGGCAATCTCTGGTTCTGACATGAAAATATTATATTCTGAAGATGCATGCCAGTTTTGGTTTTGGTATGTTGCTTCCAATCAAAATTTGTAATACAAGTAGTCCTCGGCTTATAACAATTCATTTAGTGACTGTTTAAAGTTAACGTCACTGAAAAAAGTAACTTATGACTGTTTTTCATTCCAGCATTCTCATTGTCACGTGATCAAAATTCAGATGCTTGACAACTGACTGATATTTATGATGGTTGCACTGTCCCAAGATCTCCTTTGGTGACCTTCTGACAAGCAAACTCAATGGGGAAGCCAGATTCACTTAACAACCATGTTATTAATTTAACAACTGCAGTGATTCACTGAACAACTGCAGCAAGAAAGATTGTAAAGCGGGGCAAAACTCACTTAACAAATGTCTCACTTAGCAACAGAAATTTTGGGCTCAATTGTGGTCGTATGTCAAGATTACCTGTACTGCTAGAAGAACTTCAGTTGTCTCTTCCTCTCCCTAAAACATTCCAGATGGTAATAAAAAATATTACAGTTTAAGAATGGATACTTGGGCTCATATTTTTCCCTTTTCCCTCTCCACTCTGCTTTCCTTTTGTGCCTTTGTCTGTATAGACCTAGGCAAGGAAGACACTTTTGTTGTCTGTATTGTAAACAAATCATTCTGGGAGTATTTTAAGCAGAATAAAAATGTCTTCAATAAATAAATATAAAGTGGTAAATATAGACAATATACTTAATTAGAAAAAATATTTTGACAAGGTTTATCATAGCATCTGATAATTCCCTTCAGAATAATTCTACGAAATATTCTAATGAATTATTATTCATTAATAATTCTATTAATGCAAATAAAGCACAACTAGAGAGAGATCAATGATAAATAACATACATGCTAATAACTATAACTGTACCATGTTAATAGTAATTGCAACAATACAACAAAAAAAAGGAAATAAAACCTCAACTAAGTTTCTACTTACATTAGCTTATTTACAAATTTTTCCATACTATATCCATAGTTTTATACATCTTTGTTGTACTGACATTCATAAACTTCCCTCTCATTTCTACCTCTTGTCTCTATTCACTTGTAAAATTTATTCCATGTCCTGTAATATTTTGAGTCTCCTTTATCTTTAATTTTTAAAGTTAATCTGTCCATTTCTGCACAATCCCAAATTTTCCTAATTATGTTATCATCCGGTGGGTGTTCACATTTTTCCAGTATTTAGCATACATAATTCTAGCTGCCATCAATATACGTAACACTAAGTAGATAGTTGCTTTGTCATAACTTTCCTACAATATACCTAAGATGCAAGTTTCTGCTTTGAACTCAATGTGTTGCTCAGTTATCATTTCTAGCCATTTATGAATTTTCTCCCAGGAACTCTTTGCTTTCTTACATGTCCGCCACATGTGGTAGTATGATTCTGGAGTCTGGTTGCATTTCCAACAATTGGCTGAGGAGTTGTTATACATTTTGGCTAATCTTGCTGGGAGCAAGTGCCACCTGTAAAACATTTTGTAAAAGTTTTCTTTATATGCCACTGCCATTGTCAGTTTGTAGTTTCTCTACCAAATTTTTAACCATTTTTCTAATTGTGTGTTGTATCCGAAATTCCTTGCTCAGGCAATCATTGTTTCTTTAACTATCTCTTCCTCCATTTTATAGTTCAGTAAATAATTATATATTTTTAAAATCAATTTTTCATCCGTCCCCATTAAAATTTTGTCCAATGCTGTCTGTTCTTTGTTTACACCTCCATAATTTAACATCTTTTTCGTGCCTTGCTTGGATCTGCAAATATAGCCACCATGATAAGTCCAACCTCTGCTTCTGCAATTGTTGTCTGGATTTAAGATTCCCCCCTTTCATCTAAAATGTCCTTGTAACATACAATTTTCCCCCAGTTTATAAGATTTGGATATACTATTGCTTCCATTGGAGAGAGTGTTGTAGTTAAATTTTTTCCCAAAAAAATAACTAACACATTCCTCACATAATGCCTCTGGAAATATTTGTGTGCCGTATTTCTGCCATACCAGAGAAAGGCATGCCAGCCTAATTGTAAGTCTTGCCCTTCTAGTAATAATAGTCTTCTGTTATTCAAGTTTATCCAATCTTTTAGCCAGGTGAGAGCTGCAGCCAGGTAATATAATTCCCAGTCTGGGAACCCAAAAGCACCATTATTTCTAGAATCCTGTAATACTTTCAATGTTATTCTCGATTTTTTTCCTTACCATATATATTGCAGAGTCATTTTATTTAGTTCATCAAAAAATTTCTTTTCTAATTTTACTGGTATGGTTTGAAACAGAAAGAGTAGTTTTGGCAGTACGTTCATTTTCACCACTGCAATTCTCCCTATCATTGATAATTGTACATTCTTCCACCTTTCCAAATCTATTTTAATTTGTTGTATCAGCTTTGTATAGTTGTCCTCTTTGATTGTCCCACACCTAGCTGTTAAGAAAATACCAAGGTATTTAAACTATTTTTCTATCTATAGGTCAATTTTCTCTGTCAATTCCTTTTTATATTTGTTGGTAAGATTTTTAACTAATATCTTGGTATTATATTTATTTATTTTCATCCCTGCCACCTCTCCATATTCCTCAATTTTCTTTACCAATTTAGGGTCAATTTCTATGGGCTTTTCTAATATAAACACTAAGTCATCAGCGAAAGCTTGGAGTTTGTACTTATCATTTCTAATTTCCATTCCTTTTATCTCTGTATCTTGTCTTATGTTCCTCGTCCTTACCTCTAATGTTAAAATGAATAATAAAGGGGACAACCTTGCCTTGTTCCTTTTGGAAACTAAAGCTTTCTATTACGTCTCCATTAATCAATACTTTTGCATTCTGTTGAGTATAAATTGCTTTAATCATATTCCTAAATTTTACACCAAATTCCATAATTTGCATGTATGTTTTTTATCATTGATTTCTCTCTGGTTGAACTTTATTTGCACTGTTATCCTGACATGGCACTGTCTTTTCAATAAAATAAAAAAAAGAATAATAATAAAAAAAGAATAATTCTATACCCATTTTTATATGGATTGTACAATCCTAGATTCTGGATTGATCTCTATTGTCTCTTAATAGCTTTCTTTAGCAAATCAAGCCTTTCCTAATATGGATATGTTCGTGTATTGATTTGATTTGTCTGTTAGTATTAAATCTGGCTTGATAAAGACATATTTAAAAGTGTTAGGCTATTTATGTTACTTACATTTCTTCCACAATGCCTTCTCCAAATTTCATAATTATGGTCTGCAAACCACAACACATTATTTCCAGGAAATACTGCCAAATTCCAGCACTAGCCATGAATCTCATTCCAATTTGTTGTGTTATCTCAGAAGAAAACACTTTCTTCTCCCTGTTTCTTAACAAATACTGGATCCAGTAGACTTAATCCTCCTAAATCCATAATACAAAAATACATGTGCAGGATCCAAGATACTTGGAAATCTCTCTCACTGACTTCACTTTATTCTTTTTCTCCATCCTTTCTTATCTTTGTGCTCTCCAGCTACAGTGGAACAACCAAAATTCCCAGTTTTTGAAATTTTGGGAATTGCAGTCCTTGATTAGAGATAGGGGAAGGCTATTCTAAGAGTTGAGAACATTCACTTTTCCAAGTCCAAGAGGAGAAGAATCATATCCCATCTCCAAATTTACGATTGGAAGTGACTTGCCATTGGAGTCAACTGACCATGCCATGTGCCTGTAAATGATTCTCAATCATTGAGATCATGGTCGTCTCAAAGGAGCTTGGTTGTCCAAGAAGCTTCTTCAGTTCAGTTACATTAAAACGAAGAGCCCTCTCTCCACAGAGGGGGAAGGATACAACACCGCCTATCTCCTGCCTACAACACAGTCTTTCAACAGTTCCAAGAAGGTGCCACACCCATTTGCACTCTGATTTGGGTGACTCTGAGGATACAGATAAATCCTCAAGTGGCCCCAACAACTCTCAAAGAGCTAATGACCGACCTTCAGAATGCTAACGACCAGATGTGTGCAGAGAATGTAAATCCATTCCCCATCAATCAGAAGAGAAGAAGCTTCTTGGACAAGAAGGAAAATGCTTTCAAGGAAAAAACAACAACAGGAAAGTCCAGTTGCCTTTTGGAAATGTGTAACCTTTGGGATGAAGTATATATGAAGGCAGAGCAGTGGAAAACACTCCTATATTTCTGTTGTCCCTGTTAAAGTGATAGGCGAAATCAGGGGTGTCAAACTCAATTTCATTGAGGGCCGCATCAGGGTTGTGTTTGATCTAGGGGAGCGGAGGAGTGGCTGGGGGGGGGGGCATGGCCAGCTTGACATCACTCGTGTCAGGGGCGCCTGTGGTGGCCAAGTGTTAAGGCAGGACTTTTCTTAGATCCGTCCTCACATTATAATCTTCCTTCCTTCCTTCTCTTCTTTTTCCTTCCCTCTTCATTCTTTCCTCTTCTGTCCCCTCTTTCCTTATTTTTTCTTCCTTGGTCTCTTCCTATCTTCCCTTCTTTTTCTTTGTCTTTCCTCTTTCCCTTTCTCCTTTCCTGTCCCTTCTTGCATGCTCAAATGCAAAAGGGGAAACATTTTTCTTTTTCTTTTGTTTTTAGTTTGTTTTGCTAGCCCTTTGCCAGCGAAAACGGAACTTGTTTTCCCCCTGGGCACCATTTTTGCTGGCAGAGGCACCGTGGGCCGGTCCTTTGCTGTTTCCAGGGCAGCCCTATGGCCCAGATCTATACACCCCATGGGCCAAATCCAGCCCGCGGGCCTTGAGTTTGACACTCCTAGGCTAGATGAACATCACTTGAAGCTTACAACTGTGGAGCATGTAACTCTGCGGCTGGTTAGTGCTGAAGGTCCTCCTACCACCTTTTAGTTAACTTTTCATGAATTTTACTATCCTTGTCTCTATTTTAATTTTTTATATTCAGTTTTTAGGTTTTGAACATTTACTTTTACATCATCCAAAGTCCCTGTGTGAAATAGGTGGTTCCAAAATTTGACAAAAAATATAATAAAAACATTCCCATTTGGGGCTCCAGGTAGATAAGAAAGTTCTCATCTGAGCTTGCTTAAAACAAACAAAAATCTTACAACTTTATATGAATTTGGGAGAGATAGATTATCACTTTCCAGAGAGCACTATGAACTGAAAAAAATGTGCTAAATTGGATGAGGCAGGGAGGGGTATTTATTATTTTGCAGTAACAAAGTGCAATAAAATGCTGCAGTGTGTTCTCACCTCCCAGTTGGAATGCTCAGATTTGAAAGTTCCAACTAGCCAATTTGTTCTACAGTAAACTATAAATTATACGTAAGCAGGACTGATTGCATATAAATATGTATACACATTCTAATAGGGAACATTTGTCCTTTCCTTTTCTTTCCTTTCCTTTCCTTGCCTCGCCTCGCCTTGCCTCGCCTCGCCTCGCCTTGCCTCGCCTTGCCTCGCCCTGCCCTGCCTTGCCCTGGATTTGACCTGAAGATACATCTTTAGGATGTAGAGACCTATTGTAGTTTCTCAATGTCCCCAACCCATCCATTTTGTTCTAATTTTGTTGCATTTGCGACACAATGAATCCTCCACATTCATTATTACACGGAATTACTTGGCTTTTTTGGTCCCTATGCTGCTTTTGTAAAATAATGTGTCCCTGAACTTTGGAGTGTACAATACAGTTAGAGATGGATAAGCTGCAGATGAATAAACCAAATGTGAGAAGAGAAAGATACCAAAATTAACTTCCCAAAGTACTACTCTTCAGGATTTTAGCTTCCACAAACTTGGTAAGGTTCATGGGGATTTTTCTAACACGTCTTGGGGATACTAGGCTGGAGAAAACTGTGTGAACAAAGGGAATAATAAATATCTTTGCCTAGTAAAAAAGTAAGAAACATAATTAGGGTTTGTGTGGACGTAGGAGACCTTGAAGTACTGGTATATTTGTCAGCCCAACAAGATAGACCAGACAAAGAAACTAATGCCATATAGGTCAAGACTACTTTTGTTGAAAGAGCTGTAGTGACAAAGTATTGCAAGTTTGACTGTTTACCCCTCTCTTTATCCTTGTGTGAACTCAAGAGGGGCTTGTCTGAGATGCTTTCTCAAGTTATTTTCTTATCCTAGGCTCAAGCCGCCCTGAGTCTTTGGAGAAAGGCGGCATATAAATTGAACTAATAAATAATAAATAAATAAGTGTCTCTTAGCTGACCATTGCCTTGGTAGAAACTCTTCCTCCTGTCCTTCAAGGCCATTCCCTATTCTCCCTCCAATAATAAATTTCTGTCAACACAATATTGTCATATAAAGTTAAGGAACATGATCTCTAGCTCAAAGAAAAACATAGTCTGAAAGGAGACACCAATTTTATGTGGAACAAGTACAACCAATATGCAATGAAGTTTTTTTCATTATTGGAAAGTAATTGTAAATAAACATAATTTGTTTGGAGAAAGTAGCTATCTAGGCATGTTAGTTTAACTACTGTTATAGAGTCAGTTTTGTTTCTCTTATCTAGGAAGCATGAGATTGGACCTAAGACTGAGGCTAAATTCTGGTTTAGTCATGAGATATATTATGCAATTTTAAGTCAATCTCTGCTCTTGGTCTAGTCAACCTAACAGGGTTTTCGTGAGAAAAATGCAGTAATCCCTACATATACACCACCGGTGGTTTTTTTGGGTTTTTTAGAAAAGGCTGGATAAAGAGAGGTAATTCCCATGCCTTCGATGACCTTAGTTAAAATGATGACTTCGTGTTTTTAGTGAAAGCATTAAACATTCCCTGTCGAGCAAATAAAATTATGCTAATTTGCCATTTTGGGAGTACATTATGCAAATTGCCACATTTGCATACACATTATCGCTATTAATCATTTCTATGGCACTTTCAAGATGCTAATGTTTTACAGTGCTCTTCCTAGACATCTTTATGACAACCTGGGATAATGAATTAATATTCCCATTTTATAGATGAAGCAGTAAGGATAAGAGACAGCTATGACTCACAGCAATTCTTTGCCACATGAAGATGTGAACTCAGTTCCAGTTCTCTTAAGTCTAGTATTTTACTCTACATATTTATCTGTGTCACACAATTAATTTTGGAATTTTTACTCTGAGTGTTACTTTAAAAAGAAATCTGAAAATGATTGTGACTCAGAAATAAATAGTGTTCCTTTAGTCCTCACCTCCAGGTGTTCTGGATCTCCAACCAATGGAATTCCCACCTAATATGTAGAAAGACAAGTCTTAACCCACACATAGGCCCTACGTTGGTGAAATCTTAAAAACTTCAAGAGAAGCACAGTGAGTAAAAGTGCAACAGATTTTTGAACAGATTTCTCTCTTTTCCTTTGGACACAGTAGAATATACAGGTTGTCTTCGACTTACAACAGTTCATTTAGTGTCCATTCAAAGCTACAACAGCACTGAAGAAGTAATTTATGACCGTTTTTCCCAGTTACGACCTTTGAAGCAACCCTGTGATCATGTGATCAAATTCAGATGCTTGCTAACTGGTTCATACTTATGACTATTATTGTGTCCCAAGGTTGTGTGATCACCTTTTGTGACTTTTTGACAAGCAAAGTCAATGGGGAAACCCGGTTCACTTAACAGCCATGTTACTAACTTATCAACTGCAATGATTCACTTAATGACTGCGACAACAAAGGTCGTAAAATGGGGCAAAACTCACTTAACAACGGAAATTTTAAGCTCAATTGTGCTCTATCTGTAGCGCTACCTCAAGGGCTATCTGTGCTTTCTATTTTTGCATATCACACATCCAGACTGTCCTAGACATTTATAAATATCCAAAACAGGTAGTCCTTGATTTACAACCACACTTGGGACCAGAATTCCCATTATTAAGCAAGGGTTTTGCTTACTTATTAAGTGAGCTGTGTTCAATTTTACTACCATTTTATCCATGGTTGTCGAGCAAATCACTGCAATTGTTAAGTGAATCATGCAGCCATTAAGCAAATCTGGGTTCACCCATCGACTTTGTTTGTCGGAAGCCAGTTGGAAAGGTTACCCATGACCCTGGGACACTGGAACCATTATAAATACATGCCGGTTGCCAAGTGCTCAATTTTGATCATGTGTGGACAATGCAGTGATTGTAGTAAGTAGGAGAACCGCTTTTAGTAACCGCTTGTAGTAAGTATAAGTCGCTTTTTTCTCAATGCCATTGTGACTTTGAAGGGTTGATTAAAAGAAGGGGTGTAAGTCAAGGACTATCTTTAATAACACTGCTGCTGATGGTGGTATATGAGGTCATGTCATCACCTATGATATCAACATTTTCCTATTTATTTATTTGCTTGTTTGTTTATTTATTTATTTAGCGAATTTATATGGCCTCCCAATTTACACAGGTGACTTACTCTAGGTGACTTACAACAATTAAAAAAAAATCCAAAGCATAAAAATTAACACAATCCCACTTCCACCCACCCCGCAGTGGCAACAAATACAATGGCTTGACTACTTGCTTGAAGACTGAAGGTCCCCTTTGGAAAGGGGACTTTCGTCACCCATACTCTCTTTTACACTTCTGAAAGAAGGGTATAATTTTCTAATATACTAGGGGCTAAAACTGGAGGCTAAAACATATGAAGAATGGTTGCAGGAACTGGGTATGTCTAGTTTGATGAAAAGAAAAACTAGGGGTGGCATGATAGCAGGATTCCAATATCTCAGGGGCTGCCACAAAGAAGAGGGAGTTAAGCTATTCTCCAAAGCACCTGAGGGCAGGATAAGAAGCAATGGATGGAGAGAAGCAACTTAGAACTAAGGAGAAATTTCCTGACAGATAGAACAATTAATCAGTGGAGCAACTTGCCTCCAGAAGTTGTGAATACTCCAACACTGGAAGTTTTTAAGAAGAGGTTGGATAACCATTTGTCCGAAGTGGTGTAGGGTTTCCTGCCTGAGTAGAGGGTTGAATTAGAAGACCTCCAAGGTCCCTTCCAACTCTGTTATTGTATTCTATTCTAATAAAGTACTGCTTTCCAATCAAGAGAATTATCAATGCATTTATGTAAGTAACAAGTAACCTGCAGTGCTGGGGGTTTTAGTGGTGGGATGGGGGTGTTTATTCCTCAGATTTTTGGAAAAGCTCAGTTTCCTTAGGAAGACAAGGAATGTTTTTCAAAGGATTAGCATTTTCCCTCCTCCTCCTCCCTCCTCCTCCTATTACTTACTCTTTCCTTCAAGTCCTGAAATGTACTTTTTTTGCTTTAGGGCCAAAGCAAACTACCAAAGGTTGCTGAAGAACAAGAGGCTCTCTAAGTATTCAGCTGTCATAATGGATAGCGGTTTTTAACAATCTTAGCCCCAAATGGTGAAGCAGGGGTGGATGGGCAGGATAGGAAGGGAAGATGGCTTCATTCAGTGCAAGGCCATTGACAGGCCAAGAGGGACTCTGGCTGGTAAGGGAGGGGAACTCGTACCATAAATACACATTTGATTCAAGGTCTTTGCTTCATCAGCCTTTCTCAGGGGTGTGGGGCTGTTTCAAGCAGTGAATGTCTAATTGCCAGCTAGCTGCCTCTGGGGTGTCCGTGATGGATGGATCAGAAACATCAGTGCAAAAGGTTGCATCACTCAGTCACTGCCTTCTTGCATGCTCCCCTCATCTCAATTCCCCAACCCCGGCCCTCCATCTTAGCCGCTAAAAGAGGAGTCTCCCACCTTCACCTCCATCCATGTGGCATAGATCTGGGAATTGCTGGTCAGAAGATGGGGCTATCATGGGGAGGTTCAGAGAAACGGTGGGGAGGATGGTGAAATTGAGGGGAGTGTTTATGAATTTATTCATGGCCTGCTGCCTACTCAGACCAGCTCTGTGTGGAATATGAATTCACCAAATGCTTACTCAAGATTCTTATTTCATGCAATGTACATTTTAACCAAATCTTTCTTTCTTTCTTTCTTTCTTTCTTCCTTCCTTCCTTCCTTCCTTCCTTCCTTCCTTCCTTCCTTCCTTCCTTCCTTCCTTCCTTCCCTTCCCTTCCCTTCCCTTCCCTTCCCTTCCCTTCCCTTCCCTTCCAGGATAAAGGAAAATATTAAATTAACCTTAATAGTTCAAACTCATTATAACTCGGGGGTGGGGGCGGGGGGAAGAGAATATTGCTTTTGTTCATTCTGCAAGCAGAGGAGGCTGCCATCTAAGATTGTTGCCATGCTAAAAACACCAATATGGTAAAAATATCAAATCCAAATTGATTATCAATTTTAATGTAAAAGAAAAAAGAAAATTAATAAGTAGGTGGCAACAGCCATGCTAATTGTTCTATAGCTAATTGAATTGATAACAAATCACATTTCTATTCCAGCCTCATCCAGTTTTAGACCATAGTTTCGCCACATCATTCAAAATCCACACATGGCCAAAAGGTCATGTACCCTGCCATTCAATGTAAGATAAAAAAATAAGTTTGGAGTTCAACAGGAATAATTTATCACCACACTCTGGGATTCCCTTGTAAGGAATTAGCAAATATAACACATACTTGTCCTTGCGGTTATCATGGCAACATTGCACAGCCAATCGAACCAAAGGCCATGGTAAGATCTAATATGATCAATAAGGCACAATTTCCTTTATTGATTTCTGTGGGGAGACTCATTAGCTCAAAGCACTTGCACATCCTTAGTGTCATATATTGTGAAACAAATACTAGACTGGAAAGGGTTGAAGATACTTATGGGTGTGCCTGAAATTGCATAGCAATAGAAGGTGGTGTATAGGTTTCCTGATCAAGATGGACAACAATTATTTGGCTTTAGGTGGGACTGAACCATCATCTATTCAAGAAGTCTTTTTCTGATCTCTACAACAAGCCGGGAAATCACAGACTCTTAAGTTACTCTTGGGAACTTGCCACTCCAGCATGAGACTTGATTCCTCTTTTTCAGCAATTCTCAAATGTACATTGGTTCCTGACTCACCCTTCTTTGTATTATGCTCATTTAGACTGGAATTTTCTCAACACATTTCAGGTGCTTTGCAGAAACTGAAAGCTTTACAAATTGAGCTGACAATGGGGGAACCATCAAACACTGCTTCAGTGACCACACTTGATGACTAGAGGATGAGCGTAATCAACCAATGGTGCTCTTTGCAGCACTGATGTTGCTTCAACATAAAGATGAATAACGGCCTCCAAGTTTGTTTGTTTATTGCATACATTTGTATGACTCTCCTCCACAAATTCTAGGTGGATTATATTATATTGGTAATACCGTAAAACATCACAACTCATATATCATGCCATTCTGCATGCTGCACCCTCCCTCCAGACAGATGCCTCCAATTTAGTCATACTCTTCAATTAAGGTTCACAAGAAGAGAACAGTTTCCACTATCTTCCAAAATGTTAGTAAGAAAAGACTCATCGTCACCTCAGGGCAGGCTCTTCCAGAATGAGGGAACAGCTGCTCGGTGGCCTTGTTCGTGGGCAACCTACAAACTTCAGTAGGTGCTGTTTTCGGGTCTCGGACAACTTGGTATAGCCATTGCCACCAGCTTGTCACTGCCAAATCACTGCCAATTCACCTCTGCCAAGTTGCCACCACCAAGTCATTGCAGGATGACTCAACAATGTCAATTCTCCACAGGGACAACTAGCCGTGGGTAGCTGCAGGGAGAGTTGGGTGGACAGGTGAGCGAGTAGGTGGCAGATCACAGAGCAGCAGAGCCTATGATATTTTGTGGGGCCACAGGTGAAAATCACGATTTGGCAGCAGAGGGGGCAGTGGGGGTTGTGAAAATGGAAGCCCCCAGCTGCCGCCACTGCTGCCACAAGCCTTTAATAGACGATGTAGGCTGATTTAAAGGAAATCATCTTGAGAAAAGGATCACTCCTCCCTCAGAATTATTTTTACTACCTGAACTCAGCATCTCATCTCCTTCCTGGCAACCAAAATCAATGAAGGCAAGGATCAAGCTCACGGGGGCAGGGCATATTTTACAGAGAACCCTGCCAATTGCTCAGCGATCATAGGTTCATATAAATCCCAGGTGTCTTTGGAAGGTATCAGCCCTGTCATAGCTTCAGCTCAATCAGCCTCTAACTCCTCCAGTAAATTATTAGTGCTTTTGTTTATAAGGAGCTTGGCAAAAAGATCCCAATAGCCACTGGGCAGTCTCCCTGATCTGTTGCTCCCTAAGAAAGAGAGAATAACCAAAACTGGATGGCAATCTGCAAACCTAAGTATGAAAAAGTGTGCTTTGCTGTTCTTTCCGTAACAGTGAACACTCAAAAGTGTTGTACCCATGTTTAATAATATTCATTCCTTATCTTTTGGTTGCCAAGTTGTAGGTGTCTGTTTTGTGCTCCTATCTCCCAAAGCTGTTCTTTGAATCAGAGAGATCTTTGGATGAATGGACAAGGAAATGCCATCCAGGAGCAATCCTATTAACTGCTATTAACTCTCTGTTCCATTGGTTGTTTAGAAACCCAGCAGCCAAATTGCTGGAAAACTCTCCAAGTGCTGGTAGAAAACTTCTTGGATCCAGGAGACAATTTAGGCACGTCTTAGGCGGGTCCTTACTGCACAACCCATGGTAACAATCAACATCATGGTGACCAGTGGTCTGACCATGACAGGGGACTGAAAGTGATGTTCCCCATTATCAGATCACATGGTAACTAGAAACTAGATCTAAAGTGTAACTCTCCCATGTGTGTTCTGCCCATTATGAGTTGAGAGATGCCCATGGTTGTCACTGAATCTGCCCAAAACTCACCCGTAAGCATTGCAGTTAAAAGCTTCCAACACTAACTCTGGGAAGAATAACCCCCAGCCCAGAGGATGAACAAATTGGGGATTCTGACACCCCACTTCACAAATAGCATATCATATGCAGCCACTTGAAGTAGCAAGGGTTTGGCTACTACCAAGTTCTCATAGAGCATGCCTCCCACCTTCATGACCTTGGAGTCATGGCAGATGAAATATCTTACACCTGTTCAGTCATGGCATCCTGCTGTCCTCATTCAACTTGTCTGCAATACAGATCCATCCCCTTCTTCACAATTATTTATTTATTCATGTATTATTTATTTTTTTAATTTAAATAATTTAATTTATGGAGGAGCTGTTTTATTGTAAAAACACCATGAGTTTATATTAATTATGGTGTGCTACAGATAAACCAATGGCCGGCCCTTTCTCAGACATCACTAGTACCAGTTCATGATAATTGTATTATTCTTGCTTTAACCTTACCCTGTCAGCAGGCACCTGCATTTTCAACCCTGCAAGGAACAATCAACTACCAGGTAAGCATTGTATTTGTAGTGGAGGAACCACTGTCCATGTTTATTAGTAATTATGTTATGAATACCTGTAGGGAATTCGAGCCATTACGCAGAAAATATAAGGTCATTTTTGAAGCACAGGTAAATGACCTATGTTTCGGGCACAGAAAACTCCAGGTTAAGTAAAAGGGCCGACACTAGTGTTTACATTTGTGACAATTTGTTAAATAATATTATGAACACTATTAATATATATCATATTGAGCAAAATAGGTATGGGTGTTCTTTAAAGAAAAAAAACTGGCTTCGCATGTGCTTACCTATGATTAACTGAATCTTGATTACCTTGATTACCTATGAATAAGGGAGCACTGATTTATTGGATTAACTCAATTACCCTGACCCAAATCCAACGCCTAACCTTACCCTAACCCTAACAATAAGAATAAACCTAACCCTAAAATTAACCCCATTTTCATTCCCAATGGAATTTCCCATTATTTTACTGTAACCCAAAAAAAGCCTGAATAAAAAGTTGTGACGTTCTCTTACCTTTCAGAACTTTTATGAATCTATTCCTAACACCAGTTCTCAGCCCTGACTCCCGTTCCCTTTTGATTCTCAGGTACCTTTTGGATAGCCCTGATCGAAAGGAGATGCTGCACTGCCGAATGCATAAGGGATCTTTTCTCGATGTTACCAGAAAGCGGGCAGCAGACAAAGGACATTGGTGGAGGGAAGACGAATTCAATAGCCAACCCAGATCGAAGTGTGGCCAGGACTCATTTATCAGAGGTGGTTCTCTTCCAAAGGTCGGCAAAGAGGGCCAATCTGCCGTCAATGGGAGGATCCGGAATGCAGTTAACGATGGCGTCGGAGTGAATGACCTCCTTCCCCTCGAAAGGGCTGTTTGGTTACAAACGGCCTACCTCTAGTAGCCCTGTCCTGGTTGCCCCGCTGCCTGGAACTGAAACTCCCATATGATCTAGCCGAAGAAAAGAACAGACCGCCCCCTTCAGGACCCCTAAACTGGGGGCGAGATGAATACGGTATGAACCAGGATTCCCCTCTACGATAAGCGGTGGGCAACACTTTCCTCTTATCTTTAGTCTCTACAAGAAAGGAGTTCAGAAACTCCCCAAACAATTTGAGCCCGGAAAAGGGGACAGATGTCAGGCGCCACTTATGTATGGTGTCTGCCTGGCAGTGGTGGAGCCAAACTAAATGACGGGCCATCACAGATGAAGCCAGGGATTTAGCAGCGAAACGGGCGGCATTAAGGATAGCATCGGCAGAGAACTGGACTGCTGCCATGATCTTATTCAGGTCTTGCTTGACCCTCGTGTCATCCGGAGACAATTTCTCCTGCAGTTGACGTAACCACAGCAACGTAGTGCCTTACCTCTTAGTTAATGCATCCAGTGTTTGTGCCACCAAATTGAGGTTAGCCAATGTGCAATACAGGCTATTTAGTATTTTTGAAATTGTGCACAATGATTCCTGCGACTCCTACTAATGAGACCACCAGTGCAACATATTCTGCCTTACTGGGCAACATCATTTGTGAGTCACAATCAGGGCTTTGGGTTTGGAGATATCTTTTCTGCTACCTCTTCAGTGAGGGAACTGCCTGAGGGAGCATGCCCCCTCCCTCATGGAATTGGCATGGAGGTATGATTGGGCCTTAGTGCCACAGAGCAAGAGCCAGCCTAGGAGAAGCTGTGGATAGATGAAGCGGATAGCTTCAGTCTGATTCTGAGTGGTGTGTGTGTGTGTGCAGTTATTTCTAAAAGACAGACAATACAAACATCCTGGACAAATTTCCCTCCCACCAGACAGAAATCTGAGGACTTCCTGTGCCAACCACTCCCAAATGCTATCCCTCTGTGAATTCATTAAACTGATTATAATGTAAATGAAGCAAAGGAAGAAAATCTTATAATGAGTTTCCACCAGTAGTGGGTTTCAAATCCTGAACACACCCGCGCAATGCTTCTGCACATGTGCAGAAGCATCTGGGTTGGTGGGCAGAGCCTCCCGCCACCGCCGCTACAGATTCGCCTGAACCGGGGTGAACTAGTAGCAACCCACCACTGGTTTCTACCCCATACTACACCCCATGTAGTCTTTCCAGCTGTCTTCTGGGGACTGAAGAGAATCTTTAGTCTTTACTGGTCCTTTTCAGGGCCCTCTCTTTCATGTCTGCTAGATGGCGTTAAGCTTGGGTTGGTGGAAAGGCCGGTCAGTCAGGCTTGGGAAGGTTTACTCCATTCTGGTTGCTGTGACTTTCTAGTGGATGGCTGGCTCTAAACCCAATTCCCTGGCTCAAATGAATGGAGGATCTCCTGGAGGCAGGATCTATGTCAGTGTGCTCTGTTTCCAAAGGTTGCAGAGTTGTCTGTGCAAGACTAAAAGTTATGAGAAAAGGGGCCCCTCCCTCTTTTGTGGGTGACCTTCCCAGAAAAGGCATTGTTGGTCTGACATAGGAATGGAGAACAGAGGACAAGAAATGGAGAGATGGAGTAGTGTGTATAGCTTGCAGGCAGGGTTTGAAAAGATATTAAGGTTAACATTGCAGATGTTAAATAGACAGATAAAACCACTTAAACACATACAGCAAATGCAAGAATGAAACTTTTCCTGTAAATGAATTTAAAACTTCCCCTCATAACCTTTGGCTGTTCTTAAAGGTACAGGGAGGGAAGTGGGGTGGTGGGGAGTGAACACCGTTCTCTTCATCCTGTTTTGCTGGCCAGGCAAACTAGGGTGAAGGTATTCTCCTTTTCATTGCTTAATTTAACATTTTTTAACGATTTAATTTTTTTTCTTAGGGATCAGAGATTTAACAGTTGCAATTACCTTGAGGGCACAAAAAGACTTTGACACACACACACACACAAAGAAGAGAAAGAGAAAGAAAAGAACAGCAGAACTCTCACGTTCACACACCCTGTTCATTCTCACTGTAAATCACTGTTAACCTAAATTAGAAAGGCAGAAAACTTATAACGTAGTTGCATAGATGTGTGTGTGTGCATGTGTATGCACACATGCACACACATGTGCATGTATACACATGTGTATGTATATATATGTGTGCGTGTGTTTGTGTGTGTATGTATGTATAAATGTACATCCAGTGGTGGCATTCAGCCAGTTCGCACCACTTCAGGAGAACCGGTTGTTAACTTTCTGAGCAGTTTGCTGAACTGGTTGTTGGAAGAAATCATTAAGGCAGAGAACTGGTTGTTAAATTATTTGAATCCCACCACTGTGTATATATCTTTTCTTTTTAAGTACCATTATTTAGCCAGATTGATTTTCCTGCTTCATCCCCAAGCAGAGTCCACTTCTCATATAACTTGCACACATGTTCCATCTTCATCCTTGCCTGGATAGGCAATTTATCCCAGTCCCAGACATTTCCTGGTCTACTCTTCCCATTGTCCACAATGATACTTCAGGCTCCTCTCTTTTCTTCTGCCTGGGTCCCTCACAATCCACATAATACACAGACCCTGACAGGTGAAGGTACCTTTCAACCTGTAATCCTCTCAGTTTTCAGGCAAATGGCCTGGAAGGACTGTCCCCCAAAATTAATCAGTGTATGGGTACCTCCAGTGGTGGGATTCAAATAATTTAACAACCAGTTCTCTGCCCTAATGATTTCTTCCAACATCCAGTTCACTAAACTGCTCAGAAAGTTAACAACCGGTTTTTCCGAAGTGGTGAGAACTGGCTGAATACCACCACTGGGTACCTCCTTTCCAAAATAGGGGTCTGCTCAGTGATGCTCAGCCAATCACCCAGGAGTGAACCCCTCACTTTCCTTTTCTTCAATCACTTCCCCCCCACACACTCTTCTCTTAACAGAAGGTCCTGCACTCTGGGCTATCCCCTTACTTTCCAGGTTCTATTGGTAGAACAGATATTTATGTGCTTAGGAAAGGCACAGAGGGAACAGGATCCAGCTGGGGCAGTAGGAGGATTCCTAAACACACACACATACAGGCACAGACACACAGCCTCCTTCGCCTCCTGGGCTTTTAAAGTTAAATTTTAGAGGTACTCACCAGGGGTGGGTTCTACTTACCTTTACTACCGATTCGTAACGGGGCCGCGTGCACGCTCTTCTGTGCAAGCACGCGGCCATCAAGGTCAGTGGGCGGAGCCTCTTGTCAGTTTTATTACCAGTTCTACAGAACCAGTGCGAACCAGGGGCAACCCACCACTGGTACTCAGCTTCTTTCCAAGCAGCCTTTGAGCTCAAAACTCCATTTACTGCCCTTGCTCCAAATGGCCAAGGTCCGGGGGAACCCACCCACAGACACAATCTGCCAGCAAGGTGGAGGCTTATCTGGGCCAGGTCCATTGGTCAGGTTAGCTTGGAGTCCCATCTGGGTCACCAAAATGTTGGAAGGAAAATCCATCTGGGTCAGTTCCAAGCTGGGAGACACGCTGGAAACATGGAGGCTGATTGGAAAGAAAGTTTAATAATGAACAGAACCAACAGAAGTTCTGGGTCAGCTGAACAACTAGATAGATGAGTGCCAGAATTTTTTATACAGGTCCTGAAATGCTGCTGGGGGGCGGGGCGGGGGGGTTGTGCAATGAAGGGGCTTGTGTTCTGAAAGGGTCTTGGGCAATTCCTATTGTGGCTAATGGCTTTCATCCTGTGCTGGATTTTGGGTGAGGGGCTGCTGTATTAATCCTAGAATTTTACTTTTGTTAGCTGTCAAACTTTGCTGCAAGGAGTTTCAAAATATCTTGTCTTGAATGGTTTTCTGTCTGCAGTGTTTGCTTTGCTTATGAATAAAGCCATCAAGATACTTGGCTTCCTCCTTCAATAAGCTCTTTATCTTCTTACGTGTTGGCATCTGCTGTGAGCTATTAAGAAAGACTGGGGGCTGCTTTCTGCCTCTAAAACATGTTTCTCCATTTCTCCTTTAGGGAAATACAATGTTCTGCCTTTTTAAATATTTCCCAAAATATTTCATTCTTCTGGGGGAAGGGGGCTTTCCACAGCTGGGAACTGGTGTTAGGGATAGATTTTTAGATGCAGTCAAAGGAAAGGAAGCATGGTAGTTTTTTGTTCAGACTTGTTTGTGTCCCAGAGTAAAATATAAGGCAAAATCCCATTGACAATGAAATCGGAACTAGGCTCATAGTTAGGGTTAGGTCTCCTTGGAGTCACAGATAAGAACCAATGCTAGGGATAGCTTCTTAGAAATTCTGCAAAGAAAGAGAACCTGACAGGTTTTCACTCTATTTTGGACCACTGTTAAATGCATGGGAAAATCCCATTGACAATGAAAATGAAACTAGAATTAGGGTTAGGGTAGGATCATGGTTAATGTGTCTTTGGAATCAGGGCTGAGAACTGGTGTTAGGGATCAATTCTTAGAGGTTCTCAAAGGAAAGGGAACATCACAATTTTTTGTTCAGATTTGTCTGTGTACCAGAGTAAAATGCATGGGGAAATCCCCTTGCCAATGAAAACAAAATTAAGTTAGGGTTAGGTCTCCTTAGACTTATGGCTGAGAACTCATGTTCTCGTTAGATTCTTAGAGGTACTCAAAATAAAATGTGCTTAACAGGGGAGTTAAAGTGCAAGTGGGAGATAAATCTATAGATAGTGTGTGGGGTTTTTTTGTGTTTGTTAAATGCTCTACCCTGTATTTGCTCTGAGAAGTCTGGGGGGGGGGGGTTGGGATAGGAAGGGGGTATAAAATACACATATTTTACACAAAATATGTGTAAAAATTTTTAAACTTTTTAATAAAAAAACAGCTCTTTGTTTGGACTTTTTTGTGGGCTGCAGTAAAATGCATAGGAAAATCCCATTGACAGTGAAATTGAAACTAAAATTAAGGTTAGTATAAGGCTTAGATCTCCTTGATGTCAGGGCATAAAATTGATGCTAGGGATAGATCGTCAGAGGTTGCCTAAGGAAAATGAACATGACAGGTTTTTATTCTAACTTCATTGTGCACCACCATAAAATGCACAGGAAAACGCACTGCCAATGAAAATGAAACTAAGGTTACGGTTGGGTTGAGGTGAGTATTAGGCCTCCTTGGAGTAAGGGCTGAAAATTAATATTAAGCATAGATTCTCAGAGGTTTCCCAAGGAATGAGAACATGGTAGTTTTTGTTCAAACTACACTGAGGATCACCATAAAATACACTAGAAAATCCTAATGCTAATGAAAATGAAACTAAATATAGGGGTAGGGATAGGGTTAGGTCCAGTGGTGAAATGTAAAATTTGTTACTACTGGTTCTGTGGGTGTGGCTTGGTGGGAGGGTAATGTGACTGGGTGGGCGTAGCCAACTTTTTTTTTTTTTTTTTTTTTACTTTTAGCAGCATTTTTTCTACAACCTCTTCAGCCAAAGAGGTTGTAGAAAAAATGCTTTTAAAAGTTAAAAAAAAAAAAGCCTCTGATGATCGCGCGGCTCATCAGGGCGGGGTGGGGGGGCAGAGATTTTTGCTACCAGTTCTCTGAACCACTTTCTGCCATCGCTACCGGATCGAGCGATCCGGTCCGAACCGGGAGCATTTTACCCCTGGTTGGGTCTCTTTGGAATCAGAGCCAAAAAGTTACATTAGGGACAAATTCTCAGTGTTTTCCTAGGAAAGAGAAACTAACAGATTTTGTTTGAACTTCTTTGTGGACCACAGAAAAATACATAGGAAAATCCCATTGCCAATAAAAATGAAAATTGGGTTAGGGTTAGGTTTCCTTAGAGTCAGCTGAAAACTGATGTCGTGGCTGTTAAAAGAACGAGAACCCGGCAGCTTTTTGTTCTCACTCTTTCGGGACTGCAGAAAAATGTACGGGAAAATCCTAGTGACAATAAAATTGAAACTCAGGTTAGGGTTAGAGTTAGGTCTCCTTGGAGTCTGGACAGAAAACTGATGTTGAAGAGAGTTTCCTAAGAAAAGTGACCATGACATGTTTTTGTTTGAACATCATTCTGCACTGTAAAATACCTCAGAAAATCCATTGCCAACGAAAATAAAATTAGGATTAGAGTTATGTTTAGGGTTAGGATTAGGTCTCCTTGGAGTCATGACTGAAAAATCATGTTAGGAATAGAGGTTTCCTAGGGACAGAAAACATGACAGTGTTTCATTCTTCTTTGTGGGCCACAGTAAAATATATAGGAAAATCCCTTTGCCAAATAAAGTGAAACTAGGGTTAGGGTTAAGGTTAGGTCTCCTCAGAGTCAAGGTTGAAAACTGATGTTAGGTATTGATTCTTATATGTTCTCTAAGGAAAACAACAATGACAGCTTTTCTTTCGGATTTGTTTGTGGACCACAATAAAATACATGGGAAAATCCTATTGTCAAAGAAAATTAAACTGTAGTTAGGCTTAGGGTTAGGATAAGTTTAGGTTTCCTTGGAGTCACAGCCAAAAACTGATGTGAAGGATAGATTCTTGGAGGTTCTCTGAGGAAAGAGAATGAGACAACTGTTCGTTTGTACTTCTTTGTGGACCACTGTAAAATATACGGAGAAATTAGGTGGCTAATGAAAATTAAAGTAGGGTTAGGGTTAGGGTTAGTTGGTTCTCTTTGGAGTCACGGCTGAAAGCTGATATCAGGGATAGATTCTCAGAGTTTCTCCAAGGAAAGCGACGGTGAAAGTTTTTTATTCAGACTTTTTTTGTGGACCAAAGTAAAATACATTGGAAAATCCCATTGCTAAAAAAATTAAAGAATATTGGAAACTCCTGCTCAGAGAGCAGTTCATGGACATGCACCATGGTTACTCTTTCCCAGTGATGGCGAACCTATGGCATGCATGCCAAAGGTGGCATGCAGTGCCCTCTTTGTGGGCATGCGAGCCATCACCCCAGCTCGGCTTTGCCGCGCATGCACGCATGCCTCCCACCAGCCAACTGATCTTCAGTTCTCTGTCGTGCATGCATGGGGGGCAGGATGCACGTGGGGGGCCACGCAGGCATCCGTGGGGGGCACAAGCAGGGGTGCCACACATGCATGCGGGGAGCACATGCGGGGGGACTGCACACGCTTGTGGGGGCATGTGCGGGGAGTGCACACGCATGCGGGGTGGGGCGCATGCACAGGGCCACGTGCACATTGTGTTTTGGGGGTTTGCACTCATGCACACTTTGGGCAATCGGTCCAGAAAAGGTTAGCCATCACTGCTCTATCCCATAGCTTTCCTGGACTAATCTCTCTCTCCCTGCCTTCCATTCATCCACTTAAAACATAACATCTCTATCTATTGTGCCGCTCCACTTATGATTTCACCTTGTTCTCTATTCTTTCTTCCATTTTTGTGTAATCATGTACCTTAAAGAGCACCCAGCACTAGGGACATCCATTTCCCACATACCTCCAGATTCCTGCCCTTCCTAACATTATGAATTATTGCCCTTTTTAGTTGGCAGCAAGGAAAGCTGAAGTTTTCTAATTCTGTGTAGTGGAATTCAGTACAATTCAGGATGTTTTTCAGTAAAAAATGCAACCAGAAAATGGGGCTTATTTACTGGTGGCTTTAACAGCAGTGGGAGTTATCTCTGTTTTAATTTTTCGTACACTACTGAGAAATCTTCTAATGGTAAGGTTCAGGGGTGGGTTCTAATTTTTTAATGGAGTAATGTGACTGGGTGGGTATGGCCAACTTTTTTTTTTAACTTTTAAAAGCATTTTTTCTATAACCTTAAGAGGTTGCAGAAAACAATGCTTTGAAAAGCCTCTGCCGATCAGGCAACTCAGCTGGGATCGTCAGAGCTTTTTCAAAGCATTTTTTTTACCATCTCTTCGGCCGAAGAGGTTGCAGAAAACAATGCTTTGAAAAGCCTCTGCCAATCCCAGGTGAGCCGTGGGATCATCAGAGGCTTTTTTTTTTTTACGTTTAAAAGCATTTTTTCGGCCGAAGAGGTTGCATAAAACAATGCTTTTAAACGTAAAAAAAAAAAGCCTATGATGAGGTGGGGTAAGCAAGCAGCGACCAGGCTGGAGACCGTTTCGGAGGCGTGGCCAGCCAATGTTATTACCGGTTCTCCAAACTACTACAAATTTTTACTACCGGTTCTTGCAAACCAGTGCAAAGCAGAAGCAACCCACCACTGGTAAGGTTTAACTTAATTTTCTTAAAGAAATGTAAGTCATATCTTGAATGATTATCAAAACTTAAAAAAAAATAATTTCAGATAAGTGGATGTCCCCATTTCAATCTCTTGCTTTCGTTAGAAGAAATAAAGATGCTTCCCTGACTTTATAACCTTTTGGTTTTGAATTAAGGGCAGTTTTGCACATTCTCTTTTCTGCTGACTCTGCTTGTAAGAAGTGCTCTTGGCCAGCAAAACAGCATTTGGCAAGCACGTAAAGCATGATAATCTTCTCATTTAAGCACCTCCAGAAAGCAACCTGGCTTTTCAAGAGTGCTCCATACCAAAGCAAAGTGAGAAGGGATGTCAGGTCTATGCAAATCCTCCAACGGAGGGAAATCACTGCCCAAATAATGAAAAGACAGCTCTGTCATTTTTGCTCCTGGAAACAAACACACAGGAATGCACACTTCTAATGTGATTCTCATTTTTAAACAAAATAACACTGCTTCTGGACTCTAGTACAATTAAATGATTCCTTTGCATCAGCTCACTGCTTAAGGCAGTGTCCAGTAGGAATTTGTGCATAACATTCTGAGAGTGAGATGGGCAGTATTTAATTTAGATAGAGATTGATAAATGATAGTTAATGAGAGATAGAGGAGAGAGAAAGAGAGAGGAGAGACAGATACAGATGATACAGTAGATAGACAGATGAGAGAGAGAGAGAGAGAGAGAGAGAGAGAGATAATACGTAGGGAGAGAAAGAGAGATGGAGAGATAGAAAAATAGAGATAGATACAATCACAGAATCATAGAGCTGGAAGGGACCTTGGAGATCTTCTAAATCAACCCCCTGCTCAAGACAAGAATCCAATAGATGATTAGATAGATAGATAGATAGATAGATAGATAGATAGATAGATAGATAGATAGATAGATAATAAGTAGATATAGAGAGATGAGAGAGAGAGAGAGGGATGATACAGGAGGGGGAAGAGAGAGAGAGATACAGCAGATATCCTGTAGTCCAAAGGTTGGCACAGAATATTTTGTCATCAGAGAAACATGTGCCACCACTTTGTATTGTGTCGTAGTGGTATTTGTTGAGGAACATGAGGTAAAAAAAGGGATAGAAACAAAACAAAGGGGGGAAGGCATTAAAATCGAAGAGCAAAATATAGGTGGAGCGGGAAAGTGCCAATGTTGAGAACCTTTATTAATAAGGTGCGTCGGGCATATTGTAGAAATAAGATGGGGTGGATCAAAACATGTTTGCCCCAAAGAGTCATATAGGGCAAAAATATTTGCCCCACTTTGGAATATGTGATAGGCATCCTAACAGGAGACCAATTTATCTTGTCTGCTAATACTAGGCATACCATTACAACTGATGTCTCTATGGGATTCAAGGATGGGGGTCACCATTTGTGATTGACAAGCAGACCTTTGATTGTTTTGCAATTTGAGGCACTTAATGAGCAGCCCTGCAAAATGGGCCATTTCTCTGAAATCCTTGTGGCTTAAATATCAAAATAATGAAGTCATGAATTACAAATCACCAAGTCATGAATTAAAGAATAACCTGGGATCCTCAGCTTCTATGGTGATGAGAATTCAGATTTAAACAGGGCCCAGAGGAACGAGCACCGTGGGGCCAAGGAAAATAGGAAGATTAAGACTCTTATTCAGGCAAGGTTGCCTCCCCAGTAGAGAATTCATTTGTAGGTATTATTTAATTTCCATTTGTTTAACTTCCACACTGCATAAAACGGATTTCTGGCTGCTATAGCAGTAGTGGAAAGAACATAATTCCAATCCAAGGGTTCAACATTTATACATTGACTTCTGTGTTTCAGTACCTTTAGAACAGAGGTGTCAAACTGGTGGCCAGCGAGCCAGATGCGTCACACGCAGGCCATGCCCATCCTAGCTCCATGAAAAGAAAAAACGTCACAAAAGATCACCTGATGGCAATGTGACACTGCGGGTTTGACACCTATGCTCTAGAATGTAACTGAAAGGCCCCACATTGATTTGTGCAAAGGAAACTTAACAAAAGCAGCACTGTAGTTCCGCCCCTAACATGTTTTCAAAATTTTTAGTAGCTACAATTTATCCCAACTTACTGACTTTATTTATTTATTTATTTATTTATTTATTTATTTATTTATTTATTTATTTATTTATTTATTTATTTATTTATTTATTTATTTATTTATTTATTTATTTATTTATTTATTTATTGGTTCGATTTATATGCCCCCTTCTCCAGAGATTCAGGGCGGCTTACAATGCGTTAAGCAATAGCCTTCATACTTTTGCATATACCTCCTTAATAGGGCTTTTGCCCTCACCCCCCACCCCCATGCTGTGCTCTTTTTTAGACAAAGTCAGTTTATTGCCCCCACAATCCGGGTCCTCATTTTACCTACCTCGGAAGGGTGGAAGGCTGAGTCAACCTTGAGCCTGGTGACTTCTTGAACCTAGTGTCTCCCAGATCAGGGGTCTCCGATCTTGGCAACTTTAAGACTTGTAGACTTCAACTCCCAGAGTTCCTCAGCCAGTAACAAAAAAAAAAGCCAGTAAAAAAAACTAGCTGAGGAACTCTGGGAGTTGAAGTCCACAAGTCTTAAAGTTGCCAAGGTTGGAAACCCCTGTCTCAGATGACTGTTTTTCAACTCTCAGAATTTCTTGCCAGCATGGCTGTACTATTGGGGAGATTATGGGAAATGAACTCCAATTACTCTGGAAGACACAGGAATTCAAAATATGGCTGAGAATTTGGCCTCTGAGGTTGCACAAAGTACTAATCATTGATTAGAGAATGTGTTACTGAAATATTAACAGAGCTGGGCTGCAAAAATGCAGATGATCACTAGGTAACAACAAAGAGAAAGAGTCTTCTTCATCTCTTTGGGGCCTTTTATAGTCATCCTGCTTTTTGCAGTCCATACCTAGCAGGTGATTCCACCTCAAAAGAGCTAGATGTCACAATCCACCCATTTGACTACCATATAAGCTATTTTTTTTTACAGCTTGGGGAAATTTATATTGTGTTGGTATGCTATGCTATGCTATGCTGTGCTCAAATGTTAGTACGTTAAACACAGAAACGTGGTTTATATTATACAGACGGGAGATTACATGAGTAGTGTCTAATGAGATGCATAATGCCAGAATGCATTTTGTTTTAACTTAATTACTTTTGTAATCTCAACTGTTCCAATTAGCTGATGGCCTTAGTGTGATGTGTGAACTAAGCCAGCTTGGCTTATTCAACAAATCATGGTTTAAAAACAAGAGATTAATTCAGTCTGTGAGGCTGGCATTGGTTCCTTGCAAAAATTGACACCAGTTTAAGACAAGTTTCCTTTTATTGTTCTACCAATACAATTTGATAACAAGCAGGGTAATTTTTCTCTAATGTTAATTAAACAATTAGAATTTGAAATCTGTAGTAGCCTACAAATCCCTCAGAAATCTAATAGTAGATCTATCTTTTATTCATCCCATTTCTATTTTGTGGAATTGAAGGAGGAGTGGCTGAATATGGGGCTGGAGTTAAAAGAGGGATCAAGCCAAGAATCTCTACTACACAGCCACAAGCAAACTAAGTCCCTTGAATTCTATGGACCCTTATCTAAGTCCAAGCAGGTGCTAACCATTAGTTGAGAATACTCCTGTGCGTAGGTATAAACAGCAATAGATCAGTTTAATTGGAAGATATGTGGACCTGATCTTTCACGCCTTACAAGAATAGACTGCGTGCTATATAAGCTATTTTTTACAGCTTGGGGAATTGCTATTGCTATGCTATGCTATGCTATGCTATGCTATGCTATGCTATGCTATGCTATGCTATGCTATGCTATGCTATGCTATGCTATGCTATGCTAATATATTATGCTCAGTTTTAACTGTTTTATTGTTTCTCTGAACTAGTTGTAAATTCACATGTATATATTAAAAATGGATTGTTTTCAGATTGTCTTTTTTTAAATGGATTGTTATAATTTCCCTAGGGAATTGAAGAACAACCTACAAATAACCCAATAAATCAGCATTAAAACCAAATCCTAATGCTTTGAATCTCTGGATGGGGCCCCAGAGATGAAAGGATGCAGTCATATTTTTAAGAGAAGGCTTCTCAAAGCAGAAACGGAGACCAGCCTGGTGATTCCCTTTGGTTCTGTGAAGCACTGTGCATAGGGGCATCTCTATAGGATGGGTGCAAGAGCACCTTGCCATTCCTCACTCTCAGCATTGCAGAGGGAAAAACTGTGTCTGTGCATACAGAGTGGTGCAAATACTTCCCCATCTCTATCTCTCCTTCTCCCCATCACATGCACATAGGCACACGCACACGCACACGCACACATACTCATCCATCATAATGATGGGCATTTTGTAAGTGTCTTTATAAAGGTTAAAGCAGCCCTGGGTTTCCCTTGCTGCAATAGGGAAGCACAATTTGTTCCTCATTCCAGTGAGGCAGTATTAACATGCAGAAAGAAAATACTAGATGCCACAACCCAGGGATTTTGAGAACAGGATCTAATAAGTTTCAGAGGCTGCTTTCTAGGACCAATCATTATTCTTCAACTACTCCAAGAGTCTGAAAGGGAAAAATCCACTTCTGCATCGTGCAGGAAAACTTCACCAATGTGTCCATGTAGAGCCAGCTACCTGGTGATACTACTTGAGCTTAGTTCTTATCAGTAAGGGCTCTTTGAGAACGTTGGACAACCTCTCAATCCATTTTAATTCATGAGATATCCTACCAATCTGAGGTCATTGAGCTTGGGCTTTCTATCTTCTGGCCTGTGCTTTATTAGTAATATCAATTATAGTGCCGGATGTATGCTAAGTGGGAAGGGATGGAACTTAGCATATGAAGTAATAGATAGAAAACTAGAAGAAGAATCCAACCCAGATCAGAACAACTTAACCAAGACACAAATCATGAAGCAATTCCAGTGCTGTCAACATATCTTCTTCACATTCAAAAGGGAAATGTATGAGAAAATAAAAGGGACGCCCATGGGATCCCCAATATCAGGAGTCATTGAATAAAGTATCCTGCACAGACTAGAACACCATGCATTTCAAAACTACATATCTAAATTTTGGTGCCTCTATGTGGCTGACACATCTGTCATCATCAAAAGAAATGCAATGAAAGACTTTCATACCCTACTGAACTCCATCTTCCCAGACATACAATTCACAATAGAGGAAGAAACAGCTAGAAAATTACCATTGTTAGATGTGTTTGTCAACAGGCAGGAAGATGGAAGCCTAAAAATCACGGTTTATTGCAAGATCACCAGTACTCCACACATTCTTAGTTTCAACAGTAACCATCCACTGTCACACAAAAAGAGTTGTGTCAGAACATGATATGGCAGGGTGAGACCCCACTGTAGTACCTAGCAAGTTAAACAACTGGGGAGCAGGTACCTACATGGACAATTCAGGCAGAATGAGTACACACAAGCATTTATTACAAGATGCCTGTGCAACGCAAGGAGTGAAAGGAAGAAATAAGGTACAAGACCAACTATATGGCACACCCTGCCATACATCGGAAGCAGTGGAATGCAGCTTCTGAGACCTGCAAGTGGGCATCACACACTGCCCAGTGGCTACCATATGAGGATAAATCATGTATTGCAAGAATCGCTGGGAGATGGGAGATACTCCTAATACAATCTACTGAATTCCTTGCATGGATTGCCCCTGTGATTAGGAACCGACAGGGAGGAAGCTAACCACCAGATTGCAAGAACACAAGCAAGCAGTCAGACGAGGAGACCCAAACTCATTGATAGCTTCATACTGCAATGAACAAGCTACTAAGATTGTTGGCCGAGCAGGTACAAAGGTAGCCAGGGAAATGATTGAAGACTGAAAAACGGCTGGAAAGATTTATATTCTTTGGATATTCTTTGAAAGAATATAAATCCTTTCATTTCCCACCATTCGGTTAGAAGTAAAGAAGCTTCTTGGATGAGAAGCGAAACGTTTTCAAGGAAAAAAATCAAGAAAGTCCAATTGCCCTTTGGAAAAGCACTTTTGGGACAACCATGACCTGGGTGGTTGAGAATCTCCGCAGACATTTACTTATTTCTAATGAAAAGGAACCAACTTAATTTTGCATGCAGTCCTGACATGAGGGGCAGCCAGACAAGACCAAAATTGATTGCAGAAGTTCCAACTTGAAAATTGCAGATGTACAGCCACATGTATAATTGTTATGGGGTAGGAAACCCAAGCGAGAAAGATGATTATTAGTGGCTGTATGGAACTGTAATCCATGCAAGCTGCGTCTTATTGCACAACTGTTTCTCTGCACGCTGATTCCTGTACACATCCTATCTAGATTGCAATTTATTGCAGACAGTCTTATAGGCTATAATTGTGCCTGTTGCTTAGCTTTTCGTGCTGTATCCAACCTGTTCTCCAGGAAATCAAGGTGACTCACATAGGACTTTCATTTTGCATTTGATTCCCATAACTGGTCTTCCTGTGAGGTACCAGTAGCAGTGGTGGATTGCCCCTGATTCAGACCGGTTCTATAGAACCGGTAGTAAAACTGGTGGGAGGCTCCGCCCACTGACCCGGACGTCATCAGAAGCGATCTCAGAAGAGTGTGTGCATGCAAGCGAAGCAAATGGGCACGATGCGAACCGGTAGTAAAGGCAAGTAGAACCCACTCCTGACCAGTAAGTATCTTTGGTTGAAAGGTAGTGACTGGGGCTTCTACGGTTGAGAGTGGGCTTGGACTTGTTTCTCCATAGTCCTGGTCCATGATCCACTACTTTAATCACATTGGATCTCTTTTGCATTGCAGTCCACCAAATTGATCATTGGATCTGCTGCACATAAGGCACATTCGGATCCTTGAATGTACAGGAAGAAGCTGATAAGCACAACCTATATATCCTGGTTTTTCTGTTGCATGAAACAAAGGCAGTTCTAAGGAAAGCCCACCCACCCCCCTCTCTCATCAGAGGAAGGATTCCCTTGGCGCTTGAGCTAACTTGAGCCTTTTCCTTGAGGTCTCTGGCTATCTGCCACATTGCCTGGATGCTCCCACCCAGACGTCCTGCTAATTAGCAGGGGTTCCACTTCCAGAGGTCTCTCCTCTCCCCACTGTTCAGCTTCCTTCTAATTAATTCACTTGTGCTGCTCATTAGAATCAGCCTGCAGAAGACTTCCAATACAGTCTTTCCAGTGGCCTCTGGGCTACAAAGGAAACAGCTTGACTGGCTGGCTGTTTAGAGCCTCCTTCCCCCCTCCGTTCCCCCCATCAAGCATAGCCGAGTAGAAGGGAGGAGGGGAAAGCAATTGTCTTTAGCCAAGGTGGAGCTGAAGATCAGAGCATCGATCCTATGACAATCCCCTCAAATATATTCTGCTCAGCCGTTGCACCGAGGATAAGGGCGGGAGGCAAGCATAATTTGCTGCACAAACATTGCTGGCTGGCTGGTTTGTGGGTTTTTTTTCTCCCTTTTAAGAATTGCATTGATCCTAGTATATAAAGCATAAATCCATCTAATATCCTAAGTTGATTGATTATTGCCCTTTGAAAACACTCTGTCCAGGACTGCAGGTTTTAAAATGATACTAATAAATTACAAATACTGTTGCAGAAATTGGAGGAAGTGGGTTCTGCATGTGGGTCAGCAGGAGAAAGAGGGACCAGAAACATGGAGCACAGCAGGGTCTCCGAACGGGAATTGTCCAATGTCCCAAATCAAAGAATCAGTGTGATAACAACACAGCAAACTAACGCAGGGCAAAAACAAACAAAGGATGACCAGTTGAAGTGTAACAAAATCTCAGGACATAAAGGAAAGAGATGCCAACACACACACACATACACACACACACACACACACACATAACTACAAGAGAGAGATGAAGCAAACAATGATTAGGTGAAAGAAAGACAAATGTTCATACATCATAGAATAAGTAAGCAATTGCACAAAATAATTCACCCAAACGTTCCCCAGAAAAAAAAGTTTCATTCTTACAAGAAGCACAGAAATGGAACCCCAGGCTGCCAGAGATGTAAGAAATTAAACCCTGCTCAACCATGTGCATTGTTTACATGTACACAATTTGAGACCAGGTAAGATTTCACAAGGACAACAGAGAGTAAAACAGAGAATAACAACAGGATGCAAGTGTGCACGCTTGGCAGACACTGGCTAGTAGTGGCAAAGCCTTAGTGATGGAAAAACCACACTTTTCTTTCCTGCACAGGCAGAAACTAGCACAACAATGGAGGCCCAGCCTACAAAGAGCAGGAGGAGATGTGAGATGCAGGACCACCCCTCATTTCAGTAAAAAAAAAAATCAAGTGGGCACTGCTTTCATGAATACAGAGAAATTATCTCTCTCTGTCACCTAGCCCCACCCATGGTGCACAACAATAAAACCTTGCATTTTTCTAATCTTTCCCCCGCCCCCCCCCCCGCCCTCTTCCTTTTTAATTGCCTAGAAAAATGCAGACTCTAATCCCTCCTGAAGGAAATCTAGCCTCTTGGGAATTCCGAGGGCAAAAGCTAAATTTTGCATAAAGAAGCGGTATTCAGCAAAGACGGTAAAAATTCAAGAAAGATGGTAAAAGAGCAACTCATAAATCAGCCGGCTTCTTCAGGTTGGGGAGAGATGGGAGAGTGAATGACAGCTGCTAGGGGCAGAGGCATGTTGCGATTGAGATGTATTGGAGGCTCTGCGTTGTTGCCTTCTGGGTGAAAACACTGCAAAGGAGCCCTCTGATACAGCTCCGTTTTGTCACATGCCAGGGAACAAATCAATGTTAAAAGTTGTGTGGAGGGAAACATAAGATATTAAACAGGGGGGTGGGGGGGGAGTTATAGGAATGGATGCAGAAAGTGTATGAGAATGCAAGTGAGCAGAAACTCTAAGATGAGGTTCGCACCTGCTTAGCTTAGTGGTGTACAACACTAAGTAGCAGCCACAAGGTGCTAAGTGTAAAGATTTAAACGCTGTATATGAAAATACATATTTATGCATACATATAAACACATAGAAGTGAATTCACACGTCAATCCCCCAGCCCAAACTAATATCATCTGTGCAAGGATGACATCAGTCCCCCAGACAGAACTGAGACAGGCAGAATAGTTCAGTCATTCCTACTGTACAGAGGGAGTCCTTGTTTAGTGACTACCTCAGACAGTGAACGTTTGCAGTTAGGAGGGTAACTTTGCAACAGTGATGAAATCCAAATTTTTTTACTACCAGTTCTGTGGGCGTGACTTGTGGGCATGGTGTGGCTTGGTGGATGTGGCTTGGTGGGCGTGGCAGGGGAAGGATACTGCAAAATCTCCATTCTTTCCCCACTCCAGGGGAAGAATATTGCAAAATCTCCATTTCCATCCCACTTTGGGGCCAGCCAGAGGTGATACTTGCCAGTTCTCCAAACTACTCAAAATTTCCCCTACTGGTTCTCCGAACTGCTCAAAATTTCTGCTATCAGTTCTCTAGAACCTGTCAGAACCTGCTGGATTTCACCCCTGCTTTGCAACCAGTGCAATTTATAACCTTCGCAGGTCGGCAAAGCAAAGGAAAGCTGAAGCAAGATTGTTTTGCTTAATGACTGCTTTGCTTAACGACTGAGTTGCCAGTCCCAATTGTGGCTATTAAACAAAGGGTACCTGTATGTGCTCAGTATAAGGCAACCTTTCCCAGGCTAGCAGTTTTCAGATGTATTGGATTCAACCTGACATCCAACCTGACAGGTGGGGCTGATGGAAGTCTCTGTTAAATCTGCTTGGAAGATCCCAGGTTTGGGGAGGGGGAGGGAAGGAAACATTTGCACCACTCATCTTTGGGATTTGCTAGCCACACAGCTCTACTTCTTCATCAACATTCCCATAGATCAGGGGTCTCCAACCTTGGCAACTTTAAGACTTGTGGACTTCAACTCCCAGAATTCCTCAGCCAGCAAAGCTGAGTTGAAGTCCATAAGTCTTAAAGTTGCCAAGGTTGGAGAGCTCTGCCATAGATGACCCAGAAGAAGTTTCCAGTAGAGTTCTTCCTGTAGGAAGAAAATATATGTGTTGCTACCAAGGAGATTGATTGATTGATTGAATGAATTATGAAACTACTAGTCTGCTTCAGGGACTCTAAGCAAATTTATAAAAGCAACGACCCAAAGCAATAGTACCGTACATCGAGTAAAACCAAAACATTTATATTATATTATTAGTCATTACATATCTGGTTCCAGGGACTTTCCAGAAGGGTCAGATCTTTGCAAGTTTCCAGGAAGCTATGAAAATGGAAGTCATCCCTACCTTGGGATGATGGCAGAGGGGGAGACGGTTGAATTGTTCCAAAGGAGGAATCCTCCAGAGAGAACACCTGGTTTTTTAATGCCACACAGGCATTTGTTATTACAGGTAGCCCTTGCCTTACAACCTTTCATTTAGTGACCATTTGAAGTTACAACGCCTCGGAAAAAAAGTGACTTGTGAGCATTTTTCACACAACTGTTACTGTGGTCACTGGCATGTATTTATGATGTGGAGTCATGTGATCACCCTTTGCGACTTACTGACAAGAAAAGTCAGTGGGGAAACCAGATCCACTTAACAACGATGTTATTAACATAACAACGTGGCAAGAAAGGTTGTAAAATGGGACAAAACTCACTTAGCAACTATTTTGCTTAGCCACAAAAAATTTGGGGTTAGTCATATATATAATTTATATTTCGCTGATAAAGAAATAAAGCTAAAAAATTTTCTTTATCAGCGAAATATAAATTTGGTATAAAATGGTTTGTCGTCAATGTGACTGCTTGAGGGCTCCTGGATTGGAGCTGAAAGGCGAAAGGGATGCAGTATGCTCCCTCCCACATGTTGGGGTAGACCAAGTGCCTCGATAAACACACACACACACACACACATATATATCCCGCGCTGTCTGAAGACATGTGGTCATGTGGCCAGCATGATTAAACACCGAAGGCGCGTGGAACAGCACTCTGTTTATATATACACACATACATACATACGTGTGTGTGTGTGTGTGTGTATATACATATATATATATATACACACACACACACACACCAGTGGTGGGTTGCTACTGGTTCACCCCAGATTGTCCCATAGCAGTGGTGGTGGGAGGCTCCACCCACCTGCCCGGATGCTTCTGCGCATGTGCAGAAGCGTTGCACACGCAGGCACGGGCGCACGAGCAAACCGGTAGCAAACTAAATTGAAACCCACTACTGCCACACACACTGCAAACGTTCACTGTCTGAGGCAGTCGCTAACAAAGGACTCCCTCTGTAGGAATAACTGAACTATTCTGCCTGTCTATATAATATAAATATTTTGGTTTCACTCGATGTACTACTGCTTTGGGTTATGCTGTCTTTGATATGCTGTTATGATTCAATAGAAGGAAGATGCCAATGAACTGAGAAAGGAAGTCTGTGTGTGTGTGTGTGTGTGTGTGTGTGTGTGTGTGTGTGTGTGTAAAATATATGTGTTACCATCAGGGAGATTGATTGATTGAATGATTATGAAACTACTAGACTGCTTCGGGGACTCTAAGCATTTATAAAAGCAACAACAGTGTGTGTGTGTGTGTGTGTGTGTGTGTGTGTGTGTGTATTGTATGTGTTTGGTACATATGCACATTTTTTTGATCATTAGACAAATATAATTCTGCACATTCCAATATAAGTGCATTCATGAATGCGTGTATACAAAAGTAAGTATTCCTCTAGAACTATATATATTAGTGTAGTAATGGATTTAGAAATAAATGCAAACAGAGTTCTTTCTAATCAGACAGATCTAATGCCGGTCACATATACCTGCATGTTTCTGATGACTCCTGAACACACAGATCTCATGCAGAAAAGTCTGTTTTGTTTTTTGTTTTTTCTGTTCACTTGGTGAAATCTGCCTCCATGACATTAACAAAAACGAAGCCTTGCATTGGTATGCCTGTGGATTCGAATCTGAAGGGACAGAGAAAGGACAAGGTAATGGCCATACAATGTTCTTAAGGCTTATAAAGAGAGACTGAGCAGGGGATAATAAAACCATAACAGCACACTGACAGAAGGACTCTATATAGTGAAAGGTGAAAAGGATTGGCCTTTTTCATAATGCCTGCTTTTAATAAAATATCGCCTTACTCTAGTATCCTGATCCAAAATTAGTTTCATAATAGTCAATCAAACAATTCAACCTGCCTCTGAACATTTTTCAGCACATAGGTGTGTACTCTAATGTACATACAGGTACAGTTGCTCCTCTGCAACTTAAAATGTATTTATCATGCCCATATCCTCAACCTTCCTGGATATTCATCTATCACACACTTCTATAAACCAAAGGCAAACTTCAGTAAACACAGACACGCAGGCAGGCGCGCGCACACACATCACTGTATATTATTTGCCTACCCAACAGATCCCACATTATTTCTTTCAAATGTGTATCCATATTTACACATGGATCTTTTTTTCCCCCATGCATGTTTATGAATGATCCCCATGTCAGCAGGAACGATCAGTCTGAATGGGGCATGTACTCATTCTCACGCATGTGTTCTGTTCAGTTTGCTCAGCCGTCTCAATATGTAGCTGCTGCCTCTGAAGTTTTAAGTCTGCCTCCTCCCACCCCGCTTTGTATAGCATCTCAGCAAACTGAATCAGAGCGTTAAGGCACCTTTCTTTGTGCAGTGTGTGTGTGTGTGTGTGTGTGTGTGTGTGTGTGTGTGAGAGAGAGAGAGAGAGAGAGAGAGAGAGAGAGAGAGAGTTGGGTGTTTGGGGAGGGGGGAATAATTGATTAATTAATGAATGGGATGGCTTGCAGCCCCTCTAGGAGATTCCTGCTGGATCTGTCAGCTGTTAATCAATCTCCGTTGAGAGAGGCAAAGGAGGCACAAAGGTAGAGCACTTAATTGCAGGGGGGGAAATGATACAACCCCAGCATATAAAACACATCCTTAAACATGACTCCAGATGCCAGTGGGGCTGGGGGTTGGCTGGGATGGAGACAGAGTGAGCTGAGTCCAGGAGAGATGGAGGCGAGGGGGCACTAACTACAGGAGCTCTTCCTCCCTCAGTGATGCAAATGGCCAAGCCAGGCAGGGAGAGAGGCTTTATCATCCCTCAAGAATCCTTCTTCCTTCCAAGACGGGACGGGGATGCTTATCCAACTGGATTGCTACTATCAGAGGACGGAGGCCTCCTGCTCCCCTTTCCCTGAGCATCTGCCCCAGGCTCAGGGAAAGCAAGCAGAAAGCCCAGCTGCCATGGATGATGGCAGGAGACCCTTCCAGACTTCAGACAGACCTGTCTCCACAGCTGAGCCGCTAAGCCTCCTTTGCAAAGCACCAGAGGTCGCTCTGGTTGGCTTAAAGCTACTTTTTGCATCTTGGACAGCTCAGTCTGATCTTCTCTTTTTGAGTTTATGGAAAGAGTCTTCTTGCATGTGGTAGGGAGGGGTGCTGGATGACCTGTTTGTTAGGAAATCCTGCTCTCTCCCTCTGGCTCTCTGTTGATGGCCATATGATATGGCACAAGAAGCCTAGAGCTGCTCCGTGGCCACCAGCTGAGATCTCCACTGGAGAAGAGAAAGGAAGGCATAGACAGAACTTACATATTCGCGCTCTCTACACACAGACACATAGAGGCACACACACTGGCACACACATTCTTTCTCTTTCCATCTCCACCCCCTAACACATCTGCTGCTGCTGCTGTTGCTGCTGTTGCTGCTGCTGCTCTCCGGAAAGTAGGAGCGAGACAAAGTGATTCCTGCAAAAGAGAGCAGTTCTCTAGTGGAGGAAAGGCAGACCAAGGAGCAGAGCTGCACAACTTGGGACGGAGTTTGCCTTGTAAGGAAAGCAGTGCTTCGTTGCCAAGGACAGGATATCGGAGGAGAGCATCACTCCAGGGACCCTTCAGGGGACACCTCCATCCGCGTGGTTTTTGACTCCAGAGAAACTTCCATCATTACCTCCAAAAGCGAAGACGATTTTTTAACCCTGGCCGCCTCCAGGCTGAGCCGCAAAAAAAGGGTCATTGGGGCCGCCATCGGGGTGGCCATGGTGCTGGTACTCTTGGTGGCCATCCCTTTGCTGGTGCACAGCTCCAAAACTACCTCCCACTATGAGATGTTGGGCAGCTGTCGCATGGTCTGTGATCCGTACACTCCCCAGACCCATGGGGCAGCTTCAGCAGAGGCAAGCCAAGAACTGGCTCTCATCTCACCGCCGCCTTATGTGTCTGGAGGGAAAGGAGACCCAGGGAGAAAGGCCAAATCTGGAATCCGTGGGCCGCCAGGACCTCCGGGGCCACCTGGGCCCCGCGGTGCAGCTGGAGAGCCAGGGAGACCAGGTCCCCCGGGCCCACCGGGTCCAGGTCCTGGAGGTTACATCCCATCTTTCTACAGCCCTAAAATTGCCTTTTATGCAGGATTGCGGAAACCACATGAAGGATATGAGATCCTTCGTTTTGATGATGTGGTGACTAATGTGGGAAACTACTATGAACCATCAAGTGGCAAGTTTACCTGCCCTCTCCCTGGCATCTACTTCTTCACCTACCATGTGCTCATGCGTGGTGGTGATGGTACCAGCATGTGGGCAGATCTGATGAAGAACGGGCAGGTAAAGCAATGCTCTCTCTATTATCCTCAAAGTCTTTCCTTTCCACAGTCATTTTCTCCTGTTTTACCTTTCTCTCTTTTTCGGTGTACAAATCTGTGTGAGTTCCTTTTCTGTTGTCTCTGCCTCTTCCCAATTAATTTCCTCTACTTTTAAGTCTCATTTTACTGATTGGTGTAGCCTATTATAACTACCTGTTCTTCATTCTCCCTGTTCAAATTTAGGACCCCTCCCACTCCAACAATTAACCACAGTGACCATTACTAGCTCCTCCTCTTTTAAACCCTAACTCCTTCTAAGCTAACATTCACCTTTGCCTTATTTCTTAATTATAAACATCTTGCACCTGTTCTAAAAACTTAGTCTAAACCTGAATGTGCTTTAAGTGCAGAAACTTCACAACTAATTACTTGGAGCATAATCCATCTCACATCTCAGGATTGTGCTATGTATGTATGTATGTAGTATTGTGCTGTAGAATTTTGCAGTTCAAATGAATGATTTTATTATTCATAAGAATGCTCACAAAGCGTTAGAAGAAGGGATTAATTCCTCTAACTTTAGTTAAAATTGTAATTGCTCTGTGTATTCATTCTCATTCATTTTTACATTTGCAATGAGTGATCTAAAATAAAACAGTAACATCAGTATTAAAAGCTCTACAAGAATCACAAGACATGCTATACAGTGTTTAAAAAAGCTTGTCTTTATAAATTAGTTAGTTCTTTTCTTATGAATTTTCATAGAAAAAAGAAGAAGAACATGGCTTAATAAATAAAATATATTTCTGGTATTTATCACTTAACATAGGTTAATTAAGAAAATTTCTAGAATGTAAGGCAATATACTATTGAGAGAAAAATTATATTCTGTGATTCTCAGACCATTTGGATCAAAAGCAGCTGAAAAAGGATTCACAGTTTAACTGTGTTTGTTCTGTTTACACATCTCTAGATAGCTTGGAAAGGGGGTTTATTTTTTTAAAAATATTGTTTATGTTAATCTACTATGAAACTTCAGTTCACCGTGCCATAATTAAAGAAATACCTTCTGCTTCCTGATACAGTAGGAAATCTGAAATCAAAACTTTGCATAACGATGCAACCAGCTGTTAAGGCAACACACTGATGGGCATTCTCTCAAATAAGTATCTCTCATTAATGGATAGAGTGTACATCTGAAAGGAGAGGAAACGGATATTTCTTTTTCAAAAAAAAAAAATATTAATAGATTTTAGAAAGCAAGTAGTAAAACAAATCAGTAAGATAATTGTTTTCTTCCAGTTGCAGAATTAAGTTTATTTTAATAAAATGGTTATTAGATATGCCTTGCACACAAGAATGAGGTATTTCTTAAAACGGTTGTGCCTATATTCACCAAATGTATGTTTCATAAATTATACATATATAATGTACTTGTAGCATACATATGAATTAATCATTTATACAAATTGCCTCCATTCATCTTCATGTTTTTAAAAAATGAACATTAAGAAGTCTTCACCTACATGAAAAAGCTATTCACTTCAGCACAGTGTCTAATATGTATTCTTCAATATCCCATTGTTTTATTATTGAAGAGAAACTATCAGTCAGTATTGTACTAAATACATCAAAATATATAAAATTTAAATGCTAAAAATTACATACATATATATTGTATATGGTGTATGCAAATAGTTAAGAAATATTTATGCTGAATTGCAGAGAAAAATAAAATAATTTGTGTGTATTGAACTATGTTGTACAATCTAGATTTACCTCAGGTTTTGGTAGCAATCCATACAGGTATGTAAAGATTAATAAATTTATATAATTATTATTTGCATACTTCCCAGGTCAATGAGACATACATTTATATGTACACATAGTTTCATAAAAATTCAGTATTAATATATTTCAACAACAAGAATTACTAATAATTTCATTTCCCAACTTGAGATAATGGTTATAGAGATAAAATCTCACAATTATCAGAATAATTGTTGAGATTGAACCTAAAATATTACTACACTATTGGGTTATGAATCTAAAAAGAAAAGTAGGGGCTGGAATATTTTTGGCCAAGTGAATGCCAAATGCAGAGCAATATTACTTCAATATCTTCTTGCATGTTATATTACTTTGTTTCTCTCTAGCCAAGCAATTTTTCCATCCATCAAAATCCACTGCTTCTTTTTGCCTTCTTTTAACCAGCTTTCAATAAACTAGTTTATATGACCTCTCCCTCCTCTCTGTATTTATTAACTGCCTGCCTGAAGCTTCAGGTGGATAGAAACTTTACAAGCAACTTGGGCTTTTAAAAAGTTATTTATTTTTCAAGATAATTCTTTTTTTATTGAATGGCTTTTCATAAGTCCCCAAACTTGGTACCATAAGATTAAGAGAGATAACTATGAGTGAAATGTTTGTTTTTTTTAATCTACCTAGGGCACCAAATTATTACATTGATTAGGTTAAATTAGAGAGTCTCATTTCCAACTCTTTCCATTTATTAAATAGAAAGAAGACATCGATCTGAAATTTAAAAATTCATTCCTTTATCCCTCAGCAAGCCACCTGAACTAATGAAAGCAACATCTCAAGAGAAGGAATCTGTCATCTCCCTTCACCAAATCAATAAACATATTTACATGTGCTAACAGGGAGTTTCAGCAAAAGGGTTTGGGAGATATACCACGTAAAAATAATTTCTTGTTTTGTGAAAAGGCACAAACGACAAACATCTTTTAACAGCCGGATAGAATTCTTCTGTTCAATTGGTATCTGTTTCTATTGTCCTGTGTCCTTTCCCCCCCCCCCCTTTTTTTTCCTTTCCTTGTAAAATAAATAAATAAATTAGACTGGAAAGTGAACAAGCAGCTAACAGCAACTGAATTGGGTGTGTGTGTGTTAGTTTGTGCCCTCTGAATTAAATGAGGTTTTAAGAGCAGCAAAAAAACCCTCAAGTGCTACAGGTGGAGTCACTTCCGTCTTGACAGTGGACATGTGACACATCCATCCTTATTGGAACATCCCAACCCACAATGTGTGAAGTAAAGACCCAGGGACATGGCGTGTAGCAAACAAAAGGGGAAACTCAGTGGAACTAAGACAACAATTTGGGCCTGGCTTTGGAGGACACTCCCAAAATACAAGTTTTAGCCATTCTTCTGGAGTCACAGAAATTAAAACAGATTGTGTCTGGTTCCTCACTTCGGCCCCCAAAATGAGTGCCTGCCCAGGTGTGTTTGTATGCTACAGTGTACCAATCTGCCACTTACTTTCCTTGCCGCATAAATAAATCGGGGACAGTCCAAACATGCCCTTGGCTATAATCTTTCATTCCAGGTCAATTTTTTTAAAAATAGAGAACACAATTGATTTCATACTTATGTCCAATGTTATTGTTACCATTACAGTTATCTCTTATTCGTCCCCAAAAAAAGTCAATTAATTATCAGCAATATTTAGACATCAAAAAGGCTGCCAGACCTAAGTTGGGAGCCTCTCCCTCCCAGGTAGTAAAATGGCACTTGGCTCTATTGATCAGAATTTATGTCAGGCTGGATCTCTCGCTGCCTTGCCCTCTTCCCCAAGTGATTGATGCTTCGGGAGGTTTTCTGTTCTTTTTCTGCTTTTTCCTCCCAGCCCCCACTCCTAACTTGAAATAAAATTTTCTCCCCCCCCCCCATCCTTTCTCCAACATCAGCACAGATCGCAACAGACAATTGAAAGCAGCAACGAGAGGGTTAATTTTTCCCCTCCCTCAGAGAGATGTTTAAATTTCAGCACCTTCACAATTTGTGCCTGGTGGAGAGGAACAATTGCCTGCTTATTAAATAATAAATAGCAGGAAGGATAAAAACTGACAGGACACCTGGTAATATTGGTTCAGTCAATTCGCCTCCTGAGACCTGTTTGCAGTCAATTTGTCAGGAAGGGGCATTTTAGAAAAAAATAAAAGTTTTAAGATCAAAATACCTCCTGTCAATTGAGATCAGGGAGGGAGCAGTAGCCATGTTCTTGCTTTCCTTCCCTTTTCCACACAACTCCTGTTCTCTTTACTGTATGTCCTATACCATTTTTGTAATCAAAGGATCAAAATAGAAATCTATGTGTATCCTATAAATCCAACAATAACCCTATACACAAATAAGGAGGAGGTTTAAAAGCTTACCCACACATAGACAGCAGGATCCTACAACAAACAAAATCTTTAGCACTTAATCTTTGTAAGTCTCCGAGTTTAATAGCACTCTATCCCATTCTTAATGCACAATTAATCAAGGTGTAAATAGAAGGGATTCCTCAGGACAGAGCACCAGAGGTTGGGGGAATATAACAATTCCCCCAAATTGCAATTTTAAACCTAGACATCTCTATCAATCCCGTTTAAATTGCTAAATCTTAAACTCTGGAATTAGAAGGGCAAATTAAATTCAGAAGGTATTTCTCAATTCTCAAAAGCAGAGATGTCTTGAAAGGGTCATAAGCTCAATGGTGAGATGGACACGTATGCCTTACTTAACATCTCTGGCAACATCTGAAAAGCCACCTAAGACAGAAGGGATCCAAGCCTAACAAGCATTGGACTTCAGAAATTACCAAAAATCAGAATTAGAACAACTTATTCCTGCCCTCCATACATCTCGCCGGGCCCATTTTAATTTTTCTTCATCTTTAACAGCTTTCTCTGCCATTAATAAGTCAAAATTGTAAAGTAGATTCACAGGGAGAAGATCAATAGGATACGTGGAGGCAATTGGAGGAGCTGATTCAAAATTCCAAGTCCTTTGGTAGGAGTCCAAACCCACAAAACGGCCCCCACCCAACCCCAAATCTCTGTTCAGCTATTCCGTCTTGGCACGCTTCAGCTCGCTGGCAGACAGGCAGCGTACCTCTCTCGGAGTGAGAACCTGGAGCATTCCCAAGTAGATCAGACTGTCTTCTGCCCTCTTTGGCCAATCTCTTTCAATATTCATCATTTGTCAGTCTCAAATCTCACAAGGAAGTCGACATATTCTTGGCTCCTGTCCCTGGGCTTTGAAGAGGTTGAGTTTAGTTTAGTTTTCCTTTTCTTCTCAGCCTCAAGTATTATTCAAAATTTGCTTCTATAATGGCTCAAATATGAGACTTCACTAGTAATAGGGCAGCCCCAGGTACGGCTTCAATCCAGCTCCTCACTGGAGTGCTATGGTTCAGATCTGCCTGGAAATTATCATCTCCAGCCGACAAAGGCTTCTTCCTAATTAATGATACATGGAGAGGCCAAGTCTGAGCCTTTTGCACGTGACTAGATGAACTTTTTCCTTGGGTTTACCCCAAAGGACAAACTAGACAGCCAAGTATCATGGTTAACGAATTGGAGTGGCGTAAGAGAGACCAATTCATCCATGCTCAGCTGGCACATTGGGTGACACTGGGACAGTTACTCTCTCTAAGCCAAGCTACCTCATAGGGTTCTTGTTATTGGGGAAGATTTGGAGGAGGAGACTATGTATAAAAAGTGAGATACAGATCTAACCAGCAAATAAATAATGGTGCATCATCCTGGCTCAACTTAATATTTCTCCCCACCCCAATTTTATTACCAGTGCAGGAGTTCCCTGCACCCACAAACCAGATTTTATTGATCAGGATTCAGGGAACTGTTCATTTCCAGAGAAGCAGCATGCTTCCATGTGACTGACAGGGTCTGAAGAACATCTGGGATTCACACAGACACATACATTCCGTTTCACTGAACTAGTATCTAAACTAATTGACATCTGTAGCAGAGGGAATATGAGGATTACACAGGCTGGGAAGAATCAGTCTTTTGTGGTGGGTCCCTGGTCAGGATCCTGGAAGCCACTGACTGGCAGGCAAAGTTGTGTCCACTGTTTGAATAAACAAGAATCAGCTGCCATTCAAGCATCATTTTATAGGAAGGATTTCTTATACTTGGAAAAACAAAGCTACAAAGAAAATTGCACAAGGAAGCAGAAGAGGTAGCCTTAAAAACATTATGTATCCAGTTGGAAATGGGAAATATTCATGGCCTCCACCTTCTTAAAAAGAGAGAGAGCGTTTCTGTGCTTTTCAGATCTAGGGACACTAGTTCAATAGGAGAAGCAACTCACCACTGAAACATTTTGGGGTGTCTCTGTCAGGAAAAGTACCATTGCTTTTGATTCCTGTTGTGCAGATATTAAAGCACAGAAGCACAGCCAGAAAAATAGAAAAGTTGCAGGGGAAGTTACGGGAAGCTGACAGCCCCATTGTTATCTATTGTCACCATATTCGATCCAAATATCAGGATGGTATACACTACAGCATAGGGAGTATCTACCACATTTCTCCCCATAATTCCCATGCAAAATATATAATGAGATCTATTATCCAGTGAATTTTATTGCTGTGCTGAGATTTGAAACTTGCTCTATTTATGATCCAGATCCAGCACTCAGCCTGTTACAAAACATCATCTTCCTCCAAGCATTGCAAGGATAAACTTTGCAATTTATTATCACAACTGTAATCTCTTATTAGGAGTGTCCATCTCTGAAATGCAGAGGACATAGACTTAGGTTTCAGCATGAAAAATTAAGCTAGTATGATTATCTTCTGAAATTCACTTGCTAGGAGTCTGAATAGGAGAACTGTTAAAACAGCTGGTCGTGGAAAAATTTTCTAGAAATAAAGTAATGGAAGTTGAGGGGAGGATAAAGAAATTCATAAACCATGACTTGTACAGGAATGCAACACAACAAAATATTGTTTGCATTATGCCAAAACTAATATTGAATAGCACCTGTTATTGAATAATATATAAAGTTTGAATTCTATGAATCTTTGCTTTGGAGTATCTAGTACTTCTGATCATTGTTGATAGAGTATATAGATAGAGGGATGGCTAACCTTTTACTCCTGGGTGCCAAAAGGGCGTGCAACAGCATGTGAGCGTGCCAGCACCCATGAAGCAATGTACGCGCCCCTGCATATGTGTGCACGACTCCCTGCGCATGCACATGCAACCCCCCTGCAACCCCCACCCACCCCCCTGTGCATGCGCATGAGGGGTGGATTCAAAAATTTTACCAACCTGCACCACAGCAGGGGGAGGGGGCGTTTTCGCTCTCCCCAGGCTCCGGAGGCTTTCCCCGAGCCTCTGGGAAGGCGAAAACGGCCTCCCCCGGGCTCTGGAGGCCCTCTGGAGGAAACAGGCCCATTTCCACACTTCTGGAACGCATGCACCACTGCTCTTATGCTCCCCCGCCCCCACACATTCACACGTGACCCATCACGCATGCGCACACGTCTCCCGCATGCGCCCCACGCCCTGCGCATCCCGAAAATCAGCTGGCCGGCGGGAGGTGCGCATGCACATACACAGTGGACGTGAGCTAGGTGACAGCTCGTGTGCCCTCAGAGAGGGCTCTGCATGCTAGCTGTGGCACATATGCCATAGGTTCACCATCACTTGTATATACTTTGAAATTATCAATGCAAAGGTATTTTTTTTCATAATGGCACCTCTTTCAACCAGATTTACGTTTGCTTCATGGGCCAATAAAATAAAATTAAGAATAGAAACTGTGATACAGCAAGAGCACTTGTTCAAGTCACGGGAGCCAATAGTTATCAAGTCAATAGTTCTCTTGAAAGGCAAGAAAAAAGAATATTCTCCAATTCCTGGCTTCCCCTAGCCATTCCTTTTTACTTTACTATCATCACATCTTTGCAACATAGTTTAAACGCAGTTTATCATGACATCTTTGCCGCCCATCATATTTTAGTTTAAGCAAAAATGGAGGTATAGGCTTCAGTTCTATTTTTTCAAGAGCTAAATTTATAGGTAGTCCTCAATTTACAACTGTTCGTTTAGTGACCGTTCCAAGTTACAAGGGCACTGAAAAAAATTATTGTGACAGTTTTTCAAAATTATGGCCTTTTCAGCATCCCCATGATCACGTGATCAAAATTCAGATGCTTGGCCACTGGTTCATATTTCTGACAGATGCAGTGTCCTGGGGATCTCAAGCCTCTTGAGACTTTCTGACAAGCAAAGTCAACGTGAAAACCAGATTTGATTAACAACTGTGTTACTAACTTAATTGCAGTGATTCACTTAATAACTGTGGCAAGAAAGGCAGTAAAACGGGGCAAAACCTACTTAACGAATGTCTTACTTAGTAACAGAAGTTTGGGGCTGAGTTGTGGTTGTAAGTTGAGGACTACCTGTCACAGAGTTGGGAGGGACCTTGGAGGCCTTGTAGTCCAACCCCCTGCACAAGCACCCTACACCGTTCTGGACAAATGGCTGTCCAATCTCTTCTTAAAATCCCCTAGTGTTGGAGAATCTACAACTGCTGAAGGGAAGCTGCAGTGATTCGCTTAACACCTGTGGCAAGAAAGGTTGTAGAATGGGTCAAAACTCACTTAACAAATGTCTCGCTTAATAACATGCTGTAATTCTCCTCGTTTTCCAGGGATTTTAACTGTTGAGTTCTAATTTATAAACCAGAAGAAAATACTGAATTTAATTCACCCCAGTTTCTCTCCTCAGTCTGAATTGTCCTTTAATACAAATGTTGGAATCGGGTGGAATCCAAAGCCATATCCATAATCAAGTATTAAGCCCCGCTGTCCACCAGCCAATGCAGGTTGACAAGCCTCTTCCTATTCAATTCTCTACCTTCTCCCTCTCATAGCAAAATGTCTAAATTCCAATTGAAACTGGCCCTCAGGAGCACACCCATGCCTTCAGCCTTCACCCAGCCTGCCTGAGGAAACACTGGAGGAATTATGGTCAGTTCATCGACAGACAGCGATTCCTTCCAACTTCTCTCCAGGGTCATTTTAAAAACACATATACATTCCCAGGGCTGCATTATTCTCAGATATATTTTTATAAATACCCTCATCGAACGCAGTCCTGCCAACTCCATCCGTGATCTTGTCAGTTTATCCCAGTTTAGTAGCTCTGCTTCTTGGACAGGGGGCCACTTAGGAAAACTCTAGCAGTTCAAAAGAGGGCACTTTACTCCTCTAAGTCAAGCCTAATGCTTTGGCCTCCCTGGGCAGGAATTATACCCATGCAGAGAGTGTCTTCTGCTGTAATACCTTTGCCCTTCTTTGAAAAACATTGGATTTCTTCTCACACTACAGATTCAGATGCTCCTGTGGGCAGAGAAGCCATCCAGTGCAAGGGATCCCCCCACTAGGTTCAGTTTGAACATTGGAACTGGAGAAACGGCCCAAGTCCTTGGCCTTTCATCTACAAGTAGTCTTCAACCCACAACGGTTCATTTAGTGACTGTTCAAAGTTACAACGGCATACATCAAAAGTGATTTATGACCATTTTTCACACTTACAACCATTGCAGCATCCCATGGTCACATAATTAAAATTCAGATGCTTGGCAACTGGCTCATATTTATAACGGTTGTAGTGTCCCAAGGTCACGTGATCACTTTGGCAACCTTCTGACAAGCAACGTCAATGGGGAAGCCAGATTCACTTAACAACCGGGTTGCTAACTGAGTAACTGTAGTGATCCGCTTAACAGTTGTGGCAAGAAAAGTTGATAAATGGGGCATAATTCACGTTACAAATGATTCATTTAGCAACAGAAATTTGGGACTCAACTGTGGTCCTAAGTTGAGGACTACCTCTATTGGAGACCAACCAAAATAGAAAGAGATATGTGCATTCATATAACCCACCCACTGTTCTCTTTCAGAGTGCAATTCTAAGCAGAATTAGATTAGTTGGGAGATTAGTTGGCAGAAGACATTAAAGGAAGTAGCCTAGAGGAAAATAAAGCAAACCTTACTACAGGAATACCATTCATCGTATCTCACCTTGCCTTTCTTTCCTTGCCAATCTTCTCTTCAGATCATGTTTTTTGTTCTTTAAACTTCTTTCTCTTTGAGGATCTCGCCTCTCTCTAAACACAACCTTCCCCTCCTCCTGATCCATTCACTCTTCCTTCCTAGATTTGTTTTGCAATTTAATCCATATTCGCTCTCCCTATGACCTCAACACACTTCTTTTGATTGGCCATTTTGGTATTCAGTCCACATCCTTTCAGCACACAGACATTGTTCAACCTCTCTCTTCCTTGTTTTACCATGCCCACCTTAGTATATACTACCTTTGCTTTTTCCTGCCATGCCCAACTCTCAAAAGTGAGCAAACGTGGCCATTTTCACTTTTTTTTAACAACATTAATTTGTTACAACTGACCTCTACACTGCGCACTCCTACAAAATCTCATTGGCATAGTAAATCACCTTGTGCAAAAAGCATACCAAAGAAGTGAGACCTGCAGCAAAATGTGATATATTCTCATCTTCCCATAGGATGGCAATACCAGAGGCCATTCCATTGTACTCTCCCTTGCTCCGTTTTCTTTCTTTTTTTAAAATTTTCAGTCATTCTGTAGCTCAGTTCTCCTTTGTCTCTTTTTAGTCTTTCCAATGACTGGGAGATTAGACAGAAATTGTGGAAAGATTCTGAGTTTCTCTCTAGCTGTCCTTCAGCAGGATTGCTCTCCACAATAGAATTATAGTGTGGTGAGAGAACGTAACAAATGAAAAATTGAGCTGAAAAATGGGCAGATTCTGGACAGGGGTTTAGAGAAAAATAAATTAAAAACCTTTCCCAATGTATCTCTATGGGACAGGAATCAGAGAAGGGTGTGGAATATTGCAGCACCTTCCATTCTAAGCCTCTGTCCTTCCTGGTCACATGACCCCTATGTAAATATGCAGCCTATCCCGTGCTCCTAAACTGCATGCACACAAACATGCAAGGGAGGAGCAGAAACACACACATGCACAGACACACCATGTATGCCACATGCCTGCCTAGTGTTGGAAGAAACATCCTTGTAGGTTCTGCTCCAAGTGGGGACAAAGACACTGGAGACATGGAGACTGCTTGGAAAGATGGTTTAATGGTGGACAGGATCACATGGCTTGAGTTCCTGAACAGAAAAGGAAGGGCAGATACAGGGAGTTCTCGGGTTTTATGCTCTCTCTGGCTTTGAACTTCCTGGAGCCCAGAAAGAGTACCCGGATTGGTTCTCAGACTTCCAGGGGGTGGGGGTCTTAGCTAGCCTTGCTGGCTGATGGTCACATGTGCTTCCCAGGTCACATGTGGTGAGTTTCTGCTGCTATTGTGTAGAGGGCTAATCCTATCTTGCTGGATATTTGGCAATTCCTACTATGGCTGTGCCTGAAGGAGATAGATCTTTGTTATGTAGAATAGATTGGCCCAGGCCTTAATGGCCTATTGACAAAGGGTGGGGGCAGGAAGATGGGAGCTGTTTCAAAGTATGCTTATTCATTTCTCATCCAGGAAAATATAATATTCTGCCTTTAATATTTCCTAAAAATATTTCACTCTTCCAGGAGAGGGGTGGGTGCTAACTTCCTACACTAGATAGAGAAAGACACATCATGTCATGAACTTCCAATATTTTCTCCCTCTTTGTTTTGATGTTGTATGCCATCCAGAGTCCCTTGAAACTGAGGCACATTACAAGGACTGTAAAATAAATAAACTAACAAACAAAGGTGACAACGGCAGAGATCATTACGGTCACCAATATGCAGCAGAAGCATTTCTATTGCCTCCTTTTGTCATCTCTATCCAAGAGGGAGCATAGTCAATAAATGTGTCATTTCAAAAGGGCTGTTTTGAAGGTTCAGGTGTTTCTGGATCAGGCAGCGATGACTGCTCATCAGCCCATCAAAACCCCAGACTTTTCACACAACCTCATATCAAGTAAAATGCAGCACATAGCTCAATTACTTTGTCATCGCACCAATCATCTCCAAATCCCTCCATCTCCAAGTCCAGTCACCACTGCAGCCCAGAACGTAGCATATGAAAAAACTGGCAATGGTAACTGCTCCTCATGGTCACTCTAGTCATTCACAGGATAATTTATCTGCATGAAAAGCAGCCATGGAAGCAGAAGACTCTCCTTAGCAGTTGGTCCAGGGCAGAGATCCAAAAATAGTGCTTTGTATGGGATCTATGACAATTTACCACAGCCTACTTGCCATGGCCAACTCACCATGGCTGACTCTCCACAGTCAACTCGCCACGGCCATCTTGCCACAGGACAACTCGCTGCGAGACAAGAGTTACACTAATATCAAGGAAATGGTGGAATAGAATTATTAAATAAAGGATGCAAATGGAGGGACAGAATAAAATGTGAATGGCGAAAATTAAAATATGTTATATTTATTTTAAATAATTAAATACTGTATTTTTTGGAGTATAAGACGCACCTTAGTTTTTGGGGAGGAAAATAAGAAAAAAGCTGATTGGCAGGTGGATCGGCCTCCCAGAATACCCCCAATCAGCTGTTTCCAAAGGTGAATTTTAGCAACAGGTTCCTTGGTTGTGAGCTCTGTGCCTTGCTTTTTTTTTTGCTTTCTTTTCTCCCTCTGAAAGCCTCCAAAACAGAGCTTCAGAAAAAAAGCCTCTGAAGCTCTGTTTGGGGGCTTCTTTTCTGAAGCTTCGTTTCTGATGCTTTTTTCAGCCTCTGAAACCTCCTTTTGAGAAGCTGGGCAGGGCTACATTCAGAGTATAAAACGCACCCAGATTTTCACCCTTTTGGGGGGGGGGGGAAAGGTGTGTCTTATATTCTGAAAAATATGATAGAATTGTTACATTGTCCTACAGTGAGTTGGCCCATGGAGAGTTGGCCATGGGAAGTTGTCCCGCAATGAGTTGGCCGTGATGAGTTGGCCATGGGAAGCTGGCCGTAGCAAGTTAGCTATGACAAGTTGTCCCATTCCCCTTCATATGAGAGCCACTGCTTTCCATGAAGCAGTGATGAGCTTTTGGACTGAATAGCCCTGGTCTAGTTTTATTCCAGCCTAATATTTCACCAGCAACTGGTGGTTGGCATCTCCAGAAGCAGGGTGAACTGCTTCATAGCCTCAGACCAAATAAAACTACGCAACAGCCATTCAGCCCGAAGACTCATCACTGCTTCGTTGATACCAGCCATGAAAGTCTAGATCAATACTTCTCCACATCTCTCCATATCCAGATTTGCTTTTCTTTTTTTGTGTACAGTTTCGTACCCCCTGTAGAAAATATTACAGGTATCCTTGAGTGACGACCACAATTAAGCCCAAAATTTCTGTTGCTAAACAAGATGGTTGTTAAGTGAGTTTTGCCCCATTTTACGACCTTTCTTGCCATAGTTGTTAAGTGAATCACTACAATTGTTAAGTTAGTAACACAGTTACTGGCTTCCCCTTGGACTTTGCTTGTCAGAAAGGTGATTACATGACCCCGGACACTGCAACCGTCATAAATATGAGCCAGTTGCCAAGTGCCCTAATTTTGATCACATGACCATGGGGATGTTGCAATGATTGTAAGTGTGAAAAATGGTCATAAATCACTTTTTTCAATGATGTTGTAATTTCGAATGGTCACTAAACAAATGGTTGTACGTTGAGGACTACCTATAGTTTGGTGTAGTGGTTAAGGCGCTGACTTGGAAATCCAGATATGGTGAGTTCTAATCCTGACTTATGCATGAAAGTCATTTGAGTGATTTTGGGCCAATCATTTTCTCTCATCCCAACCTACCTCCCAGGGTTGTTGTTGTGAGAAAAACAGAAGCATGGAGTAATAAGTAGGTTCTCCGCCTTAAGTTACTGATAAAGTAATAAAGGCAGGATAAAAAATAAACAAATAGAGTTGAATAGGGGTTCCTTTAGACCCTTATTGAGACTTCAAGCTATTTTCTTTTGCTTTTTTGCTCTAATTCAGGAGCCTTCAATTACATGACAGTCTTTCCACCCAAGCCACATTAATTTTACCAACTCACTGCACAAATTTGCCATCCTCATACTTCCTAGGCCACAGAATATGGATCCCTCCCCCCACCCCCACTTTTCAGAGCTCAGGAGCTGAAATTGCCTAGTTTGCACTACCAAACCCCCCCCCCCCTTTTAAGCAGGCCTCAAAGCAGGCCCTCCCATCAACCTTCTTACCACTTCAAACCTACCATTTTCAATCTCATTATGCCTCTCCTTCCTCTGATCCCTCTTCTACTGTTGTCCCTGGGTGCTCATTTGTGTGTTGTGCCAGCCCAGAGCTTTTCCACCTCTCCCTCTACAGCCATGTTTTTCAACTTTGGCAACTTTAAGATGCCTGTAGACTTCGGCTACTAGAATTCCCCAGCCAGCATGAATTCTGGGAATTGAAGTCCACTCATCTTAAAGTTGCCAAGGTTGAAAAACACTCCTTTATAACTAAGTAAAGCAGTGTGTGCTACAGCTTCCAACAGTTGTAGCTCAGAGTTCAGGCAAGACGGAACTGGCTCTTCTATGAAGTATCTCACTTTTTGCAGCCCTGTAGTGCAATCATAGTGGCCATCTGCAGTTATTCCCTCTAACAGCAAACACGGGTTCTGACTGCTGATGGGAATGAAGTCCACAACGGAGCCCCTGAGAAACAAAAACCAAGTCATTCTTTAAAAGTGAGTGTGCTCAGCGCCACACAATCTTTGGGAAAAAGAAAAATCTAATAGCTGGAAGACAAAGGATGGAATGGCTCTCTAGGATAAGGGATATGCCTGGCTGACTGGCTGATGGTAGGTATTACCTAGAAAAGAAATTCATTTGTAGGTAAGGATCTATTGCAACGTTTGATTGTAGCTTTGATTTGCATCCTCTGTAAATTTTACTTCTTCATTCTTAGTGGAAGACACCTTTTCTGCTGAAAGAGTGATAACTGTGAGGAAAGCAAAGCAGTATTCTTCAAGAGAAAAAAATATACAGTATTTTTTTTCTTCCATTCAATTTTGTCTAATTTGAGGAGGCTCTATGGAAACAAGTTCCTGCAGTTTTCTTGGCAAGATTTTTTGGAAGTGGTTTGCCCTTGCCTTCTTCCAAGGTCTGAAGGAAAATGACAGGCCCAAGCTCACTCGGCTGGCTTTTTACTGCAAGCAGAACTAAAACTCACAAGCTCCCAATGTCAGCTCTGGAGGCCATCTTTTTCTTTGAATCTTCAGGGCTGCCACATTTGGTGCTGTGGGAAACTAGGAGGGGGGATTGCATGGAGTTGTAGAGATATTTAGCCATAACAACATTCTTTTCTCTGGGAGTCAAGGACATTCAGCCTGCACCTGGAATGGTGTGACTAGGAGGCATCTCCAGTTGGGACGGTGGATGATTGGACCATGTGGTGGACATGTGGGTGCAGGGGAAGGGACTTTGACTTTCCTTTGAGTGGGGAAAACCCAGAAGCTTTCAGATTTGGGTTTTCCCAGATGTGCCAATATGACATCTCTAATAAAATGGAAATTCTAGCCTCAGAGTTTTTTTCGTTGGGGGTGTTACTTGGAATCCTGACATTAACCCAAATCTCCCTTAAAACCACAACCAGCTCCCCAACCTCCAGGGTGCTTTCCAGGGTTTTGAGCCCCAAGCGCCAAAACAACACCAGGTGACGGAAAGACTCAGGAAAGAAGGAGAAGAAAATGGTGACCATGGAGGGAACCTCCAGGACTGGTTCGATGGTCCACCTTGAAACTATCTATTCTCCTTCTGAGTCTGTGGTGAAGGCAGCAGAGGCTGCCAAAGCAGAACGACAACAGGATGCCTGGCCCAAAGAGCTGGTGCCTTGGTAAGCCACTCAGCTGGATCCTTCTCTATGAGGCAAGGCTATGGGAGCTGTGCCATCCCAGGAGTTGCCAATGCTGTGGGAACCACAGATGGGGGTGAGCAGAACAGAGCACACCCAGGCCCTCAAGTGGAGAACACCAAGACCAGCTGGTCTCAGCAACTCCTCAGAGTGGGGCCTTCCTCTGCCGATGCAAAGCCAGTTGCTGGCAGGTCTACTGGAGCAGTTCGACCAGATCAGTGTGGGCAGCATCGCACAACCTCTTATCACCGGCCCACCTGGCTGGGTTCTGGCTCAGTCCATGTTCACCTTTCCGGGCCAGGCGACTGCAACTGCACAGAGTGGAGCATCGGCCTCGTTTCACTTGGCGCGAAGCAGATCACATCTTAGCCTTCCCCATCAGGTCCAGTCTACCAGGATGACAGCTCCTGCTGGAGTCGGCACAGCACCGCTGCAAGGTTTGCTAGGGCAGTCCAGTCCAGGGCTGCGAGGAGAACCATTGGGACTGCCGAGGCCCAACATCCCGCCTTGCCAACCAGTCCTCAGATTGCTTCCTGCCGACCAGATCTCCCTGGCTGGCACTTTTACCCCGGCCAGGGATGGGTTTAATACCAGTGGGTGCCAGTTCCGGCTCCACCACCAGCACTGGCACTGCAACTGGCACTACTAGTCGCTCTTCCTATATGGTTTAGAGTGACATTCGACGGCACTCCAGGGAAGCTGGCCTACTTTCTCAAACCAATTTGGTCCCACATCAACCAATATGAGGATCAATATCAGACTGATCAAGATATTGTATCAGTAAATGCTGATAGCATGAATGAGGGGGACGTGGCAGACTAGGTAGCTGAACTACACAATGAAGGAACCCCAGAACTGGAGAACGCTGATGAAGAGTACCAAGACCTGTCAGACGTCTTTAGCAAGCAGGACTGCAACTCCCCCCCACCACCACCACTCAACAGACTGCCTGATTGAGTTCGTGCCGGGAGCAAAGTTGCCTAAACCAAAAATGTACTTTATAATCCCAAAAGAATTGGCCGAACTAAGAAAATACATCAACGCCAACTTAGCAAGGGGTTTCATCCAGCCCACCAAATCCAGAGTTGCAGCCCCCATACTGTTTAAAGAGAAGAAAGATGGGGGGATGAGGCTCTGCGTGCATTTTTGCAGAATTAATGTCATGTGCGTGGAGAACACCCACCCCCTAATGAAGGACATGCTAAGCCACCTAGCGAAGGGCAAGGTGTTCACCAAACTACAGCTAAGGGAAGCCTATTATCGCACACAGATTAGAGAAGGGGACAAATGGAAGACCACATTTAACTGCCTGCTTGGTAGCTTCTAATTCAAAGTCATGCCATTCGGTCTACAAGGAGCCCCCGCAGTCTTCATGCAGCTGATTAATGAGGTGCTACATGAACACCTGGTCAAAGGGTCCTAGTTTACTTGGATGACATTCTCATATTCAGTGAAACTCTAGAGAAGCACGTAAAGCTAGTGCGGCAAGTGCTGAAAAAAATCCTAGCTGCAAAGCTCTATGCGAAACTTTCAAAGTGTGAATTCCATAAAATCTCCCTAGACTACCTGGGCTAACGAGTGTCAAGCGAAGGGGTGGAGATGGACTCAGGGAAAGTGAAAGCAGTGCTAGAATGGCAGCCCCCATGCATCTGCAAACAACTCCAAACCTTCCTGGGTTTTGCAAACTTTTATAGGCAATTCATCCCAGCATTTCGCAGAAGTAGCCCTTAAAAGAGCTATTAAAATCAGGGCTCCCTCCCACGAAGCAACCACTTGCCTGGTCACTGGATTGCCAAAGGGCCTTTGAAAGATTAAAGCAGCTCTTTGCTGAGGAGTCAATCCTTCAATACTTTGAAAGATGATTCATCGACCAAGCTGACGCCAGCAACGTAGCGGTTGTGGCCATGCTCCTACAGAAGAACCCACAGGCCAGCTCTTGCCCTGCGCATATGTGTCTAAAAAATTCACCGACACCAAAAGGCGGTCGGCAATTTGAGAAAAGGAAGCCTATGCAGTCCGCTGGGTTCTCCTGTCCTGGAGACACTTCCTGGAAGGGAGCAAGGTGCCTTTCAAGGTTTGGACTGATCACAAAAACCTCGAAGCCCTAAAAAAACCCAGAAAACTCACCCCAAGCAAGTCCACTGGGCACAATATTTTTGACGGTTTAACTTCAAATTAAAAAACAACCCGGGGAGGGGGAGAGAATATGCTAGCCAACACTTTATCAAGAAAGCCACAATTCGATAGCTTGAGGGAAGAAGTCGTCCACACTATCATCTCCCCTAACAACAAGCAGTGCAAGTCACTACTAGGGGCCAAGCCAGTCGCCAAACCAATCCCATGCAGGACAAACTGACAGCTGCACTGAAAGCAGTGCTCCCAGTCGATCAATAATTTACGGACAACAGAGACATTCTGACCATGAGAGATGGGCTAGCTTGGAGAGGTCCAAACTATATGTCCTTACCAGCTTGAGGCTGAAATCTTGCAGCGCAGGCATGATTCATGACTGGCAGGCATTTCGGCTTCCTGAAAACTCTTCACCTGGTCAGAAGGCAATTTTGGTGGCCAAAGATGAAGGCCAACATAGAGGACTACATAAAAAGTTGTGCTACCTGTGCAACCATGAAAATGAGACTAGGGAAACCTCCTGGGCTCCTCCAACAAGTGGCTAACCTTAACTGGCCCTGGGAGGAGATTGCAATGGACTTTATAGTCAAGCTCCCAGAGAGTGGAGGATCATTTGGACAGTAATTGATTTGTTTTCCGAGCAAGCCCACTTTACGGCTTACTCAGGATTACCCTCAGCCAAGATGCTGGCTAAGATGTTTATCAAACAGATTTACTGGCTGCACAGAATGCCCCACCGGGTAATCTCAGACCAAGGTGTCCAATTCACCATTAAGTTCTGGAGGGAGTTCCTGAAATCTGTCAGATCTACTCAGGGGCTTAGCTCAGCTTTCCATCCGAGCACGAACGGAGCTGTAGAATGAGCAAACACAATGATGGAGCAATATATAAGGTGTTTAGGTGGATTATCAGCAAGGGAAGTGGGCGGACCTGTTGCAGTTCGCAGAAGTGGCTTATAACAACACAGTACACAGCAGCACCTGATTGACCCCCTTTCAGGTCACCAGTGGCATGCATGGACTTTGTTCCCATGCCCGAGCCACCCAGAGAGCCACCCTCCTCCATGTCTCTAACTGAATGGATGGAGTTGTTAAAAAGGGGCTGGGAAGACACCAAGAAAGTGCTGGCGGAAGCAACTGACGTGTATAAAAAATAAGCGGACGAACACCAATCTTTTCAACCTCCGTTCCATATGGGAGATCGGGTTTACCTATCAACCAAATATATTAGATTGAAGTTGTCCAGTAAAAAGCTAGGACCTAAGTTTCTAGGACCTTTTCCAATTGTGAAGGTGATTAACCCAGTAACAGTTCAGCTTAAACTCCCACGCATACTAGGGAAAGTGCATCCTGTCTTTCACTACAATTTGCTAAAGGGTGGGTGCAGAGGAAGGGACTTTGACTTTCCTTTGGGTGGGGATTCCAATATGAATGTGCCAATGTGTCCCAGATGTGCAAATATGACATCTCTAATAAAGTGAAACTTTGAGGAACATCTAGCCTCGGATTTTTCTTTCGTTGGGGGTGTTACTTGGAATTCTGACACCCATCTTCTAACCTGGTGGTTTCACCACTACACCAAGCTGGTTCTCTAATACAGCATTATGTCAGCAAAAAAAAAAGTAGCTGAGTCAACAAGAGACTCAAACCTGCTTTAGGAAAACATAGATAAATATCTATTTTCCATTTGCCTCCAGCCCATTCACTCAGTTTCTTCATTGGCTCTGAAAGACTAATTAATCAAGAAATCCATTTATTAATTTTGTTTAAGATCTTTTGTAATTTCCTCTGGGTTGGCTGAAACACTGCCTAGGAGGTGGGCAGTGGTCTGGAATAGTTTTCTTAGAGCAGCTTTTGTCTCTCTACTTCTTGCATGTAACACATTACCACAGTTGTTAATTAACAGATTGGCTCATAAGGTGAATTACTGCAATTAGCAATTTATTTATTTGGCACCATCCATGTGCATGGTACTTAACTAAAAAAAAAAGTGAGAAAAGCAAGAGAGATATCTGGAGAAAGGAAGGGAAATGTAGAAAGAATAAGCAAGAGAACAATATTTTTAAAATTTATTAATTCATTTTATTCTTATTGCCTCCCAACTCAATCAAGTGAAACAAATCACCTTATAATTCTAAAATTACAAAACAATATAAAACAATAAAAACCCCAAGAAATCATCTAGTCTAGTGAAAAAAAGGACCAAGGGTGATATGATAGCAGTGTCCAATATTTGACGGGCTACTATAAAGAAGAGGGAGTCAAGTTATTTCCCAAAGCACCTGAAGGCAGGACAAGAAGGAATGGATGGAAACTAATCAAAGAGAGAAGCAACCTAGAGCTAAGGAGAAATTTCCTGACAGTGAGAACAATTAACCAGTGGAATGGCTTGCCTTCAGAAGTTGTGGGTGCTCCATTACCAGAGGTTTTTAAGAAGAGATTGGACAGCCATTTGTCCAGAATGGTATAGGGTTTCCTGCTTGCGCAGGGGGTTGGACTAGAAGACCTCCAGGGTCCCTTCCAACTCTGTCCTCAATTTGCGACCACAATTGAGCTCAAAATTTCTGTTGCTAAATAAGACATTCATTAAGCAACTTTTGCCCAAGTTTACTACCTTTCTTGCCACAATTATTAAGTGAATCACTGCAATTGTTAAATTAGTAACAGGGTTGTTAAGCGAATCTGGTTTCCCCATTGACTTTGCTTGTCAGAAGGTCTTGAAGGGCGATCACATGATCCTCTGCAACTGTCAGAAATATCAATCAGTTGCCAAGCCTCTGAATTTTGATCACGTGACTATGGAGATGCTACAACAGTCGTAACTATCAAAAAAAGGTCATGTCACTTTTTTCAGTGCGGTTGTAACTTCGAATGGTCACTAAACAAACTCTTGTAAGTTGAGGATATCTGTATTCTGCTATTCTGTTAAATGAATGCAAACAGAAAAGATAATCAGTTATTAAACAATGGGTACTGTTATTGTTTCAATTAACTGTGCTTGGTCTTATTTGAAACTGAGAGTTCAGCCTCAGGAATTAACACACTCAAGCTTTTGCTGCCTGTGTTAATTCTATGCATTTTCACACATATTTCAGGAATGACATGTTGCTGTTCCCAGAATGTGGGTACAGTGTGCAATATATTTCCAAGCCATAATAGAATTGAGGGTTTGAATTCCGCTCATCTGCATTTGATGCAGAAGAAATAAGTTGTACGATTCAATGCAGAAATCCTTTTCCAAAAAATATTGTATTATTTCTCAGGCATGTACTTCACAGTGAATAATGTTGGCTGTTTTAACACCTTTCAGGCTTATTCTGACTGTTTTTAATTTGGAGAATTCAAGCCTGGTTTTACTGAGAACAGCGTACCAGTGATTTTTAGAATCCGGAAGCAATAAACAAAATACATCTTTGATGGTGTCCTTTTCATGGACTTGCCTACAAAGCAGAGAGAAAGCAAGCAACTTGAGCCCAGTTTGAACCAGCAACCCCAGATATAGCCGATTTCCCCATTAAATCCTGTCTCCAGCCCCATGGCAGTTACCCTATGTCAATGGCTCAGACATAAGCCCCACATGGCAAGTTTATCCTTCCTTTGCTGATACAGGCAGGCTTTCATCTCCCCTGGTGACAGTTTGATCCATGTAAGAGCTCACTCTATTGTCAGAGATTTGTTTGGCAAAGCCTGATGCTGGCCTCTTTTGATCTGTCTATCCAAGAGATTTATTACCTGGACACTGTCACTAGAGCATCTGAGCTATTCACATCATTGATATATCTGTCCTTAGACGTATGCACCAAAGCTGGGGTATGCGGGTGCATCTCTTGGTTTCTCTGGAGCACTAAGCACGCTGCTGGATTAAATTGCCCAAGGTGAATCTGGACATCGGTGGTAGAGTAAAAAAAAAAGTGAAACCCTGTTTCTCCAAAGGCAGAGGGATACAGACAACTTTAAATGAGGTCTTGCCATGTTTTAACACATCTGCAGGGCTCAGAAATGTTCCAAGAGTTACTTTAGGGATGTTAGCGCATGGACATCTGCTTTCCTGCTGTGAGTCAGCTTGTTTAAGATGACTAGCCTTTGGGAGTTTCAGAATCAGGATCATGCACACATTCTCTTCATGGGCGAAAAATTATCTAGGAACACTGGTCGCACCACACAAGTCCAATATTGCCTCTCCAATGTATTTTTCCCCCCCCAATGCTACCACATTTGGAGAAAGTAAAAACAAAGATGCCTGAATGATTGGGAACTATTTACACTCCCTCCAAATGTTGTTTCTTCTTTGTGGAGAGCAGTACATAGATAAAAATAACAAGGATAGCTTGGCATGCACCGTGTACATTATTTGGTAGCAGTAAGCAAGCAATCCTACATCAGGAAAAAGGCCCTCTTAGAACCAATTCAAATTATTTTCTGCACTTTGGGTCTCAGCTGAAAAGCTAGAATTTCTGATCTCTGACCACAGGCTACTTTGCTTCTGATTCACGTTAGTGGTTCCTTGAAGATAAAAGAAGCTTTTTCTGATTTTTTTTCCCCAAATAACCTTGGGTGTTGTGTGTCTTAGGCATAGAGCAACACAGGAGCGACACAAATCTGAAAGCACTTTTGAGAATAACCAACTGTATTAAAGCACTTCATGAATGGCACTTCACTTTATCACAGGCACATCACTATTATAGGAGTTTAAATACAGTACAGTGAGCTAAAGAGAAAAAAGGGATGGAGGAAAAATAAGATGGGGAGTTAACAGGTTTACCCAATAGCTGAGATACAAAGAAAGCCTTCACAAATAAGGATGGAGGCTGAATTATACCCCAAAAAATGGATTAAAAGAGAGCCAGTTTGTGAGGTGGTTAAGGCACCAGAAGCCAACAGACTGTGGGGACTCTGTTGGAAACAAAGCCATATGGGAATCTTGAGCCAGTCTGTTTTTCTCAACCTCAAGAAGAAGCAAAGGCAAAAATCCCTTCTGAAAATCTTGCCAAGAAATTTGGGACTAGTCTAAATAGTTAAACAGCATACTAAGAAATAGAGATATCACCTTGCCGACAAAGGTCCTTATAGTCAAAGCTGTGATTTTCTAAGTAATAGCGTATGGCTGTGAGCTGAACCATAAGAAAGGCTGAGCACTGAAGAATTGATGCTTTTGAACTGTGGTGTTGGAGAAGAATCTTGCAAGTCCCTTGGACTGCAAGGAAATCAAATCAGTCAATCTTAAAAGAAATCAACCATGAATCTTCTTTGGAAAGATAGATACTGAAGCTGAAGCTCAAATATTTTCACAACCAAATGAGAAAAGAGGGCTCATTGGAAAAGTCTGTGATTTTGGGAAAGATTGAAGGCAAAAAGAGAAGGGGATGGAGGAGGAGGAGAAGATAGATAGATAGTGTCATTGATCCAATGAACATGAATTTGAACAAATTCCAGGAGACAGAGGGGGACAGGTGTACTCTGCTCCATGGGGTCGCAAAGAGTCAGACACAACTTGGTGACTGAACAACGAAATCCAGACAGCAGCAGGAGTCAACACTGACTTGAAGGGCCACACATAGGAAAACCTTGTCCCTGTTCAACACTTTGGTAACAGTTTGGATTGGTTGATGTATTGTAATTAGATTGTCTTTCATTATATTGAAGTAATATTTCTGTTCCTCCATTGATACTTTGAGTTCAGTAATGGACTAACCTAGGAGTAAAACATTATCTATCTTGTTCTAGCTTTGAGCTCAAATGGCCAGTTTGGGTGTATTTATTCTCTTGGGCAGATTCGGAGAACCTCCAAATCCCATCCCTGGCTGGCCCCGTTCACCCTGCCCCACTCCTCCCACCCTGCCCCTCCCAGGAGTCTCCACTCAGCCCATTTTGGATGCAAGGTAAGTGCAGGGCCCACACAGAGGCTTGTGGAGGGGGAAAAATGGGCCTCTCGGAAGGCCAGAAACAGGCCTATTTCCTGCCTCTGGAGCCCAGGGAAGGCAGTTTTTGTCCTCCCAGAGGCTTGAGGAAAGCCTCCGGAGCCTTGGGAAGGTGAAAACGCCCTATCCTGCCATGGTGCAGGAGGCCGATTAGGCCAGGCCCACCATGGCTACACCCACCCAGCAATCGGGCAGAGAACCATTGCTGAAATTTTTGAAGCCCACCCTGTATATATCACTCATCTTGCGGTCCAAGGCAATTCTAATTCCTACGTAGGTGGGAGTTGACCCAGAGAAAGTTAATTTAAAGAACCCCTGGTGCATCTTTTGCCTTAGGAAGCACAAACATTTTTTTTTCTTGCTGCAACAGATGGAAATCAATTATTATAAAGTAAAACTGCATGTTTATTTTAAAAGCGGTTTTTAAGCAATTACTTATACAATTTCTTTTGGCTAAAAAGACCAGCAAGTAAAAATGAAGTCTGATATGAGTTCATATATTGAAAATACTGAGTCAGAAGAAGGCCTTTATTCCTTTCTACCAATGGGAAGGATAGAATGAATTCCAAAACTTTGGAGAAATAGCTTATGCCTGAAAAGTTATTTGGCATAATTCTCATTAAAAGAGTACAGAAGGTGATAATAAGCTTTCTATGATTCTAGCAGAAGTTGTCTAGTATGTATATTCAGAAGCTCTTGAATTTTATTTTCCAAATAATCTCATTTTTTTCCTCTTCGATGTAAAGCATATTTAGTAATAAAACCACCAATTTATGCATCCCAAATACCATCAAATTTGCATGTCTATAAAAAAATTTTCAAAATCTTGTTTAGTCTGTTTATAAAAGTCTTTCAATAATGAAGTATTCGTGTTACTTCTAACAATTGATAAAAATACTAGATACCTTTTTTACATTATATATATATACACACACACACACACACACACACACACACACGTAGGTCTTTGGTTATTCGGGTCTTCTCCCGCGTAAAATTGGAAGTGTCTTGGCGACGTTTCGACGAAGTCTCATTCATCATCTTCAGGCTGGTGTTCTCGGTTTCGTGCTTCCAGGAGCAATGTGAGATCGCAGCTGTCTCTTCCTTTTAATTGCTAGTGGGGGAGTGAGCTGATTGGGTGGGAGCTGGTGAGCTGCGTTGTTGTTGTTTGGCTTTGTGTTTGTGGCCGTGAGAGCTCTTCATGGTGGGTGTCAGTCTGCTTCATGTATGGCTTGGAGGGGTTAAAAGTGGCTAATGATGCAGCTGCGGTCTGGCTTCTGGTCCTTGGTCGTGTCTCATTATCAGTGTGGGTTTGAGTCTGCTTTCTGCATGGATGTGTGGTGGTGACATCCTGTGTGGCTCTTGTGAGTGTGGGTCTGGTGTCATTCATGTTAGGGACTCGTTTGCCAATAAGGGCGAGTTTCCAAATGGCTGGTAGGCAGGAGATATCGTCTCGTGTTCAGTTTTGGCGATAGTTCTGGTCTTTTTATAGTCAATTTCATGTCCTGTGGCTTTAAAGTGTTGGACTAGGAACCCCAAAGACAAAATTGAGTTAGAAAATCAAGGAGTATATGAAATCCCATGCACCGCCTGTCCCACCATATACATCAGACAAACCAACAGAAGAATAAGTGCACGCACTGAAGAACACAAAAACTCAGTCAAAAAAGAGGAACCAACTTCTTCCCTAGTCCAACACTTTAAAGCCACAGGACATGAAATTGACTATAAAAAGACCAGAACTATCGCCAAAAGTGAACACTTTAATAACAGAATAATCAGAGAAGCCATCGAGATAAAAAAACACCCACACAGCATGAACAAACGAGACGATACCTCCCACCTACCAGCCATTTGGAAACTCGCCCTTATTGACAAACGAGTCCCTAACACGATGAATGACACCAGACCCACACTCACAAGAGCCACACAGGATGTCACCACCACACATCCACGCAGAAAGCAGACTCAAACCCAACTGATAATGAGGCACGACCAAGGACCAGAAGCCAGACTGCAGCTGCATCATTAGCCACTTTTAACCCCTCCAAGCCATACATGAAGCAGACTGACACTCACCATGAAGAGCTCTCACGGCCACAAATACAAAGCCAAACAACAACAACGCAGCTCACCAGCTCAAATCTCCCTGCAACTCAGACTAAGCCGAGCACAACCAAGCCCCCACCCAAACAGAACACACCCCCAGCCAATCACAGCACAACCAAGCCCCTAACCAATCAGAACACACCTCCACCCAATTAGAACACAGCCAAACTCCCACCCAATCAGCTCACACCCCCACTAGCAGTTAAAGGGAAGAGACAGCTTCGATCTCACATTGCTCCTGGAAGCATGAAGCCGAGAACACCAGCCTGAAGATGACGAATGAGACTTCATCAAAACGTCGCCCAGATACTTCCAATTTTACGCGGGAGAAGACCCGAATAACCAAAGACTTACATGGTCTACCCCAACATGTGGGAGGGAGCATTCTGCTTCCCTTTCACCTTTCAGCTCCAATCCAGGAGCCCTCAAGCAGTCACATTCACGACAAAACATTTTTATACCAAATTTATATTTCGCTGATAAAGAAATAAAGGGAGACTAGATCGAGCTATTTCAAGCTATTTAGCTCTCATCAGCTAGTGATACCCTTACTTACTTGTGGCTCAGAGGCTAATACACCTGCCTAATATGCAGGCAACCCAAGTTCAAATCTGAGTAAGGGTATAGCTAGCTGATGAAATATATATTATATATAAATATAATATATATAAAAATTTTCAGCTAAACAGCGAAGTCTATCTTTATACTGGGCAGTGAGTATACAGGCTATATTTTTATTCTTCAGTCAGTTACTGAGAAATCTATGTATGTGACAAGGAAAAGTTATTTGATCGTTATAGATTTAGAGAAAGTGTGTAATAAAATGAAGAGGCTTGAATTATTAATTATATTTATATATTGCCATAATTTCCAATCTTTCCCTTGATTAACACAATAAAACTCAGCAATAAGTAAAATATCAGTGGTAAAACTATATGCAAATGTATTTCATGTTTAGTGTATTTATAGATAACTGCATAGGAAATGTTTATGGTGAGGCTAGAAGTTGTTAATTGTGGTGAGGCTAGAAGTGTGTTCAATATGTGCATGCATTTGTGTGAGGCAACTCTGTGTTGTGGAATGAAAATGGTGTTAGATATACTATACTGAAAATGCAACCATTTCTTATCAAAAAGCAAAACAGCTGCATTTGACAGAGAAAACTGAATTTTAAACTGCACACTTTTCATACATGATGAAAAGTTAGTGCAAGTAAACAACTTTGTACAGCTTAATAGATTGTTTATTAAAACATTAAGTTAGATGAATCAAATATAAGATGTGTGAAAACTGTAGAAAAGTATGCTACATAAGGTCATTTGCAAAACAACAATCAAATTTGTCAAAATGAACAAAAATGCCTGTGTATATTTGCATGCTTTTGTCAGTTTTGCTATTGAGAAGTTAAATTTGGGGGTTTCAGAAGAGCTATAAATTGGAGGCGTTAAAAATGGGTCACTTAAGAAGAGTGTAGCAAATGAAGAGGAACTAAGATTCAAAATGAGTAACTGCTGGATTAGAGTGGGTACACTACAGGTAGTCCTCGACTTACAACCACAATTGGGCCCAAAATTTCTGTTGTTAAGTGAAACATTTGTTAAATGGTTTTTGCCCCATTTCATGATTTTTCTTGCCACAGTTGTTAAGTAAATCACTGCAGTTGATGGGCTAGTAACCTGGTTGTTAAGTGAATCTGGCTTCCCCATTGACTTTGCTTGTCAGAAGGTCAGAAAAGTTGATCACATGACTTTGGGACACAACAACGGTCATAAATATGAACGAGTTGCCAAGCATTTGAATTTTGATCACATGACCACGGGGATATTGCAAAAGGTCATAATTCTAAAAAACAGTCATAAGTCACATTTTTCAGTGCTGTTGTAACTCTGAACAGTCACTAAACAAGCTGTTGTAAGTCGGGGACTACCTATACAAAAATGACTGACAGGAGAAAGAAGAGTGTTGATACGATTTGGTGTAATAGGAAGAGACACAGTGGCTAAGATGCTGAGCTTGTCGATCAGAAGGTCGGCAGTTCAGCGGTTTGAATCCCTAGCGCCACATAATGGAGTGAGCTCCCGTTGCTTGTCCCAGCTGCTGCCAACCTAGCAGTTCGAAAGCACGTAAAAATTGCAAGTAAAAAAATATAATATATGGTGGGAAGGTAACAGTGCTCCGTGTTGTTGCGCTTCAGCGTTTAGTCATGCCAGCCACATGATGACGGAGACGTCTTTGGACAGCGCTGGCTCTTCAACCTAGAAACAGAGATGAGCACTGCCCCTAGAGCCAGAAACGACTAGCACACATATGCGGGGGAACCTTTACCTTTACCTTAAGGATCCAGTTGCAAAAATGTAAAGGCAGAGTGGATGGGTCAATAAATATGGAGTTGATGAGAATCTGAAAAAGAGAGAAGCAAGAAGTTTAAGTAACAGAAGGCACTGTACAAAGAAGTGCATCAGTATGGTTGAAGAGTCATTGGTTTGGAAGGACAAGAAGATATGGAATGACCAAGTTGTAGATCCTTTTCTGCATTTTGCATAATCTCGCACAGGTAATAACATAATGAATATGTATGCATGTAAATATAAATCTATGGGAACAACTAAATACTTGATGGCTATGAAACACAAGCATCTATTTGAATGTAAAAAAAAATGTCTCTTGAGATGAAGTCTTGTAAAATTATTGTGGCAATTATTAGCATTTGTGAACATTGACTAATTTGGACAACCAGTCAAGGCATAATTAAGTGTCAATCTAAATATATTCATAAGTGTAAAGAGCTACTCTTGTTTAAGAAATAGCATGCTTGAATAAATCTGCATTGTATCATTTTGTAAATTGAACAATGCTATTTCTCCCTGACTGGATTCACAAATGCACTAACCTGCTGCTTAAATTGGATGGTAACCATCTGATTCTGGGCCAGGTAAAATAGATTTTTTTTAGGCCAGAATTAAATACACACACACACATACACACACAATTTCAGATGTGCCCTGCATTAATTGTAAGCTAAATATTTCTAAAACTGTGGCCCACGCACCCAAACATGTTGCCTACATTTGCACTATTTAACAACGTATTTGGTTTGGTTACTCCTAAATTCAGTATATAATAGAAATCCAGCAATTGGTGATAAGATATTAAGTCAGATAATTAAAGCATGATGTGTAAACCAGGATGTTAACTTCAACTGCAGGGTGTTTGGTTGACATTTAATTTCCCATAAAAATCAGTGGGAGTAGAAAACCTTCAAACTGAGCTGAATTATGTTCTTGTTCCCATGTTAAATTATTTAGCCAGGAAGATATTGCATATTTAAATACTGAGAAAAGAGACTGCGTTAATATCCTTGCACAATTACCTAGAAAACCTAGGCAAAGTTCATTACCATCTGTATTTATAGTCAGATAATAGTGGAATGCAAAGAGTTACTCAATTATTGTCTAAACGTTTTGAATTGGTACACTCCCTTTCTATTTAATTGCAACCCAGTGTACATTAATTGCAGAAGCTACCGAGGAAGATTCATCTTTGTTCAAAAGTTCAAAATAGGGAATTACAAATTATTTTACATGATTTAATTTAAACAACTCCAATATTCAATTCTTAAATTAAATAATTAAGTGGAATGATATAAACATAACATTTATTTAAATGGGTCTTAATGGCCAATTTGGGAAGGGGGGGAATACATTTTTTGATTAAAATTAACCTATTCTATCCTTGATTATAAAGAGACTGTTTGGTTGTAGGTTAGAAACTGGGAGACCGTGAGTTCTAATCCTCTGTTAGGCACAAAGCCAGCTGGGTGACCTTGGGCAGTCACTCAGCCCCATGAAGAAGGCAATAGCAGACCACTTCAGGAATCTTGCCAAGAAATCTTCAAGTATTTGTCCAGTGAGTCAAGAGTGACTCACTGTGGCACATGTGCACACACACACACACACACACACACACACACACAATTATATAGGTTATTTATTTCTATAGAACAGCAAACCACAAGGATTCCGACAACAATAAAAAGGTAACAGACCTGCCTTCTTTCCTTCACACAGCAATTCAAATCTCTTCTGGATGACACTTTCAGTTGTGTTACTAAAAGGTGTGGAAAAATTGAAAGTAGCATATGTTCTAGTGCTGAAATTAACAATGCAAATTAATTTAATTAAACAGAATTAACATAACATGCACTAATTACATTTCATATAATGTAATAACAAAGAAGGGGAAGGGAGAAACATGACTGATCAGCCTGCGTAGCAGTTTACCAGCTATTGAAGACTGGGTTTCTTCAATGTCAAATTGGTTGTTTGTTTGTTTATCATTTATTCATTTTAAACCTTTCATAGGTCTTCATAGGATTTCTCTCTATTTTTCTCTCCCAATTCCATACTATCTGTAGAAAGAGAAAATGTAATATAAGAAAATGAAGAAAACCCTATCCTCTATTTGTTCAAGAATAGCCAATTTCAAATGTTGAAAGAATTTTTAGGGGGTAGTGAAATTTTTATATATCGGTTTCCAGACAGTGCCCATTCTGCTGTCAGATCTGTCCCATCTATGATATTTTTTGCAGAAGCTGATATGTGCACCCTGTATAATACATTTCTCGAAACACTAATAGAAACATTACGCTTGGAGAATCAAGTGACATTGTCAGCATCAAAGGGGAAGGTTTTGAAATCTTGGTGCCATACTTGGATAGACCTAGATTAAGAATCTTTGGAGCCAGTAGGGGGTTCCACTTACCTTTGCTACCGGTTTGAAACTGTGAGTGCGTGCTTGCGTGTGGCACTTCTGTGCATGCGTAGAGCATCTCTGATGATGTCTGGGCAGGTGGGCAGAGCCTCCCGCCACAGCCACTACTGATTCGCCCAAACCAGGGCGAACCGGTAGAAACCCACCACTGCTTGGAGCCTTCGGCAAAACAACTTGGAGCTGGGATAGGATGAGAAATTGCCAGTACAAGCTTATTGATAGGATTACATACTAGCTCACTAAAATGGCCCACCTTCTGTTATCAGTTCAGACCTGTGCCCTGGAATGCCCTTTTCAAGATGGGCTTGAGAAAAGCGGACTCATTTGGATCCTGTGCAAAGTCTCTCAGGCTGAGACACATGGGGAGAGTTTATTTAATTAGCTTCCAATCTGTTTCTCAGCTTTGATTTTCAGCTACCACACTTCAGGCCCACAACTTCACAACAGGTCCCTTGACTATTTTAACATAACAACACAATAGATGCCGAGAATGGACGTAGAAATATGAATTTGCAGACTTCATTCAAGTCACCGTTGACTCCTGGTAACTACATGGACAATTCATTAAGCCACGATCAGTACTCAATATCAGCAACCTCGTGGCTCAAGGAGAGGTTTTGGTTCTGCTGGTTAACAACTGGAATAAAATTATTTTATTTGATAGATTTTGGACCCTTCTACAGGTGACAGATGTGCTGCTTCTGGATTGGCTCAGTGCCCATGTGATCACATGCCTGATGCCCTCTATAGGAGGGGTGTCAAATTCAATTTAATTAAGGGCCGCATCAGGATTGTGTTTGACCTCGGGGGGCTGGGGTGGGTGTAGCTGGGGTGGGCATGGCCAGTTCGTCGTAACTCATATCGGGGGCACCTGTGGCAGCCTGAGCATTCTGCCAGTGAACATGGGCTTCTGGACTCTGTTTTCAGCTGCGACGGCCTCCTACCGCCTGTGGCCCCTCGGTTTTTGGTGGCAGAGGTACCATGGGCCAGTCCTTCGCCGTTTCCAAGGCAGCCCCATAGGCCAGATCGAAGCACCCTGCGGGCCATATCTGGGCCGCAGGCCTTGAGTATGACACCCCTGCTCTCTTGTGACACAAAAAGAATCCCTGCAGGAGGATAGTTTTGCATCAAAAATGCTGGAGCACAGAGCCAGCCTTTCACTGAGGCTACTCTCCTGTCTCCCAGCTCCCCACTTCAATTCCTCCCCATACACCACACCATCCACTTAATATTGTTTTGAATGAGCCAACAGGAAAATGTTATTTTGCTCCATTTGTTTGACAAGGCACATGAGTCATTCCAATTGAAGATGATTGAGCAGTGACCAATGTTATCTGTATCACTCAGATTAAAAAAAACAAATAAGAAAAACAATATAAACAGTTATAATCCAACTCTCCACTGAAAAGATGACACTATGTAAAAAATGGGAATCCAACTGTCAATGGTCCTAAAATTTTAAAAAAGCATTCCTCACTAGAAGGAGCTGGTCTGCAGCTCATTTCACAATAATGCAACTTCTTTGTTTTTCTTTAAGTCCATTAAAGAGATTTTTTTAATTAAAAAAAGTTTATATATTAGATTTATAATCTACCTTTCCTGCAAGAGCTCAAGGTGAAATACAAGTTATCCTCAACTTAGGACTGGTGACTCCATGACCATTCAAACTTATGATAGACCCCCCCAAAAAAGCTACTTAAAACCCAGTTTCTAAGCACCAATGTTTGCTGCTCCCTCCTTTGCAGTCATGTGATTGCATTTTGGGTGCTCAGCAACAGCCCCACATTTACAGCCATTTGCAGTGCCCCACAATCATGTGACCACCATTTACAATATTTTTGCAAGAAACCAACATTTACTTCCAAATTCTGGCAAAAATCTCCCCAGAGTGAACAGTGACTTTGCTTAAACTACCACCATCACCCAAAAAAAAAATATCATAAAATCCAGTTCTGTCATGTGATGACCCACTTTATGACTGTCACAATCTACGGCTGTAACTGCAGGCTCAATTACGGTCATAACTCAAGGACTACCATAGTACTCCCTCCTCCCATTTTTTCCCCCAGAGCAACAACCTTGGGAGGAAGAATGTTCTGAGAGAGAGTCCAGAGCCATGATATTATTATTATTATTGCTATTGTTGTTGTTATTTGAACATGTATGCCCCCTGGCTCTGAAGAGTACTATTCAGTTGTGGTGCAGCCAGTCACAAATTAATACAAAGCTGCTTCTGAGCATTTAAAACAGTGGTGCAGAAGAGTTCCTTGGATGAAGGGTAGCATTGCTCAAAGCAACCATTTCTCCCTAGCAGAAGCTGAAAGTGATATGTCTATTATTCCAGTTAGATGTCTCTAATTCCTGTCACCTTGCATATAAAACAGAGGAAAATATATTTATCTATGAGCAATAAAAGAATAATCTGAAGATAGGACCACCCCAGCATTTGTAAATTTCTTGTCAGTTTTCAAAACATGGGTTATCCTAACCTGAGTTCTTTTCACTCAAGCAAACCTTTTTTTTTTTAATTTGATTTATATGCCGCCCTTCTCCGAAGACTCAGGGTGGCTTACAATGCGTTAAGCAATAGCCTTCATACTTTTGTATATTTTTATACAAAGTCAGCTTATTGCCCCACAAACTGGGTCCTCAATTTACCTACCTTAGAAAAGATGGAAGGCTGAGTCAACCTTGTGCCTGGTGAGATTTGAACTTACAGTAATTGCAGACATCTGGTGTTAATCATAATAAAAATATACAAAAGTATGAAGGCTATTGCTTAATGCATTGTAAGCCGCCCTGAGTCTCCAGAGAAGGGCGGCATATAAATCAATTTTTTTAAAAAAATCACAATGCTTTTGGTCTGCTGAGCTATCCAGGCTCTCTTGCGATCCATCTATTTACATACTTGCTTATAAGGCAAGAGCAATATTAGAAATGAAACTCAGAAGCAGCAAGTCAACTGCAAGAATCAACACATTCAAAGAAAACGCTAGTGATGGTCAGCTCTGGCTACCTTGGTGCCTTTCAAGTGCAGAATATTCTGCGGTAGGAAAACATCTTAATACACATTGGGTTGTTCAATATTCAGCTCCTTAGCTATGCCTCAACTCCCTGCAACTAAATTGCACATCCAGAAATAGGTGTTGTGGGCTCCCTGGAGACAACTCCAGGACTGCTTGCAAAACAGGCTTTTATTGTATAGTAACATGCTTCATTCATGGGATTTATAAAAGGGAAGGAGGGAGAAGTCAGATTGCTAACCCCTTTGTAAAAACCCTTTGTGCTTTCCCCTGTATTTGTTCCGATTTTTTTTTTCTTTCATAGAATTTGTGCTAACAGAGGTTGGAAAAACAGTAATGTGTCATCCTCTTTTGAATGATAACACTAAGAGGTTATTTATCTAGAAGCATCCAGGCATCCAATAGGATTAACTGGCAATTAATATCTCCCCGATTCAAACTACACACACAAATTCACACATTGCTCCACCTCCCTTCTGTTAAAGTACGTAAATAGGACTTCCATTTTTTTTCCCCCATACCAGGCAGGAGCACAAATGCCAAAGTCTTACTTGAGGCAGAAGACCGAAGAATATTATTTGAGTTGGCAGCCCTCTACCCTCTTATTTACCGACTGACTCATACCATCTTAATCCAGTCCTGGGCTGTGATGGAGGACAACATCACAACACTAAAAACCTCCTAGAAAGGGTTCACAATTCTGTACGTGCTCAGCCATAATGCAGTTTCTTTGGTTTCAATTCTGCGTGTTGTGCCAACCCAATCAATCACGCTTTATTCAAGAAACCAAGTTTAACAAAATCGTGACAGCTTAATCTGTAAAACCAGCCTTGTCATTTGAAGTCAGGGATTCGATGGGAGCTATTTCACAAAACTGCCAAATATCTGATCTTTCATGGGATTTAACAGTAAAAGACAGAATTATTGCTGTGGCCTAATCCTTTTGTCTCTCTTACTTTGTAGACCCTTAAACAATCCAATTTCCATGCAAAGGGAAGCTTCCTGGCTGTTGCAAATGTTACGGTTGATGTTTTCTTTCTTTGGGCATTGTCATCTGCATCTATAATCTGTATTTTGTCTATAACTCTCAGAATTTAGTGAGCTGATTTACAGAGTGAAGGCACTCGGCTCATACTCCTCTTCTCCTGAAGGAAATCTGCATTTGAGGAGGCAGCAGCCACCTTTGGACCTACTCAATAAAAGTAGGGACACTGTTTTTTTTTTAAATTTGATTTATATGCCACCCTTCTCCGGAGACTCAGGGTGGCTTACAATGCATTAAGCAATAGCCTTCATACTTTTGTATATTTATACAAAGTCAGCTTATTGCCCCCACAAACTGGGTCCTCAATTTACCTACCTTAGAAAGGATGGAAGGCTGAGTCAACCTTGAGCCTGGTGAGATTCGAACTTGCAATAATTGCAGACAGCTGAATGTTAATAACAGGCTTTTAGTCTGTTGAGCTATCCAGGCTCTTTTCAGGTTAGGCTCAGTTCCTGGTGAGTACAAAGCCATGTCCAGATGGTTTTGATAACAAGTCACTTTTTAGGAGCACCTACAATGAACTAGTTGCTCTCACTTGGATGGACTTGTAACACCAAAATAACAGAACGACAGAACTGGAGGGGAACTTGAAGACCTACTCTAGTCCAACCCCTGCTTAGGCAGGAAACCCTATACCATTTCAGACAAATGGTTGTCCAATCTCTTAAAAACTTCCAGTGTTGTAGCATTCACAACTTCTGGAGGCAAGTTGTTCCCCTGATTAATTGTTCTGTCAGGAAATTTCTCCTTAGTTCTAGGTTGCTTCTCTCCTTGATTAATGTCCATCCATTGCTTCTGGTCCTGCCTTCAGGTGCTTTGGAGAATAGCTTGACCCCTTCTTCTTCATGGCAGCCCCTTAGATATTGGAACACTGATATTATGTCATCTCTAGTCCTTCTTTTCATTAAACTAGACATACCCAATTCCAGCAGCCATTCTTCGTATATTTTAGCCTCCAATCCCCTAATCATCTTTGTTGCTCTTCTCTGCATTCTTTCTAGAGTCTCAAATCTTTTTTACATTGTGGCGACCGAAACTGGATGCGGTATTCCAAGTGTGGTCTTCCCAAGGCATTATAAAGTGGTATCAGCATTTCATGTAATCTTAATTAATACAGCCTAGAACTGCATTGGCTTTTTTAGCAGCTGCAGCACACTGCTGGCTCATGTTTAAGTGATTGTCCACTAGGACTCCAAGATCTCTCTCACAGTTACTACTATTGAGCCAGGTACCACCTATATACTATACCTGTGCATTTGGGTTTTTTCTTGCCCAAACAAAACATATCAATCAAGACATCATAAAATGTTATGTGAAAAGAGGAAGAAAGTGGCCAGGTGTAAATCAGCCTCAGGTATTCAACATCTTTACCAAATATGCCTTCCAGACAATCAAAGTAAATGTCAGAAAGCTATTTTCACTTAGCAACAGGAGAAAGATTATTTTTTTATCAGTACCAAAGGAATTATCCGAACAGCCAGACAAGCTAATGCTCATAAATCAATGGAATTTATTTTTAAATGTGCAGGCTGAGGTATCTATTCACATTAGAATAGTCCATGTGTAAATCAGTTAATAGTGGGGTGAAATCTAAAGTTTTTCCCTACCGATTCTGGAGGCGTGGCTTGGTGGGGGGTGTCCTGTGACTGAGTGGGTGTGGCCAACTCGATGTCACTCACAGCCATGCCCACTCCCATCAAGCCATGCCCATAGACCCAGTAGGAAAACTTTTTAAATTTCTATTCTGACGGCATGTTCTTACCTTTCTCCCATGGCTGGCTGTCACCCACCCACCCCATTCCCCGATTCCTACTGCTCCCCTTTCTCCCATGGCTGGCTGTCAGGGAAGGCAAGCGCCCAAAAGATACCAGAGTTGCTCACTCTCCTTCGTGAATGAGCTGCTCTGGTCCATGCGCCGGCTGCGCAAGCGCACACGCAGCCTGCCACTGAATTAAATAAACAGTGTGTGCTTGCACAGCTGGTGCGTGGACCAGAGCGGCTCATTCAAGAAGGAGAGTGAGCAACTCTGGTATCTTTCGGGCACTTGCCTTCCGTGACAGCCAGCTGCGGGAGAAAGGGGAGCAGTAGGATACACCGCGTGGCGAATGGCGAGCAGGCAGCAGCTCTGCGGTAAGGCCAGAGTCGGGGAATGGTGCATTCCCCGACTCCGGGGAATGGGGTGGGTGGGCGGAGCCTCCAGCTGCCATTGCTACTGGCTCTCCGAAACACCGGCCATTATCGCTACCTACTCGCCCAAGCCGGTCTGAACCGGGAGCATTTCACCCCTGGTTAATAGGCAGATGTTCCAAACATAAAGCTGTCTGGAATGAAAAAGCTAGTTTGGTCCAGTGGTTAAAGCACCAGGTTAAAAACTGGGAACTATTGAGTTTTTCCCACCTTAGCTGTGAAAGCCAGCTGGGTAACCTTGGACCAGTCTTTCTCTCTCAGCCTAACTCACATCACAGGGTTGTTGCTGTTGGGGAAATAGGAGAAAAAAGGACCATTAGATATATTCACTGCCTTGAGTTGTTTAAAAAAATAATAAAGGTGGAATGTGAATAAAAATAATTAAAAGGTGCCTTACCACACAAAGGAAGCTCCAGAAATTATACTGTATCTCCTAAAAGTTTGATTGGATGAGAAACAGCACCTTGAGTTAATGTCCAGTTAGGATGTATAGGAGCTATTCTGGCCTCAGGTGTCCTCTGTGAGCTGCAGCTGCCGTCCCTTGTCAATCTACAATTATTGAGTGCTCCTCAAAGATTAATCACTGTTTGGTATGCTCTGTCTGAGCCACATTTGTTACCTGGCTCTATGATCACATTGCACATGTACAGAATTTGATACTTGAACTTAATCTTCCTGAGCATGCCAGTGTTAATGCCTTGTTTGTTCCCTGAAGTACCTTAGCCCATAATGCCAGGAAATTGCATGGCAAGAGCGTGGGCACAGGTTTTCACGACATCTCAGAAGTCAGAAAAGTGGTTGACTGCACAGTGAATGACATTTCTTCTTGGATCTCCAGATGCTCTCTTTGAAGTGACAAGAAATATAGCAAATTTACTCTCTTTTCATAATTAACTCAGTTTCCAGGATTCAGAGTACAAGTAGTCCTCAACTTACAAGCATAATTGAGCCCAAGTTTTCCATTGTTAAGAGAGGTAGTTGTTAAAGTGAGTTGTGCCCCCTTTTTTTGCCACAGTTGCCAAGTGAATCACTGCAATTGTTAAGGGAATCGCATGGTGGTTAAGTGAATCTGGGTTCCCTTATTGACTTTGCTTCTAGTAAGATAGATGGGAAGGTTACAAATGGTGATCACATGTACCTGGGACAGTGCAAAATTTCCCCTATGGTTCTGTGGGTGTGGCTTGTGGGGGGTAGATCATGTGACGGTAGGCGTGGCCAACTCAACATCACTCACATCAAGGGGCTCCTCACCGGCCCCTCCCCTCTCAGCCACTCCTTGTCACAAATGGCAGGAAAATGGGGAGGGGAATATTCCTGCTTACCATCCTTCCCTCAGTCTGTGCTGAGAGTGAGGAAAGGATAACAGGCAGGAAAATCCCCTTCCCCATTTTCCTGCCTTTCACAAAAATGCTCCATTCCAGCTGCTCCCCCGTCCCACTCCCTCCTGGGGTTTACCTTAAAGGGACAGGCTGCAGCAGCTCCGTTCTGAATGGAGGGAGAAAAGTTAGCATTCTCTCTGCTGCATTTAACATTGAATTCTGTGGAGTATCGAACAGCCAGAAGAGTTGAGTGGCGACCGGCCGGGTGTGGGTGGGTGGGGCCAACAAGGGGTGAATACTAAAGGTTCGGCAAACTGATGCCAATAATCCCTAGCGGTTCGCTTGAACCGGTCCGAACCGGTAAGATTTCACCCCTGGTTGTAAGTGTGCAAACTGGTCACAAGTCACTTTTTTCAGTGCTGTTGTAACTTTGAATGATCGATCACTAAATGAATGGTTATAAGTTGCAGCTGTACCAAGGTAGTCCTTGAGTTTACAGCTTCCTGAATTTGTAGCTCCTAGAGCAGTGATGGCTAACCTTTTTGCCATCACGTGCCAAAATCGGGGAGAGCATGGGGGTGTCGCATGCCCTACCTATAATTCAATGCACTCCACCCCCTACACATGCATACATGACCCCCTGGCATGACCCCTGCTTTTGGCATGTGATGGCACGGTGGGACCAGTAGACCTGTTTTTCACCTTCCCCAGGCTCCAGAGGCTTTCTTGGAGCCTGGGGAGGGTGAAAACAGCCTTCCCCATACCCCTGGAGGCCCTTCGGAGGGCAGAAATGACCTGTTTCCAAACTTCCAGTGGGCCCAGAAGGCCAGAAAATCAGCTGGCTGGTGTGTGCATGCACACTGGAGCTGAGCTAGGGCAACACTTGCGTGCCCACAGATATGGCTCTATGTGCCACCTGTGGCACGCGTGCCATAAGTTCTCCATCACGGTCCTAGAGAGAACAGGATCACATGTTTTGTATAGGTAATCCTATTTCTTTAGAGGTGATGTTTATATTCTCCAAATAGGATGGGAGTTTCAGCTACCAGAAGTCTCAAAAACATTGGCTGTGCCGCTAGGGAATTCTGGGAATTGTAATTCCAATCTGTTTGGAAGGGCGTCCATGTGAGATACTATAGACTACTTGTTTGGGGTGGAGAGCCATCCCTTTTTTTTTTTTACCCTCAAGCGAAGCTGCACCAAAAAAAAAGAAGCAAGAAGGTCAGAGGTTGCCTGAGCAGATGTAGAGAGTAAATATGCAATATTAGTAACACTTAACTAGGCAACAGTGTTGAAACAAACAAAAAAAATTAAATATTGAGAAACTAGATAACATTTAGAAGCAGCTTAGGCAAAGACCTCCCTACTTCACTGGAGTATGTACTGTATAAGAAGGGGGAAGAGATACAGCCAGGGTGGGTTCTACTTACCTTTACTACTGGTTCGCAACGGGCTCGCACACATGCCTTGCTTCTGCACATGTGCAGATCGCCAATGACGACTTCCAGGATGGTTGGCGGAGCCTCCCACCGGTTTTACTATTGGTTCTTGCGAATTTGTCCAAACCAGGGGCAACCCCCCACTGAATACAGCACAATCAGACAATTCTGTCATTATAGCCAATCTCATTAAACGTAATTCCATGCTTCCTGTGTAGTTGGTTTCCTAATCTGGTTTACCTGCTCGGGCTGAAAATGAGACCAGCCATTTTATTCAATTTAGAATGAACTGAGTTAAATTCCTTCACCGTTTAAAAATTACAGTTTGGTGGTAACATAGGCAGGATTTTGCTATACTCCTGGTAGAAAATATACTACGTTGGCTCCAGGATGAGGGTGATGACCATTCTCAAAGAGTAGGTGCCTGGTTTATTTATATCGCCAAGACACTTCCAATTTTATGCGGGAGAAGACCCGAATAACCAAAGACCTACACACACACACACACACACACACACACACATATATATATATTCTGAGGTTTTCGCGGGTGTTTGTATGTAGGTCTTTGGTTATTCAGGTCTTCTCCCGCGTAATTTTGGAAGTGTCTTGGCGACGTTTCGACGAAGTCTCATTCATCATCTTCAGGCTGGTGTTCTCGGCTTCGTGCTTCCAGGAGCAATGTGAGATCGCAGCTGTCTCTTCCTTTTAACGGCTAGTGAGAGTAGAGAGTCTACTTAACTCTTGGATCCTCATTATTTCTGAAAGCAGATGAGGCACAACTTCTGTTGTTGTTTTCTTTAACCAGGTCCGTGCCAGCGCTATTGCACAAGATGCTGACCAGAACTACGACTATGCCAGCAACAGCGTGATCCTGCACCTGGACGTAGGTGATGAGGTCTTCATCAAGCTGGATGGCGGGAAGGTTCATGGTGGAAACACCAACAAGTACAGCACGTTCTCTGGATTCATCATCTACCCAGACTGAGCTCTCCCGGCTCCAGTTTTTCCCTCCCTGTTTTGCCTCCCCAAGTCCTTTCCCCGTGAGTCAGCTTTTATTCTTCTTGGCTTTACCATCTCTGTGGATTCCCAGAGGCTCCTTCTGTAAGCTCTGGTCAATCGAGGATGAATCAGAAAAACTTGGGAGACACAGCGATTCTACCCTCCCCATCCAGCCCCTCCTATGGAAGGAGGGTGGGTGATATGAGACTTTCTCTGCATGGGGAAAATCGGGGAGGGGCTGGAAACAGGGTAAACTATTATTATATTATGGTTGGTGGCCCAGTCGGCCTGATGTTTAGACTGGATTTGGCATTTTTATCCTATTATAATTATTATGAGACCTTGGTCAATAAAAGGAGTGTCCCTAAGAGAGATAACTTCTAATTTTGGAGCTTGGGTACTTTGGAGGGGAAAAGCCCTTAATTAAATAAGAATGGAGTCAAATCCCTGGCAAATTCTACAAAACTCATTCTCTCTACATATATACCCTTTCCCTAAATAAAAGAAGGGGGATTTTTGGCAGCACTCTGTTTCATCTTTCACCAAATAGAAGTCATTGCATTGATACCCCTGATAACTTTCCTTCAAGAAGCTCAGGATGACTTATTACCTTACAAGTATTTTATGAGATATTTCCGTTTCAGAGTACCAGTTTAAGATCACCCAACCAGCCTCATGCTTAAATGAGAATTTAATTTGGGTGTCTTAATTGAGAGTAGCATCATTTCATGGGACTATGCTAGCTCTGGTTGCTACATATACTTCAATCCTCCTGCCGTCTTTGAAACTATGTTGATTAGAGTGAGATCCTTTTTGTGTGTGAAGGGGTTACATTTCTACAAAAATAATCTGTTGCATAGTTGCACGGAATGCCAATGGTGGGTAGGGCTGAAGACATGACGGGCAGGGCCAAAGCTGAAAATGTGTGGGACCATCCACCTCTTTTTATCCAACATCCCAATAATATTTTTTTGTCTGGCCCCCTTCTCTCTCTCCCTCTCTCTCTCTCTCTCTCTCTCTCTCTCCTCTCTCTCTCTCCTCACTCTCTCTCTCTCTCTCTCTCTCTCACACACACACACACTCACACACACTGTCCTCTTCACCCATCCCGCCTACATGTTCAATTGCTGGTGAAGAGACGCATAATCCTCATTAAGGATCTCAATTGATGGCTAGCAAAAATAGACCATGCTTTTCCAAGGAGAAGAGTCAATGAGAAGTTATTTGTTGGATGGAGCACTTCAAGCAAGCTTTCGTTTCCGCAGTCCTATTGACCTCCGTATAATCTGAAATATATCAGCTTGAGAAAACATTCAGATAAAACTCTGCATATGAGGCCAAAGTTTTCCAATATGAGATTGTTCTATTGAAAACAATTGGGGGGGTGGAGGGTGGAATCCTTTTTCATTCATCAATCCTGCCTCCTACCTTGCTTTTCAACAGACATTAGACAGTTTAACCTCAATTCCTATCAAGCTTTGTACACTTATTCACAGATTGTGGGTGCAGCTGCTCCAGAGGACAATCTTTTGTTCACCTGCATGAAGATATATAAATAATGTGAAAATAGACTTTAGACATCAAACCAGTGGAGTCTGTTCCACTTTCCACATAGTCCTTTTGAACTCAGAAATGAGACTTGTACTCTCCTGAATCATAGATCCTCACATCAAATGATGATTCTACTACCGAACAAGAAGAGCAGCAAATGTTCTCTTTGGCTGCCACCCTGGAATCAGCCAAAGGGCTGATGGATGGGTTTTGTCATATTCTCAAAAACAGAACAGCCAGCCCAACAGGCATCAATAGAAGCTTGAGATGTCTACTCTGACCTCACTTTCTCCTTGACCTATCCACCAAAGACTGCATCACTCTTTTCATACTTCAGGTATGTATACTTGCCAGCAAGACATCCATATTCATTCTAGCATTTGACTCCTTCATTTACAGAGCTGTGGAAATCCTATTCCAGCTACGTCCCAACACATGTTCATATGCACCAGAACAGCTCCCAGATGCAAACGAAGTCATGCTGCACCCATGCACTTCAATAAGGATGGAATGGATTGAAGCAATGAAGCAACTGGCTTCAAGTAGCACCATGAGGGGTTGAGATGGAAGGAAGCAAGAGAACTGATACCTGAATGAAATGTCAAACTGGTGGAGGACACATCTTGTTGGCTGTTCTACAGACAGAACATCTCTTAGCCTGACATTGCAATCCTGACCTATTCAACAGGGCCTTATCAATTAAAACTGCATTCACATTAAGCCAAAACCATGCAATCATTTCAGACTGTTTCTCCCCCAGTCTATGGCATGCCTATAATAATTCCTGAGCTTCTGCAACCAAGTGCATGTTGCCTTTACACTGCTTTGGCATCTAGAACTTTGATCAAAGCAAGGAGACAAGATGGTCAAAGCTCTAAGTTGGCTTTACCCTGGGCCCCTCCTCCTCCTCCTCCTCTTCTTCTCATAACAAACAAAAAGTGTTCTTCATTCCACATGCCTCTACATGGTGAACAGCAAGACCAACAACTCTTTCTAGGTGTCATTATCTGCACTGAAATATGAAAACGTGTGCACTTGCACTTGTATATTTACACACGTTTGTAGATCTCTCCACATGTTGTCCAAAAGATTGTTCAGATGAGATTCTTGACCCCATAAATAGCATAGCTGTTCATGCATGTGCCAATACAAATGAAATTGTAAATGTACTGTATATTTATGTTTATGTACAGGGCTATTTATTCAAAATTTAAAGGGGGGTGAAGAGAAGTTCAGTAGCCTCAGAGCAAAAAAAAAAAAAAAATCAGAATTAGCCGAACTGACTCATGAAGCACTGCTATATTTTCAAGTACCAAGAGTGAAAAAGATCTTGAGAGTTCTCATGCTGCTTTGAGATGTATAATAGAGCCCAATGAATATATGTACTTGTGCCTACTTGTGGTAGTGCTTACAAATGCAGGAATCTTTCCACTGTAACTACAGGACATCCATCACTTTCATGTATTTATGGGTGTTTATTTAGGATGAACATGGCCGAGGTTGGAAGACCAGAAGGGAATCTATGAAAGGGAATTCAGGCATCTGCACACACAGACTGCACATCCAATGGCATGGATGGCAAAAGGTCTACAGTTGTGAGAGGCACGGCCATATCATTGTTGCATAAAGAAGGCACATCCATCCACACGTATTCTAGTACACACACTTGTGAGCGCACATATTATTATTCAGCATTGGCATGTCTTGCAGATTAAAGACTACCATTTCAGTTTCCTCTCGGCTATCGAAGCCCCTTCTGCTTTCGTCTCTGAGCTCTCTCATTCCTCAACTTTTTGGGGACAGAGAAAGCGCTGTCTGCCTCCAAGGGCTGCAGTCCTGTTCCCATTGCAGCCCTGTTATTTGGCAAGACCTGCCCTGCATGTCTGCTCTTTCTTTAGAGACCTAGAGAGAATTCGAATGGTGCTCAGTACATGCTCTAGGATAGTGTTTCTCAACCACCCATGCTGGCTGGGGAATTCTGGGAGTTGATGGCCATATATCTTTATGGCCAAGGTTGAGAAACACTGCCTGGGAAGAAGAAACCTGGCGGAGGGTCTCCAGGGCACAGTATAACCTCCAGCATCAGCTCAGCTTTGCAGAGAAGAATATACTGTAAATCCTATTGGGCCCAATCAGCTCTATGTCACTGAATTATCAGAATCTGTGTTTTATCAGTTAATAAAGATACTTCATTTTTGAGTCATGTCTTGTCTTTAGCACGTTCATTTGCATGAGGATGAATGATCCCAGAAACATCTTCATGTTTTATAGGGCTGCACTTACACAAACTAGGTCCATGAAAACAAACACATTTGAAAACACGTGTTTAAAAGACATACATTTGTTTGTCCCATGCTCCACTGGATAATAATTTTAAAGAAACATCTCCAGATCACTTTTCAGCATAATCAGAACACTTTCTCTACCTTGTTGGCCAAGCTAAGGTCAGAAAAAGAATTTTTCTTCTTGATAATCTCAGCTGTCTCTTTTTGAAAAGTTTGCTTTCTTTTTAAGAAGGCCATATCAAGAAATACACACAGGGGGTGGGGGGAGAGAGTATTGTGTATTTATTTATGTATAAATGTGTGTTTGTATATGTTCCTATACTTCTTTTCATATTCCTCAACACAATACACAATCAATACACAGACACAAATACACTTCCAGGAAACAAAATGGCAGGATTAAAGCTGTAAATGGAGGATACTATTTTTAAAGAAAAAGCTGCAATACGACAAGCCTCCTTGAAACAGGCTGGTTTTTAAATGGAGAGTACAAACCTACAGGGATTGATAATCTGGGTGTTGTGCATGATCCCATCCTAACACCAACCTGGCAGAAGCAGACCCTGGTTGAGTAATTCTGGGGTGACAAGAAGAAAGGAAAAATGGAACTCAGGCTTAATAGGAGCAGTCAGGGGGCTGCTATAATCAACCAGATCTCAGCATCGGCTCTACAAGGACAACATTCATCATGGGAGAGACTAGCTAAGCTTGTTTATCTATTTATATCTCTATCCATCTATCTATCTATCTATTTATCTATCTATCTATCATCCATCCATCCATCATTCCATCTCTCTATATCATCGATCTATCTATCTATATCTATCTATCCATCCATCCATCCATTGATCTATATATATCATCTATCCATCCATCCATCCATCCATCTCTATATCTTCTATCATCTATTCATCCATCCATACATTGATCTATCTCTATATCATCTATCTATCTATCTATCTATCTATCTATCTATCTATCTATCTATCTACTATCTATCTATTTATCTATCATCTATCCATCCATCCATCTCTATATCATCTATCTATCTTCTATCTTCTATCTATCTCTATCTATCCATCCCTCCATCCATGCAGCTATCTCTATCATCTATCTATTTATCTATCATTTATCTATCCATCCATCCATCTAGCTCTATAACATCTATCTATCCATCCATCCATTGATCTATTTCTATATCATCTATCTATCCATCCATCCATCTATCTCTATCTCTATATCATCTATCTATCTATCTATCTATCTATCTACCCATCCATCCATCCATCCATCCATCTATCTCTATATCGTCTATCTATCTGTCTGTCTGTCTGTCTGTCTATCATCTATCTATCCATCCATCTCTATATCATCTAGCTAGCTAGCTAGCCGGCCAGCCAGCCAGCCAGCTAGCTATCATCTATCTAAGCTAACCATCCATCCATCTATCCCACCTATCTCACCTAATGACTCTGGGTGGTTTACAATAAATATCCATACCCAGGAAGCATATACATATAGTCCTCATTTAGCAACCACAATTGGGATCAGCAATGTGGTTGTTAAGTAAAGTGGTTGCTAAGTGAAACCTCATCTGTGCTTACGGTCTTAATTCAGCTTTCCTTTGCTTTGAGGACCTGCAAAGGTTGTAAATGCAAGGATTGATCCAAAAAAATTTTTTCATCAATGGTCACTGTCCGAGGCACTTGCTAAATGAGGACTACCCTACAGAATGGGGCCGTGGTGTGTATAGTTTGAAAGCAGAGCATATCTGAATTTTATCTTGGCTCATAGTAGCCCTTCACCCACCACCACTGTTTAACCGACTCAGCTAGGATCCAATACTGAGATTTTCTCTACAGGGCAGGCGGGCGGGCAGCATCTTCTCTGAACATTTTCTTCATTTCCCTGCCACTCACAGTTATTCTCCTCTCCTCAGCTCAGAAGCTGTCAGTATTGGTAAAAGGGCTTCACAGCAGTGGCTTTGCGGGATGGCTGTCACGCCTTCCCATCCAGTTCGCTCAGACTAGAAAGTCACAAGAATGGAAACACGTCACCCTGAATTCATCACGAGAGCCTCATCACCTCAGACGTCGCGCTCCCAACGTGCGCCTTGTCCAACAAGCCTCTGCTCTAATGCACACCGACTCCCGTGGGCAGCCTCAGGAGGGTGCAGCGGTGCAGGAGTCTTGCAGAAATATTAGAAATATTAACCCTTGTGCATAAGCTCACACAGGCAACACGTTAAGAATGCAGGAGACATCTGCTGAAGAACTGCTGCATGTGGAAGAAAATGTACCCCCCTACCCCATAGATGCTGAGTTTCCCGGAGGCCCTCTATACACCCCGCTCCCACATTTTTCATTTATTTACATCCAGCCTTTATTACAGGTAGTCCTCAACTTACGAACCACAATTGAGCCCAAAATGTATGTTGCTAAGGGAGACATTTGTTAAGTGAGCTTTGTCCCATTTTACAGCCTTTCCTGCCACAGCTGTTAAGTGAATCACTGCTGTTGTTAAGTGAGTCTGGCTTCCCCATTGACTTTGCTTGTCAAATCGCAAAAAGGGGATCCCACGACACTGCAAAGGTCATAATGCTGAGTTTTGTTTATATGATCATGGGCATGCTGCAATGGTCATAAGTGTGAAAAATGGTCAAAAATAACTTTTTTCACTGATGTTGTAACTTTGAACAGTCGCTACGTGAACTGTCGTAAGTCGAGGACTACCTGTGTTTTTGTGAACAATTCAAATTGGTGAACATATCTAATATTCCTTCCTCCTCCTCATTTTCCCATCAACAACAACCCTGTGAGATGAGTCGGGGTGGGGAGAGAGAGGGAGGGAGGGAGGGAGTGGTGGTTCAGTGGTTAGAATACAGTACCGCAGGCTACTTCTGCTGACTGCCGGCTGCCAGGAGCTCGGCAGTTCGAGTCTCACTGGCTCAAGGTTAACTCAGCCTTCCATCCTTCCAAAGTTGGTAAAATGAGGACCCAGATTGTTGGGGGGCAATATGCTGACTTTGTAAACGCGTAGAAAGGGCTGTAATGCACTGTGATGCGGTGTATAAGTCTAAGTGCTAGTGCTATACCTCATGTCTGAGGCAACCACAATAAAATTTGGCACTCTGCCCTGCCTCTGCCGAGGGGGGGGGGATGAGTGATACCTTTGCAGTACTTAATGAGCTCCCCAGCCTGGCTGAGGTGGGAAACAAGGGATTTAAACTTCCTGACATCTCAGGCTGGGAGAGCAGCTCTGAAAAAGAGCCAAGGGCCTGAGGACTGTGAGCTGCCTGTTGAGATGATTAAATCAACGCTTGGGAGGAAATGGGTCAAGAGCTCTCTCCAAACCTGACCCACCCACCCACCCATCCCTTCCCCATCTATTCCCATGGCATGGCGAGAATCTTCATTAAGTCAAATGTAAGCTTGGGAGTTCACTACTCCGATGACAGCTTGTAAAGGGAGAGTGCACGGAGGTGAGAGCGAGGCTTTAAAGAACATTTGTGCCTGCTGGAGCTAATCTTGGAAGTGCAAATAGGACAAGTTATAGGGGGCTGAGAAAGCAAAAGGGAGCATACATCTGAGGCAGCCACACATAAGCACAATAAAGAACGGATGAGCAAATACCAAAATAGACTCTTCTAGGCAAAGTGCTGTGGTGTGTACCAGAGGCTGCAGTGCAAATAAGTAGATAAGGTAAAGGTAAAGGTTTTCCTCGCATATATGCGTTAGTCGTTCCCGACTCTAGGGGGCGGTGCTCATCTCCGTTTCAAAGCCAAAGAGCCAGCACTGTCCGAAGACATCTCTGTGGTCATGTGGCCGGCATGACTAAACGCCAAAGGCACACGGAACACTGTTACTTTCCCACCAAAGGTGGTCCCTATTTTTCTACTTGCATTTTTTACATGCTTTCGAACTGCTAGGTTGGCAGAAGCTGGGACAAGTAACAGGAGCTCACCCCGTTACGCTGCACTAGGGATTTGAACTGCTGAACTGCCAACCTTTTGATTGACAAACTCAGTGTCTTAGCCACAGAGCCACCGCATCCCTTTTAAATAAGTAGATAAATGGAGCTATATACTGTGTAGATGGAGAGGCGTTTTGCTGGAGCTGTTGTGATGGTCAGCTTTTGGCCATGAAGTTTTTTCAGAAGGGAGGTTCTGTTCATCTCCTGTAGGTGAAACAAGTGTGACATTGTAGGAAAGAAAGAAAAAAGAAAGAAAGAAAAAAAATTGCAGAAGATCTTGTGGATTACCGACCACTTCGGCCAATGCATAATTGTGAGCACCTGTTTAAGAGTTGCCAAATTAGGAAAGGCAAAAGGATGCTTGGCAAATCCTTGTCTATTTTTTAAGCCCATTGCCCAAATCATCAACGCTGTTTTATTCATTCAGACATTCCACTGAAGGAGACACTCTTACAGAAATGTCATCCTTAGGCATATGATGTTTGACTTTTCATCGGTGTCCAAGGGTGGCTGGAGAGAAAGGTCTTGGCTCCTCAGAACTGCTTGAATCCTTGACCTACTCCTGGTATGGAAGGCTCCATTGGGCAGGTTTATTTTCAAGAAGTAGCCTTACAGATGAAATTGATATATGTAGCCTTTGCAATAACCATTGCAGTTGAGAGCTACATTAAACTACAGTTGGTTATTGACTTACAATCATTTGTTTAGTGATCATTTAAAGTGACGACGGTGCTGAAAATCGTGATTTATGACTGTTTTTGACACTTACAACTCTTGCAGCATCCCTGTGGTCACGTGATCAAAATCTCTTCCTACTAAAAGAGATCAAACTCTGTTTTCTCACTACCCTAGAAGGCCAAAAGATAATCGCAGTGAAAGAAGGGAGAAGGGGACAGATAAATGCATGTGTGTATTGCTGTAGCCCCCAAAGCTTGCAAGTGATACCAGCTGTGGCCCTCAAAACCCCAAACTGTTGCCCATCTCACTATAGAAGACTGCCCCACAGTGTACTTGTGCTTATGAACAAGCAACATTCATAACATAAATGCCCCTACTTGGAAATATCAGAAAATGTCATAAAATATTGCATTCCTAGTTTGCAAAAACTTGTTTGCAAAAACTTGTTTGCAAAAACTTGTTTGCAAAAGATTGTTTGCAAAAACTTATTTGCAAACTCCAAAAGCCAAATGAGTACAGCCACCATAGTCAACCATGCCTAATTTCTTCTACCTTCAGCAGAGGAAAAAAATGCTATCAGAGGAACTTGATTCTTAGCCCAATTTTATCTGGTTCAGACCTGAGGGGGACCCTCTGTAGCAAAGTCAAAAAAGTCAAGATGGGGGCTGTGACTGCACAATGTCCTACTTTTTTACATGTTGTATATGCAACTCATATTAGAAGGGTGGGGATTCCATTGGCCTCCTTTTTCAATGTACACATATATACAAAACCATGTGTGCTAATGCAATTGCCTTCCCAAACTGAACTCTGGGATTAAACCCAAACCGTTTGCACAAAAAATAGCAACTTTACTACAAGTAATTCATGACTGCTCTCAATCGCTTGCCTTGCCTAATCAGCTGCCCTTTCAATATTTTGAACTACTACATTCACAATTTTCATACTATGAAGAATGAAGATAACTACCGAATAGCTCTCACAGCAGGAGAGCACCAGGTTGGGTTGGCTGACCCAATTATAAACCTGAAAAGGCTTTCCAGAACATTAACTTTGCTATAGACTATGCCTACAACAGTTTATGTCAAGCTAATAAAATAAGATCAAGGAGTATGCAGCCTTACTTTTTAAATCATATAAGATGTATTATCTTAATGTAGGTTTGCTACCAAAGTTCACTTAAAAAAAACTACTTGACAGGTAAAATACTATATTTTCTGTCCTACTTTCTCAGTTCAATTTTCTTGGGCTGGCAGAAAAGATGCCATTAAATGGGTTTTGGTGAGAAAGAGTTCTCCAGAAAAACCAGCCAATGATCTTGGTTGTATCATTTAGGATTAAAAGCTCTACCTAAATCCCATCACTTGGAAGGAGAAAATGACAGATGCCAGAGAGATTTAAAGCAAATGATGAACACCTCAGGCTCAACAATGAAGAACCATAATAAATTCATCATTAGTTAGATGGGTAGATATGTCTTGTAAATAGTAACTTTAAGCAAGAAGCATGGTTTGAGGTCACTTATTCTATGAGGAATTTATAAAATCCTATTTAGTGTATAGGACAGTAGGGTTCAACTAAGAAAGCTCCATTATAGTATATCTGGTTGGTGCTTCCTCTACAAAACAACTTGGGTTCCCCTCTTGAAGATCAAAGGATAAGATGTCCTGTTAAATCTACTCCTTCTTCTTTTATTTAAGAGTGAGTAGTCTTAGAACTTCTTGAGGTAAACAGGAGTCTTCTGCAACAGACTATTTTTGAAGCTCCTCTTTGTTAAAGCACACAACAGAGAAGGAGAGACCCATTTAAGGTACAGTATGTCACAGAAGTGAATACACCCCCTCACATTTTGTAAATATTTAAATATATCTTTTCATGTGACAACACTAAAGAAATGACACTTGGCTACAATGTAAAGTAGTGAGTATACAGCTTGTATAACAGTGTAAATGTGCTGTCCCCTCAATATAACGCAACACACAGTCATTAATGTCTAAACTGCTGGCATCAAAAGTGAGTACACCCCTAAGGGATAATATCCAAATGGGGCCCAAAGTGTCAATATTTTGCGAGGCCACCATTATTTTCCAGTACTGCCTTAACCCTCTCAGGCATAGAGTTCACCAGAGCTTCACACCAGAGGAGACATTAATGGCTGTGTGTTGCATTATTTTGAGGGGACAGCACATTTACACTGTTATACAAGCTGTATACACACTACTTTACATTGTAGCCAAGTGTCATTTCTTTAGTGTTGTCACATGAAAAGATTTACTTAAATATTTACAAAATGTGAGGCGGGTGTACTCGCTTCTGTGACATACTGTATATTTAACAACTTTTGCCCATTGAGGGCTACGCTATCTAGAGCAGCGGTGTCAAACTTACGTCGTCATGGTGTCACATGACATAGCGTGACTTTTTTCCCCTTTGCTAAACCAGTCGTGGCCAACACATGACGCATCCGGCCCACAGACTGCGAGTTTGACAGCCCTGATCTAGAGGGCTTTCTTTCCTTGGATTGAAGCATGGGGCCTGTAAAGAACAATTGCACAATCAAGTTTAATTCAATTCAGCTGTACTGAATCAAAGTTAGAAGAAAGCAGTTTTGAGGCATTTCATGTCTACACACAGAGCGAGAAAATACTCTGAGAAAAAGGATCGAAATAAATGCAGCTCAGTTGTAGGATAGCGTTAATTACATTAACACTGATAATGCTTGTTCTGTGAAAATTAAAGTAATTGTATTACCAAATTCCCAGTCTATATTCAACACTAGTTTCACACACGTTGGTTTCCTATCAGAATATAAAGGAGCCTAAAGTATGTCTGCAAATTATTTCTCCATTCAACACAGATTATTATCTTCAAACATCACATTTCCTTTGTCACTGTACACCCAACCCTTGCATTTTTGCCAAATTTTCAGGGTCTAATTTACATTCTATTAATTAAAACAAACTTAAAGTTGGAATAGTTCCAGAGGCTGTGCTCCATCTTTCATTCAATCTCAAACAAGATATAGCTTCATTTTTGTTTTAAACTTTTAAATAAGATCGTTACAACTGTTTAAAGAAAAAAAATGAAAAAATGTCTTCAAGAGCCATAGATGTTATATTAAAAGCAGCACCCTTGTGAATTCAAAATAAGCTCATTTAAGTGTAACACTTCTGGTTAAGGTGGCAATTCTATTTTAAAAATATATTAATAAATAGATCAAATAAAATAATCTGTACTACTTGAATTAATTCTCAGATTTAAAGCCCTGCTTGCAGCCAACTCCTTCATCACACTACTTAAAAGCAAATAAAAAAAACTTGAAATTCAACTTATCTGAAGAGCACCAGGTTGGCCAATGGTGAATTATATCTACAGCTACAATCCTATTAATTTTTACCTATGAATAAGTTCCATTGAACTAAAACAGTTCTTACTTCTAAGTAAACAGAGTTAGGGATTACTGTCTGAGTAATTCTCCAGAGAGATTGTTTCAGTCAAGGACCTCTCACACAACCAATCGCTAATTCTTTCATGTAATTACTTAAATTAACATTAATTTTAATTGCAGACTGGAATTAACCTTTAGGAATGTTTTAGCTTTATTTTAATTATAGCACTCCACTACACTGGCCATGCAGGTAAATTTATTAGGCAATTGTGCAGGAAATTATGGCTGTTGTGGGAATGGTCTATAAAAAGTTTGCTTTGTTATACCCTTAACCTTCTTTTTCTACTTTTCCCAACTTCCACATCTGTTGGGATTATAGTTCAACTCCCAGAACAGCCAATCAGAATGATTGTTAGGCATTGTAATCCAAATAATTCCAGGGGCATCTGATGGAGGTAGAGTGTTTATTCAATTTTATATATTTGAAGGAATCAGCATAAATATTATATATTTAATTGCTCGTTTGTTTTTGGAGTTTGTGAGTACCTAAAGAAGAAAATTCAACGTCCTCAAGTAGATTTAGTAAAAGAGCTAAAGAAGAATGCCAGATCTTAGTTATATTCATTGAGTTTGAGATAAGCTCACTTGAGGTATGTTACCTTGCTGCTGAAGGATTCTTGAACAGATTCCATATCTTAAAATATCCAAGGATCTTGGCCAGCGAGCACTGGAAGAGGTGGTATTCAGCCAATTTGCATCAGTTCAGGCGAACTGGTAGTGGCGATCGCGGGTGGCCACCCCGGCTCCAAGTCGTGCTATTTAGGCACGTTTTCAAGGCCTGTGCGCATGTGCGGAAGGCATGCAAGCAAGCAAAGCGCATGTGTGGAAGGCTGGTCGCACATGTGGACAGTGTGCATGAAGTGAGCATACACACAGGTGCGGAGAACCAGTGGTAAAGGTAAGTTAAATCCACCCCTGAGTCTGGAAGGGTTAAAAGTTATAGTGCAAGGAATCACACACACTGAGCTTAATTTCAGCCAAGACTCAGAATTAGATATTTTTAATACCCTCTCCCAAATTCCAACATGGAACATGTTGCAATTTCTCACTTAGCACTAGGCTCAATTATGGTCATAAATTGAGGATTATCTGTACTCTGCCCCCATACCAGATGCATCAGTAGAATGCCCTGAAAACATCCAGTAGAGCTACCATTTTTCAGCTGCTAATTTGGGGGGAAACTCTAGATATCACCAAGGCACACAAAATATTAACCATTAGCTGCCATCTAGTGATCAGACAGAAATCTACATCAATTAATGTCAACCCTGTGTGTGGTTGGCTTGTGGGAAGCCTCCCCCTCCCCAGAATAAAAATATTCTAGAGGATATTAAAAGAGGCAGGATGGAATATTTCCCCCAAAGGAGAAGAGGGGGAAAATCTTAACAAAGGCAGAAAATAGCCCCAGTCTTCCTGCCAGGGGTGAAATGCTCCCAGTTCGGATCAGATCACCCGATCCGGTAATGATGGCGGTGGGTGGTTCGGAGAACCGGTAGCAAAAATCCCTGCACCCGCCCCTATGCCCAGCTGAGCTGCGTGATCATCAGAGGCTGTTTTTTTTACTTTTGAAACCATTTTTTCTACAATCTCTTCAGCCAAAAAAATGCTTTTAAAAGTAAAAAAAAAAAAAAGCCTCTGATGATTACGCGATTCAGCTGGGATCATCAGAGGCTTTTAAAAGCATTTTTTCTACAACCGAGGTTGTAGGAAAAAAATGCCTTTAAAAGCCTCTGGCGATCCGTGCTGAGTTGCCTGATCGTCAGAGGCTCCTGAAAGCATTTTTTTCTGCAACCTCTTCAGCCGAAGAGGCTGTAGAAAAAATGCTTTTAAAAGTTAAAAAAAAAAAGTTGGTCACACCCACCCAGTCACATTACCCCCACCACCAAGCCACGCCCACAGAACTGGTAGTAACAAATTTTAGATTTCACCCTTGCTTCCTACCATAGAAAAACAGCCTTAAACAGAAGCTTAAAGAGGCTAATCTTTAGGAATTGAGATTTTGTATCCATTCAGAAAGACTGGGCCAATCTGCTGATAAGCAAAGAGACTCCAAATAAGCAACACAATTAGGCAAAGGGAAGCAGACAAGATTAGCTCAAACAAAACACCTAGGATTTGCATTTCCTCTCTTGCCTGTAGAGCCAGCCATGACCACTACATGACCCCTACATGATATTACTACAGATAGTAATCTGGCAACAGCCATTAAAATATTAAAGGACATATTTTTACACAGGAACAGGCATCTCAATCACAAAGTCCCAAAGAATGTATAAAAGCAGTGGTGAAACCTGAACTGGTTTACTACTGGTTCGCTGGCCCCACATGCGCATTACGCAGCAAACGGGAGCTGCACGCACACATGCGCAGTCCATGCCAAAAGGAGGCTTGGGAAGGTAAGTAGAACAGCATGGGGAAGGTGATCAGCTGTGGCGCATGATCGTGGGAACCATTTAAAAACTTTTTAAAAGCATTTTAAGGCTCCGATGATTGTGTGGCACAGCTGTGATCTTTGGAGCCTTTTTTTTACTTTTTTAAAGCATTTTTTTTACTACCTATTCACCCAAGCCAGTATTAAAAAAATGCCTAAAAAGTTTTTTAAAAAGTTCCAACAATCAGCTAAGCAATGCACGATCGTCAGAACTTTTTTTAAAAAAAACTTTTTAAAGCATTTTTAACTACCGGTTCCGGAGAACCAGTTGTAAAAAAATGCTAAAAAAGTTTTTTTTAAAAAGTTTTGACCATCACGTTGCTCAGCTGATCATCGGAACAGGGTTTTTTACATTTTTACTAATGGTTCGGCAAACCACTAGCATTTTTTACTATCGGTTCGGGTTAACTGGCCCAAACGGGTAGCATTTCACCCCTGTATAAAAGCCCGCATACTCTGAACCCCATTTTGTCAGCCACCCCAGAAACATGCTGCTGTCACTAGTTTCTGGCTACCAAATAAACAGAGACTTCCTGTCCTGCAACCTGCCTCCATTTTATTTCCAGCCTCTTTCTCTGGCTTGGAACCGGACCTGGTTTTTCTTGCAACAGGCTGTATGATCTTCAAAGATATCTCTCCCTCTTCATATGGTGTGTCAAAATATGAAAGCCCTAGCCTTGTCACCTGAGCTTCTAAGAAATACTCTGGCTTGATTTCTTCCACTATAGATTGATTTATTCATTGGACAATCCACAGTATCTGGAGTATTCTTTGCCAGAGGCCATAATTCAAAAACACCTATTTTCTTACACAAACCTTGTTTCTTCATTGTCCAACTTTCTGAAAATATCACGGCTCAATAACTTAGATCTTTATACTCACAAAAACATCTTTGCACTCTGGTTTTATCTCGGTCCTGTGTAGCTGTTTTTATACGGGCGGTTAGTAGTTTGATTTCTGGGCTGCTTGTAGTTTCATTACGGATTATTGATCCAAACAAATTGAAATTGTCAACTATTTTTATTTCTTCTCTGGCAGGGATGAAATTATTGATGTTACCAGTTAGAAACTTTGCCTTGGATTACATGTAGGGCATTCTAACCTAATCGTTTCTGATCTTTATTTCATGCACAGCTACAGCAATAGTCAGGAAACCAGAGAGGATGTAGCTCCAGGTTTACTCTGATGAGTAACCATTGCTGCTTTCCAGTGGCTTCTTGAGGGCCTTCTTCTTCAGCACTGTATCATGTTTTGTTTTCTTATGACTATCCATCAGATTTTCATGACAAGGTACAGAAGCAGATTGCCAGATCCTTCTCCCTTGTGGGTAATTCTAGGATGGTTGCCATTGTCACAGGAGAGCCTCCATTGCTAATGCTACCTCATCTTCGAGATGCATTCTTCCAAAAGCCAGAATGAGAAGAAAATGACAGCAGCAGCAGCAGCAGAATATGGGTAGTCCTCGATTTACAAACTTTCATTTAGTGACCAGAGTTACAAAGGCACTGAGAAAAGTGACTTATGACCATTTTTCACACTTACGGCCGTTGTACCATCCCCGTGCCAAATTCAGACACTTGGCAGCTGGCTCATATTTATGACGGTTGCAGTGTCCCAGAGTCATGTGATCCCTTCTTGTGACTTTCTGACAAACAAAGTCTATGGGGAAAAAAAAAGTCTTGTGGCGCAGCAGTTTTAGCAGAAGCTTAAGTGGTGTTAAAGTAACACCAGCTGCCTGCAATTATTGCAAGTTCGAATCTCACCAGGCTCAAGGTTGACTCAGCCTTCCATCCTTTCGAGGTAGGTAAAATGAGGACCCGGATTGTGGGGGCAATAAACTGACTTTGTATAAAAAAGAACACCACTTGGGGGGGTGGGGGGCGAAAGCCCTACTAAGCAGGTATATGTCAGCACTCCAAGCCGCATTCACTCTAGTGCTGACATAAGTATGAAGGCTATTGCTTAACACATTGTAAGCCGCCCTGAGTTTCCGGAGAAGGGTGGCATATAAATTAAATTATTAAAAAAAAAATGGAGAAGCCACATTCACTTAACAAATGTGCTATTGATAAAAGCAAAACTAAGTACTACAAAATCTGGGAACAATTTTGATTGGATAGATAACAAGAGGGTAGCCAAGACAAATGTACAGTGTTAGAATAAAAATATAGATGTTATTATAGATAAGTGTATGCTTAGAGATGAATAAATATATAGAAATAAGGGAAAAATTATTAATATTATATCATGTTTAAATAATGAACAAAGTTCAAGAACTGTATGTTTATATGAATGCTAATATTATTGCAAAGTGACAGAAGATGTTTGGAACCAGTGATGTCATATCTATGTCCAATATTTTTTAACTTTGTACTATTAATAAAAAACTTTTAATTAAAAAAATGTGCTATTAACTTAATAACTGCAGTGATTCACTTAACAATTAGGGCAAGAAAGGTCATAAAATGGGGCAAAACCCACTTAACAGCTATCTCACTTAGCAAGAGAAATTTTGGGCTCAGTTGTGGCTGTAAATCGAGAACTATCTATAAGAGATTAGTGAGGTGATTGTTTTTCCTTCCCTACTTCCCGACTTTAAAAAGTTCATTGTATTAAATATCTTTAGTCCAAGCCAAAATCAGATAGACTTTTAGAAGCATATAATGATTAATTGTTAAATATATAAAAATCATATTGTGCATCACTCATTTGCATAGTGAATGCAAATGATGAAAAAAGACTAAGTGTTCTCAGAGAGTTCAGGTATGAGATTCAGGATCAGCACAACTTACCAGAGTTCTTAGCCTCTTCCTGGCTAATATGCCTTTTATTTACTCCTAGTTATTTTTTTAGACGGGTGTCCTGCTCTTCTCCACAGCAGATACACTCCAGACAGAATGTGAAAAAAGTACTCACAGTGACCATTTTTTAAAAATGGGATAGACACAAAATGCAATTACCAAAGTGATAGTTGGGACGTGGCTGCCATCTAGTGGCCGAATATTAATATGATCACTTCTTTGTTCTTTCAGAATTGAAGAGTCATCTTTTTTAGACAGGAGCTAATTTCAGAGAAAAGATTATGCATTCATATCTCCCAATTCATGTCTCGCCATTCCATAAAACCTAATCTAAAATGTAATTCCAGGTAAAATTAATTAAAATATCATGATAAACCACCAGGAAGGCCCAGCCAGGTTGCAGTTAGCATTAAAAGAAGAAATCTAGGAATAGGTGAGGAACAATTTTTGAAGGCAAGGTGCAGCCATCAGATTTTCCTGCATAAAAAAGATGGGGGAGAGGAGACGTTTAGGGTGTAGGTTCCTCCAATCCTAAACTCCTTTATCACCTAGATCACAGGTGGGCAACTATGGCCCCTTTAAGTCTGTAGAGATTCTCCATCATCCAGGTCATGGTTGTCCCAAAGGTTTGGGATGAACACCCTTTGAATGATGTGAGAGTAGGAATGGACTTCCAGAGGAAAAATCGCGGACTATAGGAACCAGGAGCACTGCTCAGGTGACCCTGGGGACACAGATACCTCCAAGAGCTTCAAGGATGCAGATTACCAGCTGTCTACAACGAGTATAAATCCTTCCATTTCCCACCATCCAGTCAGCGCTGAAGAAGCTTCTTGGATGAGAAGCAAAACATCTTCAAAAGAAAAAGCAAGAAAGCCCTCCTGAAAAAGGACCTTTGGGATATGGCCTCTTTATGAACTGTGAACTTCATCTGCCAGAATTCCTGAGCCAAGCATGGTCATAATGGGGCCTTATGGGCCATAGTAGCCCATCCCTGATCTAGGGAATGAATAAGTGTGAAACGGAGAGAGTGTCATAACGGAAATTTTGTGGTTGTAAGTTGAGGGGTTACGGAGTGCAGGAGAGCTATTGGGGCATGGGGGAGCAGTGTAGACTACAGGCAGATCTAAAGAGGAGGAGAAGCTGCAGGAGCAACTTACCAAAGCAACTTGCAACCTTCCCTGCTAGCTTTCCCATTGACTTTGTTTGTGGAAAGCCGGCAGTGAAAGTCCTAAATGGTAAAGATGTGAGCACACCTCCCTGTGAGGTCATAATTGCAAGACAGGCTCCTGAATGGCTGACTCACAATCACATGACTGTGGGGATGCTGCAACGACTGGAAGTTTGGGAGCCGGTTGTACATCAATATTTTTCAGTGCTGCCGTAACTTTCAATGGTCGCTAAACAAATGGACATAATCTGAGGACTGCCTGTATTCCTGACCCTCCTTTCCAGGACAAGAGACAAAAGGGCTTCCCTCTTTCTTCTTTTACAGGGGGCAACCTCCCCAAAAACCTAAAACGGCATTTAATTTTGTTGTGCCATGTGCAATGACAATGAAGTAAAGTATACTATACTAACTATATTTTGCCCTCTTCACCAGCGCCATCTTTTTCTGAGCTGGGCTTCCATGACTCCATCCCCACTGCAGTTTGGACCCCTCCTTAGCTACTGTCTCCACTCAGCTTCTTTCTCAATTTGCTAAGCATTTTTATTCACAGACTCTCGTAAAAAATTTCCCCCCTCGTTTTTCTGTCTTACTGGGATTGTTTGTACCTATGATTTCAGGATCGTGCCGTATTTTTTAGGCTTTCTCATATGAATTGAGCTTGTCTTTTAGGATTTTGTGTCTTGATGTGCCACTCGCCCTCAGGGCCTTAGTATCTATCTTCCTGATGTCCAAATTATTAATGTCTTTATTTGGTTGTTCTCAGGGGTGAAATCCAGCAGGTTCTGGAGAATCAATAGCGGAAATTTTGAGTAGTTTGGAGAACCGGCAAATACCACCTTTGGGTGGCCCCAGAGTGGGGGGGGGGGGAATGGAGATTTTGCAATATCCTTTCTCTGGAGTGGGGTGGGAACGGAGACTTTGCAGTATCATTCCCCCGCCATGCCCATCAAGCCACACCTACCAAGCCATGCCCACAGAACCGGTAGTAAAAAAACCTTGGATTTCACAACTGGTTCTTCTGGACATCAGTGGGAAGCCATTTCTCTTCCCAAGGAAACAATACAGAAATGGTCTGCCATGGTCTTTATTCAAGAAGTTTTTCAACTAGGATAGCTATGACCTCTGGATTTTCTGGTGGTCTCCCATCCAAATACTAACCAGGTCTGACTCTATTTAGCTTCTTAATTTTAACCAAGGTCAGTTAGAAGCTGCCACCTGCTGTGGCAAGAAAAGAGATACAAAAAAATCTCATCTATGTTCATTTTTCCCCTCCCTGCACAATATAAATTCTATCTTCACGTTGCAGGTTGCAGCTTGGTGAACAACAAAGGATTATTTTCAGATTAAAAACTTTCTGGGGGGTAAAATACTACATGTTCTCCTTCATGCAAAGAGCAGTTTAAACAGCAAAGCACTTGATGAAGTAATCTGTTATTTTCTGCTCAGTCTTTTCTCCAGGCAAACTTGCTTTTGGTTTAATTCTAGGCTTCCTGGCATAGTGAATTCGCCTGCAGTGGTCTGTCCACATTGCACAATCCTTAAATTGTGCCCTTATTTCCTAAAGCAGCTGTCCCTGTGCACTGAGCCCTCCTCAGATGGCCTTCTTGCCCTTGTCAGGGAAAAGAGAAATGTTTCCCTTGCTACACCGGTGAGCTGAAAACCTGCCTGGGAAGGCTGTGGTTAAAGCTTGATATCTTTGCAAGGCCTACAGGAAAGAGCAAGTACATCATTTGTTCTCATTTAGCTCAGATGAAATAGGATGGGAGTAGTTGAATGAAGCAGAGGTTGCTGGGTCATCCATCACTGCCCATAAGGCATGACAGGGGCAATAGAAATGAATCAGATAAAAACTACTTTACCTAGAGCCTAGGTGCAGCTGGGCTTGGTGAAAAATTAACCTTTTTTGTCTGAAAAGAGCACGGGTTTTCCCTGGTTCAACCATTTTTATTTTTTTATTTTTTTGCATCTTACCCTTAAGGTCACTTCAGCAGTCTCCCCACACAAAAGCAGTAATCAAGATTCTACAGCCTTCCTCAACACCACCTTAAAACAGATACTGTAGTTTGTGTTCACACACTGTATGAAGCCATCTGAGGGTTTGCTTGAGTTCATGCATCACCATGAGTCAAAATTAATCCATTTGGGCTTATCAAAAAGAAACTATTTTTTTTAAATTTTTATTGAATATTTTACATTTTTAAAACCAAAAACATAATAGAAAAAGAAAAAAAAAAAAGAAAGAAAAAACATACAACATACCCCAAACAGTAAAATACAAAACATAAATAACAACATTATATAATATTTTACAACTTTCTGCATCGACAATTATCTTTACTTTTAAATTCAATCATCATAATCATTCTCTTATTCTTATATAACCATATTGAACATTCTTAAAAACTAAATTGTTACATATACTTACATCCTATTTATTAACATAGTCAATATTTTATCCTTACCAGTATTCAATATTCTTAGATTTCAATTGGTCAAATTTCGATTTACATTCTTATTTCTTGTTTTGATTTCTATTTTCTAGCCACGTATAGAATCTATCAAAAAGAAACTATTTAAACTACGGTTTAAACAAACCAAAAGTGATCTAATCATTTGATAACCTTATGTGTGGAAAATTTATGGCTTCAGAGGAAGAACTAAATATAATTCCAGCAGCCTCATCAGGCATAGCTAATACCAGGAGCCATAATAATCAGAACCTAAAGCTCCTGGTATTAGCCATGCCTAATGAGGCTGCTGGAATTATATTCTTCCCCTGAATTATCTCAAAGATCTTCAAGATGTTCAAAACAGCAATGTGGCTGTGGTTGTGGCTGCATTTTCCAGGAGACCATCAGGAAGATTGTTAAAATATGTGGGTTTGGATGAACATCTGAGAAACTTGAAATGGCAAATGTGCGTGCTGTGGATTCTGAACTAGGCCACCTGGACCTGATTGGTGACTAAGTTGCTTTGGATGAAGTCCAGCTGTAAATTAGACAGCAGACAGTATTATTTTGTAAGACTAGAAAAGGCGTGAACACCAGTGGCTCTGCTATCTTGCTTCCATCTGGTGTGCTTACCAGTAGTTTGAGTGAGGGAACATGTAATTACTGATGATTTCCTTTATTTAAATAAAGTGGTGGAGATAGATGTATCCTAGTAGTGTTGAATCAAGGGAGAGATGATACGAGGCAGCAAAATAAGTTTATGAGGACAGGAAGATCAACATTTTGATGTTCTCCACAACCAGGCCAAATGCCCTCCACACTGGGTCTTGTTGGGCAGGCTTTGGTGCCAAGTTGCTGAAAAGTAAATGCCAGTTCATTGTTCGGTAATCAACAAGTGTGGATCTAGAATGTGTTACTGAGTCCTTTAGAGACTGCAATATTCTCAAGGATTTGTTCTCCAGGGATTTGGGTTTTTCAGTAGCCTAGGAACTAAGGATAGGGAAGAGTAGTGATATTGATCTTTTGAGACCCCTGTGAACTGTGACCAGGGATATTATTCCTGAGATATCGGCATGTGAATGCTATATATTAACATTTGGCTATAGGGAAAATCTGGAAATCCTTCTGATGTCCTTCCTATTGTGCTGTTAAATCTGGTCTTGGGACAGGTCTGGGAGTCCACCACTTTTGGTTACTGAAGAGCTTCAATCTCCATCCCTCAGAAGCTAGGCTAGGAAGAAAAAAATTTCTGGACTCCATGGTGATCATGAGCTTATTTCAGGCCTAATGCAAGTAAGCTTCCATACAGCTTCCATACAGCTGACCTCATCTTTGCCTCAGAACAGTTTCATTATTGGTATGTAGGAGGTATTTCCCTTTGTCATTGTCCGAATACAGATAAAATTATTGGAACAACCCTTTAATTAAAATGGTCCATCTTAGGTAGCTCATGAATCCACAGAGAATCTGGTGGGTGCAAGGAGAATCCTCCAGTGATCTTACGGACAGCACCATTGAGTGCTTTGTTGCCAACTGGCAATGGAGGCAATAGGCAACAGATGGCTTAATATGGTTGTTCGCAAGCTACTGATCAACCTAATAAAGTCATTCAGATTTACCAATTCTCCCTGGGTGGAATCAGAGACTAGATTTGCATCTTACCAAGTTATCTGGGATTCTCTTTGTTTTATGGATCTAAAGAATAGGGTGCTTTCTGATAGGCCCTCAAGCATGGTTCGCCTATTCCTTAAGAGGATGAGGGGGTAGGGGTGGGTAAAACATGACAAGCTGAATCTCGGGAGTTGGTCAATGCCTCACTATGAGAAGGGGTAGTTACTCCCACATTGAAAGAGATAATACAGGTAGTCCTCGACTTACAACCACAACTGAGCCCGAAATTTCTGTTGCTAAGTGAAACAGTTAAGTGAATTTTGCCCCCATTTTATGACCTTTCTTGCCATAGTTGTTAAGTGAATCACTGTAGCTGTTAAGTTATAACAGCTGTTAAGTGAATCTGGATTCCCCATTGACTTTGCTTGTCAAAAGGTCGCAAAAAGTGATCACATGATCCTGGGACATTGCCGCAATCATAAATATAGGTCAAGCACTCAAGTGACCATAGGGATGCTGCAACTGTTGTAAGTGTGAAAAACAGTCATAAGTCACTTTTTTCAGTGATGTACCAGTAACTTCAAACTGTCACTAAATGAACTGTTGTAAATCAAGAACTACCTGAATATGCTGACCTGAACCGATCATTCCTGGAACCACCCGTTTGTGACAACTATTGTCTAGTATCTAGCCATCTTTTGTAGAAAGCATAGGGAATGGCCTTGAAGATAAGGAGTAAGAGCTGCTACCAAGATTTAACAACCAGAAAACACTGCTTGAGCCCTTTCCAAGAAACTAACTTGAGTAAACATCTCCAACAGTCTCTCCCTAATTTGTACAGAGATAAAGTGAGACAAAGGGGAAGCACATTCAGACTTATAAGATTCTGTTACTATAGCTGTTGTAATAAAAGTAGTTCTTGACCTATACAGAAATAGCATTTAGACCTATATCTTCCACTTCACAGTGCTTTAGAGCCCTCTTTAAGTAGTTTACATAGTCAGCATATTGCCCCCAACAATGTGGGTCCCCATTTTACCCAAAGGATGGAAGGCTGAGTCAACCTTGAATATGGCATCAGTTTCTTAACCTGGTGTCATGCCTCTGTCAGAGCCTGAATCTGCAGAAGACAAGTCGGCCACATTAGGCCAGGGCCTTTCAGGATTGGGACAGTTTATAGGCAGGGAGGAATGAGGGCAGGATGACCAAGAGAGGCTAAGCAATGAGATGAGTAAGGACCACCCCCTCCTGATCGTTGAGCACAGAGAGTTGAGAGAAGGTAGGGACAGCGCAGGCTGACTCAACTACTTGGGAGGAGAGCACCCCGCCCCTCTCCAGAAGGCACACCTGGAGACTGAGACTTAAGGAGACACTGTGGGGAGGGGCATTTGTCGGGAACAAACACTGAATTCATGGAGTCTTGTGTGCCTTTGCCGACGTTGGACATTTCCTGGACTTCTTGCTTTGTTCTTTTGCTTCCTGGATTAATTGACTTTTTCCCTTGCCCTGCTGGATTTGTTTGCAGCTGTTGTGCTCACAGTGTTGCGCTGGACTACTTGCAGCCAGAGGCTGCTGGAGGTGTCTGTGTGTGTGTGTGTGTCATCACTTTGCTCTGGAACTTGCCAGAAACATGGGAGCGTTTGGAGAACATTTTGAGCAATAAAGGGGTTGATTTGAACTGTCAACTGACTGTGTTGCCTCTGTGTCATGCCCCAGGTCATCACACCTGGTCTACTTTACAGAGCTCATATCGCTAGGCGCACCCTAGAAGAAAGGTTCATCTTGGATTATTTTCAGACATAGGTCACACCTACTCATGTTAGATTTCCCAGCAGTCTTTGATATCATCACATTATCTTCCTGGACATTTGTAGGAATTGGGAATTGGAGAGACAGTGCTTCCATACCTCCTTTAGGGGATGCTTCCAATTGGTGGGAGGAAGCATTGATGTCAGCACAAGACCTCCCTCCCTATGGATATTTTCTTTTCAGAGCTGTTATTTATTAAGCTTCTATGCCGCTCTCTCTCTGACAAGGACTCAGGGCGGCTCACAGGAATAAGTTTTTACAAACAAGAATCAATACTTATATGTTTAAATTATTAAAATTCCCCTTAAAAAACCCTTCAGTCCCATCCGGCCTGGCGAAATAGCTATGTCTTAAAGTCATGGCGGAAGAAGCGTAGGTCAGGGGCCACCCGGAGCTCCAGGGGGAGCTGATTCCATAAAGTGGGTGCGCCCACAAAGAAAGCCCGTTCTCTAGGAGTCGCCAGTTGGCACTGCCTGGCTGGCGGCACTCCAAGAAGGCCCTCCCTGTGGGAACGCACCAGGCGATGAGGAGCTGTCGCTGGCCGCAAATGGTCAGTCAGGTACCCCGGACCTAAGCCATGTAGGGATTTATAGGTGATAACCAACACCTTGAATCTCACCCGGAGGGTAACCAGTAGCCAATGTAGGTCACACAGGAGGGGTGTAACATGAGAGTGTCGGGACACTCTCATCACAACCTGAGTGGCTGCATTCTGCACCAGTTGAAGCCTCCGAGTGGTCTTCAAGGGCAGCCCTATGTTATGTACCATTTGTACTTAATATTTACCTCAAAACTGCTGGGAGAAGTCATCTACCATGCCAGACTATGATATCATCAATACGTTGATGATACCCAACCATACATCACTATCCTAGCCACATAAAATGCCATCATCTTGTTGAGCACTTGGAGTTTGGGTGGGACAAACTGATGAATGATGAAGTTGCCATTTGTCGAATATGGTTTCTTGATTTGGCTCCCATTAGGGACCAGATCCATGACTTGAGGATCCTCATGCATTTACAGTCAGGTCTGGATGGGCAGGTGGAAACCATTCCCCAGCTTTGGCTGGTGGATGACGGCAACCCGAGAAGGATTTTGCAACAACAATATTGTGCTTTGTCACTATGTAATTTGACTTCAGGTAGTCCTCACTTACTGTTTCATTCAGTGGCTGTTCAACGGTATGACAGTGCTGAAAAAAATAACTTTAAAACCAATGGAGAAGAAATGGAGATAGAAAGACTGGCTGTTGGTCTTTATTTTTCTATTTCAGTACAGGTACTGTTATTAGCCCACAAAATGGGAAAACCGAAGTTTTACTCCCTTCATACAGTAGTTACCTATGATTAGATCCCCCCTCCCCTAACAAACACAGTGAGATGCGTAGAAAGCATCTGTAGAAAACAAAATCTGTCAAGGCGAGGCTATTTCATAGGATGGCTTTATTAAAATATCTTCTAAACTCATACCTTTTTTTTTTCAGAAAAAAAACCAGGGCAACTCTTTTACAGCTACTTTATTTAAAAAAAAACTGTTTACAATTAATGTTAATGTATCCTAGAAAATGCAGCACCGGCTTGTAGTTCCTTGTCACAATGGCTTTTGCAGCTTTTTCTCCTTCCCTTTCAACTATTGCCAAGCACTTCTGTCTCCCATTGGCCAACCCCAAAAACAGAGGGATGGCTCCTTTTTTCAGGAGAGTGGAGTCCTTTCTTCCTCTGAAGGTGGGGAAAGAGGTACAGATGCCAAGATGGGTGTAAAGTGCTGATTAGAGAGAGAGAGAAAGAGAGAGAGAGAGAGTGCAAACGTTTTAGCAAAGATATATATTCATTGGCCATTATCAAGCTTCTAACAACATCTAATCAAGAACATCTCCTGAAGTGGGATGACAACTGCTACATCTCTAAGGGCTAAGTTTATTCCTTAGCCGCAGAAGAAAAGCAGTTCCAGATAACTTTTTGAAAGTGCTACATTAACAAAGTGGTAATTACTGTGGGATAGAAAAGCATTTCTAAAATTTATAAAAGGAAAAATCCACAAATGTGTCTCATGAAGAAAAAAAAACTTTTAGAAAATTCAAACCTTTATTATTATTACTCAAAGCGGCAAACATATCCAACATAGCTCCTTCTTATATTTTCCCCACAACAACAACCTTGTGATGTTAATTGGCCCGAGAAAGAGTGACTGGCTCAAGGTCCCCCAGCCAGCTTTTATGTCTAAAGCAGGACTTGAACTCATCGGCTACAGATTTTAGTAACTTACACACCAACTATATGAATGCCTTGATAAACTTCAAGTAAAGGGGATACAGACAAGAAAAAGATGGACGATCGTGACCAACAGCAAGCTGAACTACAATGCCAGTGGCCACCATTTCAGTCTAGGCGAACACAGCAATTAAAATGTCAGCAGTTTAATGGCAATCTGGTCTAAGTAGAAAAGTGCAAGCATATACCCTTTTGTTTGAAGGATGAGCCTGTCTTGAAATAAAGGCTAATATAAAGCTATTGGTTGCCACAGAAAGCAGCTTAGAACATACCTTCCCCATGATAAGAATGTTCTGGTATGCCCCTGCTGTGCCCTCAGCACACCTGCACATTTTGGAGCCCCTAATTCTACAAGACAGGCATACTTCTGGCATCTCACTTTTTCTCAGAAATAGATCCTTTTAAACCTAAAAATTATTTTATTTTATTAAATTTATATGACGCTGTTAAGAGACTCTGGACAGCTTACAATTCTCATAAAAAACAATAAAACAATAAAACAAATTTTAAATCCATAGAGATTAAATATTTTTTAAAAAACCAAAATGCTACAGGGTGCAGCAGGGATCTTCTTCCTAACCCAGGGGTCAGCAACCCGTGGCTCTGGAGCCGCATGTGGCTCTTTCATCTGTTTGCTGTGGCTCCCTGTTGCTCAAAATATGCGACACAACAGCCAATGTGCAACACCCAGCGATGCACAATTTATTAAGCTTTTCAACCCACGGAAGGCCAACCATGGATAAATCCAAGAAAAGAAAAGTTTCAGAAGAAAACAGAATCTTTAATTCAACTATATATGCTAGCTTTGCGGCTGCTCAGGAAATATTCAGGCACGGGAAGAGTTTTGTGTCTCCCAGTGTTTTCTTTTCTGTGGGAAATGGGTCCAAATGGCTCTCTGAGTGTTTAAGGTTGCCAACCCCTATCCTAACCTAATGATCACCTCCAACATGGAACATTCCCATCAGGCAGAGCCAGGTTTTGAGCCTCTCACAGTAGGCCAAGAAAGGCGGGGGGGGGGGGGGGGAGAGATAATTGCATCTCATGTGTAAAATACCTCTTGTTAGGCAGCACATTCAATTCAAAAATTGCGGGAACATGCATAAAAGGTTCAGCCCGTTTTGTAAATGCATCCCACTGCAGATCCTCTGAATTTGGCCACTGAATTTGGGCAAACAAGCAAATAGACTCGCCTTTTGCAAACCATACAGAGTAGAGCTTTTTTTTTTCCATGTGGGAAAATGGCAGCATAGCCCATCATACACAAATGCACGAGGGGAAACGATTGGCATCCCTTGAGCTACAGCATACTTTCAAAGAACAACATGGATCATTCTTTCAACTAAATATTTTCTGTAAACATCAGGAGTTGCTTTTGGCTTACGTAACCTTGACTTGCCGCTCACCCAGCACATCGGCAAGCTAAGTCCATCTTACCATGGTATCATGAGCGTTCAGCATTTTTGCTACCGGCTCTTGGCACCGTTGTGCCGAGGGCTGAGCCGGGGAGGCAAGGCGAGAAGTGTAGAAGGCACATTCATCATTTAGGCAGGCTTCGTGGAAACGAAGGTGGGCAGTGCGGAGGTGATCCAACCGTTGTTTTGCGAGACCTACGGGGGCAAACAAAAGGAGGCATGGACACAGGCTGATTATAGACAGTTTTTTGGTACTTCCTGACTCTGCTACTCTCCTGGTGATTGGCAGGTTCCTGGGTTACTGTTCTCCTGGCTACTTTCTGGTCTGTCATCTCTCTCTCATGGGGATCCATTTAAACCCCCCAGATTAGATTTGTAAGACACTTTCCCAATGCATTCTTCTTCGTTCTCGTAAGGAACAAAATGTATTTTGCCAGGAATCCCTCATTTCAGAAAAGTATCCCATTTTCAAGCACTCCTGTTGTCACTGCATGCATAATTAGTTGTTCACTTCCAGAATTTTCTCCCATTTTCCTGGGCCAGGTCTTTTGAGAAAATACCTTTTGTGCCCTCAGTTCTTTCACGTTTCAGAGTCCCTTGCGGTGCTTTCAAGGATCCTTCTGGCCCTATAATTTGTTCTCACAGGGTACAGTGGAGAAAGGATACCTGTCAGTAGGCTTAAAGACTATAGGGAGTCTTTCTGTCACACTGCCAAACAAAGTATGCCTCAGAATTCAGCCTGCTCTTGACAGATTGTCCAGCCGGTACTGCTTCAGTATTCTCGGTGGGTTTCTCCAGTCATTGGTGGAAAGGGGGTGTTTGGTTGGCAATCTTTAATCTTTAGTTAAAACTTTTTTTTTATCCTATGGAACTAGCTCTAACAATCTCTGGCCAATTCCACTTGTTCTGAAAGTAGACTTTTAAATATAAACTGAAGACCTATGACCTATCTGCAGAGGTTTTGCTGTCCATGGACTATGATCAAGTCAGTACACTTCTTAAATAGCAAGTCTGATACTGAAAAATGCTATGAGCTGAATTTCAACAAGAAGCTCTAGAGCAGGAGCCTCCAAATTTGACAGCGTTAAGACTTGTGGACTTCAACTCCCAGAATTCCTCAGCCAGCCATTTTGAAGTCCCATGCTCTAGAGCTTCTTGTTGCTGCAGATGGAAGTCCGGAACCACCAAAATATCTCACTTCCTTAAAATGCCCACCCACCACTACCAGAGACCTTTTCTTCAAGCTGTCTTTCCTGCCACACCTGTACTCGTTGCACTGGATGAAGGGCAGATGACTTCTTGAGGGGAGGGTCTGGGGCAGACGTGCAGCTGGCTGGAAGCGGTGTGGGTGGAGCAAGGTGCAGGGGTAACAGCCACATTATTCAAATCTGTAGCCTGTTCACACAAGCTTGGCTTAGGATCCTGGGGTGGTGTAGAAGATAGTTCAGGCTCAGAAGCCTCTGGAGTTGGTGAGCTGTGAATCGTCAAGCGCTTGTGCAATTTCTTTAGTGAGGGGGCCTCCTCAAAATCAATGTCACCATCCATCTCCTGCTGCAAGAGCTTGGCGAAGAACTCAATACGCTGGAGGGAGAAGAATGCAAAGAACTGTGAGGAAAGAAGGTGTCCCAAACAAACAAACCCACCACAATTTGACTCCCACTCTCAAAACTCCCTTGCCTACCTGAAGCTTTCCCATTTCTTTGCTAATCGCAGGAACGGCTGGCACTTTCTTCACCGATGCTGCCATTTCCTCATCAAAAAGACGCACAGCTATTTTCCCCTGTGTGTGTGTGGATAGGGAAATGTCACATATCACTTCCTCTGAAACACATCCTACCAAAAGTCTGTCAAGAACAGGCAGAAACATGAGGAAGATTTTCTCCCTGGTCCATTTTTGGCTGGGCAATGGTCTTCTGGCTCCAGCAAGCATCCTAGCATGGCTGCTGTATTTTCATCAGGCCTGCCAAATGAACTTGGTTCCATTTATATTATTTCTGGTTTTACAAAAATGCAGATTTTAGGAACACAATCCTTTTTTTTTTTAAAGCCAGAAAGGCCTTCAGAATAAATTATTGTAGACCACATTTAGCTTATAAAAATGTACACACTGAGATTAAAATTCTATATTTAACAAGTTTAGTTTTCGATTAGAAATAATGTTTACCAAGCATTTCATAATTTGCAACAGCAACAAAGTTAAAAGAATAAACAAGAAATGATCCACCCTAAAACACAAGCTATGCTGTATTGGCCTCCTATATATATCGTAATATGATTATCTCTAAGTAAAATGAACTAATTCTAACCAAGAGTTATCTGGTCGGGCTTCCAGAAAAACCTAAATGAACATCTATGTATCTGGCATCTGTGACATATTATATAATAATAAAGCTTTAGAGGTAGTCCTCAACTTACAATCATAGGAATGCTGCAAAGGTCGCAACTGTGAAAAATGGTCATAAGTCACATTTTTTTCAATTCTGTTGTAACTTTGAACAATCACTAAACAAACTGTTGTAAGTCGAGGACTACCTGTACTTGTGGCAGACAGAAATAAGAAAAATTGCTGAACTGTTCAAGGAACTTCGGGCCATACATTGGAAGGACTGAATGCCCTGTGACCTGAGGGACACAAGTCCTCATTATAGACATATTGTCTTATCTGTGCAATACTATTGTTTGCTATAGGAACACTTACCCAGGGCACAGGTGTGTCTTCCTCCTTGGAGCCAATAGCTCCCATCTGTCCAGTGACTCTGTCTAACAGTTTGACCTGAGAAGAACAAATTACAGGACAGAAATGAATGGCTCTGTATCTACCAGTTCTTAGTAAGACATGGCAACTTACTCAAATTTCTTTAAAACCAAAATTTTGAGAATACATCCACAGCCAGAATGCTAACATTTGTCAAAAGGTGAAGCGTCCAAATGATAAAATCACTCTGCATCTACTTTCTAACTCTGAACCCAAGCAACCATAATGAGAATCAAATTATGGGAATCAATTATTTGATGTGGAAGATATATAGAGGCAGATAATTATTATTTGATAAATGTTTTTTTAACTTGTGAAACAACCAGAGTCATGGGAAATAGGGTGGCATACAAATTTAATTATAAATAAAGTAATAAAAAATACTACTTCCCCAAAGAAAACTAATTTTTCTTACAGAAACATGTACCAGTTGATATGTACACTGCCACAAGATCATACATACCAACACATGAGCATCCATCCATGGGTATCTGCCAGGGTCCAAATGAATATGCATCTGACACCCATCAGAAAAGTGATGTGGCTTATATACTTGCATCAAATATTATGATGCCAGCTGGTAATGGCAAAATCCATAGGATGATGTCATGATGCATCTCCATTTTGATACTTGTGGCTTGTAATGGACAACCAAGTTTAGAAAAAATGCTAAATTGTGTTCTTGTGACATCAAGATTAATCTAGGTTTGCCTCCTCTCTAGCATGTGGAATAGAGGAAGCTGGACCAGCTTGTGAGCCAGACTCTGGCTATAAGAAGCAGAATTAGACAGTTGCCTAGTTTTCCGCTGCTATGCCTTTTTAAAGTGATGGGTACCCACCCTTTTGTCCGTGGTACAAGCAGTACGAGGTATACGGTGACGTGTCCAGGTCGCGCGACGCTGATCCAATACAAGAGAAAAGTATTCAGAGAATGATTGAATGGACTCACAGAGAACTGCAAGACGATACTTCAAAAGGGGCAGATCTAACGTGGGGAGGGGAGGCCTCATTATTCAATTATAATGGCACATTTAGCATGGATCCAATTATGGCACTGCAGAAATGCTGCTAGTCAGAGGAAACAGTTCTGAGTAAGAGTGACCATCTTAGAACAACTTAAAATCTTTTAGTCTCTTTTGCCTTCCCCTTTAGAGATGATACCTTTAAGAGTAAAAGATGAGGCATATCATTTTCCATTTGATATACAGGTAATCCTTGACCTACAACCACAGGAATTTCTGTTGCAAGTCGAGTCAGGCCAAATTTTATGAAATTTTCATGACCACTGTGAAGCTAATCATGTGGTTGTGAACCAAATCCAGCAATCATTCAGCAAACCCAGCTTCTCCAAAGAGCACTTTTTTTTTTGCCAAAAATTGGCAAAAAAAAAAAAAAAAAGTTGCAAATCATGGTCTAAGCACCACAAGACACTGCAACCAGTCGTAAATGCGAACCTATGGGACCACATGATCGTGGGAATGGTGTGAGTACAGGTTGTAAGTCACTTTTTCCGTTGAAACTTTGAACCATAGTTAATTGGATGGTCATAAATCAGGATTAGCTTTACACAACTAATTGAAAATATAATAGACTTTTCCCATGAAGAAACTAAAATATTTGGGCCTGTCACTAAAAGCAGCAAGGCTAATCTGGTATCGCTGAGCAAGTGACATCGCTAAAATGTCACCATCTTCCACCTTCTGATACCTATAAACCTTTTAAAGGTGAGTGTAAATAAAGGAGAACGTAAAGATAATAATTCTACAGATACATCTATGTGCATTCTAGGGGCAATGCATACAAATTGTGAATTACAAATCCCAATAGTCTCACTCAGTGTAATAAGTGGTGAGCGATGGTGAAACATTTACAGTTCAGGAAGCTCCGATGGGCCACAAGTTCCCACCCACAACAGAGAAGCAAGGAGATAAATTTGGTTTCAAGTGAAAGAGGGCTTTATGGATTAAAAGCCATCAATGTTGAATTATGCCTGAACAAACCAGAAACTAGCAAACATTATCAATATGGGCCGGGAGTGGACATGCACATCTTACATATGGGCTGAAGTAATAAAGGATATTTTTGTCTCCAAGAACCCAGCAATGCTAAACATATCCAGGTTTATCAACCATCAAGTTATTATCAAGAACTAGCTAGATATTAGGGATACAGTTCAGACATTCTCAAGTACATTGCTTCAAGTACGAACCAAGGATTGAGAGTTAGTAATAGGAACTCTTCTGGCTAGTCCATAAGGTGACCATTCAGCATTGGAACACCTTACAGACGGGGTATTTGTTTGCTGGACTCCAGAAGCTTCCAATTTCTCTAGACCTGCAAAACAGGCAAGGCAGAAGTTAAAAATCAGAGAGATGCAGTCATGAAGAAGCTCCAAAATTGAAATGAAGTTCCAACTGCTCTGTAAATGGTACCTTTAGGGCCTGGAGTAGTACGGCAGGGCACACGACCAAACTTCCCTGCTGACATAGTCATGCGGGGCTGGGACAGAGAGGGACCTTCTCCCTACGGACAGGAAACAAAGTCAGTGCCCCACCGCAGACGAAAGCTCCTCCTCATAAGTTGAAACCTACTTAGCAACCAATCGACAACTGCAGGTAGTCCTCGACTTATGACCACAATTGAGCCCCAAATTTCCATTGTTAAGCGAGACGTTTGTTAAGTGGGTTTTGTCCCATTTTATAATCTTTCTTGCTACAGCAGTTAAGCCAATCGCTACAGTTGTTAAGTGAGCCTGGCTTCCCCCATTGACTTCGCTTGTCAGAAGGGAATCGCGGGACACTTCAGCCGTCATAAATATAAGTCACTTGCCAGGCTTCTGAATTTTGATAGGGGATGCTGCAACGGTCATAAGCGCGAAAAATGCTCATTGGTCACTTTTTTTCAGTGCCGTTGTAACTTCTGAACAGTCACCAGATGAACTGTTGTAAGTTGAGGACTTACCTGTAGACAGCAGGGTTAGGAGAAGGCACAAGGTGTACATATGCAAGACAGGTGTTCTCCTGCACTTAGGATTACCGAGGGAAACCAAGAGATCTGATGTTGCTCACCTGCATATGGTCGCACTTTACTGACTGTTTCCGAGCATCTTTCAGCGGTACCCGCTGGGCCAGGCTCACTTTGCCTGTGGCTCCAAAGGCCGAGTGGCTCAAGCCTATGTTCAAGAGGATACTTGCTTTTGCTGCTGGGTCTGGTGTGAATTCTTCCTCTGTAAGGATAAAAGATAAGGAGTGCCACCAAATCAGCTTGAACTGAACTGCATATAATCCTTGGGTTATGACCCTAATTTGTACAACTTGCTAAGCAAAGTGGCCATTAAGTAAAACAGCATGTAGTTCAGGGATGCCATTCAGCAGGTTCTGACAGGCTCTGGAGAACCGGCTGTGGAAATTTTGAGTAGTTCGGAGAACCGGCAAATACCACCTCTGGCTGGCCCCAGAGTAGGGTGGGAATGGAGATTTTGCAATATCCTTCCCCCAGGAGTGGAGAGGAAATGGGGATTTTGCAGTATCCTTCCCCTGGAGTAGAGTGGGAATAGAGATTTTGCAGGATCCTTCCCCTGCCACACCCACAGAACCAATAGTAAAAAAAAATTGAATTCCACCACTGATGTGGCTGCACTTTTTTAGTGACAGCAGTCCTGGTAGCCTCGGTTATAGTCGTTAGGCGAGAACCTCTTGCTTCTCCTGCCCCTTGCAGAGATAGGCAAGGAAATAGGAGCCTGGATAGCTCAGCCTGGATAGCTCAGCAGACTAATGCATTGTAATTTAACTCTAGCTGTCTGCAATTAGTAAGTTTGAATCTCACCAGGCTTAAGGTTGACTCAGGCTTCCATCCTTTCTAAGGTAGATAAATTGAGGACCCAGTTGTTGGGGCAATAAGCTGATTTTGTAAAATATACAAAAGTATGAAGGCTATTGCTTAACGCATTGTAAGACGCTCTGAGTCTCTGGAGAAGGGCGGCATATAAATCAAATTTAAAAAAAATAGGCAAATGCGGGGAGTTGAAATAGAGGCAGCTCGTGCCAGCATAAATCCATTTTTTTCCAGCACCATTGTAGCTTTGTCTATGGAGATTCTCAGTCATCCCATGGTTGTCCCAAAGGTGTTTTTTCAAGAGGCAACTGGGCTTTATTTTTTCTTTGAAGACATTTGGCTTCTCATTCAAGAAGAGAGCTGAAGAAGCTTCTTGGATGAGAACCAAAATGTCTTTTAAAAAAAAGCCCCAAAAAGTTCAGTTGTCTCTTGAAAAAAAACACCTTTGGGACTTTGTAGCTTTCAATGGTTGCTGAACAAATGGCCATAACCAGAGGACTACCTCTAGTCCTATTTTATACCAGTTTTCCCTAAACAGGTTATCATACAATACCTTGGAATCAAGGTCACACTGGAGGGAAATTAAGGGAGCTAAAATCAAATGCATCTGAATGATACCAGATTGGGAAAAGCTGGTCTCTATCAAGAAAAAGCAAGTGTTGCTTGAAATCTCAATACAGGTAGTCCTCGACTTACAACTACAATTGAGCCCAACATTTCTGTTGCTTAGAGAAGCATTGTTAAGCAAGTTTTGCTCCATTTTGCAACTTTTCTTGCCACAGTCATTAAGTGAAACATTGTGGTTTTTAAGTTAGTAACATGGCCGTTAATTGAATCTGACTTTGCTCATCAGAAGGACAGAATAGGCGATCACATGACCCTGGGACACTGCAACCGTCATGAATATGAGTCAGTTGCCAGGTGTCTGAATTTTGATCACATGACCATGGGACGCTGCAAGGTTGTAAATGTGAAAAACGGACATACGTCACTTTTCTCAGTGCCATTGTAACTTTCAATGGTCACTAAATGAACTATTGTAAGTCAAGGACTACCTATACCAACTTGAGGTAATTTTGAAGAATGTTTTTCCATATGAATGCTCTGTGTGCTGAACAGGTCAGGTTTTTTTATATGGTGACAAAATGGGCCACAAAACAAGTGTCAGATGAAGGCAAGAACGGGGTTGAACTGTTACTGAAAGATAAACTATACTGTTTGATCTACACCAAGGGGTGTCAAACTCAAGGCCTGCGGGCTGCTTCTGGCCTGTAGGGTGCTTAGATCTGGCCCGCAGGGCCACCTAGAAACAGCAAAGGACCAGCCCGCGATGCCGCTGCCAGCAAAAATGGAGCTCGGGAGGGACACTCCGTTTTCACTGGCAAAAGGTTGCAGGAGGCCATTGCAGCCGAAAATGGAGTTCGGGAGCCCATTTTTTCTGGAAGAGCGCTCAGGCCACAACAGGACATCCCCGATATAAGTGACATCAAGCTGGCCAAGACCCTGCCCACACACACACACCCCTAGTTCAAACACAAACCTGATGTGGCCCTCAATGAAATCGAGTTTGACACCACTGATCTACACTATCTGATTGATTTGCTCTCTCTCACTGATATTGATAGACATAGGTAGAGGGCAAGGTTAGCTATACTCCAAAATAAAAAAAGAGAATAGAATCTTCCCCATGGCTCTAAATCACGGGTGTCCAACCAGCGATGAAATCCACTTACCTTCACTACCAGTTCGGGAACAAGAGCGTGCAGGAATGTGTGCGTGCTATGTGCGCGCATATCTCTTCTGCGCATGCGCAGAAACTTCTCCGCATGTGCAGATGATAAAAAAAGGGATGTAGTGACATCCCGGCAGGTGGGCTGAACCTCCCGCCACTGATGCTACCAGTTCAGCGAACTGGATAGAACGGGGTGGGGGGGATTTCACCCCTGAGTCAAGCATGCTTGCATTGTGGGCCATGTCATGACATATCGCAATGTTTTTTTGCCTTTGAGGAGCTGGGATGGGCGTGGCCTGTGCAGGCCGTATCTGGCCCATGGGCCGCCAGTTTGACAAGCCTGCTCTAGACTCGATCATAGAGAAGAAAGGAGTCGCTCACCTTTCTCAGAGGTTCCTGTGATTTCCTGCCTGCCAACTGAGCTGTTCAGGAGCAAAAGCAACAGAAAGTTAACAATCATCAGAACTAGTATGGATTTATATGGCAATTCCTAATGTGAGGAAAGGGGGGACAAAGATGGGAGCTTAAAAACTCTTTTTTCCTTATTACTGAAAAGGTGAAAATACCTTCCTCCCCTTTGCAAAAAACACTCATTTAAAAACCTGCAATGAAAAACTATGTAATTCAGAATAAATTACTCAATATTCATAATTAGATTAAGCCACCCTGAGCCCAGTGTGGTAACTCAGTCACCGAAAAACCATACAGGTAGTCCTTGATTTGCAATCACAATTGGGACTAGACAGCCATAAGTCAAGGCATGCACGTGACCAGTCCTGATTTTACAATCATTTTTATAGCAACTGTTAAACGGATCACATAGTAAGTCTGAATGGGGTTTTTTTGGGGGGGGGCTGGAAACTGGCAAAAAATAGCACCAGTTGTGATCACATGACCACCGGACATTACAACCGCTCCAAAATGTAAGCCAGTTGCCAAGTACTTAAAATAGGGTCATGTGACTGTGGGAGGGTTACGCAGCGGGTCATTTTAGGATGGCCAGAAGTGTTTTGCAAGCTGTAAAGTACAATGGCTGAGGCCACAGTAATTGCAAATGATTATTAAGCGAACAGTTGAGGATTACCTGTAGCAAGTGGAACCACCAAGGCTTTTATTTACTACAAATCATAATCCACCCACCCAAACCCCAACAAATCACAAGGGAAAATTTGGCTCTTTTCTCACCTTTGTGTTGACAGCTTGCCCCCAGCAACGTTGCTCGGCTGTTTTGCCTCCAGACTGGATGCTTCGATGGTCCCTGTGGGCTGGTTGGCCTTTGCCATCTCCACCTGACACAAATGACAAATGCTAGAGCCACAGGGCAGCAACTCCTCAGCGCAACTCCATTAGGCAGCAGGAAACCCAAGGCAGGGAAGAAAATGAGTAAGTAGATCATAATGTTTATGAACATTCTCAGTCATCCAGGTCATGGTTGTCCCAAAGGTGCTTTTTTTTTCCAAGAAGCAACTGGACTTTCTGGTTTTTCTTTGAAGACGTTTCGCTTCTAGAAGCTTCTTGGATGAGAAGTGAAACATCTTCAAAGGAAAACAAGAAAGTCCAGTTGCTTCTTGGGGAAAAAAGCACCTTTGGGACAAGTAGATCAAGACCACACACGGCAGACAGACAGAACTAAGGAAAAAGAAACCTAGATATAAACATGGCAGTTCCCATAATAACGTCCAGAACAAACAGATAGCATATTTGTGTGTGGCCACACAGGGTTGACACAAACACATACCAAGTATGAATAGGAATATGTGCATGTGATGGTGCATACATATAGATAGTCCTTGCTTAAGGACTATTTGTTTAGTGAACTTTTGAAGTCACGACAGCTCTGCAAAAACAAGTGACTTACAAGTAGTCCTCGCATTTATGACCAATGCAGCTTCCCCACCATTATGTGATTGCAATCTGGGCATTGGGTAGTTGGCTTGCCAGTCATTTGCAATCTTCCAGTTGGTTCGGGTAGCAAAGCCACTGGGGAAGCCGGTAGGAGGTCACAATTCAGTCACATGATGTCTGGCTTAGCAACTGTGGGTGGCCTGCTTAACTGTGGCAGAAAAAGGTCATAAAACCAGGTGCAGTCATGTGAGGCCTCCCTTAACAAAGCCAAGTATCATCAGAGGCAGCTCAACCACAAATACCTTCTGAGCAGCTGGCTTTACCAGAGGATGCCATAAGTGCACCAGGTGAGCAGAAAGGAGATCACAGCAGAGGAAATCTGTGAGGTTACTTGCCAGGCAACAAGGTAAACATTCTGATTAGCAATAGTTGGCTGCAGAGACTCGGTCGCCTATATACTCTTTGCTGGAAACAGTGTCTGGCTGGTGTGTGGTCCCTTGTGTATGAATTTAATGCTTGAACTTTATAGACTCCTGGGCTGGCTGACAACCTTCAGCCAGCTCTTCAACCTTGGACCAACTTTGGGCAGCTCTTCTGTATGTTCCTCTTTTTCAAACACACTTTGCAAGGCAAGGCGTTGCCTCTTTTGACATTCCTGGCTACATTGCTAACTCTATTGCCTGAAAACAAAACTGGCCATTTCAGCCCGAGGCTAAAACCTAAAGGACGGTGGGTATATATGGTATATTTACTGTATATATAGGTTATCTGTGTACATATACATGTATAGATGGACAGATATATACACACACACACATAGTTCCCAAGCATTCCCTATAGAGGAACACTGTGGCATCACTGAAGTTTGAAGAGCTGGGAGGAGGTTATATAGAAAGGTTTTAATTTGTAAGCTGGCCAGAGTTGCTGAGAGGGAGTGGGCAACCTAAAATAATAAAGTTAAATTAAATTAAATAATAAAATAAAAAATAAATTAAAACAAAAAATTAAAAAATTAAAAAAAAACAGAAAACAAAACAAAATTATAAGTAACACTTTAAAACCAAATTAAGGCTTCTACAGATAGTCCTTGATTTATGACCAGTCACAATGGCTCTTCAAAGTTACAACAGACCTCAAAAAGAAGTTACTGACGGCCCATCCTTGAAATTACGAGGTGCGATACCCCCTCCACAGTCATGTGATTGCATATTGGGCACTTGGCAACTGACTTGCATTTACGATCCTTTGCAACAACCCACAATCATGTGTTCAAGTTTTGTGAATGTTTTTGTTTTTCCAAAAAAAAAAAAAATGTCTAAATTGGATTCAGAATTACTTGATTTGCTTAACAACCAAATTAGTCACGTAACAACTATAGCAACTTGCTTAATGACCCTCATAAAAGCAGTCATGAAATAGAAATCCGTCACCCAGTCACAAGTCTGGTCACAACACTCTGGTTTCTCTTCAGATCGTATAAATCTTTCGCCTTTTACCATTTTTCATTCTTCTTAATGGAAAGGCTTACCTCTGATTATACCTCGGTTTCTCCAGAGTTTGCAACTAAATTATAGTAATACTGTTTTTGAAAACTGCCTGAACTGGCCCATTTATGATATCAAGGGCCAGAAATTTACAGGTGCAGAGAAAGTAAAGAACTTTATAATATTGTGTCCCAACACTGACTGGGAAAGTGATGGATTTTCGTTTACTCTTACTAAATGAAAGCTCTGTTAGTTGTACTACAGAGCCTGATGCTGATCATTCAACATCCTTACTTTAAAGGGGTTTTTTTGCTGGTATTTCCACAATGCAAAAGAAAATCAACCACCTACCCCGGGCTTCCAATTCTTGAGTGTGGTTGACAACGTTTTAAGTTGTTGAGTATTTAAGCTAAGACTCAAAGACTGTGGGCGATCCATATCTGGGAAGGGACAAGAAAAAAAATATCAAATGGATGATACAGCACCAGTGGTTTCAGAACAATTTTCCAATCCCTGTAAAGCATGGTCTTCAAATATTTCAAAACCCCAGTTAATTGTATCATGAGAACTTTGTGAATAAATCTTAAAACAGTGACTGAAGCCTGTTTTCCCAAAAAGGGGAAATCCAGATTAAGTCTTACCTGCTGAAGCAGACGTAGAGATATGGGACATGCGAAAAGGGTTCATCGTAGGAGTCCCTGTACCCAGGGAGCTATAGGCATTCTACAGAGAGAGAACACATATCCACATTCAATGTTTAAAAGACAATGCTTGGATGCTGGGTACCTCTAGTATTTATTTATTAAACAAATTTATACAGATAGTTCTTAACATACAACCATTCATTTAGTGACCGTTCAAAGTTACAACACTGAAAACATTGGCTTGCAACAAGTCCTCACACTTACAACCATTGCAAGGTCATATGATCAAAATTTGGGCGCTTGGCAATCAGCATGTGTTTAGGACAGATGTGGCATCCCGGGATTATGTGACTGCTGTTTGCAACTTTCCCAGCCGGCTTTTGACAAGCAAAGTCAATGGGGAAAGCCAGACTCACTTAACTACTGCATGATTCACTTAACAACTGCCATGGTTCATTTAACAACCCTGGGAAAAAGAAGATAGCAAAATTGGATGTGACTCACTTAACCACCTTGCTTGCTTAACCCTGGTCTCAACTGTGATCATAAGGAAAAGATTGCCTGTATAAACACAGTGACTCTGAAAAGCTTACAAAATCAAAACTCCACAGTACAGAAACCCATTAACACACTCCCTCACAGTGGCAACAAACACAATCAAATCAGCCATTTGATTGGCTCCGTGTCAACATGGGGTCCTGAAGAATCTCGTGTTCAGGCTCTTCTGGAAAAATAAAAGGAGGGAGCAAATTTATCTCCAGGGAATATTCCACAGGAAGGGAGCCACCTCTGGAAAAGGCCATGGATCTGAGGACTGAGGACTTTATTTATGTAGCTAAACCTACCTTTTCCTCAGTTCCAACCATGAAGATTTTTTTTTTCTAGGTTTATGAAAACAGCAAGCAGAATCCACGAAGAAAACAAAACATGCATGCAGTTTGGATGAGCTGAATCCTTTCCCAGTAAACAGAATACTTATCTATTAATTTCATTTGTTATGTCCACTCACTCCAGTAGATTCTGGGAGGCTTACTAAATCCAATTACACAGCTGAAATATTTAAAAGCATCAAAAACATAAGACAAGACAGCCCAGACTAAAAGCAATACAATAAAAACCTGACAAGGCCCCCACAAACATAATAACATTTTGTGAGATGGGCAGCTACATAAATCAATTTAATAAATAAAATGAAAATAAAACCAGCCTGGGAACAAAGCCAGGTTTTAAAGGCCATCCTGAAGCCTGGTAGAGTAGCTCCATTCACATCTCTGTGGGATGTTGTTCCAGAGGGCAGGGGCTGTGGCAGAGAAGGCATATTTCTTTGGTCCCATAAAGAGACAATATTTAATAAAGGGGACTTGAAGTGTACCCACTCTGTGTGAAAATACTAGGCAGGCAAAATACCAGACAGACAATTGGAGATAGACAGTCCCTCAGATAGCCAGGCCTGATGCCATGAAGGGCTTTATAGGTAATAAACAATGCCTTGAATTGCACCTAAAAGTCAATTAGCAAGCATAGTGAAAAGACTGTTACTGCTCATATCGCTGCATTTTGAACCAGCAAAGATGATCTTAAAGGGTAGCCCTGAATAGAATTAACTGGAATAGTTCAATCCTAAAACGAGCAAAGTTAGTGAACGTGCTGAGCTAGAAACCAGGAGACAATGAATTCTAGTCCCACATCAAGCAAGTAAAGCCTGCTGGGTGACCAGCTGAACCCACCACACAGGGTTATTGTGGGGAAAATAGGATGAGGAAAGCCTGCTGGGTGACTAGCTGAACCCACCACACAGGGTTATTGTGGGGAAAATAGGATGAGGAAAGAATGTTAGGTATGAGTCACAGCCACTCCATCTTTTTCAGAATTGAGCTAAACTCAATCCTTCTCCATCCAGAGCCAAACAACCTCCAGGCAGAACATCAACAGCTTCACTTGTGCAATCCAGGATGGAACAATATAAATCTATTTGTCTGTGTGTGAGTGCGTTAATTCTAGAGTTATGCATGCACATATAACTGGGTTCACACATCATGCTATATTAAAAGAAAATTTGTTTGGCTTTAGCATTACATGTTATGAAAACCAAGCTGATGGTTAATCAATAATCATGACAATGTATGAACCAAATTAGGAATTATTGCATTTGTACATCATTCCCAAACGATATTGTGCTGGAACTAGAACTTTTACAAACATCCCACACCCAAAGGGAAGAAAAAGGGTAAGGTTAAGGTAATATATCACCAGATGATCATCCCAAAGATGTTTTTCAAAAGGCAACTGAACTTTTGTTTTTCCTTGAAGACGTTTTGCTTCTCATCCAAGAAGCTTCTTCAATTCTGAAATCTTCTGAAGTCAGAACTGAAGAAGCTTCTTGAATGTGAAGTGAAATGTCTTCAATGAAAAACAAAGTCCAGTTGCCTTTTGAAAAAGCACCTTTGGGACAACCATGACCTGGGTGACTGAGAATCTCCATAGACATCTCCAGATGATGATTAACATATTTTCTCTGTTGAACCATAATAGCAATTAAGAGTCATCAATAGTTTTGAAGTACTGCATAAAGAAATAAGAAGTGCCTGACTGGATATCTGCACTGCCACATTTTAACTCAGTAAACCAGAACACACAAAACAAGTGAGCCCAGAAGAATTCTTGCCCATGATGGAGACTTACCCCAGTGCTGGTTAAGCATGCTCTCTTCCCTTTCAAAGGAACTCGCTGAGCTAGGCTGGGCTTGTGAGCTACACTCACCATTTGGTGAGTCAGCCCCGTGTTGGATAGTATGCTGGCAAGAGCTTCTGGGTCAGACACAAACTCGGCTGAGTTCACTTCTGCAAAAAAAATGGGGATTTGCATTAGCCACACGGTTAAATAATGGAGTTCGGGAGGAAAAGGCCTCAAGCAATTAATTATACCAAATACCAAGAAGAGAGTCCCTAAAGTCTGCACCATTTTTCCCAAGCTGGACTCAAATGCAGAGTTAGAAAGAACTAGGTTTTTTTTAAATCTTTCATCTCCAATTGAAAACAGAAGGGGATCAAATCAAATCAAACCTTTATTATGGTTAAAGAGCAGCAGAAAGGAAGATAATTTATCCATGCCAAAAATCTAATTTCAAGACTGATCTGGATAATTTAAAGCAATTGACATACAGCAGCAGTGGATTCAGAGATGGGTTTCAGCAGGTTCTGACCGGTTCTGGAGAACCGGTAGCGGAAATTTTGAGTAGTTCGGAAAACAGGTAAATACCACCTCTGACTGGCTCTGCCCCCATCTATTCTCTGCCTCCTGAGTCCCAGCTGATCGGGAGGAAATCGGGATTTTGCAGTAACCTTCCCCTGGAGTGGGGAGGGAATGGAGATTTTACCGTATCCTTCCCCTGCCACGCCGACCAAGCCACGCCCACAGAACCAGTAGTAAAAAAATTTGAATCCCACCTATGGATTCACCCATAACACCAAGCCATATGTGAAGTTACCATTATCACTTAGTGTTAGTTACAAACCAGTCCTCATTTAAAAAAAAATCCTAATACTGCATTATATGCTGTTGATTCAAACTACTACCACCAATCATTGTGATTAACCACAATTCCACACAGCCTAACAAGCCATGGATTACCAAGTACAGGAACAAAGATCCTAAGGCCAGGCTCGTCTTGAAATATGCAAGTATGGTTTGGCACTGCAGAAGGACGTCTGTGACTCACAAAACTTTGCTGAAGATATAACTTCCATAATTCCCAGCTATTAGCAACACTGCCTGTGTCAGTGGCAGTTGAAATTTAACAATACCATTCCCTAACTTAAAGTTAGTAATCCATCACATCCAAAGTTAGCTGCCTACAACGCCTAAGCAGAGCCAAACTTCTATCAAGTGATGGCTCATTCAACCAAGTTAAAAATGATGTACAAAAACCGATCCATCTCAATAAATAAATAGATTTGCTTGCCACCCATCTCATTTAGAACCAACTCTGGGTGGCTTACAAACATTAAAAGCCAATAAAACATTGCAGCAATAAATAGTACAGTGATAATTTACAATTAAAAGATGGGGAAGAAGGGAGCAGGATGCACCCGAGAGTGAGGTGGAATTTTGTCTTAATCCATTAGCCACCTCCAGTGTGATGCGCTCCCACTGGGGCTCAGGCCAACTGGCAGAGCCAGGCCTTTAGCCCCTTACGGAAGGTAAGGAGGATGAGTGCAGAACAATAATCTTTATACTTTTGCTATGAGACACATCACCTTTATTCCTACAACCAGAGGTGGTTAACTGCATGTCTGATAAGGGTTCTCTTGTTGGGGTCTTGGGGGGTAGCCCAGCTGCCAATTCCAGGACTGGATTGGAATGAGCCAATTCGCAAGTCCTCGCTTTGGAAGAACATGGCTGCAGAAAAAACAAGAGGATTAAACTCAGGCTGCTACTGTCTTCCTACAAAAACATTCCCTAGTGGTAACCTAGTTAGAGAAGAGCAGAATCAGTGTGAAGCCAGGTTCCCCACTCCCATATAGGTGGCCCTTCTACTCCAAGCACAGTATCCTTCAGTGAACAACTGAGGCCAGAAACAGAACCCCAAAAGGAGTGACCCAAGCACCATTTATTTATTTATTTTTATTTTATTATATTTATATACCACCCTTCCCCCGAAGGACTCAGGGCGGTATATAATAAATAATAAACAATATATAAGACAGAAATTTAAAAGACGTATTAAAATAATTAAATCACAGGCCAAATTTAAAATTCCCATCTAAAATCATTTAAAAAAACAAAACAAAAAAAACCCTTTAAAACCAAATTAAAATCATTTATCCCATCAGAGTGGCTTGCTGGAATAACAGGGTCTTCAATGCACGACGGAAGGCACGGAGGTCGGGGATCCTTCGTATGTCCGGGGGCAATTCATTCCATAGGGCAGGGGCCCCCACAGAGAAGGCTCTCCCCCTGGGGGTCGCCAGTCTACATTGTTTGGCTGACGGCACCGAGGAGGCCCTCTCTGTGGGAGCATATCAGTCAGTGGAAGGCAATCGGTGGCAGAATGCGGTCTTGTAGATAGCCAGGTCCTAAGCCATGGAGCGCTTTAAAGGTGGTAACCAACACCTTGAAGCGCATCCGGAAGACCACTGGGAGCCAGTGCAGCTCGCACAAGAGGGGTGTTACATGGGAGCGACAAGTCGCCCCCATTATTACTCGCGCGGCCACATTCTGAACCAGTTGGAGCCTCTGGGTGGCTCCTCAAGGGGAGCCCCATATAAAGAGCATTACAATAGTCCAGACGGGAGGTGACGAGGGTGTGAGTGACTGTGCGCAAGGCGTCCCGATCGAGAAAGGGATGCAGCTGGGAAATCAGGCGAACCTGATAAAAAGCCCCCCTGAACACGGCCGTCATATGATCATCCAAGGACAGCCATGAGTCCAGGACAATGCCCAAGTTGCGAGCCCTCTCTGAAGGGGGTAAGATCTCATCCCCGATAGCCAGCGATGGTGGGCGATGGGGTGGGCTATTAATTACATTGATAGCCCACCCCATTACCAGCAGACTCTCATTCATCTATAACTATAGAGCAAATGTGCGTTTATATGTATCTATACACACACAAATGAAATTATTATTTTGTATAAATTTCTCATCTGGAAAAAAAATCATATATCCACAACCATTAGCAATGTACAGTAACACTGTTATTAATAATGGCTAAAGATGTACAAAGCGACATTTTTACTTAATACAATCACCCTGCTCCAAATTTTGGACAGAAACAGCACCATGACATTGAAAGAAAAGCACTCTGCATGGAGGACCTTAAATGGCACCTGGAAATTGCGATCTGCTTTCCCAACAACCTTCTCTAGAAACAGATTTGGACACACGTCTACCATCATTGGGTCAGAAATGGCTTCTTGAGGAGGTAGCAGTGTAATTACCATCTCACTCAAAGATTCATTGACTATCACATAGATCTGATTGCACACACTACCCTCCAGACACCCTTAACTACCAGGAGAGGCACTGACCTAAATGCCAGGGAGATGAGTTAACAGTCTTAAGAATCCTGTTAATTTCTGGGTGAAACATCCCAGGTAACAGGACAGAATGGTGCCTTAATTAGTTTGCATGGAGTCCTAATATGGGCCCTTACCCATGTTTTTACTTCATCTTTCTTCAGTGGTTCTCTAGGTGCATCTTGCCATTTTATTCCCTGGAGCTTCTTAGAAGTCCAGGGAGCTCCATGAGAAATCAAATAGAAGCAATCCAATCCCTTCATTATCTACTAATTTGAATTCTGAGTCCAGGCAGGATTGGTTTCAAACAACGGCTCAACCTTCCTTATGAATAGCCTGACCCAGATTCCTACCATATTAGCTCCCTGTCAGGATTGATGTGAAGCTATGAAGAGGTGCCTTGCTTCAACTGAGCTTTCAATGTGGCTCCCCAAAGGGAAGCATGTACCAGATATATTTCTATGAAGTTAATGGTTCGGGTAATGAAATGTCCACAAGAAAACTTTCAAGCTCAGTGAGCACCAAGGATCCATCATTTCAACCCTGAGTTACAAATATTCTCCTTTACTGTATATTAGTTTTTGGGTTATCACTTTCTGGTTTTTTTAGACTGTGCCAGTTTATAATACATACACTTCCCAGAACTTTTGAACAGGGCAGCCTTGTAGAATTGATTCATAATGAAACATACAGCCAAGTACCAAAACGAACAGAAGCAGAAACCTAAAACCACACAAGCCTAAGTCAAAAGCGAGTCCATCATGTTCACACCTGTGACTGGGATTGTCTCCACTCTGGAGGGTGCCTGCTTTTGGAAAGCAGTGGGATCTTACTGCTACTCAAAGTGCCTGCAGCCAGCGAAATGTTTTCCTTCCAACCTGGTTTGTCAGGGGTCTTCGGAAAGGGCAACGACACTTGTTGGTTTTCCTTTCCTACTGGAGCCATTTAGGATCCTGTCTGCCTGGGTTTACACCTACGTCAAAAGAAAGCAAGCATTGCAGTAATTATCAAGGTGAAATACAACGCGAATAGTCCAATATGCCCCCCCCCGTCGTAGTTTCTCGTTTATTCGCTGTGCATTTTGGTTTATATCCACTGTCATTAGCACTTGACAGTCAAGTACACCTCCCCTAATCCCAGCACTTTTACGCCAAGTCCATAGAACAGACTAATATACTAAAAGACCCTGATTTGCTTAGAGCAGGGGTCCTCAACCTTGGCAACTTTTAAGCCTGGCGGACTTTTAAGCCTGGCGGACTTCAACTCCCAGAATTCCCCAGCCAGCAAGCTGGCTGGGGAATTCTGGGAGTTGAAGTCCGCCAGGCTTAAAAGTCCACCAGCTTAAAAGTTGCCAAGGTTGGAGACTCCTGGTTTAGAGCTCCATGTTGCAATAACCGATACTTCGAGAATAAGGAGGAACTGGGTTAACTCAGTTAATGCTTGGTGGGAATAACCCACAAAACCCGCCGTGTGGTGTTTATATATGACAAGACATCATCCTAGTTACCCCGACAGATAAATGCACCTCCTCGCCCCATTTTCCCCCTAGCAACGAGGAAGACCGAAGTTTGCAGCGAAAGGTGTCACCGTAAAGTCTGACAACGGCGTAACGGTCTCGCTACAGCCCCGCCGTCTGCTCTACACCGTTTCCCGAGAGAGAGGAGGGGGGGCTTCTCAAGTAAACTCTGCTTGTGCTTCTCCATCACCCTGGCTAGAGGGGGGGGGGGTGTCACCCTTCTTCCCCGTTGCTCACCTGCTCCGAATCATCCCCTCTGCTAGCAAAGCGAGGGAGGCGCAGCCGCCGGCTCAATTCATAAAGCAGCAGAAGGCGCCGATTGGTCTTCCCGGGAGATCACGTGGTCGTCCAGAAGGCGAGGCTAGAATGCTGAGGGGAGTTCTGGAGGGGAGGGGAGAGCGGGCCAAGACCGGAAGAGGATAAAGGGAGGCGTTGAATGGCGTAGAATTAAGCCACGGGAAAAATGGGGTGGGACGATGCTCGCGAGTACTGGAGTTGAGCCCAAAGTTGCTTTTTTTCCCCCCTCCCCAGAGGCAACTCAGAGAGCCTGGAGTGGGGGGTGGAGGAGGATGTACTCTTAAGACAGGGGTCTCCAGCCTTGGCAACTTTAAGCCTGGAGGACTTCAACTCCCAGAAATCTTCAGCCAGCTTTGCTTTGCTGGGGAGTTCTGGGAATTGAAGTCCTCCAGGCTTAAAGTTGCCAAGGTTGGAGACCCCCTGCTCTAAGATCCATCAGGTATGAGGCGGAGCGGTGGGAGGGGGCGGGCATGATCAATAGGATGGGACAGCTACACGCTGGAGAGGAAGAAGAGACATGGCTGCCATATGGCTGTAAGAGGCTGACTCTCGTCATTTTTTATTTATTTATTTATTTATTTTTGCCAAGAACATATTTGGTAATAAGTATAAGCATGGATTGGATACATAAAGTAGATACAAATAGAGGAAACATTAAGACAGGGACCGTAGGCACACTGGTGCTCTTATGCACATCCCTTACAGACCTCTTAGGAATAGGGTGAGGTCAACAGTAGACAGTCTTAGGTTAAAATTTTGGGGATTTGGGGATGAAACCATAGAGTCAGGTAGTGCATTCCAGGCATTAACCACTCTGTTGCTGAAGTCGTATTTTCTGCCATCAAGTTTGGTGCGGTTTACCATAAGTTTGTATCTGTTGTGTGCTTGTGTATTGTTGTGGTTGAAGCTGAAGTAGTCATTGACAGGTAGGACATTGTAGCAGATGATTTTATGAGCTACGCTTAGGTCATACCGAAGGCGGCGTAGTTCTACGTTTTCTAAACCCAGAATTTCAAGTCTGGTGGCATAAGGTATTTTGTTGCGAGCAGAGGAGTGGAGGACTCTTCTTGTGAAATATTTCTGGACACGTTCAAGTGTATGAATGTCCGATATGCAGTGCGGGTTCCAGACAGATGAGCTGTATTCAAGAATTGGTCTAGAAAATGTTTTGTATGCTCTGGTTAGTAGTGTGATATTACCGGAGAAGAAGCTACTCAAGATTAGGTTTACAACTCTTAATGCCTTTTTGGCGATGTTGTTACAGTGGGCTTTGGCACTTAGATCATTAGATATGAGTACTCCAAGATCCTTGACAGAGTGAGGGTCATCATGAACAGTTTCTGTCCCCCCTCCATCAGATCTTGCCAATTCGCAGAGCTGAGATGATTAGTAGCATGCAGGAAGGAGTGGTTGATGAAGACAGTCATTAGTTTTTTCTGAGTGTTTTCTTTGACTCCTGTATCCTGATTTTGTGCTGTGATCCTTGTGTTTATCTTGTCAGCTTTTTTTTGGACATGGATGTGGCCTTGCCTCAGGGAGTTTTCTTTGGAGGGGGGTGGCATTTGCCTGACAACTTATTGCTTTAATTCCCTCTGTGTGTGCTTGGACTTACTCAGTGACGGGATTCAAGTAGTTTAACAACCGGTTCTCTGCCCTAATGATTTCTTCCAAAAACCAGTTTGCCAAACTGCTCAGAAAGTTAACAACCGGTTCTCCCAAACTGGTGCGAACTGGCTGAATCCCACCACTGGACTTACTCACTAAACTGCTTAGGAGGTGAGTTTGTGACCTGGGTGATTTTGGGGGATATTGCTATAACAAATAGAATTGTGCAATAGACATACTCCATTTGCACCTATTGCTGTTCATGTAACTTGAATCAGAACATTTTCTTTCAGATGAACCTTATTGTTAATAAGTGAGAATAAAACCAGAGCTTCCAAGAGGTTATACCTGAGGACCAAATCATACTAATGATCACTTTTCACTAGGTTTTGGCTGCTTATCAAATGTGTTTTTAAAAAATTTTGCCAAGCAAAAGTAACAATAGCCTGTAATCCAAGCAGCTGGACCACTGAACCCAACCCTTGCTTCATGCTAAACTGTTAAAAAGGATATCACATTGTTGGAAGAAATATCCTTCTGAGTTCAGCTCCAAGTGGGGAAAAAGACACTGGAAACATGGAGACTGCTTGGAAAGATGGTTTAATGGTGGACAGAAAAGGGACGAGATACAGCGAGTCCCCGGGTTTTATGCTTTCTCTGGCTTTGAACTTCCTGGGGCCCCGAAAGAGCATCCTGATTGGCTGTCAGACTCCCAGGGGGTGGGGGTCTTAGCTAGCCTTGCTGGCTGATGTAATCTTCCCAGGTGCCATGTGGTGAGTTTCTGTCCTAGATGGGTCCCATTGTGTTAGTTTCTGTTGCTATTGTGTTGCAGATCGGTCCTATTGTCAAAGATTGAGTTTCTGCCTCTGGCCCATTAACAAAGGGGGAGAGGCAGGAAGGTGGGAGTTGCTTTATCTTTAAAACATGCTTCTCCATATCTCATCCAGGGAAACATAATATTCTGCCTTTTTAATATTTCCCAAATTATTTCATTCTTCTAGGAAAGTGGTGAGTCCTAACTTCCTACATTTTTTTTCAGGTGTGCTTCAATCTTTCTGCAGGCTTTGAATCAGATGCATGTTGACCTTTTTTTCAGATTGCCCATTAGATGAGGATGACATTCTGGTATCTTGTCTAAAGCACAGCATAAAGTCAGAACTTTTATACCTTCACTGTTTTTGCATAATTCATGTGTTTGATTTTTAACCATTACACTTTTGATGCTTTTGGAGCTTTATAAGCCACATGCAACTTTTGTTAAGTCAGTATTTACAGAAAGTAGTTTAGCTAGTATTTAATCATGGAGTTAATCCAATTTATTGGATTGGCTGCTTTGGGACCATATGTGCTGCTCAAGATCTTTTCTGTGCAACTTTTGAACTATTCAACTGAAAGACAGTTCTTCACTATTATGTCAAGCCATGGTTTTTTAAATTATGGTTTATTACCTAATATTCAGTAGGTTGGGTTCACATGTGCAACCATTGGAAGCTAAGGCTTAGTGCAATGCATGAATCAGGTCACAGAAAAGTTTTTAAATGGTAGAGAAAATTTGTGTTGCTTGATAAATCCAGGCAAAGTTCTTAGAGGTTTTTAGTATCCTCCTGGCTTTAACAAAATCAAACAGCACCAGAGCTTGGAGTTCTGCAGGGAAGAGTCTGTTGACATTGAAAACATACGTACACCCACCCACCCAAAAAAACAGGCAGCAAGACACTCTTCACATTAAATTTATTGGCTGGTTCAAAGCATACGTGGCCTATTCCACACACTGACCATGGGCATCACAAAACCAACATTATTTAGGAGAGATCAGGAAGCACCAGGAACAGAATGACTGCCACCCCTCCATGTATCCTGCTTCTCCATGTATCCTGCTTCTTCACCAGAATATGTACTGTAATGGGTTGAGTTATTACCTGGCAAACTACATCATCTTTCCCCAAGTTAGATATTTAATAAAGCAGCCTAATTGCGAGGAAAGGTGTGCTGCAGAGCCAGTTGATGTGGATATCCAAGGGCAGGAACTGGGATCGACAGGATTAGCATAGCATAGCATAGCATAGCATAGCATAGCATAGCATAGCAGGAGCGGTGCAGAGATCCATTGGCATGGGAACAGTTAGCACCAGGAATCTCTACTGTCTAGCTCTGTAAGGAACATGGAAATTGACAGCTATCAAAAGCAGGAAATCAGTACCAAAGCCATAAAGGATAAGCCCGGAATTTTTCAAAAACTTAACATTTATTTTTGGGATAAAGGGAAGAAGGTGCAAAGTTATCAGAATCCAAACTGGAGTTCTGTAATGTGCCAGAGCCATTTATAAGGAACCGATCACAGGAAATATTATTTAGGCTCCTACACCCTGTATCGAAATGAGTATTGTAGGCTGCTCTCTACAAGGAAATGCACACTGGGAGGCCAAGAAGTAAAGCTGTGTAAAACATGGCAACATCAAAGCGCATTGAAGCTGGTTCAATGCCATTCCTACCTTGCCAAAAATCTCAGGCTTGGAATCCATCCTGAGTCATGGAATAGTCACTTTCAAGCTTAAGTGTTTTAAAGCTGGCAAGATTTATGCATCTGTGCAAGGAAACAATGCTGCTGTTTTCTCAACAGTTTAAGCCATCTTGTTTACTATCAAATGATGCTTTATTTTCTTAGTTAATTTGTAGGATTGGTTTGGCTAGGAAAAGGGGGAAATGCTGTGGTCCTTATGGGGAAAAATTCCCTGTATTTTACAACAAAAGCCAACTTCAATAATGGTCTAAAATTTAATTTCATGTAGATAGCATATAATAAAGTTGTTTCAATTACACACTCACAAAAAATAAAACACCAAGAAGCAAAAGTTGGAAGGGTGAAATGAAAGAGAGGTTCTGCCTGGACATAGGCTGATGATCCAAACTTGTGGTGGTGGTGGAAGGGTCCATTAGATAGCATGACTTTGTGTACTTCCTGTGTCATCAACTTGTTCTTTTCCTGCTTTGAAGTACTGTAGCTACTGAGATTTTAAAACTGTTCCTCAACAGGGAAGGAGAAATATAAGTAAAAAGATAAAATAGCCAGAAAGGCAGTGTCCTAGTTTCCTGCAGAATCATTAAATTGGATTTGGCAGTTAGCAAGTCTATGACCAGAGACGTCTGTGCCTTAAGTTAGCTAGAAATTACTGATCCTGAAGGTGTGCAGCAGGTAGCAAATTTGAAGCAAGCTGTTACTGAACTTGTTGCAAAATGGGATCAGGGAAACAATCTTGAAAGTTTCCTTCAATTCATACAAGTAAATTTGAATAATACCGTAATAGGGTGTCAGTTCAATTTCTGATTTTAACAAATTTTCTCTGTCCTTCTGAGAGAGAAAAAAGTTACAAAAGATCTTAAAGACTAGAAATAAAAGCCTTTGGAGTAATACAGAAGAAGACAGGAAAAGCTATCTCGATAGCACAGAGGTTCTCAACTATTACTGGGCAAATATTTTGAAGACTTGTGAGCTTGTGTTAAGTTTTTTACAAAGCTACATACTTCACTGCCTGTAGCTCAAAAATGAGGAGGAGCAAGATGTATGAAAATACATATAATTACCAACAATAATATAGATGTTTATAAGAGGATTAGCCATGATTTTGGATGATAGAAAGGACAGGATAGGATGAAGTGAAATGGTTTAAAGTACTATCACAATATTCTAATCAAGTTATAAATAATAATGAGATTATTGTGCCAGAAAAAGTTCCCAAAGCAATGTAAACAAAATGAGACAATAATAGAGGTATTAAAATCGGAATCACTGGACTGAGGATAAAAACTATGATCTTATTTCCATATGTACAATTTTGGTGCTCAATTGGACATTCTTTTCAGGAATAAAGATGCTTAGTTCTCAGCTGCTTGCTTCCCCTTTCAATTGTGAATAACCTACCTCATTATTTTTTGCAATTAAATTAAGGTTGTCTTAATTCAATATGATTGGCTGACTCTAAGACATAGCTGCTGCCAGTTAATTTTCTGCAGCTTAATTTTTGCATATTAAACAATAGTAAGAAGCACCCACTGAATATCAATAGAAGTTAGCAACCCTAAGTGGTATTGATTAGCTAGATCCCAAATAGAGATTGATTCTGTAAATTCATTCTAAGTCAAGAGCAAATACTTCCTGGAAATCAAGATATCAGTCTTCCAAGTAGCTGCCCTGCATTCTTTAGCTCCTCATAGACTATATGGGAATAATGCAAATAAAAGCAGAGAAAATAAATAATAAACTAAGAATTAGGTATAGATGGAGCTATCACCATCCCTTTGATGCCTCAGTCATGGTGAAATAAATAGGAAAGCTATAACCTTAAATGCATTAATAAACATCCTTTGGGATAATGCCACTCATATTATATATGACCCACAGGTTAAGGAACCTCAACTGAAAACTACAAGCATCTCTTTCTTTAGATGAACTTCTATGTTCAAGCTTATAGAAGAAACTAAGTGGAAATGGATTTCCTCACAATGTCTCTTCTGGGCCACCTTACGTTACTGATGTCTCCATTTAAGTCTTTGGTAATTGGTCTGCTATACAGCACTCACTCTAACAAGCTCCAAGTCCTTTTGCAAATCATCTCTCATATGAATTATTGTAAGAATTACTGTGCGGATTCGGAAGTATGATTTAAGAGGTGAGAAAGCATTATCGTATTTGAAAATCTGATTCGTACCATATTGACTTCCATTTAACATAATGTATTCTGCTTTCATCGTGTGCATAAGTACTGAGAACTCACTCAAGGGTTCAAAAAATTAGTAGAGAAGAGATTCCAGGCAAGTGTTCCCTTGCTCTCTGACCTTCTGCTTGTTCCACTCCTTAAGAGGTGCCCGGTCCCAGTTGCTTTAGCAATATTTTAAGAAACCAGTATATTCATCTATAAGGAAATCAAGACACAAAAGGAAGCAGCAAAACAAAAGAACTTGACAAGCAACAGGGAAAGGATGCCCAGTTGATATAGTATACCAGTCACCTTTTGGCTCTGGTTGAAAGGGAAAATAGAGGAGGCAGCGGTGTGGATTGGGATCTGGTCTGAAGTAATCTGGAATAACCAGTCAAGATATTGACATGCAAAATAGCACCTGCAACCAGGTGTAAAAAGTTCTTTACCCAGAGTATAGAGCTACACATAGACCAAGGCACATGGACCACAAGCAAACACAATAGATAGGAGTGGAAAGAAGCTTAAAAACTGACAGTGCAACTCCTCTGCGTTTCAAATCTGTCTTGAATCAGATAAATTAGTTCTTACCAGAGGTGAGTTACGCCTTTGGCCACCAAGGGGCAGCACTCAATGCTCCTTTCCATAGCTCTAGCATTTATTGATTTTCAAGGAAAGAATTAACATCCCTACTGGACCATTAATGAGGTTTAAGAAATCAAGAATAAATAACAGTGATGTGGGAGGGGGGAATCACAGGAGAAGGCATAATCATAGAGACTACTTCAGCTGCTAACTCACTGAAAAAGTCATCAAGGTTAAGTGAGACTTTCGGTTTCAGAAATTCCTAACTCCAAAGAAAGTATAATCACTCCATCCTATGGTCCATATGTAGATTATAAGGAGCTCAAGAACCATTTTATGACTCCCTTAGTACCATATGATTTGGTACCGTAGCAATTCAAACCAAGCAAAGATGGCACTTTGCTAGAGGAAGCTAATTTTTGAACCTTCAAAAATTAGCTTCCTCTATTCTATAATTGCCCTCCATTCTGTGTCTCTTAGTTAAAATAAAAATAAGTATCAGCTCCACCTATTAAAAAGTTGGCTGGTCTTGGTCTGAGAGAACTGGAGGGATGAACCAAATGTCCACAGAGAAGCATTTCCCTGAAGTTTCCATCTTTCTGGAATAAATCTGAAGAAATGAGAAGACAAAGACTTCTTCCTTATCAAGATGATTCCTGATTCTACCTTAAGATAGAAGGCCTCCATGGTAGCTTTTTTTCTTCCAGTAAGATACAGAATGTACAGAAATATGAAAATAAAACTTGAAAAAGAAAAGCAAGAATAGTTGAGTAAAGATCAACTTGTTTACTTAAAGATGAAAAGTGAGAGGGAAAAAATCCAGGCCCATGTAGATTCTCTTTGGGACAAGAGAAGCAGAGTTAAAAAATCTGTCAGCTTTTCAAGAATCTGTTAATATAACTTCAACAGTAATCCTGTAGTCTTGGTGGGCTCTGCTTCCTGCCCTGGCCTACCTTCAGGGATGACAAGAATGGAGTTAGTAGCAGAAATGCAGCGGTTACCATACTCTTATCGGAAAAGATGACGTCTGGAATATGAAGGCAGGATAAGAGGAAAGAAAAGACGAGCCCTCAGATTTTTGGAAAGAAAAGACAACATGTGAAAGAAGATGTCGATTTGAGAAAAGAAAGATGGATTTGATTAAAAATGGACAGACTGGCAAGAAGTGGTTGGTACTACCTCTTATGACAAGGGTTCCCAACCGGGGAGGGGGGGTGCAAGACGATATCCCTGGGGGTGCGAAAATTTGGGTTTAGAAGTTTCAAAATTACAGTGTATATGCATAATTATATGCATATAATTATTTATTTTTGTAAAGTGTGCGACAATAAATCAGAAGCATTCTAGGGGTGCAGGGTATAGAAAAGGTTGGGACCCCCTGTCTTATGAGAAGCCACAGATGCCATGAAGGAAAGATAGGCAGTAGTCTGAAAGCAATAAGTAGACAAGGACATGATGTGATCAGAATCGGAATAGAGCTGGACAGGACCTTGGAGGTCTTCTAGTCCAGCCCCCTGATCAAACAAGAGATCCTAAGCTATTTCAGAAAAGTGACTGTCCAGTCTCTTCTTAAGAAGAGACACTGTCCAGTCTTTTTTCTGATCCTATGATAATAGGGTCAGAAGGTAAAGTTAGGACTATTGCCTTTTAAGGTGTTTTTGCCACTTGGGATTATATTAAATCAAATGGAAGATATACCGCTCACATTTTGGCCATTTGGAATCCAGCTGAGATTGCATTCACACAGTCCCTGGGGTTCTCAAGACCATAGACAAAGGATTCAGGAGCTGCACTGAGTTCTTGGTGACCACTTCTGCTAAACAGGAGCCTTGGATGCCTTTCATACATGATGGGACCGCTGCTTATTAAGGCCATGAGTCAGCACCACTGGAAGTAGGCTTTTTTTTTTTTTTGCTTTTTTTGTTCTGCAGTTTGTTTGACCCTGTGAATTAAAGGCGATTGTTTGATGTTTTCCAGATTTCTAGAGCTGCTCATCTGCTTTCTTTGCCTGCACAACCCTTAATTGTATGCCGGGCAGATGAAGGGGAATTCCATGGTGATCTCAACTTGTCCTGGTCCTTTTTCCCAGAAAGGAGCAGAAAAAAGTTGCTTATCAGATAGAGGAGCATTGAAGAGCTGAACAGGAAAATGTTCTCTTCCCTGTGACTCACAATTTCAAGTGTTAAGGTACTTTCTAGCTTCACTTCTGTCTTAGAAAGCAAAGTTGACATCACTTTTAAAAGTGAAGTAAACATCATATTTGAATGGAAGGAAGTCAAACGGTTAAGAAAGGTTTGAGGCTTCTGAGTAGACACCTACTGGATCAGTTTCTTAAAATTACCACTAGCACCGTTCAATAGTCGGAAACAACGCACTAACTGTCAAAAAGGCTTATTTTGGAGATTTGTTTTTTTAAGATTCCCTTAACAAAATTTGCTTTAAACAATAACAGACAATGAATCATCTGTTTTATATGACATCATTTGGGAGCCTGTTTGAGAAGATCTGAAGTAGTCTTCTCCACTTACACTCCCTTGAGGCATTTAATTAACTCTCACAACCCCAGCCAGCATCATGCTGCTTAGGAATTATGAGAATTGAGTCAACGTATCTGGAGACCACCAGATTGGAGTTTGATAACTGAGGAAATTAACATTGGTTACCATTTAATATTTAAAATGCTTTAGTTGCATTACCTTGTCAATCTTAAAATAGCCCTGTAAAGTTGGCCAGTGCTATTCTCCCTTTCAGTACCGATGACCTGAAGGTAACTATGCACCTTCTCAAAGTAAGTTCACAGAAGTGAGAACTGATAGGGAAGCCAAGCCTATCGCACCTGGTATAAAGCAAGTTCCTATCATGATTCTCTTGGGAATCTTTGAAAACCATGAGGGGTGTCTGTGGCCAGTGCATAGGACTGTTTAGATTCAACAAGAGCAGTAAAACAAGGTAGTGAGCAAGCTCCTGGCCTTCTTTGGTGCTTCCAAGTTGGTGTGCTTAGTGGGCCTTGCAAGTTGTCAGAGCTTGCCAACCTGCAGCCATCTAAGTGTTTGGCAGTGGTAGGGAACTTGGGGCCTTCCGGTTACTGCTAAACTATAAGTCCCAGCAACACTCTGTATGACTTAGGAGGCTGGGAGTTTTAATTCCACAACAGCTGGAAGGCCACAGTCTTTAGATTCAATCTAAACATACATGGCAAATTCATTCCTAGGGTGGGCTGGCTTTGTGAGTGGTACTTTACAGGAAGGCAGCTTGGTTTTGGGGGTACTGGTTGGAGAAGGGCTCTTTGCAGGGAGAGATGAGAAGGAATGTGATACGAAGAGGTAGGAGGAAAGAAAAGAGCAGGGGGAAGCCATCTCCATTCCCAAGACCATTGGTGATTATTGCTGGAACTACCACCAAGCTTTGAACAGAGTACGGTCCGAAGGGCAGAGAGGGCTGGCTCAGGAAGCCCGGAACAATGTGGGAAGGCTGCCAGTGGTAAGAGGTATCATCAACATCACCATCGTAAATAAGGCCAGTGTGGCTTAGTGAGGGAAGAGGGGATCTGCGACTGGGACTTTTGCAAAGAGGTGAGCTTAGTGCCTCTCTCAGTGGCCCAGGGGACCTTGCCAGGATGGCCAGCCTCACTTCTCTATCTCAGCTCTCTGCTCCTTCCTTGATTCGGTCACCACCTGGAGGGAGAGAAAAGGCCAAGCCGTGAGAGCAGCACAAGGCAATCCTTCCCCAACCTGGCACTCCTCGGGAATTTTATGAAATTAGATTTCTTCTGGTTGACTGAAATAACAACAAAACTCTAATTAGGCCTCTAGAGTTTTTTTTTGTTTTGTTTTTGTTTTGCTATGCCCTAGGCTTAGGTCCAACCCCCACAACTTAAAAATCACACCTCTGCCCCAAGTTATTATTTCACACAAGTGTCCAGTATGAACAGATCATTGACTTGCCTCTCCATCCTGGGTTTCAATGGTTTTGATCAGCACCGTCTTCCGGGTATGGCTCTCTACGCTTGGATCCGGCTCTGAAACTAAGGAGGAGGGAAGTTTGAGAGAGAAAAGGCTCAGCATTCAAGGCCACTCACTCTTCCCCATCCGGGGTCATGCAGGGGACTGAGAACTATAACTCCCAAACACCCAGCAGCTCAGTTATTTTCTTTCACTCATAATTTCTGTCATGAAAGACCTCTGGCTACCAGCTGGGAGAAATTAGAAAGAAAGGAAAGGCGGGGGAGGGGAAATGAAGGAGCCTTGGGGTTTCTTTCCAAGAAAAAGCAACTGAGGCTAAGGCATGATTGCCAGTACAACTTGAGATAAGGGAACCTCCAAAAACCAAGCTTGTTCCCATTGAGCCAAAACGCTCCCCTTAAGTTATTGCTCGGTAGAAACAAAGGGTGTGCAGAATATGGCCAAAGGGAGGCTTGGATCCAACCAAAATATTGCTGACATCTATGCCACTGCTACCATCTCTTTCAGAAGCCCATAACTTTGTCAAAGAACACAAAGCATGCAGGTGCATTGAGGACCCATGCTGGCCATTGGCTCACCTGCGGTTCTGATGCTGAAAGATGCCATGGATTGGACAGGCACTGTAATCCTGCAGGGAACATACAGCAGCCATTACAGTGAACATTACAGAAACTTCTACAAGTTCATTTCCAAACTTTTCCTTTTAAATGGCTTTTCAGCATCCCGCCTAGAAAAGAGAAAGTCACCTTCCTTCTCACATACTCCTATAAATTTTGTTCAGAACTAGGTAAAAATAAGGAGTATCTTTCCCAATGCTATAGCTATAACCAAGACAGCTGTAGATAAACCTTCTAGTGCCCACCCTTCCTACTGTCTAAAATACATGCCAGGCACTCCACTAAACAAGACTGGCCTATATTATTCCAGAGACTTTCCTACATACACCTGGTCTGATGGTCATGTGCCCAGATATGAAAATGCTGAGAGGAGATGGAGGAGAGAAGCATTAGAGCAAGTTTGGTGGAAACAGAGGGAAGTACTTCTACCTGTCAGGAAGGTTAGGAAAAGGAAAGACTGGAGACTTTTAGGAGCGAGGAGCAGGATTCATTTGTTTGAATTAAAGTTTCAGGGAAAGAAAATGGTTTGGGTGGGGACAGGAAATTTTCAGATGGTCAGCCTTCTGCAATCTGGTGCTCTCTGGAGGCGTTAGAGCTGCCTCCCACACAGTACGTGGCTCCTGTCTGTGCTGATTATGAACTCTTAAAATTGCAAATCCCAAGGCTTCTGGAGGGCAACATGTGGCGGAAGGCTGGATGGAAGACCTTGCAAGAGACCACACCCACCAACACGGATGTTGTGTTGGAGCAGAAATTGATGGAACCCAAAGAATACCGGTAGCTTTTGTGGCTCAACCTTCATGTCTGCTTCATGCTCAGTGTCTTGGGTAAGTCCTTGTCTGCCAAAAACCAATTAACATTTTCCAGTGTTTTGTGTACTTACCATGCTGCCTGCAGTAGCCACTCAGCAGTGGCACCAATGACATTCAAAATGTGTCCATGAACCTAAAAGATGATCAGGGCAGGATCTGACCACTGTTGACCTACCTACTTTCCTCTCCTTCCAACAGCTTGCGGTAGGTGGCAATTTCAATGTCAAGAGCCATCTTGACATTCAGCAGGTCCTGATACTCCCGGAGGTGCCGAGCCATCTCTTCCTTCATGTGCTGGATCTCCTGCTCCAGCCGCCCCACTGTCTCTTGGTAGGAGCCCACCTCAGCTCCATATTGGTCCTCAAGATCTCGCATCTGTCTCAGCAGAGCTTCATTCTAGCAAGATGAAGAGCAAGCCGCATCAAGACTGGCATCCATGAAATGAATACGCTGATCCCCAAACTCATTCACAAGCAACTGAATTAAAAAATGAACAACAGCTACTGAGCCACCTGTTTCAGTCACTGACAAATCATCTTAAGGGCCCCAAAACTGCCTGAACAAGGTCTTTGCCACTACCAGGAAGTTTAAGACGACAGAGTCAATTTAGTGATTCTCTAGAGCCTGGGAGGGTCTATCACGAAGAAGATCCTTTTTGTGTTCCTATCAAACTTGCTCCAGTGAGGATAAAGCAGAAACGAGGTGCTTACTACCTGAAGATCTTAAAACCCAAGCAAACTCAGGTGAAGGAAGTGGCTTCTCAAAATCCTTGATCCTATATGATACAGGGTTTTTGCTGGTCATAGCCGGAAATTTGATTGCTGTAATCAATCTTTCCTTTGGGATTTCACCATGCAAAGCAGGGGTACGGGGAAGCTAAGACAGCATTGTCAGCTGACCTGTGACTTTCCCTCTCTTTTGTTCTTTGACCTATGCCACAATCTGCTACTGAACCAGGCTGAGAGCTGGAGGAGTATTTTACTCACTGTTCCTTTGAGTCCATCCACCTCACAGGTCAGGGACTGGATCTGACGGCGAGATTCGTTCATCTCCTGTTTGGCCTGGCGAAGGGCCTCGTGATTCCGATTGGCTGCATCTGACAGGTCAGCAAACTGCAGAGAACAGCAATAGCGATAGCACTTAGACTTATATACAGCTCTGCAGTGGTTTACAGATCTTTCTAAGTGGCTTAAAGAGTCAACATATTGCCCCCAACAATCTGGGTCCTTATTTTACAACCTCAAAAGGATGGAAGGCTGAGTCAACCTTGAGACAGTGAGAACTAAACTCCTGCCAATGGAATGGAATTAACCTGCAATACTGCATTCTAACCACTGTGTCACTATCTAAGAATTTGAGAACATCAAGAGAAGGGAAAGAAGGAACCCCAAAATAACTCCTAACAAGACCCTACCGGAACTCATTCACAATTATCTAGCTGGAGGGAAATTGATAACACAGGCCCAAAGTCCACACAGAACTCTTCTCACGAGCCTCTTTTCCCTCTGTGGAAATTTCACAGAATTGAGCTGTAATTGTAATTGAGCTCGCAATTACAGTCATAAGTCATGATGATTGTAAAGCATGTGACTGGTGCATGTCACCATGTGACCGGACCCAATTTTATGACCTTTTTTGTGGTGGTTGTTAAGCAAACCTATTGTTCACTGTGCTTGGTTTTGCTGGAAATCAAAAATAGACCCAGTTTCTGACACACGCATCACAATCATGTGACTGTGGGATGCTGCAAATGGCCGTAATAAATGCCGGCTGGCTACAAGCACGAAAACTGTAAGTCATGTGATGGTGGGAGAGGGGCAAATGTCAGAACTTTGAATCAGAGTCATGAATGGCTTTTTCAGGGTCTGACGTAATTTCAAACAGTTGCTAAGCAACTGGTCACAGAAGTCAAGATTACCTGTAATATTCTACAGCAGTGGTTGGATTTCCCTCAGTGAGGAAAATCTGATATGCATCATCAGTCTGATTTATGGCTGTCCCTCTACTTTCTTTGTTGTTGTTTTTAATATTTTTATTTGACATTTTTAACCTTTAAAATCACAATTACACTATTACAGCTTTCCGTTATTGGAATTTTTTCTTAATTTCAACTTATCCATAGGCCTATTGTTTTATACATATGCATTCTTATTTCATAATTACTTATTTGTAAAATATATACAATATTTACATGTCTACCATACTGTAAATATATATTTTTTCATTTTATTATCTTCCCTATACATTCACTATCCATTGATTTTAGACTTCTTTTCAAGCCAATTATACCATCTGTTCCATGTCTCATAATACACTGTTTCTTCTCTGTCCCTCAATTCCATCGTTAATTTGTCCATTTCTGTGCATTCTAGCACCTTTTTTATGGTCATTGAATTTGATGGAGTGTTTTCTTGCTTCCAATTTTGGGCGAATGTAATTATGGCTGCAGTGATTATATGGAACCTGATGTACTGAATTTCTTTACTTATATTTCCTTTTATTATACCCAAAAGGATTAACACTGGCTTCATATAAATTTTTTGTTCAATAATTACCTCCAACCAAGCCACACTGTCTTACATCAGTCCATGCATCTAAAGAGCGACAAAGAGGCGTTGCGCCACATGTCAAGTAAACCCAGAAGTAGGAGGGAGTCAACCTGCACCCTAAGTGGTTTATTATTTTGCTATCTCAATAAGTTTTTTGGTAATAAGAAAATTCCTTTTCCGCTAAGCAGCTATTTTCTGGATGCATCAAAAAAGCATTTATTCCATGTTAGGGCTCCCCCTACTGGCTAGGGAATTCTGAGAGTTGAAGTCCACTCATCTTAAAATGGTTAAGCTTGAGAAAAACACTGCTCCAATGAATTACAGAGGTGCCTACTTGAGTGATTTCCAAATGTAATCTCTTTGTTTTGGACTTAAAAAAACATTCCAGCCTCTTTTGTCATGGGACAGTGAGATAGGGTGGCATATAAATCTAATAAAATCAATAATGCATAGCAATAGCAATAGCACTTAGATTTATATACCACTTCATAGTCCTTTTACAGCCCTCTCTAAGCAATTTACAGAGTCAGCATATTGCCCCCAATAGTTTGAGTCCTCAACGGAAATATTCATTAAGGTCATCTTCCTTACTCTCTACAACGTTTCGCAAAGGCATCCTGTTAATCGCGCGGTAACCCCATCTCCTCCTTCTTATCCCCCCTAGTTTAGGCACCTTGGATTTATACCACTCCTCGGCCTCCTGCAGATTCTTGACCGCGATGCTTTCATACTGAGTGCGGATCTCTCTCAGGGCAGCGGTCAGATCCGGTTTAGCGTGCTCCACCTCCACTTGCACCTGCTGCTGGCTGTGTATGCTCACTTGCATGTCATTCAGCTCCTGCATGCATTAGGCAGGGTGAGGGGTGAGGAAAGGTTATCAGACACACCAAGAAAGATCCTTATAGGGTAAGCATCACATACGCCGCCATACTACGGAAACAGATAGGTGAGATAAGGGACCATAATTCAGTAGCGAAAAGCACAGCACAGAGAAGGCAATCTTGACAGAGAACTGCTCAGAAATAACATCACATGGAAGAGAGACACACAAAAGATATATTCCCACTGATCATTAAAATGCAAAAGCGGCCATTGGCCACTCGTATTACTTTCTCAAGTGGATCTGCCCTGCAAAACTACAGTGCAGACCAGTCATCCAGCCCACACATCCAAGGGTGGGGCTGGAGATGCAGATGTTTTCCTGCCAGGCACCACTAGATGGCCCAGAAGCAACATCTTTGCTGCAGGGTTGCCTTAAAAAAAATAATAATCGCAAATCCAAGGGCAGGGAACCTGTCACCTTCCAGATGCTGGGAACTTCCAGCTCCCAGCATCTCTAACTCTCAAGCGTAATAGATGGGATTGGAGGATTTAGAAGCCATGGGATTTCCTATCCTAGCTACATTAGTCTCCCATCATCCTTCTTGAGGCATCTTTTCTGCTCATTGTGGCACCACCTACATCCTTCCATGACTGATACCATTACCTTTGGGAAGACACACTTCTACAGTAGGAAACACTTCTGCTGTAGGAAATCATGATTTCCTACAGCAGCCTCAAAATGGTCCTGTTTCACATAGGTCTACGGTTGTTCAAAAAAGCCAAATCTATTAGCCAGTGAATGGGGCATCAGTTGCACCCCAGCCAGCGGTGAAATCCATTTTTTTTACTACCGGTTCTGTGGGCGTGGCTTGGGCGTGGCAGGGGAAGGATACTGCAAAATCTCCATTCCCACGCACCTCACTAACCTGCTTTCCAGCTCCCTTCTCCTGTGCAGGGCAACAAAAGAAGACCCAGCCAATCAGCTGGGACTCAGAAGGCAGAGAATAGATGGGGGCGGGGCCAGCCAGAGATGGTATTTGTCGATTCTCTGAACTACTCAAAATTTCTGCTACCGGTTCTCCCGAACATATCAGAGCCTGCTGGATTTCACCCCTGACGCCAGCCCATTACTATTCCTTACCTCTTCATGCAGTTTCTTGAGGAATTCAATTTCATCCATGAGGGACTCGATCTTGCGCTCCAGTTCCAGGCGTGAAAGGGTGGCATCGTCCACATCCTATGAGGGGGGACAGGAAGGGATGGGGGTGGGGAAAAGGATGGCTGATCAGAATCCCAGCAAGTTGTCCACAACTTTCCATGTTAATTTAAGGAGTAAAATGGACAGCAGAGAATGGGAAGAGGGGTCAGGTGGCCTGCTGCTAGCCTGGGATTCCAGGGACAGTGTGTGCTTCCAGCACAATCAGAAGCTTACTCAGTTGCCAAACAGAGATTTCACAAACAAGGCTTGAAGCTTAAAGCATATGAACCCACGGAAACAAATGTGGACCATGCATGCATTGCCGTTTAAACGAGAAAACAAAAAAGTGTGGCTGTCTGCCCGTGGCAGGGTGAGTCATGAATCTGAAAGGATCCATGCAGGGAGGGGCATATAAGGGGGTGTGGGAGCCAAGCATGCCATTCCCTCCTCTAGTGCTCTCCCGTCCAGAAGAGGCTTGGCTCACCTTGCGAAAGAGAACCAGGTTGTTTTCAGCATCTTCTCGCTTGTGCATTTCCTCATCCATCCTGTAGAGGGCAGAGAGCAGCCCCAAAGCAGAAATTGGGCGAGAATGCTACAGAATTGGTTGCTATCATCTCGCCTATGCGGTCCACAACTTTTAAGCAAACTCAGCCCTAACCCACATAATTAAACACGCATTGATACCAGAAATAATATTCCATCTCTTCTCTTTTTCAGTTCTATTTTCAGGCAACTAAGCAAAATAGAACAGCTTGGCAAATGTTCTATACGAGTTAAGATTCTGGCCTTATTCTTAGACATTGATCACACCTAATTCTTAACCTATGCATGTGATATTAAAAGATTACATAAACCTCTCTGCAACCTAAAATAATTGTACTGTATCATAGGCACTGTTAAAAATAAATAAGTAACATCCCTGTTCACAGATTCTCTGACCTCTAAAGTAAAAAGAAGAAAGCACTAGAAATGGGAAAGAGTGGAGGTGCAGCTGGAATGAAGTTAAGTAGCTTGAAAATTGATTTTAGAAACCATTTTCATTCCATGCTCCTTGCAGAATTAATAATTTATAAGACTATTTTGGGTAAAAACCGAAGCATCTGAAAAACATGGATATTGGAGGATAACTTCTTTTTTTTCCTGTCCCAAGAGGACAAGTAAGATGGGAAAGAAGGAGGAGAATATATTGGAAAAGAGGATGCTTCATAATATTTTGCATGTCTAAATGAGTCTAGCTGCCTCTCTTCCAAGATTTGGCATCTAATATTCATCTCTTCTTTCCTTCTTCCCACCTCCCCATCTGCCACAGCAGGAGCCCTGCCAGCTTGGAGGAGAACCAACCACACTTCACAATGCCCAAGGGAACACAGTCACACTTCTCTTCCACTTGAATATAAATATGTATGAAAAATAAATGAAAAAGCAAAAAAAACCCCCTGTTTCTGCTGCAAAGAAGCAGGGTCCTGCACGGCACTCCTCCCATCGTGGAGTTTGCAACCCTGGCTGCAAACCATTGCTCTTTCCTTTGCCAATTTGCATTGATTCTTCCATGTCCTCTGACAGCCATTCAGAGAGATCTCCAACCAGAGAGGGTCTCCTGCATCCCTTCCCTGGGCTTCCCAGATATCACAGAAGAGATTGCCACCAAGCCAAACAAGTGGTGGAGTTCCATCTGGACCGGAAGGTTCTTCCCTCTTCCCACTCCCCACCCATTTCTCCTGCCCCACCCCATATTTAGCCCAGCCTCTTTTCCAAATGCTTGGTTTTCTTGCCTTGCTGCCCTTCAACAGCCTTCCCCTCCCTCCTCCCCATCACGTCATGTCTGCCAGACTCATCCCCACCACACCCTTCTCCCCCTTCACCTCCCCCCCCCACAAGCTCATCTCAAGGACCTCTTTTCCATGCACAGCACACCCACCCCATCTGCATCTTCTCTTCTGCGCCCCAGTCCAAGGCTGGGCAGCTTCCTTCCCCTCCAACCTCTGATATACTAAAACTCTTCATTATGGTGACACAGGGTCTGCCTAACAGCTATCTCTTCTTCTGCTTCTTCCTAAATGCAACACTTTGACAGACCCAGAATGATTCTGGGACACAGCTGCCCACAAAGGAGGAAAGTCTTACTACTACAGCGTTCAGAGCAGCTTACTCTTGCTTAGGAACACAGCCCAACTTTTTTTTTCTTAAGGCAGGAGATAAACCAGATTCCTGACCCAGGAGATCCAAATCATTAGAATTCCTTTATCATCACAGAGGATAAAAGGCTACAATGCAGAGACACCGGTCTTCTGACTCTTGTGCAGTTCTTCTTTTATTCAAACTATACACATTTGGTTTCTATATACCGGCAGGTAGCAAAGAGCAAGAATCCATTATTATACATCCATTATTCAGCAGGCATACATTATTCGGCTCCTACTAATTTATTCATCACGTTACAAAGTGCAGAGAGCCATCCGTTTTTACAGTTCGCTTTTTATTTTCCCCTGTGCCCTCCTTGGGGCCAGCTGATAATCAATCACCCTTCTCTTTGGAAGTCCATCCCAACTCTTCAGCTAATGACCCCATCATGGGCAAGAAATCCTTCCTTTTTTTTTTCTTCCAAAGACAGGGAATTAGTTACCTGTGTCTTCTGAATTTGGGTCAAGGAAAAGCACTCTGCATACGCTTAAGGCATTCTCTTTTAGCGCTGCAGAGACATGATTTTTTAGCAAGCTGGACAGATTCAGCCCAATTTAAAAAGCCGACATTCCCTCTCTATTGGACGCCCCCTTATTATTCCAATGTAAGAGAGCGAATTTTCTATACGTTTAACCCATTCGCTCTATCTGCCCCACCTCTGTTCTAAAACTGGACAGGGAACTCAAACTTTCGTTTCATTCCTCGGATCCGAGCCGGATCGCCCTTTGGGCTTCCCCCACCGCACCCCGAGTTATCCAGTTTTGGGGGACTCACCTCTGCTTGAGGGCGGCCAAGTCCTCGGCCAGGTTGTCCCTCTCGACTTGCAGGCGGTCTCGGTCCTTGCCCAGCGAGTCCACCTGCCGGCGCAGCTCGCGGAGCTCGTCCTGGAAGAGGTCGGAGGCGCGGGTGGGCTCCTTGGAGCGGGACTGGCCCAGCTCGGTCAGCAGGGCGGCGTTCTGCGTCTCCAAGTAGCGCACCTTCTCGATGAAGCTGGCGAAGCGGTCGTTGAGCTCCTGCAACTCCTGCTTCTCGTTGCTGCGGGTGGCCAGAAACTCCTGGTTCAGGGCATCGGCCACCGAGAAGTCCAGCTTCTCGGAGCTGTAGGCGTAGCGCTGCGGCGGCGCAGCCACCATCACCGGCGCGCCGGTGCGCAGGAACAGGGCGCTGCCCCCGCCGCCGCTCCCGCGGTAGGAGCGCAGGGAGGCTCCGGCGGAAGGCGTGCTCAGAAACCGCGTGGCGGACGAAGCCGAGGCCAGACGGGAAGAGGAGTAGGGCATCTGCGACAGCATGGGCGACGGCCCGAAAGTGCGGCGGTAGGAAGTGGCGCGGATGCTGCTGGAATGGCTCATGGCTGCTAAACTGGGCTGGGCTCCGAGCAGGTCCGAGCGGTAGGTGGCTAGGAGCAAAAGGCGATGGGTCCGGGGATGCTGCTTTATAAACGATCGGTCGGGGATTGGGGAGCGGGGGGGTGGGGGGGAGAGCGGCAAGCTCCTCCCCGCTCCTCCTCTCCCTTGCATGCAGCCCAGAACTCCGCACTGCAGCCCGTCGACTGGGGGGGAAGGGAGGGAGCCACCCAGCCGCCGCGTCCTGTCAAAGGCTACTCGCTCCGGGCGGGGGAGGAGGAGGAGGAGGAGGAGGAGGAAGCGATCCCCCCAGCGGCCCGCCCTGCTCCATCTCCCATCCAGGCAATCCGGCCCACCCTATGGCCGGACTGCATCTGGGTGCCCGGTGCCGCCTGCCAAGAAGCGCCCCGTGCTAAAAGTCCGAGACGGCGCGGCGCTTACTTGTGAGTAAGTGTCCGCTCGGTTGCCTCTGGGACACCCCCTCCGATTCGCGGGACGGGATTTCCTCTTTTCTGGAAAAGGGAAGTGGGAGGGGGGAGATTATGCAGTTATTGGGCGCGGGTGAGGGTCTTCTTGCCCCCATCGTGGCAGGAGGAAGAGAGCACCTGACATCTCTTCCCGGTTCTGGAGTTGTAAACTAGACGCAGCGGCTGAATGAATGAAACCGGCGTTTGAGGCAGAAGAGCAGGGCCGAAGTAAGATCGCATTCATATTAATGAACCTGTATTTTAGCAGGGAAGCGCAGGAGGGGCGGGGCGGGGGCGGGGGAGCTTTCCATGTATCCCTAAAACTGGGGTTTACTTTTAAAAAGAAAAGGCGTCATTCGGATCGCCCATAATCATTCCGCAGTAGAAATGGTATCCTTTTTGATATGGGAATGGAAAATAGTGTATTACGTTGCAGAAAAGGCACAGCGGAGAGTGAAAGGCTGGGCTAATCCTTGAAGGAAGGAAGGAAAGAATCCCGTCTTTCACGACCGCTTCTTTTTGCCAATGGTGATCTTATCTTCTTCGCACATTGTGCTTTCTGTCTTTTGCCTGCCATCAAATAGCTTCCCAGGAGCTATTGGCAGAAACGGATTCACGCTCAGTCAGGAGAGGCGCAGAAGAGAAGCTGGGTCCCGTCGCTTTGAGAAAGGGGTTTGCTCATCGGCACTGCATGAAACTCTGGACATGCATTCGGTGCGCACAAAAGATGCAAGTCATGGGCAATGCAGACAACTGAACTTCTACAGCACACACCCACTTTACCGGAGACCAGAAGATACTGATGTAGAGATCAGGTCTAAAAGCTTTTCTCCTCCCCCTGGTGGCTGTGGAAAGAAATTGCAAAAAAAAAATGGAGATGATTAAAAAAATGGAGAACTTGGCACATTGTCCCAACCTAGATAATTTTTTTTTCTATCTCTCTCTGTGTATAAATAGATATGGATGGACACACACACACACACACATAATTGCTAGATATACTATCATCCCACACCTTTTACATACTTGTTCTTGTGTGGGGTCCCTGGTGCTCTCTGAGGCTAGTTGTTTTCTGCAGACATTTCATTACTCAATTGTTTTACTGTACATTGCCCAGACATCCTCTGTGAAAGAGCTGGGTGGTTCTTAAATATGACAAATAAATTAAGTAACATCATCAGTGCTTGAAGGGGATGGGGTTGCTCTTTGTTTGTATAAAAGGGGCAACAAAAAAACAAGCAAGCTCGGAGAACACTGAAGAACCCCTGAGTTGCAAATATTTTCTTCTATGGGAACTTGTTCTTGTTTTCCTCTCCCTGTGCAATTGCTGCTTATTTCTTGTCAGGAGCCTTGATGCGATGATGAAACGGAGGCTGGGCCTTGTAGCCAAACCCCAGGACCTGACAACTTCCAGATTTATTTGTTTACTTCTCAGGAAGATAGGCTCATAATTCTGTGCAACTTCTAGCAAACACAATAAAATAGTAATAAAAACAAATTATTAAAAGCACTAAATCTTCTTAGGAAATACTGTTAACATAAACAGTATTGCTATGATCCACCAAATCTGAAGCTCTCCTGAAGAGGAACTGTTTTGCTGTTATGAGAAACACCACCATGAATAGGGACATATCTGACTTCATGGGGACAAGCTGATCCAGAGAGAGGCTTCTACTGCAGAGAATATAGTTGTCCAGGTCCCAGCTCCCTTGCACCCTGAGGAAAGTACCTGGAGCATTCTCTTTACTTGGTGGTGTAGGGTGGGGGGTTGTATGTGAAGAAGATGCTACCGAACATAACAAGGGTCCAGTACATAAGGGCTTCGTAAGTAATTGGCAGCACTTTGAATTGGGCCTGGAGTCCTATCAACAACCCATGCAGTTTCTGCAGAATGTTATTCTGCTAAACTAGCTAATGCTGCAGCTTCTGAATCATCATCAAAAGCAGCTCGAGGTAAAACAAAGTGTAGCAATCTAGCAGAAATATGTTTATGGTGCCTTCTGGTCCAGGGCATAGTGCAGCTGATAGATACACCCCCAACTTTGGCCAAAGGCTCTCTTGGCCATATATTTCATCTGCTATTCCAATAGAAACTATGAATCCAGAAGAACCTCTGGCTCCTTCAAGTGTCATCATACCATCCTATCCTTATAGATGGAACATCTATGGTACCAAAAGGTTTCTGAATCACCAGCAACTCTGTATTTGCTAGATACTGTATTTGCTCTGATTCCTGATTCAGCCTCCAGATGAAGACTCTCAGGACTTTTGTATACCTCCTATTTACTTTGATGTTGATATGTAAAGCTAGATACAGGTAGTGACCGGTCAAATTTACAATCTGGCCCCAAAGTTCTAATAGCTACTCCCTGCCAAGTCACATGACCGCTTTTCGGGTGCTTAGCAGCTGGCCTGCATTTATGGTGGTTTGAAGCATCCCACAGTCACACAAATGTGATTTACAATATTTTTGCACAAAACCAGCATTTTCTTCCAGTTTTGGACAAAAATGGCTCATAGCGAACAATAGGTTCACTTAACAACCTTCACTTAATCACAGCCTCCAAAAGGTTATAAAAATGGGTCCAGTCACATGGTGACTTGCTTTACGACTGTCATGACTTATAATGGGCAGGATCCATTACAGTTATGAGTTGAGGACTACCAATTCTTATCAACCAATTCATGATTCCACAAAGATGTGGAGGGTCTTTCCCAAAGTTTTAATGTTAGATCTCAATAAAATGGGAGAGAGGATCAGGTCCTGTGGCATCCCATATTGAAGTCCCAAGGACTTGACTTCTCCTTTCCCAACATCAACTTAGAAAGAAGAGAATTTCCTTAAATTCCCAATTCTCAAGGGCAGTCCAAGTTTACCAGAACCAATGCTTATGGTTTTCAAAGCATGCTGGGATCTGCCCTGGCCAGTGTTATTCCTCACAGCTTCCTTCCTTTGTATTTTTAAAAACATCTTTCTAGATCAGGAATGGCTGGGCAGAAAATATTTGCACTTCATTCTGTTCGATTCGGTTCATTTAACTGTAGTCATTTTCTACAACAAAGCATTCTTACTGCCAAGTAAGTTTAGCATTTGGCCAGCAGAAAACTCCTTGTCGTTCTATTTTGAATTCACTTCATGGCTAAAATGAATTTAAATGGCACAAACACACATACTTGGATGATCACTTTTTATCAGTGGTGGGAAAAAAAGTGGCATTTGCTTTAATAGCTAAAAACATACCATAGTTCTAAAGGACCGTGAGGTCAAGAAAGGAAAAAGCCTGAAGAAAAATGTGCTTGACACACGCATAATCCACTGAGCATTTAGACAGCATCTTAGAAATCCCTTGCAGCTCCCATTTTGATGTCTTTTTCCATCTAAAAATAATTTTCTCCATCCACATACAAGAAAGTCTAGAAAATCTTGATCTGCCTTGGTTTGCTTTTTTTTCTCGCGAGTTTGCACACAACCATCAGCAGTACATTCTGCCTATATATACAACATGGAAGGACCTTGTGGCACTATGAAGATTATCAGATCGATGATGACATAAAATAATGTGCTGAGTGGTGGTGCAAGGAGAAAACATGTTCCCTGTGACAATTCACTTAAGGTTACAGCTTAAACAAGTGGTTTTTCACAGCTTGTACTGCGGCTTTCCCCAATACAGAGCTATTCCCCATTTGTCTCAGGCTCTTAGAATGATACCCTGAGTTGTAACCAACATTTCTAGACTATGCCAAATTTTACAGCATTACTCTAACTCATGTGCTAATTCCTTTATCTCCTTTTGGTTTTCCTGCTCACCCGCATCCTACCCAGAGGTCATATTCAACAGGTTCTGACCAGTTCTGGAGAACCGGTAGCAGAAATTTTGAGTATTTCAGAGAACTGGTAAATACCACCTCTGACTGGCCCTGCCCCCATCTATTCTCTGCCTCCTGAGTCCCAGCTGATCGGGAGGAAATGGGGATTTTGCAGTAACCTTCCCCTGGAGTGGTGTGGGAATGGAGATTTTATAGTATCCTTCCCCTGCCAGGCCCATCAAGCCACGCCCACCAAGCCACGCCATGCCCACCAAGCCATGCCCACAGAACCGGTAATAAAACATTTTGAATCCCTCCACTGGTCCTATCTCAAGTTATTCCTGCCAAAATATACTAAGAAGGAAAAATGAATCTTCCGAATGGAAATGATTATGCATAGCAAATTACACAAACATGCATTTCTTGTAAGGGCACTTTGTAGCATTTTACGAAGGGTTTTGTGCCCAATCTCTCATGGAAGGGACAAGCTCTTTCATTGCTGCACATCAAGCTCCTTTTCTTGTGATTTTAATCTTGATCTGGGTGGGTCTTCAACTTGCCACATTTGGGAAGGAAAGTAAAAGGTGGCTGAGGAATTCATAGCCATCATGGCAATCCTGTCCCTCCTCTAGTCCTTCATCATTTGGGTCTGACTCATGTGGGTGGCCACATATTAGATCTGGTTTTTGTCTCAGAGCAAATGGAGTGTGATGTGCAGGTGGAAATGTTAACGTCGTCCTTTGTCTCTCTTGAATTGACTAGGACCATTAAACTCTGCAGGGAAGAAGGAGCTGTTCAGTCAGTCTGCTTCAGGTGCCTAATGGATCCATTTAGTTTTTTACTTGAGGTCAAGAATGGCAGTGCTTTGGAGTAGCTTCTCCCTGTTTGTCAGTCTAGGGAATCTGTTTGAAGATGAAGCAAGAGGAAATGCTCAAGGCAGCACTGGCGGAATATGAGAAGTGAAGTTGACTGCATATTGGTCAGAAGTCAGATTCAACCCTACACAGTGACAATCAGAGCAAAAAACATCAGTATCTTTCCTCTCTTATTCCTCTCTGATTTCTGGACCAGCTGTTAATTTCTGATGAGTTTTCATGGGCAGCCTCATGTACCAACACATTGTGGCAATCTAACCAGGAAGTGACTAGGATACGGGTGACAGTGAATAAGGCCTCTCAGTTCAGAAATGGGTGCAACTGGTACACAACAGTCTTGTCAAATGTCCCCATCATCACGGCTGCCACCTGCTCCTTCAGCAGAAGCCACAAGTTAGGAGGACCCTCAAATTGCACACCAAGCTTGTCTTTGCAAGGGTCAAAGATGATAGCTCACCAGACCCAGAAGGCTCAAAAACCCAGAGCCACTCTATTTTGCAAGGGTTCAGTCCAGTGGTGAAATCCAAATTTTTTTAATACCGGTTCTGTGGGAGTAGCTTGGTGGGCATGGCTTGGTGGGCGTGGCAAGGGAAGGATACTACAAAATCTCCATTCCCACCCCACTCCAGGGGAAGGATACTGCAAAATGTCCATTCCCACCCCACTCCAGGGGAAGGATATTGCAAAATCTCCATTCCCACTCCACTCTGGGGCCAGCCAGAGGTGGTATTTGCCGGTTCTCTGAACTACTCAAAATTTCCGCTACCGGTTCTCCAGAACCAGTCAGAACCTGCTGGATTCCACCCCATTCAGAACATCAGATCATGCATATCTCCATCAAAAAAGCATTGCACCAAAAGAAACAGGAGGGCTATAGTCTCATAACTGAACCAACCCATGTTAGAGATGCTTCAAGGGGAAATGTGTGTGTACAGTTATCATTCTAGAGCAGGTCAATGAAAATACAGTAGGCAACAGCTGTGTCTCTGCCTTGCCTCTTTCCAACTCCATGGAGATTGCAGCTTCTATCATTTCAAGCCATTGTGGTCTTTCAGGAGGTGCCAAGAGAGCCTCCTTCAGTGACTTTATTCTATTATCAGCTTACCGTAATGTCTTGCATAGAGCCTTTTTGAAAAGAAGCCAATTAGGAACTTTAAAATAATGAATGCAATGAAGAATGAGAAACCCGACTTTCACTTGGGCTCACAATGTTACATGCAATCTCACTGCCAAATGCTTGCAAAAACTTAACGGAGGGGGGAGCGGGGGCTGGGGCTAAGCTGAAGCTTGAACTTTGGCAAACCTCAATGAGACCGTATCTTTGTATGCCTTGGATAGTACACATAAAAAAAGAGGAGAGGAGATTTTGCACTGTTATTATACATTTGCCTGAATTTCTCCCAAGAGATCAAGTCAGCAGATTCCCCATATTTCCACAGATTTCTCCTTGTGGTAGGTTAGCAGGAGGGTTGGTTAGTTCCTCCCCAATTTTAGAGAGTTTTGTGTCAGGCTGAAGGTTTGAACCAGTTCTCCCCAGACAAATTTGTTCTAGTACATAGCACAGATTTCAGCAGTCAAAAGCAATAACCCTGCATATAGGCTCCACTGCATCATAAAGCACTTGTATATTAAAACAGAACAGAACAGCAGCAAAAACTTGACTACCAACCTGGGCTTTTCAAAATCTGTCAGACTACACGGCCAAATTGTTTGGAATGGACAGCTGCCGTCCAATTACCTCGATGGAGAAGATGCAGCCTATTGCAGCAAGTTGAAAAATAAGATTAGCTAACTCTTCCTGTAAACCCTCTAGCTTTCCTTTTAACATCTAATGGGCCATAGCAGAAAAAGCATTAGCAATACCAACCAAAGCCCAGGTGATCTAATCCTTGATCAGCAGGAAAGGCTGAGGCTAGTGACCAGACAGCCAGAGATGAAAACAACTGCAAAAGATAAAGCCACGCCTTTGCTCTCATTAAAACCTCTTGTTCTCCCGTTGCTCACTCTCTCTCACACCTTCACCAGTGGATACAACCAGCTAAGGTGGGATATTCCTGCAATAATTATGTACTTTGGAAGGATGCTCTTTCCACCAAATGTCCCCTTTTGTCACATTTGATGAGGATTCAGAGTTAAGAGCTGCCAGTTGTGTACCCTTGCAATGGTTTTTCTGCTATAGGATATCTGAATGAGATTTAGTCAGTGATAGAATTCAATTTTTTTTACTACCGGTTCTGTAGGTGTGGCTTGGTGGGTGTGGAGTGGTTTGGTGGGCATGGCAGGGGAAGGATACTGCAAAATCTCCATTACCACCCCAATCTGGGGCCAGCCAGAGATGGTATTTGCCAGTTCTCTGAACTGCTCAAAATTTCTGCTACTGGTTCTCCAGAACCTGTCAGAACCTGCTGGATTTCACCCCTGGTTTGGAGCAAGGACTCTTGCAGCCTGTGTACTTGGATCAAGTATCCCCCACCCCCCACCCCCGCTCCCCTCTCCCCTCCTCTTCCTTTAGCCTCAGTCTCAATCCTTCGGCACTAAAACAAGGACATGAATTTCCCACTAATGTGAAGATCAGGATGGCAATTACCATGCAGCTCTCAGCATTGGAAAAAAAAATGCAGTAGACGTGATACATCAGAAGGAATGGCTGTAATGCAGAGCCTGGCCAATTATCTTGCTCTCTCTCTCGCCAGAAAATGTGTAATTCAGTTTTGGTTCTGACTAGACAGACTGGGAGAGATTTTAAAAGTGGCTTAGTTCCACTGATGCTCTTACAGCTCTACGGACAAATAGGAGTCCCTCTCCTGAAGAGCTTACAACCTCAATCTTGCCACAGAGAGAAAAGGGAATGACATGCAGAGTATAAACTCTGCTGGGGGAACAAATATCTAGGCAAATATACTTTTAGGATGTGGGGAGTAACCGAACAAAATAGGCCTGGAAGAAGGATTGTTAGAAAGGAAAGTGGTCGAGAGGATCAGGGCACCTGGAGCACTCTGCATCACCGGAGCCTTCTACTCAGACAGTTGCCAATGCTGGCTGGGATTAACTTCCTAGTAAATGAAATCATTTTTGCAGTGTAAGTGATTTACAAGGGCACAGAGCTGAAAACAGGCAAAGCATGGTGATTAATGAAGCATTGGGCAAGGGACTCACTTTGCTGGCCTTTGCACAAAGTTTTGGGGCAGCAGTGGGAAACAGTGGCTGAGGATTTCTTCCCCAGTGCAACTCCCAACCAAGCACAGCCAGCAGCGGTGGCAGGAATATTATTAGGCTGTCTAGAATTTTGGTACAAAGTCTCTAATCTGATGCAGTATCACAGCAGCAGGGCCCAAAAGCACAAGAAGTATTAAAATAAGGCCAGGCCCTATTTTACTCCATTACGTGTATATCATCTTTGCTACAAAAATCCTAATGGAGTTCACTGAAATTGGGAGTCTATGATTTCTAGTCCCACCTTAGGCATGAAAACCAGCTGAGTGACCTTGGACCAGTCACTCACTCTCACCCAACCCACCTCACAAGGTTGTTGTGGTGGCAAAAATAGGAGGAAGAAGGAATATTAGATATATTTACCACTTTGGGTTTGTAAACATAATAAAGGGGGTACATGAATAAATAAACCCTCTTATTTATTTCATTTTATCCTGTCTATTATTTTTTTTTTACATAACTCAAGGTGATAAACAGACCTCCTCTTACTTCCCTCACAAAAACAACCCTGTGAGGTGGATTGGGCTGAGAGTGTGTGACTGGTCCAAGGTCACCCAGCCAGCTTTAATGGCTAAAGTGGGACTAGAACACTCAGATTATTTTGAAGGGCAGTAAGAGAGCCAAAATGAGGGATTTGAACCCAGGCCATTCCAATTCTATCTATCTATCTATCTATCTATCTATCTATCTATCTATCTATCTATCTATCTATCTATCTATCTATTTATATTGCCGCCTATTCACCCATGGAGACTATATTACCATGCTCAGAGATACACTTTGCTGTGATTGTGATGCGGCCTCAGCCATAGTTTATCTCAAATGCCACAGCAGTAGTGGGATTCTACCAGTTCTACTCGGTTCAAACAAACTGGTAGCAGTGGCAGCAGAAGGCTCCGCCCACCCGCTCAGACGTCATCACAGATGCTCTGCACATGCGCAGAGGTGGTCCACGCACTCACATTTCCGAACCGGTAGTGAAGGTAAGTGAATATCACTACTCTGCTACAGGCCCCAATACTAGGCTCTGAATATTCAAATGATGATTAAACAAGTTGCATCCTAGGTCATTGCCTGGCCTTATCCAAGTTTATCAAAAGAAATGAACTATTATGCCCTGAGCAGAACATCTGAACCCACACATACAAAGGACCCTTTCCTTAATACACTGCAGGCTTGATCATGCTCTAGTTTAAAAAAAAAGCCTTATTTCCTAAGCTTCATACAGTTAGAGGCATCAAATTCTAATTAAATTAATTCTAATTAAATCTAATCTTCCCTGATCCTGCTGACAGTGCTATGAACTGGTATAAGATCGATCACACTAATGAGGTCAACATGAGGTGCAGAGACAGGCCATGGAAGTAAAATAACAAATAAATCATTCCTGAAATTAAGCTCAGCAAAAAAAGGCCACTTTTTTCCTTTGGATCCATCGTTCTCTGCCTGACCTCTCCCTCAGCCCCATGTGCTTCCCCCCTGCTCCCCACCTACTCACCCACCCCCAGGCCTGAGGCCTGCGCCAGCCACTAACAGGAAAGCCAGACAATTGAATATCCTGCCTTGAACTGTTCCCAGGGCGCAACTCAAGGGCTTGATAGGATGGAAAAAGAGAGAGAAGCAGAGCTGCCGGCAAAACATCAGTGAAATGCCACACGGTATCGATTTTCAGACTTAATGGATCATCTGCAGCCAGACCAGCCAAGGGAAAATGGCCTTGGCTAAAGGCCGGATGCTGAATCAAGCAAAATCCTCATTTGTATTCATTTGAAAAGGCTGCCTCTTTAGAAGCAGGAAACGAAAGCTTGTGCCGAGCCCCATCAATTTAAAAACATGAAATAAAACCACAGGGAAGGGTAGCGGTAATGGTGGGCAATATTATATTTCCCTGCAGGAAATAAGAATATATTGGTTGTCCCAAATTACATTTGGGTGTGTAAAGGAGTTATCTTAAAGGGAATATAATGAAGAAACTCTCTCACACATAACACAACTTGTGATATGGAACTGCACAATTCATGACAGCTGTGGGGGTGGGGGTGTACTACTGAATGGACCCTGAGATTGCCCGAGACTGAGCATGTGAGCCAAGGGTGACTTTGGAGGTGTCTGCAAAATATGGTGGAAAAGATCAAGATGGTGCCCATGACAATATAATCAAACCTCTGTCTGTGCTTTATGTGTATCATGCGTGTGTGCGCACACACTTCTATTGTACCATTGCAGACAACATTTTGACTTTTTTTCTCCATACAGTGCTTTGAGAACACTCCTGTCCTATGGGCAGAGTTTTCCATAGGATCTGGAAATCTAAAGAATCAGGCTATGGACCTTAGCTTGCAGATCCACATTATGGTCCCTTATACAAATCAATGACACCCAATTTTGGTCTGGTTCAAGCTGTTGTTTGGGTTTAGGCACAGCGGATGACTTCTCCCTAGTAAAATACTGGAGAAGGGATTAGCTTTTTCGTACCTAGATGAAATTAATGTGATTGTGTAGAAAAACATATGTTCTGATCTGCTGAATTTACTGCTTTCATGAAAATTAGTTGCCTGTTATTTAAGCAAGTCAAGCAATATATAACTTGAGAACAACTTGAAGTCCCACTTCAAGGGTATTTTATTTCTGCATTCATTCATTTCTATGCTGCCCATCTCGCTATCCAAAGTCTTTCTGACTTCTGCATTAAAATAGATAGATGCCATGTTTTCAATTACATCTTACCAATTCCCAAAACTGAAAGGCTTCAAAAGCACTGATTTGTCTCCTGTGCGCCACTGTTACCTTGCAAGGTTGGGGTTCAAGGGATATGGACCAGAAAATCTTCCCACACTGAGACCAGAATGGGATGCATTGTCCTTTCTTCTTCAGATGATGCAAGACTGGTGGTCAGGATGACTACATCACTTGGATCTTTGGATCTGGTCAAGATCCTCTCTTTTGTTCTCTCTGCCCCATTCCCAGTTATGATTACTTTGTCGAGAAAGGAAATTGACATTCCAGCTGATGCAAGGACTGTCCGGTCCAATCCCAGGAAGAAACTAAGACATTGGGATTCCTCACGTTACTGATCCATAAATTCCAGCCCTTTTTCAGTTGCTGCCATCTCACTCTGTAATGCTACTCCTTCAAGTCAACTCTTAACACTAAAAATCACCTGTCAGTTTGAGGGTATAACTCTTTATTGCCTGATACATTTAATACTCAGCTTCACCTTATGATTAATTCACAAGAAAATGTGGATTAGATCCTTGTTGGATTATTAATTCTTTCCCACCCAAAACAAGCAGCAAAGTATAACTACCAACAGTCATGGCTGTTGACTGTATACTGAGCAATAAATAAAAGGAATGCCATGAATCATACAACCCACTAATAATAATATAATAATAAGGTATGATCAGAAAGCAGTCTTCTCATCCTTTGCCCTCTGCTTAAAGGGATGCAAAATGAAATTTAACAGGGTGTGAAAAAGAGTGGCTTGTATCCCTTATTGACAAATCATAAATCACAATTACTTTCGTAAGAGGTGCGAACATTAATCAAACATTTCCTAAAAGATTAGGGCATAGAAAGGATTTGGAACTATTGCTTTAAAGGAGCTAGCCTTCAACTCACACCAGCCTCCATCATTGGTTCTCTCCCTCTTATTATTTAACATTGATGTAAAGCTGCTGGGAGAACTCATCCATTAGTTTGAGATATAGCATCATCAGCGTGCTGCCAATGCCAACTGTATTCTGCTACCCCAGCTGGCACAGAAAATGCCATCGATGTCTTGATCCAGTGCCTGGAGATTATCAGGACCTGGAGGAGCCAGAACAGATTTGATCTCACAAGATGGAGTTGTTAATTCATCAAGCTATCTTATGGATCTAGTGCAGAGGTGGGTTTCAGCAGGTTCTGACCAGTTCTGGAGAACCAGTAGCAGTAATTTTGAGTAGTTCGGAAAACCAGTAGTAAAATTTCTGATTAGTCCTGCCCCCATCCATTCTCTGCCTCCCAAGTCCCAGCTGATCAGGAGGAAATGGGGATTTTGCAGTAACCTTCCCCCGGAGTGGTGCGGGAATGGAGATTTTACAGGATCCTTCCCCTGCCACGCCCACCAAGCCACACCCACAGAACCGGTAGTAAAAAAATTTTGAAACCCACCACTGATCTAGTGGGGTCTCTGCCAGTATGTATACATGATCTGGGGGTTCTTTGGACTGACAGCTACTGCTAAAAGAGCAGGAAGAGTCAGGAGTTTTTTTACCAATTCTGGTTGGAGCACCAATTGCATCCCTACCTAAAGTAGAACCTTGTGACATGCCTTCCTCATTGTGCAGTTTGACTACTGCAATACCCACAATACTTAGAGAGTCATTGAGGCCACTTGGAGGTTTATCTGTGTCCCCAGGGTCACCTGAGTAGTGCAGATGGATGTGGAGGTCTCTTAGAACTGTTGAAAGGAACTGTGTTGTAGACTGGAGATAGGTGATGTTGTATCCTTTCCCCTCTGTTGAGAGAGGGCTGTTCAATTTTGACATAGATGGCCTCTTTGACCCCTCTTTCAAACTAGCGGTCCTCTCTATTCAAAATGTGCTGGTGGGGTCGCAAAAGGATCACATTGCCCTTGGGACATAGGAACTGTGATAAATACGAACCAGTTGCCAAGCATCTGAATTTGGATCACATAATCATGGGGATGCTGCAAAGGTCATAACTGCGAAAAACGGTCGTAAGTTACTTTTTTTTTCAGTGCCCTTGTAACTTTGAACGGTCACTAAAGGAACCGTTGTAAGTCGAGGACTACCTGTACTTTAGAGGTGTTGAACTACAATTCTCAGATAGATAACATTATTAGGGACAGTAAAAATTGCAGCCCAAGAAAGAGAACATCAAATTTGGGAAAGAGTTTTGTAGTTCTTCTGCAGTCCAGCTAAGGCAATCTTGAAAGGCTAAGTAAGGACAGGGTTCCAACAGAAGAGAATATCTGTAATCAATGGGGAAATCCAAATTATTTTACTACTGGTTCTGTGGGCGTGACTTGGTGGGCGTTGTGTGGCTTGGTGGGTGTGGCAGGGGAAGTATACTGCAAAATCTCCAGTCTCACCTCACTCCAGGGGAAATATACTGCAAAATCTTAATTCCTTCCCCACTCTAGGGCCAGCCAGAGGTGGTATTTGCCGGTTCTCTAAACTACTAAAATTTCCGCTACTAGTTCTCCAGAACCTGCTGGATTTCACTCCTGATGTAGTTCCAGTTTGAACGGCGGAGTTCTTAAGTGCTCTCTGAGCTTGGCTGTTTTCATGCAGACTTTTCATAACCCAACTAGGCAACATCATCAGTGTGAGAGAGGGTTTGGTTTGCATCTTATTGTATACAGGACAAGGTTACTATTGGGATGACTAAGAAACTCCAGAGCTGAAGCCCAGGCTGAAGAATTAAAGCATCTGAAACACCATGACACATCACTTCTGCAGTGATCCAGAGAAAAGGATATGGATTTCTCAATGATGACTTTAACCCAGCCAGTATTCAACTCTTGCTGGGCAAGTTTATGCCCATGAACTTTTAAGTCCCTATGTTCTCCCAGTCTCTAAACCATTTAACTGCAGAGTTCAGACTGAGACTGCCATAAGTCAATAAAAAGATGATGCTTCAGAGCATGAACAGACTGCTTTTGTCTTCATTAATCATAACTGCCCTGGCTAGTACTCATATTTGGCATCTTTTAAATTTCAACCTTTATATAGCTCTTGCCAGTATTTCAAATCCTTAACAACCCTAGAACAAAATTCACGTTATCCCCATCTCACATTTATTTATTTTATTTATTTATTATATTTCTATACCGCATTTCTCCCGCAGGACTCAAAGCGGTGTACAGTCAAGAAAAAAAAAAGATACATAAACATCATAAAATTGATAATTAAAACTATAGCAAAGTTAACCCAAATTAAATAAAACCCAGAATTATATAATATTTTAATCATTCCCAGTTAACATGCTTAGCCCCGCCTGATTGAACATCATTGTTAAATCCTTAACAACCCTAGAACGAAATTCACGTTATCCCCATCTCACATCAAAGTTATAATGTCCTTTTTGTCCCAATGGATTCATGGTGAAAGTCAACACACCACCCCCACACACCAGATTTTTAAACATTTAAAGCAATCATTTCCCAGTACAAATTCTTGATCTGGGTCCTCATTTAGAAACCGGGTGATCTTTTCCGGCCCCAGGGATCGCAAGCCACCCCCTCGCCTTCAGCCATGCCCCCCTCCCTGGCAGGATCGGTGCCTGTTAAGGACTGTGTTGCGACTGGCGCCAGCCTCTAAAACAAACCCCCAGCGGGCTCCGTGGCCGGATCGATGCCCGCTGGCTCAGCTTTTCTGTCCTGCCCAGGGACTCGTCGCCAGGGAGGCGCGTACGAGCCAAGCCTGTAACTCTGCCAGAAGTCTGGACTGGGGGAGATCCATCTTAGGCGAATCTCCACACCTCCTCCTTCATCCGTATTCAACAATACCTCCGACGCCAACTGGATCCGAAAGTTTCCTTCCTCCTCCCTAATTCTATCCTTCCGCTCATTTTAAGCAAGGCACTAGAGGGCGCTCTTGTGCCTCCATCAAAGCCCCTTATACTATTCAGTGCGGTATTTTTTCCAAGGGGCTTTTCTCATTCCAATCTTTGTGGCTCGTTAATGCGGGATCTTGATCGCAGGAGGAATATCCGTCTGGATTGGAGGACAAGACTTTCATCCAGTACATTCTAGGGAACTGGATGGAACAAGCGGGTTCGTTTAGTGACCGTTCGGAGCTACATCACTGGGGGAAAAAAGTGACTTACGAAAAGGCCTCGCACTTATGACCATTGCATGGAATCGAAAAAAAGGTGTAGATCCTTCTGCTTGGGGCGGGGCGGGGCGGGGGGGGGGGCTAGATGAAGTATAAGGTCCCTTCCAACTCTGTAATTCTGTTATTATTATTCTGAAATGGGTGCATTCAGTAACTAAGTATGCAAATTATGAACAGTTGCCATGTCCTTGGGGTATGTGATCCCAGTTTGTGAACTCCTGAACCATGCATTTAAAATCTATGTTTTCTGGGGGTGGTTGAGGAAAGCCAGCATTTTCAGCCACGCAGCTTCACAGAAATTCTTTTCTTTTTCCTGCCTAAGGAAATCGGGGTGGAGGGGGGTGTATGGAAATCAGCATATAAAGGCTGGAGTTTTTGTAAAGGCTGAATTCATTTCATTAAACCTGTTGTGTGCAAGTGGGCAGCCCTACCTACCCTTTTGAAATGAGGTGGAAGCGACAATTTGGCCCTGGAAATATAGGGGCTGAAGTTCACAGCCTTTCCCCCCAACCCCTCCCCCCCCCCATCTTTCAGGAAAACCCACTTTGGAGGTTGCAAATAGCTTGATAAAAATAAGTGAAGTTTAGACAGAGGAAGGTTTTTTTACCAGAAGAGCAGTCACAAAGGAGGGACCTGGAAGCAGATGTCCTTGAGTGCCATCTAGAGGTCAAAGTGTGGCATAAACCTGCTGTAGTCCAGACAGATTATTCACATTCTCAGCATGGTTGGCTCTTTGTCTTGCAGTGCATTTAAATACCTCTCCCTTCAGTGTTTTTCAATCTTGGTAACTTTTAAGATTATGTGAGACTTCAAATCCCATAATTCCTTAGCCAGCCATGCCCAGGAAGGCTCTTGATTTCCAAGCCCTCTGATTTTCCTGATTTGCCTTTCCATACATGGAAAATACATGAAAAAACCCTAGTTGGATGTAGGATGAGTATTAGGCCTCCATGAATTCAGAAAGTAAAATAAACATCACCATGAGATGCAGAGATGGTCATTATGCTTAGCAGGCCTCTAGTATTTCAAATCCCACATATTTTCTTCTGTGTAAAATATATGGAAAAATCCTATTTGGGTGCAAATCCTGTTTAGGGTTAGGGTTAAGTTGCTATAGGAGGTTAGCACCCGCCCCTGTCCTAGAAGAATAGAATATTTTAGGAAATATTAAAAAGAGGCAGAATATTATATTTCCCTGGATGAGAAATGGATAAGCATGTTTTGAAGCTGCTCCCATCTTCCTGCCCCCACCCTTTGTCATTGGGCCATTAAGGCCTGGGCCAGTCTATTCTACATAACAAAGATCTACCTCCTTGAGGCAGAGCCATAGTAGGAATTGCCAAAGATCCAACAAGATAGGATTAGCCCTCTACACAATAGCAGCAGAAACTCACCACATGTGACCTGGGAAGCATATGTGACTATCAGCCAGCAAGGCTAGCTAAGGTCCCCACCCCCTGGGAGTCTGACAACCAATCAGGATACTCTTTCTGGGCCCCAGGAAGTTCAAAGCCAGAGAGAGCATAAAACCCGAAAACTCCCTGCATCTGCCCTTTTTCTGTTCAGGAACTCAAGCCATGTGATCCTGTCCATTAACCATCTTTCCAAGCAGTCTCCATGTTTCCAGTGTCTTCTTCTCCACTTGGAGCAGAACCTAGAAGGATGTTTCTTCCAACATTGCCATGGATTTAAAGAGTGAAATAAACATCATCAATAGAGTCCAAGAATCTTGCATACTCTTAGAAAGGGTCTGTGATTCTAAATTCCCTCAAATGCTGACTGTGAAATTCTGGGAGTTGAAGTCCACACATCTTAAAAGTTGCCAAGATTGAAAAACACTGCTCCTTGCTCTGGATGCACAAGCATTCATTAGGTAGACTTTAATCTAATTGAAGCCAAATGTTTTGGGTGTTGCTGGATATCCCCTATCCCTTTCAGTCCTCAAGAGATGTGGAGAAAACAGTCACACCCAACTTTTAAAATCTGAGCATTCTGTAGCTTCAGGGTTTCTAGCCTCAGGCCTCTTTCACAGCACCTTCTGACCAAAACCATAAATCCGAGGCATCGTTTATTGTCACTTTGAGGCAGGGAATGCTTCATCATTGCAGAAAATTAATTCACTGACCCTCTATTAAATATTTTGCCCAAGTCTCAAGCAGAAAACAAAATCCTGCCCATCTCTGATATATTGTTCTCCTCTATTGTTCTCCTACTCACTGCAGAACATTACCAGAAATGTTGAATATGGGCATCAAAAAATTCCTCATTTTTGTTATAGTTAAGCCAGTTGCGTTATTAATGCTAGTGGAGTCTGAGTTACAAGGATTCAGACAGGTGCTCCCATAAAATAGACTACACAAAAGAACTGTAGCTATTTCCCCTTCAAAATTCCTTTTTTCCACAGTAGCTTAGTGGGCTGAACACTCTTACACACTCTTTTAGCTTCAGATTTATTCAAAAGTAACCGTGGTAGAGCTGAAAGTAATAGGAGTAGTCATTAGCTTAATCTTCCTTACACATTTCTTTTAACTATTCTGGCATCCAGAAGGCAATTTGGCATGGACTGATGTTCTCACACATAAGGACTTGAATTCCCAGTAGCAGATTTAGCAGTTATGACTAAACAACATTTATTCTGTGGTTTCTAACCCAAATGTATCTGGATTTAGAAGCAAAATAGGATCAAATCCTGGTTAGTCTGGACACTATGCCACCAGGAAATCTCAAGGCTGTAGACTAGATTGGAATATCTACATCCATCCTACAAAAATATTCCAGAAAATGGTTATGATAAACCACTTTACTGTTGTCAAAAAAACTATTCTGCTCTCTTACCCATTCAACTTTTCCTGTTTATTAGCCTAGAAAAGCCTTTTCTAGAATAGACTAGAAGTTTACTGACCTAGGCAAGTGTAAATCGTGCATCTCAACAGTAGGGCTTCCACAAGTCTTCTGTAATCATTCATCCACAAAAGATTTAAACATGTTGATTGTAGCATTCCTTCTGAGCAGTATAAAAAAGCTTGTTCTTACAGCAAACTACTGAAAAACTCTTAAGGTTTGAGAGGCATTATTGTTTGAGATACATATCTACCGGTATTTGTAAAAATGATTTGCTGAATCTTAATCATTGTACAAAAAAACCTTTGTACGTTCTATGATTAAAATACTTTTTCTGCTTAATCTGTTTCCTACATAGCTTTTGGCACTGAATTCAGTTCCTAATTTTTATTCCAACTCCTACTAATTTATCTTTTAACCATGCAAATGCATATTTTGTTCTTCCAGCATAGCTTCTGTAATTGCATATACAACTGGGAATTATACATGAAGAGTTTATTATGGAGTGCAATTTGCATAACAGCTTACTGTGGAAATATATGTTCAAATCATCAGGAGTATAGACAGAAACACATGCATCAGCTGCTCCTGAGCAACGTGACTCCTTCCCTACTCTTATTAATTTTATACCTGTGAAACTCGAAGCTTCTTCCAATTCCATTTACAATCCTTTCTCTTTACTTCATGTATGCATAGATGTGATGGAACCACAACATAGATAGAGTTCTATGGTCAAGGGTGAGATGCTTTAGCATTTGAAAAGGTAACAAAATGGCCACTTAGAAAACACTAAAATGTTTTATCTTTCAGTTCTGTGACTTTTTAGAAACTTATAGGGATCAAGTTTTTAAACACTGATTTTCTCTTTCCATGGGCAAAACAGGAGTTTTGCTCTTCAGCAACTTCTGCAACACTTCCCACCAACTGATTTACAAAGCAGCTGCTGCTAATTTCTTAAGCGCCTTCCAATAAGGTCCACAGCAATGAGGAGGGGGTGTCTTTGAATGCATAATCAGAGCACCTAACACTCAAGTTTGTATACTGAGCAAACTCTATGGTTAGGCCTTGCAGGAAATGCCACCTTAGAAGGTCCAATCTGGTTTCTCCACCGAGAACACTACAGTCTTTGCAGACCTCCCCCCCCCCAAAAAAAACCCCAAGAGCAGCTGAAATATCCAAATTAAGCAAGAACTTTACTCTTAGCTCTGCCAGTCTCAGATTCATTTTGACAACCGAGCTGATTGTTTACATAACACACATATATGGGTACAGGCATTCACTTTATCCCCAAGTCCCTACGAGTAATTACTCTGATCTACAGAATGTAGCAACATATAAAGGAATTAGCACAATGAATTTCCTTCTCGGGAGAATCCATGGAAGTAAAATAAGGGGGGGGGGGGGGGGTGTTTCTTCTGCCTGGAAGTACAAAGGATCTTCAGCCTGTCCTTATGAAGGACAGCTCCTCTCATTCCAAATATCCATGCTCCCTCACATACTCAAAGCAGAACCAGGAATTCCTAATTTCTCCCTCTACAGAATTTTAAGGGGAATCACAAAACAATGTTCAGAGAACTGAAATTTTTTGCACTGAGGGCTCAGGGGCTCAAAGTCCCTGAGTCCTCTACATTTACACTCTTCTCTTGACTGTACATTTTTAACATACTTTGCTGTGTAGCCATTCAAGTTCTGCCAAGCTAACAGACCATACCACTTATTCATTTAACAAACACACTCCCAACTGACACCAAAACAGTGGAAAGGGCAGAGTTGTTCTCTAAAGAAAGAAACAAAACTGCTTTTAGCTGAAACAGACTTTTAATAAGCTTTAACACAATATACAGTTATATAAATCCAGAAGAAGGCAGGGGTGATGAATCGAAAAATTAACACAATAAAGAATCAGTATTCTTCTCCCTCATCTTCCCCATCAGCACTATCGGCCCCTACCTCCTCATAATCCTTCTCCAGAGCAGCCATGTCCTCCCGAGCCTCTGAGAACTCCCCTTCTTCCATCCCTTCCCCAACATACCAGTGGACAAAGGCACGCTTGGCATACATCAGATCAAACTTATGGTCCAGGCGGGCCCAGGCCTCAGCAATGGCTGTGGTGTTGCTCAGCATGCAGACTGCACGCTGCACTTTGGCCAGGTCGCCTCCGGGGACCACGGTTGGGGGCTGGTAGTTGATACCAACCTTGAAACCGGTGGGGCACCAGTCTACAAACTGGATGCTGCGTTTGGTCTTGATGGTGGCAATAGCAGCATTGACATCTTTGGGAACAACATCACCACGGTACAACAGGCAGCAGGCCATGTATTTACCGTGACGGGGGTCACATTTCACCATCTGATTAGTTGGCTCAAAGCAAGCATTAGTGATCTCTGCTACAGTCAACTGCTCATGGTAGGCTTTTTCAGCAGAGATGACTGGAGCATAGGTAGCCAGAGGGAAATGGATTCTAGGGTAGGGCACCAAGTTGGTCTGGAATTCTGTCAGATCTACATTCAGGGCACCATCAAATCGCAGGGAAGCTGTGATGGAGGACACAATCTGGCTGATAAGGCGGTTGAGGTTGGTGTAGGTGGGGCGCTCAATGTCAAGGTTTCTTCGGCAAATGTCATAGATGGCTTCGTTGTCTACCATGAAGGCACAGTCGGAGTGTTCCAGGGTGGTGTGGGTGGTCAGGATAGAGTTGTAGGGCTCAACGACAGCTGTGGATACTTGGGGAGCTGGGTAGATGGAGAACTCCAGCTTGGACTTCTTGCCATAGTCTACAGACAGGCGCTCCATCAGCAAGGATGTAAAGCCAGAGCCAGTGCCACCACCAAAGCTGTGGAAGACCAGAAAACCCTGGAGACCTGTGCACTGGTCGGCCTGTTGGGAAAAACAAAATGAATTCAGTGTCAGTTTTAAGAACCAGATTTTTCTCTCATTGATTTTCAAGCATTTTCTTAAAACATCCTTAACACTCAAGAAAATACAAGAAGAAATTCAATCTCCTCCAGTTGCTTGAGAATATTCTGTAGCCTATTGTAACTTCTAAATAGCTACAGAACATAAGATCCAGCCTTCCAGACGATGGTGAATGCCAAATTCTACAGCCCCTGCTAATTATCATGAACGAGAGCAGCTTAAATCCAAATACTTCAATAGGACTGAATCATATTTAGAAGGCTGCTTGGGAATTGTCCTTCCTTCTCATTTGCTTCCTGGTAATAAACGTCTTTATATTTCTCCTCCACATCATCATTCCTGATCTAAGATGCAATTCTTTTCATTCTTTTGATGATTCAGATGGTCAATCTCTTTAAAAAAACCATGATTTAAGCCACTGTTTGCTAAACTTTATTTTGTACAGTATACCAGTGACAACTCACATGATGCAAAACCACAAGCAGTGGTATAGAAATCAAAAACTAGGTTCAAACATAACTATACTAAAAATAAACCCGCATTTTATGACTTACCTGATGTTCAAATCTAGCTACTGTCAAACTAATTTCCCACAAACCAATTGCAAATACCCTAAAATTTCCATGAGACTTCACTCTTATCTCATTCACTCATCACATTTACTGTTCAAAACTCAATCATGGCTAAAAAGAGAATAAATTGTTTGCCAGCAAGCAGAAGATAAATTAGGAAACATTCAGTAAGTCACACTAGAAGCAGTAGATGATTCTGTACTGTGAAAGTAGGAGATACATCAGGTGAGCTTATCCCACTTAATATTGGGCTTTTTATTTTTAGAACTTTGCATCTCCACGGTTCTTTATTTCACATTTCCAAGCGCAGGGCTCCTTCAGCAGCAGAAATTACCCACCAATTTCCTAATTCTGTCAAGGACCAAGTCAATGATCTCTTTGCCAATGGTGTAATGCCCCCTGGCATAGTTGTTAGCAGCATCTTCTTTGCCAGTGATCAGTTGCTCAGGGTGGAATAGCTGGCGGTAAGTACCAGTGCGCACTTCATCTGTGAAAAGAATTAACGAAAAAGGTATTTAGTTTGTCGTGACGTTGTGTGATCAAGAACCCAAGATGTTTGTTCAAAAATGTATCCACTGAGATAGCTTTCAGAAATTTGTCTTCAGAAGAATTGAATTTCGGGTAAACTAAGAGATGGCATTGAGATGATTACAGAGGACAAGAATCCAGAATGAAGGTGAGTTGTGGAAAGTGGCCAAGTTTTTCTGCATGAGTAAAGAGTAAAGGCACCTTAAATATTAATTTCAGTATATTCCAATTGCTCTCAATTGCATTGTTCAATTGCACAACTCTTCTTCATTCTGGATTGTCCTGTTTCACTTAACAATCATTAAATCATGTTTAATGACCATCATAAAAAAAAATTTGTAAAATCAAGTTAGTTAGATGATTTGCTTTACAACCACAACGTATGACCATAATGGGCAGACTCCATTATAGTCATGTTGAGGGCAACCTGTAATGTATTGTAAGTAGACTAATAGGGACCACCTTTGGTGGGAAGGTAACAGCATTCTGTGCGCCTTTGGCCACATGACCACGGAGACTTCTTCAGACAGCGCTGGCTCTTCAGCTTTGAAAGGAGATGAGCACCGCTCCCTAGAGTCGGGAACAACTAGCACATATGTGCGAGGGGAACCTTTACCTTTACTGGGAAAATATGGCATTTAAATCTTTATTACTATTCACAATACAGAGTCCCCTTTGGGAGACGATGGGCAGCTATATAAATTTGATAAATAAAGCGTTGAACTATATGCCAAGGTTTTAGAATCTGAGTGTTTATCAGGAATTATGGTTTTATTGAACATGGGAGTGGGTAAAAGAATATTGAGAAATTGGAGATCTGATTGGCAGCATGGAAGCTTCCAGCCTAATATGGCTTCCAAAGCTTATCTCCTATTCAGAAAGGTGTTTGGAGATCTGATATTATTCCAAATATTGAAGAAATGGCTGCAAAAAATATGTGATATGTTTTAGAAAAAAACAATATTTTCTACTAATCAGATGCAGCAGTAAATGTTACTATGTCACAGATTTTGTGATATTTTACAATATTTTGTATTTATAAGCAGAACATCCATTTCAGCCACAGTTTTGTTCCATAGAGTATCAGCCTTGTGCACTCTCAAGCTTACGCTATCTGCTACATATTCAAGTTAGACAGTGATTAATATTTATATGTTAGGGTGTAGGTATATACAAAATTATGTCTATAGTATATGTATGTTATGTATAGATACACTTTTGAGAGCAGGCAACAGAATTTCGTTTTTAATGTATGCCAGAGTGCCCACATTCAGATATGTCATGATGTTCTTCAGGATCTAAGCCTGGTTTGCTTGTTTTTTTAACCTACTTTCCCTTATTTGAAATGCAAGGGACTGGACCTCTGAGTTGAACAAGAAATTTTTGTTTTTCTATGAACCTCTGACCTTTCTTCCCACTGAGTATTTCTAAAATGTTAATATTACTGCAAGTAACTCACCAATCACCGTTGGCTCCAAGTCTATGAACACAGCCCTTGGGACATGTTTTCCAGCTCCAGTCTCACTGAAGAAGGTGTTGAAGGAGTCATCCCCTCCCCCAATGGTTTTGTCACTGGGCATCTGCCCATTTGGCTGGATGCCATGTTCAAGGCAGTAGAGCTCCCAGCAGGCATTGCCAATCTGGACACCGGCTTGGCCAACGTGGATGGAGATGCACTCACGCTATGGAGAGAAACCACTTCCATTATATTTATTCTAGAACAAGTACACCACAATTAGCAATTGGCTGCAATGATTAAACCACTCACCAGTTGAGGAAAGTCCAAACTAGCAATAAATAATCATCTGTTTTCATGCAACATGAAGCATGAGCTATTAACAAAACTTAAGGGCATGGTTGTGCTAGAAATTATTAGCTCTGTCTGTCTCTGTCTGGATGTAGTGAAAGTGCAGCTATGGCTGAAATTTTGGTGCAAGCCAATCTAACAACTACTTCTTCTTGTGCCATATTCATCATCGGACGTTGGTGATCCTATTTTTATCAACAGCCTCATGAAAAAGTGCTGTTGAGTTTTGTCCAAACCAGCCCCTTAGATTTTGAAGCCATGATGTCCTTCTTCTGCCTGGACCTCATTTGCCTTCAATCTTTCCTTGGAGGATTAAGTGAAGGATGCCGTATTTTTCTGGGTGTTGCATCACATGTCCAAAATATCATAACTTTCGCTTTTTTACGGTTTTGATAATTTCCCTTGGCTTTCCCAGGCGGCTTATACCTTCTCATTTCTCTTTTCAATCATTTCTCATCTCAACGCTAACAACTACCTAGTCTTAATTCACTGCATGGTTCAGCGCCAATCATTGCAACAGTCACAATTTCTACCCCCGTTTCTCAATATGTATCACTTGCTTCTGCAACTTCTGGAAATGAAGGAAAGCTGGATAAAGCACAGAAATCACCCGCTCAGAACATTCTTCTATATTATTTAATAACTGGCCAGCAAGTAAACAACCCAGCAGACTTTTGACCACCAATTCAGGTAGATGCAGTAATGTGACCTACCCAGCATGAAAAAGAGTTGGTGATGGGGATTATGGGAGTTATGCTCCAGCACACCTGGACAGGGTCAGGATGGGGAAGCCTGATCCAAGGAACTCTTTTAGATGCCAACTTTGTATTTGGCAATGGGCAGAAGCAGGCATTGTGCAGGTTCAGAGTGTTCTTCCTATTTACCTAGCTTGGCATTTTCTTAAAGCTGCAAATGCATTAGCTACGCGGTTGGATTCCAGTTTATTTTTCAACAATGAAAAGCACAGAAACCAGTATTCTAAGACAGGTCATAGGGCAGGAAAGACTGAAAGCGCAATTAGCTTCATTTTAAAAGGTGCAACATCCGAAAAGTAACAATTCTTTATGACGTATGTTTTTTGGGGTGGTTGATGCAGCTACATCAGCTATATTCATCAACTACGTTAAGATATGGGAGCTGCAGCACTTCAGACTTGATCTCCAAGGATGTGGACAAGAGGGCAAAATATAATACCTGTCCAATGGTCCTTAAAGCAGCTATATCTTTTTCCAGAATCGCATGGCTACCCCTTCATAGCTGCCACACAATCCCACAAAATGACCAGCTGCTTTAAGTATTGCAATCAGATGCCCCAGTCATTATCCTGTACACTCCAAACACTTTTTTGTACCTGAATGTGAAGCACTGTCAAGTAAGCATTATCCTGAGATGCAATTATGTGCAGAATATAGAAGCTTTCGTGGAGTAGAGTCGAAAACCCACCCACACACCTCAAATGTTAGTCTTTAAAACTGGCACACCAGAGTACTGTTATTTAAAACTGTTTCCAAAATATTTAGAAAAGCACCTTAATTTTATTCCAATTATGGCTTTAAATACTTTTGAGTGTAAGCAAACCCGGTTAAAACTGGCAGCAGAGAATGCTGGAATTACATCTGTGCCTTCCTGTCTTCTGAAGAAATAAAACACTGCGTCAAGCTTTCTGTAATTCGAGAACATTCCTGATTGTACAAATAAAGTTACTTTGGTCATGAAGCAATCTAGTGTCATTGTAACAATGATTCAACTCTACTTTGATCCTAAACTTAGAAGGTCTCTTCGCTTCCTACCCCCCAACCTCCCAAACCAGCTTAAACCTGCTGGCTCTGTCATCATCTGGCTCACAACACACAAGACATTAGATTAAACAGCAAGGCTTTAAAGGTGTTGTTTGAAGGGCTAAGGGTCAGGCATCATTGTGCCTTTTCAAAGAAGCAGGCAATGGACAGCACAATTTGATGCCTGTCAAAAGAATTGGGAGGGCTTGATGGCCACTTTGGAGCTCAATGCATCTCCAAGAATTCACTTGGAGCTGAAAAAATGTCCTACGAAATATTTTTGAAGAAATTTCCTCAAAATATTTAGTGTTCTTTATTGAATAAGATAAGGCCAATAGAAATCCCCTATTTGGTTTGCAGCTCTCTTAAAAGATCCCTGGCACTTTTTTGTATCAGGCTCCTTAAATGTCCTTTTCAAGCTTGCAATGGATTCCTCCGTAATTTTTACTTTGCATGTGGAAAGGGTTTTTTTTATTATTTTAATAATAATCATAGCAGATTCTTTATTCCAAAGTACCGTTTCCCCCAAAATAAGACATCCCCTGATAATAAGCCCAAACGGGCTTTTGAGCACATGGCAAGAAGGCCAAGCGCTTATTTCAGGGTTCAAAAAAATATAAGACAGGGTCTTATTTTCAGGGAAACACAGTAACTTTATTTTCTCTCACTGTCTCAGCTATCCCTTAACCATTAACACAAATCCATGATTCACCAAGACTGGAAACTATGGGAAATACATTGTAACAATAGATTGCTAAATTGCATCTTTGCTAAATTGATCTGACAATAGCAAAACCAAGTACTAAAACCAAGTATCCAGACAAGAATAATTATTCAAAGAACCTGTTCAGTCACACACTTCCCCACAACTATAAATAGGCTGCCCAGAACCCATCTACACAACAAAAAGGTAAGCCAACAGACACTAGGAAGGACAACTAAGATTGACCTTTCGACAGTCATGCACGCCAAGACCACACCAAGGACCAGCCCCCTTATAAAACAAAGTCTCTGTACCCCCTACCTGCTCTTGGGGGTAGGCTCTGTAGCCTACCCCCAAGAGCAAACTTCTTGATTTCGGGAATCAATGGATCACCTCCTTTCCACCAACAGTGTGCTTTGCATCTTATCTGCTTGCAGTGTCTCAGCTCGGAAAAGGGACTCAGAAAATTATTTTACACATGGATTAATTTAGGATGAATGCTATGGATCTTATTCAACTAAACATGGAGAGAAACTAATTAAGACAAAAAAAAAAAAAACAACCCTCAAGCTCCAATACAGTAGCAGTAGCATGTGAATGTGTTTGTGTGCAAAAGGAGTTTGTCAACCTTTCTTAATCTGACGTCTGCATCCAGATACAATGGATGATAGTCACTCTCTTACAAGATGTTTCACCAAAAACCAAGGAACACACATTGCAATTTAGCATATTGTACAACACTGTGGTTTGTAAACCTAAGTGCATGGTTTAAGATATTGTGTGATCTGCCTAACTGTGATTTATTCAACAACCCCAGGTTAATCAAATCAGACCTGCAATGAGTAATTATAGTTTATAGCCTCCAGACATGACCAATGACTATGCTGCTGACAGAGAAAAGTAGAAACTGACCTGGAGTTGTACAAAAGTCTTTGTCCAGATTGAAGGAAGACAACCTCATACATGAATCCTCAGCAACTTTCAGACATCACAGTAAGCTATAATGCATTGTGGAATAATCCATAAATAAAAAAGATTTGCCCAGTCTGCTAATCCACACAGAAACCGTATTTGGTTGAGGATAATGTACAAGTCAAACCAGTATATGACCAATCAATCCTCTGCAAGGTAGACAAGCCTGTATTCCCCAGACAATATTGCTCACTTCTTATCAGCAATAGAAGTTCTGGGTGGGATTCAAACCTGCTTGAGTCACTGTGACTATTGCAACACATTGTATTTAGCGAAGAAGAGGCCAGGAGCATCATGTCCTGGCCCTCTTTTATCAACTACTAGCAGATGCTTTATTTTTTAAATATTCAAACACCAGCATCCATAGCCTTTCCATGCATTTACATACCCAGAAATGACTTTAAACAAGCAACACTAGAGTGGGACATTATGGAGTATGGAGGAGGTTTTATGGAGGCAGACTTCTACATACAAATTTAGGGCAACCCATTCAGAGACTATACAAGGAAGCCAATGAGAAGAAAATATGTAGTACTGAAGACAAAACATCTTTTGGAAAAAGAGGAACTCTTAGATTCTTGTCTTTAATTCTCTGTGTAAAGAGTAGTTCTACTATCAGCAGAAAATGAGGAAATGTTATATTGTGACCCAGGTTATAACAAGAAGTTCAGTAAAAGTCCAAAGGGTACAGTATCACATGGCTCTTACTATGGAAGCTACTTCAGTACCCTTCTGCATAATGGCGAAGAAACAACACAGTCCTTGGTGCTCTCTGATCCTGGTTGGTTGCTTGCAGATGTTTCATTGTACTATTGCACTGATGATGTTACCTAGATGGGTCATGAAACGTCTGCAAGCGAGCAACTGAACTCAGACAGCACCAAGGACTCCACAATTTAATCTTGAGCTACAGATATTCTCTATTAGGAGCAAACTATTTTAGGAATCCTAGCAGGAATGAGCTTGTTTTAACTAGTCCATGCATCAAAGGGAATATTCAGCAATATCCTCAGGCCTGACCAACCTAAACATATTAGTCATTTCAGGAAAGCAAGGTAATTATCTTTCAGCACTAAAAAAAAGGTAGGGGAGAACAGCCTGAGAATTAAAATTGTTGTTGTTAGTTGCAAAGTCTCATCCGTCCCATCGCAACCCCATGGACAACGTTCCTCCAGGCCTTCCTGTCCTCTACCATTCTCTGGAGTCCATTTAAGCTCATGAGAATTAAAATAGCCTTCTCTAACAACCATTTCCAGCTGACTTACACTACAGCTCTCAGTATTCTCAACCAACATGGGTACTGGTGATGTTGGGTGCAGATCAGGGTGGGTTCTACTTACCTTTATTACTGGTTCGCAATGGGGACGCCCGCGTGCGCTTTTACGCATGCGCAGAAGCATTTTCATGACATCAGGGTCAGTGGGTGGAGCCTCCCGCCTATTTTACTACTGGTTCTATAGAACGGGTGAGAACCTGGGGCAACCCACCACTGGTGCAGATGTTTGGAAGCTGTGGCCCAAAGATATATTTTTATTTATTTATTAAATTTCTATGCTGCCCATCTCCCCTCTGGATGGCTCCATCTTGATCTTCAAGATCTTGATACAATCATGTTTAACTGATTCTGAGCTCGGAATATTAGTATAAGAGTGTCAAATGTTAGCCCCAAATCTCTAAAAGCTGGATTGACATTACTTTATACCCAAACTTCCTTTCTGTTGTAGGTGAATATTAACTATTCATTTATGAGAGCACCATGAAACATCTTGAATTCTTACTCTAAAAACCATGCATCTTTCTAGAAGGTTTGGAATGAGATCAGTAGAGACAATACAGTAAAAACCATGAAGTAAACGTATTTCAAAATTCCTATGTATCTTGAAACATGAAACTGAAGCAAAAACATTTGGAATATAATTTTGATGCACTACATTTATGTAGTGATACACTACATAAATTTTGATACACTAAATTTATTTGATGTAGTCTGCACTATTTTCAAATAGATGGCAGATCTTTGAATTATGATGAGCCTTAAGAAAATCAGCCAACCATCAGCTTATACTAAGCCAAACAGCAGTTTATCTTAACCCTAACTTATACACCGCTTTCCTGCCTAAACTTAACATTAAAAAAATTATCCCTCAGATCAAGCATATCAGCAATGTCAATTTAAATGATGCTCCAGATGCATTTCTTACAAACTCTTGTCGCCATTGCAAGTTATCCAATGGTGCTCTGCAGTCATGACTTGATTTGGCCTAGACATCATATATGCACCAGATCCATTCAGAAATTCTGCTCTTCCTATTTGTAACTGGCTTTGTGCAATACTCCCAAAGCCTATTACACCAAGTAGCAAAGCCACATATTGGCAAGATCAAGTTTGGCCACTTTCATTTAATAATATTTTATTATGGTGTTTAAGGAAGCCTTTTTAAATGTAGCTTAAAGTGCTAATGCTGGTCATTTTGCAATATTGTGACTTCCTGTTTTTATTGTTTTCGTGCCTGCTATACAGAAATATTACCTAGGAAAGGGTTTTTTTAAAATTAGTAAACACACTCAAAAATATTGGAAAAGCAGTGCAGGTTATTTAACAGGATTTGAAACTTCAGTTTCTTTCATATGCTAATGTCTCCCTTTTCCCTGAAAAATGACTCAACAGGTATCTATGAAAAATGAAGGCAAAGAAGATGAGTCATAACACTGAAGCATCAAGTCGTATCCTGCTCCTAAAAGCAAGATAAAGAATCCCGATTAGGCCACCTCCTACTGGTAGCTTTTTTTTAAAAGAGACAGTCTTCTTTCTCTGTGCTGTAGGAAGCCTGGAAGATTTGGGCAAGAGTTGCCCATCCATTTTGTGGAAAGAATATGGTGAGGATAAAGGAGCCTTGCTCAAGATTTTAGAGCTTTTGACATGAGTTAACTACTGATGAGTTAACTACTGATATTAGGGCCTTCAAGACTTGGTAGCGATAAAATAAGGTATTTGTAGCTAGGGGTGGGAATGACCGGTAGTAGGGGCTCTTTGAGCTCGCTTTTCTCCTTAATAACCAAGCTCAGAAAGCACCAGTGGACCCTTCATTCAAAACTCAGTCTGTTCTTATCAGCAACTGCTTATCTCTAAATATCATGGATGATTTACTGCTGCCCTGCAGCCACATGCAAACCAACGATAGAGCTTTACTCTTTCAGCCACGAAAAGTATGTAAAGCCGGGACACAAGAAGGGAAATACTTTCAGAGGGTGTCATGCTCCAACGAAGTGGGATTGAGTTAGGGCATCCGGCGCAGGGACTTCCCACCTCCTGATGGGCGAAACGCCCTGCAGGAAACGTCCCAACATCCATCTACCCTTCCATCCATGCAGGCAGTCATGTGTGCTACTATCAGTCGGAGTTAGGAGCCGCTTCTTTCTACCGACTGAAACTGGGATCTCCGAACGCTTTAGAAACTTCAGAGTTGAACAGAGTCTCCCGCGGAGAAGCAAGGGGAAGTGGGGGGGGGGGGGGGGAGTGAAAGCCCTAGTAGCGCTACTTCGGAGAAACAAGCCAGGACAAAGTTTACTTTTATCGCTCCCCTCACTTTAACGGTGAAATAGCCCTTTAGGTCCGCTTTGATCCCTCCCTCCGTCCATGTGTCGCGGGAGCCGGACAGGACCCCATTTTTACGAATACATTTCTCCCCCCAACTCGCTTTCACCGCCCCCAAGTCATCCAAAGTCGGAAAAGTTGTCCCTTCTGCTTGGATTAAAAAAAAAACCACCATTCGCAGAATCCTTTGTTCGCTTACCATGTTTCGTGGAAACCGGGATACCGGGATACAGCACCTCCAACAAGCGGGTCGAGTCTTCCTCACTAATCGACCCGTTTAGGAAGCCGCCAGTGAGCCAAAACTTCTCTTTAGCTAAAGCAACCCCGGGCGGCGCCTTTTATAGCGTTTGGGCGTGTCCTAAGGCAAGGGGGCGTGGTTAAACTGGAAGGTAAGGAAGGAGGCAGGTTTTACTTTCCCTTCCTCGCCCTTCAGCTGCCGCCTAATTGGCAGGCTTGAATGTCCCGAAACCTGAGCGGAATGACATGCGCAGGATAGAATGAGAGGGTGGGGGAAGAAAAGCCAGCGGGGGGGGGGCGGGGTGCTGCACCCCTTGGAGGCCCCTAAAGCGGGTGAGTCACGCGCTCTCCACCCCACCCCCTGGTGGATCCAGAAGAGACTTCGCCCTCCAATTTCGGATCATGCTATAAAATACCTATCGAAAGAAATTAATTCTAGCTAAGTGTTGTTTCCAGGAAAACCGAGACGCCTCACGATGAACCGCAGCGAGGAATTTCTCTTTGGTAGAATTTAGCTACCGAGGCAAAGGTTTCCCTCACTCTTCTCTCCTGTTTTTAGTGCGCGGAAAAACATTACGGTGTGCGAAGCCGGGGAAGCAACCGGGCAGATGTATGGAAAAGTTTTAGGCGAGAGGAAGGGAGGACTTGTTGAAGGAGACCTCCACCGGGAGCCAGAGATGGGAGGGAGGGGAAGAGTCGCCCTGTTTTCAAAGTGCCGTCGCTGCACATTCCGAAAAGATGGCGGGGCTGATCCGCTGAGGCAGAAATGAAGCCCCGGCATACCTTTGGCGGAGGAAGGTCAAACGAGCAGGGCTTCTGTGTCACACTAAGCTTCTCTTCAGGGAGTCCACATGAAATATTTAATATTTGTGATGCCTTTTTAAAAAGAATTTCATACACTTCCTTCTTTCAATGATCTCATTTTTTTCCCCTGTCAGCAGGCTGGCCCAGTAGCTTTCAGCCAGGGTACTTTTCATGGCTGGGTTCACCTCACATCAGATACTAAGGGTTCACATCATCATCATCATCATTTTATTTCTATACCGCCCTTCTCCCGAAGGACTCAGGGAGGTGTACAGCCTGTTAAAAGCACAAAAACAGACAAAAATTAAAAATAATTAAAATTATTAAATAATTTGGCTCAAATATAAAACCCCCAAATTTAAAACCCCACATTTAAAACATCCAATTAAAATCTTTACATTGATAGCCCGGCCTGGCGGAACAAGAAGGTTTTGAGGGCACAGCGAAATACACGGAGGTCGGAGATCTTATGCATTTCTGGGGGCAGTTCATTCCAAAGGGCAGGGGCTCCCACAGAGAAGACCCTCCCCCTGGGTGTCACCAGCTGACATAATTTGGCCGATGGCACCCTGAGGAGACCCTCTCTGTGGGAGCGGACTGGCCAGTAGGAGGCTACTGGTGGCAGAAGTCGGTCTCGAAGGTACCCAGGTCCAATGCCATGGAGCGCTTTAAAGGTGGTAACCAACACCTTGAATCGCACCTGGAAGACCACTGGGAGCCAGTGCAGCTCGCGCAGGAGGGGTGTCACATGGGCACGAGTTGCGCTCATACCCACCCGCACAGCCGCATTCTGGACCAGTTGGAGCCTCCGGGTACTCTTCAAGGGGAGTCCCATGTAGAGAGCATTACAGTGGTCCAGTTGAGAGGTGACAAGGGCGTGAATGACCATGCACAAGGGTCCGCAATCAGAAAGGGCTGCAACTGGTGAATCAGGCGAACCTGACATAAGTGTGCCAGAACAAAAAGACCATGCTGTCGGTTAATAGTGTAGGAAGAAATATCCTTCTGGGTTCAGCTCCAAGTGGGGAAAAAGACACTGGAAATATGGAGACTGCTTGGAAAGATGGTTTAATGGTGGACAGGATCACATGATTTGAGTTCCTGATCAGAAAAAGGGGCGAGACGCAGTGAGTCCCCGGGTTTGATGTCCTCTCTGGCTTTGAACTTCCTGGGGTCCAGAAAGAGTATTCTGATTGGTTGTCAGACTCCCAGGGGATGGGGGACTTAGCTAGCCTTGCTGGCTGATGTAATCTTCCCAGGTGCCATGTGGTGAGTTTCTGTTGCTAGGTGGGTCCTATTGTGTTGCAGATGATGGTCCATTGACAAAGATTGAGTTTCTGCCTCTGGCCCATTGACAAAGAGTGAGGGCAGGAAGATGGGAGCTGCTTCGTCTTTAAAACATGCTTCTCCATTTATCTCATCCAGGGAAACATAATATTCTGCCTTTTTAATATTTACCAAAATATTTCATTCTTCTAGGAAAGGGGTGAGTGCTAACCTCCTACAATAGAACAGCCTGCAACATGTTCCTTAAATCATAAGGCAATTTTGGTTTGACTTAGCTGTAGCTAGCTTGTTGGGTTTTTTTGTTAATGGGATCGTATAAAGCAGGGTCTGTGTTGTGTAGCAGCACCCAGTCCATTCCTTTATACCAGGGTCTCCCAACTTAGCGACTTTAAGACTTGTGGACCTCAACTCCTAGAATTCCCCAGCCAGCATGGCTGACTTTAGCCAGCATGGTTGACTATGGAATTCTGGGAGTTGAAGTCTACAGGTCTTAAAGTTGCCAAGTTGGGAGACCCTGATAAAAAGGAATGGAATGGGTGCTGCTACACAAAAACAGAAAACTTGTCTCATCTGAGTATGATTAAATTGCTGGTACTGAGTATGATTAAATTGCCGGTTCAGATGTTGTGCAGATAGTGTCTGGGTTAGAGCTTCCTTCTGCAGAGGTACCCCAAACCATTTCTGCAGTTAGTAAAAGCTGTTTTCATGTGGACACATTTGAAGTGGGCTGGAAATCCAAACATTGTAGGGATATTACAGGTTGCAACCTCCACCACTACTGTTTTCATGAATTTGGTAGAATTTATAACCTCAGAGCACTGTTCATTATCCAGATGGAAATTGCCTGCTTATCACTATATTGCCCGGGGATAATATACAGAATTAGCAAAACTTCCTATGCTCAGAGCCAATCAGGAGACTGTTTCCTATCTGAGCATGTATATCATATTCACAGGTGATGTCATCTGTCCGTGTGGCTTAGTTCCGCTATGCAGCTGTGTGGCATCAGCCCATCTGACTTTGCCTGAGAGGAGTGGCTTATGTGATCTCATCCTCATACCTCCTCACCCCAAGGTATGAATACGCCCACCTTTTAGACCATATCCCCACAGCAGTCTGAAGCCATCTTTAATTCCTCCAGTTTTAAAATAAATATTTTCTGTCTTCTCCATATTTGATTTTGCAACTACAATGCTTTTTCACTGATGTGGTTGACACAATCAGGCTGGGATTTACTCAGCTCTTACTATAAAGAATAACAGTTGGAAGGGACTTTGGAGGTTGTCTACTCCAACCCCCTGCTCAAGCAGGAGACCCTGTATGCCATGTATGTTAAACTTGTGGTGTCATGTTGCCATCACAACATTTTTCCCCTTCGCGGAGCTGGGGTGGGCGTGACCTGTACATGATGCATCTGGTGGTTCAGAGAACCGGTAGTGGCAGCGCGAGGTTCCACCCACCTACCCGGACGTTGTTACTTCCTGGTTTTAACCAGGAAGTAACCTGTTTTTGACCTGCGCATTTGCAGAAGGCTTTGCACATGTACAGAGGGTCCAAACGCACGCATGATGCGTGCACAGAACACACACTTCCGAATCAGTAGGGAAAGTAAGTGGATTTTACCTCTGCAGTATACCCTATATACTGACTCCTTATATACACAGATATTGCACTCTTTTGGAAAAGAGGCATTGCTAGTGCCAGAGTGAAAATGGCCGAGACCAAATAAATCCCCTCTGGTACTTTGCTTTATTGTTGTCAGATTTAATAAGGGCATCTTGAAAACCTTACAAAGCGGGTTTCCTCTCACTTCTTACATCAAAGAGATTGTAGGGCAATCTTGAATTTGTTTCTGGTTCCATCTTCTTTTTCAGGGCTGATCTGGTGTTTATGTAAGTTGTTTTGTTTCTTCAAGGCCATCTCTATTCCTTTACATTTACCACATCTGTGTTGAAAAGAGCAAAATATTTGGGGCCAAGGAAAGGTAATTGTTCAGAGGAGAAACTCTACAGTATGTTGGAGTCATAAATTGATCTGATTGTGCTAATTGTGTTTTTAGGAAAGGTGGTGTTTGAATATAAGAGAGAAGCTAATGAGGTGCCACAGAGAGGGCAAATCTCTGATTGATTTCCTTCAAGCTGTTCCAATGATTGAGATATTGGAGCCAATTGGTCTAGTGATTGAAGGCTTAGAAGCCAGGAGAATGTGAATTCTTAGGCATGAAAGCTGGCTGGGTGACTTTGGACCAGTCACACACTCAGCCCAACCCATCTCACAGGGTGGTTGTTGTGAGAAAAACAGAAGGAGTATGATGTGTTTTCTCTAGCGAGCTATTTATAAAAGCAATAAAGATGAAATATAAATAAAATAATAATAATAAATATCTCATTTCACCAACCCAATGACTAAAAAAATCTACTTTCAGACTGAACCTCAGCCAGGATTTTTGGAATCTTTAACTGTTGCTTGATTTTCCAATCCCCTCCAGCCACTCTTCCTGTCCTCCTCCCCTCCCGAGTACAAAAGCTAAAAAGGTAACCCTCTTTCCAGTAGGGAGAGAGTGCCCCCCCTCAAAAAAATCCATGGCTGCTGCGTGGCTTGAAGTTGCAAGGAGCAGGGATCTCCAACCTTGGCAACTTTAAGACTTGTGGATTTCAACTCCCAGAATTCCTCAGCCAGCAAAGCTTAAAATCTTAAAGTTGCCAAGTTTGGAGACCCCTGGCATGGAGCAACTTGAATAGGAATTTAGAAAAGCTTCTCTCCATTTTATTCTGCACCCTCCTACAACTGTGACCAGTCGGCTGGGTTATTTTTTGACATGGGCTTAGCACTCTTTTAGAAACATGCTACATCCATGTTCAGAAATCCTGACTGACAGGACACAGAACCACTGCATACATACATCCCAAACCTGTCAAGGAATTTGCTTAATCTGCCCCACATAGATTCGGAACAGTAATTGAAGGTTGGTTTTTCCTCCAGCACAGGGAGGGCAATCTGAGTCAGGGAACCCATCAATTAACTTGTCCTGCATTAAAACAGTAAGGTCAGCAGATCTCTCCAGTCTCATTAGTGGGACAAAATAGAGATTGGCAATCAGAGCACCACAATTTGTACCAGCCTAATCTTCTGCCAGCTCAAGAACTGGTGGATTGTAGTTTAATTTGACCTTCTGACTGTGCCTGGCATCCTGACAGATATCTGAATAGGGGCTTTGTTTCAAAGCATATGTTTAAAATTGTACAAATCTGGAAAGAAAGAAGTATATATGGTTTTGTTTTTGTTCTTCTCTTGTTATACCAGTGGCCAAGTTTCAGAATATGTTCTTCCTTTATCTAGCCTTGCTTTTTTTTATTTCCTCCTAAGAATAATGCTTGTTCTTAATAATGATGTCTGTTGATCTCATATTGCTACTTTTTATCTCACTTTGTCTCTCCAAATTGGCATTGGCTACTTGAATGGGAAAGGATCATTTAATCTATTGACACTACTCTGGCTTTTTTTGCCTTTAACAAGGTTAATTAAATTTTGATCCCTGAATTGAAAAAGACAATTTTCTATTTTCTTTTCTATTCTGGCAAGCCGGGCTGGCTTAATATAGATTTTAATGGGTGAATTTTATGAGGGGTTTTAAATTTGGGAAAGCCAAAATTTGCTTTAATTATGTTTTAGATTATTTTAACTTTTATATTGCTTATATTTTAATGTTTGGCTGTTCACCGCCCTGAGTCCGTCAGGAGAAGGGCGGTATACAAATTTAATAAACTAAACTAAACTAAAAGGACAGCATATAGGGAGAATCTGTGTGGATTCATATATTTTAGTCTAGTGCCTTCTTCAGACTTGGTCTGTGTAATTGGTCTATGATTCAGCATCATGTGTCATGTGAACCCAGATAATGGAGTTACTTAAGTAAACTATGGCTAATAATAGTAAGTGTTATGCAAATAATGGGTAAAGGAAACTTACTAATAATAATCTAGCACATTACTTTCCAAAGGTGTTGATCTACAATTTATTATCTTCAGCCAACATAATTCTTGGAGTTGGAAAGTTGAGGAAAATTGGACTAATGTTCCCATTTGCAGATACCGGCACTCCTCTAATAAATATGCCACATTAAGGTTATAGCTGAGTTCACATTACCCAAAGTCAACATGAAACAGCTCACAATCAGGCTCAGGGAGCTGTGACTACAATCATAAATCAATCAGTATTATTTTTAAATCCTAGCTTATGACAGCGTGTAAACCAACTGTGTTCTATTAAACCTTGCTTAGAGAAAACATGTTTTGATATATCGTGGAACATATTTCTTGGTTTTGCAAGCACCATAAGCTAAAATGCTATTGACTAATGTACTGTGTTAACCCAACAAGTATCGTTAGTTTATAATTCAGTGATTGACTAAATCATGGTTAACCATGGATAAATGTCATGCAAACACAGCCACTGAATGGATATAATATTCTTGCTTTGTTCTGAGCTCCGATTGACATGGTTATCTAAATCCTCTAAAGCTTATAGCACAGAAAAAAAGCAAGGACATTCATTGATAATTTTCCACCTAAAATCCCTTCAGATGTTAGTTTTATTACTTCATGTCTTGGCCTATGTTTACTTGGGTGTAATTGTCAGAATGGATCTTCTACATATAGCCTGCTTTCCTTACACAGATTATCAGCAGGAGTTTCAGTCAGGCATGTCCTTTGAATAAGCCTTTAGGACTTTAGACCTGGTTCTCACATTGTTCTAGCTAACCTCCAGGAATCTAAAGGCAGTTTTCAAAGGATTCTTAAATAGCTTTCATCCAAGCACTGATTATGCCTGTTCTCCTTTAAAAAAAAATCTTGCCCTGCACTAGAACATTGTCAGCCTATCATTTCAGAGTAATTAAAATAATTCTCAAGGTTGAAGATCTGAATGTTACCTAATTCTCTCCTACAAACATATCTGATTGCTTTTCTTTTGAAGAAACATTGCCAGAATCAAATTTATTTCTGGAAATACCCCAGGCACATGTTGCTAAGAGAACATTGGTTATTTTATGTATAAATAATCACAATGTAAAGACTTAGACAATTGCAGTGTTTTAAAAACAGACATTATAACCTTGGAGGCAAAAACAGATCTGGGAAGGAGAGGGCTGGATGAACAGAAACAATTTTGAGTATGAAACTTATTACCATATAAGTAAGATAACAGATCTGAATATAAATTTAGCCTAAAACAGGACTAGCTGCCTTTTCAGGCAGAGATTTATCTTCAGGATTTCTCATGAGATTCTAAATTGAGAATATACTGGAAAAAGTTGTGTGAAGGATTGAATGATGGCTGAATATTTATGTTAAAACTTAGGCATGGCCAAGTAAGTTCCTCAAAGACCACAAGGAGGAAATGGTCTTAGTTCAGCTGTGAATAGAATATTTTAACTCTTTGCAGCCTTTTCTGCAAAGAAAATATAGAAGCCAATCTGGAAGCAGTTCCTTGCAACCTAATTAAGTTGTGGCTAGATATGATACAGATGCTGCTGTATTATGAGAATTAATCCACCTCTCATGCAACCCTTAGATGAGGATAGGAAGGAATATACATGGAAGCAGAATATGGTTTAGTGCTTGTAGATAAATTATCAGAAAATATGTCTAGGAGTTTCTCAATCATCCACATCATGGTTGTCCTAAAGGTGCTTTTTCAGGAAGCAACTGAACTTCCTTGTTTTTCTTTGAAGATGTTTTGCTTCTCATTCAAGAAGCTGCTTCTTGGTCAGAGCTGAAGAAACTTCTTGGGTGAGAAGCAAAACATCTTCAAAGAAAAACAGTCCAGATGCCTCCTTTGGGACAACCATGACCTGAATGACTGAGAATCTCCACTGACATTTAGCTAAGCACTTTGGGATGAACACACTTCAAATGGTGTGGGAGATGAACAGATTTCCAGAAAAATTGCAGATTACAGGAACCATTTGTACTTCAGATTGAGATGCAGGCAACACAGACTCATCCCCACAGCCTGCTTCTGTCTTCAACAGTGAAGGGACACAAAGCAGAAAACATCCTGCAGCCAAGAAGGCTCCACATCCATTTGCACTACTCAGGTGACCGTGAGGATGTAGATAAACCTCCAACTGGCCTCAAGGACTCTCTAAAAGGATACAAATGACCAGCTGTCTGCAAGGAATATAAATCCTTCCATTTCCCACCATCCAATTAGAACTGAAGAAACTTCTTGGATGAGAAGCGAAACATCTTCAAAGAAAGACGAAGTCCAGTTGCCTTCTGAAAAAGCAACTTTGGGACCATCAGAAAAGATGCTGCAGTTTTATATTTCTGCATTTGATCTTACCAAGAAAACAGGCACCAATCCTAAACTAGTTTCCTTATAATGGGTAAGCTATGAATCTATTTTAGTGGCTGCATTCAGTCTATACACTCAGTCACGGTATAATTTAGCATGACATACTGTTATAAACTGAACTTCAAATTTATGCCTCTAGAGAACTGGCAACACTCAATATAACAGTATTTTATTCATATACTAGCATATTTATATAGACCTTGTCCTATCCCCAACCCCTTATAGATATTTTTGGTTGAAATTCTCAGTATAGAAAACAGTTTTTTTGACCTGAGCACATAAGATGTGTTCTTACCAAGAAACGGCAATAAAAATAGTTGTGTGAAAGCCAAGCCAGATAATTACTTTGGGAAAGAAAAGTTATGTTGGCCTGGCCTCTCAGTTAAGAGCCTTATTCTCTCAATGGCTCTGACTTTGGTAGTCTTTGGTTAAGTTTCCTTGACTGCACAGCATGCCCTTAGATACTTTCTTAATTCCCAGGATCCACCCAGAAATTGAATATTATTCCAGCCTAACTCTAGCTAGTTGGGACAGCCAATGTGTTAAACTGTATTCAGATGAAAAGGCAGGTAAGTCAACCCACATCATGAGCTCATGCACACATCTACGTAGGTTATTTTGTTGGCAGCTAGGTGTTATTCTTGGAAACTGTGCTTTCTTTCCCATCAACCTCTTCTGTCTTCCACTGGCATCAACACAAGAGGTCCATTTAGTTTGCAATGGATGCATTTTGACTGCAACTGTCATGAACTGCATGTGAAGGAATGCATGAAATAAGTTTCTAGCTTGTAAATGGTTGTGCAAAGACATCTAGCCAAGACAGCTTCCACACACATTCATATCCTCATACATATTAATCAGGAGCCTAATTTACATTTATATGTGATTTGTTACAGATTTTCTACTTCTGTCCATACTCAGCATTCCTTGTAATTGTAGGGGAGGCTTCTTTATCTAATGTTTCAAAATCCACTGCCAATATTTCAGTCTTCTCTGACCAATGTTTCAATTAAGCATTGTGGGATTCAATGGAATTCTGGATTCTTCTCCATTCCCAGGCATTTGTTCCATCACTGGAAACATCACATCTGACAATTTAGGGCAGGAAAGGGATGACACGGCTTATTCTGAAGTTGCCTCTCAAAAACATTTCCCTCTGGAAAAGAATTGCTTATTGTTGTCTACTATAGTTTCATGCCTTCAGTGTGGGTTAATTAGATTTATTTATGTAAGAAGCAAACTTAAACCACCCCAAATTACAGAGTATGATTCTAGAATCCCCTATGACTCCACTGTTTGGGTCCATACTGGTTTTTATATAATCGTGCGATAGGGAATTATTGCAAAAAAATAATAATAAATGAATGGCCCTTTATACCAGATGTACATGCCAATGATACAAATCGTTTCCCTTAAACTAAGCCAAAAATGAAATGAGCTGAGCTTATAACTAAGTTAAAAAAAATAATTGCAATCACATTTTGCATTTTCATTGTGATTTTTTAAAAAATGACCTTAGAACCTTATTGAGGATGGTGATCCTTCACCAGAAAACTATGTAACTGCTTGTATGTAGTCATTTGCTTAGAAATTCTATGCTCAGTGAGAGAAGTTCTGTTCCTTGATCCAGGCAAATTGGGTAAGATTTTGTGTTTGTGTGACTTCCTAAGGAAACTTGCCAACAATGCAGTGTTGCTATGTAAAAATGGGAAGTGAATTCAGTTCCCTCATATGCATTAACAGGAAACTAATACGGTCTCCATGATACACAGTTCGGGGGGTCGGGAATCTACCAAATAGATATTATTTTATAGGGCGGTTGTTGCAAACTACCAGTTGATAACTATTATGTCACTCACTAATATTTCATGAGAATCCTATAGCCCAGACAAATCTTTCCAACAGTTTTCCCTATTTGGTGTCATCAGGATGTGTTGAATTACATTTCCCAATATTTCCAGCCAGTGTAACTCCTGGCTATATTAGCCAGAGATTCTAGAATTGCTGTTTGGACTAACACTTTAAAGAAACAAAGTGGGGGAAATCTGGCTTATACTTTAAAGTTACAGTTGAGAACAAAGTTAGTTTGTGAAGAACAGCTGGAAAAGGCTGTTTAGCTCAGGAAGCATGCACCTTGCTATTTCAAAGAATGCATGTTCCCTATTTTAAAGCCCCAAAGTCTACCATGAAATACAACATGTTTTTTTTTTACAGTCTCTAGCTTTTCATTATCACATTCTAATTGGCAGTGCTTCTTCTTTTCAAGAGATAATCGTACAATGCAGGAGGTTTATACATGGGGAAGTCCATCCTGCACAGCAGGAACTTCAAAATAAAGATAAATGTTGAAGCAAAACAGGAATTTAATTGAAAAACATGGGCAGGGAATGTGGTAAATCCCAGGCTGCAGGAATTGGTGAGGGAGGGGAACTGACAATTTCCTGGAGTTTTGTCCGTAAAAGGTTGCACTGAGGATTTGATGTTCCATTCTGATTGGGGTTGTCTATAATTGCTGGGAATATTTTAAAATACGTAAACAGTGTTAACAACCTCCGCATGAGCACGTTGTCTTCATATTTTATTTCTCACGATCAATCAGTGCTAACTAAAAGATAACAGTTTGTATGTTGTATGAATATGATCAACATGATGGTGATTTTCTTAAGTTCCAAGCATGGCAATAAGAAATGGATCAAGGAAAAGGGGACAATGCTATGCCCATGATAGGGAACTTGGGCAATGATCCAATACTGGGATTTTGCTGATTTATTATACCAGTTTAAGGCAAGAATGCCAACAGAGGAAAGCTATGGGGCTTTACTTTTCTGACAAGCCTCTAATCCCCACTCAGCTTGGCTCTCACAGTTTCCATGAAAAGGAATTTATAGAAACAAAAAACTCTTTTTCTTGACTCTGGATGTCAGGGGGCAATGCTTTGCCATGGGAAAAAGATGAAGATCTTTTTTCAACCCATATTTATAGTGACTGCATGGCAAGCTTATTCATGCTAAAAGGAGAATATTTGTACCTCAGGATTGAAATGGGAGAAGATTGGTGTTTTCTTGGTTGTTTTCTTGCAGACATTTCAATACTCAAACTAGGTAACATCCTCAATGTTATGTTACCTAGTTTGGATAATGAAGCATCTGCAAGAAAACACCCAAGCTTGGACAACACCAAGTTTGCCTCATTAGCCATGCTTCATTGAACTATGTTTTACTTTGAGATAATTAAATTTCCTTGGTTGTACAATATACTTAGACACAAATTACACTGTGGGTCAGTATATCTTGGGACTACAACCATTGTCATAGTTGATATTATTATTGTCTAGGGCATGTGTGCCAGAACTGGCAAACAGAGCCATCTCTCTGGGGCCCGCCAGCCGTCACCCATTGGTCTTCCATGTTCTGGTACACCAGCTGGTCTTCGTGCGCACGGGAGCACTGGAACTTGGAAGATCAGCTTCCCCATGCGAGTGTGCACACCATGTAGCTGCTCTTCAGTTTCTGGCGCTCCCCTGCATGCAGATGCTCCCGTTTCACCACTCTGTGCCGAAAAGGTTCAACAACAGTGGTCTACCCCATGATGGATTAATTGCTACTTGACAAAAAACAAACAAAAAATCCCAAATCATGAAGCATGCTTTCTATCTGTGATAGTTACTGTAGTGTAGTCAGTACCAAAATGTAATGGCCATTGATATATATTAAGTTATAACTTGATCTGTGATGCATCCTTTGACATATCTCAGCTGGGCTGCCCCCACATGCTGGAAAGGTGAAACTCCCTGCCTTGCCCTCTTATGGCTGCTTTAATCTTGATCTGCCTTTGGCTGAGTTATCACAGAACAGGGGAAGGTAAACTGGAGGGTGAAGAACCATAAGAAAAGCAGGGACTCGGGGAAGAAGGGAAACCTTCCAAACACAACAGGTTGAAATCTGCACGAAAAAAGACCAAGACAGGGAACTTGAGTAGCTGAAAACCGAAAAAGGCTAGTAAGTGAAGAAAAATAATTAGAATTGGGAGAGAACCCAGCTGACTTTGAAATGAGAGTCCGCAATTCAACAAAGCAAAAGTTTGAATCTTTGAAGCAGGTGAAGGATACATCTGGAAAAGGTGTGTCATGAACAGTCTGCTGCAGACTTTCCATCATGAATGGAGTTCAGCTTTACAATATGAGAGAACTCACTAAAAACTGATCCAAATTCCCTTTTGTGTTTGAAAGCTTACCTTGAATATTCTAGACTAGGGAGTCTTATTGCCCAAGATCTTTCTGTGCTTTTGTTTGAATATGGGGATAATAGTTTACATGTTTCTCTTGCACTGCATTGAACAGCAGGAAAAGTCACATTAGCCCCATAGATTACCTAGTGTTTCCTCATTCCAAACACATGACCATAAAGAGGACTTGGATCTCTTGCTTTTTTTTTCTCATTATCAGCAGAAAAACTTCACTGCCTAGAAAGTAGGAAATCTAAGTACAGTACTGTGAAATTGAATTACGTTTTACTTTCTCCCATCTATTTTTTAGGCACTCATTCCTGAGCCTTTGGCCATGCTACAAAGGTAAACAGCAAGTTGCTAAAAGAGATATTTTGGGAGAAATACTCTGCTGAAGCACAATTGATCAGGTGGCTATAAAAGGACAGGGAATCTTTTTCAGTATTAGATTTGTGCTTATTTTCTTCAGCCATTTGAGCAAGTAGCCGCTGAAACATAATAACCAAGTGGGAAGGGCTGAAATAACTTTGGTTTTGCAGATTAAAGTATCCATTTTTCCCCCACCTCCCCCATCACATGCCCTTGACTATGGGAAAACCAGTGATGGGAGTACTTTATATTTTAACCCTTTAAATCATCTTCTCTTCTCTGAAAGAATTGGGTTGGCAGTAAATTAGATGCTGGTTGTTCATGGGTTGTGCATCCTCAAGACATAAGAGCTGAGAACAACCCTGCTATGTCCCCACCAGGATAGAGCAGAAGATTAGGATGAGATGGCACCATTCAGGTTTGGTAGAGCGAAGGGCCAGTTTCCCTGTCTCTAGGATTGCTGGTTAGGGGCCTACCCAGAGGTAAACTTTCTTAAATTCAAGATGTTTCTCTCCACATAGGTAGGTTAGCATTGCCATCCTTTGTGTTAATCTTCTGGATTGAAACTGCATGAAGAGCCGCTGTTCTGATGCACTAATGGTGTATCTCTGATCTTCACAAAACTGTAGTATCTTCCTATAACCTGCTCCTCTTTTATATTTGCAATAAAAGTTGCAAAGAAGAAACATCACTTTGAAAAAGTCATTCCCTGTGTGCCATCCCCCCATAAAAGGATGATGAACCCTATCATTTTATAAATATGAAGGACCTTTTGCTTCAGAAAAATTATTTGAAGGAAATTAAGGGTGTGTTTGCTCCACTACTGATTTATTGGCAAAATATAGACAACTAAAGATTTCTTCAGCTTCACAGCAATACAAAATTAAGATTTTTAATAAGTTCCAGCATTTGGATTAATAAGTGCTTTCCTTCAGAACAATCTGCAACCTCCAGATACTTATCAGGATTTTTTCCCCCCTTCGCTAAACCAGGTGGGGGCAGGGCCAGCACATGACGCATCTGGCCCGTGGGCTGTGAGTTTGGCAGCTTTTTGCTAGAACCACATCATATGAAGTCTTCAGCCAGCTGGCAGGCAGCCTTATGGGGAGCTGCTTCCGGAAATTGCCAGGAGGTTATTTTATTGGGTGACTTCAAGTTATTTGAATAGGCATGTCTTCCCACAATACATTATAAATATTTAAAGCAGAAACAAAGAATTCAAATTATTAATGGCTGCCATGTATTATTCCTTAGCAATCCAAAAGTCATTTGGGGTTCCAAGTAAAATTGCAAGTTCAATCAGTGATATTTATCCTCAATTTAGCATGGCTGGAATTTTAGATTGTGATCCTATATGTATCTACCCAGAGATAAACTTCATTAAGTTCAAGATGTTTTCCTCCTAGATAGGTATGTTAGTATTGTCATCTTATGTGTCATTCCGGAGCAATTAAGACTGCAGACTAATTAGATCATGTCAAGTTCTTGGCAGAAGCTCTTCATTGCTGTTATCACTTCAAATTTTACATTTCTTTCAGCAGATGGAGCCAGAACAGAATTTTATAAATAGGCCTCCAGAACTACAGTACTTTAAGAACTACAAAACTGCATTTTAACTTTTCACCCTTTGGCAACATTTGTTTTTTTAAATGGACCCATTTGGACAGAAGTCCAGATTAAACACCCAACTAATCCGAATGCTAAAATAGACATTCAAGTTGCATTTTTTAAATGCAAATTCCCTCCTACTCGGGATCAAAACTGGCATTTTGGGGAATTTAAATTTACATTCCTGAAACAGTTACAATCATTTACTATATGATAAAGACCCAGCAGTTACATCTCAAGATGTAAAGGAATAACAGAATTAGGTCATTCTGCATAAAACTTGCCGCTAGTTTCATTACAGCTTCCTGGAATCCTAGGCTAAATGGAATGCATGTGTACACAGACTAAATGATGGAAAGCAGGACGTGTGTATCATTGATGTCCATACATGCACTCTAGCTCCTGGTTCAGCAAGATAACAGGGATTAAAAAAGGCAGCACAAGGTTGAAACAAATTTTTAGCTGCTATCTTTTTCCTCCATATGGAAGCTGTATGATAGGAAGAAAAATCTTTTTGGAGTGGGGAGATGACCAACATAAGAGTTCCTTGAGGAAGACATATTATTAAAAAGCTACAGTATGTACCATAATTATACGTATACTAGCTGCTTCAAGCTATTCCAAAGTTGTAAATGAACAGGTGCCACATGCTTCTTGCACTGTACAATCTAAAGAGGGGGGAGGGCGATGATCACACCCAGGTTTTTCAGATGAGATCTGATTTTCCAGGCAATAAGCATGAGGGTCTGCGGCATTTACCTTTTTTAATATAATCTAGCAGAGCAGAACCTCCCATTCTGTTTCAGCAGCCTGGGATGCTATAGGGCACCCATTCTCTGGGTCTGAGGTTCTCTGGGGGTCCACTAGCCCCTTTCAGGCATCCATGAAGTCAAATCAGTATATAATTTAATTTTTCTCTGTTTAATTTCTAATGATGTAAATATTGATAAATATAACCCACCTAAATCATACTCTTTAGAGTCCTCAGTAATTTTTAAAGATTGATACCGAATTTCAACTTCCATCTGTTGTGGAGTTGTTGGTGCTCTCTGAGCTTGGTTGTTTCTTTGCAGACATTTCATTACCCAACTAGGTTACATCATCTGTAACAACTATCTATCTGCATGCCCAAGTGATTAGGGACGCTGAGAGATCAGAGCTTTAGAGCAAAATCTGAAAAGCCTACCCAAGAACTACAATATAGTTCAATGCATTAAATACCAAATATGATATGTTCTGATATGTCGATATGTACAATCAATCAATTTTATTTAAATTAACCATTGGCAAGCTACATAAAAAGAAAAAAAGAAAAATACCAAACTTGCACCAGATGTTACCACATTTCCATTGCAGCAACTATCAAAGTATAACTACTGTACAGGAGTTTCATATCCAAGAGAAGTAGGACCAAATCACATCATTATCTGTTCTTCCTGGATATTGATAGAGCAGGGGCAAAATATAGCTATTCTAAACATCCCCCGGATGTTTAGAACATTATACCGGTAATAGTACAGGTACAGGATTAATGTTTTGTCTCCCTATATGCATGACAACAAAACAGAACATTTAATGTTGTGATAGGAAATGGTGGATTCAAAAGACTTGGTTTCACAACTTGTCTCACTTGTGAATATATAGAGTTGAACTAGCTGCCCCCATCTTATGTTCCCTTACTATTAGCAACCTAGTATCATAATGCAGTTTTATATTACAGGCTTATTATCCCATAGTCATCATTAATAGATGTGAACTGTAAGTTACCAGAAATTTGCAATAACCAAAGTGATGGGAATAACATATCATGTTGTTCTGCTTTTAAGGCACAGATATAACTTTGCATATAGCTGACAACTGGGAGGATAGTTTTCCCTAAGAAATTACTGTGAAACTCTAAATAATATGGTGAGTACTTCTGTTGGTCACAGAGGTGAAAAAGCCCCAAAAATCTGGAGGCAGATTTTTGAGAATCCACCTCCACCACATAGGGCTCAGTCAGTCAAACTCTAAAGAGGCATTCAAAACAAGTAGGCAGATTACTGAAATGCAGACTAGGGAAAACTCAGCTTCCAGCACAAAATCAAAACAACTCCTGGCAGCTTACTGATGATACGTTTGCTGGATGCTTTGCAAATAAATTCATATTCATTATGGCTAGGATTCACTACGTTTTGGCTATAAAATCTATAAAGATATAGATATATAAATATATGAGCAAAATCCAGCCGAAATCTTTAGGATGAATTTCAATTTAGAAGCTCGAAGATACTGGCCATTTCTTACTTATTTCACCTTTGTTGTTTCTGGAACAAGACACAGAAAATTACAAATTCACTCTTTATGAGAAGGAATAGTCCCAGTCTTTTTAAAGGTCATAGTGAGACACTGATTGAAAAAATAATAACTAGATCTGAATAATTATAGTCACAATGCTAATATCCTCTTTTCAGTGAAAACACTTGAATAATAATGACTGACCAGACACAGCTGGATAAATAGATGTTTAAAAATCCATTTCATTTGGATTCAACTTGCCAACTATTGATCATCTTTGAAAATCAGAAAGAATACAACCCTGTTGATTTTCCTGAACCTCTTAGCAGTTTCTGATATCATCATTTGTGAAGTGGTTGTCTGAATTATAGCAATAGCAATAATAGTACTTAGATGTATATTCCACTCTACAGTGCTTTACTGCACTTTCTGGGCAGTTTACAATGTCAGCATATATTCCCAACAATCTCGATCCTCAAATGGTGGTTTATAATGGTGGTTTATAATACAGTCATTATAAAGCTGCTTTATAATGACTGTATTCATAACTAGATGGAGCACAAAAGAATGCCATAGTATTTACATTATGGGGTTCCAGAATCTTCTTTGGTATTTAATAACTCCAGAGCAACATCTTTTAAAGAATTAAAGTGTTGCAATATACAGTAGAGTTTTCTCTCTCCTTTTTATCAGATCCAAATGAGGCAATAATTGAATCAACCTAACTGTATTAATGGAGTAAATCAAAAAACAAGAACCTACTTGTAGATAGTTTCTCTGTCAAGCAAGAAGCAATCGATCTATTCTGGGAGGTTTTCTAAATTTATGATCATACTTTTTTTTAATTCTCTGGACGGGGCCTCAACATTCACAATGCTGGAATAACTACCACAAAGACACTCCTGGTTCTAATGAACTTGCTTCTCTCTTTAGAAGAAAAAGGCCTCTGTAGCATGAAATACCTTTAACCAGTTTAGGTTAGTGTGCCAGGTATAGAGACACAAGTGAAAGTGAGCTGGCCATGCCCGCTCTGCCCCCGCCCAGGTCAAACACAACCCTGATGCGGCTCTCAATGAAATCAAATTTGACACCCCTGAACTAGATGTTTGAGCAAGGTTGAGTTAGATATACTAATGATATTACTTAGTTGGACAATGAATTATCTGCAAGCAATCAAGCTCAGAGTTTCTGCTGCTCTCCAAGCTTGATTTTTTGCAGATAATTCATTGTCCAATTAAGTATCATTAGTACATCTAACTAGTCAAATAGGCAACATCTCACTTTTATGTTACCTAATTGGGCAATGAAACAGTTGCAAACAATGAAGGTCGGGGAGCAACAGAACTTCAAAGAGTAACTGACCCACAGAGTTTCTAGGCCAGTGTTTTTCAACCCTAGCAACTTTAAGATGTGCGTATACTTCAAGTCTGCGAGTAATGCAGGCTGGGGAATTGTGGGAATCCACACATTTTAAAGTTGCCAAGGTAGAGAAACACAGTTCTAGGCTGAGGGAGTACCAGAATCTGGATCTTCCTGCTAATTTGACATTTTAGCCATTATGTCCCACTGGCTTCTTGCCCCACATGTCAGTTACCAGTTTTGAATCTCAAATCAAGGCCATAAAGGCCATATTTTTTGAAGGTCAGCCTAATATAAAGGCCTTTCTACTTTCCCTGTGTTACTCTTAAAAATTTATGTGGCACGAGCATTTTATAATTATTTTGTCTGCTCTTTTAATTTACCTATTTTTAACTAGCACATATTTGAATTATTAGTAAAAAAAAGTTGGGATTTCGGTGTATTTGAAACTGCCTTCAGTACAGTTTTTTCAAGCAGATTTTGGAAATCAAAGCAAATTTCTCCCACAACAGTTAATATTGCCCCGCATAGTCATTCTGCCATACAGTATATAAAATATACAACCAGCACCAGTTATTGAAGAAAATGAAACAGGGCAAATGACGCTCCAGCGGGAAGAGCCTTTCCTTACCAAAAATTATGGGCAAATGGGAGTCGTCCCCCCCCCCCCAATCCCAGAGTTAGCAGTGGAACAAATGTTGCCGCTGCTATATCATTATTATTATTATTATATGTATTTATATGCCGCCCTTCTCCCAAAGGACTCAGGGCGGCGAACACAAGTTAAGAAACATGTACAATAAAATTGTATTTTAAATCAAATAACTAATTAATGATAAATAATAAACCCAGAATCAAAGTCAGCCTATTTGCTTGAACAGCCAAGTCTTCAGCTCCCGACGAAAGGAGCGGAGATCAAGAGCCGCCCGGAGCTCGGTAGGTAATTCATTCCAGAGGGTGGGAGCACCCACAGAGAATGCCCTACCCCTGGGCACCACTAGATGACATTGGCTTGCCGTCGGGACCCTGAGGAGAGCGGCCCTATGTGAGCGAACAGGACGGTGGGAAGCAGGCAGGAAAAGGTCCTGTAAATATCCTGGACCTAAATCATGTAGGACCTTATAGGTGAGAACTAGTACCTTGAAGCGGACCCGGAGAACCACTGGTAACCAGTGCAGCTAGGATGTTATATATATATATATATATATCATGCTAGGAGTTGCGTTTGTGTGGTAAAAAGATAACATCCAAAAGAGGGAGGGGAATGCTGCTTGCTTTGGGGATGCTGCAAGGCATGTCAACGCCATCGCTCTTTCTATTTAACAAACGGCGCAGGCAATATACCTCCAGGATTTGTCTTATCCCTGCCTCTATTATTCCTTCCAGCGAGAAAACGAACTAATTCGTCCTCCTTCCAAGAAATCAAGTAGAGCTTTTCCCCCCACCCCCATGCTTGTTCCTATATGCAAACGGAGGACCTTAAATGATTGAAAACGGAGCCGTATAAAAGAGGTTCAAGGCAACCCGACTGGGGCGCACGCGGAGCATGCGCGCGAGAGAAAAAGCCCGTGGGAGGGTGGCATCGCCAGTTCTTCCGCTCGTCGTTTCCTCGTTTTTAAATTCTAGGCTTTGCCGCAATGCAGTCGCCTCTCTTCCCCTTCCTTTCTTCGCTCCCGCCCTCCCTCAGCTCTGCAGATGTCTGCAAAAACCGCGTCGTCCGCAGTGGGGAGGGAGGGGAAGGGGGCGCGCCGCCTTCTCTGCATTCGTGGCGAGGCTTTTTGCCCCGGAAACGGCCGAGCAGCCGACGCCCTGCTTCTCCCCAGCTCGCGGGAAGAGGGCGCTCGGGAGCAAGGGCCCCGGGAGAAAGAAAAAGCCGCCCCACAACCTTTTGCAGCTGGCTGGATTCCCTAGAAGGGGCTGGCGGTGAATAAGCACCCGTGAAATGCTGCCAGGAAATAACTCGCCTCCGCTGCAGAAGTGGCGCTTGTCTGACTTGTCCCCTTCCCTGGGATGGAATAACGCACATTTTTAGACGCCCTCATCTTCCCCTCCTGCCATTTGAGAAATGCCACTTTCGAGGAAAGGGAGAGGAGGTGAAGGAGAGAAGCGCCTCAGTTCACTCGGCACTTGCCCGTCTTGTCTCCCGCACACAGTTTTAGGAAATGGCTTCCGATGGCCGCTCTTCTTTTGTGGCGAAGGGGAAGAAAATGGCGTTCGGTATCTGTTTTGCTCCTGGCCCAAAATAACAAATGGTCCCTCTTTGCGGCTGACGGATGGGAGAAATCTTTGGGCTGTCTTTCGTGAAGCTCAGGGCAGATGGTGGCTGCACTGAAAGAGGGCGGGACCCGCGTCTTAATATTGCGGGCCGGTGTCCTTGGTTCCGCTTCTCCTTCAATTCCCCTTTTGTGCTCCTGATGTATTATTACTAAGAATTAGTTTGTCCTCCTCGTTTTGAGGAGGAAAAAGACACAGATAACCCAAAACTACTTGATTGCAATTTAAAATGCAAACAGACCATTTCAGATTCTTCTTGCGCTAAAAAAAAAAACACCTGGTGCTTTTCATATTGTTATGGTTCTGTATAGCTGTTAATTGTGAGTCTGCTCACCTCAGTTACTCCTCCATGCAACTCGATGGAGCTGCGTGTTATTTGTTTGAATTTTGCCTTTGAGAGGGATGAAGAGAAACATTTTCCCCCAACACACAATTAACTGCTTAATGCATTGTAAGCTGCCCAGAGTCTCCAGAGAAGGGAGGCTCGTAAATCGAACTAAAAAATAAATAATAAAATAAATAAACTGACATGGATGCAGCCAGGGGAAACAATAAGGGCATCTGACCACTATACATAATTGTCTATATACACCAAGTCCTTGACTTAAGGACCATAATTGAGCCTGCAATTTTGGTTGTAAGTCGTGTTGATTGTAAAGCAGATCACTATGGGTCTTACCTGATTTTATAACCTTTTTTTTTTGCAGGGATCATTAAGCAAATATGTCAGAACCAAATCCATTGTTCACTATGGGGCTTTTGCTGGAAACCAGAACCAGCAAAAATGATAATAAGGACCATCTTGCCTTTGACATAAAGCAGTTACAATTTTTATATAAATAGCTGCTGTGAAAATCATCTAATGCTGGCAAATGAATTCTGAAAATGTGGATTTTTGAGGTATGTAACCTCTGTCGTGCAAATAAATGAAATGTTTAATTCTTGACAGGTTCTGAGGTCACAGTTATCCCAGACTAATTAAACCAACATTAATGTGATGATTGTGTATACATTTATTGAACTTGTATGTTGTCTGAGTCTTCAATGACACCGAGTGCTCACAATAATAATCCTTCTTTGGTTTATCTTTCACTGCACAGAATTCAAAGTCACTCATAGCTGGGTTCACATATAGTCTTCTAGTTAAGAGTTTGTCTTCTCATTGGCTCAACGGGGGTCCCCCAACACACACATCCCAGTCTATGACCTAGTGCCAAGCCACAGCCCCTTCAGAACTAGGCCATGGAAGTAGTGGGTAAGTGTGCTCACAACGCTGCATTTTTTGAAAGCACGCACATCAGTGGTGGGTTGCCCCCAGTTCACACCCGTTCTATAGAACCGGTAGTAAAACCAGCGGGAGGCTCCGTCTACTGACCCTGACATCATCAGAACGCTTTGCATGTGCAGAAGAGTGCGCGAGCGGCCCGGTTGTGAACCGGTAGTAAAGGTAAGTAGAACCCACCCCTGATGCACATGCATGCAAAACCATCCTCTCTATCACCGCCTCTGCCGGTCCACCAAGCAGGAAAGGTTGGAGACCACTGTTCTATACAATATATTCCCACAATTCACAAAGCAAAAATCTCAAAATTCGACCAGATTTCATACACAGAAGTTAGAAGTGGCCATTAAAGTTACTAAGGTCAACCCTCTATTCAGTACAGGAATCTTAAATTGTTCCAGATAGATAGCTGGCTGCTACGGAATAAATCCAAGGAAAGGCAGCTTCTAGTGTCTCTCAGTAATTGAAACTTTCCTTGCCTTCCTCTCAAGAAAAAGCCAGTTCCAATGTTGACAGAATAAATACTCATAATTGCAAATCAAGATTAATTAAGTGATTCCAGTACTGTAAGTTTCTTGGCCACACCCAGATTTTTAACAGGATAAAATCTATGCTGTAGTGTACACTTTCTTCAGGTCTCTTTATAATATTTATTTAAAGCCTATCACTATCATTATCCCTGTAGGTTAGGATCATGGGCATCTAGAGTTTCCATATGTCCCACCCCTATCCTAATTCGAGCCACACATTCAGACACATGGTCTCTTCTTTCTGCAGCTCCCTGTTCAAGTAGAACTGTGGTGCTGACAAACCTGTGTGCAGTGGCTATCTCTTGCATATTTCAGAGGATGCTACATGCTTGATGTTATTAGGATCAGCGCCAGAAACATGCCTGCTGCAATAGAGCAGACAGTTGTAGCACAAGGAAGTCTCTGTTGTGTCTAGGAGGCTTTCTATTACAAACATTGTTTTTCCCATGCTGCTATCATGGATGCAAACTCCACAGGTCTTTCAGCCCTGCCTAATTAACTAGGTTTCATTTTAGTAAATTAGCTAAGTAAGAAAAGGAAAGTGCCCACCAGTCATAGCCATAAAAGCCTGAAATTGACTTTTTCTTTCTTCCTTCTCCTAATTGCCTCTTGAAAAAAAAGCACTTTTGAGACAACCAAGACCTGGATGATTGAGAATCTCCATACACTTCTTTCTCTATTTTTGTTTCTCTCCTTTCCTTCCTTTCTCTCTCCTTTTTTTCCTATTTCCTCCATTCTTTCTTTTTCTATGAATTCCAATCTTTCATCTTTCAATTTCTTTCTTTCTTTCTTTCTTTATATTTATTCTAATTTTTATACCGCCCTTCTCCCAGAGGACTCAGGGCGGTGTACAGCCAACAATAAAACACACCCATATACAAAATTTAAAAAGTTTAAAAACATATTAAATAATTTGGCCCCAATGTATTAAAAATAAACCAACAGTTAAAATTCGTGTTTAAGCCATCCCAGCTTGTTTGAATGAAAACGTATTGAGGGTGCAGCGAAAGGTGCGTAGGTCAGGGATCATCTGTATCTCCGGGGGCAAATCGTTCCAGAGGGCAGATGCCCCCACAGAGAAGGCTCTCTCTCTCGGGGTCGCCAGTCGACATTGTTTGACCAATGGCACCCTGAGGAGTCCCTCTCTATGGGAGCGTATTGGCTGGTGGGAGGCTATCAGTAGCAGAAGGCGATTTCGTAAGTACCCAGGTCCTAAGCTATGGAGCGCTTTAAAGATGGTCATCAATACCTTCAATCGCATCCGGAAGACCACCGGGAGCCAGTGCAGTTTGCGCAGGAGAGGTATTACATGGGTGCGTCATGTCGCTCCCATAATCACCTGCGCAGCCGCATTCTGGACCAGTTGGAGCCTGCGAGTGCTCTTTAGGGGGAGTCCCATGTAGAGAGCATTACAGTTGTCCAGACAGGCGGTGACGAGGGCATGAGTGACCGTGTGCAAGGAGTCCCGGTCCAGAAAGGGGCACAACTGATAAATCAGGCGAACCTGATAAAGCCCCCCTGGCCACAGCTGTCACATGATCTTCTAGAGACAGCCACACATCCAGGATAACCAAGTTGCGAGCCCTCTCTGTGGGGCGCCAAAATCTCACCCCCGATAGTCAGCGATGGTACCAGCTGGCTATACCGGAACGCCGGAAACCACAGCCACTCAGTCTTGGAGGGGTTGAGTCTCAGTCTGTTTCTCCCCATTCAGATCCGCACGGCCTCTAGACACCGGGACATCACGTCAAGTGCATCATCAAGGTGGTCTGGGGTGGAAATGTACAGCTGAGTATCTTAAGGACTTTATGATCATCCACATAAACAATAGCCAAGAACAAGGGGTAGCATATCTGAAACAAGCTTTGTTTTATTCTACACCAGGTCATAATGTAGCTTGATCTGCTTTAGTGCAAAATGTGGACTCAGCCACTGTGACCAATAAACCATGGTTTATGGCATACTGCATAACCTATGGCTCACAAGCCATATTACACTGCACTGCACTGCATATTGAAGACTTTAAATGCAGCTGGGAGCCATTTTAAGGGATAGTTTCAGAAATGAAATGAGATGCTAAGTGTCTTGCAAGGCGTAAGGAATAAGTTCCACAATTTGGAAACGATGCAGAAGATGAATTCCTATGTGGTTGGCAAACAGCCTTTAACCTGGAGGCATTTTAAGGTATCTCTTGTCAACATTTTTATTCAGACAAGATCAGCAATCCTTCAGCTTTCAGGCCTTCAGCAGATTAAAGTTTTATATATTAAAATGAACATTTTTAATTGTACTAGAAACCATTCAGAAACCAGTGCAGATTTTTCCACAGGGGTATAATATGATCTTGATATGTACCCAGTCGATTTCTACTGCTAAAATTTCCCAACACATGCCAAAGTTTGCCCTACATAAAGACCTTTGCAGTATTTTAAATGTAATATAACCAGGACACAGATAACTGTAGTCAGATTAGATTGATTCTATACCAAATACTGTGTAGCTTTATAATGCTAAAATGAGAGAATTGAGTCAGATTTAATAATCTAATTTCTCCTGGTACCTGCATAACATTTGGATAAGCTTTAATCAGCATGCCTTTTGTTTTAATGCACTAATGGTTTTCATGAAATCGTATCTGAGGTGAGAAATCGCATAGCCCCTGAGGTAGATGTTCATGTACTATTGAGTACTATTCAGGAGGCTGACTGTCTCTGTCTGGAATATGAATTTGACAAAAAATGGCTTCAGAATTTGAGAGATTTTGGGAAATCTGATGCCACTTTGAAGTGTGCATTTGGATGTGTGAAAAGACAAAAGAAAATGTCACAACAAAGGAAAAGGCAACAGCTGATGCCGAATAATATTGCTGCTCAAGGATTTTGGGCAGACAATATACACCAGGATAAGGCTCAAGACACCACCACCCAGCTCTAATATGGCAGAGCAATTTTGCATATATTTAATTCATCATGATAGTTTCAGCCAACGAAAAGGTTATACTGCAGAATTTACAATGAAATCAGTACAGTATCTTAATGCTACATCAAAGCTGAGAGAAAAATTAATATGCTCATTAGCAGAAAATATGAATTAGCAACTTCTGTTGATTCTTTTTTTTCTATTTCTCTAATCATTTTGATATTAATATTTTTTCCAGCCTGTCATGAGATATAAGATAATGGCTCTTTACCTGGAAACAATAGGATATTGAAGTCTCAGTAGAGAAATACAGTACGCCTTTTCTTTTCAATGGGGAGGACAATTTATCTTGTAATATTTATCTAGTAATATTTAGACTACAACTAACAATCATAGCCTCACTCACACATTAAGAACAGAGGAAGATCCACAATCCACGATTTGCTGTAATAAGGGATGGAAAGCCAGCCAGATTTCACTGAATGCGCTTTTTTAGTATCTATTGTCTAAACAGCATTATGCTAATGAATATTAATGAAGGTTGGTCTAAGAGCAGATGTGGTTAGTGGGGGAGGAGAAAAAGCTCTTAAGCTTCTGTTTGCCATGGTTTACAGCAAATGCTTCTCCGCTTGCCCATAAATTGCTGAGAAGAAAATGAAAATGCACAGGTCCTTGACAGTTATCTCGATAGGGCCAGGAGGAAGGTACTGTACCTTCTTAAGGAACTGATTTATGTTTGGCATCATTCTTCTTTTGTTTTGTGGTGTTGTTTTTTTTGTAAGTTGTAGAACAGATTTCAGGTGCGATATGGATCAGTCGTCTCATGTATACATCCCAAGCCAAAGCAATTGTAAACTGCTCTCCTGATGCTTTTAAGGAGCAGGTGTGACTGAAAAACTGAGTTACTATTCAGGAAGTCTCCGATTTGAATTTCACCTCTGAAATAAGATCCTCAGATATTGTCAAGTGGTTTACTTAGGCTGAGCCACTTCTAATTTAATCTGGTGCAAATGTATCCAGAAAACACAGGGTTCTTGTTATAGGGCAGCGGTTTTTCCTGTTGGGTGCCCTACGATCTTTAACTGTCACAAGTCTTTCTTATGGGCATTATGTGACCTCTCAAAGATGTGTTTTTTTAAAAAGTTGGTAGGTCTGGGAGGTTGTGCTCAATTAGGTAGTGATTGTTGAGGCCAGAAGTGTCCATGCTTGCAATATTAGCTACTACTACTAATTGTTCTCTTTCCTGGGGCTGCAAAACTATAGATACTGTGAATCATGCACGCAGTGACTTGGCTCAACACTGAGCATAAAAGCTTCTTCATTCTTCCTATGTTCACATGGATTGAAAATAAACATCTGCAGCATGCTCTTAACTATTCTGGAACCAGAACTCTCCAGCTTGTGCCCCTTCTAGATGTTTCTCCTTTAATTCCCAAAATTCTTAATAATAGCATGGTGGGTGGCAAACTTTGGGAGTTGAAAACTACTCATTTAGAGAGTGGACAAATGTTGCTCCAAATGTTCTGCACATATGTTCAAACTCTTTCCACAACACATGGAGCATTCTACTGCACAAACAAGATACCTGTTCCAGACATCTTAACACAAATATCAAGGTCTGCAGAATAAAATAGAAGTGCCAAATAACACCCCAGATTCACAATTGTCAATAAGAAACACAAAGTAAACTACACTGTATTCAATATATTTATGTCTAAACAATAAAAATATATTTTAAAAAAAGAAAGAAACACAAAGTCCAGATAGTGGACATTGAAGTAACTGGAAACAGCAGATGAGAAAATCACAAAAAGCTGCAAATGGAATTAGACTGACAGTGGCAAAAGAAAGCAAAGATAGTATCAATAGTAATAGGCTGCAGGGTGCCATCCCAAAACATCTGGAGCACCATTTGAACACCATTGACATTAACAATGAGTTAATGAGTTAATTACAATGGCAGTTTTACTTGGAACAGCTTACATCCTGTCCTGCTTGCTACCTTTAATACCACAGCATCTGCCTATCCAGGTACCTGAGAAGTGAATAACAATGACAAATTCAGTCTAAACACCACCTCATTTCTCCAGTGTCTGTAACTCTCTGTAATATTAACATATCAAGAGGAACATAGTTTAGTAGCTTCCAATAACTGCTGTTGGTAACCTGCTCATCTCTAACAAACAGATAATTCCTGCATAATGTTGGCATTGGTACTTGACAAGTCAGCATTCCTTTCCTTGGTTTCCTATTGAACAATAGATATTAACAGTTAATTTTCTGGTTTTTTTAAAATCAGATTTGGCTTGAAACTTGGCCAATAAGGAATTCTATAACAAACAGGTAGCAAACTTCACCCTGCTTGATTTGTTTCCCAAATACAAAAGAAATGGTGGTATAAAAAAAAAAATCAATTCTTGTTCTCAAACCTCAGCCAGTCCTCTCCCCGCCCCCCCCCCCATCCGCCCTGCTGTGGGAAATAAACAGTCTCTTAACGGTCCTGCATGCTTTTCCTCAAGTGATTTTTATCTCTTTGTGCTTTTAACACTTGCCCTGGTTGCCTGAAACAGCATCCAGGGAGGATCATGACAACAGTTGCTAGGGAACTGCATGGTTGCTAGCAACAGTAAACAAAAGACAGGCCCAGGGAAGCAGAGGGTGCATCTCTAGAGATGTTGTGGGATCTGAGGTGAGTGTTGCAGGGGCTTCTTCTCTATCAGAGGCCAAAATATAATCACTGGCTTATGACCTCTCAAATTCCCCAAGGGCCACTTCACATAAGTTTTAGATTTACCTTGCAATGTTTTACACCTCAAATACAAATAATGTTGGTAGCCATAGATTATGAAAAATACACATTCCACATGCATAATTGAGTAATAACGTTTGTTAGGACCATGCAAAATAACACAAAAATAAGGATTTTTTTTTACTTCTCTAGAATTTTGACACATTATGGTAACATAAACAGAAAGAGAAGCTGTTGAAAAGCCTCAAATTAGGTGAGGTATCTCACAAATGCAAATGGCAGTTCAAAGTTAAAATTAAAGCATGGGTACTGCAAACGAATCTAGCATACAGTACCTGCAGCTATCGAATTATTGGCTGAAGGTGATTGTTCTAGCTATGAAGCTGTGTATACAGCTGATGCATTGCTAATTTATGAAGTGGGACAGAGAGCTAATTTGGTCTGGTGGTTAAGACACCAGGCTAGAAAGAGTGAGACCCTGAGTTCAAGTCCTGCCTTAGCCATGAAACCATGAATGACCTTGGTTGGACCAGTCATTCTCTCTCAGCCCAACCCATCTCACAGGGTTGTTGTGGGGAAAATAGAAGGAGGAAGGTGTATTGGATATGTCTGCTACCTTGAAAGAAAAATAATAAAGGCAGGATATAAATTAAGTTCAAAATATGATAGAAGGGGCTGTCTTCTGATATGTAATTTTTTTTAAAGGGTTACTCCATGGGTATGTTCGGGACTATGTTAGCCTAAGTTTGTTTGTTAAAAAAAAGTGAGCAGTTGTATTGGCTTAGAAATATGAAACAATCCAACTTCCCCAGGTTGACAGGTTTAAAATGTAGCATCCTGTTTCTCACGGGTTATTTATTCTTTTATGGGTTTATTTATTTGATTCAATTTACATAGCTGCCTATCTCAGTAAATGAATATGGGTGGCAAACAACATCTAAAATGTAATTTAAAAAATACAAACCATACAATCAGAACTACAACATACGTAGCAGCATGCTGTATATATCCCTCCTCCTTCACCCAATACGTTGAACTGGCAATACTGTAAGGCCAATGCTTCTGGAGGGCACTATTTTGGGGAGAGTGCTTGCCATTCTCATTTAGAAAACACCCTGCTGTTCTTCTCTTTATTTTGCTCCGAAAAGCCTGTGTACTCAATATGGTCAAACTCTGCAACAAATAACAAGGCCAAATGATAGTGATTTAACCTTCCAACTTCCAAAACATTATTTGAGGAAATAATGCTGGCTATTGTCATAGACTTCTAAATTAGTTCATAAACTTTATCCTAACTTCATGGTAACCTTAACAGTAGACTTGGGTGGTTATTAAAGATATAGTTTCTCATCTGAGATTCCCATAGCTCACTTTAGCTGAGAGCAGCAGGGTTCAGTGGGAAGTGGGAATTCGTAATTGGCAAGATGACATCCAAAGTGTTAAAATAAAAGCCCCAGCCTTTTTTTTTAGCATGTGTGTGATGTCAGTCCAAGTTCCAAAGGGGCGGGGCTTCATTATGACATTCCTGTTGCCATCTTCTGATTTTTGACACTCCCTTGTGGATGCCGTTGGCAGGGAGATTAAAATAGATGGTGCTCACACACTGTAGGTGAGTTGAAAAAAATGTTTTTAAGCAATCAAAAGTAATAAAAAAATGATTTTTTAAATAATTAAGTTCATTATGCCTCATTTTGCCATTAAATCAATTTTAAGCTCTTTCAAATAAATAGGATTATCACACTGCAATTAAAATACTGGCTAACAGGCAAGTGCAAGATAAAGGGATAAAGAAAGTAGATTTCACATTCCAGACAATTAATTTACTGCTGATTATTACTTAGTGTCTCTGTCTTAGCCTGGTGTCAGTGTGCAGGATTTGAACCAAGAAGACCCGGGAATTCAAATCCCCGCTCAACCAAATGCTTAGGCCTAATCACCGTAGCTCTATTTACCTATCTATCCCATGTGACTCTTGTAAGAGTATACTGTCTAATAAGGCACTTAATCCTTCATTATCTTTGAAAAACAATAGAAAAAACATTAAAATTAATGCTTCAGGGAATATTTATCAAAATATGGCTCCATAGTATTATATGGTCTTGCTTGGGATAACTGAAATCAGTTGAACTTACCCTTTAGTAAACAAACATAATAGTTTTTCTATTACCCAGAAGAAAAAACTAAATACCATAGGTTTGTTTTTCTGAAAAGCTACTGAAAATAGTTTTGCATCAGCAGCAGTGGTAGGTTTCTACAGGTTTGCCCCTGTTTGGGCGAACTGGTAGTGGCGGCGGCGGGAAGCTCCGCCCACCCTGCCGGATGTCATCATGGATGCTCTGTGCATGCACAGAAGGGCCACAAGCAAGCGAAGCGAGCACACACGTGCACTCCCGGTTCTGAACTGGTAGCAAAGCTAAGTGGAACCCACTACTGAACAGCAGCCTTCTAAAGGAAAATTAATACATCCTCAATTAGTTTATAAGTTTCAGCACACATATATGATTATTACCAAAGGAGTAGGAATGCACATCTGCTCAGAAATATAATCCTACCTAGATTCTCACCATACATCCAACCAGGTCAAAGACTAGGGTTACATTCTCAAAACATGCTGTTTGTTGATTGCAAATGCTTCTAGTTTCTGAGTACTGCTGATTCCAGGGTTCTTCTGTTTGCTCTCTCTCTCTCTCTCTCTCTCTCTCTCTCTCTGTGTGTGTGTGTGTGTGTGTGTGTAACTGGAGCACTGTTTGCTGCTATCCTAATTGAGGCAGCTTCCAGAGACTATAGCAAAGCCCACTCCCCAAAGAGCCAGTTCACTGAGCAAGCAAACAGTGACTTGTCCCTGAGAGACTCTGAGTAAATTGGACAGTGTAGAAAGCTTTGTGGTGCTCTGCCAGGCATAAGCAGCATTTGCTCTCTTGCCTGAAGTGAATCCAGGTGACACCCACTGAACATGCAAGCTTATTATTATGGAAATAGAAGGCAAAGAGCTTGAGGAGACAGTACTATATCTACTTTTCAACAAATGAGGGAAGGTGAGAAGTTCCTGGACAAGATAAAGCTACTCAGAAGAGGCAGAGAAGGGGAGTACCAAAAACACCATGAGGAAGTCATTTGGAAGCATGTGATCAATAGTGAGAGGATCAAGAAAATGATGATGATGATAATGATGACGATGAAAACAGCAATAGCACTTAGACTTATATAGTGATTTACAGCCCTCTCTAAGCGGTTTACAGAGTCAGCATATTGTCCTCAACAATCTGGGTCCTCATTTTACCCACCATGGAAAGATGGAAGGCTGAGTCAACCTTGAGCCTCTGAGATTTGAACCGCCAAATTGCAGCCAACCAGCAGTCAGCAGAAGTAGCCTGCAGTACTGCATTCTAAGCACTGTGTCACCGTGGCTCATATGATGATGATGATGATGATGATGATGATGATGATGATGATGATGGAGCTCAGCAACAAGTATCAAGCTTTCACTTTAGTAAATGATGCAGAGTCACCTGGAGAAATCCTGCCAACCCCAACAAATAGGATAGGAGACAGTTAGGCTTCTGTGAGGCAAAAAGACCCAAGAACTACTTTGAGGAAAAAATAGGTGTATTGTGCCCATGGTGATTTCTGCTGAAAGGAACCAAGGCCACAGTAGACACACTTCATATATGTTGTCTTCAAAGTGCTGTTATCCAGGATGCAACAGCAAACTGCCAAGCCTCTTCTAACCATCCCTGTAAATAGCCATTCCTTCTGATTCAGGTGGAAATGAATGATACTGCCATAAGGACCTCCAATGTATCTCCAGAGACCATAAGAATCTGGCAGGCAGATGAAGGAATGGGAGCACACATGTAGTGTTTTCATCAGCCCTTCTAATTGAGAGTCTTACCCTAAAAGATAACTTGGGAGCCAAAGGCTTTCTAAGTAAGTGGTGCCAAGGTGAAAGGAGTCAGCAATAGTCAGAAACGGGGCAACTGCAATCAACAAACAATCCCTGTCTCTCCAAGTTTCTTCAACCTCATTTCTCTCCTCGAACAATTCTCCTTGTTGCTCACTCAATGATGTTCTCCATTCAATTTTGCTTTGCACTTGCCTTTAATGCAATCTAAAGCCACACAATTACCTGGCTATAAATGTAAAATATATAACAATTTCCACTTCTGCTGGGCTGATCATTGGATTATATAGCAGACTTTTTACACTGTGCAGAATGCTTACTCACTGATAGTACTCCATGAAGGACTCCTGGCAAAAGATGACTCTATGTCACAAAATCTAGGTAGCAAAAGCCTGAAATTGAATATATCACTGAGGACTGGAGCCAGTGATACAGGTGATAAAGTATCATGAGGGGTGGGCAGCAGACAGGAAAATGTCAGTAGGGAATTCCATTCATAATCTCAAATGTTTCATTTGCGAAATGAATAGGAAGCGCAAATACATCATAGGCCTCCCTGAGTCCTGGTGTAATGACAGATATAATCAAAATACAGACACACATAGTACACTGCAATGTTTTCTAAAGGCTCAAAAAAAAAAAGATGACAGGATGTTGCATTATTCATAAATAAATGCCTTCATAGAAATTCACAAATTGGAGCATGGAAATCCTAAAAAAGTTTCAGTTAAAAAAAAAAGGAAAACAAAGAGCTATGAGTTAATTATAGACATCTGAAGAGGCTAAAGATAAACAAGGCCATTGTTTATCAGCTTCAAAGAAGCACCCAAAAGTGACAATATAAGGTTTTCACTGTCTAACATTTGTTAGGAATCTAACTATGCCGAAAGTTCTAAGTAAAAGAAAAAGGGAGTCTGCTAATTTGAACCTACTGTAATTCCTACTGACAGGAATGGGTAGAAGTAGTAAAAGTAGCCATGTTATTCTTGAATGAACAGTAATAAGATTTCAACAAGAAGAAACAGTTGTATAACCTTAACTGGTCATTATGTATTCATGGAAGGAGAATAAAAGAATACTGAGTCAATCTAAATGAATTGAAGGCTCCAGGACTAGCTGAAGGAACTCATAGATGGGACTATAGAATTGTTAATTAATCATTAAGAACTCCTGGAGAATTGGCAAGGGCCCAGAAGACTGAAGAATAACATTTTCTATACCTTCAGATATGGATTGAGTGGAGAGTGTCTTCTACCTCTCTATCATCAAACCCTAGCATTTATACCAGAACAAATTAAGCCCTCTGCTTGAATGCTGGGGTGACTGGGTTGGGATGGGCTGGAAACCTTTCTCCATTCCTAGCAAATGTAGTTAGAGATTCCTTCATCTGAGATATATCTTGTCCTGAGGAGAAAGGCAGGAAGTGGTTGCTAAGAGAAAGCCCTTTCAGCAGCAGAAAGACTGATGGGATAGTCCCAAAATCAGTCATTGGCTGCTTTAGAGTTAAATCAGTGCCTTCCTATCCTCAAGCACAAAAGACTCAGAATCCCAAACGTGTTTTTTTTCCAAAAGATAACTGGACTTTCTCGGGTTTTTAAAAGAAGTTTCGCTTCTCATCCAAGAAGCTTCTTGGATGAGAAGCGAAACGTCTTCAAAGAAAAACCAGAAAGTCCACCTGCCTCTTGAAAAAAGCACCTTTGGGACAACCATGACCTGGATGACTGAGAATCTCCATAGATATTTAGAGAAGACTCAGAGATGCTTAGAGCCTAATTAAGAAGCAGAATGCTCATGTGCTGCTAGGCAACACCCAGCATGGTTGCTCAAAGATGGGACGGGAATCCTGATAGCATTTGGCATCCCTTTTTCACCTTGCCTTCAGGTAGATAAGCAGCCTTGAATGTGTGCAATAGCAGTGGCAGAGAGACTAGAAGAGATAGCTTCTTTTTCAATTATTTTCTTCTGGTAGTAAATAAATAAGAGGGATTCCCTCTGGAGGGAAAAATAGCTGTTTAAGGGAGCTACAGGGAAGAAGTGTGAGTTGCAGGAAGAGAGATTTGTAATCTTGCCTATAACAAGCAGGAAGATTGTGCTGAGAGAAAGAGCTGTGTGGAAGGTGACTGGAGCACATTTACACCAGGGAGGAAGGTGGCTGTTAGTCTCTAAGGTTCTTTGGGCAATGACAGCAGTGATAATGGGGAGAAATATGAACACCGATGTTGAACTGCAGGCCTCTTGATTCTAGGCCTCAGTTGTGCCAAACGAACAAGTGGTGGTTTCCACCAGTAACAAAGAAACCATGCAGAATACCTTCAGGTTACGAGGCATCATGTTGCAAATACCCTGTTTCCCCCAAAATAAGACAGCCCCTGATAATAAGCCTAATCAGGCTTTTGAGCACATGGCAATTAGGCCAAGCACTTCTTTCAGGGTTCAAAAAAATATAACACAGGGTCTTATAGAATAGAATAGAATTTTTTATTGGCCAAGTGTGATTGGACACACAAGGAATTTGTCTTGGTGCATACTCTCTCAGTGTACATGAAATAAAAGATACGTTCATCAAGAATCATAAGGTACAACACAATGATAGTCATAGGATACAAATAAGCAATCAGGAAACAATATCAATATAAATTGTAAGGGTACAAGCAACGAAGTTACAGTCACACAGTCATAAGTGGGAGGAGATGGGTCGTGGGAACGATGAGAAGATTAATAGTAGTGCAGACTTAGTAAATAGTTTGACAGTGTTGAGGGAATTATTTGTTTAGCAGAATGATGGTGTTCGGGAAAAAACTGTTCTTGTGTCTAGTTGTTCTGGTGTGCAGTGCTCTATAGCGTCGTTTTGAGGGTAGGAGTTGAAACAGTTTATGTCCAGGATGTAAGGGGTCTGTAAATATTTTCACAGCCCTCTTTTTCACAGGGTCTTATTTTCGGGAAACACAGTATATACTAATAACTAATCAATAAAGCTTCTACAGTTTGGGCAAAAATATATTACTTGCTATATTTAAATGACATGATACACAAATGCAGATTTATTTTGTTTGCATATGGTAAATTAATTACATGGACATTGCTGACTTCTGATTCTAGATAAGGCATGCAATTTAGCTAAATTAACAATGGCAGTATGAAACATTAAATCACAGAATCATTGAGTTGGAAGGAGCCTCATAGGCCACGTAGTTCAACCCCCAACTCTAAGGGATTCACTAACTAAACCAGGGCTTCAGGGGCAAGTTCAAAATCCCATCGCTACTGGTTTGCTCATGTGTGCAGGGTGCTTCTGTGCATGCGCAGAAGCTTTTGCACATGCGCAGAAGCGCCTGGGCGGGTGGGTGGAGCCTCCCGCCACCACCGCTACCAGTTCACCTGATCTGGTGTGAACTGGTAGCAACCCACCACTGCAGGGCTGTCAAACTCCCAGCCCATGGGCCGAATGTGTCATGTGCTGGCCACGCCACGCCCAGTTTACCGAAAGGGGAAAAAGTCCCAATACGTCATTTGACACCGCCATGATGACGTGAGTTTGACACCCCTGAACTAGACCATCCAGCCTGTTTGAAAACTATCCATGAAGAGGAATAGATCACTTCTTAAGGCCACCAATCCACTGATTGACAATTCTATCAGGAAATTCCTCCTAATATGTAATTTTACTCTACTTCCCTATAGCTTCAACCTCCTAGTTTTGGTTCTACCTTCTGAGACAACACAGAATAAGTCCTCTCCCTCCTTTATATGACAACCCTTTTGGTATCTGAAGACTGCTAATAGGTCTCCTCAATTTTATCTCCTGGGGCCTGGGCAAAACACCCCAGAACCTTTACTTACTCCTCATAGAAAAGGGCTTCTTGTCCTCTTTATCATTTTAGTAGATCTCTTCTGAATTTATTCTAGTTTGGGAATTTCCTTTTCTGACTTAAGTGCCTAGAACATTTGAAAGAGGGTTTGACCAAAGCAGAATACAATGTATGACTATTACTTCTCATGACCTGGAACCTATGCCCTCTCAAAAGCATTTGCTTTTTTAACAACTGCATTACACTTAGCTCAAATCCAATTTGTGATTTACTGGAACAGTTAGAATCTTTTCCCACATAATGCTATCAAGTCAAGTTCCATACATCCCTTGCTTTTTATTTCTTTCTCCCCTTATTTTACCTTCCTTCTCCTTAAATTTTAGCCTCCAATTTATACCATTGGAACTAAGCCCATTGGAATCAACTGATACACATATCTGTGGATATGTTCATACACATAGATCGGTGTAACTATTTTCAATGCAAGAGTGGAATTTCCCCTTTTTTTCAATTGAATCCAATGGGAAGGAAATGATTTAATACTTAATCCAAGGCTGATACCAGCCTGCAATATTAATAAGAGGATTGTTATAAATTTAAACGTGTAAGGTTTGGTAGCCAGTTTGCTACAGTAATTAAGGCACCAGGCTAGAAACCAGGAGTTCTAATCCCATAAAATGACTTCGGGCCAGTCACTCACTCTCAGCTCTAGGATGTAGGCAGTGACAAACTACTTCCAAATCATTGCCAAGTAAATTGCAGGAACTTGTCCACATAGTCCCTGAAAGTCAACACTGACTCAGACACACACATACCAATACACACACATGTAGTTTGGCTTGCTGGAGAATTCTGGGAATTGGAAGTCCATACATCTTAAAGTTTCTAAGATTAAGAAACAGTGGTTTAGAATTCTGATTTCCCTTTCTTCAACCCTGAAATATGATATAAAACGTTTGGGGACCTTTCGTAGTCAAGGTGCAAGGCAAAGGGAGGAAATATTCATGGCTTACCCTTGCATATAATCTTCAGGCTCCCTAACACCTTTAATATAACATTGTACCCTAAATAATGATGGAATCAGAATATAAATTTCCCTACTATTCACCTCAATATAAATTACTCTGGAAAATTGTGCTTCATTTTTATGATGGGCCTGCCTGATAGACTGATATTCCACCCAGAGATACAGGATGCATAGATTAAAAAAAAGGAGTTTTGAAGGTGAAACAATAAAAAAAAACCATGGATAAATTTTAAAAAGACTTGAATTCACCAACTGAGTTAAATAAGTTTAGAAACTCTTTTTCCAACGTTTTATTATAGCAATCTCAAGTAATAGTGACTTCATGGTATCTTTCCAGCTTTCTTAATCATTAATACTGTAAATTAGTACAAAAGTCAGAAAGGCATTACAAAGTCATCATTAATTTATGGTAGTTGATGAGATCATTAGGTCAATATCTTTGAAGTCATCATCTTTATGGTATAGTATTTGACTTCTAATGAGCTCTTACTCAACTATAGATATGGGATTTTTTTTCTTTCATGGAGCAAGGTGCTGGCATTGTTTTCAGGATATTTAGCCTATTTTCTAAACCCTTATATAGGGAAATAAGATAGATTTCTATTAAATGTGGGCATTTTGTAACATTGAAAGGTGAAATAGAGCTGAGATTATAATAGTAATTTATGTTGTTTTCAAGTGCTGCTTTGTTTTTTTACAAGTGTAAATTTCCTGAGACAGTAAACCAAGATTATTTTTTAAAAAAATTAGGAATAAAATTATCAAGTTTATAATGGATTTGCAGAAATTCAATCTGAAATTTCCTATATCGTATCTTTGATTACACGCACAAAAAAATTCCAAATACTTTCTCCATAAATTGCTCCATAAAAGAAAAGAAGGTGTGGCAGAAGCTGGCAATCCATATAAATTGACGGGGGCGGGGGAGGGGGGGGGATTTAAGAGTTTGTGAAGCTTTAAGCCTGGTCAAATATATATGTCACAGCAGGCAAGTTTAAACGCAGAATAAGATCAGGAAATAGTAATTTGCTTACAACACAATGTCTTTCATAGTAGAACACCAATTATTTTAAGAGAAAAAAAACCGGTACTCGCGATTTGTGACTATTAAATCAGCCTTTCAGACACTGGTAGTAAAGGCGCTCATTTTACACGCAAGAGAAAGGGATCTAGTAACAAAATTAGAGATGGTGCAGAATCCCACAGCACTGAAAGGCATAATAGACGTGTGGTTTGGGGAGGGGGAGAGAAAGAATGATTTAAGTTTCGGGGTGTGTGTGAGGGAGTAGAAGGAGCAGGTGTACGATGTACCTGCAAGCAGACACTTGGCCGCGCCCCAATTCCTCAGGTAAACTCCCCAGCCCAACGAACGAGTAAGCGAGCCAAGGGCGGGAAAAAAAGCGCGGAGAGAGCCGGGTGAGGGTGTGCAGCGGCAAACGACGCCTTGTTTGGCTTCCCCTGCCCCAGAGCAGCCTTGTTTACCCCGCACTCGCCCTTTTGAGGACAGATGTCCTGCTCTCAGAACCCCCATTAAAAAGAGAGCAACGTCGATCCGTTTTTCAACATCCAACCCGGAATTCAGCTATGCAAAAAAAAAAGGGAGGGGGAAGACCCCAGGAAGCAGGCTTCGGATGGATGTTTCCCCTCCTCCCCCAAGAGCTACTTCCCGGCCTCGCCCGCCCCTCCTCCCCCCGAGTTTGGCTGTCAGCCTCGCCCCTCGCCTAGCCCGGGAGCAAGAGAAGCAAAGCCTCCGGAAGTTGCCCATTGTGCTGGCCTAGCAACATTGGCCCTGCTCTAAGATGCTCCTCTCTCTCTTGATTGGGGAGGGGGGGAAGCGGGCAGGGACATTCACGCCTCTTTGGAGAAGAAAACGCACGCCGGAGCCCCTCTCCCCAACTCTCTGGAGGAAATGCTTAATTCCAGACAGGCAGTATTAGAGAAGAGGGGCGTGTGTTGTAATATAAAGTCAATCGCCTAGCCAAATACAAAACGAAGCGCTTTGCAGTAATTAATTTTTCTCCCCCTGAACAGGGGATTTTGCAGATCAGGGAGATTTTCGTGTTAATTAAAGCCAAGAGGAAACAAATTCTGATTTCAGTGGTTCTTTGCTGGCGGTTTGCAGCATTTTTACAATTCCCCCGGTAAATGTTGCAGGCTCATCAAATTCACTCACCAGCGGGGCAAAATTCCTTACTCTCTCTCAGCCTCGGCTTGCCTCTCGCCTTGCCTTTTTGCTGAAATGCGAATTTGAGTTGCGCCGTTACTTGGTTCAGAGGGGGAGGGAGGAGTTGACGCATTGTCTGGCATTTGTTCGGAGGGAAAAGGTTATTGTTTTTAAAGCGAGTTTTCACGTCGTTGCAGCGTCCCTTTCCCCTCTCCTTTTCCTTGGATCTTGGCTCTTCCATCCCCACCCCCACCCACACATCCCCACCCCACGCGCACAAGTGATGAATGGGGAACTGTTCGGTCTCTTTGTCTGGAAGATGCAAACAGACTTGGGATGCTGAGCAGGGGAGGGGGGGGGAGAATTACCTCATCCTATGAGCCCGGAGCCAATCGCAGTTCTCCTCTCGTGCCTTCTCCTGGCAGATTGGGGGGGTCTCGACCAACCGCAAAAAGCCTTGGCCGTCCCCATGGTGACGGGATTGTATATAGGCAGCCGCCTTAGACTATGTGCTACAAGTTCTCTTACATCGACCTCCTAAGAGTCGCGCTGTAAGCAAGCACCCGCCTCTCTCCGGTTCGAGTTCCCCAAAGCTCGGCGACAAAGCAGCAACCATGGTAAGTGCCCGCGGCGGGTCTCCAAAGAGAGGAAGCCGGGAAAATCGCCGCAAGGCGTGTGTCTATGACCCTTCCTGTGCGCATTTAGACAAATTTCCCTTGTTTCCCCTTTCTGAGTCTTTTCCCGCTCCTTTATGGCGGGTCTTTGTTTTCCCGATCAATTAAACCGTGCATAACTGAAGATTCTCGGGAGAGCTGTGCAAATGCCGAAAAAAGCATTCCTCCTCCATTTCCAACGCACCAAAAATGGACTTCTCCCCTAAACGGCGGTAGGAGCCCACCTGCTGATCCAATAGCTTCAATCTAGAGAGGCAGTGAAAGACGCGGATGACCGCTAATTTTGTCTCCCCACCCCACCCCACCCCACCCCAGCCTTTCCTGCTGCAGAGGGTGACCCCCACTTCTGACCGGAGGCGGGGGCTGACCGGGAGCGGATGAGGAGCAGTTTGCCTTTAAGGCTGTTCTCCTTTTAGGGAAAGAAAGCTCGTTGGCTGGATCTTACTTCCAGGTCAGGGTGTCTCTGCTTTAAAACACATCGTGCGGTTAGATCCCCTTTGAATCGCGTTCTTGCATTTTTTTAAACCAAAAATCGGCTTGAAACGATTGAAGCCTGCAGGGGAACGTAATTCAAAATGCTGTGGCCGATTACCGCATCGCCTTATTCATCAGTCGGGAGGAAAGGCGTTACCAAATTGGGTGATGGGAACTTTTCGTGGAGGACGAGGGAGGTTGGAGCTCGCCCTTAGAAAGCCGTACGTCTGAATGGGAGGGTCGGTGGATTGCAGCTCGACCCGCCTTTATGTGGAGTTAAATGTCATTGAATTCAAAGGGATTGCACGGGAGGAAATTCTGTCCACTCCGAGAGGTCCCAGGACCCACTATTTCCTCTGAGAAAAGCGGGGATCATCATCTGGGCTGAAGATGCCACGCCCTTTCGAGGCTCTAAAAAAATCCTGCTTTAAAACGGAGCATTGTTCCATCATCTGTGGCTGCAAGAAGACACTGCCCAGTATCCCAGACTGCAGGGCAGAAAAAGTAGATCCCTCCCCTTACAGCATCCATGCCCTGCAGCAGATTGGTCTGTCAGTGAATAGAAGGCAGAAGGTGCTGGCTGATGGAGCAGACAAAGAGTCTCCTCTGGCAGATGTGACCAGAATAATGAGTGGTAGACAATGCTTTTCAGAGTCCCTACAGTGGCTTGCTGTTTTCAACAAGTGCACTCCAATGGCTGAACTTTCTTTTAGAAACGTTTTCTAGCAGTCTATTTTTAATCCTGGCTGCAACATTCCTAATATTTTGGAATTAAGATTTCTAATTCTGTAACATTCTTTATGTTGAATATTTGGGGGCAGCGGAGGGAAGACTGGGGAGTGCAGTTTTACCCTTATTATATATCTCATACTTAATTTAGGGTTTGATGTGGGAGCTTTATCTTCTGATCCAGCCACCCCATGGATTTAGTTCTCATTTCCAAGCATGGTTCTCAGCAGAGCTGAGGTCAGAGGAAGGAAAACTGGCAAAAGAGTTTAATAAAGATCATGCAGAAATGACTCCAGCTGTGTTAATCCAGGGCACTGCACACAGACCGACTCAGTGTGGGCGTTGCCAGAAAAATCATGGCTAGCTTTATGTTGAAGAGCATCTACCCATGTTCTTGTCCAGGGCGTGGCATTCCTTGGCAGTCTCTTTGGTTGAACTGGTCCTCCCATATGATAGAATGACCTCTAGAACAATAGGCAAGTAAAATGAGAGCATAACTCAGGGCTGAGCAGATTCAAATAAGAAAATGAAGAAGAGTGGATGTGACATTTTAGCACTTTCACAAAGGTGTGTTAGAAACAGACTAATTATATGGCTTAATTTTTTTTATTATTTAGAATAGAATAGAATAGAATAGAATAGAATAGAATAGAATAGAATAGAATAGAATAGAATAGAATAGAATAGAATAGAATAGAATAGAATAGAATAGAATAGAATAGAATTCTTTATTGGCCAAGTGTGATTGGACACAGAAGGAATTTGTCTTTGGTGCATATGCTCTCAGTGTACATAAAAGGAAAAAATATGTTCATCAAGAATCATCAAGTTACACCACTTATTGATAGTCGTTTCATTCTTAAATTGAGGGATTTAATGGGTTTTCCTCTTTTTGCCTCCCTAGTTCCCATTTGAAACTCATTTGTTTTTAAGCAGGAACTAACAGCTGTGGTAATTATTTTTAATTTTACTTGTGAATGTTTTTCTCTTGAGTGACCAGCGCACACAGTGTAGGTACATAAATTCTTAAATTCTCATATCCCACCAATAACAATGAAAGACTGCACAAATCATTACAAATTAACCTTCTGTTCTTTTAGACAGAATATACCAATACATAAACTGATTTATACAATTTTTTTTCACATTTAGCGTGAGTGCATCTCTATCCACGTTGGCCAAGCTGGTGTCCAGATTGGTAATGCCTGCTGGGAGCTCTACTGCCTTGAACATGGCATTCAACCAGATGGGCAGATGCCCAGTGATAAGACCATTGGGGGAGGAGATGATTCCTTCAACACCTTCTTCAGTGAGACTGGAGCTGGCAAACATGTCCCGAGGGCTGTATTTGTGGATTTGGAGCCAACAGTGATTGGTGAGTGTAAATATCAAAATGCCCAGCTGACTATGAGTCCAACTTTTCCCATACCCTAGGAAAAGATTAGTGAGGATGTGTCTTTACTATGATAAAAATATTTCTAGCATCTAATAAAATTCCTAATTCACTTATATAGAGGGCAAAGCATCTCCATTTAATTTAAATCTTTATTTGGCACATAATATAATTAAGCATGCATTTGAATATGAATAGCAAAAGGATCGGTGACAACCAATGAGATCAAAGAAATATTTCACAAGAAAAAAATCTCAAAAATATAACTCCTAGGTTGCATAATTAGATTGTGTCTTCTAATAGAAAGATAATTTCTTTTTTCTCTCCATAGATGAAGTGCGCACTGGAACATACCGCCAGCTATTCCACCCTGAGCAACTGATCACTGGCAAAGAAGATGCTGCTAACAACTATGCCAGGGGGCATTACACCATTGGCAAAGAGATCATTGACTTGGTCCTTGACAGGATTAGAAAACTGGTAACTATTTTGTCTTACAGATTATCTGTAATATAAAGAATAGAAAACAAGCAAAAATGATTTATGTAATGCTGATGTATATCATCCCAAAACATTTTGGCCAACAAAAATACTTCACTCAGCTGCAATATACTTCCTGTATAAATAATTATTATGAATATATATTCGAACTTGTAATATTTATGATCGGAAAATAGTAAGATAACTTAATTAACAAAATACCATTTTAGTTTTACTTATATTCTTTAGATGATTATTGGTATTATATATGTTAACTTTTATTTGTTCTAACAGGCTGACCAGTGCACAGGTCTCCAGGGTTTTCTGGTCTTCCACAGCTTTGGTGGTGGCACTGGCTCTGGCTTTACATCCTTGCTGATGGAGCGCCTGTCTGTAGACTATGGCAAGAAGTCCAAGCTGGAGTTCTCCATTTACCCAGCTCCTCAAGTATCCACAGCTGTCGTTGAGCCCTACAACTCCATCCTGACCACCCACACCACCCTGGAGCACTCCGACTGTGCCTTCATGGTAGACAACGAAGCCATCTATGACATTTGTCGAAGAAACCTTGACATTGAGCGCCCCACCTACACCAATTTGAACAGGTTGATAGGCCAGATCGTGTCCTCCATCACAGCTTCCCTGCGATTTGATGGTGCCCTGAATGTAGATCTGACAGAATTCCAGACCAACTTGGTGCCCTACCCTAGAATCCATTTCCCTCTGGCGACATATGCTCCAGTCATCTCTGCTGAAAAAGCCTACCATGAGCAGCTTTCTGTAGCAGAGATCACTAATGCTTGCTTTGAGCCAGCTAATCAGATGGTGAAATGTGACCCCCGTCACGGTAAATACATGGCCTGTTGCCTGTTGTACCGTGGTGACGTTGTTCCCAAAGATGTCAATGCTGCTATTGCCACCATCAAGACCAAACGTACTATCCAGTTTGTGGACTGGTGCCCCACCGGTTTCAAGGTTGGTATCAACTACCAGCCCCCAACTGTGGTCCCCGGAGGCGACCTGGCCAAAGTGCAGCGTGCAGTCTGCATGCTGAGCAACACCACAGCCATTGCTGAGGCCTGGGCCCGCCTGGACCATAAGTTTGATCTGATGTATGCCAAGCGTGCCTTTGTCCACTGGTACGTTGGGGAAGGGATGGAAGAAGGGGAGTTCTCAGAGGCTCGGGAGGACATGGCTGCTCTGGAGAAGGATTATGAGGAAGTGGGTGTGGATTCTGTTGAAGGAGAGGGTGAAGAGGAAGGAGAGGAATACTAAAGCAAAATGTCACAATGGTGCTGCTCATACAGGGAATATTAAGCTATTTAACAACATTCAGGTTTTGGTCTGATCGGTTAATTTGTGCAAATTCAGATACCATTGTTATCCCTACAATAACTGATCTGTGCTTTAAAACATGAAATGTTACAAGTCCAAACCATCCACTAAGGTTTTGGGTTTGTGAATAAAAGGCATTCCCTGTCCTAGAGATGAGTGTGTTCTGTCTTTATTTGTTGCATATTCCTGGGTTGTGGTAGGATACTGGCCCAGTGGTCATGTTTTTACAGTGTGCAAGGAAAAGCCACTGCACTACAACAACAACCACAATACAGATTAGAGTGTTCACTTTGGAAGGGGAAACTCCAGTCCCCCCCCCCCCGAAACTAAGTACATAAATGTAACATGATATATATGTCCCAATGTGTGTGGAAACACCCTATTATTTAATGCTGAGGCATATGGAGAATGAGCCAACTAAATTGGGAAGTTAGAAAACCTGGAAGAGGAAGAGCAAACTACCCCCATATTGTTGACAATTACAGATAGTATGTGGATATGTACAGTACTGTGATTGAGCTCAGCTCAAAATACTCTTTAGCTTAGCTGGCCAGAATGACAATCCCACATTCCACAATTTAAGCTAAATTATATCTTCCATGAATCCACATAAAATTTTCAAAAAAGGCCATGATTTCTGCCACACACACTTTAATTTCAGAGGGATAGGATAGTTTTTCTGGACAGCAAGAATTGCATTTATATCAAATACTTAACCATTTTTATACACTGATTTCAAGATAAAACTAAGCAAAAAACAAAGGTCTTTTCTTAGCAAAAAATCTACAGACTTTATTTTTAAAAAGTGAAAGTGCAGTCCTGAATTTATTTACTTGGGAACAAGTTCCTCTGAAACTGTTAGGATTTCTTTCTGATTGCGTTTATTAAATTTGTATACTGTCCATATCGCCATCCAATGGGTGTATATCTATATGTATAGTGTTCTGCTGTAACTCAGTAAAACCCCAATAATTTTGTTCTTGAGTCTCAGTTATAGGAGTAAATATTTTATAAAATAATGAAAATGTAGAGAGAGATGTAAAATTAGCTGTATTGAAAAAGGCCAGACTCTTAATTATTATTTTTATTTATGCGAATTAGCAATACAATTTTAAAAAAAATGAAAAAGGACAGACTCATACAATTCATGTTTAGAATGAAAACCCGTAACGGATATATTAAAACAGCATGCTAAATATATAAATATCACATGTTTTAACATCAGTACATTGTTTCATCCTAAAGAATCTTACTAAAAAGCTATTTTTAGATCTTAAAGATCTGTTAACTCTCATGGAGGAAAGCAAGTGATATTATCTAGTAAGCTGCCATTAACTTACTAAATGCAATTATGGACATAATTTTATAATTATGTCCATAATTATAAAAAGTGATGCACCTGTAGGCAAGGGAGACTTGTGTCCAACATATGTTCCCCATAATTATAGGAATATGACAGGAGTTCATTTATTTAACACTAAATTGTTCCTATTTTCATTTGAGTTACATATTTTATTACACTAGTTCATTTATATACAATCATAATGAGTATACAAGCGTTGTTCAAATAAAAAGTATATGTGTTCGAATATTTTTGAGCAGAGGAATGCATTTGATCATGCTCCAAAATTACATGGAGAACATATATATATAATATGTTATATTCAATATATTGAATATATTGAATATAACATATTCTATTGTATATATTAAATATACAATATATTTGAGTAATATATATTTATTACTCCAATATATTTATCACTTTTCCCTTTCCAATGTTTGGAGTAGCTCTAGAAATTTTAAAAACAAATTGACCATACTATGATAAAGAATTATCATGCTACACATAGTACATTTTCCTGTCTTTTTAATTTTTTTAATTATTTGCACAAAAGAAAATGAATTTTTTACACAAATATTCATTATTCAAGTACTATTGAATTCCTATATGCATAATATACATATAGGTATTTAGACTGACATAACTGAGTTGACTTTGGTAACTTCAGGGACATATCCATGTAATACTCTGGATAATCCTGGAGCAGATCCCCACTCAGCTACAATTTGGGCCAATCATCTTCTCTCAGTTCAATTTACCTCACATGATTGCTATAGGGAAAATGAGGGGAGACTTCAGGGAAGAGATCTAGACTAGAGCATTAAGAGTAAAAGTGAATATAAATGCAATAATAACATAGTATCAATAGATACATTACATTTCTTCCCTTTTGGTTTTGTATGACTGACACTGCTTTGTGGGGAACTCTGTCTACTTCAGTCACTTTGCATATTATATCAAATACATTTTTATCAACCATGGTCATTCACTGCAAAGAGTACCTTTGCTGAGCAGGTTTAAGATAATTGGGAGCTGGGGTGAACCTGGCAAGAGTATTGACAATTTCCCTTTCTATTCCCACGTAACAAGACCAGTTGTTACGGCAACTTGGTAACATAGACAAGGAACCCAGACTGAAGTAAGAGACAGTTGTTTTAATGCAGTTATGTGAGCTTTGTCCTGCTCTACCCCACAATTTTCCTCTGCCTCACCAACCTGTCAACAAAACTATTTTGCAGCACATCTAGCAATTTTCATATGTATACAACCAATGCAATACAAAAGAAAAAAAGTCCCATTAAAATTAACAGAAGAATAAAGATAGGAAATGTAGAAATAAAAAATATAGTAAAGAAAATTAAATAAAGAAATTACTTTCCCTTTTCAAACAAGTATAAATAATTTTAATAACTTATCACCTTCTTTAAAAATAAAACAAATGATCTGTTCTTCTCACATCCCATTTTTTATCTATAAACAAATCCTTAAAGCCTTGTAGTTTCAGTCCTAATTAGCAAAAGTCTATTAAGGGTTACTAGAATTAACTTATCTATTTTAACCTTGATTAAATAAACCACATTTTTAGTCCTTCATTTTACTTCTGATTTTTAGTCCCTTGAAATAATGACCTGGAACTTGATTTCTTTTCATTCTTCTTTGTCTGTTCTACAAAATTATTCAAAGCTTTAACAAGTCCCTTTATAACTCTAATATATAAAAATTATCTAGGTCATGTTCTTGGTTTATTATTTGTATATTCCTTTTAATGATTAGACATCACTTGGCTTCTTTTGCATATCCAATAGAGCATCTTTTTCCATATCATTCTTATAGCCGCCTTTTGTATTTAAATCCATATTCAGATCAATCTCAGTGTTGTCAAGTATAGCTTAGTTGTCAAACATCTTTCAAACACTATGTATAGAGACAGATACAGATACTCTTAAAATTAATTTCAGAGTCCATTGTTCAAACATACCCTTCAATATGTCCAATATTACAATATTTTACTTCAATTTACAGTGTCACATTTAAATGTTCTTGTAAACTGCAGGATTTTTTCCCACTAATGACTTGTTAACTTTTCTACAATTACCTTATTTATCTGAAGACCTTGGATTCTTAAGCACCAGTTTCAATGGATCTAGCCAGTGGTGAAATCCAATTTTTTTTACTACCGGTTCTGTGGACATGGCTTGGTGGCATGGCAGGGGAAGGATACTGCAGAATCTCCATTCCCACCCCACCCTGGGGTCAGCCAGAGGTGGTATTTGCTGGTTCTCCAAACTCAAAATTTCTGCTACCGGTTCTCCAGAACTTGTCAGAACCTGCTGGATTTCACCCCCGGATCTAGCCCAACATTGCCAGTAAAAGCCTCACATTACACTAGTCCAAATCTGCCCTGCCATACTTTTGAGCTATTGATGGTGGCTCTCCTTATAGGCTGCTGATGCTGAGGGCGATGAAATGAAGCTAAAGGAGTTTACAATCATTGCCTTTAAATTGTCCTACACAGTAACACTGTTAAGGAAGGGCAAGACTATTCTCAAGTCTTGTTAGTGAGCCGGGCTATGGAATAGTTGCTGAAGAAACACAAATTATATTGCCAGATCAAAGACTGGAGGAATCCACATTAACATGGCTGTGGAGAATCCATAGCAGCCAACTATCCACAATATCTAGTTTCACAAGACACCTTAAAACCAAAACCAGGTAGCAAGCTTTTATTAAATTAAGCTGAAATCTGCAAAGTGATATTACAGTTTACAGCTAGCCAACACATCAGACGCACTTAATACCTAAGTGCATCATACTAATATGGAATGTTTAATCCTTGGCAGTCCAAGCTACCTGTTATAGGGGAGTGTGCTACACATGCCACTTTGAGTTCCTGCAGTAAAAAGTGAAATTATTTTCGGATGTTAATAAAAAAAAGGCTGCAGAAAACACAGCGTCCAATTTTGTCCCCTGGCTGAAAGCAAAGAGATCGGCGGCCACACGTGCCCCCAAAATGTGAGCGAATTGCGCAGCAGACAGGAAGTGGAAGAATCAGCGTGGCCCCTCCCTGTCTGGGAAATGTGTGTCACGGCTTCTGCCAAGTGCTGCCAGGGTTTAGTGGCGATTTAGGGCAGGCGATCACCCAAAATTAAACCCGATTTTGCCGTGTACCACACCATAGCGGGGCAAGAGGAGGCAGGGCAACATAAACCAGGACAGCGAGTCCAGCTCGTGTAAAACGGGAGCAGGGGGAGAAAAGGGTATCATCAATATCGTGCGCGCTTAGGAGGCTGAATAAGAAGCTGCAGTTCATCGTGAATGTTTGAGAGAATTAGAAAAGGGATTCGGTTTGTGGAAGGCTGCGGCTAGATGAGGGAGGGCCTGGTAAATGAATGTTGCAAGAGATAGCGCAATCTGTAAACGGTACCGGCAGAGCGAGCACGTGTAAGAGTAAAGATGGCGCTTCCACTGTAGAAGACGTCCTTGCTCCCTTCCCCACTCATTTTTCGGAGATATAACTTTTTGCCGTTCTACAGAATAGAATAGCAACGTCGGGAAAAAGGACTCCTTTTTTTTCCCTTCAGTCCCAGCCCGATTCTTCTCTTAGATGGCGCAACTGAGAACGCTTTGTTCATTGTTCAGCGTCTTTTTCGACTCTTTTTTTTTCTCTGCGACAAGGACGTGGCGTTTAGGTGCCTCTGTCGGGAGGCTTGCAGACTGCAGCGGGAAAAACGCAGCCTCTGGTCGTCATCTGTGCCGCAGTTTTTCTCTGCAGGATAAAACTGCGGTCTCATTGCTTAGTCTCACTTCGCCCCCGCTCTACAGCTCTGTTATTTATGGCTTCCGGAACATTCCTACTGTTCTCCATCTTTTGATCCTGTTTAATCCTTGCCCACGTGAACACGCAGGTTTCTTTGGTCTTTAAACTAGGATAAAGAGTATTTTTCTGAGCCGGGTTCAGCGCCCGATCACGCTGCAGGTTCAGTGAGCAACAAGCTAACTAATATAAAATGTAATCGTTACTTTATTTCTTTTCCTCAATGCCCATCCTTACAAAACCCTCCCTCGATTCCGACGTCGGAAGGAAATGTGGAATGAACTTAAACTGAACCTCAGTTAAAAAAACACGTCGGTTACTTGAACAAATATGCAGAAGCCTTTGCAGCTGTCGACCATTTGTCTTTTTCCCCACCCAATTCCAGCAAGACTTGGAACATTACAAATGTTTGAATACTGCAGGCGACGTTGCATAATTTAAATGCTATTTTAAAAGTATATCAAACTTGCGCTGAAAAAGTACCGTAAATGAGTAAATTGAGATGTAGGGAGGATTGCAAACTACAATCTTCCCCCCCACCCCTGCTTTACATTAGAATCCAAAAATTGTATGAATAAATGTATCTGTACTTTAAATGTCAAGGAAATTTTTTTCCCCTTTAAGACAGGCAGACTTAAATGGACAGTAAGTAGCCATTTGTGGCGATTATCTCCTTGGGGATAAGAGTATAACACGAACTCCGGAGGGGAGCATTTCTCGCCTAGTTTCCCTGCGGTTCTTCCTGTACAAATGATGTTTTAAGATTTTGCTTCTAACCGAAGAATTACGTGTATCTTTCTTGATTTACCACGTTAGAATTGTCACGCCGAAGAAGCAAGTGATTCGTCTCTTTGGATTCCTCTCCAGAATTGGTTAAAAGATGGGCGGCGTCATGTTTTAAATACTTTTTAAAAAATAAAATATTAAAATGTTTATACCTTATCCTTGAACTACTCTAACTCGTTCCTGCAAGGCTTTTCAGTGCAAATAGACTTGAGCGATACATTAAAATCTTTCGCTTAAGACTGCTGGGCTGCTTCCTAGTTAAAGAGGAAGGACGGATTACTTCGCCGCCTCAGCTATGCGATTTTTTTTCCTCTCTTCCACCCACCAAAAATCTCCTGTTTCCCATGGCAAACGGAGGGTCATTGGTCTCAGCCAATCACTGATTATGAGCTCACAGATGGACGTGGAGGTTGGCCCAATGGCAACCGCGTAATCAGTTCATTATACTAAATACATGTAAGGCCAGCTTTTCCCATCCATTCCTGAGAGTGAGATGTGATATAAAAGCAGCGGGGCGGCCCCTTCCTCTTCCATTCTGTTACTTACATCGACTCTTAGCTTGTCGGGAGAAGTAACATCCGAGGCTTCCATTTAATTCCCCCTTCTCCTGTTTCTTGCCATTCCTTCATCAGCATCATGGTAAGTGGTAGCGGTGGTGGAGGAGGGGGGAGATGGGTCAGGAGCGAATCATCCAAGAGAACTGAGCTGATCCAAGAGAACCTGGGGGTGGGAGGGGGGACATTGCAAAGGATGGGGCGGGTTGCGGGGGTGGAGGCGAAAAGAACGCGGAGGCTGGACGGGAATTCTCGGAAAATCAGAAAAAAAAAATCGAGGGAGGGAGGGGGAGATGCACTTACTACCTTTCCCCAGCCACGCGCCCTCCAGATGGGTAGAAGCTGCAAAACACTAAAAGAGAGAAAACGGCGGGGGGGAGGGAGGAAAGACCATAGATGGTTAATTCCTAGAAAGGGGTTCTGGTTCGGCTGTCCCGAGCGGATCGGAGAAGTGACGTGGGCATGGAGGGCGATCCTTGGAAAGGCACCCAGGGAAACGGGCGGAGAGGAGAGAACGATCGAGAAGGCGGTTCTGCTTGCGCTGGCCACAGCTTGAAATCGAAGGGCGGGAACGTGGGTCAGTCGCATTCCGAGGACTGCGGGAGTTGAGGGAGGGGTACGCAGGAAACGTTCTGGAACAGCCTTCCCAGCTCCGGGGCCCTCCGGATGCGCAATTAGCTGGGTTTTTTTTTTAAGGTACAGTAGGGCCGGGCGTCTGGAGGACGCCAATTGGATTACTCTGTCCTGGAAAAAGGGCGGGAGGCTCCCCCCGGGTTGGTTGTCATGAAAGAAACGACCCAGAGGTTGCGGGGGTGGGGAGATCGTTAGGAAAATCTGGCCGCCTTTAGCCTTACGCCGATCATCCCGTTAGTCACGATACTCGCACAAGGTGATTCATTGTTTCTGGCTGCAAGTCCTGAAATGGACTAGTAGGACTTCATAACGTCCCGCCTGTGTTGAAGAGAGCGCGAAAAAGCCTTCAGGTTTTTTCAAAGGATTGATTTGAATCCAGTCCTGACTAGTCTAACTCTAATAATTGGACTACTCCATCGCCCTGGGCTGTCGTAAGGCCGGTCAGCTGCGGAATGTTTCACTCGAAGAGAGAGATGGCCGCTTCCCTTAAAGGCAGAAAGCGGCGGTTTCCCTCGGCCCCTCCCGCGACGGCCGTTACACTTTCCCGCGCGGGATGCCGATCTGCCTCGAGGTGAAAGAGCGGCATGCGCATGCGCATGCGCGTCTCCTTGAGATGGGCGGCGAAGCTGTTCTGGTGGAGCTGCGCGAGCGCTTTCAGTTACTTGAACAACTGCTCGGCTCGCTAAATGCGATTCGGATCATCATGAATCGGTTTTCCAATCGGGAAGCATATCCAACCTCCTAACGCAGTGGGGGACAATACAAGTTCTAGAAGCGTCACAGGAGGCTAGGCTAGGCAGGGCAGGGGGGAAGCGGTCGTCTGAATCAATAGCTAGAGGTAAGGCGGGTGCCTGGGCCCCACAGTTTAATGGAAGGGATATGAGATCAAGTAACCTGGCCCTGTGGCATGAAGGGCTTTATGAGTGACTGAATTGAAGGGACTTGAAGTTTGTGAAATAGTGGTATGGAATGAATACATCATGGTACCCCCATCATAATTTGTGCTGCTGCATTCTGGCTCAGTTGTTAGTTAAAGTGTGGCCCTATGTAAAATACCTTGCAATTCAAGTGAGAGGTGGTGAAGGCATGGATCACTAGACCAAGTGCAATTGGCATGCAAGGTAAGCCTATTCAAAAAATCTTTTTGTCATAACTGGCACTTGCTCTTAAGGCAGAAACCATGAGTATAGGAGGATTCTCCGATTGCACCAAATTCTGTTTTGGGGAGTGCTATCCCCTTGGGAGCTAAAAATAGAACATAAAATAGCAGGTTCCAAAGCCCTTAATCTCCAGACTTTGAAGGCATCACTTGGTTGGCCACCTTAATACTATATTTAATATCCCTCCCAATACTGTCTGGAACTAACCTAGGATGAAAGAGGAAAACCATTGTAACATGGTACCTTCTACTCCTAACCTCCTCCCAAATTTGTGCTGAGAATCAGGATGGATACACTACCCACAGATAGTAAGTCACATATCATCTGCAGCTGTCATTAATGTCATATCAGTGCTTTATTCCAGTCTGAAAGTTGACTCAAAAGGGTCTAGATAATCCATTCTTTCCATTGGACCTTATGGAACTGACCACCTTTCCTAAAAAGGGGAAGTTTAGTGATTTGACAAAAATGGCCTAGAAACATTAGATCCAGGGATGGGTTTTGGGGGGACAGACACACCATCTCTTTTAAGAGGTACCAGAACCATACTATTCCTTAAGGGCATATTTCATGCAATGCACATCTTCCAATAGTCCTTTAGCCACTTAAGAGGGACACAGATATATGAAAAGTGCTTATTTTCCCATGACCAACAGTCTCAACTCAGATAACTATAGTGTACCTCAATCATCTCCAAAGGATGTAAATAGCTAAAAGTCCATTTCAGATCAGGTTCAAGCAATTTTGTCTCACTGATTCCTCAAATAGCCTTCACAGCAGTTCTGCAGATGTACTCCAGACTAAATCCTACCTAGGAGGGACTGGGTTACTTGAGTAGAACTGCTGGCTGTCTATCTGCAGATGCAATAAGGGGGAAGATATAATATTTTCCCACACAATAATCATTAATAATGGCTCCTCTTGATTTGCTCTTCATTTTTCTCCAGAGGTGCTCTAGGTTATCTGTTTTATCCTTGAGAACCAGGGAATTCTCCCAGCAGAGGGGAGTGGCTGCATTAAGCAGCTCTGCAGTGCAGTGGGAAAGCTGATACAGTAGCAGTAATCCATTGACACTTAAACTTATCAACAAGATTTGTCTTTCAACTACAACCCTTTTTTGAGGTTGTATTCATACTGTATATGTATCTATGCTGTTTGTTTAGCTGGGATTTATTCAACCTGTTTTTTAAATTGATGGGTCACACTGAATCATAAACCAGAAATCTGGAATACAAAAATCAAGATAATCACTAGATGATAGAAAAAATCTAATGCAGCTTGGATTTTTGCTCTTGGAATGTGGTAGCCCTGTAAAAACTAACCATTAACTGATAAGCTAACTAGCTATGGTTGGCTAATTTGTAGTTTAAAGTTCCTTGTAATCCATTTCTACTCTGATATATCGTAAAATACATATGTACATATGGTTAAACTGTTTTCAATTCTTCAGGATCCAGATCTCATCCCTCTTAAAATCTTCCCTGCATTTTGTAATTGATTATCCTCTGGAATTTAAATGTACAAGTTTTCTTTGCATGTTGTCTCCAAATTGAACATATGTATTATGTATTTGTAGTGGTGCACTAATTATAAACTACATAATTATTTCATACAAATGCCGCAGATTATATCAGACTTCTTGCAGATACAAGTATGTGCATTTGGGTGCATAAGTTCATAGTGTCGTGCAGATGCCATCGCGGATCTAACACAAAAATCATGTTTTCATAGTGCATCCCTGTAGAAAAGTGCACACAGAAGTCAGTATAAATAGTGAAATGTGTGCATGTTTCAGGTACATGGCTGAAACAACTGTTAGTGGTCATAAGAATTTAGTACAGTTCTCAGATTTGAACAGCTTATCTGCCTCTTTAGAAGGCAGTCTCCTGTCATTTAAAAGGCTTAATTGCCAGACATCTTTGTGCCATCTGTTGAGTGTTAGATTCTTAACAAGGTCTTAAAGGAATGTGTTACAACAGGTGGTGCTCAGCAGGTTGAGCTGGGTCTGTATAATGAACACAAACTCATGAAGGGAGTGCAGGAGGATGGGCATGTGCCAGGAATTTAAAGCAAGGCCTTAGATAAATCGAGCAACAGGCTGTAAGCAGATGTTCCACAGAGGAAATCAATGCTAGGGGAAAAAAACTGCTTGGCCTGCTTCCTCTGTAGACGTGGGAGGCTGACTGCATCCTTTTTGCTTTCTGGCTTTCAAGAAACGCAATTGCGGTGCAGGGAGTGGCAGCAGGGAGCAGCTCATTCATGAAGTTTTTAGAGACTACAGAATTCCTTAATATCTAAGACTAAGTCTTAGATATTAAATTTTATCGTACTTGGAAATAAAAACTTAAGAGTGCATTTTTTTAGTGTTGTAAACTGAAGTAACAGTTTTAGTGGGATTCTAAGCTGGAACATAAAATGTCCTTTGTTACATATTAATAATGTGTGTCTAGTCTAATACATTTATCAGTTTTATTTGAAAAAGTTTGAATGCTAAAGGTCTTCGTTTATGACTTCTTTGGAACAACCTGGCTTAGACAGTCTTGTGCCATGGTCCGTGGCTTGTCATTGGTAGTTTTTTGTTTTTTAACTTCAAACATGACATGAAGATATGCCAGCCATGAAACAGAAAAACAAAGATAGGATAATACAGAATTAAGTTGGCAGTGGTTTGTTTGTTTTTTTGTCACCATAATGGAGGCTAGGTTCTCTTTATAAGCTGCCGAAAATTGCCTAGAACTACAATATAGGCAGCATATAAATTTAATAAAATAAAATTTTAATAGGTAAATAGAAGAGGCTCAATAACAGAGGTGGCAATATTTAAGAATCAAAAGATCTTGACATTCCCAAGAAAAATAATCTGTTCTTTATCCTTATCCTTTTTTTATTTGTTTTTTATACTATAGCTGGTCTTAAATTCTTTGTGAGAGCTTCCACCAAATGCTTCTTCCCATTAGATTTTCACATGCAATATCTGTTTATAACAATTTCCTTTTCAATAGAGATCTAATTTATATACATAGTTAATATTTTATAAAGGATAACTCTCTTAATGCAGGCCAAAAGCTCATTAATTCTTAACATCTGGTTTGCTGCAGTGGCTAATCAGATTTCCTGAAAGCCCTCAGCCAAGAGTGATAATCTCTTTTTGGAAATTGACTGGCATGTAGTCTGGAGGTCTGCATTGACAGTTTTAAAGTTCAATATTTAATCTAGGCATGGGCTGCTGTGAGTGAGAAAGGTAGAATGAAAGAGAATTTATCAAATGTTTATACCACCCATCTCACCTAAGTGAGAAATATGCAGCTTTACTGTTTCTCTATCCTTGCTACAGCGTGAGTGCATCTCTATCCATGTTGGCCAAGCCGGTGTCCAGATTGGCAATGCCTGCTGGGAGCTCTACTGCCTTGAACACGGTATCCAGCCAGATGGACAGATGCCCAGCGATAAGACCATTGGGGGAGGAGATGACTCCTTCAACACCTTCTTCAGTGAGACTGGAGCTGGCAAACACGTCCCCAGGGCTGTATTTGTGGATTTGGAGCCAACAGTGATTGGTAAGACAATTCATGTATGTTTTCTCATGCATACATATTTTTTATTAAAAGAATATAGAGAACTTAATTTGGGGCATTTATTTTCCAAATAGATGAAGTGCGCACTGGAACATACCGCCAGCTATTCCACCCTGAGCAACTGATCACTGGCAAAGAAGATGCTGCTAACAACTATGCCAGGGGGCATTACACCATTGGCAAAGAGATCATTGACTTGGTCCTTGACAGGATTAGAAAACTGGTAAATAACTTAGGTATTTGCATAAGTGAACACTTGGAATAATCTTGATAGAAGAAAAAGAACTTTTGAGTAGTTAGCATCTGATATTCTGGAAATAGACATTCTTTTAGGCTTGTTATCTCAGCTTGAGTTATCTCAAGATGAGATTTTTTTAAAAGAATAATTTGATGCAATTTTTTCTAAGTGGCAGTTAACACAAATATGTTGCAACTGTGGTATAGTGGACTTGGGCTAAATATTTCACTTTCTGTCTTTGGAAGCTATTAATTGAATTGAAGTAATTTGACTCACCATAATCATACAACACATTGCTGCTTTCTGGTCACCTTGGAGAGTGAACAGTATTAAAATACAATTAGAACTACAATTATAAAAATTAAAATAGGTAGTCAAGCAAAGTATCACATTCAGGACTGAGCACAGCAGTAGGACTTTAGGGCCTGCCAAAAGACCTGTGGGGTCAGGACCATCCTCTCCAGAGAAAATATTCCATAGGGCAAGTGCTATGATAAAGAGTTCACCTTCTGGATCCTGCAAATTGAGATCCCTTAGCTGATGGGACCCAGGGCATGCCCATCGTGCTGGACCAGACAGGACTGGCAGAAATCCTTTTTATTCTTTACTAGTCCTATAACCTTTTTTTCCTTGAAGCTTAATAGGAGTCGATTACACATGAACAAAATTCCAAACAGCCCTGTTTGATATTGGCTTAGAATTTGCTTTCATAACTACCTATATTAATTACCTAGTCTCTTTACTAGTATGATTAACTGTTTCTTGTATGCTTTAATATTGGGCTATTATTTATAGCACCATTTTGTTGGTGTTTACCCCCTGAACAGAATCTTGATGGATTGGAATAATTAAAGAGGCAGCAGACTGGGAATTTACAAGCTTAATTTTGGTGGCAAGAATAGCATAAGCAGAGAGACAAAATGTAATACCTATCTGTTCCTAACAACACTGATGCAAAGGGAGAAATGTACATTGAAGTCTCGTTGCATGCAAATACATGTATGGTGCAGTTGCATCATGGTGTATGTGTCTTCCCTTTCCTGATCGATACAGTCTATGAAACTGAAAAATGCCCGGTTATTGCAAGCAGGTAAGGACAGAAATAACCTCAGTGACCTTAAAAAAACCATTCCACAAGGAATAATGACAGAAATATTGTTTTCATAAGCTAAAAATTTAGGAAGCATCACATTTTGCACTGGAAGTAGTAACACTACATTCAGTCCCTTAATTATGCCTTGTTAATAACTTTATGCTTTAAAATAATAATCTTAAAACATACATGTTTCTGTTGACTTAATGTATTCAGAGAGAGAGAAAATTCCTGAAATTACTGTATGAAATCTCTTTGTTTTTTTCCCCAACAGGCTGACCAGTGCACAGGTCTCCAGGGTTTTCTGGTCTTCCACAGCTTTGGTGGTGGCACTGGCTCTGGCTTTACATCCTTGCTGATGGAGCGCCTTTCCGTAGACTATGGCAAGAAATCCAAGCTAGAATTCTCCATCTACCCAGCTCCCCAAGTATCCACAGCTGTCGTTGAGCCCTATAACTCCATCCTGACCACCCACACCACCCTGGAGCACTCCGACTGTGCCTTCATGGTAGACAACGAAGCCATCTATGACATTTGCCGAAGAAACCTTGACATTGAGCGCCCCACCTACACCAACCTCAACCGCCTTATCAGCCAGATTGTGTCCTCCATCACAGCTTCCCTGCGATTTGATGGTGCCCTGAATGTAGATCTGACAGAATTCCAGACCAACTTGGTGCCCTACCCTAGAATCCATTTCCCTCTGGCGACATATGCTCCAGTCATCTCTGCTGAAAAAGCCTACCATGAGCAGCTTTCTGTAGCAGAGATCACTAATGCATGTTTTGAGCCAGCTAATCAGATGGTGAAATGTGACCCCCGTCACGGTAAATACATGGCCTGTTGCCTGTTGTACCGTGGTGATGTTGTTCCCAAAGATGTCAATGCTGCTATTGCCACCATCAAGACCAAACGCAGCATCCAGTTTGTGGACTGGTGCCCCACTGGTTTTAAGGTTGGTATCAACTACCAGCCCCCAACCGTGGTCCCCGGAGGCGACCTGGCCAAAGTGCAGCGTGCAGTCTGCATGCTGAGCAACACCACAGCCATTGCTGAGGCCTGGGCCCGCCTGGACCATAAGTTTGATCTGATGTATGCCAAGCGTGCCTTTGTCCACTGGTACGTTGGAGAAGGGATGGAAGAAGGGGAGTTCTCAGAGGCTCGGGAGGACATGGCTGCTCTGGAGAAGGATTATGAAGAAGTGGGTGTGGATTCTATTGAAGGAGAGGGTGAAGAGGAAGGAGAGGAATATTAGACCTGCTTTGCCACATCTCTGCTGCATGGCTTGTCTCCATGATGTTTCATTTAACACACTTAGCTTACTAGTTACCTGGGGCAGTGATACTACAAAGGAATGCAGCAGACACTAGGATGTCTTGCCATTCCACCATGTGATCATGTCAATTTTCCATGTCTTTCAAACGTATCATCATGTCTGTGAAATAAAAAGCTCTAAAACATTTTGAGTATGTGCCATTTAATATATTTTTTTAAGAAATGTCTCAAGTGTAAGATTTTCTGCAACATAAATATAAAATCTATTTTAGGCAATTAACTTTGGTGTACTACCTACCTTGGCTAATTCACAAAATCAGCCATACTAGTTAAGTTTCATGAATCAAAGTTTTTTGGTGTTATTAACCTGTAAAATAACTAGGCAAAAATTTTATACAGATACTTTCTTTTGATTTTAGGTTCTAAATTGATATGCATGTGCATAGTCTCTGATTAAATCTTTCCTATATTGAAAGAAATTGGTAAATTCCAAATATCGTCCATCAATTATTTCACTATACTACGGCTGAAGAGGATAGTCTATAATCTGTCACACAAGGCACAAATACAAGAATTTGGAGTACACATTACTTCTGTAACTAAGCATTTTACTCACTGTAAAAATTGGTCAGAACTGACTTCCAGTTCGCTTTTATTAAGCCTGACCTATTTGAACTAATTTTTTGAGATTTCATGGTTTGAGAACTTTTGGTCATGTCTTCAATTTTGCTTATATCTGCCCAAGACCGCAAAATGTTTGAGATTATCTAGCATGACACTTACAATCTTATTATCTGGAAATGCTATGCTCTGGAATTGACTGATAGCACCAACAAGCAAATTGAATTACAAGCCTACTTTTAGTAATCTCACATATCCAAAGAGGCTGGGTTTGACTTGGGTGTAAGCCATAATGGCATCTTGATTACTGGGATCTTTACAGAGCCCATCAGTTCTGACATTTTTTTCACTTTGAACTGCAGCAAACTAACCAAAACAGCATTTAAAGTGGGAATGGTAGCAATTTTAATTTACATAAATGCTCCAATGCTTAAGATTTGTAGAAAGTTAAGAGTGTCGAAATGCTTATTAATCTTAAAATATAGCTTCCAATGAATTACAACACTTGTATGTTTTGTAAAATCTCATACTATCCCAAATAACACTTTTTGGTCTTATATTTATTATGAATGTTACTTATCTTTATATATTGGATTGCAATCTCAAAAAAGATTTTGTTGGCTTGGAAGCATAATGGATACATAAAAGAAAAAACGTGAAATTTGATAACTAAATCAAGTTTCAAGATTTTACTAAACGATTATATCGCTAAATTTCTATTTGCCTTTAAATATTATCCTGTATTGTTTCCTTTTTACAAGTCCCATTATATGAGACCCATCAAATTAAAAAAGAAAATTAATTGGTGCCAAAGCTGAACACTTAAAAAATGAGTTTCAGAAAGTGTTTTTTTATTTAAGGCGTACATAAAACAATGAAAAAAGCAATCAAGAGGGAAGCCCACATGTTAAGGAAAGAAACATCCTGAGAATTCAAAAGCCTTTTCAATAAAGCAAGATGCAGCTTTTATAAAAATGCAATATTTCTATAGAAAAAACATGTCACAGAGCAATTTATGAGAAACTACATCCTAATTGCTGAAAATTAACAATGAAACCTAAATAAAACCATAATTAAAGAATTTTATTAATTTTTCAGCCTTGCGCTTCTGCACTTCTAAATACTGCATATAAAAAAAAACAGCACCCCAATCTCAGTATTTTGCTAAGCTACATCTGGCAGCTAACAAACTACAGGTAGTCTCCAACTTAACAGTTCCATTTAATGACCATTCAAAGTTAACTGCACATTGAAAAATGTGACTTATGGCCGTTTTTCAGAGTTACGGCCTTTGCAGCATCCCCCATGGTCACATGATCAAAATTCAAATGCTTGGCAACATTCATATTTATGACTTCTTGTGTCCCAAAGGACATGTGATCCCCTTTTGTGAACTTCTGACAAGCAAAAGTCAATGGGGAAGCCAAATTCACTTAATAGCCGGGTTACTAACTTATCAACTACAGTGTTCACTTCACAACTGTGGCAAGAAATGGAGCAAAACTCACTTAACAAACGTCTCAACAACAGAAATATTGGGCTCAATTGTGATCATAAGTTGAGATCTACCTGCATATTTTCATATACAATGACAGCAGTTGAGCTAGTAGGGTGAAGCTCTAGAGATCTCAAATCATCTATCTCAAAAAGCCTCTTTGTATGTACCCTAATTATGCTTCCCGTTCTGGTGTACCTGCTTCTTAGATTACACTGTGCCTGCTTATGTTCCAATGGAATTTATTTATTTATTTATTTATTGGCTTGATTTATATGCCCCCTTCTCCTGGAGACTCAGGGCGGCTTACAATGCATTAAGCAATAGTCTTCATATTTTTGTATATACCTGCTTCTTAGTAGGGCTTTTGCCCCCCCCCCCCCAAAGTGGTGTTCTTTTTTATACAGTCAGCTTATTGCCCCCACAAACCAGGTCCTCATTTTACCTACCTCGGAAGGATGGAAGGCTGAGTCAACCTTGAGCCTGGTGAGATTTGAATTCTCAGTAATTGCAGGCAGGTGGCAGCTAAGTGCTACTTTAACAGCACTTTAGTCCCCTGCACCACCAAGGCTCTCATTAGGAATGCCTTTATTGTACTTGGCATCTTATCCCAGAAATAGGGCTCCCACAGTCTTGGCATTTTCTGATTGAGCAGCTTTATGTCATGTCCCTGGGGAAATCAATTCTTATCCTCCTTCGTCAGGAGAACGATCAATCTCACCAGAAAAGAGATAAAGAATTAAAGTTTATTTTTTAAAAAAGGGGGGGTGGGAGAGAAATGTAAACAATTGTTTTTAATTTAAATTGTTTTAGAGAAAGGGATTACAGACGATTCAGATTCCCCAGCAACATCTTAGAAGAACCTCCAATAGAAAACATGCAGAAAAAAATTAAAGCTCTTAGAAGATTCTGAGAGAAAGGGACAAAGTGACTAGAATTTAGTATGGTAGCCATTTCCTCAAAGCTTGCAAATAAAATGAATAAACTTAGAGACTGCCACCAGAGAAAACATGCATTAATGTTTAATTAATTAAACCCATCAAACACACACAATAATTTTAATAATACAATTTTAAAGTAGTATGATGCCATCTATTGACTATTTTGGAGTCCAAGTTTGATTCCAAAACTTGTGAGGATTTGCACAATATTGTTTTTGATTTTTTTTTTAACATAAGGCACATAGTTCAAACTGGGGTGGGTTCTACTTACCTTTACTACCGGTTTGCAGCGGGAGCACGCATACACTACTGCACATGCACAGATCACCCATGATGATGTCGTGGTGGGTGGGTGGAGCCTCCTGACGGTTTTATTACCAGTTCTATAGAACTAGACTGAGTCAGGAGCAACCCACCACTGTTTCAAACCCTTTGTTCATACTTTTTAAAAAGCATTTCAGGAGAATCTGTTACATATAATGTTGAAACACCTTTGACTTTAAATAGTATGAATATTGTTATGTTTTAGGTTTAAGATCTCATTAAGTTACTGATGAAACTCCCATCATTTCATCTGATATCCTTTTATACGTTATGGTCAAGAGAAAAAGATTTCCCATCAATATTCAAATCTCAAATTCTATAAAATCTGTTGTCTTCCTATTCTGCACAAAGATCATATTTATCCATAACATGTTTAAAATCTGATATCAAAGAATGGGAGAAAAGGGAAGAATTAGGACTCATAAATTGCCTCCGTTTTGTCAAATATTAAATTAATTATTATTATCCTTATCAGATATTTAAATAAAGATGCTGTAATTGTAGATATGATTTTAAAAATATTTAGGTAGAATAGTGTAGTTCAAATTGATCTGAACTCCAATTTTCTTCAACCTAGTGTTTTCCTGCAAGGGTAGGGTCTGTTTTTTAGATTAATTAACACCATTGCATGTGATCAAATGCAGCAACCTGGTCCAATGGGATAATCTTCATGTCAGCATTGTGTCCTGCTACTTTTGCTTTTGTCTTCCGTGTTGGTATTTGCCATCAACATTAAAAAGGTAGGCAGCGCAAACAATAATGGAGAGTACTGCTCGTAAAATATGGCCATACCATGGTCGGTGCAATATTCCCAATTTATGTTGAGTTTTGAACAATATGGAATACTTTTCATTTTAAAGGATCAAAGCAGTATTTTAGATGTATTTATTTTTTATTTTTATTTTATTAAATTTATATACCGCCCTATTCCCGAAGGACTCAGGTCGGTGAACAGCCAAAAGATAAAATACACATAGTACAAACATTAAAAAAATCAGTTAAAAATACATTAAATACTTTGGCCCCAAAACAAATTTAAAACACCCCCGTTTATAAAACAAATTTAAAAGCAATTTAAAAGGGAGGTTGGGCCAGACCAGCCTGTTGGAATAAGAATGTTTTGATGGCATGGCGGAAAGTGCCCAAATCTGGGATCTGGAACGAGTTCCCCCTGGAGATACGGAGGATCCTGGATTTGGGCAGCCTGAAGTTACAATGGCACTGAAAAAAGGGATTTATGACAATTTTTTACACTTATGATCATTGCAGCATCCCCATGGTCAGGTGATTTACATTCAGATGCTTGACAACTGACTCACATTTATGACAGTGGCAGTGTCCCGGGGCCATGTGATCCCTTTTTATGACCTTCTGACAAGCAAAATCAATGGGAAAGCCAGGTTCACTTAACAACCTTATTACTAATTTAACAACTACAGTGATTCAGTTAACAAATATGGCAAGAAAAGTTGTAAAATGAAGCAAAACTCATTTAACAAATTATTCACTTAGAGACATAAATTTGGGGCTCAATTGTGGTCGTAAATTGAGGACTACCTGTATTTGCCTGCTTATTTGTAAGGTCTATATCAGGGCTGGATGCGTCTCGTACTTGTCATGCCCTCCCCCATTTTAGCGAAGGGGAAAAAGCTGCGATATGTCACATGACGATGTGACGCCATGAGTTTGACACCTCTGATCTATATAATTTCTTCACTCTGGGGGCTCAAAGCAATTACACATGGAACTCCATTTTATACAAGCAGTAACACTTTGATATGGATTAAGTAATCAGAAGGTGCCAGCTCACTGACATAAAAGTATTTAGTTCAAATTGTAATCATTGGTAGAATCTGAAATAATCATATCAGCTGCAAATTTAATCCATAAATTCTATTTTTATATTGTTCTTGAACATGGACCTTCCTCCCAATACTTTCATAAAGAGATTGAACTAAAGTGGGGAAAAACAGGAAAGTGAGGTATTGCATGATTCCACTGATAGTGGAATCTACAGAAAATTCTGCCGATGTCTCTGGAGAAATTAAAGAAGCTGGTTTTTTTAAGCTTTAAGATAGTCCTGTTATAAAACCAATTTTCGCCCAATAGGTCTATATATTTTTGTCCCAGATTTTTTTATTGGCATCATGTCTTCTCAGCAAGAAATCTATGGATGTTTCTAAACTTTGCAAGGCCTCTAGATGGCGACTTTTATATGTAGATGCTTCTCTAGGAGATGAAAGGCTTGGAATTCTACCTACTATTAATTGTGGCGGGGAAATCTACTTTGGTGAACTATTATTGGAGCTAGATGGCAGCAACAAGGCAAAAATAACTAAACAATATTTAATACTTTAATATTTTGTATCTTAGTTTTTATGTTTGTAAACCACCCAGAGTCGTTTGACAGTGGCATATTTATTTTTCTGCCATTTTAGTAGTGTTAAATGTTAGTAGTTTAGATCTGGTATTTTGGGGGTTGGTTATATTTCACAACAAAGCACTATCTTTATACAGATAACTCCTTATCTGTAATTTATCAGGAGACTGGTAACACCTTTTCTGCCTAACTAATTTTATTAAAAGGCATATGCTTTTGTGAGCTACAGTTCATCAAATAAAACGGAGTGGCTCTATCACTTGTACTGAACATTAAAGTAAATTGTGAAAGAGTAGAAATGTGGAAGAGGAAGGAAGGAAAGAATCCTTTTTTCCTATAATTAAGTAAGGGAACACTTAATTGATTAAAAACTATGGCAAGAAAGGTCGTAAAATGGGGCAAAACTCACAACTGTCTCGTTTAGCAACATCAATTTTGGCCTCAATTGTGGCCGTAAATCAAGGACTACCTGTATAAGTAAACCCTTCCTTGATCTAACCGAAACTTCCCAAATAATTAAAACCCGGCGGTACAGTACAAAAAAGGCGGGGCCAACCACTAGAGGATGCTACTCCACCACGGACAACACTGGGCGATAAAATAACGAACGTCCAGCTCAGCCTATGCACTGAGCGTTGATTTCCCGAAACAGCCAATGAAAAGCCGCAGGTTAAACCCTTATCTAGCCAATCGGCTCTTTTCCTCCGGAGGGGATGTGGGAAGTATAAGCTCTACCTTTTCCTTTCCATCGTCATTAATTTCATCACTGCATTAGTGGAGGTTCGTGGAAGGCAGGCGATGCTTCGGTGCCTTTAACGATGCAACGCGGAGCTGCCTCCGGGCCGGGTGGATCTTTATTGTGACGCGGGTTGAGTGTTGCAACGTTCTAGATTCTAGAAGTTGCCCCTCAGGAGAAAGAAGAGGAGGAGTTTTCGGTTCGTGGTGGCGGCTACGCTGGGGTTCTGGGAGCCCCGTCCCCTGCTTCCCCCGGCCGCTCTGCCAGCCCTACAAACTTTCAGCCATGCTGACCAAAGAATGAATTTGGGGGATCACGACCTGCTGTCTGCGCGGGAGCAGTTATTCCACGAGAGGGTCCGCGAGTGTATTGTGAGTACGCTGGTTGTTAACGATAACAATTCTGGTTTCTGGGATAAAAACCCTGGTTTCTTCCATGCAACTAGAATTTTAGCCTCCTTATTCCCAGTTATTAGAGACTTGTAGTCCAACCCTTTGAAAAAGGGGAAGGATTTGTATATTCTCCCCCCAATGAAGAAAAAAAAACAACCCCCAAAACCCCGACTATGTTAACTATGGGGATGATAGTTTTGTCAAGGAGAGCGGAAGCACTAAGGAAAAAAGAGACCGGGAATTTAGAGCTGAAGAGCAATGAATGTCATCAACCCTCTTGATTGGTGAAATTTGCATTTTTCTGTGCTCTTTTATCCAAGGTAATTGAAGAGGAATTAGGAAAAAAAGCAAACTATGCTTGAGAATGAACTGGAATTGCTTGCTGCCAGAGACAAAAGCCAATCTGTATGTTTACAACTTGGTGCCTTCCAGATACAGTTATTTTGGACTCCACATATTGGCTATGTTTATGCATTAAATCATGGTTGCCAAAACCAAAAAATCATATAAGGTATTAATCTATGGTGTGAATCAGGTCATCATGTTGCGCCATTATGCTTTTTTGACAAAGCTTGTAGTGTGAATATTAACCTTGGTTTAATGTTTAGCATTACGTTCCCTACAAGGTGCCAATTTGGGGAAAACTTTTAAAAATGTCTGTTTCTATTGTTCAGCCTTTCTTCAACAACTTGGCAATAAGTTCATTTACTAGTAATGAAAAGAGTACTGGTAATTAAAAGATATAATTATGTGGCTGTTTTCAGCTCTATTGCACAAACTTCTGTCTCTCTTTAAATTATTTTTCCCCCTGTTTCGTACTATTTTCAGTTGGAAGGAAGGCAGCCAGAGCCAGTTTGGTCTAGTGGTGAAATACCAGACTAGAAGGCAGGAGGCCCTGATTTCTAGTTCCACTTTAAGCATGAAAACTGGCTGGGTGACTTTGGGCCAGTCATGCTCTCTCAGCCCAATTTTCCTCACAGGGTTGTTGTTGTGAGGAAAATAGGAGGAGGAAGTCATGTTGGAAATGTTTGCCTCTTTGAGTTATTTGTAAAACTAATAAAGATGGCCCTCGATTTACAACAATTCGCTTAGTGACCATTTGAAGTCACAGTGGCACTGAAAAAAGTGACTTATGACCATTTTTCACACTTATGACCGTTGCAGCATCCCCATGGTTATGTGATTTACATTCAGATACTTGACAACTGACTCATATTAATGATGGTCTCAGTGTCCTGGGGTCCTGTGATCATCTTTTGCAACCTTCTGAGAAGCCAAGTCAACAGGAAAGCCAGATTCACTTAACAACTGTGTTGCTAATTTAACAACTGCGGTGATTCATTTAATAAATGTGGCAAGAAAAGTCATACATTCGGGCAAAATTCACTTAACAAATTTCTCACTTAGCAACATAAATTTTGGGCTCAATATTGTGGTCATAGGTTGAGGACTACCTGCAAGAAATATATCAAGACAGGCAAAAAACCCCACCCTTATGGAATGTCCATCTTTGTCAACCTGCAGTTGCCATGCCACCTGAACGCAAAGTGGATTTCTTGACCAATAAATGTGGATGAAATGCACGTTTATATATAGGTATAGGATATGATCAGATATATATGAATGAGCGTGTTTAAAACTAATGATTAATATTGCCTGCAAAGTAAAGGCATTTCTTTCTAAAAGGACTTGGTCACACTTGCATAATATCAACCACTTCCTCTTGTATGTTTACTGATTTCCCACACAGAAACCCACAAGTAATCCCCTTTCATTAAAATTATATGTACTGATAAAGGAGAATATTTGTAGCTTGTGGTTGAAATTAGGGGTCCTTGGTGCTCTCTAAGCTTCGTGGTTTTCTTGCAGACTGTTCAAACTAGGTAACATCATCAATGCTTATATGTGTACCTGGGAATGAAATAATGTAGAGGACTCTGGAATGTTCCATTCCTTCCTTTGGGCCACACAGCTTTGGCCCTTACAGGATGGTGGTGGTCTGGCAGTTTTTAGAAATTAATTCTCTGGAATGGATGTAGTTTGGATTTCTGAGCTAAACAGGCTTCTTTCAGGATTGAGCTATATCCAAAATGCCACAAACCCCATTTGGCTCAACAGATTAACTTCCAGACAACTAGCAGAGCATTTCCAAAATGGCAGAATCAGCCCAGTTCTTAGGAATGGAAGAGCAGGACATATTGCACATCTCCACCTCTCTCTTTTAAAGGCAGAAGCTTTTTAAAAAGAAGAGAGCAAAATAAGATGGAGAGGGGTTGAGGGAAAGATACAGCTGAGAAAGAGAGAAACCTTGCTTAGAATCTGGAAAAAGGAAATTCTAGGGGGCAAGCAACCCCTCCATTCCTCCCACTCTTCAGTGACAATTTAGTGAAATAATTTTTATCAGCACTCTGAAAGCAATGAAGTATATGAAGTAATAAATACATTAAGGAAATTAATAGTGATTGGACTCGGGTGCAGAAGCCTTGGAAGTTGAGGAAGATTTTGGGGCTGGGACTTTTGGGCTTTAGATTTTTAAAAGTAAATACAATATTTTTTGTGTCATCCAAGTGCATGAGATGCTTCATTAAAATGTATACAAGTCTAGTGAGACTTTTGCCTTGGAGAGCTCACTGTCCTGCTTTATATTTGCAATTCTGTTAGAAGTGAGAAGGTTGTACGTATTACTTTGAAAGTGCACCTAACTCTTCATAAGCAATTTCAGTTTAATTCTTCTTGCTTTATAAATGTCATTTGAAATTAAGAAATTGTAATGCCCAGAGAATTGAAATAAGTAATTATGAAGTTTTGAATGAAAATACATTCAAATGTTTAAATACCTGTTGTGGGATAGTTCTCAAAAGCAGAAAAGTTCTGCCTTACATGTATATTAATGTGACTTACTAAAGTCATGCATTGCTTCATTTGAAACTCTGTTGATTTTACACATACTGCATGATATATGGCTTTCTAGAAAAAACAGCAGCTTCATCTTTGTGCCTGCTAAAGCTGAGTTTCTGGGTTACTTACTGGGGATTATTGCTATTCTGTTAAAATAATGACGAGCTGAACAAAGGCAAGTTTTTTCTTGCCTGTCTTTCTCAATTATGTGATACTTCCTCCTCTACTACTCACTTAGCTGTCTACCTACAAAGCACATTATGGTTTCATATACCATCCTGTGTTTAACTTCCATGAAACCTTGAGTGTAGAATTTCAATTTAGGGTATTGTGAGAACCTAGCCAATTGTGGTTTATTAAGCAATTTATTCAGTTCATTGTTATTTCTTCCTTCTTGATCCAATGTCATGTTTATGGATGAGAGCATTCACTGGTACATGCAGAGAACTCTATTTTGATATCAAACGTCCAAGCAGTTAAGTTAGATTTCAGAGAGAAGTCTGTTGCATCTTTATTTGTATCTTTTTCTGTCCAGAGCAACCATTCTCAAAGCTCAGCATGATCTAAACAGGTTGTGAGAACCTTGTCAACTTTGACTGGGAGGAGGGGAATGGGGGGAATTAGCTTTCCCAGCGTGGCTTTGTGTGCCAAAGGTTAGTCCAGAGTTCCATCTCTGTAGTCAACATATTAGTAGGCATTAGCAGTTGTGTAATATCTATGTGTCTGCCTAGCAGGCAATATATAGTACTTGGAGTTATGCACGACAAGCATTTAGTCTTTGGTGCCCAGTTGGCATGCATAATGAGTTTTCTGGGTATTATGTTAACCTCGGAGAAATATTAAATCACTGGCTCATATGACAAGGGAGCACTGAGAATTTAAGAACAGAAAGCCCCCTCTTGATCAAGTTCAACCTGGTCCAGTATCTGTTTTTTCAAGATCAAGTACTGCAAATGATTCTAAGAACCACATATAATTCTGTGGTGTTTTATCACTTCCCCTGTTGTTGCCGGTTCACCCAGCAATAATACTCAATACTATCCCTTCTGGTCCTGGAACTCTTTACTATCCTGACTAATGAAATTCATAGACTAATACTCCATACATATCTACTTTCTGAAAATCATGTTCTTTGGTAGCCATTATCTGGCTTGTGGAAGTTAAAGGCATACTTCTGAATTATCTGCCAGCTGACTTCATTGACCCTGAGATCATTTTGGAAAGAAAAGAGAAACTTTTAGAAATAATCCATCATGTAACCTTTCTATTGGCCAGGTTGTGGTAGTTTATTGGCTGTGCTAAGTTATTATTTCTTTTATTTATAGCTTGTTTTAAAGGGATAGTCATAGTTAGTTTGAAAAGACACATTAAGCTACAGATTTATAAACTGAAGGGATTAAATTTAGACCAAAAACCACATAACCCACAAACTGAAATGGCTTATTTGGATGTGTGTATCTTGCCATCTTTGTCATATAAACTACAGAGATGTGTGTTTTTTTCAGTAGGGGAAAATGTCCCAATTTGTAGATGATTTTGGTGAATTTGAGCATCTAGAACTGAATACCATGGCTAACAACTTTTCTACTTTCAAGATCTATAGTCTGGCTATTGTTAGATAGGAACTTATTTTAATCAAGAAACATATTCACTACTGCTAACCTAAACACATTACCTTTTTTAAGACTCCTGTTCTTTTCGGAGGCTGATCTGTGGCAGATAGGATCTTTCACAAGAATGATCTACAGTATATGGGAATTGCAGACCAGCATATAGTCCATAACAAAAATGTTTAATATTTTACATATATTAAATTCTTTAAAGCAGACATTAACTGGCAATAGAGAATTTTTTTTAGCTAGCATCACCAGAAACTTGGCAGATTAACTTGTTACAATCATTTGAGTGTCAAATATTGTTCTAATTTGTAAACTTTATGTTTACAATACTGCTGAGTATTGCTAAAAAATCATACAGACTGATAGATATACCATTAGTTGAGATTTGTATATAATTGATATATACTACGTTATTCATGCTGATTATTACAAAGTATTGTTCAATCATGATAACCCTGCAGTCTGCTGAGTAAGGGTTCTTATTGTATCAGATTTGGTACTAAAGTTCATTGTGACAGTAATGCTCATTCATTCATTCATTCATTCATTTCAAAGAAAGCCTGGTAACTGAATTGTGAAAGATATCCCCTGATTTGAAAGAATGCAGAGTTAAGCCTGGAAGTCCAAGTATAGTATAGTAATTAATTTAGACTGTGAAAGCATACGTTGCTAGGTTCATCTCCCTCCATCCTGCCCACGGGCATAATATTTAATCTGATTGAATAAAACCATGTGAAAGTGAATTTAAGGTCTGCAGCACAGTTATTGGCTCTGTCCATTTCAGAACTTCTTTCTAAACGTCTCCAGATGTGTTAGATTACAGTTCCTATCATCACCAATCAGCATTACTATTAAGAGTTAAGGTAGGAATTAATAAAAATAATAGTCTAATGCAGAGGTCTTCAAACTTGGCAGCTTTAAGACTTGTGGACTTCAACTCCCAGAATTTTCCAGCCAGCTATGCTATGCTGGCTGGAGCAAAAAGCTGTGCTGGCTGGAGAATTCTGGGAGTTGAAGTCCACAAGTCTTAAAGCTTGCATTTTCATGGTTCCCAGGCCTTTAACTCCTAGAACAAAGTAGACCAAAAATATTTTAATTCTATTCCAGTATTAAATGATGATGAGATGCTTAGCTTTGGCTTAATAAGTTGTCTAAATCCAATCAACATGGCTTATTCAAGAACAAAACGACCGTCTACTACGATGCGTAAATATATTCAATGTCTTTTGAATGTTAGTATAGTGGGACTATACTAACACTATAGGTCAGATGAGTGTCAGAACAGCCTTCAAATACTTGGAACTGCAGAGGTACACAATGAATTTCACAACACTTATAGGGTCAAAGCCCATCTCAGATGATTGAGAGGATTCTCCAACGGTGCTACTCCTTCAGATACATTAGACCAGGGGTCCTCAAACTTGGCAGTGCTAGTCCTGCCTTAGGCATGAAAACTGGCTGGGTGACTTTGGGCCAGTCATTCTTTCTCAGCCCAACCCACCTCACAGGGTTGTTGTTTGGGGAAACTAGGAGGAGGAAGGAGTGTTATGTATTTTCACCGACCTTGAGTAATTTTAAAAATAAAGATCTAATCTAACATCTAATAAATGTAAGTAAATAAATAAAAGCTCTGGCTGTTGTTTCCAAGGGAATAATACCCATGGAAGTTTATATGTTGGAATAATTTTGGATACAGACTACTTTGTGATCTAGGGACCAATAGATGCTGTGTATATGAACAAAGTTGCTTATATTGGAAGTCTTTGAAAAGAGCAGGAATATGTAGACAAAACTTACCAATTAAACCCACCCACTCGCCAACAAGCACTTTGAAAAGCAAAAATCTTATCTCTGAAAGAGAGGGGAAAAAATGTCTCTTCCATGCCAGGGAGATTCCATGATGCTTGTTTACTAATTATATTCTCCATCCTTCCATGTTCTAATTTTCAGTTAATTAAAAGTGCCATGCTGGGTGGCTTTATTCAGCTGGGCCTTGCTTGGCCTAGATTTCAGAGCAACAGACCTACTTTCTCATGCCAGTTTGTTCTAATTTCATAGCACAAAAGAACGAGGCCAAGATCAATCCTAACAGATGGGGATTTGCATGAGGAAACCTGATCTAAACAATGACGCTGTAATACTGTAAATGTCTTTGCAAATCAGAATTGGTGGTGCAGAAACTGATTTGCAAATTGATGCAACTGCTGCAGAACTGGGGGAATATTCTTGCCATCCAGAAACGAGATAAAACACTTGAAGCTTTATGAGCATAGCTGCCTTTTTTCAGATCCAAGCCCAAAGACATCACAGTAAAATCCAATCAAGTCCAATCATTGATTTGCTTACCCCTAATGGACAGAATCTTGCCAGACTATATAAAACTATAACCTCCTTACTTACTAGACATATCCTGAGAGATTCTAGGGTGTGGCTACCCTGAACGCTTCCTTCTTTCCCCATCCAGTTTGGGATTGCACAATTCCTTAAATTGGGCTTTTGTATGGAATGTGTTGCCTTGCCTCTGCCTTGGGAAGTGTTAGTGCTCATGCACTAAGGAGGATTTCCCCCCTCCCTCTTCCTCCAGCTGCACATTCCATCACAGTTTTGAGCACTTGAATTATGTGCTCTTGGTAAGGATTGGGGATAGTAATTTTGCAACGCGATTCACATATTGGAGCAGCATGAGGAAGAGAATATCAAAAGGTACTTCGTTTGCATTATTTTTTGCAAATCTCAGTCCCTTCATGTGAGCCTTGAAGCGTGTCTTGGAAGCGAGCTACATCCACGGCATTCGAATCCACTTGAATTTTTGAAAATGTTTTTGTCTATGGAAAACTTAGCTTGTCCTGTGCCTGGAAAAAATGCACTCTGGTGCAGAATGTTTTTCTCAACCTTTAAAGTGCTTCTCTCTCCCCCTCTTTCACGTGTATTCCTTCTCCGGGCAAATAATCCTATATTCTCTTTTGAGCAAATATCACTAAAGTTCCAAGTTCTGTTTAAGTGGAATCTTGGAACTGGGGTTCACTCAAGGGAACAGCAAGACAAATTGGTTGCAGGACTCTGGTTTCTCTCCGCTGAAACCATGAGGCAGTTGTTATCTGCTTCCTCCCCAATCCAAATTGGCCAAATTCCCAGAAGAAACTCCTTGCCTCAGCAAAGGACAACGTGGAGCACTAACTCTGGACTTTCCGTGTCTGATTCTTTGCTTCTGCTTACGTAAGGTTTGTACCTGCCATAATCTCTGTTTTTGCAAGGAGAACTGGAAACCGGAGAGCAGGGTTGCTAGGGATGCCTGCCACAAGGTACAGACTCCTGCTGCTGCAGATTCTAGTGGAGTCAGTTTGGGAAGAGACTGGCATTGCCATCTTCTCCTGGGCACCCTGTGTTATCATAGGCTACAGGTAATACCCCCTCCTGCGAAAGAACTGGGCAGTTGGTTTAACAGCCTGAAGTATAGAGTAGGTCCTGAGTCCTGTCTCTATTCACATATCACATAAGTTGTGTTTGATTAACCATCCATTCTGAATACATTCAGTTTATGTATTTATATACTATATATACTCACATATAAGCTTATTTGCACATAAGCCAACCCTCAAATGTTCACCAAAATGCCACGAAAAATGCACCACCTGTGGATAAATTGACATGCGTTAAAGTTTCTCCTTACCTAGGAATGGTCTTATATTCATAGAATTATATAGAAATACAGATGCTTTGAAAAAGAATTCCCATATGTTCCTATGGATTAGCCCATCCTCATATAAATCAAACCTGATTTTTTGTGAGCATTTTGGCACTTAAAATTCTTGGCTTATCCACGAGTATATATGGCATATTATGTAAATGCAAACAGTATGCCAAGCCACAAATCATAGCTTATAAACTACACATTCTACTTTGGACATGGGTTTATTAAAAGAATCATCAATAGCTCTCAGAATTTTTTGCAACTATATTTCTATCACACACTCAAAGGCATTTTACATCGATGATGTAAAATTAAATGGTTTGATCCTGACTCTCAGTTGTTTTCCTTTCTATTGTCTGTGGAACACAAAGAAGACTGTGAGCCAAAAATGTTGCCTCCAGCTTGCCGGGAGAGATGGACACTTATCGAGATATCCCAATTGAACAATTTAAAAAATTCTTGTGGTACATAAAATAAAAATAAAATAAATGGCTAGCATGTCCTCCATAATTTAGTACAGAATTCTTCAACCTTTCCGGCTTTGTGAACTGGCGAGGGGGAAGTGGCTAGCAAGTCTGTGCACATGTAGGTCCATTTGTGCAAGTGGCAGGCACACACGCAAGTGGGTATCCATATTGGTGTGTTGATATAATGGCTTGTCTGGTTAGCAGTTGAACCAATATGTGCAGAAAGAGACACATTTAGGCACTGAATAATAAAATTTATGGCAAAAATAGAGTGGGTAATGATTGCTTTGAACCCCGGATCCACAAAATGGAATGAAACAAGTGCTCCTCTCAGTGGGAACATCACAGATATAGGGTGATTCATTAAAAAAAAAAATCACCAGCAATATTCTGGAGCAGAATCAGAAGTAATTCAGTTCCCATAAGGTGAGTGATTACAGGCAGTCCTTAATTTACGACCACAAGTGAGCCCAAAATTTCTGATGCTAAGCAAAATGGTTGTTAAATGAGTTTTGCTGCATTTTTAACGACCTTTCTTGACGCAATTGTTACGTGAATCATCGGAGTTAAGCTAATAATATGGTTGTTAAATGAACCTGGCTTCCCAATTGACTTTTCTTGTCAGAAGATCGTAAAAGGTGACCCTGGGACCTTGCAGTCCTTATAAATACGAGTCACGTATTTAGCCAAGCACCTGAATTTTGGTCACATGACTACAGTCATAAGTGTGAAAAGCTGCCATAAGTCACTGTTTTCAGTCCCATTGTTAACTTCAGATGGTCACTAAATGAACGGTTGTAAGTCGAGGGTTTACCTGTACAGTAGGATCCGGAGCCAGCAGAAGAAATTCTGAAAAGCACAATACTTAATGCTCCCAGTGAAGATTACTTCATCAATTGTGACTAAGCAAACTGTGGGGATAGCATAGAGTGTGAGCCAGCCTATGATTTAGGGATCATAATGCTGATTACATGGATTAGTGCAGTAATTAGTTAGAAATGCCTGGCACGGTCTCCAGCTTTTGGAGTCTGTCTCTTCCAGCCCTCCAGGTTTCTTGATGAATGGCCTATGCAGCATTCAGCTTCCTCTCTTAATAAAGCTCGGAAGGCGGGAACCATCTGTGTTTACATTAGAGTAGCCCATAAGGGGAGCCTTTTAAGAAAGTCTGCCTGCTCTCCTTGGCTAGGGGTACTTTAATCTGGTAATGAAGAAATGAAATAAAAAGCTGCCCCGGGTCGCTTGGTTTGGAGCCCAGGATGCTCCTCTTCTGTTTGAAGGTTAATTTTGGGGCATCGTAAAGGCGGTGGAAAAAAACCACTTCTTCCTGCCTGGCTGCATAGCACTCTGCTAGGTCATCTCTCAGGCAGCAACGCCAAAGCACAACTACAGGATGCCAGCTGGCTTGGAATGAATTTGTTTTGCTCTTCTGCTTCCCTTTTGGGTGAGAAGAGACTGTAACACCCTCTTTCCATGCAGAACAGGGCAATGTTCATTCCTCTTTCCACGCAGAACAGGGCAATAGGAATGGGATTGATATAAAATTGAAGTCATGGCTTCCTACTTCTTTTTTAAAAAAAATAAATGCTTGCCTGCTTCTTCCTTGTTTTCTCCCAGCCTTGGTTCTTCCCTTGCTTTCAAATTTCTGCATTTCTGTATTTTTTTATTAAGAGGTCTGAAAAGAAGGTTAAAAAAAGAACTAATATAAGGTAAAGAAGGGGGGGGGGAATGCAAAATTAAAATGGAAAGAAATAGAAGCAGCTTCCGATTTTTTTGCAGGAAATACAACTACGATGGAGTCCTTGGCGCTGTCTCAGTCTGCTTGTTTTTTGCAAACATTTCAATACTCAAACTAGGTAACGGTATCATCATTATCGCTGATGATGTTATCTAGTTTGGACAATGAAGTGTCTGCAAGATATCACAGGTCAACCCCTGAGCTACAAATATTCTCTCACAAATATAACTGCAATTACAGAATTACCTCTTACTCTAAGCTTTTTATTTTTTTCTAATCATCAAAGCTGTAAAAGTTAAGTTCATTTTTTCCTGCTTCATGCAAAAAGTCTATAAGGGGTTTCCGATAAGCAATAAACCTGGATATTGTCTTTTCCCTAATCAAAGAAATTAGTTTGGCCTCCTTGGCAAGCTTCATCATTTTCAGTACACTTCTGTATTTCTAAAGACTGGAACCTTGTTTCTGATGTAAAGCTGAGATACCACATATTAGTGGTCATCTTTCTTACTGTTGAAATTCCTTTGAACGGGATTGGTTACATTTTGGTAGCAGTCTCTTTTTTTAATAACTTCAATTCTTTGATATGGTTTAATCGGGGATGGGCAAATAATTTACAATAGATTCTGTGAGAATCCAGTTCTATTGGCTATTACGGTGGAGGGGTTTTGGAAATCCATCATATCTGGATAGAACCAGATTGAAAATGGGTAGTGGGCAACCTTTGTCATGTTTTAAAATAGGTCTCTAGTGTAAGGTGGGCTAGGAGCCTGCAGCATTTAATCATCTCACAGACGGTTGCTTTATTTTTTGAAGAACAAAATTTTGGAACCAAAGAATGCAAAGAGATGACCCTTTAAATTAAACCTGGTATGTTTTCAGGAGCATCCCCTGCATGTTTGTGGGCAGCCCAGTAAACCTATCATGTGGCAGACGAAGCATCTGTGTTTTCTTTTTTATATAACTAGTACTTCTTGGGACTGGAGAGCAATTTAATGCTCATTCCACAAAAAATAGCTGGAGGATTATTTTGCAAGGTTTATTTGCCCAGAGAGCTCTGACCATTCAATTTTCAGATTTAGTCTTGTTTGTTTACATAGCTTCACAGATGGGATCTTCTTTTCATGCTTAGTTTTGTTAACTTCTGAATCCTTAGTTTTGTTTTAACTTCTGAATCCTGTTCTCAGAAATGCACGTATTTGAGGAAGGTATGTTTTCCATTTTATGTGAAGTTCCTAGAGGAGGCAATATGGGTTCAACTGAAAGAATGTCTGAACAGGGGAAATCACAATTTTTCACTCTCAAATCTTTTAATAGGAGATGCATTTATTTTTTAAAAAAATTACTGCTTTGCTTTCTTCCCATAGTTATGATATTCCGAGTATTGAGGATGAGCTGGCAATGGAGTGGCTAAGATGTAGAATAAAGAATCAGAGATATAGCAGTCAGACTAGAATAAAGATTGAAACTTGCTGATCCACTCTTCCTCCCACTTCACTTCTCTGTTCACTCCTTCAGTTGTAAGCTTGACTTGGGGGGATGGGATGACTTCAAAGTCTTCTTTAGAAACTGGCGTTTTCAACACTTTCCTGAAACGGTTTCTCTGTTGCAATTATTCTGTCTTGTCACGCACGTTGATGCTCTAGGTATCATTCCCTCAATCATAAATGTGACTTCCCGGGTTTTCCAGTTTGGGTGCTCTTCAAACCTATCCTTATTGCTGCCATCTCTACCACCATCTTTCCTTTATGTATCTTTGAACCCATTCTAGATCTGGTATGTAAGCGCGTAGGCTGCAATTGCAGGAAAAGGCTGACAATTTCCTGCTTTGATGTTTCCTAATTTTGTTTTGCTCTCTCCAGTTCTTAAATCATTGCCCCTTCCCAGGTTTTGTTTAAAAGTATGTTAGGGAAACCAGATAAAATTAGAGGAAGAAATGTGGCTTTTCTCAAACCTGCTGGCTGCTTGTAGTTTGAACTTTTTCAAGCTATTACCATCTGGCAGACGGTACAGGATAATAAAAACAAGGACAAATAGGCTGAAAAACAGTTTCTATCCCAGGGCAGTAACTGTATTGAATTCTACTGTATAGTGCAATATTAATGTAATATCGGTTTTCAATTCAGTTGTATAGAACGTGAACGATGTGTGTTTGTGTTTTATTTTTATAATTATAATGTACACTGAAGATGGCATTTAATTTTGTTGTACGAGATGCAATGACAATAAAGTAAACTAAACTAGTTTGAAGAAATGTCATAAAGAAGTGTTGATAAAGGAGAATTGGAAGAAAATTGAATGCAGTGATGGGAATAGAACGGTTTTGCTCAGTAAGTGGGATAGAGAAGATGATGATCCTACAGTACCCCAAATTGTGTTCCATTTGCCCTGGATGAAGTGGGCTGCATATCCTCAAGACTCACTGGGAAGAGGTGAGGATGACTCATGACCAGCATCTCGTAACCAGTTTTTCCTTCTCCTCCCACAGATCTGCACCCTTCTTTTTGGCAGTCTCTACATCCTGTGCTACTTCATCTTAACCTACTTCAAAAGGCACACAGACTTCACTACAGGTAACTGGGTAGGCGGACAAATCAAGGCCATTTCTCCCCTACCTGAATGGGCAGATTTCAGTGCCAAGAATTCTCAGCAAAGGCCAGACCTACTGGGAGCTGAAAGCTGTTTGTAGGTACATGGTTTCAGAAGGCAGTTTTATTTATTTGTTGGATTACCAGCTTTGTTAGATGCCTTTTCTTCAGAAGTGTAAGTTTTTCTCGTTTTTCCCAGGAGCAACAAATTTATGATGTGGGCTGTGTTGAGAGAGAGGGATGGCCCAAAATCACCCAGTTGAAGATAGACTGGAACCTATGTCTCCCCTTTGTCATTCCCAGTCCTGAACCACTATACTACACCACCACTGAAGTTGTGGAAGCCATGCAAGACAATGGCTTTTTAGAGTTTAGAGGGAGAATGAAACTAGCAGTGTCCCTTGATTTTAAAATTTCCAAAATATGCATCCTGCTCAATACTGCTCAATCAGCAGAGTTCACATTGCACAAAATGTTCTTGTTTAATACTGGGTTTGCTGAACAACCCACAACTTAAACTTACCAAGGTTTAAATACTACTGTGGCTGAATTCACATGCTATATTACATTATGTCAAAATTAGGCAAATTGCTTGATGACTTAGCGCACTGTGGGAATCCAGCTTTCTGGTATGCATGTCTTCAAAGTGAACATCTCTGCTGCAACAACATTTGCATTGGCAAAGGTTTGGCCTTTCTAGCAAACCTCTCTCAACTAGATGAATGCCAGAAAATCATTGGCTGGATTATTACTTCTACAATTCCCAGAAGGAAAACTAGGGTCAGCACTGTCATAGCTGTAATTCTGATAGATCCAGGAGGGCATCAGATTGAGGAAGGTTGTAGTGTCATAAAGTCTTGGATGCTTCTGCAACAGCCCAATTAATACACTAAGTTGTTCTCTTTTAGCAGATAACAACTTATTTGTTTGATCATGAACATCTCTGTCAGCCAGTGTGAAACTTGATGATCTTCCATAACTTTTCACAACTGCCTTGTATGAACCTCTATCTCAAACTTGCAAACTAAGCCAGCTGATTTTAGCAGGATTGGCAAATGTCCCTTTGCAACCACTTGGACCCTATATAAATTGTTCACAAAGCAATGGATGAGTTGACTCTGTGGGCTCCCTCCAGTTAGCTCCCTCAGGCTTCAACTCTTGAATAACTTGTATGCAGAATGCCTGCAAATGAAGCTTCTGGAGACAGTAAGCCCTCTCTGCCCCAAATGGAAAGATTTCTTCCCCAGGGTTCTCCTGCTTTGCAACAGCACTGAGGTATCTGCACCCAGTCCCAGTAGAAGGGCTTTTTGTCTTTTAAATTAAAGTTTGTTTGTGCTGCTGATAGTTTAGTTGCCTTGACAGCAGTTGGCCTAGGGAATTTAGCTCTTTTTCCAGCTTAGCAATTTTCCAACTGCTGGGCTTGTAGTTTGATGCTAACACTTATTGGGCATAAGGAATATGAGGAAACAGTGGGACGTGGCTACTTTTAAGATCAATTTGCAGAGACAATCTGGTTTTGCTCCTATACTGTAACAGAACATTTTTCCTAGATAGATAACTACAGCATAGGGATTCCCACAAAACCTTCCTTGTGCTACTCTAACCCTACACAATTGGATATCAGATTCATACGGAAATTTTTATGTGTGCAGTTCTAACCACCCAGTCGGTTGTTCTATGGCTGAAGAGAGGTACCAGTCACCACTGTTCCCTTAGGGTACAGTATACAGAACACAGCTCCTATATATTCTACTTTGTATTCTGAATTTCAAGGAAATCACCTTCTCTGAGGAGGGTTGAATTTATTTGCAGATGGCGGAGGAGAAAAAAACCTATTTTTTTATATTATTTATATTATAAATAATATATATTATATTTATATTATATTTATAAACTCTTTGCGATAGTGAAGACAGAGTACCAGAAACTTATAGAGTTTTTCCCTAACTGAATTGAACGGTAGATTCTATCATCCCTGATCAACTAGCCTGTTCAAATTGATTGGACAAGTTTTTGTCTTCAGCTGCTTATTTTATAATTGATTATGCTGGACAAGAAGTAACTTCTACTAATCCTGGAGAACTCCTCTCCTAGCCAACTTTCTTCTGTGTTTCCATAGTATTTATACTGTATATTACATTTTACCCTTGCATAAAGTCATGGTTTTGCAGTGAGCTAGGGGGACACTTTTGCACTAAAGCAGTGATGGCTAAACTTTTTGCCATTGTGTGCCAAAAACAGGGGGAGCGCAGGAGAAGGTCATGCGCGTGCATGCCCACACCCATAATTCTATGCACCCTGTGCATGCACATAACACCCTGCGTTCTCCCCACCTTTTGGCACATGATAGCATAGTAGGCCCATTTTTTGCTCTCTCCAAGCTCCAGAGCCTCTCTAGGAGCCTGGGGAGCGCAAAAACAGCCTTCCCCACCACCCCGGACGGCCTCCAGAGGCCAGAAATGGCCCGTTTGCCAAACTTCCGGTGGGACCAGAGGACCCATTTTTTCACCCTCCCCAGGCTCCAGAGCCTTCCCCACCCCGCCAGAGGCCCCCTGGAGGCCGGAAACAGCCCGTTTGCCAACTTCCAGTCCCACCTATATGGCTCTGCGTGCCACCTGTGGCACATGTGCCATAGATTCACCATCACAGCACTAAAGTGTCCTGAGGTGGGTTTAAAGGTTGCCTTTGTTTCATTGGGATTCAAGCAGGTCTAATATAAAATGTTCTGTCACCAAAATGGAATACGGTAAAGACTAAATGCCATCTTTACACTTCCTGATAGGAATATTCCATGTATGTTGCAATTAAACATACTTGTGTCACTGGATGACAGAAGTTCAGATCTCCACTCCCCCATGGAAGCGGGCAGTCATAGGAGAAGCTCAGAGTGATGAGTGATACTTCACTAGACTGGCAAAATGAACCTTAGATGTTATCTTGGGTTCTTTGGCAGAAAAGTAGCTTTGGGCACTTATTATTACAACAGTAATAATAACACTTTTTTTCTATTCTTAGTTGATGAAGATGCTGCGGTCAATCGGATTGCGTAAGTTCCCTCTTTTATCCTCTTATCATTTTAGGATTATTTTTAAAAATTTGAAATGTCCAATAAAAATGCATCTAATGTGGATTTCAAATATGAGGAGGAATTTTATATTTCTCTTAGATCTAGCCATTAATGGTAGAGAATGTATTACAGGCAGGCCTAGATTCCCCTTCAGGCTTTCAAGAATCCCTGTCCTCTTCAGACATTATTCTTCAGTGGTTTGATAGTAAGATAGGCAGCACGTATGTTTAATAAATTAAAAAATTAGAAAAGGCATTCTTTTGCATATGTTTATATAAAAACAAAGCATGCATGCTTATTCAGACTCACATACATAAGGCATTCACGTGGCATGTTAAGCATACCGCATTATCTTACCATTAGAGGTTGCTTCTCATCCAGAGAGTTAGGTTTCAGCTGCCCACCAAGCCTGAAAGGACTGTCACTTGGGATAAATTAAAATTTGAAAGCCTTATTTATAACTTCAGGCTTTCCTTAACTGGAGCTGCTCTGAATTTTGATAAGACTCAAGTGAAAGAACTGGTCCAATAGAAGTGTGTGTGTATGAGAGCGGGAGGGGAGAGAGAGAGAGAGAGACCCTCATCAAACAAACCTTTTTGCTTCCTGTGTGAGGACCCTGTGGGGCAATAAGCTGACTTTGTATGAAATAGAACACCGCTTAAGGGGGGCCCAAAAAGCTCTACTAAGCAGGTATATACAAAAGTATGAAGCTATTGCTTAATGGATGGTAAGCTGCCCTGAGTCTCCCGAAAAGGGCAGCATATAAATCGAACTAATAAATAAATAAATAATAAATAAATAAAACACAGCTGCTCTTTCCTTGTTATACTCAAGTGTCTTATCCTTCTCATCTTTTGAACATGGCGGACCAAGGAGATAATGTCTTTCTATTTTGGGAAGAAAGTTGTAAATATGAGGAGTAGTCTGTGCTTCGCTGTGCAGCAAGCAGCGTCAGATGGATGTGGACAAACATCTTTATCCTTTCTTTTGTGTCCTTTTGCTCAGGCTGTGGCTGTGCACCTTCACTCTGGCTGTGTCCCTGGGGGCAGTACTTCTGCTGCCCTTCTCCATCATCGGCAATGAAGTCTTGCTTTCCTTCCCTCAAAATTACTACATCCAGTGGTTGAATGGCTCCCTCATCCATGGTGAGCTCCCTGCAATGCTTCCTCTTTGGACATGGAGGAGGGGGGCATCTGTCTCTGTGGGGAGAAGGAAGGAAACCCTCCCCTCCTTCTGCAAACTTTCATAATGGAGAAAACTTGACTAGCAAGAGGGATTAGAACTCTCAGGCAAGTTGTAAAACCAAGTCTTAGCAGATGGTGGCACCAAGTTGACCTTGGTTGATCAGAAGGTCAGATCTAGTTGGTACATGGATAGGAGACCAACAATGGTAAACTGGATTGGGACATCAGAAAAGCATTTGGGGACATAAGAATGGGAAAACTCTTGTGTAATACTCCAGTTGGAGTCCTGAGAAAGTAGTTTCAATTCAAGGTGATCTTTTTCCCCTTTAAAAAAAGGGAAGAAAGCAAAATTAGCCCCAAAATCTGCTTTCCCTCTTCAGAGTTGTCTGTGTCTCCCAAATCCTAGCTTCTCTCCTTCAAAAAATCCCATAATCACCAACATTTGTGTTGTAGAAGCAAGACCCTGCAGGAAGAATCCTCTTAATTATCTGGAATTGGCTCCGTCTGAAAGAAACCACTTCAGAGCAGGGGCTGCTTAGGGAAAGAACATCGGTTTGAACTCTGTACCAAGCATGTGTGTCAATGCACCCTTTCTCTGAAGGTGGCTGGGAGTTTCAGCTTTGAAGGGGCTCTAGGATCCAGCTTGGAGAGGAAATGGGTGTCCCCACCAGAGTTGGGCCCCTGTGGATTATCCCAGAAATCAAGGTGGCTAGCGGGAGCCCAACAGGAGAAGGAGCAGGGATATACCTTTGAAGAGCATAAGGGAGTTTCTTTCCCTCTTTTCTGTTCCTAGGACTCTGGAATCTAGTCTTCCTCTTCTCCAATCTCTCCCTCGTCTTCCTCATGCCCTTTGCCTACTTCTTCACGGAGTCAGAAGGCTTTGCTGGATCAAAGAAGGTACCAACTTCCTCTTTTTTAAAAAAATTAATTTATTTTATTTTCCCACTCACACAAACACACACATACACACACACACACAGTTGAATTCCTACACAAAATAAAATTTAAAAACCATTTTTTAAAAAAAAGTAGGGTATGAAAAGTGCAAGGAATAAAAAACGAAAGAAAAATAATAGAATAAAAATAACTTCCAGCTTTCTTCAATATAGTTATAAATACCAAAAAACCCTTTTCTTTAAAATGTAATAGTATACAATATTTCTATAATCATAAACAATTTGAATCGTCAAATCCCCAAATTAAAATTTCTCTGCTTTCAGTTTCAAGCAAAAAAGTCCAAAAGTAGTTTCCACCTAGAAACAAAATAATGCCAGCTGCTTCTTGAAGGCTTCTTATCCTATTCCCAGCTCTGGAGTGGAAATAATTGTCCCCCTTTTCTCCCTCTGTGCAGGGGATCATGGCTCGGGTATATGAGACCTTTGTAGTCCTGCTATTGCTAACCCTGTTGGTGCTGGGAATGGTCTGGGTCGCCTCTGCTATTTTGGACCAGGACGGAGCGAGCAGGGAAAGTCTGTATGGTGAGTTATGATGGGGGAGGCTTTTCACCCTCTACAGGGATACAGCTTCAACTGCAAGGGGAGATTAGAGCCTTGGGTAGCAGGGAGCTGTGAGGAGGGCCCTTGAAGACCCTTGAATCTACATTGCCAGGTACGGCACTGGTCTCTGGGTTGCCCAAACTTTAGCCAGCAAGCATAAATCATCTTGTTCTTATCCCTCATTATCTCATCAGTGGGGCTGAGTTGTGAAGAAATTGTTTGGTCCGTTTGTCCCATTTTTATTTGTTAGGCCAGTTTGGTCTAGCAGTTAATATATTAGGAACCTAATATTTAGGTTCTAAATATTTAGAATCCTAAAATATTAGGATCCTAGGAACCAGGATACGGTGAGTTTTATCCCTGTCTTAAGCATCAAAAATTGGCTGGGTGACTTTGGGTCAATCACCCTCTCTCAACCCAACCCATCTCACAGGGGTGGGGTGGGGGGTTGTGGGGAAAATAGGAAGGAGTATTAGGAATGTTTGCTGGCTTGGGTTATTTATAAACAATAATGAAGGCAGGATACAACTCAAATAAAACAAATAAATTAGCTGGGTGCTTCCAACCAAGGTTCTCCATGTAGATGAAACACTCCAGTGAATAAACAATAAGCTTCTAATAGCCTAGCTCTCCTTGGTCGTGCCTCATGAAAACCAAGCAGGAAATGAAACATGACTGGATGGTTGGTCAGCTGCAGATTCAGACGAACTAGTTCTGCCTAGCAGTGATGTTAGAGAGGAGAACAACTCTTTGTATGATTTGCGGTGCGTTGGAAATAGTTACTGGATTGACAGAAAAGGACCTTTTTCTTCCTTTGGTCAATTCAGAAATGCTTGAGAGCAAGAAGCAATGTAGTGTAGTGGTTAAGGAGTTTTGGTAGAACGAGAAGAGAGCCAAGATTCTAGTTCCCCCTCAGCCACGAAAGCTCAGTGGATCACTTACTTTGGGCCTGTCATTCTTTCTCAGCCTAATCTACCTCACAGGATTGTTGAGGGGAAAAATAGGAGGAGGGAATGCCCAGAGCTGTGGTGGTGCAGCGGTTAGAATGCAGTATCACAGGCTAACTCACTGTTCACTCCAGCAGTTCGATTCTCACCTGCTCAAGGTTGACTCTGCCTTCCATCCTTCTGAGGTCGGTAAAATGAAAACCCAGATTGTTGGGGGCAATAGGCTGACTCTGTAAACAGCTTAGAGAGGGCTGTAAAGCACTGTGAAGCTGTATATTAGTCTATTGCTATTGCTATATGCCAGCGGTCACCAACTGGTGGCCCATGAGAAATTTTTGGTGGTCCGCAGAAATTTTTTTTGCATTTTTTATACTGCACTAAATCGGGTCCTCAAACTACGGCCCCTGGGACGGATACGTGCAATGAATGTTTTTTGTTGCTGCAGAGAGTCTCCCCCTTCGGGGTCTTTTTGTGCTGGTCGGGGGAGGGCAGAAATTCCGACTTGGGGTCTGCTTCGGCCTCCTGGGGCGGGGCTTTGGGCGAAGGCTGGAGGGAAGTGCCACTGGTGGTGAAGAGCCAGAGAACCTTATTCCAGTGGGACTGCATCATGGCCTGGAACTGGCTGACCATCTCAACCCGCTGAGCCTTCAGGCGCCAGTACCTGGCCTTGCACTCCCGCAGGTCTTCCCTCTGCTTGGAAAGCCTATGCTCGTAGTCCTCAGTGAGGTGCTTCTATTGAGCCGCCTCCTCAGTCAGATCCAATTTGAACTGAGCTGTTTTGCCAACTCTTTCTCATGGTGGCTGCTTAGCTCCAACAATTGCTTCCGGTTGGGGCCGTAAGGAGCCTGGGTGGGGAGGGGCTGGAAGGGGAAGGGCGATTAGAGGCTGGAAAGGTACCCCTCAACATGAGTGACATAGAGTTGGCCACGCCCACCAAGTCACATGACCACCTAGCCCCGCCCGCTCACCTATCCAGTCATTAGGCAGAACATATTAGTGGTCCGCAGGATTTGAAATTACGAATTTAGTGATCCCTGACGTCCAAAAAGTTGGTGACCACTGCTATATGCTACCTTCAGCTCCTGAGTAAACTCCATGATATAGATCATAGAAGTAATAACTTGGGGTAAATGTGATCAGATGGCCCTTGTTCAATATTTTAATTCCTGCTTTCTGAGAGTCTCTATTTTGTATTTAGTAGTATCTTCAGCTCAGTCCTGGGAAATCTAGGAGCCTTCAGATATGGCTGAATTCAGTTCCCAGCTTCCCCTTGTTCTTGGTTCTGGTGATTGGGGACTGTTGGGTTTTGAAGTTCAGCAACATCCTTGGCATTTCCTAGGACTGGAGGTCCATTTTTCTTTTCTCCCGGGCTGTAACCTGATTGTATTCTTTTTTCCCCCACAGATCTCTGGGAGTACTACCTCCCCTACCTCTACTCCTGCATCTCCTTATTCGGTGTCCTTCTGCTCCTGTGTAAGTTTTCACTTCAATCATGTCTGCTGCTTTAGAGTTTAGAACAGAGAAGGGGTGTTTTTATCATCTGCTGCATAGTTCTTTGAATTGTCAATACTGGTAACTGACAATGTCGGTTGTAAATGTGGTCTGTTATAGAAGTATTACAGTTTCCTAGAGTGCTGGGTGTTCAACTGGTCAGTTTAGACCCAGCACAGCAACTTTTTCTAACTACCTCTGCGTGCATATGGACTGCAACTCCCAGAATTCCTAGCCAGCACAGTCATCACCTGATAGGTCAGAACCCCCACATTCATCCGTGTTAGCTCAGAATTTTGAGGGTTGAAATTCTAAAGCATTTGGAAAGAGTTGGAGAACGTTGCTGTGTTGGCTCATCATTTGAAAGAAAAAGTGCCTCTTCGAATAATGCAATAGGAAAATGGTAGATAACATGAATGTGAAGATAATAACTTGAAGAGCCCAAACTCAATAATCTGTTGCCCTGTAGAAAAAGGTGACTTGGGTTCATTTTTTATTTTTACCTGCTGGATTCCTAGAATGGCATCTGTTTTCCACAGCTGCTCTTTGCTGGACTGAGAACAAATGATGACATTTTGGCACGGTGAAACAGCAAAACAAGCAGAGAGACCTGCTTTCCTGTCAGAACCTATCAACTTTCCTAGATTGTGAAGAACAGTGCCACCTTCTGGCAAGAGATGATCATTAGGGAGTTATTTGCTGAGGCTAGTCACAACTGTTCTCTCTCCAATTCTTTACAGTGTGTACACCCTTCGGTCTGTCTCGGATGTTCACTGTCACAGGAACACTGCTGGTAAAGCCCAGGGTAAGATAGCTTCAGTCTTTCTAGGGTCGGTTCCAAAAAAAGGGGTAGGGAAATTATCATTTATGATACCAAATCAAGTAGTAGGGATGGTCTCCATTCTAGCTAATAATGAGCAAACCATGATTTGGGAAGGGAAACAAGCAAGGCAGAGGTAAGAATAGATTAAAGGAGAGGTGGGGACACATCAGGACTGCAAGATCAATTCCTTCCTTCCTTCCTTCCTTCCCTCTTTTTCTCAAATCTAGTTCAATGGGTATTATGATTTGCATTACATAACTTGTTGCCCAAAACTGTTTTGATTGGTAGAATGAAATGAAGGCACCATTCTTCCACCTGAAAATCCATTGCTAATTATTCCTCCTCTTCGTCCTCCTCCTACGCTGCTTTAAGCAACATACTATTGTTGCTGATGTTAAAACACTTGGCAGATAAAAATCCCTGCCATTATTGCCAATCCCACAGATCTATCAGTTAAACCATCTCTTAACCACCTACTTTGCAACTTTACTTAGTTGATTGGGAAAGAGAAAAGGCATCAGCTGTAGAAATACATTTTTCTGGAATGGTTAAAGCAAACAGCTCTATTCCCAGTAGGGTTTTAAGTGCATTTTTCCTGTCTTTTCAGCTCCTGGAGGATTTAGATGAGCAACTGAGCTGCACGGGATTTGAGGAAGCTGCCATTTCTCGCAAGATCAACTCTGGTAAGTGCCCATTTAAGGCTGGACAGAGCTTAGGCTTGGGAATTCTTGTGCTTGGATTTAGCAGACAGCTGAAATGACTATTCGTTCACCTATTTTCTATCCCATTGCAATCCATATCAGACTCTCAATAGTGTACAGTAAGACCTCTACAATAAATACTTATTCTATATAAAATCCAGAAATGACAGAGCTGACATAAAGCAATCATCGTGACTGCATGCTCACACCAGTCTACAAGGGATCTCCAGAGGACTCCATTTTTAACATGTTTTGAAAGGGCTATTACAGATAATCCTCGCTTAATGATAATTGGATCTGACAACTCCATTGCTAAGCAACTCCGTAAAGCATAGTATCGCATGACTAGGCCAACTTATGGTGGACGTTTCAGCAGTGCCAGTTGCTATTGTTAGATGACTCCAGTATGGATGCAGCATTCTGTAGTTATATGATTGCTGTTTGCAACCTCCTGGTGAGTTCCCCATTGCTTGTCAGAGGCCATCTGGAAGGTTGCAAGTGGTGATCACATGACTGAAGGATGCTGTGACTTGTGATTGCGAGGGGTTGGCATGCATCCAAATTATGATCATATGACGGCTGCAATGATGAGGACCCATTGTAAATCCACCACATTCACCTCCAATGTAACTTCGAACACTCACTGAATGAGTAGTCATTCAATAAGAATTATCTACCCCGTTTCCCTCCAATTAAGACATCCCCTGATAATAAGCCCAATCGGGCTTTTGAGCGCATGGCAATAAGGCCAAGCGCTTATTTCAGGGTTCAAAAAAATGTAAGGCGGTCTTATTTTCAGGAAAACATGGTATATATAGGGCTGTGTCTTAGTGCAGCGAGAAGCAGGTTGCTGCATATGGGCATTGAGGCTGATCCAGGTTCTGTCTCTTTACACTCTCTCTCTCTCTCTCTCTTTCTCTTTTTTTTTTTTCTCCTTTTGTTCAGGGAAAACATCCTGCTGGCTCAACTTTGATATGGAAATGTTGAGACAACAATACCTAGCCATTCATGCACACAGGATAACACTGGGTAAGAATAAAATACAATGTGGAAAGAAGCTGGCTGCTCCTGCTCTTTTGTCCGTGGAGATAACTCTGTTGCCCCTCTGTTGATTCCACATAACCAACATTTCTAAATACTCTGATTTGCTCTATCAAAACAGTCCTATTTCCTATCCCTTGTGTTCTGTCTGTTATTGCACCAAGCACTGCTTTAATTTTATTAATGTATGGATAGATTGAACATTTATGCAATGCTAGCCTGGAGTACTCAGATTAATTCCCCTTCCTGCCATACAAATGGCATACTAAGATTTTCCCAGATGCATTCACGTTTTCTATTATGTATACCTTCCATGCTTTTTCAGAAGCTTGCCAGGACTTGGGTTTAAGAATTTATGATGGCACTGCAAGGAATCCTTCGCCCTTGATTGCTATCCTAAATCTGCTTATGCTTCATTTAGAGCTAGAGCAGGAAATGGATGCCTTCCAGATGCTTAGGCTATAACCTTGGTAATCTACCATCTGTTGGAATCTGTATTAAAATTATGGAGTGGAACCAGTGGTGGGTTGCTACCAGTTCGCCCTGGATCAGGTGGCGGCGGGAGGCTCTGCCCACCCACCCGGATGTCTCTGCGCATGCACAGAAGTGTCGCGTGCAAGCACATGCGCGTTCACGAACCGGTAGCGACCGGATTTGAAACCCGCTATTGAGGGGCACAGATTACTTACCTTCATCTTCTAAACTTGAGATGGGGCCATAAGAGATAAGAGACACAAAGATGCCGGGTCCTTAGCTTTGGAGAAATACTTGAGAAAACACAAGATTGAATATGCAGTGCCTGGGATTGAGGCCTGTAACTTTCAACAGCATTTTTGCTTTTTATCATGATGGTTGCTTCTTCTTCCTTCTGGGCCTTTCTTTCAGGCTTCTCTCCACATACTTTTTTTCCCCTTTTTTTAAAAAAAAATGAGATGGGGATGAGTAAAACACACAATAGTATTACTCCTTTTCTTTATTAGGTGTTATTTTATTGGAGGCAAACTTCTTATTGGAGGCTGACAGACCTTGCTCTATTGCAGTTAGGTTGTTCTCCTTAGGAGGGAAGAGAGCTTAAATGGGGTTATCTTGGAAGTGAGAATTGCTTCAAGAGGTCATGGAAAATTGTCATCCTTCATCCAGTATAACTTCTCTGTGTCGTAAATGTGCATTACCCCCCTTCTTTTTTGACAGAAACCCGCCGCAAAGCTTCTGCTTGGCAAAGGAACCTTGGCTATCCATTGGCTATGCTGTCTCTGCTGTCACTGACGGTAAATTCTGGGGCTGAAATTAATTATAAATTTCTGTTTTGGTCTATATCAGTCTTTAAATGGTATTTTATCAACAGCATGTGGCCATCCAGATAACACTGGACAGTAATTCCTGTTGTTCATCACCACGGCCGTGTTAGAACACAAAGTGTTCCTTTGTGTTCTAAAGTTCTTTGCACTTTCCTTTGCAAAGTGACCTCTTCCCTGTCCTTCATACAGATCGGCCTCTTCCAACTTTTCTGCACTCCAGTTTTTGGGAATTTTACTTCCCCATCTCCAGCCTTTAGATTTGCCATGTCAACCTCCTGAAGTCAGGAAACTTGTTTGTAAATGATCCCTAGAAATTTTTTTTAAAAAATACATATTTAGAACTTTATTTACATCTACTGTATATGCCGAAGAACAGTGTATTGTTAAACTGTAAAGTAGCAAAAAGAGATACATGTATATGTTTATGTGTTTAAGTTAGCCTAATACAGTTGTTTCTCAATCTCAGCAACTTTTAAGTTGTGTAGACTTCAGCTCCCAGAATGCCTTCTGACTGAGGAATTCTGGGAGTTGAAATCTACAGGTCTTAAATTTGCTGAGGTTAAGTAATTGCTGTAATAGAACAAGTTACGCAGTATTATAGGTAATTCCGCCCTGAATGGAGTAGCCACTTGGAGGCAGCAAGCAGTTGTTCCAGAGAAAGTTATTGAAGACTTTAGAATCATTGTTTTTACCTGTCCTATTAAGTCCATCACACTAGATTTTGGACTTGATTTGGGTGTAGTGCAGGAGTTTCTAAATTTTTTGCCCTCAGACCTCACCTCCCTTTAGTGAAATCATAATTGCACCCAAATAAACACAATGAGAGCAATATAATGAAATGTTGGGAAAAGTTGTTTATTCTAACAACGTACACTAAAAGGTTCTTCACATCTTCCCTGGACTCTGCATGCCCCTCCCCAAGCAAGGGATACCACAGTGTTTGGGAAATTCAGGCTTAGTATAATGTGTGACTTTGTTGTCATTGTGATCTCTGAGCCATGGTTTATAGATTAAATTTAGCCGGTTATAGGACTTTATACTACAAAGCCTGGTTATCAAATCACATCTTGGGCAGTAAATGAACACGAATAGAATTCACTGAGGCAGAAAGGCAAATAATTGGTTATATTATGCTGAGTCTGTAGGCAGCTGATGATGTATGTATCCCTAAAAGAGATTCTTCTTCTGTGAACTTTCAAGTGTTTATACCTAGGATCAATGTTTTGGCTTGGGAACCAGATTTCAAAGGTGCCTGAAAAGTCCCTGCTGCTATTTTCAAATGTTGCGTGTCACTCTTTAAGGTGCAAGCTCGTGATGCAGCATGGAAACCTCTCTTCTCTAATACTCAGGTTTACATGGTATTTTCTAGGGTATCTCTGTTCTGGTTGTCTGCTTCCATGTTCTGGAGCTGCTGTTGGATGATGCTGCAATGCCTCGAGGAATCCAGGTGAGGGCACAAAAAGCACCTGATCCCTCCTTGGTACTTTTCTGGTGCCTGGTTTTTATGTGCTGCTTCTACACCCTGAATGATTCTATCAGATGTCCTTATTCATCATTCAGATGGTACATGCTTGCTTTAAATTGGGGCAAAATCCCTATTTCAGGAATGGCCAATTAATTTCCCAAGGAGCCACATGAGAAACTGGGACTCTTGTGGCGGGCCAAAGCAATAGGCTGTAGAGGTGCATAGGTGTGCACAGAGACACATATGTAAATTGAAAAAAATAGTTGCCTTCAAAATAAAAGCAATCCACACAGACTGGATAGGGACAGCCAAAGGGCCAGATATGGCCCAGGGACCATAAAATGCTCTAGTCTGCTATAAGCTTTTGCCCCAGGAGTGTACTTTGCCCCAGAGAACAAACTGGGCTCCAGAAAGATATATTCTACTATTCTACTGTACTTATTGTATAAATATACAAAAGTATGATGGCTATTGCTTAATGCATTGTAAGCCGCCTTGAGTCTCTGGAGAAGAGTGGCATATAAATCGAATTTAAACAAAAAATACATAGTGCATGGAGTAAACAGGTTCCCTTGAAAGTGCAACTCAGCTGCCTCTACGTTTTCTCCTTTCTGCATCTTCTGATTTTGTTTTAGAGCTCCTCAATCATCCAGAACAGATGCAAAGAGTCTCTATAGAGAATTCAAGGGAGAGATGCTCATTGCCTTCCCTTTGTCCAGTTGATGGAAGCTTCTCCTTCCATTGGAGAGGCTACTGGGAGGCAAGCCATATATTCTGCTTTGTTTGATGATGGGAAAACGCAAAGAGCTGAGCAGGGACTTAAACTCGCCAACCAACTTTAAAAGCCAAGTTTTATGACAGCAAGGAGTAGCAGGACATTTATACTGTAGAAAGGGATTCCCCCAGCAGGAATTTGGTTTGGGTTGCAGCACTGAGTATTTAATATGCAGAAGGCATTGTAATATTTCCCTCCCCAAAGTATAACCCAATTCCTTTTCTCATTCTGCAGGATGCACCCCTTGGAAAAGTTTCTTTCTCTGTCTTTGGCTCTTTTGGGGCAGCCATGCAGGTCATTCTGATATTGTATCCTTACTGGAATCTCCTTCATTGCTCTTGGTGCAGTTAATGCCATTCATGCTTAGCAAGAAAACACTCATTTTTTCCATTGATCTGTTTCACATTTAGTTTCACTTTGTGGGCCCTCTCATAATTAATAATCTGCTCTGGTTTTCTTTCATCCTGTCTCTGTTATTGAAAGCCACCATGTAACTATTATACTGAGAGTCTTCTCTTCCATGAGTTACTCTATTCCAGGGGTATCAAATTCTTGGCCCATGGGCCAGATGCATCACACATTAGCCATGCCCACGCCTGGTTTAGTGAAGGAGAAAAAAGTCACAATATGTCATGTGACAACTCAAGTTTGGCACCCCCGGTCTACCCGCTTTCTGAAGCCGTCCAAATGGGTATCTCCCTGATCCCAGCACTGTCATTTGCAAAGAAATCTTTCCTTTTTACTGTCCTGAATTTTCCAGCTTCCGTTTTACTATAATCTGCATAAGATTATAGTAATCTTTACTATAATTACTATAATTTGCATAATCTGTGTATAAAATGGGTAGTTGCATTCTTTCTTTTCTCAAAGATCCGTAACATAAAATTTAATTGATTTCCGACAGCTGAAGATCTCTTCTATTCTTCCTTAATGTTTCTTAGTTATTTAATGATCTCCTCTGTTGTGGGATTCTATAGCTCCCCATTTTTCATTAAACTGCTGCCTGAGCAACACAACACAGCCATGACTAAGGTAGGTCTTTGTCCTATAACATTTTATTATTGCTGTACATGCTTTCACTAGTGAAACCTCCAAACCATTAGCTGAAACGTCGTTCATGGAATGCTAGAAATACAGCAAAAGGGAACAATCCTTTTAGCAGTTACGATATTGGAATAGATCAGGGGTGTCAATCTTGGCAACTTTAAGACCCGTGGACTTCAACTCCCAGAATTCCCCACCTAGCCATGCTGAAGTTGAAGTCCATATCTCTTTTTTTTTATTAGTGAATTTTAGCAGAGACAGGCAAGGGCTTCTAGTTTGAAAGAGGAACCCTTGTGTTTATTGCCCTATAATGATCTCTGTTCAAAAGCCAGTTATGCATCTACATTGTTTGAAAATCACAGTTTCTTGACTTTCGATGGGTCTGCTAGCTGTTTAAAAATACTGAGATTGACTGAAATAGAGGGTATCCGTGCCCTTCCCCCATCTTCATAATTCCAAGGGTGAGAAGAGAAACTGGAGACTAACAAGTCTCCTTCCTACAATCTTTCCCAGCCTTCAAAAATGTTCCCAAATCCCAGTTTGGGAATATTGTCACGGGGTAACAGATATGAGTGATTTGCCTTCCAGATATTTCTTGCTCCCCCTCCTACCAGTGGTGAAATCCAAATTTTTTTACTACTGGTTCTGTGGGCGTGGCTTGTGGGTGTGGTGTGGCTTGGTGGGCGTGGCTTGGTGGTTGTGGCAGGGGAAGGATACTGCGAAATCTCCATTCCCACTCCACTTTGGGGCCACTCAGAAGTGGTATTTCCAGTTCTCCGAACTACTCAAAATTTCCGCTACCAGTTCTCCAGAACCTGCTGGATTTCACCCCTGCCTCCTACCCTTTAAATCTCCAAAGAATTCCAAAATCAGCCTGAAAAACAGCCCTTGGGAGGAAATTTGCCACCAAATCTGGCAGCACAATGTCGTGGGGAACTGGCTGTGGTTTGCCGCAGTTCTGGATTAAGGAACAAATCCCCACGCATCACATGTAGCTATTTGACAAGCCAGATGTTGCTAGTGTTCAGCAGTCAAATGGGACTGATGCAGAGATTGCCTGCATTTTGGAGCAGAAGTACTGTAGAGCAGCGATCCCCAACCTTTCCGGTTTGGCAGTCTAGCAGGGAGGAAGAGGGGATAGTTTACCCCCTCTACCCTCTTGCTTGGCCCAGGGGGTTGGGGACCCCTGCTGTAGAGAGATGCTCTTTGCCAAGAGCTTGGTCTTTGGATCTCTCCATGCAAAGTGAAAGGCGTGTAAAATACTGAAGACCCTCAAATTGCGGAGAGATCACTTGCAGTCTCTTCTGTCCCTCGGAGGGAACAAACTGAACCTGGTAAAGAGAATCTATGGGTAAAAGAACAATTAGAGCCACTTTGGCCTAGTGGTTAATGCACAAGGCTAGAAAGTGGGAGACGGTGAGTTCTAGGTCTACCTTAGACAAGAAAACTAGCTGGGTGACTTTTGGGCCTATCGCTCTTTCTCAGACAAAGCCACCTCACAGGATTGTAATGGGGAAAACAGGAGGAGGAAGGAGTATTACATGTGTTTGCCGATTCGTTATTTGCTAAAAAATAATAAAGGTTGTATACAAATAAATAAATTACAAATTTTTGTATATGATTGAATGTGTGAGATGAAGGCAGCCACTGGCAAGAATGCACATCATTGTTTTCAACTGTATTTCCTGGCAGATCATTGGGAACTGCGTCTCCCTCTTGGTGTTGAGTTCTGCACTCCCTGTGTTGTCTCGCACATTGGGTGAGTCTTGTTCTTATCCGTACGGTTATCTATAGCTTCCTGGGTCTACATATCAGATTGATCTGTCAAATAAATTTATAGCCTCATTGTAAAAACTGAAGCTATAATAATAATTATGAAAAGATATGCACAGGTGAAACCTTAAATACTGTGGTAAATAAAAAGAAAGACGAATATAATTATCCTGTTTCTGTCAGATCTTTCGAAAAGATACAAGAAATAGTAGAAGCACTAAAATTCTGTTCCCTTGGAAAGCTTTTCAAAAATTTTCGGCGCCAAATGGGATATATTACTTCTTTAAATAAAAGCAAAACTTGTTAAGGTGCTCAATTCTGCCTCAGATTTGAAATGTCGAGCTAGTCGAGACAGTCCTCCAAGAGCCAAGATTGAGATAGGAAGATAAGTATATTTCTGGTCCGTTATTGTCAGCCTCTTTCCCTCTACTTTTTGTTTCAGGGATTACAAGATTTGACCTGCTGGGAGACTTTGGGAGGTTTAACTGGCTGGGAAATTTCTACATTGTGTTCCTCTATAATATGCTCTTTGCTGGACTTACAACTCTTTGCTTGGTGAAGAAGTTCACCTGGGCTGTGCAAGCAGAGCTCATCAGGGCCGTTGGTAAGTATGTCTGGGTGGTCTTCTGGGATTGGAGGGTAGGGTGGGAGGCAGCAGGCAGCCTGATCAACCTGGAAAGGAAGATCTCTTGCGTAGCCTAAGGCTGGAAGCCTCTTCTTTTTGGATGGCCAGTACCTTATTTACCCATCGCATTGAATCATATTATCCTTTTTTTAACGTAGTGTCTTATGTGAACCCAGTCAATTATTGTTTATTCAGAAAGTTAGGGCTAAGCCAGTTGGGCTTAGTATATGTGTATAGATCTGTGCGTGCCAAGCTTTTGAGTTTGAGAAAGGCTTGGAACTTCTGTTAAGTTGACCTGCTTTCCATTAAGAATACCTTTCTGCCTTGATTGTAAGCTGTCTTGCTTTTTCCTTTTTACGTGCTAAACCTGTTGGCCACTCTTAAATCACACTTTGCAAGTGGCTTGCAATGAACAATAAAATTGTTGTGTCGCATTGGCTTTCTTGTTGCCTAAATAGCAAAGAACAAGACTGCAGGCTTGACTTGTTGAACTACTGTTCTTTTCTCTTCTTTAGGCCTCCACAAGCTGCCTCTGCCTGTGACCCGGTCTTACCAACCGAGCAAGCTCAGCTAAAATAAGAATTGCATCTGGATTGAGCTTGGCATTGACTATGGATGGACCTTTCTGAGTTTGTGCTCGTGTTCTGAGCCAATCAGTGAAAGGAGAGGAGGTCAGGAACTTCCTTCTTCTGATCCTTGTTTTGACTGACATCCTGACAGGACCGTGAAATGAAGAAGCCACGTCCTTCAGTCGCATGGCCTCTTGTTCCTGCCTCCCAGAAGCCTGAGGAACGACAGGCTTCAATACAAAAATGGCTTTTGAGACTTCTATTAAGGTGCTTTTCCGGCAAGAGCAAGAGAATGTGCAGTTCGCTAAAAGAAAAACAATCAAAGGCAGCAGAAGTAGGTTATGAAGAGGACAAAGAACTGAGACCAATAAATAAAATGAGCTGCTGGACTAATTTTTAGGGGGCAAGATGAAGTTTCAGTCTGCTGGAGATAGAGCTTGTGTCCCTCATCATGTTAAGAGATGCTGCCATTCTCTATTATTGGGGGCTTCCCCTTCCTTTTTGTTTACATGTGTCTTAAAATTCATACCTACCCTGGCCTCCTTTCTCTCACAAAATGCTGTGGTCCAAAGAGGCCAAGTTTTGAGTGGGTTTTTTAAACTCGGTTTCGTACCTCACTCAAGTGCAATATAAGTTGGCATTATTGGGCCACGTATTCCATTCAGCAGCCAACTTTGTATGTTTGTTTGTGTGTATGTGTGCGAAGGAGGATTGCTTGAGTTTTGAGCGTGTGTGTCATTCAGAATGACTACTGTAATGTGTTATGCTTTGCTCTTTCATAGCAATAGGTTTCCACATAGGATCCAATCAGTTTTTCCTTGATGAATTTTTTCAGTTTAGCCCAGCCAGGAAGAACCCACTGCCATACCATTATGGGGCAGCCAATCTTCTGAGTCCAAAGCTCAGATGTCAAGAATATTCATACAGCCTCTCTGGCTTCTTCTCATTGATGTCCGCTTTGGGGTAGTAAATTCTTCACTGGGTGGACTTCATAAACACTTTGCCTAATTTTCCCATTCAGATTTTAGGAAGGGCATCCCAAAGGCATTGTCCAGTTCTTGTAATAGGCCAATTAGTTCCCATTATTGGTAAATATTGGTTGCTTTAGGCATATATGGATATTTATGCAATATGGTAGAGAAAACTGTATTTTTCCTCCCCCAACTATTCATAATTGTTTGAGGTCTTTTTTTATTAATGTCATTGGGGCCATGGAATGTCACTCCTGCTCCAGATGTTTTCAGCTTTTTTTGCGTGACTGGCATTCTAGCCTCATGTCTGTATCTACTGTGAATGCTTCCACTGGAAACCTCTCAGTCCTTGGATGCTGGACCAGCTGCTCCCTTTATAACAAATGAAATAACACAAAGCTTGATCCTTCATTTTGTGGTGAAAAACTGTAAGCAGGTTGGCTACAAATGGGAAGATGGCCATCAGATGGGCCAGCATTGAACAGAAGGGTTCAATCATCATCATGTGGTCTATCTGACTTGCAAGCATGCTTTTTCCCAGCATCAAAGCTCCTGTTGTAGATAGGTAGGGTTAGTGAGCCTCACAGCTGCCTTGTCTATCGTTGCAGCATAACCCTTTGTGCGTAATTGAGAGGACTGAAGATTACATTGTGATGACAGTGAGCCACTTGTCTCCATAGATGTTAAAGCTGGAGCTGAAAAAAGTTCAATGTTTCAAATTCTGCATTCTCCACAGATCCACTTTTAACCTTGCCCAAAGAGATACCTTCAGATATGGATGTCCTGTATTTCTCAGAATTTTCAAGCAACATATTCAAAAGCTCTGTGGGACTTGCAGTCACAATCAGCCAGAGGATCCCAGGTTGAATTAAAGGTGGCCTAAATTTGGATAGGAAAAAACTGCATTAAACTTATCTGTTGCAGGAAAATACTGTAATGTTAAACTTCAGTTCAGACAGGACCAACTGTCTTGTTATGTAGTGAATGTCTGGTCTTATATGGGACACCTAGCTGTATAAGCAATAAATTGTGTGGTTTTTTTTTTTACAAAATTCTTTCTCTAGATGTTTCCTTTATATTGTGGGAAATTGGAGAAAGATAATATTCTGCTGCCTTAGTAGATAATACAAATAACAGGACTCGATATATCTGCTGAAGGGATAGAGGCAGTGGTGGGATTCAAGTAATTTAACAACCGGTTCTCTGCCCTCATGATTTCTTCCAACAACCAGTTTGCCAAACTGCTCAGAAAGTTAACAACCAGTTTTCCCGAAGTGGTGCAAACTGGCTGAATCCCACCACTGGATAGAAGTCATATTTTGCTCTGGGCTATGATTTGTTGTTTCAACCATTATTAGCTAGGCTCATCAGCCACTCCAAACTTTTATATGGTTTGATATAGATCTGGAACATTCTGTACTTGGTTCCTCTCCCAGTCTAATTAAGTCAAAGCTGTTTTCATTTGAGCTACGTGATGCAAATCAGGATATTTTTTGTTGAAGAATGGGAATTTTAATATTTTGGGAATGGAGGAAACATTTTGTTTTTGAAACAACTACACTCCTGCATCATGCATAGACATAATGGGGTGACAACATTTTAGCTAATATGATTTGTCAACTGTGTTTCACAACCTAGGAGCTGTTAGGAGCCAGCTCACTGTGGAGATTTATGCAATCAATTTGGCGCAATATATGAATTGAATCATGTCAAAGAAGAAAACTGGGTTAATGAAGGGACTTGAAAGGACAAGCCCAACCTGGTGGTCCTAAGTAGTTGAATTAGAATTACAGTTGTTATCATTCCAAGCCTAGTTTTCCAGTACAGATCAACTTTTTCTCTAGGCCCCAAATAACACATCTACAACCTATCAAATTTGAAGTTAGAAAGAAGGGAAGAGTTAAAACTAAGACTAAAAAAAAATCTGTTATGAGAATGCTAATTAGGTGGCCTTTCTTAATAAGCTTTAGGAGGGTGGATGACGGCTTTTTGTGATGGGAAGACGGAACCCAAGATTTAAGCTCTCATTTTGTATCCATGTATGTTTATATCTGTATTTACAGGTAGCCCTTATACCTTATAAGCTTATAACCATTCGTTTAGCAACCAGGGCCATGTGATTGCTATTTGCAACCTTCCTTGCTGGCTGTAGTTGTTTTTGAAACAACTACACTCCTGCATCATGCATAGACATAATGAAGTGATAACATTTTAGCTAATAGGATTTGTCAACTCTGTTTCGCAAGCAAAGTCAATGTGGGAAGCCAGATTTGCTTAACAACTGCTTGATTCTCTTAACTCTAGTTATTTGCTGACCTGAGGCAAAAAATTGGGTGCAACTCACTTAATAACCATCTTGCTTAGCAGCGGAAATTCTGTTTCCACTTGTCATAAGTTGAGGGCTACCGTGTTTCCCCAAAAATAAGACCCTGTCTTGTATTTTTTTGAACCCTGAAATAAGCACTTGGCCTTATTGCCATGCGCTTAAAAGCCAGATTAGGTTTATTATCAGGGGATGTCTTATTTTGGGGAAAACAGTACCTATATTCCAGCTAAATCCTAGACTTCCAAAAAGCGCACCAAGTACAGGGGAAATTATTGCAGGCATCGGCCTTGACACCAGGACCCCTTAATTCCATTCTGCTTCATCACCTTAGAAAGGGAAGGAAGCAATCAGTATTTAGGCTCTTGTTATGAATGTCTTGCAGCAGAGGCCTAATTCAAGACACTGATGGATTGGTGAGGTACTAAAGGTCGACCTTCCTCCTCCTTTCTCTGCAGGGACATAATTGAGGGTGAGGCCTTGGCAGTAAAAATCCTTCCTCTTCCCCCACCTTGAGTCTGGTCATTGAGGAAAAATATGTTCTGGAAATGATCCGGATTTTTAGTTTTAATGTGAGTCAACCTACCACCTGAAGCAAAACCAGGGAAGGGGGAACATCCAGGGAAAGTGCTCCTGAAGAAGCAACTTTTAAAACAATCCTTTTGACACCCAAGGGTCAATTTCAGTGATCATCCAAAAAAGCTGGGAAAGAGATTTCTCCTCTTTGGTCATATGTCTAGGGCCAGGAAAGGCTCAAGCTCCTTGGTCTCTGCTCAGAAGAAAAAAAAAAAGGAGCAGCTTCGGGCAAGGATATTTTGCTTTCTAGTTATTTATTTTGTCGTATCCTGGAAGGCAGGAAACCCTGCTGAAAGCGCAGGAAACCCAAGCGGCTCTGTTTGATGACTTTCAGCCTAGTGACCTACAGACCTATTTCCCCTGAAGAAAACCGGCGGGGGATGGGGTGGGGTGGAGAGACAATCTTTACGCAAAGGGCCAGAGGTGCGTTGACTTGCAGGGTAGCTAAAGAATGCTGGAACCGAAGCGGGGAGAGAGAAAAGGACTCCGAAAGTGAAATCTCACTCCGAAAACATTTCATTAGCCGCACGACACACACACACCCCTCCACACACACTCCTTCTCAGCTCTTTCCCCGTGCAAGATAAGTCGCGGGATCCCCGGCCTGCCCAGTAGGGGGCGCCAAGATGCAGGCTGGCACAGCCAAGAGGCGGCTGTCTGTTTCCGAGGTTGGGCAGGGAGGTGGCGGCTGAATCCCCGCCGCGGGAATTGCGCGCTAGGTTGGTATCCTTAGGGTGCGCCTCCCTCCCTCCCGGAATCGGCCCCTGCCGCTTAAGGGAGAGAGGCGGCCCCGGGAAGGATGTGGCCGGCACAGCAACTCTTGGGGGCCGGACTTCAAGGCGGAGCCGGGCAGCAGGAGCAACGTTTCCCCGCCGCCCGTAACGAGAAGGGTGGCATCACTCGCCTCCGCGTCTGGGGCTCCTGTCGCCCGGTAGCCAGCCATTGGGGAAGGAGGCTCCGCGATGGCTTTGGGCAGGGAGAGACGCCAGGGGGCAGGAAGAGCCGCGCTGGTCTCTGGAAAGCGCTGGGAGCTGGGGTGGCGGCTTTGAAAGGGCCACTGTGTCTTGGCACGGGGAGGGGCCAGAATCGCGTATGGGGGCCAGGCAATGGCACTGCGGGAGCAGGGCACAGAGAGACCTTTCTGCCAGCAGCGGGCTCCTGAAGGGATGGGAGTGCAGAGGAATCCCCTCGGCTTCCCAGCAGCCTGGTCAGGGTGATGCTCACCCCAGCTGACTGCGCTCCTGGAGACCAGCAGAGACTTGTGCATCTGAGGAGAGGGCCAGCTAGGCTGGCATCTGGCTGAGATGGCTTGGCGCAGGCTTACCCTGGTCAACCTGCTTGGGCTTTGCTTGACCAGCTGCCTCCTGTGCCCTGCTCAGGGCTGTGGCCCAGGAAGGGGACCGGTGGGACGGAAGCAGTCCAGCCGCAGAAGCCTGGCCCCGCTGCAGTACAAGCAGTTTGTGCCCAATGTGGCAGAACAGACTCTGGGGGCAAGTGGCAAAGCCGAGGGCAAAATCAGCCGCCACTCAGAGCGCTTCAAGATCCTGGTGCCTAACTACAACCCTGACATCATCTTTAAGGATGAAGAGAATACAGGTGCTGACCGATTGATGACAGAGGTGGGTGTTCCTCGGGGGCAAGGGTGGTGCTCGGCTGCCCCAAGGCCCTGCAAGCTTGGTGCAGCCTTGGCACAAAGCAGACTGTGACTCTGAGTTTAGGATGACAGCCTCTCCTTCTAACTCTTGAGTAACTTGAGCAAGTGCACCTAACAGATCAGAGGATTTAACAGGTCTGCAGCCTTGGGCCCAAGTACTTCCCTTTAAACACGTTAGCCCCTGGGCATTCTCTCTGCCAGGTTGCTGGTCTTAAATGATAAAATCTAACCACTCTGGGTTTCTTTAGGCTTTGATCTGGGAATAGCCCCTTACAGAATGAGTCTAAACCTGAAGGTCTAGACAGAGCCATCTCAGGGAGCTATTGCTAATTTCTGGAGGTTTCTTCAGTCCACAGACGTTCTGAGATGCTGTGGATTTAATTTTCTGTGGGAGGAGGTTGTCTTGGTCTTTATGGCTGGGGGCGGAACAGGATTGGCAAACAAGCACCAGTAGCAAATTTCTAGGCTAATCCCAGGAGAAATGCGCCTACCAAATTTTATTATAGTGCCTAGCTAACATTTCCCATATCAGAGAGAGAGAAAGCACTGCAGGACTCCATCAGCCCCTTCATACTGCAAATAGTCTGTTTGTTCTTTCTGTTTTCTCAAGTCTTTAAGACAGACCTTCTTTGAGACATTTTGATACCAAAGCAAGATATGCCACTACAATGACCAATCTTGTGTATGCACCTATAAAATGCTGGCATTGGCATTTCTTTTTAAAATGTCTCCTGTGTTTTGCTGTGCAGTTACAACATCTACTTGGGCTTCAGAGTATCACAGAAACTCAAAGGTACTTCAGTATTTTGTTGGAAAATGGCCAAATGCTTGCTTGGGTAGAAAAATGCTTGCCCTGAAGTGGACCAAGCCATTGTCAATTGGATTTTAATTTGTTATTCAAGTGCACATAAACTTTTCTGAGGAGTATTGCTTCATTGCAATTCTTAATTCTTAAGTTTAATTATTAGTGTGATTTGCAGTGGCATGCTATGTTGTCTTGAACATTTTAAATGGGGGAAAAAGGGGGAAAACATTATATATATCTAATTAATCTGTGTGAGAGAAACAATGTCGCTTTAGTGTTCTTTAGGGAGAAAAAACAGCCCTTATTAATTCTGCAAAAAGAGGAGGAATCTTATGGAAGAGTTACATTTATTATCTTAACCAGCTTTCTTGGATCACAACCCACTTCAGGAAATGTACGGAAAATAAAACCGTGCAAGGATTATATACACACATTGTGTGTTGTGGGGGAAAGGGAGAAGAAGAAAAAAAGGCTTCAGAACTACCCAAATGCAATTAGCAGTTACATGTGAGCCAAACATTAAGTTAGTTAATGTACATCAAGTGATATGTTAGGCCAAAAGTAATTTTAAAAAAGCTAAGGCTGGTACGTTTAGAAACAAATAATTAGGAATACCTCCAGGACCTCAAAAACACCAGAAAAAAGAGCAACACATTAACAAAGACTCTGTAAACTGCTTAGAGAGGGCTGCAAAGCACTGTGAAGCAGTATATAAATCAAAGTGCTATTGAAGTGCTATTCAAAGTCATTCCAAGCCTGAAATGAACATTTCTGAAGATCTGAATGGCGATCACAATCATTGTATAGTATGATCAATTAATTCGTAATGCAGGTTGAGGAAGGTGATTGGTTTTGCCAGCCTCCAAATCTAAAACAGATTATAAGGAATTGAATTTTAGCCAAAGGTGGTTGAAGGATTGTTCTCTACTGTAAAGGAAAGAATTAGTAATTTTAATCCTCCTGCAGTAGGTTATTTCTAAACATATGTAAATATTTCTAGCAATGAGTGGAAACTCCTCACAAGGCGAGCCATCTTGGAACTAAAATGGGATTTCGTGACAGAAAGAGCAATTAATCTATGGACAGCTTGCTTCACAGAGTTGTAGGTGATCCGGATGGTGTAAGGATTCCTGCCTTGGGCAGGGTGTTGGACAAGAAGATCTCCAAGATCCCTTCCAGCCCTATGATTCTATGATTTTTGGCTTAGAAATCCTCCACCTCTATCTGGGTCCCCTGAGAAAGCCCTCATCCTTCTTGGGGTCATGAGGCTGTTTACGCAATAAACTCTAATCTCAGTTTTTCCCTTTGCTAAATATGCCTCTTTTTATTTGGTTCTTTTCTTGCTCTTTCTCTCTCTCTCTCTGGTCTCTGAATGTTCATCCTGTCAAATAGGAATGTAAATGACTCCAAAACAATCTCCATTTCTTAATCTAAAAGATTCAGATTACCAGAAGGTCATCAGAAGCTATTATACAATGGTCATAATGATTTGCTAATTGATGGATGATTTATTCTTGGCTTCTTCACCCCATTTTTGCTGATTATCTGATACATTGAACCGTACATTAACACATAGGCAGGATTTGCACAGCCTGCTAGGAGAAAATGTGGTTAGCTACTTTTGTAGTTCAGTAGTTGGAGCCCTACTGGAAAAAAAAACCCTTCTCCCCCACTTCAAAGGCATTATTTGAAGTGCCTATAAGGCCAAAACCAATAGTGAAAAGTAAGTGCTAATTCTCAGAACCAAAGGCAGATTATCCATTGATGGGTAGGAAGAATCCTGATGTTGGGGGTGCCATTATGCAGAGAAAGAGAAGAATCTATTGGCAAATGAAGCTGGCTTCTCACCAGTAGAACTAATGCCTGGGATCCTTTGATTATAATCCATCCTTTTATGTTGAGCTGGGAAGGATTCTGGTCAGTGTTTCCTGTTATCTATAGTCAAGGCGTGGTTGGAGGTCCACTTCATAGAGTTGCATGCGTGTTATCACAGCAGTATTGGCTTTGTTTATTGTGGTAAAGCAAATTTTATTCTTGTCCTCAATTTACGACCGTTAGTTCAGCAACTGTTCAAAATTATGATGCTAAAGAAGTGCTCAAAGTTATGGCCATTGCAGCACCTCTGCGGTCATGCAATTGCGATCTGGGCTCTTGGCAACCCGCTCAGATTTAGGACAGGTTGCCAAGCCCTCCACGATCATGTGATTTGCAATCTTCCCTGATGGTTTGCTAAAGTCAACAGGGAAGATCACAAGCCATCTTGTTTCTCTGTGCAGTGTGCCATCTCCCCACTCTGCCCTATGCTTCTCTTCAGTGGTGAAATCCAATTTTTTTTTACTACCGGTTCTGTGGGCGTGGCTTGGTAGGCATGGTGTAGCTTGGTGGGAGTGGCTTGGTGGGCAGGGAAGTTGAAAGATACTGCAAAATCTCCATTCCCACCCCACTCTGGGGCCAGCCAGAGGTGGCATTTGCCAATTATCTGAACTGCTCAAAACATCCGCTACCGGTTCTCCAGAACCTGTCAGAACCTGCTGGATTTCACCCCTGCTTCTCTCCAGCCTAGGGAAGATAGGGCAGCTAGAGAGAAATATTAATTTTCTAGTGCACGGTGGGAGGGGAGCCTATGTGCTGGACTGGAAGAAGGAAGTTGTGACCCACCGCATTAGTTCTGTGCACTGAGAGGAACTGCCTGCTTTCTTTCGGTAGGCAGTTCCTTTGTTCTGTTCCTTTAACAATCTGCGCAATCACTTAGAGACCACATATGAGAGGGCTGGGACAGCGATCATTGAGTGAGGCAATCATGTTGACTATGATGGGCAGATTCCATTATGGTCATAACTCAAGGGTCACCTGGATTCTGTATATACAATTTTAAAAAGGAGCCTATCCCAGGGGAGAAATGCTCCTGGTTCAGACCAGATCGCCCGATCTGGTAGCGATGGCGGCTGGTGGTTCGGAGAACCGGTAGCAAAAATCCCTGCGCCCCTCCCCCCACCATGCCCAGTTGAGCCATACGATCATCAGAGACTTTTTTTTTTTTACTTTTAAAAGCATTTTTTCTACAACCTCTTCCGACAAAAAAAGCCTCTGATGATCGTGCGGCTCAGCTGGGATCGTCACAGGCTTTTCAAAGCATTTTTTTAAAAGCCTCTCTGACGATCCCAGCTGAGTTGCCTGATTGGCAGAGGCTTTTCAAAGCATTAGAAAAAATGTTTTGCAAAGTTAAAAAAAAAAAGTTGGCCACGCCCACCCAGTCACATTATCCCATCACTACCAAGCCACGCCCACAGAACTGGTAGTAACAAATTTTGCATTTCACCCCTGGCCTATCCCCAGGCTGAATATACAAATGAGAAAAGTTATGGGAGAGAAGAGGAAAAATAGCAAATTCAGATGTATATTATAATGTTTAAAAAAGGAGTATTTTAATCATGGGCTGGAATATTTGATATAATTCTGGAGGAGGATAGTCCTTCTGGAGGCTGATGAAGGGCCCTGCCTCCCATCTCATCTGCATCATCTAGTGTGACAAAATGGCTGCTGTCTGATGAGGGTTGCGTAAACAAACTCATGGCCCAGGTTGTTCCCCAAGAAAAGATTAAGGCTTTATCAGGGGACCCAGGAAGAGGTGGAGGACTTCTAAGCCAGAAATCATAGAATCATAGGGCTGGAAGACATCTCGGAGTCTTCTGGTCCAACACCTGCCCAAGGCAGAAATCTTTATGCCATCTTGAACTTCGAATAATGGAGCACCTACAACTCTGGGTGGGAAGCTGTCCATAGATTAATTACTCTCACTTGTTGGATTTCCTTGTGAGGAGCTTCCACTCATTACTAGAAATAACCTACTGCAGGAGGATTAAAATTATTAATTCTAATAAATAAATTGATTGAGGCTGGGATTTGGGTGGGTAGATGGGAAATTCCCATTTACTCTTAGATACATTGATCTGTTATAGATGGAGCATTCTGAAGTGCCCTCATTTTTTTTTCTTTTTTTTCTTTTTTTTACTGAGACACAATATTCATCTCCTTCAATATTGTTTTGATTAAGACAGTGCTTAGTGCCACCATAATTGTCAAATAAAATTCATTTATTTGGTTTATATTCTGCCCCTCTACTCAGAGTAACTATTGCATCTAAATCAGGGCTGTCAAACTCCTGGGCCACAGGCTGGATGCATCACGCACTGGCCACACCTACTCCCGGTTTAGCAAAGGGGAAAAAAGTCCCGATATGTCACATGACACTCCTGTGACAATGTAAGTTTGACACCCTGATCTAAATTGTCAAATAGACCTTTTGTTCATATCATGCAACAATGAACATATAGGATTTATTGTCAGACAACACAGTGATGGCCAGCAATTAAGATGCCTTCAAAAGAACTTAGATATGTGAAGGCTATTCCGACAGTGGAAATTAGTTGCGGTATCTGATGTTGAAATGCCATTTGGTTTAGCATGGATGAATCCACCATTGTAATTTTAAAGTCAGACATGATGAGTGAACCACAATATTCCATCTTGCTTATCAAATATGGCAAGTATGATGATCAAATTGCTTGAAAAGATGCTATGGTATATGCCCTTGAAATAAGAACAAATATTGAAAAGAACAATAGAAATAGATGGCAGGAGAACTGAAATGCATTTAACAAATAATGGATAAATGGATCCAAAAGGGTGTGAAAAGAAAATATTGCATTCATCTGGGCAGCAAGAGAGAAAACACTACCAACGGCTAATATTTACAGATCTTTCATGCCATCTTTGTCACACCTTGTTTCATTTGGCAGGAGCATTTTCTACATGGATGTAGCTTGTAAAATTAGGAAGGGAAGGTGAATTTTGTACCAAACTTTCCAACTTCTTCCTGAACCAAGGAGTGCCACCAAAGATGAATGGGTAGCATGATACCGGCGGAGATAACCTACGAGACGGATGGTTTTGTGCAGGGGTGGGTTCTACTTACCTTTACTACCGGTTTGCATCACACCCGCGCGCATGCGCAGATCACTTACGACGATGTCCGGGTTTGTGGGCGGAGCTTCCCGTCAGTTTTACTACTGGTTCTTGCGAACCAGTCTGAACCGGGGGCAACCCACCACTGATTTTGTGCCTAAATCCTACAGATGTTCAATATAATCCATCACATTGTGTCTACAAAGGGTGGACTAAGTTTGGGCAAGAGTAGCTTATTCCTTTACTTGAAAAACCAGACAATGTTCCTTCAGGCCTGTCTGAAGCCTTCAGATGGTAGAAAACTTGGTGGTGAGGGAAAGAAGGGAATGGAAGGTGGGAGAGAAGAGCTGTACTTCTCTGGGACAATGACATTTTGCCTTTGGTGGGTAGAGTTCGTTCCAGTTTCCTGCTGCTGAGTCATAGCATGCCATCTGAAGGCAGGGTGGGCTGGCAGCAGTCATTCAACTCTGAATAGCTAAGGGGGTGTGCAAAGAACAAAGAGAAGAATTACAGGAAGGTTTAATGGCTCCTCAGGGGCATTAGAGGCTGCTTTAAGGGGAGACAGGAAGCTGGGTGATGTGGGCTTAAACACCACAATTATAAATATTCCTTAGAATGACTTCAGGAATGCATTTTGTTCATGCTCAGGAGCTGACTAATAACCTTGCTCCTCTTGCCATTAGAGTTTTTCAGCCGAAGGGAGGAATGTTTTCTCTGTCTTAAATACACCGGAGAAGGAGGCAAATTGGTGCCAATAACTAGGTTGCCTAAAGATATTTCCACTCACGCTAAGGAGGCTTCTTGCCCCACCTGACTCCTGCGTGGATATAACTATGTCCATAATTGGGGGTAGTTGGGTATACTTAGGGAGAATATTTAAATTGATTGGGAATTCACAAAGCATTACAAAGCATTAACCTCTGTCATCACCTCTGTTTGCAAAAAGGCCTCTGGACCTCAGGGAGACCAAGAGGCAAGCTTAGTTAATAATGATGGCAAGTGACTACACCTCGTGCCTTGTTCATGCCTGCCACTATCCCTACCCCAAAATAAGTTGGAGGCAGAAAGCAAGCACACTGATCACCAAGAAAGGATTTCGTGGAGATTTGTATCCCCCCCCCTGCCTTCAACTCTTTTTTAAAACAATCCCTGAAGACCTGGTTCTTCCCCCAGGCCTGGGACTAGAGAGGGCAATGGTGGATCCTTTATGGCAGGGGTATCAAACTCATGTCGTCACAGTGGTGTGATGTGACGTATCACAACTTTCCCCACCTTTGCTAAACTAGGCGTGGGCGTGGCCAATGCATGATGCATCCGGCCCATGGGCCAGGAGTTTGACAGCTCTGCTTTATGGGATCTTTGTTTGGGTGCTGCTAGGATTTTTTTGGGGTGAATTCTGTAGAATCTTTGTATTATTCTATTTTTAATTGCCTTACGTCGTATGCTACCCAGCAATAGGATGGAGCCAGGCCACCTAGAAACTACAGATAGTCCTCAACGTACAACTATTCATTTAGTGACTGTTTAAAGTTATAACAGCACTGAAAAAAGCTACTTATGACCAGTTTTCACCCTTACGACTATTGTACCATTCCCATGGTCATGTGATCAAAATTTGGGTACTTGACAATTGGCACGAATGTAGGACAGCTGCACCATCCCAGGGTCATGGGATCACCATTTGTAATTTTCCCTGCCAATTTCTGACAAGGTCTGTGGGGGAAGCCAGATTCACGTAACTGTATGATTCACTTAACAACTGTGGCAAAAAGGTCATAAAATGGTGGCACAACTGTCTTGCTAAGCCATAGAAATTTTCCACTGTCCACTGTCATCATAAATTGAGGATTACCTGTAATTAAATATCTAAACCACAACTACATCAGTAGTTCATTTTGTGAAATTGTGGCAAGTGGATGAAAGTGTCCCTAGTATGTCCTCAAAATTCCAAATGTGCCCACGTCAAAATGTTGTTTGCTTTGGGGGAGGGCAAAGAAGCTAGAAAAATAATTTCCAATACTGTATATTGAGGTTTGTGATAACAAATGATCTCAGTTGCCATAACTAAAATCCCCTTGGCTCCATCTTCTGTTCTTCCCATTTCCTCTTCTTTTTATACACTTCATCCTATATTTCTGTCCTTTATTTGCCTTTACATTCCACCTGAGACCAAGAGCCCTGATTACTCTCAGATTCATTCTATATCAGGACTAAAAAGCTACATAGGTCTGTGCAGAAGCAAATGCAATTGTATTCTATAAGGATGGTAAATTGTCTAAAATTGCATCTTACATTTTAAGAAAAACGAAAAGACGGGTCTTAGCAGAGACTCTAGGCCTTTTGTAATAACCTTCGTTGCTTTTTTTCCCGTTTTAACTTTTTATTTCAGTTTGTAAAAATTCTACCCTCTTTTGGGAGACTGGGTGAGATCTGTCCAATAATTCCTGCTGAACCAAGTTCTCTTTTATCAGCTTTGCTCTTCTGATATGAGAATAACTTCAAGGTTTCTTTGAACTGCTACTTACATGTTTATACAAAGCAAAACAAGCTTCTCTTTCAGTCTAAAAATGTGCAGTGAATATTCCCGCACTCACACTGCCTTGCAAGGGCAAAAATTTATTAACTGAAGTTTTTAAAATCTTTCCTTCCCTATTCCACTCTATGTTTATTAAGGGACATTCAAGAAAAAAATGCAATTATCTTTGCCAGGAGATGAGGCAGAATCTTTTCAACAGGTTGGATACAAATGAATCAGTGGGACGGTTTGCCTTCAGAAGTTGTGGGCATTGGAGGTTTTTAAGAACATTTCAGTCATTTGTCTGAAATGGTATCGAGCAGTGATGACTAACCTTTTCTGGACCGAGTGCCCAAAGCGTGCACGGGCGCGACTGCCCGAACCCCCCAAATACAATGGGCGTGCGCCATGTATGCGCCCTGCCCCCCATGCATGTGTGTGCCCCCACACGCACACATGCCTTATACATGCACACGTGGCCCCCAGTGAATGTGCCCCACCCCCCCATGCATGCGTGCGAGCCTCCCGCATGCATCCCGTCCCCCACGCATGCACGGCAAAGACCCAAAAACCAGCTGGCTGGTGGGAGACCCTCCGTGCATGCGCAAACCCTTCAGTGCATGTGCAGAGGGTAAAAAACAGGTTACTTCCTGGTTAAAACAAGGAAATAACGACGACCAGGTGGGTGGGCAGAGCCTTGTGCTGCCGTTGCTACTGGTTCTCCGAACCATCTGCCGCCATCGCTACTGGTTCGGCCAAAGCGGTCCAAACTGGTAGCATTTCATCCCTGGTTTTAGCTGGTTGTTGTTAAAATTGACACTAATTTATGATGTGTCCTTTATTTAAGACTTGCCACCTCAAATCCTTTGGATTGCAAGTTTAAGAATAAAGTTGGTAAATTCCCCTTTTCAGTATATGAAAACACCACGAGCAGCTAGACTAAATAACTTAAATTTAGCTACTCATCATAAGTAGCATGCTCCTTTCAAGTAGATCATAAAAACAGACCCTTGCGTTGCAAAACTGTATTATATATTTTGAGGGGAAAGGTTGTGATAGCTTTTAGCTATCAAGTGGCTAGGAATGTTGCTGCTGGAGTAGAGCAGGGGATGATGGACTTCTGTCCTTTCTGTAGCGATTTTTGAACATCTCCCAGTAGCCCCAACCAGTGTGAACTGTGAGGAGCAATGCTGGGAGATGTAGTTCAGCCACCAGCTTCACAATCTGCTCCTAGCCCAAAGGAGTCATGCACCTCCTGCCTCAGTGGGAAGCTTCTAATTCCAGATGGGCAACTTCTAAATTCCCCATCTTCCAAGAGGAGCTCAGGAGCTTCCTATTTCCCTGCCACTCAAAGTCCACAGCAAGAAAGCAGCTGTTCGGTCTGAAGCCTGCTGGGTGCTGTGGGTCCTCCAGTGGGAGTCACAAGGGGAGGGAGAAGGCTGGCACCCAATGAGGTCCCATCTGTGACACATCCTACGGTGCCCTTTTTCCCCCTGCGTTGACACCAGTCCCGAGTCTGTGGAGTGACTGAAAGAGTCCTTTGTGGCAAAGTTGATGATTTTGCTGTTACTACCCGAGAAGTTTGAATTCTCGCCGAGTTAAGTAATTCTGGGCCTGGAAAACAGCTATTGTGTTCAGGCCCAGGAGCCCATGGGAAGCCTCTTGCATTCCTCTTTAGGCTTCTAGCTTGCTCCTTTCACTATAGACGAAGCTGTTTTTTTTTTTTAAAAAAAATGAAATGCCTTTTTCTCCCACTCACTTCCTGTTCCCCCCCACCCTTTCGCCACCTCTTTCCTCTTTTTGGCCATTTTATTCAACCAGGTGTTCCGGTTGCCCATATCTGGGTCTTAGAGAGCCGTATAGCTTCATGTCATAACTGGATTGATCTACGTGAGAGAATCACACTTCCTTATTTTGAGGGTCCAACAGCATCTGGGAACAAGGCAGGGAACAACCTCTGGCTTGGGAGGACAATAGAGGTAGTCTTCAACTTACAGCCATTTATTTAATGACTGTTTGAAGTTACAACGGCAGTGAAAAAAGTGACATCACCTTTTCATGACCGTTGCAGCCTCTGCATGGTCACATGATTAAAATTCAAATGCTTGGCAACTGGCGTGTATTTATGATAGTTGCAGTATCCTGGGGTCTTGTGATCAACTTTTGTGACTTTCGGACAAACAAAGTCAATAGAGAAGCCTGATTCACTTAACAACTGTGTTATTAATTTTACAGTGATTCACTTAACAATGGTCGTAAAATGGGGCAAAATCCGTGGTGTGTTGCCCCCGGTTCGCACCGGTTCTATAGAACCGGTAGTAAAACTGGCAGCAGGCTCTGCCCACCGACCCTGACATCATTAAAACGCTTCTGCGCTTGGGCAGAAGAGGGCACGTGCATGCGAGCGAAGCAAGCACATGCGCGCAGCCCCGCTACAAACCGGTAGTAAAGGTAAGTAGAACTCGCCCCTGGGCAAAACGTTTAGTGAGTCTTGCTTAGTAACAAACATTTTGGGCTCAATTGTGCCTATAGGTCGGAGACAACCTATAACTGTTTCTTCCTCTCGGAATTTCTAAGTCCTAAGACAAAATAGGAGGCAGGGATATTAGATATACAGTGGTACCTTTGTACCTTTGTAGGACTACCTTTGTAGTCATCATTAATTGGTTCTGCGTGGTGCGATGAGTACCAAAAATGATGAGTACCAAACAGGTTTTTCCCATGAGGAGTAATGTAGTGAATCACAAGGCAGCCAACACTGACAAGTTCTACCTTGTGTGTTGAATACCAAACAAACAATGATTACTGGGACAAAATGTTTGCATCAAAATGCATTGATTACCAAATTGAATGAGTTTCAAAGCAGTTGAATGCCAAGGTACCATTGTATATATAAATGAATACTAATAGATAATATACCTTAAAATGTTATATAAATATAAATGTATACAATGTACCCTGTTTTCCCCAAAATAAGGCATCCCATGATAATAAGCCCAATCCATCTTTTGAGCACATGGCAATAAAGCCAAGTGCTTATTTCAGGGTTCAAAAAAATATCAGACAGGGTCTTATTTTCGGGGAAAGAGAGTATTTATTCCCTCCACCTTTATTACTTCATAAATAACCCAAGGCAGCAAACATACCTAATCCTCCTTCCTCCTCCTCTTTTCCCACAAGAACAGCCCTGTGAGTTGAGTTGGGCTGAGAGAGAGGGACCTGCCCAAAATCACCCAGCCAGGTTTCATGAAGCGGCAGGAAACTGATTCCACAGGAAACAGGAATCTATATATAATTTCAGCAACATAATGCATGTATTTACTTGAAGACACATTTTGCAAATATTTTCATATGTATATCATAGATATAAAATTAATTCCTAAAGTGTATTCTGTGATGCAATTCATTGTACATAAATGCAGTATTCATCACTCTGGGTACTTAGAAAAATAAAAGGAATTGTGATTTTAAAAAAGTACCATATGTTAAGGAAATATTTAAGTAACAAATGATTGCATTTTGGAATATTTTGTGTCATTAAAGAAATGTAGTGACCTGCATAATTTATTCAAGGTTTGTATATAAGGTATCTCAAAACAGTTCTCGTAGAATTGAATATATTGAATAAATTACCTCAGATATTTGAACTGGTTGCCATTTTCTTTTAAACATTTCTTTATTGTTTGACACACAATCTTCAAATATTCCTAAATATGGAATATTTCCTCTTATGTTTGCAGATTTCCTTTAGATCATCTGGTAGAGTATAGGACTTCCTTCCTTCCTTCCTTCCTTCCTTCCTTCCTTCATCTAAAATTGATGGAAGAAAGTAGAGGCAAGAGAATAGGATAGGATTCAGGATACAGGATGAGAGTAGGAATATCTCCTGAAGAAAAGCTGATTTCACCAGGGGGCACTCTAGGGAACAGGACAAAACCCCCTCCCATTTATCTTGAGAGAACATTTAACAGGATGTTATTCAGTCAAGTAATCTTTCATCTACCTACTCCAATCTGCCTGGTCTAAATTCAGGTTAATTAAAAACTAGGTAATGAATTGGAATGTATTTTTCTCAGGGCAGTTGAGTTGGTGTTTTTTTCCACCTGACTGCTTCAGGAGAGAGATGGCCTAATTTCAAAGAATTAATAGTTAATTGTCAATGGCCAAGATCAAGCCCACCGATCCTCCTCCTTTAAAAGTCACCTTTTCCCCTAGTTCTTAATAAACAGACTATGCAGAAAATGTGGGTGGGGGAAGAGCATAAGGCTATTTAAAAAATCTAAGGTTTTTTTTTTCTGAAAAAGTACTTTAAAAGCAGAATATTTATACACACACACATTCATGCAGAATTGGTTTGTGCTTTCGCAGACATGCTGCATTTTTTATCTTTTATTCTTGCCTTCATGCTTAACTAATTATTTGCTTTCTTCTTGTCTGATTAACTATGCAATCTTTCTGTTCATTTAATTTAACAAACATAAGATCTAAATACAAGGAAAAAAGCTATTATAGACTATTGAAGACTTTTCTTAATTATCAGGGTTTCCAACTGGAAATGCTTTTGGCAGATAGCTCCATTCCAATTCAGAAGAAAGACATGATTAATGATGTTTAAAGGATGTTTTGTTTTATTGGGGGTTTAATTGAGTTCTGTTACATATATTAAACTCAACCACTGGTACCAAGTAAGAGTCTGAATTGGAGAGCTTCTCAACTTATTCCAAAATTTTGCTTTCCATCTACGGGGTGTCAAACTCAAGGCTGCTTAGGGGCCACCCTGGAAACAACAAAGAATTGGTCCGCAGTGTCTCTGCCAGCAGAAACGAAGCTTGGGAGGATCGCACAAGGCCCTCCCGGGCTCCATTTTCCTGCAGCCCTCTGCCAGTGAAAATGGAGTTCGAGGGAGGGCTATAGGAGGCCATCGGGGCCGAAATTGGGGTCCAGGGTGCATGTGTGACCCCCCCTGGGCTCCATTTTCACTGGCAGAGAGCTAGCAAAACAAACTAAAAACAAAACAAAAGGAGAAATGTTTCCCCTTTTGCATTTGAGCATGCAAGGGGCAGGAAAGGAGAAAGGGAAAGAGGAAAGACGAAGCAAAATAAGGAAAGATGGGAAGACAGCAAGGAAGGAAAAATAAGGAAATAGGGAAAGGAAGAGAAGGAAGAAGGAAGGAAAAAGAAGAAAAGGAAGGAAGAAAGGAGATTACAATGAGAGTGAAGAAGGGTCTGAGGGAAGTCCTGCCTTAGACGTTGGCCACTACGGGTGCCTCCAACATGCGTGACGTTGAGCTGGCCATGCCCCCTGATCATGCCTCCCCCCGCCCGAGGTCAAACACAATCCTGATGTGGCCCTCAATGAAATGGAGTTTGATACCCCTGATCTACGGCATGATCATACAGGACAATATCAGCATTTTGCTCTTACAGACTTTGATCCTTGGAACCATTTGTAGGCCAAATCTAAGTGTCACCACTGTGGTACAGGCCTTCCCTAGCAGGTAAAGGATTGTGGAAGGAATACTCATATCATTAATTGTTGAAGTATCCTACACCAATATCTTATTTCTATTTCTTTTGTTTTGCCAATTCTTTGCTAGCAGGAAATAGATATAGATATATTGCTATAAGGAATCAAAGTCACACAGAGTCACTCTAGGGTTGCCCAGTTGAACCTGAATTAATTTTCCTGTGCAGATGAAGTGAAGGTAAAAGGAATCTTACAGAGGGAAAGCAGAAAATGTCAGTCTTGTGAGATCGTTGGTCCTCTCTGAGCTTGGTTGTGAAAACGCCAGTCCTCCCAGATAAACCAGACAGGAAACACAACCTAATGAGCTAATTCTACCTGGGGTCATGTGATCACCTTTTGTGATCTTCTGACAAGCAACGTCAGTGGGGAAGCCATATTCATTTAACAGCTTACTAACAGCTTAACAGCTTACTAACTTAACAACTGTGGCAAGAAAGGTCATAAAAATGGGGCAAAACTCATTTAATAACTATCTCATTTAGCGACAGAAATGTTGGGCTCAATTGCAGTTGTAAGTCGAAGGGTTACCTGTATTCTAGGAAACAACAGATAATGATCAGGACGAAGATCCTTCTTTCTAGTTGCTTTGTGGGGCACTAAGAATTAAAAAAGGGGGAAAGTGAACAAGTGACAAAGTTGAACCCGAGAGCTTGAAAATGGCTCTGGACCGGAGCCGGTTCAATTGCTGGTGGGATGGTCCTTCTCCTCCTCCATCTCCCAAGCCTCCTTTAAGTCTCTGCTTCAATGCAGCTTGAATCTTAACGCCATCTACCACTTTGCTTCCTGCAGCGTTGCAAAGACCGAGTGAATGCCTTGGCCATTGCCGTCATGAATATGTGGCCAGGCGTAAGACTGCGAGTGACAGAGGGCTGGGATGAAGACGGACACCACCTGCCTGACTCTCTGCACTATGAAGGCCGGGCGCTGGACATCACCACCTCTGACCGTGACCGAGAGAAATACGGCATATTGGCCCGCTTAGCTGTGGAGGCTGGCTTTGATTGGGTGTACTATGAATCCAAGGCGCACATCCATGTTTCTGTGAAAGCAGGTACAGAGAGAACTTTGCCCCCAAACTATAAAAAGGGGATAGTAGAGCCAGTAGGATTTGCATGAAGCCATTTGAAGAGCAGGATTCCTAGGCTCCGTTACCTGCCTGGGCAGAGGAAAGAGCCAGAGAATAGTATTTATGAATGCGGGGGCAGCATCAGACTTGGCACTTCCCCAAATTAGGCAACATATTAATACTTGTAATGGTTCTGTCTTCTTATATCCTTCGATATAAGATGACCGGCTATATACAGTAAATGTTTTAAATAAATACTGTATGTTAGACTAGATTGATTCCTCATCAAGACCATAAATAGAGTTAAATCTCTTTATTTATGTACTGTATCTCACCATCACTTTTTATCTCAAAGAATCCCAAAGCCAGTCAATGTAAAATCAGTGTAAAATCAGAATAAAGCCAGAACAAAAATCAGAAGGAAACTATTATTATTCCCATTAAAAGACTAATGTTGGCAAGGGAATACCATGATTAAAATACAGTTTTAAAAAGGTTGTTTCCCTTTCATACACATTGTTATACATGACATCCAGACCAGCAATGACCTTGTGGCACTCGAGTCTTCCTTTTTCTTCTCCCCACAGCAAGGATCATCCTTGGTTTAAGGTCCAGTGCCTTTCCCACTGCCCATAGACTCCTCTGGCCTTGGCATCAACACCTGGCAAGGAAATCAGATGCTCAAGGACAGGGGTGTCAAACTTACGATGACACATTGTCATCATGTGACATATCGCAACTTTCCCTTCACTAAAATGGGGGTGGGGGTGGCCAGCGTGTGACGCATCCGGCCCACGGGCCATGAGTTTCTCACTCCTGCTCTAGGAGACTCCCAAATGCAGTCAAAGACAGGAGACCCTCAACCTTGAGCCCAGACCAGAAGCCAGACACAGCCCATCTCATGATGTTGCCTGTTAAATTCCCTAGATAACTCCATGGCTATTCGTGCAGGCGGCTGCTTCCCTGGTGATGCGACTGTGACGCTGCGGAGTGGAGAGAAGAGGAGCCTCTCCAAGCTGCGCCACGGAGACTATGTATTCAGCGTAGATCAGAACGGACAAGTGACGCTTAGTGAGGTTCTGTTGTTCCTCCACCGAGAGCCACACCAGCAGACCTTCTTCGTGGCCATTGAGACAGAAGAACCTGTTCGCCGGCTGCTGCTTACATCCTCTCATCTCATCTTCGTTGCACGGGACCCGGTCAACAGCACAATGGACTTCTCCCCTGTGTTTGCCAGCAGAGTGTGTGTGGGGGACTCCGTTTTGACATACCAGGGGGGCGACCTTCTCTTGCATCCTGCCCGAGTAGTCCGGGTTTGGCAGCAAGAGGGCACTGGTGTCTATGCCCCCTTAACCACCCATGGCACAATCCTGGTCAATGGGGTGCTGGCATCCTGCTATGCAGTCCTGGAAAGTCACCATTGGGCTCACTATGCCTTTGCCCCATTACGCTTTGTCTACGGCATCTTCTCACTACTCTCCCTGAAGGGAGAGTCCAGAAACTGCAGTGCTCAGGAAACAGGCGTGCACTGGTATTCACAGGTTCTGTATCATCTGGCATGGGACTTGCTGGGCCAGGATGCACTTCGCCCCTAAGAGGGTTGCTGGGCCGCTTGTTTGCCAGACAAAGTTAAACTCATCAAGTCTTTAGATAAAAGGGAGACCCTTGAGTATTTGCATGGTTCCATCTCTCCTTGCCTTGGCCGGCTAATGATTCTAGAGCTGAGGTCCCTTTAAAGCATCAACCTTTGCAACAGAGAAACTAGCCTGTAGCCATGTGGGAGTTGGATTGAGGGATTAGGTCAACTGATACCAGTACTCCTGCTGTAGGTTGCATATCACAGGCGCTGGACTTCCTACAGATGTGTTTGGGGAGTTAAAAAATATCTGAGGCATGCTGTGTCTCCTAAATTTAGCACAAAGTCAATAAGCCCACTGTCTTAATTTTTAGCAGGTGGAATGGCTTTCCCATAGGTGACTTGATCATCTGGGTTTATAAAACCAGCACAAGGTCAGTCGTGGCTTTTTTTGTTGTTTTAATTCCCCCTGCAGCTGCTTTAATGGGATAAATCAGGAAAGAGCGAGGTATACGGTAGAAACAAGTGTTGATCATTTCTAGATGACCAGAAGATTTTTCACCTTCCTCTAGCTTCAGAAATGTATCTGAGCATTTCTGTGACGTGCATTCGAGGATAGGTAACAAACAGGTTAGCTTGACCCTTCAATTTGGGCAGGTGATATGGAAACCTGCAAGGTGTCTAACCCAGTGCCAGTGGGGCTTTCCCAAGAAGGTCAAGAAACATGCTGGGGACCATGTATGGAATAAGAATGGCTTATAGCATAATGTGGGTAGTGTCTGTATAACTTGGCATCCTTTTCCTTACTGAGTTTCTTTCAGCACTGGATTCAAGAAAGATGCAAAAGAGGCATAGCCAATCTTTTGCAGGGGGAGATCTCGTAACCACCCAGGCCAGAATGATGACTGAATGGTGGTACAAGTAGTCCTCATCTTACAACCATACGTTTAGTGGCCATTTGTGGAGTTAAAACGGCACTGAAAAAAGTGACTTATGAGTTTTTCACATGACTGTTTCAGTAGATCTGTGGTCATGTGATCAGAATTCAGATGCTTGGTAACTGGTGTGGATTTATGACGGTTTCAGTATCCTGGAGTCATGTGGTCACTTTTTGTGACCTCCTGACAAGCAAAGTCAGTGCGCAAACCAGATTCACTTAACAACCATGTAACTAACTTAACAAGTGCAATGATTCATTTAACAACTGTAGCAAGAAAGGTGGTAAAATGGGGCAAAATTCACTTAACAATTGTTTTGCTTAGCTATGGAAATTTTGGGCTTAATTGTGGTCATACGTCGAGGACTACCTGTGTGCTGGATAGCCATTGGACTTGCTGCCTCATCTCTTTTCTGACACTCTTGGATCTTAAGCAAGATCCACCTGCATTTTCCTATTGCCGCTATGGGCAAGGGATGAATGGGAAATTAATACTTCCTTATGAAGATTAAAATCCATGCTACTCCCTTAAGTCTGCAGTACATTAATGAGAGTAACATTTAACTGGCACTCCAGAGTTTTTATTTTTATATTTATGTAAGTAGTAAATTAAATGTGGTCTGCCACCTCTTTGTCTTGTACTGTAGGAGATACTAATTGGATGTTTTTGACAGGGAAATGAATGAAAGGAGCAAGCTGTTATTTTTGCAGGCTGTTTAACGCCTTCCTTCTTTTTTTTTTTTTTTGCAATATATTTTTGTGTGTCTTTAACTAAAGAGAATTACTTTGACTCTGGTGTCTTGATGTGTTTCTTGAAGAATCTGTTTCAATATCCTATTTAAAGATTGGGGAGGGGGAAGATGAAAAATACAATATTAAAAATACAGTCAGCATTGGCAAGCAAACCCCTTATCTTTTAGTTCATTGTTGCAAAACATTCTATTTTATACACGTGTCTATCCCGGAAGTTTGCACTGTTCACCTGGGATATAGAGCAATTTTATATTTGCTATGCCTGCCCCATTCTCTTAATGTTCTGGTGTGATAGGGGTTTTAAACTACGTAGATAGGCATAGAGACTTCTTGTCCTCAAAGGTCTATTATATAGATAGATAGATAGATAGATAGATAGATAGATAGATAGATAGATAGATAGATAGATAGATAGATAGATAGATAGATAGATAGATAGATAGATAGATTCATTGCTCTAACAAACACAATTAAGCAGTCTTGCATTCACACAGGTTTGTGCATCAGGGTAGGTTTGGACTTTCTGCATCTTGGTCACCCATAGCCTTTCCAGAATGCACTTGGTCCAGCTAAATTTTCGATGGCATCTTCCGCGTTTCTGCGTCTACCGACTCAGTGCCAATGTGAGACTTATCTCTGATGTATTTACAGATTCGTGGGTTCTACCCTCATTGCTGCTTGTGCAAAAAGTTTAACTATGACGACTCAGATCAGGCCTGCAGAGGAGCGCATCTGGCTAGAAAGATTGCTGGGAGGCCAATGGAAGCCGCCAATTAACTCCCAGCCCTGTATCTTCCTGCAGGGCCACGACTTGCTTGCTGGCACAGCTAGTCACGCCTGGGAGGGCACCCAGTTGCCTCCTGCTGGGATGTTTGACTTTGTGCCACCATTTCATACGCTTCTGATCCTGGTTCGCATTCCTACTGCTGACATTTGTATAATGAAGGTCAAGAGAGAGCTGGGAGCTGACAGAGGCAACTGTTTACACTGGGGTGTGTAGGCGTGAGGTCTGGCTGGTTCTATGTCCTCCTTATGTCTGTCTAGCCCCACTTCCCACTCTTCTTGAATTGCACACTTCACCCCAGTGTGGGTTTCTGGCAAGGGAGCAATTGGGGGCCTTCTTAACAGGTGTTGATGGTGACAGACACAAAGCTGCTCAAAGCTTCTATGGGAATGGGCAGCTATAATACATTTACAATAATAACCTGGGCACTTCAGAAATTTTGAAATTGGAGCAAATTTTCCTCGTAGGAAATTTTCATTAAAAAGTGCAATTTCCCAGCATGTGTTCTTTTTAAGACGGTGGATGACAATTAATAGTAAATAAGGCTGGTACTGCTGGATTCGCAATGTAAATTCAGCTTTGTCATATTTTCTGCACTGCTTTAACAAAAAAACAATAAAAAATCCAGCTTCATTACTTAATTTTAATTGAGATCTCTGCCGTTAATCATGCCTGAGAAATTAAAATCAGACCTCGAATTTGTATCCTTAAAACGCAAAGCGAATTCATTTCCTCGGTGCCTGGAGGTGGTAGTAGAAGGTGGATATGTTTACGTAGTCCTCGCTGCCTGGATTAATACATGAAATGAAAAGCTCTCATTTTTACATAAACATTGAGATTGCATAAATAGGCAGATAAATTTTTTGCAAGGGGAGAGGAGGAGGAGCAGGAGGAGGAAAAATTCTGATAACCGTGAGAGCCCATTTCCCTCCCTGTTTTGAGCAATTCAAAGCTAAATGAATTCCCAGATTTGTGGGTTACTCTGCAGACAAATTGTATGTTACACTAAAACAAAAAGCGATTCTCTGGCAGCAGATACGCCGCACAAGGTTCAAATCCATGTTCTTGCATAGACAGAAGGATGTTAAATGTTTAGTGGTGCCAGGAATCCAGAGTCCTGAAAGAAGTATTAAATTGGGAATATGCCACCCATACCCTTGTCTGTATTAGAGAGCAAGGAGAGGGCTTTATTGATTCCCCCCCTCATTTGCAGCAGAGAGTGGGATGATGTTGGGATGCAGCTGGCTCCATTCCCTTTGTGTTGCCTTGAGAGCTTTAGGAACCGCCTATCCATAGCACGTGAGATTAGAAAAATGGAAATAATGTAGAGGCTTAACAATGGTGCTCCACCTGCTCCTTTAATCTCCCAGGACTGGCTTGCCTGTACAGCCTGCTCCCCAACTGTAGTAATCATCAGACTGGATCAGGACCCAGTTTTTATATAGATCAGTTTAGTCAGGTGTTAAATGCAGATGAAGTACAGAGACAGAATTCCCGCAAGCAAATATTGATTGCAACGGAAGTGGATTAAAGCTTCAGGACTCCCAAATTTGCTTTACTTTGTACCTTGTAATGCACCATATTCTTATCAGAAGTGCTTTATTTTTGATCTTCTATCTAGATGCACTCTATAGCAAGGGCTATGTCTCTGTTCACATGTCAAACCCTAGAGGAGGTCAGTTCCATGATTCACCAAACACAGCAGAGATGGAAAAACCAGCTCCTCCTGGGTATAGCTGAACCCCAACTTTTGGAACCAATGACCATTTGTTGTAGTGACTGGGGCTGCTGGTAGTTGGAATTCAGAAACTTTGTGGTTTCTTACTCCAGGAAAACAGTAATAGGCAGCTGTAATTTCTGCCAAGATGGTACATTGATGTAAATACAATAATGGGGGGAAAAAGCCCAAGATGAAACATCATTTGAATGAATAAATATTGCAGGTTAGTAAAACTGTTCTTGAACTGCAATTCCCTTATTCCTGACTATTGGCCATGCAGGTTAGGTAGGGCTGGCAAGAACCGAAGCCCCCTAATTTCAGATGGGACTTCATGTAGTTCAAGATTTAAGTGTATCTCAAACTTCAGATAGACTTCATGTAATCCAGTCCTTATATATCTCAAACGGAGGACAGTGGCGTGCTGCTTACAGTTATTTTTTTTAATAGACGATACTGACAAAGGAAAATTGAATTCCCAGTGACATCTCATAAACATCACAGCAGGTAAGCTGTAGGCTGCAATTAAGATAAATACTTTAAAGAAGATACACTGACTGGAAGGTAAGAATTCTCTCCTCTATGGCACATTCACCTGACATGTCTGGCACTTCTTGGTATGAATAAGAGATCTGCCAAAAATGAAACAAAACCTTGAAGACTTGAGGTAGCCAGGCTAGTGGGTATCCTAAACACTTCCAGATTTACCCATTTATCCTAGTTAATAAAATAAAATAAAATCTATTTCCTGGTCTACTTTCAGGAAATGAAAAAGAGACAATCGAGAGAAAAAATGTTGCAAAGCATGTTTCTGCCAGATGCAAAGGGGAAGGGCATTAGAATTGTGTTCATGACATACAATTAAATGTCAAGTGCCCACAACATAAATTTAAGGGATTGTGAAAACCCAGCCTGCCTTGGGTAAATTGGACTAAGCTAACCATGAGTAAAAACATCGAACAAAAGGTCCAGAATTACATGCATGGTAGAATATTGATCTAAGGAGGTCAAAGTGCAGAGGTGAAAACCCATAAAAACACATGTTGAATTTAATACTAAATTATATTAAGCCCCCCTGATTTAAATGAAACGGTAAAGCAGGTGTTCTCTTCTACTCAAAAACATCAGGGTCTTTAATACGCTTAACAGCTATTCGATTTAAGTTTAAAGAGATTTGTTTTGGAAGATGGATTTCTTTTTTGAATGGGTTTCATCACTTGGAAACCTGATAACTTCTTCAACTGAATGTCCACCAAAAGTGGATTTTGGAATAATACTCTTGGAGCCTTGCAGGTCTGCTGTGTGATTCTTGTCTTCCTGGTGATGAGAATTCCAGTAAAACGGGAGTTTTTGATTGTGTGTCTTTTGCTGCCCTCTGGTGCTCTAGCCCAATAACAGAGTGAATATGTTGGGTTCAATTGGGAGAAACTTGGGAAAAGAGAACATTGTGGCTCGGGATTGAAGTGTGGAGTCCTTGGTGCTGTCTGGGTTTGGTCACCAGTATTTATGTGCTGATCAGAGCACTGATGATGTTATCTAGTTTGGTAATGAAACATCAGCAAGGAAACCTCCCTGCTCAGAGAGCACGAAGGCCCCACAATTGAGGAGAAAAACTTGTGTGTTTTTTTAAAAAAAAATTAGAAATGATATGTTTCTCTCATTGCAAATGCAAAGGATAGTCTCAACATCACGCCCAGCAGAATTATAATCCTGACCAAAAATAAAAATAGAAATAGGAAAGCTGTTTCTTCCAAGTGAACCAGCAGACGCTGCTCCAGAAGTTGTCATATTGTTTCTTTTCCAGTTACCACATCTGCTGATTGTCATTGTGGGTCCCAGTGACCCAACTGCTCCTTCTGCCATCTGTTGTCTTTGTTGTTGTTACACAAAACCAGGGCAAGGCCATCCAGGAGGGACTTTTTAAGTAGCAAGTGCTTCATGAATGTCTGAGTCAACCCAGCAGTTCAATGAGTAGCTATTTGCGTGCAGAATGTTTGCTGGCAGCCTCCTCCCTGACCTTGGAGTTCTTCCCCTCCCTCTGATGTTTTCTTCTCCAGGGCCTTTTGATAATTATGTAATAATTTAATGCAATGCTGGGATATTTTTTTTTTTTTAGTTTTCCTACTGCTGCTTTTGTTCTGCTTTATGGTTCTTTCTATCTGGAATATAGAACTATAATGTTTTAAATATATGTGCTGTAATCGATTTTGAGTTTAATCATTTTGACCGTCACTGTAACCTACTTTAGAATTCAAAGGAAACAATAGACCAATATTTCACACTAATATAAATAAATGAAGCTCTTGTGTTAAAAGTTTGAGAAGTTGTGTTTGGCATGAGAGAAAGGATAGCATCCTAAAGAGATAAGTTTGGCAGCCACTTTAAAACAGTGACTAAACCTTCGTGGATTGCAGCTCACTTCATCAGCACAGTATTTCACAGTGACAAGAAGGCTGTAATATACAGCTACCTTCCTTGAACCCAACACTCTTCAGAGGGCTAATAGGATAGGATAGGATAGGATAGGATAGGATAGGATAGAATAGGAATAGGAATAGGAATAGGAATAGGAATAGGAATAGGAATAGGAATAGGAATAGGAATAGACTAGATTAGAATTCTTTATTGGCCAAGTGTGATTGGACACACAAGGAATTTGTCTTTGATGCATAGATTATGCAAATTGAAATTCCAAGTATACAGAGGGATCCAGACTGAATAAAACCCCATAGTACTTGACTGTAATGCTATTTTCTTCTTTATTACTTGGAGGAAACATTGTGATTTAATCTGCTTTAAGGCAGGCATTGCCAAAAGGATAACTGATTTTTCTTTTTAGCCATATGGAAAAACATAGCATTAAGCTATCTCGTAGCTTATCAGAGGGCCCTCTATCATTAAATAGAGGAAATGCAAACTTTTGCATACCAATAGAAAATAGGTGCCTTGATTACATTTTAATAGCATCAGGGTGGTTTCATTTGCATTTCTGCCTGAGGTGCATAAAGATCTTGGTTACTGACTAAATTGAGATAATCTATAGAGCAGCGGTCACCAAATGGTGGTCCGTGGACCACTGGTGGTCCGTGAGAAAATTTTGGTGGTCCACAGAAAAATTATTTGCATTTTTTATATTGCACTAAATACTATTTATCTTTTTAAAAAAATCATATTAGTGGTCCGCGGGATTTAAAATTATGAATTTAGTGGTCCCTGAGGTCCAAAAGGTTGGTGACCCCTGCTTTAGAGGAACCTCTGTCTACATCTACATAAGAATAAGTCAAGTGCTCCCAAGTGGACAGGGCAGTACTATCATTCTGCAAATATGAGTGGATTAATTACTTGGAGATGTTGTAAAACTATGCCCAGGTCCCCCACCTCCAAGATTTGCATAGCCCTGAGTCTGCTGACCTATCAGAAAATATTAAAAACCTGGTTCTTTCCTAAGGTTTAAAGGATGGAGTGTTTTGGGAAACCTGGGTTTGTGTTTTTGCACTTCCTTGGTTGAGGAGATAATTATTTTTAATCTATCATGGTGTCTTTTATTGTACTTTTTAATGTTTTTATATGCAGATTTTTGTTTGTATGCCTAGTTACACCCCCCAATTATTTGATTCAGATAGAAAAAAAGAAAATATACATATTTATGTATATAAATATACATAAGGGGTACATATGTATGTACTTGATGGCTTAACACAATCAAAAAGCACAGAGATCAACAGCTACATCTTTCATTTGTGTTGCTTCAAATAGCTACATTTAAAAGGGCTGTTCTTCCTAAAATGTTAGTTTCGTTTCAAATCTATTCCGTTTTCTACCACTAGGTTTCATAGATTAAAAGAGAACTTTTATACATTAAAAATCTAGGTTTAGGGAAACCAAATAATTAAAAAAAGCATTAGAGATGCCATCTTTGAAACAATGTTTTGATGCCTTTCAATTAAGATAACAACAAAAAGGAAGATAGAGGATTTTATAGATATTAACCTGTGATTATAAACTCTTTCACAACTCAATATATTTAGCAAAATATTTGATTAAAACCTAAATTGGTTTCCAGTAACTCAAGTCAATGTAAATCATCTTAAATTACTATTAACAGCATATGGAAATGTATGTATTTAAAAGCACTTCTCTTCAATACTAACTAAAATTCTTACACTAAGCAAAGCAAATTCTCCTGAAAGTCTTTAAAAACATGGGGTGAAAATTTGGGGTTGTCTTTGTTGCACATTCATATTTTACAGTATTTTACAGTATTTAAAATGTTATGAACAAAACATTAAATACTATAGGGGTTTATGTATACATTTGCCCCTATGGTCACATATAATACACATGCATATGATCAATCCATTCTGGCATATTTATTGGAAAGCAAATCATACTGATTTCCAAGATGAAAAGATTTGGGGTTGAAACAGGGAGAACACACAGACATCGTACGTTTATAGAGGGATCACATCTGAATGGAAGAAAATTAACTTTGCATCGAAATGCCCACAGTAGACTCTTCTATAGACTTCGAACCGTTAATTTTTTCCGCTACACCAGAATTTTAAAAGATGGCTTGTTGAAGTAGCCATAATGACCTGCTTCACCTATTATCGCACTATGCCAAAAACAAAGAAAACCACACCACAGTTTAATGCATCGTTAAAACGCAGCCAATGTTTAACCTAATGAACGGCAGTTTTTCCCCTGCAAGCACGAAAGGTTTAGAAGCGGACTGCATTTTTAGGATACCGTCGGCAAAAAGAAGCCACGAGCCCTCTTGAAAGCAACCGGCAAGCTGGCTAAAAGCAGGTCCCCGCATTTTCCCCGACTTCTTGATCTTGCGCTGTTCGATAACACACGGACGGCTGTTGCTGCTTCAGAACGATCCGATCTTTTAAGGCACGTGAACCAGAGGTCTTCGATTTCAGGAAGCGCACATCTTTAGGATTGCAGAATTAACTCATTTAGCTTAGATGGGTTTATAGATTCGATCCGCTTATTAAGAGGTTCAAAGAGCCGGGGGAGCGGGGTCGGCGTGCTCAGCCACAAAAGGGAAAGGACAATCGGGGAGAATCCGAGCACATGGCCGAAAGAAACTCGCTGCGCATTTTTATTCGGGATTTAAATTTCACAAACGTTCGTCGGCGTCCACGCCCAAAGCAAGACACGTGCGTGCGGGTACCGCAAACTGAAGCCAAGCCAGGCTTAAGTTTTAGCGCAAGAACCTCCGACGTCTTTCTCTTCCTCCGCCCGAGAAGCAAAACAAGGGCGGGCGGGCGGGCGCGCGCGCGCAGTCGGGGAGTGGGGAGGGGGGGACGGCGCGCGCTTTACACTCAGTTGTATGTTTGGAACCCACGCGGCTCTCCATTCTAGCCGCTCGCACTTTTCATGAATGGAAGCGAGAAGTCGGCAAGGCGCACGCGCCTCCCTGCCCCGGACCAATCAGAAGCGGCGGCTCTAAGGCCAGTGTTTTGGTCACGTGGGCGTTTGTAGTTGCGGCGTCCCCCCGGCTCTAGTCGGGCGGGCTCTTTTTATCGCTCGGCCCGCCCGCCTTGCGGTACCCACCCTTTCCTCTTCTTTCCCCCCCTCCCCTCCGCTACTACTACTACTACTACCCTTCTTTCCAACCCCCCCTCCTGGGGGCCCCCGCGCTCTCGGTTGGCCTCGGAGCCGCTGTTGGGCAATGCCGTTCGTGCGCTACCGAAAGGTCGTGATCCTGGGATACCGCTCGGTCGGTGAGTGGCGCTCTGCCCGGCCGGAGGAGGGGTGGTGGTTGTCCGCTGGGCGGGCACCACGTGGCAAGAGGTGCCGGGCGGCTGCTCTCTTGCGAGCGGGCTCCCGGAGAGCCGGGCTCAGGGCCGGGAGGACGCGGGCGTGGACGGGGAGAGTTGGTGGAAGTTCGGGCGGGGAACAAAGTGAGCGCTGTGGAAAAAGGAGCCGGGCGGGCGCGGGCTTTGGGCAACACGCCGAAGCGATGGCTGGGAGGAAAAAGGGTGTGGGGGGGGGTGGCGAGGGGAAGGGCGGCGGGGTTTGCGCCGTTCCTTGAGCGCAGCAAGTCTGGAAGGCGACGCGCGCGGCGTCTGGGGCTGCCCGGCGGAGAGGCGGGAGCGGGGCGGGAGTTTGCAGGCGACGGGGATGGATGGATGGGAGCCGGGCGAGCGCCAAGAACGCCGGGGAGATTCCCACCTTTGGTTGCCCCGGTTGCTGGGCGCGGCGCGAAGAGCAACGGGTTGCGCGTGTGAAGTCGCGGAAGATGCTAAGCCGGAGGCAACCCTCGCACCTTGGGAGTGGATCCGGATGCAACGACTTTGGAGCGGTCTTATTGTTGTCGGGTTGAACTGCGAAGGGGTGGGGATGGGGGCTCTGGTTGCAAGGGGAGTAATAAAAAGAGTACTGTCGATATCCGAGCATCCATATCTTGGCCGCCACAATAGGGCGTGCTCTTTTGATTTCAAAGAGGTGATTCGGAGACGTTGAAGCCTAGATCGGATAAACCCTGATTAACTTGGCTCTTCTAAATTGCCCAGAATTAATACTCGTGGAAAGATCCGGTCAAGTAGGCAATAGAGCTCTTTGATGAAATGATACCCTTTGATTTAGGGATAGGTTTAGGTCTATAGGCTATGCTCCCTTGCGTGGTGGATTTCCTGTCTGAGCTTGAACTTTGTATATAGATAATTTATATCTCTCTGCTGCCCTTGTGCGGATCAGTTGTTTAAAAGGTGTAAATTTGCCTAATGAAAAAGTAGGGGAGAGGTGTAAAAGGTTCCTGACAAAGCCACCGCTGCCCTGCTTTGCATTCTTGGAGAAACCTTTAGATAAAGACTTTGAGGGAGGGAGTGAAATTAATTGGGAGGAATGTGACTGAACAATGCACATGCTTGTATCCAGTGCTGCTCTTCTTATTAATGAACAACTTATTTTTAAACATCTCTAGAGATAGATTTTCTGCTCTTTGGGCCAAGGTTTAGCATTAGTAGCACATGAGTAGGCAAAACTTGTAAGTAGTGGGCAGCTATTTCCTGACCTTTACTAGTTTGTCCTCAGGGAGCTATTTGTGCCTACCCAATTCCCAACCCATCTGATCTCCTTCCCCTGAAGAGAAATGCAAGGAGTCACCCGGGCTATATTTTCTATTAATCCATGTGCAGTGGGAGGAAATGAGCAGAGGGCAAAGGTTATTCATGGGTGTCTGGATAGTGAAATCATTTGTTTCCTTGGATTAAATTTGTAACAGCTTCCCCCCCCCCCCTTTTAAGTGATTATGTGAAAGAGTCATCTGGGTACCTCTAGTATGAAAAGGTGCTTGAAAAGGAGATTTTTGCCCCTCCTGCCCTAATGGATGCCTAACTTATGGACCCTGTTAAAAATGATGTGTATATTGAGCTGTAATGTATACACTTGGTTGATTAATCAACCATCTGTGCCTTCTTTGAAGAGATCAGAATGGGGACTGAGATATATCAGAACTGCTGTTGTGAGTTATTGCAAAAGAAAACACTTCACATTTGGGCTAAGAATTTGAATTACAAACTTATTTAATTGTACATTGGCCCTTATCTTTCTGAGGATGCTGTCATGTTTTTGCTAGTTATGTGTATAAGCAGAGATTGATGGAATAGGTATACATCAACTATTGTATGTCTATGTCATGTTTGCTACAGGAGCCCAGGGTACCCCCCCCCCCTTAAAATAATTTTGTGAAATAAGGTCATTCTGGAAGACAATATCTGGGTTAAAATAATTCAATAAAGTTCATACCTAAGAAAAAAAAATCTCAATTCTTTTGAACTTATAATAATAACATTATGGTTATTCTCAAATTTTAGGCAACTCATTAATCTTCACTGCAACTGAAAAAAATGCAAGAGCACAGCATCCTAGCTTGCTGCAGAGTGTAGAAATAATGTGCTGATATCCTAAAAGGAAGCTTATAATATAAATACTAAGTTTGGTATGATTAGCTAAAAATTGAATACTCTGGTTTCTTTGTATTTTGTACATGCTCCACATTAAGATGTGCATCTGAGCCAAGTAGCTTAGTAGAGGAACAGGTTACCAAGAGCAACATTCTAAATTCAGCTGGTGTGAATCTTCCTAAACAGTTCCTTGGCTAAGTGTGACTAAGCTTTGAAAATATACTTCTCTTCTCCTGATGGTCTCTTGGTATCTACAGCTGGAAACTGTTGGCTAAATTACAGTGATGGATAGCAAAACTGTGATCAGCTGTTAGGAGTAGGGAGAGCTGCTGATTTGATTGAGAAGAGGGGCATTGGAATGAATGGGGGTAGAAAAGCCCCCACGGTTATTTCCTGGAAACATTTCCTTAGTGGCTATCCAAACAGACAGGGCTGCTTTAATGAGTCACAAGTAAGTTTATGCTCCTTTGGCTTCTGCAGACCTCTAAATCAAATCTGAAGGGCTTGTACTTGTGTACAACAGTGACACTGAGGAAGTAATATTGGGATTTACTTTCTTCCTCATCCTTAACCATAAATATAGTCTGAAGACTTATGAATTATGAATGTGTCCTTTGTTGCTAATGTTTTTTTTTAAAAAAATCCTGATCCATGGCAGTGCGTGAGCAGACCTTGGATCTTCACCATTACAACCTTATTTAGATAGAAGATTACTTGTCTGAGCTATTTTGTTTGGTAGATTTGCTGCTAGCTGAGGATAAAGCAAAGTTAAGATAGTTTGTGGTTTAATATCAGAACCTAGCTGTGGTCTTGTGTGAACTAGGATATCATGGTAAGAGAAACCAGGAGACTGAATTTAGTCCCACCTTAGGCATGAAAGCTGGCTGGGTGACTTGGGCCAGCCATATTCTCTCCATTTAACCGACCTCACAGGATTGTTGTGGGGAAAATGGGAGAAGGAAGAAGAATTAGGAATGTTTGTTGCCTTAGGTTACTTATAAAAGAATAAATGCCTGATAAAAATCTAATAAACAATACCATATAGTGAATTCAGTTGTATTTATTAATCTGGGATTTGAATTTAGCATGCTACATAAACCTGACCTACCTGTATTCACCTATGGTGTGTCCAAAACTAATTCTGGACACACCATTGCCCCCGGATATATGTAGGATCCCTGACCTTCGCGCCTTTCGTCGAGCCCTGAAGACTTTATTATTTCGGCAAGCTGGTCTGATGGTATAAGGAATTTTAATGGGTTAAAAACTTTGGGGTTTTTAATATTCAGCCATATTATTGAATAAGTTTTAAATTGTTTTAACTTTTGTATTGATGTTTTTTATAATTGGCTGTACATCGCCCTGAGTCCTTCGGGAGAAGGGCGGTATAGAAGTGGCATTATAAATAAAATAAATAAATAAAAAATAAATTTTCCAGTGAGAGAGCAGCACAGACTGCTTAGATATTATATTCAAATACAATACTGATATGCAGCACTGTACACATGGTGGGTTGCTACTGGTTCTCCCCGATTTGGGTGAACCAATAGTAGTGGCGGCGGGAAGCTCCGGCCACCCGCCCAGATGTCATCAAATACACTCTGTGCATGCACAGAAGCGAATTGGTAGCAAAGGTAAGTGAAACCCACCACTGACTGTACAATAGGGTACTTATTTATTACCAAAGAGAGATCATTATTCAAAATGCAGCCAAGTATATCTCAAAACTATTCAACATACTCTTCATACTTATTTTGATGTTAAAACTTCCAAAATTGAAGTTACAAATATGATATGACAGGATAGTTTAAGTGCTTCCTAAGAGAAATTAGAGGGGAGAATGGTATCAGTCAAAAAATACATCATCATACCCTGTTTCCCCTAAAATAAGACATCACCCTGATAATAAGCCCAATCGGGTTTTTGAGGGCATGCACTAAAATTAACCCCCTCCCCCTGAAAATAAGACCTCCCTGAAAATATTTAAACGTATGTGCAGCCGGTCTCCGCCATTTCCTCTGGTTTCCTCCATGTGCCTCAAAATAATAAGACATCCTCGAAAATAAGACCAAGTGCTTATTTCAGGATTCAAAAAATGTAAGACAGGGTCTTATTTTCAGGGAAACACGGTAGATGGTATGAAATTTCAAGTCACTGTGATATTGATGGCTTTCCATTGGAAAAAGAAATTCCTTACCTTCATTGGGTTGATACAGTACAATTATAAGACACAGCTCTATCTTTGATTAAGTTTACTGTAATTTATTTTTTTGCTAGGTTGTTGTGAGCCAACCTGAGTCATTAGGGGATGGGTGGCATGAGTGTTTAATAAGATTTAGAATGTTTAAAAATCAAATTTAAATTTAGAGTATCAGAAATGAGAAAAGCCCAGAGGTTTGACTGCAAAATTACTATTACAGTATTTGTCCCAAGTATTGTATTCCAGTAGTGTAACTTAGGCCCGGGAGAAGGAATCACAGTACTTCAAGAATAGTAATCAGAAGTCTGTTGTCATTCAGACAATCCCAATAGTTCCAGACCAGTCACCACTTGAACCCTCTTGGGGCCTGTTTTATCAGATGCAGGCAGTTTGTATCATTTAATAGGTAAAATTGTGTTTATTCCTGTCCTCACTCCTTCACACTTCTGATTTTAAGCAATGGGACCACAAAGTCATGAATTTCAAAAGCTGTAGGGTGCAGAGTGAACATGCTTCTAGTAGAGATTTTTTTAAAAAAATTGTGGCAGACCCTCACATCTGGTATGGAATGTAAACAATGTTTTATTTAATTCTCCCTTTTGGGTATGTTAATCTTAATTGCAGTTTTATCCTGTTATCCTGACCTGGGCAGTTTTCATTGCTGTGATCAGGGTGATATGAATGTTTTCTATTGTTTTAAATTATATTCTTCATCACCAATAAATCTCCATAGCAATCATTTCTTTTGTCATCTTTTCAGGTAAGACATCTCTTGCTCACCAGTTCATTGATGGGGAATTTCTAGAATGCTATGACCCCACTGTGGAAAGCAGTAAGTGTGCTATTGCTGTGCTTTTATTAAATATATGTCTCTCCCTTACTGGGAAGAAAATATATCAGAGAGAGGTGTAGGGTTTGATCAGTAATAAAGTTGGCTTATGTAACCTCGATTCCATGCCAAAGAAAGCTGTATTAGCAAGTGTAAAGAAAAGATATTCATGTTAGTGTTGTGTTTGCTTGAAAGGAAGATGACCCTGATCCCCAAAGGGTTAATAAACAGGGAGAAATACACATATCCTCTGTACGCCCCACTTCTGTTCCTTCTTACCTTACTATTGCCATCTACAGCTAAATCCAAACCTCAAGATTCCTTCTCCCAGTAAATGGTTCCAGCACACCTACATATGCATTGGCAGCTGTATATCTGTATCTGTCAGCATCTGTTCTCCATAAATGAAAGCCAGGATTCAAAATAAGTATAGATACAGTGAATTAACAATTCTTTAATTGTTTATAAAATAAGATGTCCCAATTATAAAGTTGATTGTGGGATCTCCTTCCAGCTGAGACCATAAACGAAGTAAAACATCCTGAGATGGGATAAGAGAAGAGGTATAGTGGTTAGGCAAAGGGAAGGGGAAAAGTGCATATGAGTGGAGACGAAAGGAAAACCATAGGTAGTGAACAAGAGAAAAGAAGAAAACGAGAAGCTCTGTTTATGTCTTACACAAAATTCACAATGGAACCCCTCCCAAGGTTTTATATTCAAACTATGTGTACTACTTATATCCAGGCTTTTCAGCACCAGAGTCTGTAGCCACTTACACCTCTACCCATTCATACCACATCTTCCTTCTATTGATTGCAGGGAATTTTCCTGCTCTGCCTTGCAATTCACAAGACAGTTTCCAGAGCTGCAGATGATGAGTTCATGATGTTTTGACATAGTTACAGCAAAGAACATGTTTAGAACGTTTTAAGAATGATGGACATGCATTTTTTTTTTGTCTTTCCAATCTCCCTTAAGAATACCCAACCATCTCAGAATGCCGCATAATACTGTAATGGCAACTGTTATCATATTCCATGACTGTTCCTATTACAGTTAGAAATTGTGATTCATACTATTAAAGTAACTTTCCATAACCGGATGGCTTCCAGATGTGTTGGAAGTATAGATCCCAGGTTTCCAGGTGGCTGGGACTTGGGGAAGACCATGATGGGATATTTAAAGGGAGGGCAGCTTTTCTTTAGTCATTCAGACATTATTTCACTGAGCAGGAATTACTGTCTGGGCCTGTATCCATTAACTTGGAAGTAAGCAGAGTGAACCTAGTGGCCTAGGGCAGCCGATGTATGCTCAAGTAAGATGTCCTCAAAAGAGAGATCAAAATGCATTCTCTTAATCTGTTGGGGAAAATGCATTCTCTTAAGCTGTTGGGGTACTGATCTCTGAGAAATCTCTGATTTCTCAGAGATCAGTACCCAGAGATCAGTCTGGGTGCTGATCTCTGAGAAATAGCACATGTCCTATCCTTTTATTCTTCCGCCAAGTAGGGGTGAAACCTACTTACCTTCCCCACTCCCTTCAGAAGTGCACATGCCATTTGTGCTCTCTCTGCTCGTGTGTGCGCGCACAGACCCTCTGCGCATACGCAAACCCTTCTGTGCATGTGCAGAAGGTAAAAATGACCGGCCAGGTGGGCGGAGCCTCACACTGCCATCGCTACCGGTTCTCTGAACCATCTGCCGCCATTGCTACCGGTTCGGCTGAAGTGGTCCAAACCGGTAGCATTTCACCCCTGCCGCCAAGCCCCCTGCATCTTCCAGATGTTTTAAGTTCTTAGAGTCCAGTATAGAGGAAAGAAGAACCTTCTCTCTTCCTGCCCGATCAAAACAATTTTGAGCAGAGTCAAACAGAAAATTACAGGTATGTTGACTTAAGCACAGTTCTGAGTATGAATTAATTGGATTGCTGAGAAATTTTACTAAACTCAGAAAAAAATTAAGTCTTTTTGGGGCAGAGTGTTCAAACATTTCTGAGTATTTGTTTTCTTTCGATTAACAAAGATTCAGTGGTACCTCTGCACTCATTTCCTGCTTTGCCACCAAACCTTTTCCCCTGCACACGAGTTCTTTCCTGTTTTTGTAGGGGGTTGCTCTTCCCGCCCATTTTATTCAAAGAACAAATTTAGGTGGTTAGAAAGCAGGTTTGCTTATAAATATGTTGTTCTGTCTGCAGAAATAGTTAATTTAGTTTCTCGAGGCCTAAGGCAACAATCACACGTGGAAAGGGGAAGGTTTTCACTAATGAAAGCGTTTACTGGAGCACAGCTAATTTACAATAAATTGTTAAAAGAGTCGATGCGTGTATACATCTGCCCAATAATTTCTCATAAATTGAATATTATATATACAAGTCATCAGGGATATAGTAAAAGCATTCTTCAGTCCCGTTAGCTGCCTCTCCACTGAATAGAGCACCACATTGTAATTTTGTTCCTCTGCTTCCTATAAACAATATGTTTACCTAAGTTTGCAATACCTGTTGCATTACAGTAGCTCCTCCAAACCCTTGGGTATCTCACTCAAGCTCCTTTAATTTTAATTAAATGGGACACCCTCTGGAGTCTGGAGGTGCTAGACAATTGCCTCATCATTTCACTGTGCCACCAGAATGTGTGGACCTTCTTCCTTGCCGATATAAATCCTTATAGCTGGCAAATTGTCACTTGGTTTCTGCTGAAGATATATTGCAATTGCTTTGCCAATTTTGGAAACATCAGCTACAACTAAACGTAGCTGATTTCCACCATACTTTGCGAACAATAACTGCAGGACAATTGCTTTGGCAGGTGAAGCAGCAAGAGGTATTAACAAAGCACTCTTAATTGCTGTTTGTTTGTTTATTTATTTGCTTGCTTGCTTGCTTGTTTGCTGTCTTTTGAGTGCCTCTGTTGGATGAGAGATTTCCTTCCAATTGGCCTCATTGGAAGAAAGCGCTGCTAGCTTCCCCCAGACCTTGGGGAAGAAAAAAGCTTGTCAAGCCTACAGGTAGTCTTTGACTTATGACCAAAATTGGGACTGGAATCTCAATTGTTGAGTGAAGTGGTCATTAAGTGAGACATCCATGTGACCATTTCACTCAACCGCAATCATAGCTCTCCCAGTTGTGGTTGTAAAATGGAGCACAGGGTTCTCTCAAGAGCTAGAGGAGGACCTGATGACCCCAACCTGTTGCTGACCCACAAGACCCTGGAAGAATCAGCCAATTACAAGATACAAGACTCATCAAATTGCGAAAAACTGCTATGAAGCAAGAGAGACTTTCACCGGTTACGGCCTCATTAGTGTACAAAAGTTTTCCATGGGTTGGGAGACCTTGGCTGGTTACCAGGGTGTGCTGGTATGTGCAAAGATGCCATAGACCAGGCTGGCTTTAGGGCCCAGCAATGTGTATAAGTTGCTCCACTTACATTTGTGGTGTTCTCTAACTGCTGCTTGGACGCAGATGATGCTAGGCACAACCCTCCAAAAGCCATCTCATGCTATTTTGCAACTGGGTGCCATTCTTGCAGTTATTCGGAAAGCTCTTTTACACAGGTTGCTTGGACCTGTAACTGTACAAAGCATTCCAAGTGTAACTGAGTGGAGAGCGTGATCTTAAGTCCCATTTCTGCACCCTAAAGGAGGAATTCAGCTTCCCTTCGTGCACGGAAGGGAACCCCTTCTGCCAGGTGCAGAAATGGAGCTGCGATCTTCATGATTTAAGGATGTTGGATCCCCTTGTCTGGCAGTTCTTGCATCTAATCCCCTGGGAGTTCTCTCAGCAGGTGGCAGCAGCTTGCAACCTTCTCTGCTGGCTTCTCCAATGACCTTTTGGGGAAGCCGGCAAGGAAGATTGTAAATGACAATCACATAATTGTGGATGGCAACCGGCCATAAGTGTGAACAGGTCACCAAGTGCTTGAAATGTGGTCATGTGACCATAAATAGGATAAGTATAAACATTTTATGATAGAAGTGCCTTTATAAAGCACCCCTCCTGAGGCCATCATAACTTCAAACAATTGTTAAACAATCAAGGAACCATCAAGAACACTGCCACCAAGAACACTCCCATCAACATTGATAGGGCAAACTGCTAGTAGGCAAAAATGAGAACAAACACCACTCTTTTGTAGCACTGATGATGTTACCTAGTTTGGTAATGAAACATCTGAGAGAAAACCACACACAGAGAGCACCAAGGACCCCACAGATTGCTAAACAACTGGTCATAAGTCAAGGACTATCTGTAATTCAAGGCCAAGGCTGGCTCTGACCGAAGAAAAACAGACAACAAAATCAAAGTGACTCGAGTGCGGAGACATTCAGGATGTTGCTGGATTTTAGGAAGGGATCTGAGAGGCTCAAATAACATCTGTATCATCTACTTTTTTCCTTCTCTTTTGTTTTAAGCTTACAACAAAATGTTGATGGTGGGAAAAGATGAGTTCCACTTGCAGCTTGTGGACACTGCAGGACAGGTAATTTCTTTTTTTCCCCATCATTTCACTTACAAATGGAAGTATGGCCTTCTCTGCTCGTCACCTGTCACAAGAGATAAACGGCTTGCATCTTAATGTGCTGGCTTGGGAGTTGTAGTTGGGGTGGGGTGGTGGATGATGTCTCTTTAGGATTCATCAATCTGAACTTCGCTAATGTCCCTTAAGTGTCAAGAAATCACCCCAGAACTTCAATATCTGCTGATTTAAAGCTCAGCTTTCACAAACTACTGATTCAGAAAAGCATATATTCATAGAAATGATTTGTTCCTGAATTAAAAATTCCCCCTAGTTGGTATCTTTCACCAATCTCATAAAGCAGCGGAACCCAATTTTTTTGGCCCTAGAGACTAATTTTGTGGAAGACAATTTTTTCCGTGCACTGGGAGGGAGGGGGATGGTTACATTTCGGTTTCGCTTGCTTGCTTGCCCACCATTCACTTATAGCTGTGCGCCCCAATTCCTAACAGGGATTGAGGGCCCTGTCATAGAGTGATAGAGACTTTTCTTCTGGTTTTTTTTTTTTTTTTTGTCCAGGATGAATACACTATCTTGCCTCACTCGTTTATCATTGGCATCCATGGCTACGTGCTGGTCTATTCTGTCACTTCTCTCAGAAGGTAAGAGGGCACAGGTAGAGCCTGATTACAAGGCAGTTGGACAATGAGGTCCTGATGAAAACAAGGGAATTGCCCAGTGGTGGGTTGCTCCCGATTCGGTCTGGTTCTATAGAACCGGCGGTAAAACTGGCAGGAAGCTCTGCCCACCCGCCACGACGTCATCATGGGTGATCTGCGCATGCGCAGAAGCACGCGCACTCCTGTTGCAAACCGGTAGCAAAGGTAAGTAGAATCCACCCCTGGAATTGCCTGAATTCTGTAAGGGTCTTCAAACAATGAAGTCCTTCCCTTAATACAAATAGTCCTTGGTTTATAACCATTGGTTTAGTGATTGTTCAAAATTTACAAGGGCACTTAAAAAAGTGACTTCTGACCATTTTTCACACTTATGACTTAGGACATCCCCATAGTCAGATGATCAAAATTTGAACTCTTGGCAACTAGCATGTATTTATGACGGTTGCAGTGCCCCGTGGTCATAGGATTACCCTTTGCGACCTTCTGACAAACAAACTTGATGGGGGAAGCCAAATGCATGCAACAACCGTGTTTCTAACTTAACAACTCTGGCAAGAAGTCGTAAAATGGGTTGAAACTCATTTAACAACTATCTTGCTTAGCAACAGGAATTTTGGGCCCAGTTGTCATGAATTGAAGACTACCTCTATTTGCAAGATCACAGAAATGGGTTTGGGAAAGACATTAAAGGCTTGGAACAATAGCCTTATTAGCCTCTCTAAGCCTTGGTTTATCTAACTGGAATACTGTCTTCATATACCTGTCTTGTTTTTTAGTCACCTTGAAATGCTTGTTTAGCATTTTGGTTTATATTCTTCTAATCAAAAGCATTCAGATACACACTATATTTTTCTGGTGAATGGCTTCCTATCTATAAGGGGCATTTTGGGGATAATGTTTTAAAATGTTTTCTAGCAATCCTTGGCTCACACTAAAGATATAGTCTTCTTTTTTGCCTTTCCCAGTTTTCAGGTGGTGAAGTCCCTGCACAGCAAGTTACACGAAAGCAGAGGGAAGACAAGGTAAACTTTAACATGGCAGGTTAGGAAGGAATGCAACTCTTAGGGCAAGGTGTTCAAGCATATTACTAGGAACTCTTGCCTGAAAGGATGGGGTAGGGAAGGGTTCAGTGGCTTGCCATATCTGTGTAAACATTGGGAAATGTTAACTAGTGTACTCCAAATTCTTTCCCAGAAATAGATTCCAGACTGAACAACATTAGTACAATAAGCCACCCCTATCTAAATGATGACACTTTTTAGATTTACAAAAAAACCACAAGGCTTTGCCTAGGATGTAGTGATACCAATAGAGAACTGGATTCCTCTGAGCATATTTAGACAGCATTTCTCTCTCTAGTGCAGGGGGGTCAAACTCGTGTCGTCACGGCGTCATCACTTGACATATCAGCACTTTTCCCCTCTTCGCTAAACCCGGCAGAGGTGGGGCCAGCGTGTGACGCAACCAGCCTGCGGGTCGCAAATTTGACAGCCCTGGGCAAGTGTTTCAGAACCTCTGCCATTTCAGATGCGTGAACTTCAACTTCCAAAATTCCCCAGGCAGCTTGCTAGCTGGGGAACTCTGGGAACTAAAATCTGCATGTCTTAAAACTTGCAGAGGTTGTGAAACATTAAACCAGGATGTAAGCGTAGAACATGTAACATGATGGGTGTATTTTTAAAAGTATTTTCATTTAAGGTATAGGAAAGGATTTATTGGAAAATGCAGATTGTCCTCAATTTACAATCATTTTGTTTAAATGTCTATGGAGATTCTCAGTCATCCAGGTCATGGCTGTCCCAAAGGTGCTTTTTCAAGAGGTAACTGGACTTTCTGGTTTTTCTTTGAAGATATTTCGCTTTTCATCCAAGAGCTGAAGAAGCTGTTTGGATGAGAAGCGAAACTTCTTCAAAGAAAAACCAAAAAGTCCAGTTGCCTCTTGAAAAAAAGCACCTTTGGGACAATCATCCATTTAGTGACAGTTTGATGTTACAACAAGACTGGAACAAGTGACTTAAAATCTGTTCTCGCACCTGTTGCAGCATCCTCACACGATCAGAATTTGGGCACTTGGCAACCTGCATATGTATTTTAAGATGGTTGCAATGTCCTGAGTTTGTGACTTTCTGAGTCTGCCTCTGATAAGTATAGGAGGGTTGTGGGGAGCCGGATTTGCTTAATGACTGTGTGATTAATTTAACAATAGGAGTGATTCATTTAACCACTGTGGCTAAAAAGTCACAAAATCTGATGCAACTCAGGTAACAACAGCCTTGGTTAGCAACAGAAATTTGGGCTCCAATTGTGGTAATAAGCCGAGGACTACCTATACCTTCAATTGCAGCTCCATGCAAGGAAAGGTATACCTGCGACCAAAAATTCAGAACTATCCCAGCCAAAGGCAGAATTGTTGTGTTAAGTTACAAGTGAACACGACCCCCTTAGATAGGACTATGGAAGTTGTGGGTGAAGCAGGATGACTTCTCTGTTTAGCATTACAAGAAGCAACTTTTAGAAATGTTCCTCCTTTGTTTGGCAGGATGCCTGTAGTGCTTGTTGGCAATAAAGCTGATCTGTCATTAGAAAGGTAAGAACTTTTTATTGCTTAAGAAATGATAGCTGAGAAATAAGAATAGAGATAGCTTCAGTCTCTTTAAAAGATTGGCTGTAATCGGAGTCATTTTTCTTTCTATAAAGGAGTCTGAACTTTAGAATCAGAGCAGACAGCCTTTCTGGCAGGAAGAATTTTGGAAGTTTTGGAGCATGTTTGCAAAATAATTGCAATGCACAGGAACGGGGTGTGTGGGGGTGGTTTAGTTTTAGTTACTTATTCCTAAATGGGCTTCTTACATTCCCTCACCTCTAATCTCTCTGGCATTTTTTAAAAAGCAAGCTTAGAACAAAGGTTGTCACTGCCTTCTCTCAGGATGTGCTTTGATTTCCTTATAATCTTTTTCTCAAATTAGTTTTCACATACTTTCTTTCGACTGACATTCCTGGGTAGAAATGTTTTCTTTCTACTTTTATGAATAGCACACTGTATGTACCAATGGCTGCATCCACATTCCTGCCATGCCAAAGAAGAATTTTATCTTAATTGGCCCCTTTTGTAAATAATAATGAACTCTGATGGGTCGTGCTCTAGGGATAGGGCTGTGTGTTTCTGAAAAGTTTATCTACATCAAATCTTGACTCTCGAGAAAAATTTTAGGTATATCATTTTTTAATTTTTTTTAATTCAGAGTATTAAAGTAAACTACAAACTCAAAAAAAAATTTTTTTTACCAAAACAAAACAAAAATAGTCAAAATATTAAACATAAAATATGCATTAAAAAGACAGAAACACACACATACAGTATGTATATTACCCACTCTAGTAGAATACTGATAAATATATTGCAACAATATTAATTTCCCCCATCCATTAGGAAGGAGGCCCAGAATGAATAAACTTCTACATTTATTTGCAACCAATTTTTCCTATCATCTATCTACTATGTATAAAAACAAACTGGTTAACAGGTGAACCAACAGCAAAGTTAAACTTCAAAGTCCTCTGTTAACAATCTGTTATTGTATTTAACTCTCAGTGGCTTCTTATCTACCATAAATCACCACAATCACTATCTCTACATTGTTTTTAACTCAATTCTTATGGATGTTTGAAAATTAGCATTGAGTGACAGAAAAGGATTTGAGTGTTTACAAACTCGCTTATGCTGAGTAGAAAATAGCGTAGGGAAGTCCTGCTGTAGTATTGATCTGTTATTATCTTTATGCCGTGATTCTTTTTAATTAAATTTTAACAAACAATATCAGGTAACTAAAAAGGTAAAAGTAAAGGTTTCCCCTGGCCAGTCATGTCTGACTCTAGGGGGTACACTCATCTCCGTTTCCTAACCAAGGGAGCCAGCATTGTCCGAAGACACTTCTGTAGTCAAGTCACCAACGTGACTGGGGCACGGATGTTAACATAAATCAAAGATATATACAGAGAAGAAAACAAGCCAGGAAAAAAATACAGAAAATACAAAAGAAATCTACTGCAATAAGAATAAAGGGACAGCTATTGTACATGTGCAAATTTCCTATATACTGTATACTGTATATCAGATTATAACCTACTGCTATTGTGATTATAATATATATGTCCATAAAAATTATAGAGTTGTCTTTGGCGAGATGGGTACCATACAAGTTTGATAAATCGGGGGGGGGGACCCAAAAGTTTTTGATTTATATGCTGCCCTTTTCTTGAGACTCAGGGCGGCTTACAATGCATTAAGCAATAGCCTTCATACTTTTGTATAAACCTGCTTAGTAGGGTTTTTGCCCCCCCCCCCCCCAAACGGTGTTCTTTTTTATACAAAGTCAGCTTATTGTCTCCATAATCTGGGTCCTCATTTTACCAACCTCGGAAGGATGGAAGGCTGAGTCAACCTTGAGCCTGGTGAGATTCGAACTTGCAGTAGTTGCAGGCAGCTGGCAGCTAAGTGCTATTTAACAGTGCTTTAGTCCACTGCTCCACCAGGCTCCTTGGTGACTGCAATATGACAGTGTTGGTGAGGTTTTGTTTTTTAATTACTCCTTTATTTTTAGTCGTCAGGTAAAGACGGACGAAGGCCGGAAACTTGCTGATTCATGGGGTGCTGTGTTCTTGGAATCCTCAGCAAAAGAAAACCAGGTATGACTCTGATTTCATGCAAATTAAAGGGATGGGGAATAAGATCTAAAAGCTATTTTGTTGTATTTTTTAGTAATTATTTCGCCAATCAAAAGTCCTCTAATGGAGAAAGGAGTGAGATTGCTCTTCATTTGTCTCTTTAAAATAGGAGGGAAACCTAGACTTTTGCTGTACCAAAATAGTACAGCAATAGAAATACCAGTCAATGTGACAAGGGGTCAGTAATGTTATGACTGTTGTGGTTAGTCATAACCAGGCTAGAAACCGGGAGATGGTGAGTTCTAATCCTGCCTTAGCTATGAAAGCCGGTTGGGTGACTTTGAGCCAGTCACTCTCTCTCAACCCAACTTACCTCACAGTGTTGTTGTGGGGAAAACAAGAGGAGGGAGTCCCAAAGGTGCTTTTTTAAAGAGGCAACTGGACTTTCTTGTTTGGACTGAACCACTTCATAAATGCATGGCACAACAGAGGAGAACAAACCCATCAGGACAAGATTCAGCAGTCCATTTACATTTAAAAGACAAAGGCCACTCTTTTGAAGACAGCAAAGTTTACATTTTGGACAGAGAAGACCGCTGGTTTGAAAGAATGGTCAAAGAGGCCACCTGTGTCAAAATTGAACAGCTCTCTCTCAACATATCTATCTCCAGTCTACAACGCAGTTCTTTTCAACAGTTCCAAGAAGGCTTCACACCTTCACACCCATTTGGATTATTCAGATGACCCTGAGGACACAGATAGCCTCAAAGACTCTCTAAAAGAATGCAAATGACCAGCTGTCTGCAAGGAGTATAAATCCTTCCATTCCCCACCATCCAGTCAGAACTGAAGAAGCTTCTTGGATGAGAAGCAAAAGGTCTTCAAAGAAAAACCAGGACGTCCAGTTGCCTCTTGAAAAAAGCACCTTTGGGACAACCATGACCTGGATGACAGAGAATCTCCAGAGACAGGAGGAGGGAGGTATGCTGGATATGTTTGCTGCCCTAAGTTATTGGTAAAAACAACAAAGACGGGATACAAATAAATAAAAAGTTCTCTGCTGCTTCTTAAACCCAGTTGTAAACTTTTCTTTTGGAGTGACTGTGACGCCATCTTTCTTCCCTGCAGATGACTCAAGGTATCTTCACAAAGGTCATTGAAGAAATTGATCGTGTGGACAATTCCTATGGTGAACAGCGCAATTGCACCATAATGTGATGCTGCTTTCCCCCATCTGATGCTGCTCGGGCAGTGGGCGGGTGGGGGTAAAGCACAGACCCAGGCCAATTCAGGGCAGGTGTTGTGGCTACCTAGAGCCCTGGTCAGCAGGCCTGAACCAACTTACGGGTAACTCACACCACAGATACAATTATACCTCATCACTGGTCCTCCATGGGAGGCAGCCATGTTTTGCACATTAGTTTGCTGGAAGCAATCCATGTATGTATTTCCTGTACATATATGTATGTATGTGTGTGTGTGTGTGTGTGTAACGTATTGCCAAATATTTACAGAAATGGGAGCCACAATAGGATCTAGTTACGATTTGTTATATAGGGGCTCATCTGTGTATTTATAACAAAATTTACAATCAGCTCACCCGTTTACAAAAGGAACTGTTCACAACTCAATGTAACAGAGAGGCAGCTGGATGTAACATTTTCCGAGTGGGATCTGCTAAAGACCAGTACTTTTGTTTTGATAGTTTTGTTTTGGTGATCGCTGAGCCTTGGACCCAGATGCGTACGTCAGTTTTCAGTTGTAGCTCTTGCAACACGTGGCCTTATTTTTTTTTATCAGGGTGAAATTTCATGCCGCAGCCTGGATCCAAAGTTGGGTTTTTCTTTGCTAGAAATCAATGTGGCTGAGGTCTTAGCGGTGCTTAGTCAACTTTTCTTTGGTTATATGTAAATAAATATAAACTTCATTAAGAATGATATTTTTTATGGAGGATGAGAAAACCTTTCATTTCATTTCAGTGCATTAAACACTGTCCTAATTGCATTGAGCCTCTTTGTATAGCAGCTATCTAGTTTGGCTTAATAGCATATATATTTTAAAAAAGCAATACAAAATGGATGCGCCCAAGCTTAACAAATGCTTCTATGTCTTGCCTGTAATGGTGGCCTCTTTTTGGAGGCTTTATGAAATGCTGCAAAGGAGTTTGTAAGGCGGTAGCTGTAAAAGGGACTGTAAAAGTTGCAGCAGCGTTTCTCAAAAGTTGGCAACATTAAGATGGGGAATTTTGCAGTTGAAAAACACAGATCTTAACATTGCCAAGTTTGAGAAATGCTGAGTTACAGGATAGAATTATATATTTCATTGTTCTTTGGTGGGGAAAAACTGGAAAGGGAGGCAGCTTTCATGAATATTTCTCTATAAAATCCTGTGAAACGCTGCATGGTCATGCTGAGGGTGCAGAAGCATAGCTAAGAAGGAGCAATTTGAGCTGAAACTTAACAGTTTTCGACTTCCCTTTTGCAAAGCTGCCTTTTGCCTTGAATTAGGCATATTAGCTTAATATTGTGACATACATGCACAGCTGTGTGTGTTTGTGTAGATAGATATATAAGAATGAAAAAATGAAGCTTTTTAAGTGGTTTCTTATTGTCTAAGACAGGGGTCTCCGACCTTGGCAATTTTAAGTCTGGCGGACTTCAACTCCCAGAATTCCCCAGCTGGCTAGGGAATTCTGGGAGTTGAAGTCCGCCAGGCTTAAAATTGCCAAGGTTGGAGATCCCCGGTCTAGGAAATGGCCAGTCTCTCTTGTTGATCACATGCTTAGTCTGAGCCTAAACAGCATCCCTGTGATTTTACTTTAGTGTCTTTGGTTGACTCGGGCATATTCAAGCACTGCATTAAATGCTGGGAATGGGATTCCAGACTAAAACTGAGCTTTAGACACTGAAGGGAATGAGGGTGCCTAAGCTTCATGGACTGCAGGGTGGTGAGCCTTTGGAAATGAGCTGTCCAGTGAAGCACAATAAACTTTAATCTAAAAAAAGTGGGGAGAAAATTGCTTTGATGTTGCGCAACGTTACGTGCATCTTAGCAGCCATCGTCTGATCAAAAGCACATTCTATGTTTTCATAGTTCTTCCTGCCAAAAAGCTGGCACTCTGTGCTGAGGGGACTTGAACCTTGGGCCGTCCTCATCTTTTTCTGCAGTCCCTATAAAGCTATTTTCCAGATGAATTTTTTTTTTTAAATTGTTGTGCCAGTGCATGTGTTCGTTTCGGTTATGCTGTTTTTCAGAAAAGCTTCTGCCTTTTAAAGAATGCAAGCCCACTAGGAATGCTTTTATGTATTCAGAATGAAATAGGAGGCGTGGATAGGGAAAGGAATGGATGGATACAAGATTATTGTTGAAAATCCCAGTTTGGGAGAAATAATCTCCTTGTACATTATCTTCCGTTGTAAAAATTTGTTTTTTTGAATGAGTGCTTTGAGCCAATAGATTTATTGCTCCATTTGTACAGTGCTGACTATTTTCCCCAGATCTTGTTTTGTATTCTAAAAACCTTAACTTCAGATTTCTTCCCTTCCCCTGTTAGGAATCAATGTGACTATTATTGCTAGCCCTAGAGGGAAATGTATGCAACTTTGTCCACATCTTTGTCGTCTCCTGATTCTTTTTCGACAGTCTACAGCCAGGGTTGAAATATCTCACCTATCTTATTCTCTGGATCCTGCAGCGTTTCCCCCATTAAACCAGATGGTGATATAGTATCTCAACAAACCTCTGTATTATTGTATTGTACATATTATTGGACAGAAAAGTAGCAATCTGGCTGTCAGTTTAAGTAGGAAGAGAGTCGTGGATTTCCATGCCAAAATATCTCAAATCGCATTGCAATAAACTAAAATAAATTGGCAAATTCTCTTCATGGAACAGATAGAAGGCACTTCTTGGCCAGATATAGGATTTCTAATTAAAAGTGAACTTTCCAAACGCAGCTTCGTTTTCCAGGAACTGAGTTTTGAGCTTAAATTTTCCTTGCACCCATGAAGCCTTGCTTTCAAATTGTGAGTAGGTTAAGGAGATGGATGGGAGGTAAGCAATAAAAAGTGTGAGGGGGGGGGGAAATGGGCGTTACCAAATCCAGGTACTGCCATTCAGAATGTTGGCTGGCTTGGCTGGCCAGCAGCTCTCAAGGATTTGGATGCTGAGGGCTTCTTTCCAGCAATATCACCCGCTTGGAAAGTCTAGTTCAGGACCCAGAGGAGATGTTTAAAATAGTTCAGGCTGCCTCTATAAGCTCACTTAGTTGTGGAGTGCTTCCGTTGCCTGTTTGAAGAGGCGTACAGTACAACTCTGTTACATAACCTACGGTTGCTTGCATTCTTTGGAGGAAGCCCTGAACGGGGTGAACTTCAGCCTCTTTATCTGCCCTAGAAACTAGTGTTACAAAGCTGTCATGCTTTTGAATGCCAGTTCCCTTGGGGCTGCTTTAATGAAGAAAATGTAGAGTATGCTTCCTATGAAATAACACTTAATGCTAGCTGTGAATTACAGCGTTATCAGCAAACCTGAAATTTACACAGTTGGGAAAGGCTGTGTCACATGGATATCTATACCTCTTTCACTGCCATGTCCTGTATGCTCGTGATTAACAGGAGTGCATCGTACAAGATTGAATTTGATAAATCCATGTGTTTCTTTTTGAATCTAGTCAGTTTCACGTCAGTGAAAGGCAGCCTTGTAGGTGTTCTTATGACTGGTAAGATACAGATGTTGGCTGTTCAAATGGCTGCCATGCAGGCCTGCTTAATTCCCTGGCCCAATTGGAATTACTGTAGGATGTGGTCTAGTATCTCTTTCTGTAAAGGTGGAACTATATTTTTGTTTTGCAAATCAGTATGAGGCTTAGGTTGCATTGTAAGAAGCATTCTGGAAATAAAGATGATGCCAGAGCTTGTGTCTTGCTTTATACCGTGTCGGCTTTCCATTTTACTTTGTCCCTCTTTCAGTGTAAATACTCTATTAAACCAAATCAAGATTTTAAATGAGATTTCTGTATTGAAATCAAGAATATGATTTGGGAAGTGGGGTGGGATGGCATTAGACAATAGAAAAAGAACCGAGAGAGAGTTTCCATGCTTTGCTTTGTTTCTGTAATTAAACTCTTGTTTTCCCTAATGGCTTCAGCCTCCTAATTAAAGACTGCCTGTACATTCTGATTTATGTATATAAAAGGAGGAGGAAAGACTTTCAAAACTGTTTAAGGTTGCAAGGATTAAATTTGCACATTATACGTGTGTAACATGTACATGTATCCATGTTTTAACAAGACACACCATATGGCTTACGGGTTTAATAAGCCCCACAATTTAACAAGAGACACACTATGGGTTAGCACAATATGTGGGCCAGGTCATTGATACTACCTCAATTTGTTGGGACATTGTAAAGGAGGTTTTCTTTACCATCGTGAGAACTGGAAGAAGCAACTTGAGCTTGATGGTTTCTATGAACATCCAGCTAGACGTCTAGTTTTGATATCTCACCATTAATGTGAGCATGACCTAGAGCCATGATGGTGAACCTATGGCACACATGCCGGAGGTGGCATGCAGCACCTTCTCTGAGGGCACGCGAGCCGTCGCCTCAGTTCAGCTCTGCTGTGCATGCACATGCGCCTCCCGCCAGCCAGCTGATCTTCGGGTCTCTGCCCTGCATGCAGTGGGGGACGGGGGGCACATGCAAGGGAGCATGTGAGCAAGCAGGGGTGTTTGCATGGGTGGGGTGAATGCACAGGGGTGCACATGCAGTGCATTTTGTGGGTGCACACGTGCGTACATTTGCATGCTTTGGGCACTCAGTCTGGAAATGGTAGCCATCACTGGCCTAGAGATATCCAGACGTGGCCATTTTAACACCTATGGACCTTAAGTTGACCTTATGGACCTTAAGTTGAATTCCTTAGCCAGCTGAGTTGAGGTCCACAGGTCTTAAAATCGCCAAGATTGGATACCCCTGATCAATGGCTTCCTGCCTATTTTAGCCATAGCACACCAGGCCTGTGTCTAGTGGAAAACACAAGCACAAATGCACCTCTACTTTTTACCAGCTGTGTTGCCAATGTTCTTTCTTGCTGAGCACCCAAAGTTGAAGTAGCTTTGGGTTCCAGGCATCTTTGGTACTTGCTATGCTTTTTCCTGTTGCCAAGGGTAAAACTAATTTGGTGCTAATTGCATCAGTTACGTTATTAGCAACACAGGAGAAGTATTGAGCCATAGCCATCCTGGTTTTGACTTGCTTTGAGACAGCATCAACAGTCTTAAAGAAATCCCTGGGAACCAGCTTCATCTTTCCCATATCTGACCTAAAGAGCTATGGGAGAGTTGATTACAGCCATCCATTTCAGGGATGACGAGCTCCCTCTTTTTCCCTGACATCTTCCTTATGCATTAGGCTGTGCTTGCTGCACTCCATGTTAAGTCAGGGGATAGCTTATGGTCTCCCATAAGTCAAGACACCAATGCTGACAGCTATTCTTCTGGGTCAAGAGGGAGCAACTGGTAACCCTCCAGATGGCTGAATTATAATTGCCAGCATTCCTCTCCATTGGCCCTGCTGGGAGTTGTACTTTAGCATCTGGAGGTCCCCAGGTCTTGCACTGTTTTGGAATTGAATATTTTTCAAGGGCTATGGTGGTGTCCTATCATGCCAGGAATTAGAGTTTAGGGCACAGGGATGCAAAATAGGGATAGTTTCATTCTAAAGCAAGGATGTCAAACTCATGTCATCATGTGACGTATTGTGACTTTTCCCCTTCACAAAAACCGGGGTGGGGGTGGCCAGTTGGCTGCAAGTTTGACATCTCTGTTCTAGAGAGATAGCAGCCATAGTAAAGTAGGGAAAAGGGGCTTTGGAATGATACAACACACAGCAAGGCATGTCACATACTTTTCTCAGTATCATTAAGGGCTGGAGAATACTTTCCTTGTATGGGAGTTTTCCTTATCAAATCTCTGTTTGTATATGAAGAAATTGCTTCGGTCCACTGACTGCTGGATCTTTACTTCCTGGAACCGTGATGCTCTTCTATCATTCTGGCCAGCCTCGTTGTTGAATCCATGCTGCATTCCATAATAGAGAAATGCTTTTATTGTACTAATATTATTTTGCAAGGATAGGGGACCCATCTGTTGGCAACAATTGTACAGCTTTTTAGAAGGCAAGTCTGAAAACTTTATACTTACTTGGGAAAGTAAAATTAAGTGCTTCCAGAAACAAACTTTTTGAGAGCCATGAACCCGCCCCCAATTATTTGAAACCATTCTTAAAAATTTTTCACTGCAGTTGCAAGACAGGTGAATCGCCCAAGATTTGATCGTGTGACCCTCGGGGCACTGCAACAGTCATAACTTTGAGAACAGTCATTTGTTCAGCACAATCATAACTTTGAAAGGCCGTTAAGTGAGGATAACCTATGTGTTATAAATAGGCACATTCAAACATTTTTGAAACCATAAGGATAATTTTTGTTTTGGGTTACGTGTATATACATTAAATATTGGAGCCTACTTCTTAACAGTTTTAGGTTCGTGTTTTATGGTAAACCTATATCTCTACTGTGCAGACATATAGGTCCTAAAGTACTCTCCGTTTCTCGATAGGCAACCAACTGGCAACCAAGAGAACAGATTAAGTAGCTTCTTTTCCTCCCATTTTACAATTTTGACTATTAATATGTTAATACTAAAATGTAACAAGAATATGGAATTTTTCATTACTGGAAAGGTGCCATGAAAAGGAACAGATTGAGCCAAAACCGAATAACATTCGGGTGAATACAGTGTGGAAGCCAAACTTCTGATGTGATGCTTTATAGGTATCCAGCAAGGGTACTTTTTTGCTTCTACAAGTTTTTGCAGTCAAATTATGCTTCTCATGATTTTCACATTGAAATGATTGGTGGTATCTTGCTCCACATCAGTATTTATTGCTCTACTGTATTGTTGTATACTGTAAATAAAACAAGAAACGTGGGTGTGGTTTTTGTTTTTTTAATCACTCTGGATTAAAAATTACACTTCTGGATTTCACAGAAGTAAAACCAAATTCCTTTCCCTTGGATTTGTAAGAGTGGGCTGTTTTCAGATTATGACATTCCTTAGTAAGTAAGTGCTTTCCTGACTATTTGAATAGCCACTACATCTATCTTCAGTAGGCAATTAAATGGCTTTAGATATACCATACTTAACAACTTCAAATACATTTCTCAGCAATAATCTCCCAGGCTTTTAGCCCTGCCCATGTTTGGAGTGTAGGCCTTATCACATTGCACCAAACCTGATGTGCACTTGACCCAGTGGAAATGGTATATTGTTGCCTTGTAATATACACGTTCTAGAAATATGTGCTTTTTTAACTGGTGTAATCTGCATCTCAGCGCAAAGATGCTATATAAGAAGTACTTGCTGATGGTCATGGGGAAAAATATAACTCTTGGGCATTCAGCTTCCATTATCTCCAGGTATAGGCTATTGACATGACAGCAAAAGAGACATTCACTCCAAAATATCTGAAGAGCAATATAGGTTGTTTATTTTCTGCTCAGAGGAAAAAGAATTGTACATAGTCTAATTACATACATCAGTCTATTTTATGACTCTTGATTTTTTTTTATAAACTTCAGATTTATGGTATTCTAACACTAGTCAAGTATCAAGTCGATCTAGAAAGCTGCTAATCCTAAACAAAAATTGCAAGGAAATTAGGTCTTTTGGTAACCAATGAAGGAGGATTCCTCTTCTAAGGAAGGAGAAAGCTTGTCTTAAAAAACACATTTAGGCAGAGGTTTCACATCTGAAAGTTACACAGTGCCCCCTAGTGTCTAAAAGTTCAATTTAGTCTCAGTTGCCATACTAGGTGTCCACCTCTTGGGTTTAATAAAGTCCTATCAATTGGGAATGAAGATAAAAGTGGGTGGGGTAGGGACGAGGCATCAGATTGAGGAACACTCATTTTCTTTTATCCTTACTCTGAAATCTATTCTTACAAGCTAAGTCTTTCAGGTTTTGACAGACTTGTAGCCTCATTCAGGCACTTCCAAATCAGTCCTGTGGAAATTATATGTTAGTCTTGAATAAATGACCATCATTTCAGATATAAATCTAGATCAGCTTTCTTTAATCTGATCCTTTCAATCTAGTAGATTAATTTTACCGACTAGAAATGTTGATGAGTTTAAACAACACTAGTGATGAAACTGATGAATTTGCAACACACTGTTGTAGTAGTAATAAAACAAGCACAACAGCATTTCCATATGCATGCCAGGTCTAAGTAGGGTCAGCTTCCAATTTATCCAAAACTGTTTACTTTCCTTAACTTTGCTCAGGTGCAAATCCAGAATAGTAACAAAATTCTAGGCCTTTGAAGTTTTGGAGGTTTCTGCCTCTTATACAGGTAGTCCTTGACTTACCACCCCAATTGGCCCCAGAATTTATGTTACTAAGTGAGAAAATTGTTACACGAGTTTTCTCCTTTTGTTGCCACATTTGGACCTTGGGGCACTGCAACTGTCATAAATATGAACCAGTTGTCAAGCATCTGAGTAAATCACACGACCGTGGGGATGCTGCAACGGTCATAAGTGAGAAAAGTCATAAGTCACTTTTTTTCAGTGCTGTTGTAACTTCAAACAGTCATTAAATGAACTGTTGTAAATCGAGGATTACCTGTTCTTTTGTTTCCTTTCTCATCCCTCCACTGAGGTAGGGGGGAAAAGGGTAAAACAGGTATAAAAAAAAAGACAAGTGCAGATATCTCACTCTCGTTCTGTATGTCTCCCTCCCTCTCCCTCCCTCCCTCCCTCTCCTCCCTTTCCCTTTCTCGCTCTGCCTCCCTCTCTGTCTCCCTTTCTCTCTCTCTCTCCCTCCCTTCCCCCTCCCTCTCTCTCTGTCTTCCACCCCCTCCCCCCCCCCACACCTACAATCAGACAGCCAAAATGCCTGTTTCTTATAACCAGGGCAACTTTGGACTTTTCTAATCATTTGCTTCTTCAGTGTTGGGTAAGTCATTTATTAGGATGATTTGAGTCAGAAAGGCCATGTGAAAGCAGCAATGCTGAAAGACACGCTCATTTCATTTTCTAGGTAAAGCCTCTGTCTCATCAGATCAACAAATGCAATCAAATTTGCAAGACCCACATTAGGGTACTGTGACAGAGCATGCATACTGTACTTCGCTGTGGTGGATAAGCTGTCAAATATAGTTGATTACTTTCATAGCAAATAGGTTGCAGGAGCAGTTATGGCATTTTTGATATTCTAAACATCTGCCCCATTAAAAAAAAACTTTCCCCCCTATTCCTAATTGCTCTCTGCATTAAAAAAAAAAACAAGATTTGTACAATTTTGCAATTAGGTGCTGCTGTTGCAGGACAGATTTTGGACTAATTTTGGTCCCAGAATTCAACGGCCTAAATCAGCCTCGTCCTTTCTGAAAAAGCTCTGGGCCAGAGGTGCTTAGTGGTGTTTGGATCTAGAAATAATCCATGTATTAATATTTAAACAGGAGATCTGGGAGAACGGCAGATGTGGGGCTCGTTAATCTTTTTCCACTGAGAGCACCGAGGAAACTCATCCTATTTGCTAATCCTACTGTTTGTCTGTTGACCTATTGAGCGGAATAGTTCTATGTACGTCCTTTCTGCATGTACGTTTTGAGCAGCAGAAATGTGTCTCCTTTTAATACATTGGCCTTCCTGCTCAACTTCCTTACAGTTACCAAATTACACCCAGGTGCCCAGGTAAGTTACAACCTATGGACTCCAAACCAAAAGTTCTCACAATGGGCCTTGGAACTCACCCAGCAAGGAGAAGATTACAGCAGTGATATTGATGCAAATTGGACTATCTAATTCAACCATCAGCAGCATGAATCTTAAGAGACAGAAATACAATCAAACTTGTTGTTCTTATGGAAGCTCTCCTTTATTAGGAATCAATGTACGGTTTTTATGGCTTTTAGAGTATTTATTCAAAATACTTCACAGACAGCTTTAAAGGTAAAATAGTTTCCAAACACAGGACAGTGGCAAATAATAGAACAACCCACCCAAGAAATGCAGCATCAACTACTCAGATAAAACAACAAAGCAAAAAAACCCCAAATAAGTCTTAAGATTTTAATAAAAGCTTGGAGCGATGGGTGTGTTTATAAATAATATTTACTTATAAAATATTGCATTTGTTTATAAATACATATATAAGGTTTCTGTTATAGAAGCTGCATTAACTGCTTTTTCTCCCCTATTGAATATTTTATGGACCAAGACCAAACCAGCAAACACTAAAATATATACAACAGTTTTAAAAGGTCATATAGTATAAATTACATAGAAGCCACAAAGTTGTGAGGAAGGTATCAGCTGTTTTTTTGTAAAGCTACAGCTTTGGATAAAAATACATTGCTATTGCCCTTGATGCGTTTAAAAATTCGTCACTTAAAAAGAAAGCAGTGACCTGCTCATGAGGAGGAATTAAAATTGAATTAGCTGAACGTTTCAATTGACATTGTATATAGCAGTGATGGTGAATCTTTTTGGCACTGAGTGCCCAAATTGAAATGTGCGTGCATGGATGCGCTGGAGCACCAGAAGACCACCTGGCCAGTGCACCTGTGTTCCAGTGTGCGCGAAGATCAGCTAACCAGCCCACATGCGTCTGGCACGCATGCCATAGGTTCACCATCATGGGTATATAGCAGTGTTTCCCAAACTTGACCCTTTGAAGATGTATGGACTTCAACTCCCAGCATTCCTCAACCAGCCATACTGTCTGGGGAATTCTGGGAGTTGAAGTCCATGCACCTTAAAATAGCCAAGTTTGGGAAACACTGGTATATAGAATGGACATTTTAAGAGAACAAGGGTTGCTGGTTCAACCTCCATTTTTGAACAGATATAAATCTAATTTTCATACAGAGGTTTGAAAGGCTTTCCGGTTATAGCCCTGATGGATAATACATCAATTCAGGCTACAGAAAAAGGCCCCCTATGAGAAACATACATCATCTTTTTAAAAAATAGCAAGGGACAGCCCAGGAGGAAAGAGCAATATTATAACAGAGATGGGAGATTCTGTCCCTACCTGTCAATCTTGTGAGGTAGTTCAGATAAGGTGCATATTCAGGACTACTACTTCTGTCTTTATTGCAAGTTTACATTAAGAGAATCTTGCAAGTCTGAAAGTGCCGCTCCCTTCCTTCCTTCCCTTTTACTATCCTCTATTGCAATAGGTGGTTAAGGCTGTATGAGACATATGCAGCCCCACTTTTGATAGAGAGAGAATGGCTGCATCATCAGTAGCCATGGGGTAAGAGGAGGAGGAAAGCTAGGGTTATCAAAAACAAGCCTCAACAATGTTCATATAAAGATTGAAGAGAAAGATGGCAGGATTGCATCCTTAATTGACCTCTTGACAGTAGCAATAGGTTGTGTCAGATCCCCATTGCTATTACCATTGAGCTTTATGATACTGTAGCGTCTTCGTGTAATTGTATAATCCTCTGGTGGCAAACCTATGGCACACGTGCCAGAGGTGGCCCTCAGGGTCCTCTCTGTGGGCACATGCGCCGTCACCCCAGCCCAGCTCCATCACATTTCTCCATCATCGTTTGCAGGACTAAAAAAATGTGTGAAACAGCATTCTGCCTTCCTTGTGGTGCATTTGCTGTTGCTGCCTCCATGGCCTCTCCCTTGCGCACCACAGTGAAATTTAGTGCGCTTCACAATGGGGGAGATGGGGTCCCGTCCTTCTCCTGAAGCCCATTATGACATGGAGCCACAATGCGATCCTGCTTTGGCATGGGCTCACTCTCACTTCCTGGATTTCAGTTGCTTTTCCTGCAGAGGTGTTGGGATGCCCTGCCTCCCCCGCCAGCCAGCTGATCTTCGATGTTCTGCAGCTGAGCGTGGGTGCACTGCTCCTGGGCTCCTTGGCTTCCAGACGTCAGATTCCCACCACCCAGCAACAGTTCAGGGGAGGGGGAAAGAGGGGGGAGAGAGGGAAAGAGAGAGAGAGAAAAACAGAAAGAGGCAGAGAGAGAAAAAATGAAAGAGGGATGGAGGGAAAGAAAGAGAGAAAGAGAGGGGGAAGAAAGACAGAGGGAGGGAGAGAGAGAGAGGGAAAAGAAAGGGAGGGAAAGAGAGAAATGATATTACAAAAGGTTTTCTTTTTTATTGTTGCTAAATGTAGTATTTCAAAAGCAGGAAAATAAGGGCATAAAAGTGCATTTATCACATTTTTCTTAGAACAATTAGCTGAACTCTGCATTGTTTATCATTATTTTAGGTAGACAAACATTATTTAGGTTAAATTGCCGCATTGGCACTTTGCAATAAATAAATGGGTTTTGGGTTGCAGTTTGGGCACTCAGTCTCTAAAAGGTTCGCCATCACAATCAATTGAAATAGATGGCGATCTAATTGTTGAGGCTGTTAATTTTGTTATGAGTTTCTCTTGGGATATGGAATCAAATGCCACCTTTAGTTCTAGCAAGGGGATATAAAGGGCTCCATTTGGGAGATTATCAGTGGCATAGCAAGGCTGGGCAGTGGGAAGTGGTCCACCCCACGTGCAGGCAATAAGGGGCTATATTGCCTGCAATTTAGGGATTACAATGAGACTATCTGGAGGACTGATGGTGGGGATGGAGTTGGATCGCTTCTGCCAGCATGTTGATCAGCTGTTTGACAGTTGGCGTTGAGGCACAGCAACACCAGAAATGGTGTTAAAAATGATCCCACTCTGGGCGTCAAATATGCTAGGTATGTTACTGTACAGCATTTCTCTGCTAAATGGTGTAGAATTATACACTGGGTTATTGTTGAATATGCAAACCTGAAACTGGCTTGCTTAGACACTGGGATATTCTCAGAAGGTGGAAAACATTTTTCTTGGATCTTCAGAACCACGTCCAATATATTGCCTAAAAATTTCTGAGATTTGCTGGTGCCTATTTTTAAGATTTGTTGCTTGGGATAGTATACGGAAACTCATTATAAGTAGGTGTGAGCTGTAAAAATTGACTCCCTCTCCCCCAAATAACATTCATTGCTGCGTCAGTGATCAAGTTGTGATATAAACACATACAGGCAGTCCTTGACTTGCAACCACAATTGAGCCCAAAATTCCTGTTGCTAAGCAAGTCAAGTGAGTTTTGTCCCATTTTACCACCTTTCTTGCCACAGCTGCTAAATGAATCACTGCAGTTGTTAAATCAATGTTTCTTAATCAAACTCTGAGACTGACTGGGACTGAGTCTGGGCCTGGTACAACCATGTAAGAATCTGAAGGCCAGAGGCTGTGACCAAATATCAGGTAGTGATCTTTTGGATCACAATGTCTGTGCTGTGTGTTGTGTTTGTGTGCATGTGTGTGTGTCTGTGGAGGTGCTTCATGGCTAAATATAGCCCAGTTTTCGACACAAGCTGAGTTGGATGAGTTCCCATTGTCCTTGGGAGGCCAGCTGCCTGCAGTCAAACCAAAGACTCAGCATGGATAGCACCTGTAGTACACAGGATACACTAATCTGTTTGATGAGGGACCAAAATATTAGTGACATGGGAAATGCTATGTCAAATCCTAGTGGTTGCTGAAGCTTGCTGCTGTAGGGAGAGTGACAAGAAACATATTCGGAATCAGTGTAAAGTACCATTCTGTTGCAGGTATAAAGTTTTTATTAACAACCCAATACCACGGATAACATAAGCAATAATAAAGAATACTAAACATTGCATAAACATATTGCAGGTAGTCCTCAGCTTACAACAGTTCATTTAGTGACCGTTTGAAGTTATAACATCACTGAGAAAAGTGATTTATGACTTATTTTCAAATTTATGACCATTGCAACATCCCCAAGGTCACGTGATCAAAATTTGGAAGCTTGGCAATTGGTTCATATTTATGACATATTTATGACATATGAATATTTGGTTCATATTTATGCAGTGTCCTAGGGTCATATGATCCAACTTTGTGACCTTCTCACAGGCAAAGTCAACGGGGACGTCAGATTCACTTAACAACCATGTTACTAACTTAACAACTGCAGTGACTCACTTAACAAATGCGGCAAGATAGGTTGCAAAATGGGGGCAAAACTCGCTTAATAAATGTCTCACTTAGCACCATAAATTTTGGGCTCAATTATGATCATAAATTGAGGACTACCTGTATTCGGTCAGAATCTATCATCCTAACCTCTAAAAGTGTCCTGTCTCATGCTCCAGGAAAACTTTTTTGAGTTACAATTGTTTATTATAGGACAGGGGTCAGCAACCTGCGGCTCTGGAGCAGCATGTGGCTCTTTCACCCCTCTGTTCCGGCTCCGTCACTCAAAATATGCGTCACAACCACCAATGTGCGACACCCGCCTGCATGAGATTTATTGAGCTTTTCAACCTCTGGTAGCCCAACCATGGATAAATCCAAGAAAAGTTTCAAAAGAAAACAGAACGTTTAATTTCAACTACATATGCTAGTTTTGTGGCCGCTCAAGAAACAGTCAGGCATGGGAAAGGTTTTGTGGCTCCTGATGTTTTCTTTTCTGTGGGAAACGGGTCCAGATGGCTCTTTGAATGTTTAAAGTTGCAGACCCCTGTTATAGGAAGTGGAGGGTGGGGGGGAAAATACACCATTCTTTAGGAGAAAATACACACATATAAAGCAAGTAGCTTTATACTCCTCCCCAAAATGAAATTATAATGAAGTAAAAGTATAAGTATAAATAAAAAATACCAGCACTGTGAAATGCAAAGGAAATACTGTAATCATGAACAATATTGCAGAGGATTTCCAAAAACAGAGGATCAGCCCAGCTGACACAAAACAATAAAATAATTTTACCCTATTCAGTCCTCACTTCTGAAAAGCAAGGAAGGATTTATGACTCATGCCCATCTCACCACTTGGTTAGCCTTTTGCAATGCACCATTCATTCATTCATTCATTCGTTACCCATCTCACCAAGGCAACCCCACATGGGATTGTTTGTGAAGACACCTCAGAAAATGGCTGGTTCAAATTGGTGTAAACTCTTTTGCAGATGAACTGTCAATATAGTCAAATAATGTAACAATACATGTTGGAAATACCATTACAAAGGAGGAACAACTCATCCTACATGGCGGTGAAGTTAAAACAAAAATCCAGAAAAATATTGGAAAAAAATACTGTACATCAAAATATTCTGAAAATTCTCAAAATAAAATTTACACTGAAGCCACAAATATTTTATTTGACGTAAAAACATAATTGAGAAACACAGCTGAATAAGATATGTACTGACAACTGCAAGAACAAATATGGTACAACTTTGGAAAAGAGGAACCTGGATGATGGGAAACTAAAATGTAAAAATATGAGCAATAGCAAAATTATATCCAGCAGAGTTCCCCAATCTTTCTGGATTTGCGGACTGGTAAGGGGAGGAGGAAGGGATACTTCTGCACAAATGGAGAGCGCTTTCCCACTTCTCATGCACTTCTCACACGCCACTTCCACGGCTTGGTTCTGAAGAGCTCAAGGCCTGGTAGTGGGCTATGGCCCAGGGGTATAGCAAAAGTCAGGCTTCATAGACAATTTATTATCAATTACACTAAACCTTTGAATTGGCTGCCATTTTCTTTTAACTCTTACTTGGTTGATGCATGAATCTTTCAACATTTCTAAATAGTGTAGGAACACTTTCTCAGGAAAAAAATAAAATATATAAGGGCCTCACTTTTGATATATCTTGTATATCCATAATATGGTAGTATCCAGTGATCCAATGGCTAAGGCACCAGGCTAGAAACTAAGAGATGGTGAGTTCTAGCCTCGCCTTAGGCATAACTGCTGGCTCGGTGATTAGCCAGTTATTGCCTCTCAGCCCAACACACCTCACAGAGTTGTTGTGGGGAAAATGGAGGAGGAAGGAATATAAAGTATGCTCACACTGCCTTGACCCATTAATAATAAAGGTGGAATATGAACAAAGAATAGAAATTTAACCAAAGGTATGGTTCACTGTAAAGAATAACTATCTTGATGAAGTCAGTTGTTGGCAAAACAAGATGAGTTATTAGAAAGTTTTCCATTATCTATCTACCTACCTACCTACTTACCTACCTATCTATCCCTATTTATTTAAATCATTTATACAGCAGACCATTTTTCAATCAACTCTGGCAGCTCCTAATCAAAAATCATATAAAAGCACTTGAAACTATAAAATTCAACCAGTTAAAATATTTAAAAAAAAACCTTTATGTTTGTTTTATTCTACTGTCACTATCTCATATAGACTTTCTTTTTCCTTTGAATTTCACCAATCTAACAATAAAAGTAGCTTTTTTTAAAAAAATGCTGGTTCAAAATGCAGTAGTCCACTTACTGACTGGCGTTAATTGCTATGAGAATATTATACTTAAGAATCCCCTTCCAGCTCTATGATTTCAGTAACATTCATATTTTGTTATTCCAGAAATGTATGTATTGAAATTTATATACTTTTAATGGAAAATCTGTACAGAAAGCTGCAGTAATTCGAAACGAAGATTCCTAAAGCAGAAAATTATGTATTTGTCCATATGGTAGTAAATCTAACTCAGTTTTACTAGAACTATATAAGACATTTTGTTCGTGCTTGGAATTAAACCTCTTGCTTTTGTTACTTTTAAAAATTCAATGTTTTTAGTCAAATCTATCATTCAAGATAGCCAAATGATTAATCAAACTTTTATTTCCTCCTTATATTTATGTTTCACCTTAGGACTGCAAACAGAATCATCACATTAATTTATATAAAACCAATTGATCAGAAACACACACAGCATCCAAAAAACAGATGAATCTATAAAATACAGTGAATGAACCCTAATATATATATTTTCAATTATGATAAAAGCAAGCCACGAGTTACAACGTTGCATGAACCAGGCCCAACAGACCTTTCAACAATTCCTTACTAGAACTTCTGAAAATTACTACCTGACATTACCAACGCTTCATAATATTTATATTTAAAAATTCCAAGAACAAAAACGCTAAAGCTAATCCATAGGAGTAGGTTTTGACAACTTGAAAGGACCTATTTACCATCCAATTACTTCACAGTGGCAACATGTGGGAAACAAAGGCATTCTAATTTTTGATGACCGAATATGAATGCTGAGAGGAGGGAGGACACTTTTGAAGGTCTGTTGGCAGAGATGGCATTAGTTTCTAATATTAACATTAGAAGTGTGCAGTGTTTTGTAAATAATTAGGAATAGAGGTTTTAGAGCAGGTCTTCAAACTTGGCAGTTTTAAGACTTGTGGACTTCAACTCCCAGAATTCTCCAGCCAGCATAGCATAGCATAGCATAGCATAGCATAGCATAGCATAGCATAGCATAGCATAGCTGGCTGGAGAATTCTGGGAGTTGAAGTCCACAAGTCTTAAAGCTGCCAAGTTTGAGGACCCCTGCTTTAGAGGGAGCAAAGGCCCCTTAAGTTTCTGCAACTCTTGAAAGCAGCTATGTCTTTTTCTGGGGTTGTGTGACTGCCTGCTGAGAAAGAAACCTGGCTGCACTAACGAGCTACAATAAGGAGCTACATTCAATGTCTGCACACTCCAAAGCGTCCATGCGGAGTCCAATCCAGAACACTGCATCGCCTAAATACGTGTATATACCACACACACACACCCAACATCGCACCGCCTAAATACGTGTGTGTGTGTGTGTGTACACCACACACACCATCTCAAAGAGAACTTTTTGCACCACGGCGCAGGAAGCACCTTCTTTCCATGCGAGGATCTCCGATTGAAACGGAGGGAGAGAGAATCGGTCCTGTCGGAAACTCAGGAGAGCCAGCCAGGGTCGAACTACCCGACCTAGGAAGGGGTCGATTCAATCTAACGCAGCTCCTTACGTTGCCATCCTCTTCCCAGTTCTGGGTAGCCAAGATCCGTAAGAGATCGAAGTGGATCAGTTTCCAACCAAGATCCGTAAGAGATCGAAGTGGATCATTTTCCTTGCAGGAACAAGGAAACTGGACAAGTCGGCGTGCTTTCAAACGACGAGAAATCATTCAGACGACAACTCCCAAGCCCACCAGATCCCCTTCCCCGCCCCCCACCCCCCGAGTCCCGGGGAAGAGTTGTATAAGGTACGACCGCTGGAGGGCGCAGCGGGACCTCACTTGGAGAAGTCCCCGAGGCCGGCGCCTGAGCGAGCGAGCGAACGAGCGCCCCCTTTTGGGCTCGGCAGAAAGGCTTTCCGTCCACGGCGGCACTGGCCAAAGTGTCCTGGATCTTCTTCTCCCCTTTTTATTGTTGGTTCCTTGGGACGCCCTTCGCACCTGCGAGGAGGAAGCCGCAGCGCTGCCGCCTCCTGCGAGAGGCGCACCTGTCCCGCTTCTCTCCCGCCAGCTCTCGGCCAGGGTGGAGAAAGGAGGAAGGGACCTCTGAACCCATCCCACGTGCTTTTGTAACCACCCGGCCCGGGCATCGGAGGGTTAAAATCGGCGAAGGGATTCGGCCACCGAAGCGTGCGCTGCGGCTCCGTACGGACGCATTTCTCACTTCCCCCGCGCCATTTCGGCGTGTCCTTCCGCCACCCGAGCTTCCAACACAAAATAAGTACTGGGCTGCTTCCTTTCGGGAGGCGTCGCAACCATCTCGCGCCGAGGGCGAGGGGCTCGAATTGGAGCAGGCCTTTAAGCTGGTCCCTTCCCGTCCAGCGGGGAGAGGAAGCCGAGCGAGAAAGGGGGCCGAAGAGGAGAGACAAGTCCCTAACTCCGGGATCCCACCCTCCCTTTTGCATAGAAGGAGGCGGAGGGAGGGGGAGGTTAAGCAAACCCGGAGCTGGCCCAGCAGGACCTACTTTCCTCTCTGAAAATGGCTGCCTCGGTGAACACTTTCTGTTCAATTCCTTAAAGCCCTTCGTTGGGTTGGGGGGGGGGGAGCGGAGCGGGGGATAAAGCTCAGCCGCCGAGGCTTCTTTGACTCCCGTTCTCTGCTCGAGCTGAGGATTAGAGTGCGAAGGGAGCAGGTGAGAAGTTTAAAAAAAAAAGGGAAGGAGAGAGCGAAAACAGGAAAAGAAAGAGAAGAGGCCTGGAACAGAAGCTAGGGAGGAGATTAAAGGGGAGGGGGGGCGGACAAAAAAAGAAAAGAAAAGAAGGGGAAATCTCCCCAGGCCGATAGACGGAGCAAAGCTTGGGGTTGCGGCGGCTTTTTCTTCGCGAGAGAGAAAGAGAGAGAGGGGGGGGGGCGATGAGGGCATTTAGCCTGCTTGGGGAAGAAGGTTCAGGGGTGCAAAGGATGATGGTGATAAGCTAAGACTCCGGGTTAGTTCGGGGCTGCGGGGGCCACATCGCGAGGGGAGGCTTTGGCCAGGCGGGAGGGAGGAAAAAGTATGAACGTTCCAGCGGACGGGAAACTCTGAACGTTCGCTTTCCCTCCATTCGCTCCCCCTCCCTCGGGAAAACCTCAGCGTTCCATCCGGAGGGCTCCGGCGTTCCATCCGGCCTCCCAAGCGGTCTGTTTGGGCGCCTCTCGCTAGAACAGGGGGAGGGGAGGGGGGGAGTGGGAGGTCTAGGAAGGGCGACCGAGGCAGCCCCGAAAGCAGGGATCTATCTCTTCCCTCGGATGCGGCTGCTGGAAGATCAAAGGCAAACCCCGGAGCTCCCTTTGTGTGGTGTCCTAGGAAGATCTGGCTCGTCGCTCTTTTCTTTTGCCTTATTTTGAAACTCCGAAGTATCGTGGAAGGAAGCCGAAGCACCCTCTCCTTGTGTAAGGAGGCTGGGCTGCTTGGTGGGTTTTTTTTTTGTGTGTGTGTTTTGTCCCACCCCCACCCCCCACTCCGGGGTGGAGAAAAATCTTCGGATATTTGGATTTAGCATCCTTTCTAAACCTTTTTTTTAATGTGTTTGTGGGTTTCCGTGTTGTTGTTTTTATCCCCCGAGTGGCTATAAGTAAGCAACCAGCATCTATTGGGCATCTTTTTTTTTTCCTTTTTCCTTTTTAAAAGGAGGGGACAAATGCAAATCATTCCTTTTCCCCCCTTTTCGATTTTTGGGATAATGATTTCTGCTGTATCTTGCCTATGGATTTTGGCGGGTGAGAATTTCTGGATCGTCTTGTAGAAGAGAGGTAGGTGAGGGTTTGCATTTTTCCCCCTAGCCCCTCTGCTGATTCCTTTAACTGTATTTGAATATCAATGCTCTTTGTATCTTGAGGCTGTATTTACTTCAGACTTTTCAATCTTTTGTTGATTTACGTGGCATTTTGGTGCATGAGAAGAAATCTGTTTAGAAAGTGTTCAGGAAGAGGATGCATGGTAAAAGGCCTTAGAATTAGACGGATCACAAGCAAACTGAAAATATGTCTATGTACCCTTTAAGCCTAGGCCTCATGTTTCCATTGGCTTATATAAATAAGTGACTGTGTGGTGGATGATGGTGGTGGTGGGAGGTATGGCTCCCCTTACATCTTTCTTATTGAAATAATCGAGTTATATATTTTTCAGCAGGAGGATCTGTTAATTTATTTTCCTGTCCATTGCATATCTGCTGGTATGTTTTGCACAAAGAATTAAGCCCGAGGGAACTGTACTTGTGTGTGTGTGGGGGGGTCAAAATGGTTGGTCTCATTGTATTATTCTAAAGGGGGGGAGGAATAGAATTAGAAGGCATTTAACACAGAGGTGGAACTGTTCATTCCTCTCCCATTAATTTACATTTCTATTTTGTTTGATTAGGGATTTGGATTAAAATGATAGGGCCAGTTTTTAACGTCTAACTGGGTGTTTCTCAACTCAGCTGCTGTGTGATGGGGTTTGTTTAAATGGAGAGCTTAACTGCCCAGGAGGTTATGGCTGCTCCTGGATGGAGTCGTCCCCTTAGATAGAACTGGCCTCTTAAAAGCAATGCTGTCCAGTTTTACAGAGTGAGCCAGAAGCCTACTTTTTTCCAAAGCAGAGCAGCCAACTGGAAAGGCCTGCTTTACCCATCAGTCCTTTAGCGACCAGTGCAGCTTGCATGGGATTATGGAGGACTCCAAAGAGATTTACCGGGAGAGGAGAAATTGCATTGGCATTTTCTCTCTCCCCAAACCAGCAGACTCCTAGGTGTTTTCATGCTTCGGTACAAGACAGGGTGGCAGGATTTTTACTCGCCTCTTGATGTTCAGATTCTTTCTGTAGGTTATTCTAAATGCAGAGTTGCATTAATTGAGTGGATGGCTTTCCTGTTCTGGTTTAATGGGAGGAGGGTTACTGACTTTTGTCCCTCTGGCTGTCAAAGGGGACTTTGTGGGCCACACCTGTTGCATGGATATCTGATCACTCACAGTTGGACCTATGCTGCCTGGGGTTTAAAAAATGGAGAACTTTGATTTTCTTAACAGTGGGTAGAGAGCAGCTGAACAACAACTGGTTTTGAGGAGAGTTAACATGAAGGGACAGATCTCACTTGAGACTGCACTGGATGTTTAAAATCCCACTGCATACATAAATAGATTTGGCAATGTTATTACTAGTAGAAATGGCTGTAGAGCTTTTCGGGCACCAGTATTTCCAGAGCGTGTATGAAAAAATGCAAAGGAGTTTGTAAGCGTAATATATACTTATATGTAGGAAGGCTTTTTGACTACACAAACAGACACACACCAGAGAAAGATCTGGTGATGATGTGAATTTTGTGTTCAGTTGGATGGAGGTCAAGGAATAAATCTTGTGGAGCACATTCCTCTCAGGCCCTGAATCTTCCTTTGTCATCAAGGCTTCATGATATTCAAACAGATTGATTGCAGTGATTGTAGATATCAGATCTTTTCACTGTGACAGTTGTGCCTTGATTACATCCTGATGAGATACTAATAGCATGTAATGTGGAGCTGTCTTTGAAAAGTTTTTGGAAATTTCATGTGGTCCAGAGGATGTAACTAGGTTAAACACAAAGGTTTCCTATACTGAAACAGTTCCATTGAGTATTATTGTTTTGAATGATAATGTGAGCTACTAGTTGTAAACTATGTACCTCTTCATTGAAAGACCACAATAATTCCCTCTATACGTGCCCTGCCTTTAAAGTCTTGATAAAAGAACATCCTTCCTCAGTCCTATCACCATTTGAGGTGCACATGACAGAAGTAGAAGGTCTTCACATGGGCTGCTTCTAAATTTTGAGAGAAGCTCCTTCTGTTACTCTTTCCAGGCCAAGCCAAAACATTTTTAATTAGGGAGTCCCAAGATGATTTGCTAAGTTGTTGCTTTTTGTTTTATTAAGAACATATTTTAAAATGTTTTAATTATTTGATAATGTAATATGTAGGGTGCTTTCTATGTTACTTGCTAGCCGTGTTGAGCATCAATAATTTCTGAAAATATGAATATAAATTAATAGTATGCAATAGTTACTACTGGTCATAAAACCAGGTTTATGACGATATGGGAACCAGAAAAGAAATGGAAGACACCTTACTGTCGTTCTGCTGCTTTTTACTAAATCCTCCAGGAAGCAAAACCTGAATAAAAAAAGGCCTAGAAATGCCTCTTGAAGTTTCTTGAACAAAAATACATATTAAAGAAACATTCTACGGAAAATATGAATGTGAAACTTTGCTTTGGGGATTTTGGCTGTATCTGAATCCAGACCATTAAGTATAGTGTATTTTTCTTTGTATATGCACAATCCAAGGCTCTGTGGTCAGTAGTTGAGCTGAAACATTACAATGTAATGTCAGTGAATTTCTACTGTTTATTCAAGTTTGGCCAGGTAGAGTTTTCAAGCTGTTTGCTACTAGCAGAACGTGATGCTAATTGCTTTATTTCTTGCTGTATCAATCTAAAATGTGCATTGGTCCATGAAACTTGTTATGCAAAGCCCCAGCCTTAGGTTCTTGGTTTAAATCTAATCGTTTTAATATTGAGAGATCCTATTGAGAAAATTAGTTTTTGAGGAGTTCTTTGTTTCTTCACATTTGGTAATTGCATATACTTATTGCCAAATTTTGCATACCAGTCTCAGCCTAACCTATAAACTGAGAACTATTCTTTTGGAATGACAGGTTGATACTTTATCTTTTCCATTTATAAGTTTGGGGGGGGGGAATCTGTTCCAATGTTGGAAACGTTCTGTTACGTTTCCAACATTGTAGAAACATGTAATTTACACAGTGTGGAATGAAGAGCGAAAGCAATTTGATATAGCTTAATTGAGTATGACATCAGCAGAATCATCATCCAGCATTTTATCTACCCATCCTACTTCTTGTATACTTGGTCAGTATATGAATAGGAAGAGAGTTGGATTGTTATGGATGGGGGATGCTGGGAGTTGTACAGATAGTCCTTGACTTATGACCACAACTGAGATCAGAAACTGAGATCAGATCATTTTAAAAGATATTTTTCATTGTGTCATTGAGCAAATCACATGGTTGTTAAGTGAACGGCACAGTCATTAAACAAATCATTGTTCCGAATGGGTGTTTTTTGCCAGAAATCAGCAAAACGTCGCAAATCAAGTTCATGTGACTGTGGGACACTGCAACCAGTAAGTTGTAAAGGCGAGCTGGTTGCTGAGCACTGAAAATGCTCATGTGACCTTGAGGTAGGTAACATGATGGTCTGAAATGCTTTATGGGATGTAAAGCACCCATTCTGAGAGAGTCCTAACTCCATCAGTCATAAATCGACTGACTACCTGTAGTTCAGTACCTGGAAGGCCATAGGTTCTGTATTACTAGGTTAGACATGCAAATGTAGTTGAAATTTAAAAATAGCTAAATTCTGTGAAGCTTTCCACACGTAATATTTTGGAAGAAGTAGAGAATTGAAGCCATATATGAATAGAAAAAACTCTGTTAAAGATCTTCTCCCCGGAACAAACGTTTCTGTACAGTAATTATAAATTGACAGTGTGAAATTGACCTTACTTGAATGTAAAGTGCCAATGTGCTGTATAGGTTGTTAACGTTCTTCAATTTTGGATTCTACCTCTCAGTTCATTGAAGTTTCAAAATAATAAAATAACTTTTAAGAAAAACTACAAATTTATATTAATAACACATTGAAAAGGAATATCTACACCAAGTTAGAGACTATAAGATGGTTGCAAAATCACTCTGGGAGAGAGAAGGACAATCTCTGATTTATAGAGAGGCATCTTGAACAGGGGCTCTGAGTATTTCCATGGTAGATTTGGGCAGACTTTGTTTAAATTTCCTGGGAAGCTTGAAATTTGCACTTTTAGCCTGAATTGCATCCTGGAGAATGCAAGGATTCCATGCAAGTGGCTGGGAGAGAGGAGGTTTATACCTATAGGTTTATAGAAGACAGCTCCTCTGCCTCCAATGCAAGTGTTAGACCTTTCTGGATTTTTTATTTTATTTTATTACATTTATATGCCACTCATCGTCTCTTTTGTAGATCCAGCAAGAAAAATGTTTCTAGTTCATTCTCTTGATTTATTATTTGTATTTCTCTTTAAATTATTAAAACTTCAGCCAGTTTCTGTTGCATATCCAGCCCAGGTAGTCCCTGATCTATGATCAGTGGAATGGCTCGCCTTCAGACGTCGTGGGTGTTCCATCACTAGAGGATTTTAAGAAGAGGCTGCACAGCCATTTGTCTGAAATGGTAAGGTCTCCTGCTTGAGCAGGGGGTTGGACTGGAAGATCTCCCAAGGTTCCTTTTAACTCTGTTATTCTGTTCTGTTCTATCATTCGCCCAGTCACCATTTCAAATTACGACAGGGCTGGATGAATGGTGGTTATGAACGCCTTGGATTTCCAGCCATCCCAACACTTGTGGTCATGTGATCGTGATTTGGGTGCTTGACAACCAGTTCACATGTAGGACCAGTTGCAGTGTCCTGCGATCACGTGATTGTCACTTGCTAATTTCCCTGCCAGCTTCCCCAGAAAGTCAGTGAGGTTGCAAATTGTTGGGGTAAAGTCTTCCCCATCCATCCACCCTCCCTCCCTGACCTGTGTCATACCTCTTGTGTACCCTTTCATACCTTTGTACATCTTCCCTGATCTTTGCTGTGTCTCTCACACACCCCTTCGCCCCATTGTATACCCTCTCCAACCTTTGTGCCTCTCTCACATCCTCATGCACCCCTTTGCACTCTTGTGCCATGCTCCCGCCCCCGCCCCATACCTCTTGTGCACTCCCAGACACCTTCTCGCACCAATATTGTGCCTCTTGCACACCTTTGCTCTCTCCCCCACCCAGTAGCAATCACTTATATGCCTGCCGGCCTGATACTTACAAGTTCTTACTGGCTTCTCCACTGATTTTGGTTGTGGGAAGCTGGCAAGAAGTTGCCTTGACTAATAACTGTGGGATTCAGTTAACAATGGCAATCAGGACTGTGGGGATTGCCGTTGCTAAGCGATGCTGTCCCACTTTACAACCATATTGCTCAATGATGGAAATTCCAGTTCCAATTGTTATCATAAGTTGAGGATTTTCTGTAAAACATCTTTTTTCAGTTATTATCTCAGCCTGTCATTTTTAATGCTACATTTTTTATTTTATCTTATCAGGTAACATTTGTTCCATATCCACATTCCTTCATTAATATCTTTTAGGCATAGGCTGTTCATAGAAACAGACTTCATTATAGGTAGTGTTGATATTATAGATACTAATTTCTGGCTCTATTCTTCAAAGATCTCCTTTAATATTTCCAATGTTATAACGTTATAATATTTTGTTTTCTGCAAGTCCCAGTATTAATTGACCTCATGGTTGTTACTTATCTAGCTTAAATTATTTGGACCCTTCTAATGTCCAGTTTCTAAAATGTCCAGTTGATTTTAGAAACTGGACATCATTTATCTTTTATTATGACTTGTACTTGCCAGGATAACCAAAATACGTCTGTTTTCCCCCAAGAAGTTGTTCATTTTTTTATAATTAATTCCAAAATCAATATTCAAACATTTATCTGGTCCCTTAATCTGTTGATAACTTTTGGAAATGAGCTTTGTGAGCTTTGCGTTGTTTAAAAGAAAAAGAGAAAGAGCCTTTTCTATCAGGGCACCTACCCTTTGGAACAGGTTACCCCCAGGGATACGAATGATCCCAGATCTTCGTACTTTCCGTCGTGCACTTAAGACCTTTCTTTTTCACCAAGCCGGTCTGGCATAAATCTTTTCTAATTTTTTAAACCTTTATGCTGAAGATTCTTAACTGTGGAGCCAAACTGGCTTAATTATTTATATTCACATTCTATATGTATGTCATTTTAACTGTTCACCGCCCTGAGTCCTTCGGGAGAAGGGCGGTATAGAAATTGAATAAATAAATAAAATAAATAAATAAAATAAAATAAAATAAATAAAAGACACTGCCACCCTTACAAGAAAGATAGATAATCCCTTCACCCAAAGGAGACCATTATCCCATGGTCTGCTTATGAGAAGCAGTCATCAGGAACACATGTGGGCAATCTCTTGTCTTCTCCTTATCCAGAGAGGTTAGAAAGAATTAGCTATTCATTCGTTCCTTGGTCTTTTCAGTAGTTGTCAGCTCCGTTTTTGCAGAGTCATCTTCTGTTTGCCATACCATAGGGCATGTTAGAGGTTCCATCTGTGAGAGACCTACATTTGATAGGTCCCAGGGGATGGGCCTTCTCTGCCTTGGGGGCAACTTTATGGAACTCTTTCCCTCCCACCCCTTAGTTAGGTTAGCTGTATCACTCTGAATATTCAGGAGGTCCTTCAAGACCTGCTTATGTCACCAGGCTTGGGGAAACCGATGACATTCTAAGGTAGCTCCTGTATTGTGGATGACCTGTGATTGCTATACTTCTCTTTCCATTTGTGATTTGTATTTTTTTTATTCCTTTAATAATTTTTACATTGTTTATAATAATGGCTTTTATATTGTGTTTTTATTTGAGTGTTATATTCTGTCCAGAGTCATTTCTGGTCAGATGGATGACTATATAAATTTGATAAATAAAATAATAAATAAATACCTCTCTTAAGATGTTCCCCATCTCAGGGATGTTTTCACCACAGAGATTCTAAAGGCATATCATACCTCGCTGCCAAAAAAATTTTGAAGACCTCTTTAAAGTAGTCATTAAAGTCTATTAATCCCGAGAAAGCTACAAAACTATTTCTAATGCTCTGGAGTCCCACAGATCCACAGTCAAAAGCAACCCTAGAATGGAGAAGATTGGAGACAACAATAAATCTTCTCAACAGTGGCAACTCTCTCAAAATTACTCAAGAGGAATGGCAGGGAATTGCAGGCCTCTCCTGGTTTGTGAAGGTTTTGTGATTCCATCAGCAAAAAAGAACTAGGTAAAAACGGGGTTATAGAATAGCAAAATGCAGATTATTGCTTCCTCAGGAGAAAAAAACATTAATTTTTGTCCCAAAAAGCATCCAGATGACCCGCCAGATTTCTAGAGAAATGTTGTTGATATGTTCAAAAGCAATCTAGGGCAGGGGTCCCCAACCCCCAATCTCTGGATCAGCCCGGTCTGTGGCATGCCAGCAACTGGGCCGCACAAACAAGCAAAGCCCCATTTGTGGAATGCTGGCAGCAGGCAAAACCATGCCCCCTCTGGTCTGCGGAAAATCCTTCATGGAACTGGTCCCTGGTGCCCACAAGGTTGGGGGCCACTGATCTAGGGAGACTATATGAACTTTCCTATGTCTGGTAGAAATCAAACACTGCATTCCACAACGAGACTCTTACACTAATTATGACATTTGGAAATGGCTTGGCTTGGCTGCCTTACTTCCTGGATGACTTGCCATCATTGAAGGAAGCAGATTTTCACAGGAGAACATCATGCTACGTTTCCATCAGTGGAAAGTGAAGCATAAGTGGGTTATGGAGCAAGACAATTCCAAGCATGTAAACAAGTCTTCTTTTAGACAGTAGATGACAAAGTCAGTCCCATAGAAAAATTCTAACAAGATCTGAAACGACTACAGTAGTTCATGTGAGAAAATTCTCAAATGTTACTGAGTTTAAGCCTTTTGTCTTGGAGGAAATGGGCTATGTAGTGATCTGAAAAACTAGTCACCAATTACTGCAGCTAAAAGTAATGAACCAGCCACTGAATTTAACAGGTAGGCTAATTACTTTTTCACACAGGCAGATTGTATGTTGGATGACTTTGTTTATAAAATACATCCCAGACTTGGGTATTATTTGTTCATTCAGGCTTCCTTTATATAGTATAGCTATAAGGCTTGTGTAAGGCATTCACGGAAAACTATCCAAAAATTCAGATAATCTGAAAATTGAATTTTTTTAAAGAACAGCATAAATTGCTGTAGTTCCATAACTGTCTGATAATGAATACTATTTTAAGTATCTAAAATAGACAATATTATGATCTACTATAATCACAATTCTGTGACACAAATTGTTTTCGTAGGTTTGATTTGCAATTGTAACATGACAGAGAGAGCTCAAGTTATTTTTATTAATTGAGACTCATGTAAGTGAAAAAATTTTACTTTTTGGTTCGAAGAAGGCATCAGTATAGAAAAATAATCACATTTGCTATTAGTAAATTGTAATGTTTAGCCAACTATCAGGTTCGAATAATTCACTTAAAAGCTTTAGTTAAAACTGTCAGGTGTGAACAACCAGATCTATCTATAAAGAGTTCAATTAGCTGTTTTATTGTTCAAGCCCATACACAGTCTTCTCAGACAGATGATTTTCACCTGGGAAGACTAGATAAAGTTCAAGAACATTCAAGGGAGTGTCAGATATAGCCCTCTTTTGCCCATCTAGGGATTCCAGACTAATTCTGCATTTGACTACTCCTCCTGGCTCAGCCAGTCTCTCCAACAAAAACTAGACAATCCATGATCCATCTGGTCATCGTTTCAGAGATATTTCCTAACAGATTCCTCAATTCCTTTAGCCATGGCAGAGCTTCTAATGTACTGCCTTCACTGGAAAAGTTCTGAAAAATTCAGAGAGATATTCAAAGATGAATCTGCCTTGAAAATAGCTCATGTTGAGCTGTATAGCACAAACGTCAGGAGTTGACCACAGGAAATGTGTTACGACTTTCTGTCATAAAATGTTTGATAATAATTTTAATGACATTAAATGTTTTATAACATTTGCCAGATTTCAATTCCATGGGTGTCATGGCTCCCAGATTTTGGACGTATTCTGTAAATTAACCCATTTGTGGAAGTACCTTGGTTCAAAAATTGTTACCCTGCAATGCACTGTTTCACCTAGTTAAAGGATACACACAAACAAACAGAATTTTAGTAGCATATAGAAGTCTTTGGGTAGTGGGTCATTTTTATTACCAGGATTGCTGCAGATGTAAAGTGGAAGTCATATTAGAAGGAAATATTTTTCATTTTTTCCCACATATAAGAGAGAATAGCAAGAATACTCAAAGTCATAAGTTGTGTTGGTTGTAAATTGGGTCACCCATGTGACCCACCTGGTTTTTGCAGCAGTTGTTAAGCGAACACGGTCATTAAGCAAAGCAGGGGGTTCGCTACCAGACAGTTTTGCTGAAAACCAAAGTAAATGCTGGTTTTGGGCAAAACTGGCATAAAATGCAGTCATTGGGCCATGGGACATTGCAAATGATTGTAAATGTGGGCTGGTTGCTGAGTGCCCAACATCTGGTCATATGACCGCGGGGCCTGTGGTTATCGGAACTTTGAATCTGGGTCATAAGTACACCCAGCGAGGTCTGGGTAGCTTTGAATGAACATTGAGTGACTGGTCATAAAGTCGAAGACTACCTGTAGAAGAACAGCCAGAGCTGAGGGGGTAGAGTTAAATAAGTCATCAGCCTAGAATTGTTATGTTTCCACAGTCTTAAATCCAATCACTCTTGAATTCTGTTGACACTTATCTGGCGCCAATTTAATATTGAACTTTGGTTGACTAGAGTCTTGTGTGTAGGTTTGAGCAATAAACCTTCTAACCTGGAAATTAATGTATGGTCCTGATTCTTTGTGCTGATACTGCCTTAATTTTAACAAAGGAAAACTACACCAGTGTTCCTCACTGTGATGCCCTTCAGGTGTATCTCTAGCCAAATTGGGATTGCAATATTGTGACATCTGTTTAAAATAGATTGAACTTCAGACCTGCCTTTGAACTCTGTGGAATCCTTGATTATGGGGAAATTTATTTATTACTTAGTTATTACACTTCCTTTTATGCTGCTTCAGTCATCAGGACTCTGGTAAGCACCCCACAGCAGCAACATAAGACATAATAAAATCATAACACGGGAGGCATATAAATTTAATAAATAAATTTTTAAAAATTATATTGAATTCTTGAACCTGGATTTTAGAATCAAAGCGAACATTTTGAATTGGACCATCTCACAGAACTAAGAAGAGTGCAATATATCACACTACATGAGGAGGGTTCTCCAAAGTGATTAGTATCGACCCCCAAAATTTGTTGCTATTATTGTAGTACTAGTTAAAGTCATATTTATTAAATGATTTTCATATAATAAATATTTGGGGGTTAGTGAACAATCTGAAACTTCATGGTGTATTTGAGGACCTCTTGCACTACACTGTCCATTGAGCGCAGGAGAGCAACAATTATAGATAGCATCTGGTTGCTCGTCAGTTTCAACTCATAATATAAATTTCTTACATATTTTGTTTCCCCAAATGCTGCCTGCATGTTGCTGAATATTTGCTGAAAGCCTGAAAAGTTCCTGTCCCTTCTAAAAGAAAAGCATTATTTTTCTTTTTCTAGGGGGAGATATGAGGCTGTTTCTCTTGGGCTGAAGTGGATGCCCTGGTTACATCATGGACTGTACTGTGTATTTTCTTGGCAACAATATTTGATTAGTAACAATACAGAAAGTAAAAATGGCTTGTACCTACTTTTTAGAATATGGCCTTCGTTTTGCTGCCCAAAACTCAAGAGTATTTATCAAGTCAGCCGAAGTAGTGCAACCCTAAATTAGCCTAAAATGGGCTACAGAAATTATTAGTCATCTCCAGGATTTCAGGCTGATGGTTGGAGTCATCACACACATATTGGTGTTTTGATGGAGATGCCAAAAACTTTTTGATGGAGAGCCACAGGTCTAATGGTTAAGGCACTGGGTTAGAAAGCTGGAGATTGTGAGTTCAAATCCGTCCTTAGCCATGAAAGCCAGTTGGGTGACTATGGCCAGTCACTCTCTCTCAGTCTAACCCAGTGTTAGTCAACCTGGTCCCTACCGCCCCCTAGTGGGCGTTCCAGCTTTCATGGTGGGCAGTAGGGGTTTTGTCCCTACTTTATAAATCAACATTACTGTGGAACCGGTGGGCGGTTAGAAAATTTTACTACTAACAGAGATACAAAAGTGGGCAGTAGGTATAAAAAGGTTGACTACCCCTGGTCTAACCATCTCACAGGGTTGTTGTGGGGAAAATAGGAAGGAATATTACATATGTTCACAGTTTTGAGTAAATTATAAAAATAAAGGCAAGATATGAATAAATAAATGAAGACTGCATTTAGAACTTTAAAATAGTTGTATGCTGGGTCACTAAGTTGTGGCTCCCTTCCCATCCCTACCCTATTTGTCAGCAAATATCCTGCTAGATATTGGATAGATCCATGCTGTGCTAAAAGTAGCCCTGTAAACTGGGTCTACAGTTTTCACTGAGCTATAAGGGCCAAAGAGAATTAGGCTTCAGCTATCAAAACAGACTTGCTGGCTTTGGGCTAGATGTCTTTCAGCTCCATGTACTTGTCAAGAGGTGTTGTGCTGGGAGAAGATTGGAGGGGGAAAATGTGACATACAGTAATGTATGTATGTATGTATATATGTATATATGTATGTATTGTTTATTTGATTCTGGATTAGCATGTTGTGTTAAGTTAGCCAATTGTAATTAAGTCACAAGTTTTATTTAAAATGTACCTTGCTCAATACAGCATCTGGCAGCGTCTATTTCGGGATGTTAGGAGATATGGATTCTAATAATTGTGGGCGGACCTCTCTTTGTATACATTTTGGTGCTGCTATGTAGATCCTGGAATTTTGATTTGGCGATAATAGCGTAAATGTTGGTTCTGATGGTTAGAACCCAAACCATTAATCATTTTATGGAATTAGCTCTGTATTTTATATTCTCAACTGAGAATTGTGTACTTTGATTAATATGTGTGTAGCTACATCTTTAAAGAAATCAAAATAGTGTGGTAAAACCAGGGGTGAAATGCTCCCGGTTTGGACTGGATTGCTCGATCTGGTAGCGATGGAGGCAGGTGGTTTGGAGAACCAGTAGCAAAAATCCCTGCCCCCTCCCCCTCATGCCCAGCTGAGCCGTGCATTCATCAGCGGCTTTTTTAAAAAAAAAATTAAAAGCATTTTTTCTACAACCTCTTCAGCGGAAAAAATGCTTTTAAAAGTTAAAAAAAAAAGCCTCTGCCGATCAGGCAACTCAGCTGGGATCGTTAGAGCCTTTTGAAAGCATTTTTTCTACAACTTATTCACCGAAGAGTTTGTAGAAAAAATGGCTTTAAAAGTTAAAAAAGAAAAAAAGAACATGCCCACCAGTCACATTACCACCCCCCCCCCAAGGCACGCACACAGAACCGATAATAACAAATTTTAGATTTCACCACTGGGTAAAACCACTTTACTCCTGAAAAGGACTCCCAAGCTGCAGTCCTTTTCAAAATAATTAACACAGACCCAGTAGCATTTGGGTGTAGCAGCATGCTGAAAGTAGTTTAACTGGGAGAGAGAACTAGTCAATAGGGACCTTTACTGTGATGTGTGACCTTTGATCCAGGAACAGAATTCAGTTCTGGTTCTCATCTCTACTCTAGTTCAAAAATGTCCTTGAACATCTTAAGCACCTCTTGACCAAAAAAAATTGACAAATAGGTTTTTTGTTGCAGTACTCAATGAAGATGTTACTTGACTTATTTAAAGAAGCTCATAGCAGAAGTGAGCAGTAATCTTTTTATTCCAGTGCATGATTGGGGGGGTGGGGGGTGGAGCTGAAATGAAATGTAGCTAATGTGATCCCAGTTTTCTTCTAAATCCAGGGGAACTTGAATGATTCAGTGCGAGTGGTGATCTTGCATTTAGCTTTAAACTGCAGCATTCTGGCAAACTGTATGTTGTACCTTAGGTCTTTGTCCACCTCTCCCTCTTCTTTTAAACTTCAGAAAAATGGCATTGCTAAGATGACCCACTTCAGATTATTAAATTATGGGATATGATCATTAAGTAAAGATGAAATGTATGGCATCTTTGGATGTAGAATAATGAATTTTAATATAATTTTCACCCGCTAGTTTTTCATTAGGAAATTATCAAAATCCAAACTATACTGATTTGCATGTAGTGCTCGTTTGTAGAATGAAATTATTTACAGTATTGTTTTTCTATTTCTCACTAAGCTGTTTAGCAGTTGGTGACATCTAGCTGAGTTTAGCTGATTTGAAAAAAAATTAAGGCCTGCTTAAAACTTGGATGAAAGAGCACCAGGAAATGTCAGAGCTGTAGGCTAGACTGGGAATTAAAAAAAAAAATTCTGTCATAAGACAATAACAAACAATTTTCATATTGTTGCCAGGAAAGGAAAGGAAAGTAGATGGCTATATCCATGAAGTCAAGAGACATCAAATTTGACTTGAGGGAGACCTGGCTCGATTCACTGGCTTCCAAACACTGTGGTTGTATTGTGTCAAGCCATAATGTTGCTTGTTTGAACTCAGTTTCTCTTTTTAAATGTGACCTTTGCCAATATAGCATAGTTATCAAGTTATATTAAAACTTAGTTAAGTCCAATTTCAGTTTGACTCAGAGGTTCTGTATGATAAAACTATTAATTAAACAGGTCTGGATTTGTGAGGGTCTTGTCTTTTAAGCTAATTCTGAAAATAGTGACCTTTACAAGATGAGTCTAGATTTGAGTTGGCTTAGGTATATCTGAAAGGCAATGAATTCTAGATTGATAGAGGTGACCTTTGTTTGCTTCCCAGCCTCCTCTTAGTTTGAAAAGGTGCCCAGTTTTGAATTTTTCCTCAAAACGGAGTTTCCATTTGCAAGAGTCGAGGATTCCGCTGCTATGGCGATAGTGCAATTCAGGCCTAACAAAAAGCAAAACCAAACTTTTTCGGTGGGGCAGAAAAGATGTATGGCACAATTTGGACAGGAGAAAGAACCGAGAGAGATACATTTGTCTCTTTATTCATCGTGGCATTAGGAAATAGGCCTGATTAAAGGAGAATTGGGTTCTCTTGAGCTACAAGGCCTTGCCTAGGCCCTAAAGTAAACCGCTTAAGAAAGCCTCTTCTCCCTCACCACCCTCCACAAGGTTTTAAGCAGTTGCCTTCCAAGTTACATTTCAGCAGCGGTCCTGGTTATTAAAGTTGCAGCCAGAACTTTGAAAAGTTGACAGGGCACATAGTCTAAACCAATACATGTGGCTTATACCCTTGCAAGGTGAGGCCCCAGAATGTATTTTACTGCCACTAGCTTTTGTATGCTTTATTTTATAAAGTCACTATTATTAAGGGAGCATGAAGGAAGAGAATATCTTCTCAAGAAACTGCAGACTAGTTCCCCATTTGGACTAATGTCCTTTGAAAAATGGGGAAAAAAAGGTTTTTGAGGAGGTGGGCTAAGCTGCTTTTTCTACACAAGGCCTGCAGAACCATGCCTGAACACGGCAGAGCTTGGCTGGAGGAAAAAAATGAGGTGGGAACACAGGTTGGGTGTAACACTTTGCAAAGTGATCAAAAGTATCCAAAGGGAGCCAGTAGCGACTGGCCTCTTAGCTTTCTCCATGTCCCTCTCCTTTCCTTCTCTCCTGGCTCCAGCCTGGTTCTGTATATGCTTTTCCTTGCATGAATTCATTGCCCTCTCTATGCTATTCATCCTGTTTGGCAGAGCTGTGCAGAGATCCAAATTTCAAGAGCCCTGTGTGATTGTTAGTGCACACAGGCACTTTTTTGGCCCTGAGCCCAGGAAAAGTCACATCTGTTTTAAGATGCTACTGACAGATGTTACATGTGCACCCATACAGTCCCCAAGTCCCACTTTCGCAGATCACTGCACAGTAGGACTTTTTGGCATTAGGGTGCTTCTGTGCTTTGCATATTATTTATACCGCTTAACAGCTACTTTTCTTCTTGTTGTGTGTACTTTTGAGTTGTTTTCACTCCTGGCTACATACAACATTAAAGAAGTCTCTGCAGTTTTCTTAATAGTATTTTCAAAAATGGTTTGCCTTTGCTGCCTTCTTGGTGTTGAGAGTAAATATCTGGTCCATAATCACCCAGCTGGCTTTGTGTTTAAGGTAGGACTAGAACTCCCATTCTTCTGGTTTCTAGCCCAGTGCCTTTAACCACTTCATATTGACTCTTTAATTACAATACTACCCTTGAACGTAACTCTGATATCTGCTGAGGACCTTAAAGCTCCGATAAGGATGAAAGTCCAGTTGTACTGTTAAGATATCTTATTGTATCTTCTGAGCCATGGTTTTCAATGAGAAATGTTTCTTGGAGTCTTTATTTCTTATAGTCAAACCAAAATGGTTAAAGAAAAAGCATAGATGGAGATGGTCCCCAGGGCCATCTGATTTCTAGTCCTTTCTCTAGTCACTTTGGCTTAATGAGTTTCACAGATCTTCATTCTGTGGTAGACATCCTGCTGGTGCAGCCAGAGGGTCAGGATCCCTGCCTTTTTCTACAGTTTTGGACTGCATTTTGTCTCCTGCTCTTTCTCACCCCTGCCTCTTTTAGGGGGAACATCAGCTGAAATATTTTTTGTTGCTTTTTGTGTTTTTGAGATGAAGTCAGTCTGTATAAATGCCAAAGGACCTTGTACTGCTTTGCCCACCTTTTCCTGATAATGGAGGGCTTCTTCCTGTCCCCTTAACAAGGCAGTTCTTCCATTGGGAATTATTGTTTTGAAGGATGGCTGTGAAGCAGGTGTCGCTTTCCTGGATTATAGCAATGAATAAGAGCTACAGTATTTGTTATCTCTCGCAGGTAGGGATAGAAGCTGTCTTAAACTGACCAGTTGCTTGTGAATAGTTTTGCCTTGAGGTAATTTTCCTTGGTTGGGATTGCAGAGTCTACTTTAGAGGCAATAATTAGAGAAGAGTACAGAAGAGTTAAAATGTAGGATGAAATATAATAGCCTTGATCACGTTTGGGCACAATTTAATACTAGCTATTCATTCTCCATAAATTCAGTTTAATGTTATGCTCTTATAAGAGATGTTGGGAATTTTTAAACCAATAAAGATTGGTTGCCTGTTAGCTTTTTGGTGTAGCTTCTGGGTACCCAACTTGCCTTCCTGGACCACCTGATTTTATATTCCTATTTATTTTAATTAAATGATAAAATAGTATTGCTGTAAAGCAGTGTGCCGGTTTTGAGCATCATCTTTATGTAAATGATCTAAGCATTCTTAGAAAATTCTTTAGAAGCATGACCATCCGCCCCATAACGTCAAAGATACATTAAGGTGATAGACAGTGTTTTGAAGGCTTAGAATGACGGATAATTATAGAATAATGGAGAAGAGATCAGTTTGTTTTAGGATTGTAAGTTGTTATTGTCGCCTTACTGATTGCAATGGTAGTTTACTATTTGGGTGATGGGTAAATAAAGCATGCATTTTATAGGTTTCCTGGTTTAATCCTAATTTATTTTTGTATCTTGCCCAACCCTGAAATGTTTAAAAAATGGAAACTAAATCAGAATACTGCTTCTGCCAGATTGAATCTGGTTTGTTTAATGAAGTGTGTCCTGGTTTAAGTTATGATATCAGGATGAGCATTGAAATAGGAAAACCACAAATGACTTTACTTAGGCATGCTGCACATTTTTTATAGAAGACCTTTAAATGGTGCACTGAACAAACTGATTGCTCTAGTAATAGCAGGATGGTCTCTGAAGGTCACTTTCAGGTAATTTATGTGGACATACCTATCAGGGTAAATGGAACCCATTTCCTCATCCACAAATAGGCATGATTCTTATTTACTGAAGGGACATTAATTTGAGAGATGCAGACACTGATTCTTAGTTTATTGGTCATACTTGTCAGAATATAGTTGGAACTGGTTTAGGATTTTAGGAGTTTTAATCCAACACAAAGGGATGCAGTGCTCAATGGCTAAGACTCTGAGCTTGTCAATCAAAAGGTCGACAGTTCAGCAGTTTGAATCCCTAATACTGCGTAATGGGGTGAGTTCCCGTTACTTGTCCCGGCTTCTGCCAACCTAGCAGTTTGAAAGCATGTAAAAACTGCAAGTAGAAAAATAGGGACCACCTTTTGTGGGAAGGTAACAGCGTTCCGTGCACCTTTGACGTTTAGTCATGCCGGCCACATAACCATGGAGATGTCTTCGGACAGCACTGGCTCTTCGGTTTTGAAACGGAGATGAGCACCACCCTCTAGAGTCAGGAACAACTAGCACATATCTGTGAGGGGAACCTTTACCTTTACTAATCCAACACATAGAATGTTATATGTTTCTGCTGATTTTTCTGACTTTTAACATTGTTAGCTTTTTGCCTTTTGTGGAAATAGTGCAATTTAAACTTGTTTCACTTGTAATTTTGTGTTTAGCATTTGGGAGTTTTAGAGCTGAAAAGTTTGAATTTCTGCTTTGGAAAAGATATTTGGATTTATCTCATACTCTTGTACTAAAAGCTGGAGATGTTGTAAAGCAAAGACAAACATAATCTATTAGGCTTACTGTAATACTATGTTATTATTAAACATGGTATATTATTTAAAGTCTACCTGAGAAACTTAGTTACAATAAATTACATTCAGAAGCCTTTTAGCTAGGCGGCTTTCTTTTCTTCCCATAAGACCGTTATTACCTAATGCCGTTTGGGAAGATTCCTAGATTTGTTTTTTTAGTATGTTTTAAAAAATGTACAGGCTTTTTTTTCCCCCTTCATATTTGTTGTCTGGAGTGGATTCTTGGGTGGATGGGGAGTCTTACCCTCAAAGGCAATATAGAGATAATTTTTAGTAAATAAATAAAAGAATTGCCTTCCTGGAACTTGGGTGAAGATACCATTTGCACTTTTACATATCTTTGGGTTGGTTGCAGAGTAATATTATTTTCATACAAGGAACTTAATACAAAGTTGGGAAGTCTTCTTTTACAGCTGGAGCTCATAAATTAAAAGTCAAAAAAAGGAGGGGAACCTATTTTGTCCTCTGTACCACTGTGAGATTTCTCTCGTATAGCTGTTTTTCAAATATTTGATTTGTATTTGATTTTATAATGAATTTTAAAAAGCCCAAAAATTGTAATATTAAAAGCAGAGGTTACAAGTTTTCGTTTGCACTTGACATCTAGTAGCAAGAATATCAAAATAAATATGCTGTGTTACACACAGTGGATGTTTATGTTAATGCTTATTACAATGCCCTACAATTACATTTAAGATAATTTTTTTTAAAAAATGAGAAGTATCTCAGCACACTAAGAATGAACATTACTTCTATGGAACTATCATAACCCTTAGAATTTAACACTAAATTCAGAGATACATTTAATTGCATAAAGATTTTACTTGTTCCTAGGATATGCTAACCTTTATACCACCCTTCCCCACTCGGGACACTTTCAGATGTGTGGGCTTCAACTAAAGAATGCCCAGGTTGGACAAGGTTGCTTGATACTAAACTGTGATTGCATTTTTTCTTTCAATATAAATGTTTGAAATTAAGAGTTGCCGTAAGTAAGGTTTAAGGGATGGGAGTATTAACATTTATGTTGATTAGGATAGAATAACTAACTGCAAGTCCTTGACTTACGACCACAATTGAGTCCAAAATGTATGTTGCTAAGTGGGAAATTTGTTGAGTTTTGCCCCATTTTACAAGTTTTCTTGCAACATTTGTTTAGCGAATCACTGCAGTTGTTAAATTACTAACACAGTTGTTAAGTGAATCGCCTTTCCCATTGACTTTGCTTGTCAGAAAAGGGGATCCGATGACCCCGGGAGACTGCAACCATCATAAATATGAACCAGTTGTCAAATGTAAATCACATGACCAAGGCTGTTGCTGCAATGGTCATAAGTGTGAAAAATGGTCATGACTCACTTTTTTCAATGCTGTTGTAACTTCGAACGGTCACTAAACTAACTGTTGTAAGTCGAGCACTATCTGTACTGAGTTTGTAATCCACCATTTGTGTCAACTACAGCTGCATACTAGGGCGAGCCTTAATTATTGAAATAAGAACATTCTCTTACAGAGTTCTTAATCCCAGGCAACTCTGATCCAATTGTTCTTTGATTCAGAACAGACGTTTACCCCTTTTGAATTATTGGGGGAGGTGGGGAACCCTTGCAAAAGTCCTGGAAATCTGTACTGGTTTTGGTAATGTGAACACAGGCATGCTTGGATGTCATTGGGGTTTTCAATATCAGAGAGGTCAGTGATCTGATCTTCCTTTTTGTTGCCCCAGAGTTGTTCTTTGTGACGCTACTTATGCTGTTGCCTGGCCTTCCTCAATCCAATACCCTTTAGATGTGCAAGACTGCAACTGAACGGGGGTTGTAGTTATCACAACTAACAAGACTTCAGGTCAAGGAATGCTGCCCTAGTCCCAAGCTCATGCCAATCTTCGTTTCGTATCCTTACTTCCTCATTCAGATGACTAGATCCTTGTTGACTGGATTATGGAAAACAAGTGGTTATAAAAGTGCCTGACAACCATGTACCTATGTTAACATAGTCTTATTATATGAATGTATTTATTATACTTACACCTTAATGCAACTAAGCTCTCAGCAATCGACACAGTATAAGATAAAATGATTTGAAACATCGACCTTGTTCCATTAATGCTCCATCCAATAGCAGCACAAAGTATGTAGTGTAAATTAGAGCAGCTTTTTAATGGAACTGGTGAAAGAAAGTGACATGAATTGTTTTCTCTGTTTTCTAGGTCTCTTTGAGACAGGATGGATGATCAGAAACCACCTGGTGAGGAAAAATGCTCTGGTACACAAGGTAGGTATGCCCATTTTGGTCTTTTCTTCTGATAAGCAATTTTAGGCAGATATATTACGTCACGCAGCATGAAGGTGTGGGTGGATAGTAGTATTTAGAAAACATGCAAGCTGCAGTTATAGAACAAATGACATCCTCCTCCAAATTACACCTACAACGGCTAGTCAGAAATTTTCTTTGATGCTAGCAAAATGGCAGTAGCATGTATTATACCTGAGGACCACAGGCTAGTTTAGGGGGTAGGTTATAGGGCCAGGATTTGCTGTCCAACAGAAATGACTACTACATTCTGATTAATACCTGAGCTCACTCTGCTCTCACCAACAATTTTGTGCTTATGAAGTGAGTGCATTTACGTATCTCTTGGACTACAGTTAATCCACTATCTAGCATAGCCAAATAGTTGGGAGATGACATGGTTAGGGGGCATATTTTAGGCTGAGGGGTATTTTGTTTAGGCTACTTACTACCTGTTTTTTCCAAGCGGCATTCAGCATATCAAAGGTTTAGCATACTTTATTTCTCCCTTAATTTCCACCGTGAAATTCCAGAAATATAGTTTTATTTGGTCATTTGCTGCTGGGTATCAGCAAAATGTTTTTGGAGGTGCCAGTAGTGTCAAACCAGGGTGGTTGGGTTGTGTATATGAGCTTGAGATTGTCTATGTCTACTTTAACAGAAGGATGCTTTTCATGTTAGAATTTTCAGGGATGGTTTTTTTGTTCCTTTTCTAATGTGCCACTCAATCTGTCTTGTATCCTGATACCTTATCTGGGTAATTTATATGTTATACATCCCCCGCTTTCAGGCACTGGATTCATAGTTTGGAACCAAGGGAATGCCCATCATTATTTGTCAAGATACATTATTTGTCAAGATACATTGAAATACCGTATAAGATGCACCTAAATTTAGAAGAGGAAAAAACAATAAAAAGTTTTTGGCCTACCTTTTTTCAGGCTTTTTCCAGCCTTTTTGGGGGCTTTTTCCAAACTGTTTTGGGGGCTTTTTCCAGTTTTTGAGGGATTTTTGGGGCCATTTTCAAGGCTTTTGGGGGCTTTTTTTTTTTTTTTTGAGGCTTTTTTGGCCCATTTTTGAGGGATTTTTTAGCCCGTTTTTGAGGCTTTTTTCGGCCTGTTTTTTCCTAAATGGGCCAAAAGAAGCCTCAAAAACAGGCTGAAAAAGCTCCAAAAATGGGCTGAAAATACCTCAAAATGGGCCCAAAAAGCCTCAAAAACAGGCTGAAAAAGCTCCAAAAATGGGCTGAAAATAGCCTCAAAAATGGGCTCAAAAAAGGCCTGAAAAAGGCTGAAAACAGGCCTGAAAAACAGGATGTGCAGAGCCAAAGAAATGGCTGGTGGGTGGGCGGGACTTCAGCAATATTCAATCTAGAAGACATTTTCGCCCCCTTTTGGGAGACAAAAAAGTACATCTTATAAACTGAGAAATACGGTAGATACTGAACTTGCTGATTTGGGGGAAGGTCCCCCTATGCTTTGACATCCCCAGAGCAAGCAATGTGGCAGAAATCATGAGTCTTATACCAGGGTGCCACACCAGAGTCTTAACAGATGTCCTTTTGCAGCAGCAGATGGAATTGTGTCCTCAGAAGAGCAGGGCAGTGTAGAAGCTGATCCTCTGAAGCCGCCAGAAGAAGAAGGCCTTGTGAGAGAAGCATTGGACACAGTGGATATTAAAGAGGAATTGCTCCAGACTTGCAGGTGAGAAGTTGTTTAAAACCAAGCAGTGTAGTTTTGGCTCATTGATTTAACTCTGAACTAGGAGGTAGATTAGCCTGGATGAATGCCAGAGGTTCAACCTGAGGGCAAACATATAGCACCATAGCACTGAAGCACTGAATGTGAAGCGGAATATACATGGTGTAAAAGCGGTGAAGACCTGGCTCTTCCAGCAGGCCTGGGGCTGTTGATCTCATTGCGATCTGGAGAGATCTGGCCATGAATGGTGTGAATGGGTTTTAATTGTTTTTAATGGTTTTAATGTTTTATATATGGTTTTAAGCTGCCTTGAGTTTGCGGAGAAAGGCAACATATAAGTTGAACAAATAAATGGTTCTGATAACAGAGGACATTTCTAGTGCAGGGTTGAACTGTGGGGTTCTTGGTGCTCTCCGAGCTTGGTAGGTTGTTTTTTTTTTCCATGAAACACCTGCAAGAAAGCCATCAAGCTCAGAGAGCACCAAGATTATACAAGGCTGTAACCTGGGATAGTAGAAGCCTGGAATGTTTAAGTGGTATGAGGGTTGATGGAATCCCATAGATATTTTGATCTGGATGGCTCCTCTTAAGAAGGCTTGGTGTTTCGGTTGCTTTTGGAATCGGAGAGATTTTAATTCCTTTGCAGTGATGAGAGCTTTTTCTTTTTCTCTGCTTGCCTCCCTCAGCCTCCCACCCAAACGCTGTGCGTTCTGTAACTGCAGCAAGTGGAGCTTGCACGGACAGCGAGAACTGCTGCGATTTGATCCTGCACCTGGCTGGACAGCGGACCTTTCTGATTTGCCAGAAGGGAAGCAGCCCGCCTCTACAGAAGCTGGAAATGATGATCTCACCCTGATTGGCTTTGCAGACAGTGTGTCAGCAAGGGAGGTGTTTGAGCCAACAGGTGAGTGGTAGGTGTGCGGAAGCTTCCATCAAGGGAAGCCCGGTTTTTATATTCATTGTGAAGTAAATTAGAAGTAGTTCAGTTGTAACACACGAGGCTCCTTATGATCCATTGAAAGCTCTACTCTTGTCACTATGTGTAGAATGCCATCAGTAAAATGGAATGGCAATTCTTGCAGCTCCTTAACTTTCATTTGCTCCTTCTCTCCTTCTCCTACTTCTCCCCCCCCCCCCCATCAGTTAAAGTAAATTAGGTGAGGAGGGGGAAACCTGATAGGGTCGGCTTCCAATTAAATGGAATCCAAGGCTTCCATACTAGACTCGCATGGCAAATAATGGACTTGGAACCATGTCTAAAGAAACAGAACTTTGACTATATATACTCAGTCCCAGGAGCCTTCTTTTCTATGCCAGAACCAAGTTTTCAGTACTTTCACAAAACCACTTCTAAATTTCTCTCCTCACCTGTGTTCACGAGATTAGTTTTGTGGAAGACGTTTTGGAATAGCAGCTGTTTCTGAATAACTAGGGATCTGAAACGGTAATTCCTGTATGGAGGCGTAGCAGCAGATCTTGGAATGATACATTCCTCCTCTTCAGTTATATCTCCTTGTTCGTTCCAAATTCTCTATCTTATCAGTTACCTCAAACCATAGGTCCCTCTCCTTGGCTGAACTTCTTACTATCATAAGGGAAGGTTAATCTTTGCATTTACCTTTTTTTTAATATTTGACTTTCTTTTCCAGGGCACTTCTGGGCTCATCACTGGTGTGTAGTGTGGTCAGCTGGAGTTGTACGTGCAGAAGGGTCGTGGCTGAGCCTTGTGAACAAAGCTGTCATCTCAGGGATTGCACAGGTCTGTCCCGGAGGAGGGAGCGAGGGGGCTTTCTAACTGCTAGTGAACAAGGACAGAGCTTTGCAGGCTCTTTGTTAAAGAGGTTCCACAGGATGTAGTATCATGTACCATCAATACAGGTAGTCCTTAACGTGTGACCATAATTGGGGCTGGAATAGCTGTTGCAAAGGAATCCAGTCATTATGGGAGTCATGCATGGTTGCTAAGCAAATTGCCATGGTTCTTCAGCAAATTATGTATTTGTTTAAGCAAATCCGGCTTCCCCCATTGCTCTGCTTGTCAGAAGCCCCCTGGGAAGGTTGCTAATGGTGATCACATGACCCCATTTACGATGCTGTCGTAAATACATGCCAGTTGCCAGGTGTCCGAATTTTGATCATGTGACTTCAGGGATATTGTAACAGTTCTAAACGTGAGGACCAGTTGTATGCTCAGCATCATTGTAACTTTGAAAGGTCATTAAATGAATGCTTATAAGTTGAAGAGTACCTGTAGTTAAACTCAAAGAAACAAGAAATAAGGATATACTCCTGTGAAATGCATAATGTAATCCTCAGTCATGTCTTTATACACAGAATAGAATAGAATAACAGAGTTGGAAGGGATCTTGGAGGTCTTCTAATCCAACCTACTCCTCAGGCAGGAAACCCTATACCAGTGATGGCTAACCTTTTCTGGACCAAGTGCCAAAAGTGCATGTGTGTGTGTGTGCACCCCCAAAATGCAATGTGCGCGCCCCATGCATGTGCTCCGCCCCCTGCTCATGTGCACACCCCATGCATATGCCCCACACCTCGCATGCGCATGCAGGCCCCCCTGCATGTGCTCACGGCTCCCTGCATGTGCCCCACCCCCGTGCATGCATAGCAGAGACCTGAAGACCAGGTGGCTGGTGGGAGGCACACATGCATGCACGGCGGAGCTAAGCTGGGGCAACGGCTCGCGTGCCACAGAAAGGGCACTCTGTGCCACCTCTGGCACGCAGTGCCATAGGTTCGCCTTCATGGCCGTATACTATTTCAGACAAATGGTTGTACAATCTCTTCTTAAAAACTTCCAAGTTTTTACATCTTGTAGGGTGAGGGTATACTGGGATTCAGGACTTTAGATGGTTTTTACATTTGCCAATAAGGAAGGGATTAAAATCAGAAGGGGTTCCTTTTTTCCTATCACATGTTGCTACATTCTATCTAATTAAATTTGTCTTGTCATAATATAACATCCTTCTCTTCAAAAACAAGTCCTCTTTAAATTCAACTGAATTTGCCATGCTGTTTAAAAACGAAGACTTGAAAGGAATATACCCAGTCTTCATTTAGCACAGGCGTGTCAAACTCAAGGCCTGGAGGCCGGATACAGCCTATGGGGTGCTTACATGTTGCCTGTGGGGCCGCCCTGAGAACAGCAAAGGACTGGCCCGTGGTGCCTCTGCCAGCAAAAATGGAGCTCGTGAGGGCCACGGGTGGCCCTCTGAGCTCCGTTTTCACTGGCAGAGAGTTGTAGGAGGCCGTCACAGGTGAAAACAGAGCTCGGGAGCCCGTTTTCACTGGCAGAGCACTCGGGCCACCACAGGTGCCCCCAATACAAGTGACATTGAGCTGGCCACGCCCCCCTCCCCCCCGAATTAAAAAATGTGTTTGGGGAAATAGTAGAATACCTGGTTAACTGGTCCAAGTTGGAATTTATGCAAATGAGTCAAAATCTCTTTAATTCGATCAGTTATCAGTTTCATTTTCCAATAACTATATTGACTCAGTTTCAATTTGATAACTTGCATAGTTATTTGAACTAACAAATAACTATATAAACTTATGTTTTGCTCATATACACATATAAAATATGTAAAGAAATATCTTTGATAGATGGCAGGATCTAAATTTTATCCTTTGAGCAAGATTAGACTCTTGAAATGAATGTATTTCTTGGAATATTATACATTTTGCATAGAATTATTATACTGTCCCCAAAATATTTTAAAAAAATCGATATACTGCTTTATAAATTTTTAAGGGAAGAATCATTTTCAGATATAGATAGATAGATAGATGATAGAGTTGTTTATTAAAAAGGAGTGATTTTGTTTTCCAAATCTTGAACTGCATCATTCTGCATTTCCCTTAGCTAACCTCAAATTTTGGATAGCTCCCCCTGGTGGAATTTCTCCTTGAGTCCCTCTAGAATATTCATACTGTATACCTTTAGTTAATAGGGATGTTCTGGGATGTAAATATAATAGATATAAAATAGTTTCTCTTTATTATTACATCAATTTGAAGATTCTGGTACATTATTTATAGAAAATGATCTTTGGATGCTTTTACTCATCCTAGGTATGAGTAATTGAATAATTGAGATCTTGAAATTAATTTTTTAAAAAATCTCCCAATCATACAGAAAATTTGGATTGGGGTTAACATTTTATGTTATAGGTTAATTAGATGAAAATGATGAATTGAATTATGTTCCATTTAAAGGACAAATATTATCTGCCCAATATGATTCAGTGGCAATATTTACAATTACAACATCTGTTCATGTCCCTGTTTGCACCTGCAGCATTTTTGGCTTTGGAAATACCCATTCTATTACAAATATCTAAGAAATAATTCTCCTATAATTATTCTTTATTAAAATTCTCTTGTAGTGAACCAATTTAGAATAAAGAATTGACATTCCTTTCTTTGCCGTGTTAACGGCAAGCAACCTTAACACCATCATCCAAAAAGATACTGGATTATATTTCTTCAACCAACAATAATATTTGAAATTTATTAGATTTCACAGGACTCCAGTGTTTATATAGAAAAAGCTACATAAATCATTATGTTGGAAATGTAGTGAGATGTTGTTTAATTCAAATATATGTGCAATATCCTATAATTGTTCCATTTTGGGAGGAAGATGTTACATGTAATTCAGCTTAGAGGCAAGAGATGTTCATATTCCTACTGTGTGGAAATTGACATCTGGACAAATAAAGTGGATTCTCCGTGCACTATTTATTCTGCGTTGAAAACTACACTATGGTCTGCTGAGTTGATGTCATTAGTGACTTATGAATGAACCCCTTACCAATGTAGATTAGCTATGTATGATAATAATGGAATATGGTTATCATTCATTAAAATGCCTATGTAGCATGCGTGCTTGTAGATACATATTTTTTAAAAATTTTGTTTGTGTGTTTCTTTTTTGTATTCAATTAATAAATGCCAGTGAGAATATTGATACTGTGTTCCCACCCCCCAGTCTGCAGAGTGTCTTTAGTTCACATCTTATAAACTGTGGCCAAAGTGAAATCATAATAGTATTATTCTAGATTATGTTTATATCTCATTCTTCCTTAAACACAATTGCCTGGCCACAGTTATTTCATCACTGGATATGTGACACATTTCTGGCTTGCTTTTTTGGGGGTTACTTTTCTTTGCAGGAATAGTGCTTTTGTCCTGCTAGCTATAATCTTACCTTGCTCTTTTCAGAAATGTGAACACTGTAAAAGGCAGGGTGCTACTATTCCATGCCACGCAGAAGGGTGCCAGCGCCACTATCACTTCCCCTGTGCCGCCGCTAGTGGCTGCTTCCAATCCATGAAGAGTTTGAAGCTTCTGTGTCCAGAGCATCTTGATCAGGCTGTACAGATGGGTAAGTCTTTGCAGGACTGGGCCAAGAGCAGTTGGGTTTAGCAGCTGGTTTCCTGGAATTGTGACAATTGTGTCTACCCTTTGAATTGTCTACAGCCAAATGGAAGTCACTCTAATGGTACAGTTGACACAAAAGGATTTAAAACAAGAGTGTGAATCGGGTATTTCTGGATTTGGCTGTAAATTGAGGGTTAGGATTAATGGGAGTGGAGTTGACCCTAGTATCTTTTTTTTTTAGTGGTTTTCAGTCCGACTTCTTTTCTTTCCGCAGAGGATTCACGCTGCATGGTGTGCGATGCTCCAGGGGAACTTCGCGACTTGCTCTTCTGCACTAGCTGTGGCTTGCACTATCATGGCACCTGCTTGGAGATCACGGTAACGCCGCGGAAACGCTCGGGCTGGCAGTGTCATGAATGCAAGGTTTGCCAAACCTGCAGGTGCGTGTGAAGGCCCTTGGCACGTGCTGAGTACCTCAGGAAGGACTGAGGACGAGCCGCCATTGATTTGACTGGGATGTGTGATGTCTCTTCCTTTCAGGCTGTCTGGTGAGGACAGCAAGATGCTCGTGTGCGAAGCCTGTGAAAAATGCTATCACACCTACTGCTTGAAACCTGCTATTGAGAGCCTCCCCACAGACTTCTGGAAGTGCAAAGTAAGCCATGTCTTTTTGAGCAGATAAGCAAAAAATGAGGTGACCACGTTTTGATAATTTTTCTCCTTAATCCTGAATCTCCCAACCTCAGCCGGTTAGATGAAGAAATGTGCGTATTTGCTGATTTTGTTCAGGACAAGTACAAGTAGTCCTCCACATATGACCACAGTTGAGCCCAAAATGTATGTTGCTAAGTGGGACATTTGTTAAGGAAGTTTTGCCCCATTTTACAACCTTTCTTGCCCCAGTTGTTAAGTGAATCATTGCAGTTTAGTTCATAACATGGTTGTTAAGTGAAGCTGGTTTCCTCACTGACTTTGCTGGCCAGAAGTCACAAAAGATGATCACATGACCCCGGGACACTGCAACCGTTCATAAATATCAACCAGTTGCCAAGCATCCCAATTTTGATTTCGTGACCGCAGGGATGCTGTAGCGGTCGTGTGAAAAATGGTCTTAAGTCACTTTTTTCAGTGCCGTTATAACTTTGAACGGTCACTAAATGAACTGTTGTGAGTGGAGGATTATCTGTGTTTGAGGAGATCAGTGGTAATGCTACTCATTTTTTCTGTCCAGTGAATATCTGGAGGGAATCCCATAATGTATCTGTATGTTTATTGGCCTAAGGATTAGAAACCATGTTCTTACACTGCTGTGAATTTCTCCCTTAATTAATTACACTTCATGTAAATTACAGTCTTTAAGCTCCTGTCATGTTTATAACCACGGATCTGTTTTGGATATGTCACTAAACAATACTTCAGTGTGAACAAGCCATCATCTCCTTCCTGCCCCCTCCTTTCCGATATGGCTGCAAAAGGTGATTGTAGCATTTGTGTCCAGGTTTTAAGTAACTAAAGCTCAGGATTCCATTCAGAAAGAGAAGATATTGCTTATTTTTTGGTGGTTTAGACTAATTTATTAGTCACAGTTTTAGAAAAATCCAATGCAATCAGGCTGTCTGTGAAAGAAACACCCCCCCCCCAATGCTCCTTTCCCATTGAGAATGCCTGTATTTCTCTTCCAGAGCTGCCGTGTTTGTTCTGACTGTGGCTTCCGCCCATCCTCATTGGAGTCCAGCATTCAGTGGTACGAGAACTACTCTCTGTGTGAAGGATGTCGCGAGCAGCGCTGCAGCAAAGCTAACAGCACAGAGGCTGTGCAGCACAGTCCGGAGTGAGTTCCTTCAGCTGAACTAATCCCCATCTCTTTGGCCTCAGTTAAATGGGTTGTCTGCAGTGATGGCGTACCTTGTTTTCTGCTGCTGAGGGTGATCGCAAGATATGTTTGCACTGAAAATAAATTCAAAACCTCATATAATAAGTTACAGGACCATCTGTCCTTACATTCACCACATTCATGCATCGTGTCATATGTGATCGTGTTATCTTTCTGGCTTTTCAACTTTTTCTTGATTTCATCAATTCTGTCCAAGCCGCCTTCTCAACTGTTTACTGTTCCTTCATATATTGGTTTTGCAATTTGGTATACATTCGTTCTTTGTATATGAGACCAAACTGCAGGTAGTCCTCAACTTACAACCACCGTGGGGCCCAAAATTTATGTTGTTAAGTGAGACATTGGTTAACCACAAGTGTTGTCCTATTTTACAACCTTTCTTGCCACAGTTGTTAAGTGAATCATTGCAGTTGTTAAATCAGTAACACTGTTGTTAAGTGAATCTGGCTTCCCCATTGACTTTGCTTGCCAGAAACTTGAAAAAGGTGATCACATGACCTCAGGGACACTGAAACCGTCATAAAGGTGAGTCGGTTGTCAAGCATCCAGATGTAAATCATGTGACCATGGGGATGCTTCAACGGTCATAAGTGTGAAAAATGGTTATAAGTCACTTTTTTTCCAGTGCCGTTGTAACATCGAACTAACTGTCCAGTTCTTAAATTGAGGACTACCTGTATCTTCATTTGATTTTTATATTGAATCTGTATTCTCTTAACCACCTTTTTCTTGATCTTATCTCTTGCCCTGTTTTACCACCCATACTTAAGTACTTTATTCCTACTATTGGAACATTCAGTGTACTTTTACGTTTTCCTCACTGTACAACAGAGGGTGCAGCCACACACATTTTTATACCTAACTGTTTTAGTTCTTTTGGCAAACATTCATTCTTCACAACATACCATATGATTTCCACTACTTTCTAGCGGTATTTACACATCTTAAGGTATCTCACATTTTTAAGAAGCGTTCTACCCGTTTTCGCTTTTCACAGTGTATTTTTTAAACTTGTAATCATTCGCTCTATTTTCCCTGTCAGATATACCCACTTTGGTCTTCGATACATTACATTTTCAGATCCGTGTACACTGTTGCATCATACAATTCAATATTCCTGGTCATTCATTGTGGGTTTGCAGCTGATGTTGTGGCATCAACTACCTATGAAAAGACAACCTAGCATGTGCTTCCTTGTATATTTGTCCACAAATATTTCATTAGATATTATAAAAACCTATGCTTAACTGATGTGGAGAGAATTGTCATTATTTGTGCAGCTGAGAGAGATGCCCTCCAATTCTGCCAAGGTTTGATTAGGTGTCTGTTCTTTGAACATCCTATAAAGGGATATCTTTTATCCTTCTGTGTAAGCAGTGATGGAACACTGAATCTTTTGATAATGGTTCCTTTGGCCCATATGGAACTGGGCATCCAGATGCTTCTGGCAGAAGTTGTTTTAACATGTTTTCAGTTTATATAGGTTTGCTTTTTCACCTGGACTACTATTAAAATTGAGAAAGTATCTCCCCCTGGTGGAAGCTTAAAGCTCTTCTTCCATTGGTGATAGGAGTTCCCATATTGTAACTGAATTTCCTATGCTTTATGAGTACAAAAGACATCAAAGATAAGTTCACGTTTTCACTTTAGACTGGAGGGCTTTCAGGAGAATGGAACATTTCTCTTCACTCTTTTAGATGAAACATTAGATTTTATTAGATCAAGGAAAGCAGAAATTCAGTTTGAATTTCCCATTCCCCATTCATATTGACATAGATTTGTTGGCTATTAGTCATTTCACTTTTTGCTCCAAGTTAGAGGAAATCACCAATGCTCTCTGATAAATAATACGCCAATATGAATGGGGAGAGACTAAATCTCTGCTTTCCTTGACCTCCAAATATGATTATTGAGATCATACTTCGGACACATTAGGCAGCTCCCTTGAGAAGTACATAATGCTGGAAAAGATACAACGAAAGGGAAGAAGATAGCAACCGATAGCAAAGTGGATGTACTCCTGTTACAGTGATGATGGCTGGGCTGGGATGCACCAGGAAGAATTGAAGGCCCTTGTTTGAAACAGATCAAGCTGGAAAAAATCTATATGTGGTTGTTAAAAATTGACACTGATGAGATGGCAAACTGAGTGTCTGTTGAGAGAAAATTTGGCAATCGCTTACGAGGCTGAGTCATAAACAGTCATTATGTCTACCACAATATTCACAAAGTAGTCTTAGGCTACCATTCTCCATCCCTCTAAAGCTATAAGAGAAGTGATTATAAAGGCATGCTTCATATGATTATTATTGGAAGGAATATTTACAGAAAAAACTGGTGAATGCAACTTCTAACCTCAAATAATTCATTTCAAATACTTTCTTTTGAACACCTTAGGCATATTCCCCCAGCAAACAGCATCCCCACAACCGACGAGGTGATTTCCCCTCAACCCCCAGAAGAAGTTGATGTGGCCAGTCAGGGACAACTAGAAGGTCACGTCAGCCCTGTAAACATGCAACAAGAAGAACAAGTGCCACTGGAGACTGGCCAGCAGCCCCTTGGTGAGTCATCTTCTTTCTACTTTTGGAAGTAGGCTATATTGAATCTGAGAAGAGCCATCTTGTGTTCATGCTTTTTACAGCAGTTGGCTAGGCTAAAACAAATGACATGTGCCAGAATTATACATGAGGTTCAGTAGAAATCTTACTCGGCAAGTTGTTTTTGTTTGTGGCCTTGGTGGCCAGAAATCACGGAGCAACTCTAGAGCAAGAAAACTTTGCTACTATCCTGTTTTATCTCCCTGCATTCATTTAACCCAGGAGTTGTAGGTCAGAAGAAACCATGAAGTGCTGTTTTGTGAAGAACTAGACAGGGAGTTAGATTTGATCTCTGTGCAAATTCTTTTAAACAAGATGCGTGTTTCTGTTCCAGATGCAGACAGGCCTTTAGAACTGTGCAGTGTGGAGTTGGAGGCCACTGTAGGGCAGGAGCAAATGGAAGTGGAAACAGCATTAGAGCCTGAAAAAGCCCCCTCCCCACCACCGCCTCCCCCAGTACCACCAGGTGAGTTGCATATCTTAGATATAGCTAAATTTTCAAACACAAAAAGCCTATCCTGCAGTCCAGTATTTTAGAGATGGCGGGGACAGATTTAGTTCCTTGTTTTGATTCTGTTAGTGGGGATTCAAGTTGCTGGCTGTCACCTTTTAAAGCCGTTCATGGCTTGGGACCAGGTTAATTTGAAAGACCATCTTTTCCTGGACCTACTAGAGCCAGAAGTCAAGGAATGTTGTGGGTCCCATTTCCTAAGGAGGTACATCTGGCGGACCCAGAAGGAGAGCCTCTTCTCCATGGTGGTTCTCTCCCTTTGGAACATCATCCCTGCAGAGATTAGACTGGCCCCCAATTTGACATTCTTTTGCAGGGCCCTGAAGATCTGGTTCTACTACGGGCCTGAGGAATCTAGAGGGGGAGAGAGCCCATCAAGTGGCTTATCTGATTGATGGTTGTTGCCAAGGGTGTAGGGGTTATTGTTTTTATTGTTTGTATGTTGGGTTTTTTATTATTTTTATATTTTTTATTATTTTTATATTTATTATATGCTGAGAAGTGATTCTGGGCGGCCATGTAAATCTTCTAAATAAAGTATGTTTCTTCCATGTATGAGTTTGGCTCCTTTCTCCTCGGGGTTCCTTATCTTCCTCTCATCTTTCTTCTATATCCATCCCTCAGATCCAGTGTTTTCTGCTCACCCGGAGGAGTCCCCACTTGGTGCCAAAGAGCATCCTGCCTTTGAATTGCTGCCCGCAGAGCCAGAACCCCCAGAGAGTCACCTTCCATCTGCACTCTTGGCTCAGGAAGCAGAGTCCTCTCCGAGGAGTCCTCCTCCACTTGGTGTGCTCCAGGGTGGCTCTTCAGAAGCAGTTGAAGAAGGAGAGCCCAGCGAAGAGCCCATGGACACAGAGGTGGAAGCCTCAGGCCTTGATAGCCCTGACAGGAATAGAATCCAGCCCAACCAAGAGGAGGAGGTGGAGGAAGAGGAGGAGGAAGAGGTGGAGGAAGAGGTAGTGGCAGCGGCAGCACCCAAGATGGAACATGAACAGAGATTCTCTCCGCAGCTGAGTGAAGAGGAGGGATTAGACGAAGGGCATGTTACCGTTGAACCAGAACCCAGTGAAATTCACCTCAGCTTTGCCAATGAATCCAAGTGCTCTCCTTCCCCCATAGAGGTGGAATTGCTGGACAGAACATCTCTTCCAATGGAAGCTTATGGATCTGCCATCCCACTTGAAGGAGGGGCTGTTGGAGAGGAGGAACTAGGGCCAGCATCCCCATCCCCAAGGCCTCACCACCTGGTGAAGTCGGATATTGTGAATGAGATCTCAAACTTGAGTCAGGGGGATGCCAGCGCTAGCAGTTTCCCAGGCTCAGAGCTCCCCTTTGCCTCCCCGTATCATGAAGGCGGAGGCTCGCTTTCCCTAGAGATGGGTGGCTTAACCTCCACAGACGTCAGTCTGCAGAGGGAAGACGGAGCCTCTTTGCCTCTGGGGGAAATGGAGGACTCTCTGCTATTTGATGTAAAAGGTGAATGTGAGAAGGGACGACGGCGTAGCTCCCCAGCCCGCTCTCGTATCAAGCAGGTAAGCGGATGCCTTCGGCCAGCTAATTTTGAATGTTGTTTGCTGTCTCCTCCATACACTATTGAAATCCCCCCTCCCCACCTGCATGTAGGGGAGTCCTGGAGGAAGGGTGGTGAAATAGAGGATGTCTATAACTCCCCTATATCTCCAGCCATTATTCTCCCTCCCTTTTTTTCTTTTGGTCATAGGGTCGCAGCAGCAGTTTTCCTGGGAGGAGACGGCCTCGGGGAGGGTCTCACACGGGCCGAGGGCGGGGCCGATCACGTTTGAAATCCACCACTTCTTCCATCGAGACACTGGCGGTAGGGGCAGCTTTTAGAAGGCAGGACAATATTTGGGACTGGGATCGGATGGGATGAGTGGGATCCAGTCTAAGAGACCTTATGGTTCCCAGAAATGGGAGATTAGCTAATATAAAGAGCAAGTATGGGCTTACAACCAAAATTGAGCCCAAGCTTTCTGTTGCTAAGTGAGACAGTTGTTAAGTGAGGCTTGCCCCATTTTACAACTTTTCTTGCCACAGTTGTTAAGCAGATCACTTCAGTTGTTAAGTTAGTAAAACAGTTGGTGAGTGAATCTGGCTTCCCCCATTGACTTAGCATGTCAGAAGTTTGCAAAAGATGATCGCATGACCCCAGGGACACTACAACCATCATAAATATTGAACCAGTTGCCAAGCATCCAGTTTTGGTCACGTGACCATGGGGATGCTCTAACGGGTGTAAGTATGAAAAACGGGCATAAGTCACCTTTTTCAGTGCCGTTGTATCTTCAAACAATCGCCAAATGAAAGGTTGTAAGTCAAAGGCTAGCCATAAGGGCCTTCATTTTAATTCTTTGTGTGGCTCAGACAAGAGGGGCAGGTAGCAAAGCATTATCAATCTGCCTACAGTTGACTGATCCTGTAGTCCTTCCTGCAATGACTGGAGCCAGTGGTCTGAGTTTTCTCATCTCCCTTCCTTATTTTAAATGGGTTTTCTAGGGGATTCCTCCTCGGTTGGCTGGTTGTCTTCTAGCTACAATAGGATTTCTCCCCTTTTGGAGCAGTGCATTGTAAGGAGATGAAGAAGCTCTACTTGTTGAAATTGCCTTCCTCTTGTGCTCTTTCAAGGGTAGGTTTGGGTACAGGGACGTCCTACCGAGGCATCTTGCACTGTTATTGAGAGAGAAGAAGACAGATAGTTTGAGTAGTTGGTTGGCCTCCTCTTCTGTAGTATGGACAGGACGCTGGTTCATCATGAGCAGGCTGAAGGTACCTGTCCCGTGTGCCCTCAGCTATGAATGCTTTCTAAAATAGCAGTGCATAAGTTCTTCCTGCGTCTTTGGTCATTTCTAAATGCCCCCATTCAAATCCAGGAGGGCAGGCCTGCCAAAGGACCAGCTCTGGCAGCAAACACAGCAGATCGTGAATAAGAGAAAGAAAGCCTCTCGCTCTTCAGCAGTCATCTTGGGGAGGAGTCCCAACAGTGCATAAGTTCTGTCAGCTGAAGGCCAGAGCAGATTCTGTGTGGCATGCCTAGGGCCACATTCCCGAAATGCAATGCATTTGGGGAGCAATATCTTATGAGAATCTTAAGGGATAAAATGAGTACCTCAAACCCCATTTTGATCAGTTCACTATGGGCAAAAAACAAAACAAAAAAAAAAAAAACCCCAAACCTGAAAAAATTGGCCCCCTCCTGTTCTGGAAATGGGATGCAGCCACACTTTTGGCACACCAGTTCTAAATGCCTTTTAACCCTTACTTTGTGCTTCTGCACTCTCTTCTATAAGCTGGCTGATATTGATAGCTCCCCAAGCAAAGAGGAGGAAGATGATGACGACGACACAATGCAAAACACAGTGGTGCTCTTCTCCAACACAGACAAGTTTGTGCTAATGCAGGTGGGTAGGCTAACTTGGTTGGTTTCTGATTGCATTAATTACGTCAGTGGAAGGAAAGATCTACCCAGATTGATTTCTTTCATTTGCGTGAGTAGGATGTATAAGAGGGCTCAAAGAAGAGCAATTTTTAAAAACGTAAACCTTATACCATGCAAAGCTCCGGAACATGCTCCCTGCTTTAAAGAGGGAAGATGCTGCTTTGCAGGATGAGGCTCTGTCTATTTCATATAAGAACCTACCATAGATTGCACATAGATCTGATAGCCTTCAAAGTTATTGAGACATATTCAGCTTGACACTTTATAATTGTGTCTGTGTTCCATTCTTGGGCAATCTGCTTTATTAGGAAACAAGCTTTTGGCAGATTTCATTTAAAGACGTTTTCCACTTGAGATATGTTATACGCTTGGAAGTTATGATTTAACTAGTTAAAAGCCAAAATGCAATTGAGCTTTCGCTTTTTAAGGCCAACTGTCAGTATGTTTATGGGAAAGGATGGTAATAACATACCTACCATCAATAGAGCAGGCAGAATAATAGAAAAGTAAGGGTAGATACGTAGGCGCTTCCCTAGGCTTGGGGAGATCTGATTGTTCTCATTCTGATTTTTCTTCTTTCCTGGATAGGACATGTGCGTAGTGTGTGGAAGTTTTGGCCGTGGCGCAGAGGGCCATCTCCTGGCTTGCTCTCAATGTTCTCAGTGTTACCATCCTTATTGTGTAAACAGCAAGGTAAGATCTGATTTTAGCTACTCTTCTTCCCCAAAACTCTCCCCCTCCCCTCCAAGTGCTGCCCAACACATCCCAATTAGGCAATGCAATCAGATTTGGCAGTTTGTCTAAATATATTGTAGACTATCCTGGCCTGTGGAAGTCCCATTAGACCCCTAGGATTTGAACGATTTATTGTGTCATTGGAATTGATTAGGAAATAACTTTTTTTTAAAATCCATTTCTATAGGATAAAGTTACCTTGAGTTACCTTGTGGTAATATGGGTGGCGAATTAAATTTATAAATAAATACAAATAAAGTGATTTTTTTTTGTCCTGTTCTCTATTGCCTTGCACAGTTAGCAAACTTCAACAGCTTATCAATGTTTATCTATAGTGTAGTAAACCCTTTTGGAGAGTAGTCACACAACACATTTCCAACACACAACACACGACCAGTTCGTTCTCACAGGGAGGGACAACTTAGGGTACCGTCAGTCAAATTGTGCCGACTGGCGACTCCCAGGGGGAGGGCCTTCTCTGTAAGGGCTCCCACCCTTTGGAATGAACTGCCCTCTGATATACGAAACATCTCTAATCTCCATGCTTTCCGCTGTGCCCTCAAGACCCTGATGTTCAATCAGGTGGGGCTAAGCATGTTAACTGGGAATGATTAAAATATTATATAATTTTGGGTTTTATTTAATTTGGGCTAAACTATGTTATAATTTTAATTATCAATTTTATGATGTTTATGTATCTTTTATTTTTTCTTGACTGTACACCGTCTTGAGTCCTGCGGGAGAAAGGCGGTATAGAAATATAACAAATAAATAAATAAATAAATTTACAAGCAGTGGGTCCCCATCACCCTTGTTATTGTACTGCAGTTTCCATCCTCCATACCGATGGGATGATAGATCATTTGTCCTACACTATTAGCAGGCAAGACTGAGAACCATCGACAGGGAGGAGTGCCAGATGTTCTGCAGTCCATATGCCTTGGGTCCCAATAAAGCAACACTGCAGGCTCTCCATAACCTCTCCCATCAGGACCCACCAGTCTTTCAACTATGTGTAGGTCTCCCTTTCTCCATGTCTGCCTCTCTTTTTGTGTTAAGATTACAAAGGTGATGTTGCTCAAGGGTTGGCGTTGTGTGGAATGCATTGTGTGCGAGGTGTGTGGCAAAGCATCTGACCCATCCCGCCTTCTGCTCTGCGATGATTGTGACATCAGCTACCACACATATTGCCTGGATCCACCTCTCAACACCGTGCCCAAGGGTGGCTGGAAATGTAAATGGTGAGCAACAGATCAAAATTTCTTGTAGGGACCTCCGAAGGGCAGATCACACTTGTGTGTGTGTTAACCCATCATAGGATTTGTTTGGGTTGTTGGTTTAGCACAATCCACATGTTGCATCTTAGAATATGCAAGAACAATACTTCAGATTATTTCCTGAGTCATGCTTTAATAGTATTTCATTTAGCATTTTATGCAAATTCGTCTGACGTATTTTGCTGCAAATAAAGTGGAAATTAAGTATCATAATGAAACCCTTTTTTCTCCCAATCTTTGCTCTTGCACATGGTGATATACTGAATTCTCAATAAGAATCTTATTAGGAATTCTGGTTGGTTAGGTTAGCTGAAAATGTACCTAACTTCTGGTTAAGTACATTTTCAGCTATACATAAAATCAGATGTTTCAAATTGCATTATATTATATTATATGTATTTCAGTAGCATGCCTCCAATTTTCTAAAAACAGGATATTACCTCCATGCATTATTTATTTACTAGGACCATTCTTCACCTTCTTTTTTTTAACCATTTTGATATACTTACATAGTTGCACAATTTGTAGTGACAAACTATAATGAAAAATCAGATTTCCACAATGTAATGCCCTCCAGATATTCTGCAATTACAACTCTTATAAATCCCCAACCTCATAACTATGAAATGTACTGACTGGACATTATGGCAGTTCCCCATCCAATAGAATTGGAAGACAGGCACCTATAGAATGCTGAATGTAGAAGAGAAAATTCCTGAGCTCTTTTTGTCACTTTAAAGTATTTCTGGCTTACTGTTCTTAGAGACGAGGAGGGAAATAAATTGAATCTTATAGGCAGCAGTAATCGTTTGCCCATCTCTCTTTTATCAGGTGCGTGTGCTGTGTGCAGTGTGGAGCAGTTTCACCTGGCTTCCACTGTGAATGGCAGAGCAATTACACCCACTGTGCTCCTTGTGCCAGTCTTGTCACTTGTCCCATCTGCCACGTGAAGTACGTTGAGGATGACCTCTTAATCCAGTGTCAGCATTGTGAACGGTAAGCCCCAATCCCTTGACCCGCCTGGTATTACCATTTTATCATGGTATTAAATTTATGGAAATACTTTTGGATCCCGGCACCTGTTTTGTTTCCTGGAACATCCTGTGGTGGCGCAGTGGTTAGAATGCAGTACTGCAGGCTAACTCACTGCTCACTCCAGGAGTTCGATCCTGACTGGCTCAAAGTTGACTCAGCCTTCCATCCTTCTGAAGTCGGTAAAATGAGGACCCATATTGTTGGGGGCAACATGCAGACTCTGTAAAATGGCTTAGAGAGGACTGTAAAACACTATGAAGTGGTATATAAATCTTAAGTGCTGTTATCCGTAAGATATATTGGATTTCCATCCTGGCTTAGGGATAATAGTAGCTGAAATCCACCACAGTAGGAGAATTGCCAATAAGGGGAAAACTGACCTTTAGCTCTTCACTAATTTGCTAATTATAACTGGTTCCTCAAAGTTATGGCCATTACAAGGTCCCATGGTCATTTGATCAAAATTCATCACCCTTAATGATTCGGTTAGGACAACTCCTAATACTAGGGTTTATTTCCTGGAGAAACCACAGGTTTATGCTATGATGTGTCCTGACGTGGCTCCTAATTCTAGATTAATTCTAATACATTCATAGTGTTCCCTTGTCTGGCAGTGGTCGAGGTCAACCTGGGAAAGGTGTAGGATATTTCCTTCACAGTCTGTTTGCCCTTTGAGGCCTTAGTATTTTTCTTGGAGAAGAGAGCGAGATGTAAAGATGTGAGTGGCAGTGTGTGGACTGGCAGTAATGGTTCAAATGTTTTAGCTTCCTCCCTTTTCTCTTAAATTGTACTAGGATGCTTGAAGTGTGTATAGGTGTTTCCCTTTGCCCTTTCCTTTTTGCCTTGTACTTTCAAAAAGATAATGGCAGGAACAGTCCAACTCCTAGAAGGACAAAATTTAAGGCAAGAGCAGCACCTACGTTTAGCATTTAACATTAGCAGCATCCACAAAAAACAGGAGTGCAGGTGCTACTGCTCTCTAACTGTCTGTTTCTCAGGTGGATGCATGCCGTATGTGACAACCTTTTCAGCGAGGAAGAAGTAGAACAGGCAGCAGATGAGGGGTTTGATTGCACTTCATGCCAGCCATATGTAGTCAAGCCTGTTGGTGAGTACTGCAACGGGTCAGAACCTTTTGATTCTTCCTTCCTTTTTTCCAAAGAGGGGGGGTAGCATCTGTTGGGCAGAGGACTGGAGATGAGATCTCTATAACATCCTTTTTAAGATGGTTGTGTACTGGTATTCTGGCAAGCATAAACAGATCCTTGCCTTAGCTATGTTGTTGTACTTTGAAGACTGCCTGGAGGCTGAATCCAGGAATGGTTCCTATAATATAAATAAATATTTTTGAAATATCTGCAAGAAATTAAGAATTTTGCTTCTAGAAGCCTGATGTGCTCATAGCTGTCAGATTCCCTACCACAAGCTTAGCCCACCATGGACCATTTTGAGAGGATGGTTTATTAAAGTTCTCTCAAACCTGGAGCCATCCTAAAAAAGAGACTTTGCTTCTTAAGAGTTGGCAGAATGGATCTATTTCATGTACAGTGTAACCCCATCTAGGTTATCGCCAGCTACTGTCACTTCTGCAAAGTCTTTTTTAAGCCAGATGTTTCAGATGCAAGAGTCTGGGCTACTGATGTTCTCTAGATAATTGTTAACTTTAAATGGCTTGGAGAGATTGGGGCACAGGAGGGAAAGAAGCAGAATGTGGCTACATGATGGCTTCACAATATTATTTGGGGAGACCGTTTGGAGGGCATGCATTGAATAAAAACACAGGTATAATAAGGCAACACTGAAGCTGCTGCAGTTGGAAATGAATAGAATGTGGTTGGGTGTCACTTGATAGAGAATAGTGTGTGGGAGCAGAACAGGAGAGGCTGGGTATGAGGTATGCTCTTAAAATATTTAAAATGAGATGTCTGAGTTTATTACATTTATTGAGGACAGAGGTGGGGATCTATGGCCCTTTTTTGGTCTTTGTGGACTTCAACCCCCAGAATGCATGGCTGGCTGAGGAATTCTGGGAGCTGAAGTCCACAAGTCATAAAAGGGCCATAGTTCCCCACCCCTGATCTAGAGGGATACAAATCATATTAATAAATTGACTTACTGCCACCAGCAATGATTTACCTTTTGCTTTCTTCCAAGTTCCAGTTCCCCCTCCAGAAATTATCCCAGTGAAGATCAAGGAACCAGGTAAATTGCTTCAATTTAAAGACCTTAAATTGCATGTATCTACTTTGCAGTCAGGTAGGTACAAGCAACCTTTTCTTTTATCCTGTCCATGCAGAGCCCCAGTATTTTCGCTTTGAAGGTGTTTGGTTAACGGAGACAGGCATGGCGGTGCTACGTAACTTGTCTTTGTCACCACTGCACAAGCGTCGGCCACGCAAAACCACACCAATGACACCAATGATGCCACGGCCAGGCGTTCTTAATGGTGAAGGTGGACTGGATTGCATTGGCTCTCTGGGTGCAGATGAAAAAAAGGACGGGGACGTGGAGGCAGATGAGATCCTGAAAGCTGAAGGTTCGTGTTTATCCTACTAGTTCCTTGGGAAAGTAGTAGAATAGCCCCATTGTCTCTGTAATATAATACTGATTGAGATTACACACCGCAGCTTCATACTTGAAGTCTTGAAATTGGACCCTGTTAGTCCAGGCATCTGACTATGGGAGGCAGTAGAAGCTAGGATGCATATTGGATGGTTGCAAACTAGAAAAACTTGTTTTTCTTTTGGTTTTGTGCTATGGAGAAAGGGTTTTTTTCCCCAAGTGGTTAATTCTGAGTAGTGATCTCGGGGCTTGCTATTTCAAGCAGAGGCTGGATAGGCATTTGTCCAGGATGCTTTAAGTTGGATTCCTGACCTGAGCAAGAGTTTGGGCTAGATGGCCTACAGTATGGCCTCTACTAATCTTGCGTTTTTGAGATTTTAGGACTCTAGGACCAATTCATTTGTTTCCAAACATAATCTGATTTCTCAATAAAGGATTGTTACAGTTACAGTTTCAATCCTCATGGATTTGTGGTAGAAGGAAAACTGAGACCCTCAACCCTATACTCACTCCCCAGCCCCAAATTAGTTCTGAGTGCATATGCATACTCCATTACAGTAAAACCTCATTTTGTAGACTGCCATTCAGCAGGCCTCGTGTGGGGCCAAGGGACAGTTCTCTACCAGGATGTGCACATGGCTGGTGTGGTCTGGCCCAAGCACAGAGAGGCTGGGGGGCAGGGGAGAGACTTACCCAAGCAACTTGCGACCTTCCGTACCTGCTTTCCTATCGATTTTGCTTGAGGGAAGCTGATGGGGAAGGTTGCAAATTGCCATCCTGTGACCGTAGGATGCCACGCCATCATAAGTACAAGCTGGTTGCCAAGCAACCAGATTGTGATTACATGACTGATGGGGCTGGGATGGCCAGAATTTTGTGGACGAGTCATAACCATGCCACATTTAGCACTGTCGTGAACACTGACCAAGTGGTCATTAACTGAGGACCACTTATATGTAAATTTATGTGGAGATATATGAGTATTTTGACCACGTTTCGACGAGGTCCCACTCGTCATCTTCTGGCTGGTGTCTTCGGCTTCGTGCTTGTGCAAGGAAAGTGTGATCGGGGCTGCCATCTCTCTATAAATACTGGTGGGGAGGTGTGGGGTGCTGGCTTTGTTGCTGTCAGCGGGTTGGTTGCCTGTGTTGTTACATCTTGATTGGTTGATGGAGTTAATGTTTGCAGATTAGTCAGATGTTTTGTAACATCCTGTGTGGGTGAGGTCCTTGATATGTGCCCATTAGTCTTTTGTGTTTTAACGACCTGGGTAATGGGCTGTATGTTAACATCCTGAGTTCTAGTGTTGTGATATCCTGAGTTTTTTGATGTAATGTCCTGAGCAGATGGCTGTGATGCCACATCCCGGGCTTTGGTTTGGCTCCGAATTTGAGGTCTTGCCATGTGTTCATGTCGTGTATCAGTTTGCTTTGTGTGGGGATCGGAGGGGGAGTGCAGCAGCTGGTGATGCCGCCGTGATCTGGCTTCTGGATGGTGGTTGTATTTCGTCTATGGGATGGGTTTGGGTTTGATTCAAACCAGATTCAAACCCAAACCAATATATGCAATATATATATATTGCATTCTGCTTGGTATAAAATAGTTCTCATGAATGCGACTGCTTGAGGGCTCCTGGATTGGAGCTGAAAGGCGAAAGGATGCAGTATGTTCCCTCCCACATGCTGGGGTAGACCAGGTGTCTCAATAGAACCCCCCCCCCACACACACATACATATTATATATCTTTCCCTATAAATGGGAAAGAGACGTTGAATGGTTTGCTTTTGTTTTTGCTCCCATTGCAGTTAGCGTTGAACACATGGAATGTGAGATCAAATTGGAAGCCCCGCCGACTCCGGATAGGGAAGCTGCAGCCGAGGCTGAAGCAGGAAAAGGCCTTCTGGAAGATTCTGAGGAGGTCAAGAAGCGGAAAAGGAAACCCTATCGCCCGGGTAAGTTCTCCTCACTTTGGGCAAGCACCAAAGAGCTTGTATTCTTCCCACACCGATCCATTTTCTAGCTCTCAGCTTGTTTCTCCTCTGCCTTGGAATAGGTATTGGAGGTTTCATGGTGCGGCAGCGGAAATCACATACACGCTTGAAAAAGGGCTCAGTAGTCTTGGCTGAAGTCTCTCGGGAGCTGACAACTACGGAAGGGCAACCGGAAGAAGGTAAGTGCTACTTACTTGTAGTTGTACTTCTCCCTTGCTTCATCCAAATACAGGTGAAACTCAAAAAATTAGAATATCGTGCAAAAGTTCATTTATTTCAGTAATGCAATAATGCAGTAATGCAACTTAAAAGATGAAACTAATATATGACATAGACTCATTACATGCAAAGTGAGATAGTTCAAGCCTTGATTTGTCATAATTTTGATGATTATGGCCTACAGCTCATGAAAACCCCAAATTCACAATCTCAGAAAATTAGAATATTGTGAAAAGGTTCAATATTCTAGGCTCAAAGTGTCCTACTCTAATCAGCTAATTAAGCCATAACACCTGCAAAGGGTTCCTGAGCCTTTAAATGGTCTCTCAGTCTGGTTCAGTAGGAATCACAATCATGGGAAAGACTGCTGACCTGACAGTTGTGCAGAAAACCATCATTGACACCCTCCATAAGGAGAGAAAGCCTCAAAAGGTAATTGCAAAAGAAGTTGGATGTTCCCAAAGTGCTGTATCAAAGCACATGAATAGAAAGTTATGTGGAAGGGAAAAGTGTGGAAGAAAAAGGTGCACAAGCAGCAGGGATGACCGCAGCCTGGAGAGGATTGTCAGGAAAAGGCCATTCAAAAGTGTTGGGGACTTACACAAGGAGTGGATTGAGGCTGGAGTCAGTGCATCAAGAGCCACCACACACAGACGGATCCTGGACATGGGCTTCAAATGTTGTATTCCTCTTGTCAAGCCGCTCCTGAACAACAGACGTCAGAAGCGTCTTCCCTGGGCTAAAGACAAAAAGAACTGGTCTGTTGCTCAGTGGTCCAAAGTCCTCTTTTCTGATGAGAGCAACTTTTGCATCTCATTTGGAAACCAAGGACCCAGAGTCTGGAGGAAGAATGGAGAGGCACACACTGCAAGATGCTTGAAGTCCAGTGTGAAGTTTCCACAGTCTGTGTTGATTTGGAAAGCCATATCATCTGCTGGTGTTGGTCCACAGTGCTTCATTAAGTCCAGGGTCAACACAGCCGTCTACCAGGAGATTTTGGAGCACTTCATGCTTCCTTCCAAGACAAGTTTTATGGGGATGCTGACTTCATTTTCCAGCAGGACTTGGCACCTGCTCACACTGCCAAAAGTACCAAAATCTGGTTCAATGACCATGGGATTACTGTGCTTGATTGGCCAGCAAACTCGCCTGACCTGAACCCCATAGAGAATCTATGTGGCATTGCCAAGAGAAAGATGAGAGACATGAGACCGAACAATGCAGAAGAGCTGAAGGCTGCTATTGAAGCATCCTGGTCTTCCATAACACCCCAGCAATGCCACAGGCTGATAGCATCTATGCCATGCCGCATTGAGGCAATAATTGATGCAAAAGGGTCTCAAACCAAGTACATATGCATGCTTATACTTTTCAGAAATCCAGTATTGTTCTATGTACAATCCTTGTTTTATTGATTTCATGTAATATTCTAATTTTCTGAGATTGTGAATTTGGGGTTTTTATGAGCTGTAAGGCATAATCATCAAAATTATAACAAATCAAGGCTTGAACTATCTCGCTTTGCATGTAATGAGCCTATCTCATATATTAGTTTCACCTTTTAAGTTGCATTACTGAAATAAATGAACTTTTGCACGATATTCTAATTTTTTGAGTTTCACCTGTAGTTTGAATAAATGGGTAAGGGTGCAAGTCTGGGAAGGCTCTTAAAACTCCCCAAATAGCCATAATCTTTTTTTTTTTTTTTAAAGAAAGGGGATTGCCACTCCTCAGATACAGTAGAAGAGAATATTTGTGGTTCAGGATTGAGTTTTGAAGTTCTTCTAGCAAGGGTCTTTTGGGACTGATGATGTTACCTAGTTGGGTAATGAAACGTCTTCAAGTATAAAGAGCCAAACTCAGAGAGCACCAAGGACCTCATGCCTCAGTTTGCCGGCTGAGTCATTTCCATCAGTGTTCTATTTACAGTTTAAAGTTTTTGCTTTAAATTGCAGTGCATGTTCTGACTTACAGACCTGCATTCTCAAATTTGGAATATGGGGGAGGGGTGGGGGAGAGAGTCAACAACTAGGAGAAAAATAAATGATGGAATCTAAGGCACGAGTAGGGAACCTTTGGCCCTTCAGATGTTGTTGGGCTGAATGTTTATCATCTGTGACTTTTGGTCTCTGTGGATGAGGTTTCTTGCCCCCAGAATTTGTTGCTGGGAGAAAGATTATTAAGGAGCAATAGTCATCAGTGTCCTATGCACGTCCTCTCCTTTCCTTTCCTAACTTGCTGCTGACCCCGAAGGTTACTGCAGCAAAGCCAGCAAATGTCCTTAGCATTCCTAGGCTTGGTTGGTTCATACAGGGCCGTGCTAAACTCAATCTTCTCTCTTTATCAGGGGTGCAACCTAACCCACCTGCGGAAAACCCTGCTGAGACCTTGGCTGAACAGGGAGTGGTTGAAGCTGATGAAAAGAAGAAACGGCGGGGGCGGAAGAAGAGCAAGCTAGAAGACATGTTCCCTGCCTATCTTCAGGTAAGAGTGTTTCAGTGTAGTGCTTCTCAACCTTCCGTCTCTGTTGGGATACAGAACCTTGTCACCCAAATACTTGGTTAGCTGTTGATAATGTGAGTTTTAGTCCCACGCACCTGAGAAAAACAAGCCCAGAAGAGGGCTAACTTAGTGGGAAATAAACCTCTCTGGGCATTGGATTACCAAGTTTCTTTTGAGTCCAGTTCTTATTTTTGTGGCATTAAGGAAGGGCAGAGAAAAGGGATCTAGATCTCATGGATCAAGGTGGAAGAAACAATGATGCTGTTGCAAGTCAAGGAAGTAGATCTCTATATGGACAGGAATAAAAAGGAAATCTGCAGGGGGTGGGGTGGGGTTGGATAGCTCGGAAGATGGCAGGAAAAACCAGATGCACAGGTGCAGGATAGGCAATACCGGACTCGACAGTAGTGCCTGTGAAAGGGATCTAGATGTCCTGGTGGATCACCACTTCTGCAGTTGCTAAAAAAGCCAACACAGTTCTGGGCTGCATCAACAGAGGGAATAGAATCAAGATCATGTGAAGTGTTAAGTACTGCTCTATACTGCACTAATGAAGCCACACTTGGAATACTGTGTCCAGTTCTAGTTGCCATGAGACAAAAAATAAGCTGAGGCCCTAGAACCATGATGGTGAACCTATGGCACACGTGCCACAGGTGGCACGCAGAGCCCTCTCTGCGGGCACGCCAGCTGTCGCCCCAGCCCAGCTGCACCGTGCATGGGTGTGCGCCTCCTGCCAGCCAGCTGGTCTTTAGGTTGCTGCTGTGCATGTGTGGGGGCGGGATGCATACGCGGGGGTATATGCATGGGGTGCTCACATTACATTTTGGGAGTTCACGCGCATGTGTCCCCTGTGCCCCATTTTGGACCTGGAAAGCCGCCTGCGCCAATCTGGAAGACAAAACAGTGCAGGGGAGGCGGGGCGCATGTGCGGGGGGGGGGCGCATGCGCAGGGAATGCACACACATGTGCGTGACGGGGTGCATGTGTGGGACGGTGCATGCGTGGGAGTGCTCGCATTGCATTTTGGGGATTCGGGCATGCATGCGTGCATTCACATGCGCACACACTTTGGGAACTTGGTACCAAAAGTTAACCATCACTGACCTAGAAAGAGTGCAGAGAAGAGCAGCAACAATGATTAAAGGTCTGGAGGCTAAATCGTGCGATTTATGGCTAAGAGAGCTAAGTAGCCTATGAAGAGAAGATTTAGAGGTGACATGAAAGCTGCCTTCCGGTACTTGAGGGGCAATCACAGAGATGAGAGGAGAGATGCAGACTTATTCTGCAAAGCACCTCAGGGCAAGACAGCAAAGCAACAGGTCCAAGCTCCTACCTAGAGGACATCCTACCTAGAACTAAGGAGAAATTTCCTGACAGTTGAGAACAGTTAATCTATGGAACAGAGTTGTGGGTACTCCATCCCTGGAGGTTTTCAAGAAAAGATTGGACATTAATTTGTCTGGGATGATATAAGACTCCTGCCCTGGGTAGGGAGTTAAACTAGTAGACCTTCAAGTAGACACTCTACCTACGCCACTAGAGCCTGAGTGGCGTAGGAGGCTAATGCCTCCTACTAAGGCAGCAATTAACATCCAGCTGCCTGCAATTACTGCGAGTTCAATCCTAGCCAGGCTCAAGGTGGACTCAGCCTTCCATCCTTTCTAAGGTGGGTAAATTGAGGACCCAGTTTGTGGGGGCAATAAGCTGACTTTGTATAAATATACAGAAGTATGAAGGCTATTGCTTAACGCACTGTAAGCCACCCTGAGTCTCCGGAGAAGGGCGGCATATAAATCAAATTAAAAAAAAAAAAAAGGTCCCTTCCAGCAGTATGATTCTATGTATATTATTAGTTAAAGTAAGAGCCCTCCCAGACACTTGGAACAAGGGAGTTTCCAGAAATTCATTCATTCATCTGGCCCTTTATCATGTTTTTTTTTTTTTTCCCTTCTTCAACCTCTTTGACAGGAAGCATTTTTTGGCAAAGCACTCCTAGACCTGAGCAGACAAGCTCTGTTGGCTGCTGGTGGTGTGGGTGGAGATGGAACTGCCCATCCTCCTATCGGTCAGGGAGCTCCCAGGCCCAAGGTGGATTCCAGCAGGCTCCAAAAAGGGCCGGAGGATGGAAAGGCAGCTCCAATTCAGCCCAAAGGTAAGTGAAAGGCTGAGGAAAAATAGCGGGGTTAGAGGAGGTAGAAATGATGGGATTTGGGGATCGGACTTTGATTTGGCTCCGGAGGGAGGGAGGGAGGGAGGGAGGCAAAGTGTTTATGTTCTAAATACATTTGCTTGGGAATTCAGAAGAAAATTTCCTTGGATTTTGAAGAAGCATTGGCCAAATAAAATGTCCTCAGGCTCGTAGGTGGAGGCAAGCTATGAAGTGAAATTTGTTCTGTGCAGAAATAAGTAGTTGGCCCTCAGAAGCCGGGAACCATTTTTAGAGCCAGTATTAGGACATTAGCTGTCTGTTCTAACAGATCAGCCTCCTGTCTTCCCATCTCCAGGGGATGAATGCCTTAGTAGCAGGGAAGCAGCAGCTCCTGAAAGCAACTTGAAAGCAGCTGATGCCAAGACTGAGAATACTGGTAGGTATCAGGATTTTTAAAACCACATAGGTGGTTTTTGGTCCTCAGGATATATTTCCATGTTACTTTTTTGCGGGGGGTGGGTGGGAATAACACTCCACCTATGTATTTCAATAAGGATGCATAGCATGGTGCTCTAGAATACTCATTTTTATTGCCTTGAACATATTTGCTGCATGTTAATCTGCATAATTTCTTATAGCTACATACCCAAACGTCTTTCTTTTGGGGAATGGGGAAAGTTATATGACGTGCACAAAAATAAATTAAGAATTAGTAAGACGAAAAATCTGAAGACATAAGAAAGAAAGAAAAAAACACAGCTAAAATTAGTTTACTTCTAAACGCCATGTCACATATTGTTGTTTGTTCTTTATAAATGTCTTAGCTCTCTCTTGTTGTGGAACTCATCAAATCCATCCAGCCACAATTTGCTTGTTTTTTCATCAGCTCTGCTATTCAGGATCAGATTACTTTTATTCTGATCTGTTGCCTACTTTCCTTTTCAACTAATTTGACAAAAACATAGCATATCTTTTTTTTCCTCTTTATTTCAATGGATCTGTTTTCCTGCTCTTTATTCCTGTTACATTCCAAGTTGCACTCTTTCTTATATTATGGAAATTGGTGGATGGACCTATATGTATTGATCACTCCCATATTGTGACTTCACTCTATTAGAGTTTTCAAATAGCACTTTTTAATAATTCTGAGAAGATGGTGCTTAGATTACCGATCTTAGCCATATCGGTGCCACATGCGGCACCCCTTGCTAGAGGTTAGAATGGGGTGGTCAGTTAGGGCATATCTAGGACACTAGAATTTCCAAAACCCAGTTTTACCCCCAAGCACAGTCACTCTCTTCTAGGGAAGCTAAGTTGTCAAATCTAGAGATTAGTTTGCAATCAAACATTACAGTTTAAAAGCCTGCAGCACACCAATTATAGAATATATTAACATCCACTCAAGATACTTACGACATAGATTAGTTCCTTATAGTCTTACTTAAATCCAATACCTGTTGTAGTTATACTTGATTCTTGAAAGTTTGTGAGTATAGGTGTAGCTCATACAGTTGGTGCTTGTTAGTTGTAGCAGCAGCATTGGCTCCCATAAATGGAAAGATAGCGCAAAATGGATTTCTTTGACATGTAAGATGAAAGAAAATGGATTTGTTGCTGCTGCTGCTGCTCCTCCTTCCTGACAGTTTGTCCCAGGGTCTTGGGAATGGAATGAGAAGCTCCCACTTTGTCTGCTAGTGCAATAAGAAGCTTTTGAGGGTAGCTACAGTGCGGTTACAATGAGTGTCACTTTGTGAAGAAATGCTAACTAGGAGGCAATTTTCCATAAAAGGTTTGGTCAATGATTAAAGGAGAAGGCATAACTGTTCCCTCTTAGTTCCTTTTAAAAGGATAGATAATGCCTAACGTCTCTGCAGAGCTGAATGATAAAATCATGTTGTCCATATAAGCCAACACCCACTAAAATGCTTAAGAAAAATAAAAACTCTCCCCAGCAAGTATCTGAATTATAATGAACAGTTTTATTTCCAAGGGAATAAGTATTCATAGTGGCTGGACCGTTTTTTTAAAGAAAAGATTTCTGTCACAATTGTTACCATCAAAACTCTTAAACCTGCCCCAGTGGCAGGTTTAGCATTCAGTGTACATTTTTCAGCAATAGTGTTAGTTGGCAGTGCCTAAAGGTAAAGCACAGAAACTTTATTATTACATTTGCACTATATTTCAGCAGCCCCCGACCTTTTGGGCACCAGGGACTGATTTCATGGAGAAAGATTTTTCCACAGACCGGAGGAGGCGTGGTTTTGTGTGTTGCATGCAGATGGGGCTTCACTTCTATGCGTGGCCCAGTTTCTGGCATGTCGCAGACCGGTGCTGGTCCACAGACTGGGGGATTGGGGACCCCTGATCTACAGTAACTAGAGTGAGCATCAAAGCAATCCATGGTGGCATATGAAGCAGGCATCAAGATTTATAATTTAAGTCTTGTCAGTGCATAGCTCTGTAGTTCAGCTAACTCCTATCTCAGAGTAGCTGTAGCCAGCCTTCTGAGTCAAGGGGGCAAAAAGCATTCCTTGTCATTATAGTCACTGGTCCCTGTTCTTTACATTCAATTTTTGTCTTGCCTTCACAGCAAAGAGATGTAGGTGCCTTTCAAGTTCCATTGAACAGAATGTTCAACTGAGGGGGAAAGAAAAAAAAACGCAAACACTACACCTGGGGTAGCCCCACCATAGAACACCTGACATTAACATTTACTCAAGTACCAAAGGTGCTTTTTTCAAGCGGCAACTGGACTTTCTGGTTTTTCCTTGAAAATGTTTCACTTGTCATCCAAGAAGCTTCTTCAGTTCTGACTGGATGATGTGGAATGCAAGGGTTTATACTCCTTGTAGACAGCTGGTCATTTGCATTGTTTTAGTGGGTCTTTAAGGTCACCTGGAGGTTTATCTGTGTCCTCGGGGACACCTGAGTGGTGCAAATGAGTGTGGAGCCTTCTTGGAACTGTTGAAAGGACTGTGTTGTAGACTGGAGACAGATGAGGTTGTATCCCTCCCCCTCTGTTGAGAGAGTTGTTCAATTTTGATATAGATGGCTTCTTTGATCCCTCTTTCAAGCCAGCGGTCCTCTCTGTCCAAAATGTGGACTTTGCTATCTTTAAGCAGAAGGGGAGGGATACGACACAATTTATCTCCAAACTCGCAGTGTCACGTTGCTGTCATGTGACGTATCACGATGCGGTGTTTCCCCCCTTTGCGGAGCTGGGGTGGGCGTGGCCTGCACATGATGCATCAAGCCCACCAGTTTGACACCCCTACTCTAAAAGAATGCAAATGACCAGCTGTCTGGAAGGAATATAAATCCTTTCATTCCCCACCATCCAGTTCAAAGCTGAAGAAGCTTCTTGGATGAGAAGTAAAACATCTTCAAAGAAAAACCAGAAATTCCAGTTGCCTCTTGAAAAAGCACCTTGTGACAACCACGACCTGGATGACTGAGAATCTCTATATAGACATTTACTGTAGTAGGTTTTTTTTTAAATCTAAAGAGCAATTTTTATTTATTAAATTTACATGCTGCCTGTTTCCCCATCCAAAGTGACCCTAGCTGGCTTTTCTAGATGCCCAGAGTCATTCCTTCTAAAAAGCCTTACTTTCTAAATACCTAGCTATAGGAGATTTGGGAAACTTCTCTTCAACAAACTCAATTTGTTTCCATAAGAATGCAGCTGGCTGGCGGGGGGCTTAATCTTTCATTTTAAGAAGTAAGCCCTCCTTCCAAGATACAGAGGTTAGACCTCTTGCCCACAGTCTGGCCACTTCGTACTATAAGTAATGCCGTGTGCTGATTGACATGGTATGCTTGCTCTCTACAGGGACAGAAGAGCAGATGGTGCCCAAGACCTCTCCAGAACCTACAGGTGCCGAGAACCCAGCCACACCCCCGGGGGAGGGGGTGCTCAGCTCCGACCTTGACAAAATCCCCACTGAAGGTCAGGCGGGTCTTTGAACAGACCCTACTGTCCCCATCCCCCTGCCAAGCGTCTGCTCCGTGGAGAGCAGCAGAGAAGGAAAGCTAGGTTTCTCTCCTGGCTTTCCTTCTGACTGCTAGCGGAAGGCTTAAAATCAGTCTCAGGTGCTCTCATTTCCCATGTTTCTTGTTTTTTGCTCTCCTCATTCCCCATCCATGTCTCACTTCCCTTGTAATTCAGCCTGCTGTTATTGGAGACTCTCAGATTCCCTGCATTACTCAGCTTGCTCCAAATGAGCTTCACTGCCTTGTGATTTCACTGTGACTCCCCCCCCCCCTTTTTTTTAACAGAGTTGCCGAAAATGGAGAGCAAGGATGTTCAGCAGCTCTTCAAAGATGTCCTGGGTTCTACTGAGCGAGAACAGCAGCTTAATTCTGTTGGGGTAGATGCTGAGGCCAGAGGCATGCGTGATCCGAACTGCTCCCAGCTGGCCCAAAGGCCTTTTCTTCAGGGTGAGCTGTGAATACTGAGATTGGGGTGTTATATAGATTTTTACCTGCCTCAGATATTTTGGGTTTTTTACGATTAAAAAAGGGTGCCTATGTTTGGATTAGATTGTGGCTAAATCTCTTGTGCTTGGCTAGAACTCAGTCAGAAAATCAGTACATTAATACTGGCTGATAAGTGGTCACCGGGACAGTTGGCCAAATAAATATACTTCCCCCATAATAAAGCCAAAAAAACCCACACCATTATTTACTTTGTACACAGCACTTATTTATGTGTTCTTTTACCCTTGATCCAGGGGTGCTATTCAGCAGGCTCTGACTGGTTCTGGAGAACCGGTAGTGGAAATTTTGAGTAGTTCGGAGAACTGGCAAATGCCACCTCTGGCTGGCCCCAGAGTGGGGTGGGAATGGAGATTTTACAATATCCTTCCCTCAGGAGTGGGGAGGAAATGGGAATTTTGCAGCATCCTTCCCTGAAGTGGAGTGGGAATGGAGATTTTGCAGTATCACTCCCCCAGGCGTAGGGAGGGAATGGAGATTTTGAAGTAGCCTTCTCCTGGAATGGGATCGGAATGGAGATTTTGCAGTATCCTGCCCCTGCCATGCCTACCAAGCCACGCCCACCAAGCCATACCACGCCCACAGAACCGGTAGTAAAAAAATTTGAATTCCACCACTGCCTTGATCCATTAACTTCTAAAATTTAATTTTTAAGATTACTTCAGACCTCCCTGCTTAAACTTACAGTTTCTTGCTTTAGGTGATATTCGCCAGAATATCTGGATGGTGCTTTACATATGCGAGCTCTTTTTGATTCAATCTCTGCAATGTTGCTCAACTCATTTATAGGTGGTGGTACATCACTTGGGCCCCTGCAGCCTGCTGTACCCATGGAGACTTACTCTGGAGTTTGCCAGTCCCCGTTCCTTGATAATAAGTAAGTCACCTATGTGTACAGCATAATCTCTGGGCTCAGCCCAGACCCCTTCCTTGACAGTTCCCCCATTATACTCGGCTGTTAATGATTTTTCCTGTCTTCCCTCATCTCCGTGTAGGGAGAGGAGTGGCTTCTTCAGCCCTGAGCAGTGTGAACCAGAGAGTCCTTGGGCCAGCAGCTCTGCAGCTTCCACTCCAACTACACCCACCACAGAGGGGGAAAGTGACGGACTCTCATATAACCAGCGGAGCCTGCAACGTTGGGAGAAGGATGAGGAACTGGGAGAGCTTTCCACCATCTCACCTGTCCTTTATGCCAACATGAATTTCCCCAGCCTGAAGCAGGATTACCCAGGTTAGTTACTTATTTTTCTCCCCTTTTCTCTTCCTTTGTGTTTGAGGTCTTTTTAATGACCTCTCAGTCAGACCTGTGGAGATAGAAACAATATGCTTCCCTTTTGCGGTGGGCCTGCTGTGCAACAGAAATCAAAGTCAACAGCTCAAGGATCCCAATCATCTTCTTCAAGAAACTAAAGATCGTGTGATTCAAAGAATCCAAATAATACCGCTAGGATCAAATAAATCTGAAGAGCATTACAACCCATACCCTTACTTTGGGAGTCCTCGGCTTCTTTTGCCAGGATTTTTGTTGTGTATTATTGTGTGACCCACTGTTGCCAAATGCTAATACATTTCATTCAGTTGTGTTATTATGGCACAGGGGTGGGCAACTATACGGTCCATTTACAACCTGTGGACTTCAACTCCTAGAGTTCCTGACCAGCCACAGCTCTACTTTTGTCAGTTTGGATCAGCTGTCCTTAAGCTCTATGTTCTCCTAGAATATATATGGAACTATTCATGTTGCCACTAAAGAAATCCTTGATTGAACCAGTTTTATGTGATAATATACTAGATGGAAAATAAATCTCTGCTTAGTTCGTCATATCCCAAATTTGTTTCCAAATGACATACCTCATTTCCCAGTTACTGTCTTTATACTTTCTATTAAGCAGATCTCCTGGATAGGATACTCATGGGAACAGAGGACAAAATAATTTTAAAAATTTATAACTTTTTGCTTAGTATTAAATTAGAAGAAGAGCAAGTAAAAGAAACATTGATTGCATGGGCAAAAAATTGTGGATACTCAATTGAGCTTGATAGATGGCAACAGTTATGGGAAATGAACTATAAACTAACAATGTTGACTGCAAATAAAGAGAATCAATATAAAATGTTTTACAGATGGCATATGCCCTGAAAAATTTTCAGAAATGTTTAAAGATAAATCAGCTAAATGTTGGAAATGCTACCAAATTCCAGGATCTTATTATCATATGTGGTGGACATGTCCAAAAGCTAAAGATTATTGGAGCAGAATTAAGATATGGATAGAAGAAATGACTCAACAACATATTGATTTAAAACCTGAATTGTTTCTACTGGATATTCTATCAGAGAAAATTAGTAAAGAAAATGTTTACTTGATTATACATATAATAACTGCAGCAAGAATAGTATTTGCACAAAGATGGAAAACAGAGAAAATTGCTTTAGAAGCAGAAGTAATTAGAAAAATTTTGAACTGCACAGAGATGAATAGATTAACTTTAATGATTAAAGAGAAGGAGGATACGGAATATTTTAAGATATGGGGGAAATTTTATGATTGGATAAAAAAGAGATATAGATAAAGAATTTGATAAGCAAACAGGAGAAAGTTACATTAAATATATATTTTGGGGGAAATATTGAAATAGAGAAATGGGTTTTATTAAGGAAGAAATAAGAAGAGGAGGAGTAACAAAAAGAAGAAGTCATTGAAAAAACACCGAGATGACACCGAAGGACTGATGTATTATATGTTTGTTTGTCTTTAAAAAAAAACTTTTTATTAAAAAAAAAAGCAGATCTCTAGGAGATCTGTGAGTGACTTTAGAATGAATGATGATGATGGTCTCAGAATACCAAGTTGTCTGCGATGTGGTTATTTATGAAGGAGAATGTCCAGACACTATTCCATCTTAGTTTTATCCAGGTGGTTAAAAAGAAGTCCTAGGAGTTGTCCATGGTTATTTGTAGTAATGTGCTCAGAAGAGATGATTATGGATATTTTTTCAGAAATGGTTGGGGGAGCAGTCAAGTTTGGGAAGAAGACTTGGACATTGATGGCTGTGCAGAGGTAGGGAAGGTGCTGGGAAGATTGGGGAGGTAGTAGGCCTGTGGGATATGGTGTTCTAGGATATTGGTGGTAGAAGCTGAGGGAGGGCTCAAGAAAGCTCAATAACAGCAGGCAGACCTGGAGTGGTAGAGTGGGCAGCAGCTGTGTGACAGGAAGCAATCTAGCCCTGCTGGATTTGTTCAGATTTGTTTTTTCTAAAACCTGAAATAATTTCAGTTGATGCAAAATCAGTTTCCAGGTTCCAAGCAGGAGATTTCCCATTTCATGCACAATGCTAGTGTTTTCGTCATCTGTGAAAAAAATTCTACTGTTTGTGTTACCTTTGTGATTGCTCCAAAGAGATAGTGGTGCTAAACCCTGATTTGTGTTTTGCATTGTATTTTCTTACGCATTCTTCTCTCATCTGTTGCTTTCCAGATATGTTGAGCTTTTAGTACCATTATGGCAGTTAAAAATCCAGCACATCTAGAAGCCACTGATTGAGAAAAATTGGTATAGTCTATTATCTGCCTGTAGGAGGATACAGAATCTACTGTTCTCTAGATGTCGCTGAGTATGGCCAATGGTGAGGGATACTAGGCGATGCTGTATCCTGTAGTATTCTTGGGTTGACACAAAGAGTTGGCTGTTTTTGTTTTCTGAGATGCGTTTAGCAAAGCTGTTTAAAAATATATGGATGGAATAAGCAGAGATCATGGAGATACTGACTGGGAAACTAGGCAGATGTGTTGCAATAAGAATAGAATTCTGCTAGCCGGGTGGAATAAAGTGAACCTTTCGCTAAGTAGACTCCTACGCTGGCTTTATGATAAAATGTTTTTGTAGAATCCCTGGACAAAATTAACTGGCCTTGGCATATGAGTGTTTCCATTTAATTTCAATTTTATTCTTGTTGTTCTGCCTCCAGACTGGTCTAGCCGTTGCAAGCAGATCATGAAGCTTTGGCGAAAGGTGCCAGCTCCAGACAAAGCCCCATATTTGGTAAGTGGGCCATGTAAATATGAGTTTTGAATTGGATATTTTGTGAAGCTTTTTAAAAAATGAGTTTATTTTTTCTCTTATATTTAATAGAATTTATTTAGATTTTTTTTTTAAGTTGTTTATTTTTTATTTTTATACATCTCATTGCATGAATGGTTAGATAACTGGGCATCATGCATTTCAATACAAGTAAACATAACAATATTATTCCTAATAATTACATTTCATTTTCATTTCTTTTACTAACACATAACTTCTACTATCAACCTTCAGTTCTAATCCTTCTCATAGTTCTTACATATGTTATATCATCTTAATATCTATTTTTACTATTTTCCCCCTCTTATTTCTCTTTCTCTTTTAGCTCCTTCCGCCCTTCATCTATCACTCTAATAATCGAAGCCATGGTTCTTCCTTCTTTTATTATTTCATATTTCAGTGTGTACTTCTAGCATCAATCATAATTTCTTTCAAGTATTTAATTTATATCCCCTCATATTGTTGTTTTCCAATCCTTCAATCCTTATGATTCTTATTAAAATATATCCTGCCTTTGTCTAATCTCAAATTGCTTAATTCTAGCTTTTCACTATTACTCACATTTTTATACATATTTAATAATACCCTTGTACAATTTCTACTTGTCAGATTTACAAAATAATTTTCCCATCTTTATAATTCTAATGATAGTATACATTACATTTCTACTTTACTGATATATATTCAGAAATAATTTTCATCCCTTAGACTACATACAATGCAGTTCTAGTATTCATACACATTATTAAAATATTTTCATAAAATATTTTGCTTTATATTCCTTTTCTTTTTCCTTTATCCCACATCTTTCACCCACATCCAACTTTTCAATCTCCTTTTTTCTTTTTTTCTTTTGGTTGTCTACCATACCTTTCTTTTAGTTCTTTTATTTCATCTACTCTTAATTCTATATTTTGACAATACTCTCTAGCTTTCTCTCCCCTCGCCTTTTTCCGCCACCGTCTAATTCTACAGTTATCTGTTCCAACCCCTTTTTCTTCTATCTCTTGTTTCTCTCATTTCCTTTTCACATCTTTTAAAGTATTTTCCTTCTGTTTTGATCCTTTATTCACTGTCAGTTTTAATGATATCTTCTTCTTGTTGCTTTTCCAATTCTGCTCCTCCACTCGTTCTAGTACTTCCATTCTTTCCTCTTTGTCCTGGTCTTTACTTGTTATTCCTTTCATTATATTGTCCAATTTTTGATCTATGTGATCTATCCCTCCAAATATTTCCATCATCTCCTTACGTTGTTCTTTTATGAGATCCTTAATGTCTTGATACATCAACTCCATTTCATTGTCTCCACTTGCTTCCATTTTGCAGCCAGTCCAATTTAAGAAAAGAAATCAGGAAATTATCCACGCCTCTTCCAATCACTTTTATTTGCTCAGGGATATTCAGGGGTCATTTGGCTAAAGGTCTTGTTTATTGTATAAATCTCCAATAATTTTAAAATAAATATTTATGGTCTAGCTAGCAAATGCGGAAAATCCCAAAGTTGCACAGTTCTCCTTTTAGCAGCAGATGGCGCTCAATCTTCCAGTTGCTGCTGGCTCTGCAAAATGCTAATAGTCCATTTACAACTGTTTTAAATTATAAATCCAAGATGTGGGCAAAATTGATAATAATGAAAAATAAGTTCCAAATCAAATTCCAGTATTTTTTGAAATACCTTTTCAATCCCATGTCCTCTCTTGGAGAGTTCAATTTTCTTTTCCTTAATTTTCTTTAAAGAATTCTCTTCTTAAATAATCTTTTTTTAAAAAATGTGCTTATTTCACCGCTCGCAAATAGTTGAAATATGCTTTTCCCTTGACTTTCTTGGGTCAATTTTCAATAGCAGATGTTCTCTTACTCAGATCACACACCACTCACTTTCTTCCTCCTGCACAGTCTTACATATTCAGGCTGTCTTCGGCTTCATGGCAGCCATATTTGCTGCTGCTGCTTCTTGTCATCATCGGAGGGACCTTTCCTAGTCAGGGAAGGGAGATGCGGTTCCCCGCTACCTGCTAGGCAGTCCCCGTTTGCTTCGCCACCCCTCCAGGGTGGCTATGGTCCCGATTTGGACTCTCCAATAAGGAGAGGTCAGAGCCAGCCGCGGAACTCGTGGTCCAGGCTTCCAAAGGGGCCAGAAGTACAACTGGAAGTCCTGAATTTATTTAGATTTCTTAAGGGGAGGGTGTGTACACTCTTGGTATCCTTATATCAGTGCAACTCCTATGTTCTTAGCACAACCACTAAAGAACGTTGTACTGTATGTAGAGCATTTGTGTTCAGCTACCCACTCTTCAATACACCCTATTTCATTTTCTCCTAATTCTCAACATACCCCAAGCTTTCTTTTTGGAGGGTTTCCTCTTTAATGTTTTTTTATTCTTCTCCAGACTGAATGCCCTGAATCAGGTGATGCTACTCTTGCTTGTAAGCAGATTGTGCAGAAATCCACACTTGGAAAATGAGATTGCTATTATGAACCTGTGAGGGGAAAAGAATCATTTGTTCTGAGGGTCTGTTGCACTTCTCTCACAAATAGCAGTAAAGCACTTGTGCCGATGCTTTAGGAGTGGGACACATGAAGTTCCAGGGCTTCTCTATGATGAAGAGAGTGACAGGCAGAATAAAAATCCTGGTGATGGTCTTTCACTCAGAGTAGCTGGATCTCCATTAACATGAAGAGTTTGAAACAAAGAGGGTTTCATCAAATTATAATTATCTAATTTATGCGTTTGGGGACTACAAATGATTAAAAGGGATGTGGAAGACAATTACTAAGGGGGGAGAAAAGATGGAGGAGAAAGAGCAAGATGGCAACTACTCAACAAGAAGAAAGGCAGAAGTCATAATTCTATTCCTCCTTCCTGTCTCTCTTTCTTCTCTTTTATACTTTTATTGTATTTAAAAATTCTAAATAAATGTAAGGTTTGCTAGTCTAGTCTAGTGTGGCCTAACGAATCTAGTCTAGATATCTAATCTAATGAAGAGAAGGACTGGGGTGACTTGATCGCAGTCTTCCAGTGTGTGAGGGGCTGTTGGGGAGAGGATGGGTTTGGCCTGTTCTCCAAAGCACCTGAAGGCAGGAGAAAAAGCAGTGGGTGGAAACTAATCCAGGAGAGAACCAACCCAGCACTAAGGAGGAATTTCCTGATAGAACAATTAATCAGCGGAGCGAGTTGCCTCCAGAAGTTGTAGAGGCTCCATCACTGGATGTTTTTGTGAAGAGACTGGATAGCCATTTGTCCAGGGTGGTATAGGATCACCTGACTGAGCAGAGAGTTGGACTAGACAACCTCCAAGGTTCCTTCCAACTCTGTTATTCTGTATTGTGTAATTATCCTGTGATCCATTCCAAGGGTCTTTCAAGCCCATTTGGCCTGCAGAAAGAAATTCCTAGTAAGCCCTTCTTCTGTTCTGATGTTGCCAAAGCTAATCAGCTCTGTGGGAATAGCAGGACCTCTCCTGTTCTATCTTGTTCGGTATTTTGGGCAGTATTCTAATATTTCTTGGATGACTCCCCTGCTTCGGCATACCCAGAACAGAATAGTTTTTGGTTTTCACTTTCTTATTCTCTTTCTTTTCTTCCATTCTGAGGACAGCTAAAGCCCCTGTCATTTGCTCCACTGGGCAACAATTGTTCAGGAATCCATTTTTATGTCCTGAGTTGAATGTTTGCTGTACCAATCATGTCAAGAAAGTGGGGTTAAAGGAAAGAGTCCCTATTGCCCTCCTCTGCTACAAATTCTTATTTGGATTTGCAGACAGATACCTGATTTTTAAAACATTAAACCATGCTTTGGATAAGTTGATTTTGATCCCAAAAGAATGTTATATACTTAACACTTAGAATGACTATGTATTAAGAGCCATGCTGGCGCAGTGGCTAGAATGCAGTATTGCAGGTGAATTTTGCTGACTGCCAGGAGTTCAGTCCTGACTGGCTGAAAATTGACTCAGCTTTCCATCCTTCCAAGGTCATTAAAATGAGGACCTATGGTAGATTGTTGAGGGCAATATGCTGATTATGAAAACCACTTAGAGAGGGCAGTAAAGCACTGTGAAGCGGTATATAAGTGCTTTTGCTAATGAAATAAACATTTGGAGACAAAAATTTTTCTTTTTTTCTTTTTTGAAGTGTTTTGAATTGATAGCCATTAGCAATAGTCAATTATTTTATATTACACATAAATATATTATATACACACTAGGGGTGAAATGCTCCCAGTTTGGACTGGATCGCTCAATCCGGTAGCAATGGTGGTGGGTGGTTCAGAGAACTGGTAGCAAAAATCCCTGCCCACCCGCCCACTCCCACCATGCCCAGTTGAGCCACACGATCATCAGAGGCTTTTTTTTTTTAACTTTTAAAAGCATTTTTTCTACAACCTCTTCCAACGAAAAATGCTTTTAAAAGTAAAAAAAAAAAGCTTCTGTTGATCGTGCAGCTCAGCTGGGATCGTCAGAGGTTTTTCAAAGCATTTTTTTCTGCAACCTCTTGGCCGAAGAGGTGGTTAAAAAAAATGCTTTGTAAAGTCTCTTGACGATCCCAGCTGAGTTGCCTGATCGGCAGAGGCTCTTCAAAGCATTAGAAAAAATGCTTTGGAAAGTTAAAAAAAAAAAAAAAGTTGGCCACGCCCACCCAGTCACATTACCCACCACCACCAAGCCACTGCCACAGAACCGGTAGTAACAAATTTTACATTTCACCCGGATACACACACACATATATGTATATTATACTGTTATTTATTTCATTTGTATCCTGCCTTCATTGTTTTGACAAATAACTCAAGGCAATGAGCATATCCAACATATCTTCCTCCTCCTATTTTTCCCACAGCAACAATTCTGTGAGGTGGGTTAGGCAGAGAGAGAGTGTGATGGGCCCAAGGCCGCCCTGTCAGCTTTCATGGCTAAGGCTGGGTTAGAACTCACAGACTCCTGCTTTTTAGCCTTAACCGCCAGCCCAAACTGTCTTTCATAGTATTAAAATATTATATATTTTGATGATTTGAAAATAACAAATTATGTGACTTGTTCAATAACATTGAGTGACTGGAGAGGGATTGTATGGGGAGGGATTTTGTTTTCCCTCTCTCATCTTACTCTTATTTCTCTGACAGCAAAAGGCCAAAGATAACCGGGCAGCCCATCGCATCAACAAGGTGCAGAAGGTAGGTAAGACAGTAGATATGGAATGATATTGGTTGAAACCAGGACAGGGAAATTTGGGGCAACTAGGCCTGACGTGCCGTGGTACTCGTATGGAATATATTCTGTGCCGAGAAAAGCTGAATCCTGTGTTGACACCTATTTTTCAGTACACATTAAATCAAATTTAGAAGGAGAAAGAACAGAGACCATTGACAGAGCCTCAGGGCTTTTCAAGGGCCACTTAGATACTCTTCTCCTGCCTCCTCAGGAATATCTGGCTTTCCTTAACCTTTAAACTCTTTGTATTTTGCCTTTGCATCTGCTCTTCTGGCATTGACGATGCCTTTGTCCCTCTGGGGCACTTTGTTCTTCCTTTTCCACAGCAAGCTGAGAGCCAGATCAGCAAACAAACCAAAGTGGAGGTGCTGCGAAGGCCCGACCGCCCCACGCTTCATCTGCGCATACCATCTCAGCCAGGGGTGCTGCCTGGCGCCCCTCAGCCGTTGCCACCTCCTTCCTCTGCTGCTTCAGCCTCTGGACAGCCCCTCTATATTAATCACTCTGCAGCTCTGTCAAGTGGGCCGGGTATTGAGTCGCCCAGTGAGCTCTTCCTTAAGCTTCCCTCTTCTGCCACCAGTGCCCAGCCCCCAGTGCAAGTGCCTTTGCACGAGCCCTACGGCATGGCCTCTGCTTGCCCTCCACCAGATCCAGGTTTTCCTTCCCCCTCCTTGGTGGGCCAGAGTCCTACAGTGCCTAGTGGCTTTGTCTCTTCCTCTTCTGCCTCCTCTGGACAATCTCCGCTCCTACCAAACCTTCGTCCGTCCCCGCAAGCTGGAGAGTTGCAGCCCACTCCTCCTGGAACCCCAAGGCATCAGCCCTCCACGCCGGACCCCTTCCTTAAGCCACGTTGCCCTACTGGATCCTTGGAAAACTTGACTGTGCCTGGAAGCCCTCAGCGAACTGCGCTTCTGCTTTCCCCCCCACCCTTTGGGGAGCAGCAAAAAAAGGGGCTGGATATCAAGAAGGAAGAGATCGGTCCAGGGATCAGCTCTCCCAGTTACAGCTGCAGCTATAGCAACTCCCCTTCCAGTGCTCTCCCTTCCAGTGAAATGAAAGCCCCGGACGTTTTTAAAGCCCCGCTCACCCCACGCCAGTCTCAGGTGGAGCCACAAAGCCCGGGTTTAGGGCATCGTCCCCCAGATTCTCACCCTCTGGCTGCTTCCCCACCCAGCCAGGCTGATCTCTACAGGCAGTCACCTTACCCAGACCCCTATGCCCAGCCCCCACTGACCCCGAGGCCTCAGCCTCAACCCCCAGAGCCTTGCTGTGTTTTGCCTCCCCGCTCATTGCCTTCGGACCCCTTCTCACGGATACCTGCCAGCCCACAGTCTCAGTCAAGCTCCCAGTCCCCACTCACTCCCCGTCCCCTCTCCACTGAAGCCTTCTGCCAGTCTCCCGTCACTCCTCGCTTTCAATCCCCTGACCCCTACTCCCGGCCCCCCTCCAGGCCCCAGTCCCGGGACCCCTTTGCCCCCCTGCACAAACCTCCTCGGCCTCAAATTCCAGATGTTGGCTTCAAGCCAATGCCCGTCTCCCATAATACCCTGGCAGTTGGGAATTTCTCAGCGGTGCCACCCCCATCTGAGTCCCACCCAAAGACCAACCAGCAGTCTCAGTTTATTCGTTCTCCTGGTGCCAGTGTCTTTCCCGGTGCTCAGCCGCAGATGCGGTTCACCTTCCCTCCCAATGAGCCAGTCAAGAACCCTCCTTCCCAAGGGGTCAACAGCCATTTTGCTCCTGGCAAACCTCAAAGCACAAGCTATGTTTCTTCACCAGGCTTCCATCAGGCTGGGAGCCCTCTGGGCCCAAGCAAGAACACCCCAGACTCTTATACGATCTCCCCATTACGACCTCCGTCGGTGCTGCCCCAGCAGCCACCTTCACAGCAAGATGGCGCTTTGTCCTTTCTGCCACGAGGAGGCATGCCTTCAAGTGACAAGAGAGAGGAGGGGACAATAGGACCCCCCAGCAGGGAGCTGCAAGAACTGACGGCTGGCCAGGAGGGGGCCGTCGGCAGCAACGCCACCCAGACAGAGATGGAAAAACAGCGCCAGGTGAGTGGATTACTTTGGGGCAGGGAATTCAGCTTTATGGGAAGTAGAGCAGATTGACCGAGACACAGGAAGGCCTTAATGGCCTTTTTCCAGTCCAGCTACCTGAGCGTGTAGCAATGAAGTGAAGGAGGGTAGTAAAGATTATGTGTGTCCTGAAGCAGGCAAGAAAGGCAGATTTGCTTAAAGGGCTTCTGAGCACAAGATATTCACAACTGTCTGTGCCCCGTTCCTTTGGTCCTCTACCAGCGCCAGAGGCTCCGGGAGTTGCTCATCCGTCAGCAGATCCAGAGGAACAACTTGAGGCAAGAAAAAGAGAGTGCAGCAGCTGCAGCCACCAATGTTCAGTCCTCCTGGAATGCCGAGGGCACCGGGCCAGCCTTTGAGCAGATCAGCCGCAGCATGACTCCTTACCCATCGGCACAGGTAGGCCTGTAGCCACAGACAGAGACTTGGATCCAACTGCACTGTGAATTGTGGAATCTGATTTTCCATACTGTTTTTGATATATCACTGAAAAGGTTCTGCCAGGCACGAAAGATAGGGTCCATGCTGGAAGGATCAATTAAACCGATGTACTGGTATTGGTAAGGAATCTTCTCAACTAGTTGTCAGCATCTGGGAAGAGTTAGATAAGGGTCGACAGCCCAACCCAAGAGGGGGTTGGACTTAATTCATTTGTAGGGATTTTCACCCTGCCCTCAGGTTCTGCCATTCGTTCTCCTACAGATCCATTCAGAAATCTGAAAGATCTTCTTTCTGACATTCTGGAACAGAGACGGTACCAGGGTCTAAATCTGCTCTATCTGTTGTATGCATAACCTTTTACACATGCTGCTGGGTCCAGTGTTTAAAAAATTGATACCACCTTGATGGGTTAAACGTGTAGTGCTAAATCGTGTTACGTCTAGTGAGATAAACGTTTAAATGAATATAATTGGATGATGTCCTGATCACACTAAACTTTGTACTTTATTTATTTTATTTATTTTTATTAAGTTTTTATGCCATCCATCTCCCCTATAAGGTGACTTTACATTATGATTTTCCGGAAAGTATTTTATTTCACATAGAACTCATACTAACAGAAGAGAATAGTTGTAGCTCAGGGTTAAACTGTGAGGTTCTTGGTGCTCTCTGAGCTTGGTTGTTTTCTTGCCCGTGTTTCATTACTCAACAAGGTAACATCAACAGTGCTAAAAGTCTGTAGAAGTCTTGGATGAGAAGCAAAACATCTTCAAAAAAACAAAACAAAATAAGAAAGTCCAGTTGCCTCCTGAAAAAGCACCTTTGGATCAACAGTGCTAATATGATGATGTTACCTAGTTGGGTAATAAAACACGGGCAAGAAAACAACCAAGCTCAGAGACACAAACGACCCCCAGAACTCATACTGTTCTGTCAAGCAGTAATAGTCTTGAATGTTGACTCTTCCTTTCCGTAGGACAAGGGACTACTTGGCAGCCTGGGGAGCACTCCAGGAGGCAGCAAGCTGCCCAGTGGTGTGATGGTACAGGCACCCTACATGCAGGATGAACGACTGGCCCGGCCACCTCCAGCGGCAACACCTTCTGCCATGGATATCAATGGCAGGTAAGGCTCTAGTTGGTATTAGAAAAGCCAATTTAGTCACAGTAGGAAGATGGACTGAAGGAAAGAGGCAAATCATTGATCAGTAGGACTCAATTTCTAGCCAACAGGTTTCTTGCTTGTTTGTGACTCACTCCACCCGCTTTTATGCACACACCCACACCCCAGAGCATCCTAGGATAGAGCCACAGTTGCGCAGTGGTTAGAGTGCAGGCTACTTCTGCTGAGTACCGGCTGCCTGCAATTTGGCAGTTCAAATCTCACCAGGCTCAAGGTTGACTCAGCCTTCCATCTTTCGGAGGTTGGTAACACGAGGACCAAGATTGTTGGGGGCAATAGGCTGACTGTAAAGCGCTTAGAGAGGGCACTGCCAAGTGGTATATAAGTCTAAGTGCTATTGCTATTGTGTCACAGAAACTTAGTGATAAAATGATGATATCGAGTAGAAGAAGCAAGCTGTGCAAATTATTCATTTATTAAATTTACATTGTCACCCAATTCTCAGCAGCCCTGGTTTACAAATGATTTAAACAGGAAAATAGTAAAATAAAAAATGGCAAACAAAAAGGGTAGAGATGGCAGAATAGAAAACTGGATAAAAACAGACATTGGTCACCACTGCTGCCTGGTAGGGAAACTGTCCCCTGTTTTTGAGGATTTCTTCATACTGGCACCATTATATTACCGGGGCAGAGGAGGGGGGAGAGTTATAAAAGATATTCATCTATTTATCGAATTTGTAAATTTTCCATCTCGCTGTTTGGGTCGACTCCAGAAAGCAGTGGTGTGTTACCCCCGGTTCGAACCGGGTCACAAGAACTGATAGTAAAACCGGCGGGAGGCTCTGCATACCACCTCAAATGTCAATGGCGATCTGCACATGCGCTATCCCAGTGCGAACCAGTAGTAAAGTTAAGTAGAACCCATCCCTGGTGAATAGTAATAGGTTACCTAACCCGTTTTTTTTAAATGTCTCCTTTTTCAGGCCATCGGTGACAGCAGCTGCCCAGCCCTTTTATCCCCGCAGTGTCTTCCAAACGCCACCTACACAGCAACAGATGTGGCAGCAGCAACAGCAGCAGCAACAACAACAAGCAGCATCCATGCGTCTCCCAATCTCTTCACGTTTCCCCCAGCCCCCCACCCAAGACCTAAGTCGGCAAACTTTGGGAGGCCTGGCTCCACGCCTGCCCGGTCCTGGTGAACAATTTCAGACTTCCTCTGGCCCACTGGGAGCCCAGTTCATTGAGTTGCGGCACAACATCCCAAAGGGAGTGCTAGGAAGTGGAGCTGGCCCTCCCTTCATCCAACAGAATCTGCAGGCTCGACCCAGATTCTTCCTGCCTGGGAACGACAGCACCAATCAGGCTTTGAAAGCTTCTGTTATGCCTGTGCAGGCCCCTGTCCTGGGAAACCAAGGCCTACAATCACAGAAGATCCCTATTTCATCCACTCTTCAGGGTTCAGAGATGAGCAATAATCATCACTCTCATACCAAGGCCATTCCGCAGTTGATACTACCCCCTGGCAACATGGAGGTGCGACACATCGCAGCTCGAACACCCTCTTCATCTGTCCCTAAAGACGTACCCCTCACCTCAACTAACATTGATTCTACCCCAGCCGCTGGCAAGAATCAGCTAAGTCTGGTCAGTAGGCCATTAGCTTGCGAGGTCCCAGTGGAACCTGATTTAGATGATGAGTTTGATTCTCACAAGGATCTTGTTGAAGATGACGATGACTTGGCCAACTTAAGCCTTGATCCAGACGTTGCCAAGGGTGATGATGATCTTGACAACCTGGATAACCTGGAAACCAATGACCCCCACCTCGATGATCTATTAAATGGTGGTGAGTTTGATTTGCTGGCGTATACAGACCCAGAGCTGGATACTGGAGATAAGAAGGATATCTTCAATGAGCATTTGCGGTTGGTGGAATCTGCCAACGAAAAAGCTGAACGTGAGGATCGGCTTAAAAAAGAACCCTCCGTAAGTCCCTACCTCAAGGATGCTCCTTCTGCTGGTGTTGGCAAGCCAGATGAACAGAAGGCACCATTAATGTCCAGAGATGATGTTCCCAAAGTGAAAGAGGGACTTGGTCTTCTTCAGGTTCCCTGTTCATCTTCTGCAAGGGTGTCTCCATCCCCCATCCTTGCAACCTTCAAGGCCCAAAGTGACCTGCTGGACAGCAAAATGGCTAGCCTGCCAGCTGATATCAAACCCAAGATAGAGGAAGGGTGTTTAAAGTCTTCGCCCTGCCAGTTTAATACTAGCACTGTAGAGAAGCCTCCTGTGAAATCTGAAGGAGCAGAGAAAATGATTGCTACCTTAGGAATCAACATCAAAACCAACCAGAATATTATGAGTCCTGGTGGAGTGCAACTAGGCATTACTCAGTTCCACAGCAACAATCACCCTCCCATATCAGATAAAGTCCTCTACAGCACCCAAACTCGTCCATCGCTTATTCCTGTCTCAATGCCCAACAACACTAATTCCATCCTGGAAAAGTTTGAGCTAGATGGAGGACCCTTGAGTTTGAGTAGCAGTCAGCAGCATTCTCCAGCTGATGAACTAGACAAAATGGAAAGCTCCTTGGTGGCCAGTGAGCTCCCTCTCCTGATTGAAGATCTGCTGGAACATGAAAAGAAGGAACTGCAGAAGAAGCAGCAGATGTCTGCCCAAATGCCAGGGGGTTCCCAGCACCTCCAGCCCCACACTGTATTGGCACATCCTGCTCCCCCTTCCCAACCTCACGATGGGCAGCTAGTAAGCCCTCAGCAACAGCTTCAGTTGAGCATTGTGGCCAGACCACAGGGCATGGTGGGCAACCAGCAACTGATGCATCAGCAGCAGCAACGTCTGGCTGGTCCTCAGCAAAACCAAGGGCTAGCACCACACCTGGCAGTGCCTCAGAACCAATCTCAACTGCTTACCCCTCAGCATGGCATGCAGGCAACTCACGGCCAGCAGAACCAACAGCAGCTCTTAGCCCAGAAGAATATGCAAGGTGTCCAGCAGCAGCAGATGATGGGACTTAAGCCTCAGCAAATTGTGATGCAACAACAGCAGCAACAACAGCAGCAGCAGCAACAACAGCAGCAGCAGTTGGCTAACAGCTTCTTCCCTGATACTGGTATGTGTCAGGTGCAAAAGAGCAGGACCACATGCAAAGTTCCAGTTAAACTTTATTACTAATTGTGCCTATACACAAGCATCTACTCAGCTACTGGTTAGCACTAACTTGATATTAGATAAGGATCAGTGGAATTCAAGAGGGTTGGATTTGGTCCATTTGTGACTATATAGACACTCTAGCAGTGGTGGAATTCAAATTTGTTTACTACCAGTTCTGTAGGCGTGGCTTGGTGGGTGTGGCTTGGGTGTGGCAGGGGAAGGATACTGCAAAATCTCCATTCCCACCCCACTCCAGGGGAAGGATACTGCAAAATCCCCATTTCCTTCCCATTCCTGGGGGGAGGGATATTGTAAAATCTCCATTCCCACCCCATTCTGGAGCCAGCCAGAGGTGGCATTTGCCAGTTCTCCAAACTACTCAAAATTTCTGCTTTTGGTTCTCCAGAACCTGTCAGAACCTGCTGAATAGCACCTTGGACTCTGGGCTGATTCCTCTTTTGACTCCACCCTCAGATTCTGCCATTCTTTCTCTTACATGACGGGAATTATTATTATTATTATTATTATTAGATTTATATACCGCCCTTCTCCTTGCGGACTTACAGCTAATCCCTGGGTTACGAGGGTTCATTTAGTGCCCAGCACCCGTTCGAAGTTACGAGATAAGCACCCCCTAGTGTTTACGAGCAAGTCCCAAAATTACAAATGTTGCAGCACCACAGCAGTTGTTCACCCTTACGAACGACTGCAAGTCTGCAACATTCACCCTATTCCCCTGCCCCTTCTCCCCAGAATTACTTCCCCCTCCCATTCTGTTGGGGCTGGACTCACTTACTTTACAAGATCTGTCTCCTCTTTGCCACGGTTACTTTGCTTTTGAGGGACAGGAGGGTTGATGGAAACTCTTAGCTGCCGTAATATCGTGCGAGTTCAGACACCCATCCTCTTTTGCAGAGACTGGGTGCCTGAACTCATGCGGGATCATGGACCACAGAAACTTTCATTCTCGGCGTTAATACTGTTTGCGGTGCCTGTCTCCTGCTCCTCTTCCCAACTCCTTTCTGCTACCACCAGAACACTTTTTGCCAAGACAGAGACCTGAGAGAGACTGGAAGCTGCTTCACAGAAGGATTCACTCCCTTTTGAAATGCCCTATTGACGTCTATGAGGCCTCTGAAAACGGAGGAATTCGCTCCGTAATGAAACGCCCCATAGGCACGTATGAGGCCTTTGAAAACGGAGCAAATCCTTCCATTTTCAAAGGCCTCCTAAGTGTCTATGGGGTGTTTCAAAACAGACGGATTTGCTCAGGGGTGGGTTCCAAAATCCATTGCTACCGGTTCGCTCGTGGGTGCGCGCACGCAATGCTTCTGCGCATGTGCAGAAGCATCTGGGTGGGTGGGCGGAGCCTCCTGCCGCTGCTGCTACCGGTTCATCCGATCTGAGGCGAACCGATAGCAACCCACACTGGATTTGCTCCATTTTCAAAGGCCTCAAAGACATCTCTGGAGCATTTCAAAACGAAGCAAAGGCCTCCATTTTCAAAGGCCTCATAGACACCTAGGATGCACGCGCTCACATTTGTGAACCAGTAGGGAAAGTAAGTGAAAGTAAATGAATATAGGGCATACCTATACATAACTATGTGTACAGTGAGGATATCCTATCAATCAGGTGTGATTTAAACATGAAAAAGAGAAGTCTTAGAAAAATTACCTTTACCATGTGATCTTAGCTCTAAGGAATTTGTTCCTGTGAATTTGGAGCTGTCATATGGTGAGTTCAATTCACTCCCATATTAGAAATAATAGCCTGAAGCTGCTGAAGATTGGTGGTGATGTTTGTTTGAGTTTACTGTATGTAAGCAATAGAACTCCGGGTGATCACTAAATGGCAGCAGAGAATTAGAGTTTAATATTTCCAGCAAGTCTTTAGCAAGGGGCGATTTTCCAGTCAACTCACTGTTTGTTTTAGTGAACTATGCATTAGATCACAAAAGCTTTTAATGTTGAGATAACAGCAGTGCATAGGCTACTCATGTGTTGGTCTCTTTTCTCTCTTGTTTGTACCTCCCACCTCCTGTCCCCCATGTATTTGTAAAGATCTAGATAAATTTGCTACTGAGGACATAATGGATCCCATTGCCAAAGCCAAGATGGTAGCTCTAAAGGGTATCAAGAAGGTCATGGCACAAGGCAGCATTGGGGTTGCTCCAGGCATGAACAGGTAAGTAGAAAACTGGGCCATTGATGGAGCAGATGGTTTTGAGTTAGGATTCCCATGTAACAATAGCAGCAGTTGCTCGACACGATTTGAGCTTCCTCCTCATCTTTATTATTAAATTCAAATAAGGAGTTTTATGAGTAAAAGATAAATGATAGATTTGCACCAGCCCCCCTGCCTGAGTTAACATAGTCTGGTGCCTAGTGAACTGGAAGTTTTGGGGGGTGTGCTCCAGAGTAAGTAGAGAAGGGCTACTCTATCTTATGTGGCAGAGTGTCTTTAATTTTCATTTGATTATTGAAGAAGTATCATTATTATTAATATTACATGAATGTTCTGGAAGCAAAGCCATCTAATGATGGCTCCTGGTGAGATACTTACATTGCAATAATAAAAACAAAAAGGCCACTTGTCCCTTTCCTATCTTTTGAAGGAAGTCTTTGCGTAACAACTGGTTGCTTAGTTGTTAAGCAAAATTGCTTAATAGTGATTAAGGTTCCGGCAGACCCCTCAAAAGCTACTTATGACCCAGTCCCGAAATCACAGCTATTGCACCACTCCCATGGTTGTTTGTCGCTACAACTGACAACAGAAATGCTGCAGCATTCCCACATCTAATCTCCCCCACCAAGTGCCCTCAGGCCTTTCCTCACCATCAGTGGGGTCTCCACAGCCTTTTTCTCCCCCATTAGGTCCCTGCAGAGCTTGGGCCTCCTCCCACCCACCCTCTGTCACTGATTGCACACTTTGAAAATCTTTGGAGCTTTCTGCAGTGCTGTGTAACCTGGGTGGCCTCGTGGCACGTTTCCAGAAGCAGCTACCATTTTCCAAGTGATCAAAATAGAATGAGGCCACTTGGAAAATGGCGGCTGCTTCTGAATCACACCATGCAGCTGCCTGACAAAGCAGTCCCTTCTGCTTCTGCACAGCACTGCACGTGCCTCCTCGGAAATTTTCACCAATCAGGAAGAAGGGCACGAGTCAAATAAATAGGTGACCAAACTCACACCTTGTTTGCTTCCTTGGGGCCAAGAGGCTGCACCTGCACCTCAGACATCTCCACAGGTCTTGTATCAAGGCCAGCATCAGTTGGAAACAAATATTTTGTTCACTCTTTTGGTTCGGTTGATGTGCCAACAATTTACCAGCATTTTTGCGAATTCCCAATAATTTAACTTTATTCTCCTCAAAGTAGTTTAACCTGCTCAGCATAGAAATCAGTTAGCTCCATGTTGGCTAACAAAAGCATTATAAGTTTGTTGGTAGGTTTGGGTTTTTTTGCATTGACTGAATTAAACTTTCTTTAATTCTTGTTGATACTGAAGACTTTTAAATTTCTCTCACCAAGCAACATGAACAATGATCCGGGTCCTTCCATTCACCTTGCATGCATCCCAATGTATCTGAATATTAGTTGGATTACAATTTTTTTTTAAAAAAAGATAATATTTGCTGTCTAAAATAAGTAGGAAAATTATTACATTATCACAGAAGTATTAAAATTCTACCATGAACTAATATTTTTAAATTGAAGTGATTGGAGCTTCATCTGATACAACAGCCTTAGAATCTAAAACACGATCTAATAGAAAACAAAATTGAAAAAATCATCACAAAAAAATTGTGGCATGGGAAGTAAATGTGTAATCCTTAGTGGTGAGATAAAGTTTATGACAAATATATACAGAATTAAATGCATGGAAGCAAGCATAAAACATTTTCTAATTCTGATTACAAAGTACATTTTGGGTAGGATACTCCATAATAAAATCAAAGGCATAATTGAGATCACCACCAAAAATTATGACATCGTGTTGAATGATCTAGCTGCTATCAGTCCCAGACAATGTGGTCGTTAGTGAAGGAAGATGGAAATTGCAGTCCAAAAACTTAACAGAGATCCAGATGTTGCTCGTCCAGTCCTAGACTAATATTAGCTGTATCCATTGTATTTATATGGTATCTTCCAATCACTCTGTGCCCTGCATCCTTCCTCCTTCTAGGCAACAAGTCTCCTTGCTGGCTCAGAGGTTATCTGGAGCTTCATCTTCATCTGAAGTGACAAATCACATTTTACCTGTAACTGGAGGGCAGGTGAGCAGTGATTGGCAGGCTGTGTGAGGTTTTCTGTTGGTGGGTTTGGAGGGAGTTGAGGTGATTCTGTTGGCGTCAGGAGCAACAATCAAACTCACACGTGCAGAGTTCAAGGGAATTACTTTCTTTTGCCTACAGTATAGGAATCTTCCCCACGTCTGGCAGCCTTCTCCTGGGAGCTATTACATAAGGCTGCAAGGAACCTTGAGGGTGAGGGGAGGTGTTGGTCCTGGCCCTTTTACAGAAAGAATAGTAGGTGGAGATTCATTTTAACCATAAAAGTTTATTAGGTTACTTTAAGTTTATCTCAAGGAATAAAGTATAGGAGGAGGAAGAGTTTTCTTTATCCATGTTGAGGTACTTTGTGCATAAATGAAATGGCTATTGTAAAATAGCAGAGCCTGGATAGCTCAGCAGACTAAAAGCATTGTGATTAAAGACCAGCTGTCTGCAAGTACTATAAGTTCGAATGTCACCAGGCTCAAGGCTGACTCAGCCTTCCATCCTTTCTAAGGTAGATAAATTGAGGACCCAGTTTGTGGGGGCAATAAGCTGACTTTGTATAAATATACAAAAAGTATGAAGGCTATTACTTAACACATTGTAAGCCGCCCTGAGTCTCCGGAGAAGGGCGGCATATAAATCAATTTTTTAAAAAAAATATTTTTAAAAAGATGCTTGTAGTTCTTATAATTTAATCTTCCTTGCAGGAGCGCAACAACGATCCAGCACAGGCTCGTCCAAACCCTCCAACCTTTGCTCAAGGTGTCATCAGTGAGTAGCTGGCCGTCTAGGTTGGGTTCTGCTGGGTAGTGCTTTTCTTTGAAGTCTCTTCTTGGCTCATCTAGCATACAACACAGTCATTTGCCGAGATAATTTCGGATTGCTTAATTTGGAATAACTATTGCTTTCTGGCTCCAAGTACAATTTCTGTGCTGCATAAATGTTTCTGTTCATGAACGTGTGGAAGGTTGACACAAAAGGCTAGTAACATAATTCTTATTTGTATTGGTTTGTTGTGTTAAAACCAGGCATCTATGTTCTTTCAGCTGTACACGGAAAGTCAAGGAAGGTGTGGGTAGATGCCATTCTCAGACATAACTAAGAAGGAACTTTTTCAAGGGCCCCACATCAGTTCTCAGCAGAGTTGAACCTATCTTCTGGGAAATTTACGAGTTCTGAAGTAATGGGTTAAACTGGACATACTATATGCTAAAGGAAAGGGACGCGGTGGCTTAGTTGCTAAGACGCTAAGCTTGTTGATCAAAAGGTCGGCAGTTCAGCGGTTCAAATCCCTAGTGCCGCGTAAAGGGGTGAGCTCCCGTTACTTGTCCCAGCTTCTGCCAACCTAGCAGTTCGAAAGCACATAAAAAATGCAAGTAGAAAAATAGGAACCCCTTTTGGTGGGAAGATAACAGCGTTCCATGCGCCTTTGACTTTTAGTCATGCCGGTCACATGACCACGGAGACATCTTCGGACAGTCTTCGGCTTTGAAACGGAGATGAGCACTGCCCCCTAGAGTCGGAAACAACTAGCACATATGTGCGAGGGGAACCTTTACCTTTACCTATATGCTAAAGAGAAAATAAAGAATTGTTTGGAAGCATATTTTCTAACCTTCATTTTTATGTATTGTGTCCTCAATTGCTATAAAAACAGACTGAAGATTTTTAAAAACTGGCCGAAGTCTGTTGAAAAATAATACGCAACCTTGAAAAGGACTGTTGTCCTCCAATCATATTTTCTTTTTTAATCCGCATGCAATTGGTAGATCTAATAACTTAGTAAAGCACTTACTGGATGCTGGTTGGCATGCTGAGAAAAGGAAGAGAAATGTCTTGTCATCTTTAGCTCTATTTAATAAGTGGTTTGTTTGCCAATACAAATAAGCATTTTTAAGGGCAGTGATGTTTCTGATGCTTCTGATGTTTTTGGGGGGTGCCTTAGTTACCCACAGATATGCCTGAACAGCAGAGCAGCTTTCACCCAAACTACCCTCACATTGCAGTGCAATAATGTGGTTTGCTGAATTCTGGCTTAGCGTAATGGGTGAAATCTGCCATTGTAGTTTGATATCCAGGCTTTATCACATCGCACTGTGTAAACCAGGTCATTATGACATTCAAGAAACCATGTTTTAACTAATAACATCAATATTAATAACAATGTTAATATGATGAAGGCAGCACCTAATGCAGCACGTTCGTAGCTTTTGTGTTCCTTCTTTCTGATCCAGAGATATTAGTCCCTAGCACACCTGTTCCTAGCACACCCCAAAAAATAAATCCTGGAAATCTGAAGTAGAGAAAAAGATCCCTGAAGATTTTAATATCAAACAAGCAGATGTACCTATCCTGTGCTGCTTCCTGCAGTGTTCAGTCTTGACTTGCTGTAGATGTTAACAATTTTTGTTTTTTCCTAAGCAAGATGTGATTCACAGGCGTGGCTCTCCAGCTACCCAAATCCTCCTCTTTTGTTTCCATCTCCAGATGAGGCTGATCAGCGTCAGTACGAAGAGTGGCTTTTCCACACCCAGCAGCTTCTCCAGATGCAGCTAAAGGTGCTGGAGGAGCAAATCGGGGTGCACCGCAAGTCCCGCAAGGCCCTGTGTGCCAAGCAGCGGACAGCTAAAAAGGCTGGCCGTGAATTCCCGGAGGCTGATGCTGAAAAACTGAAGCTAGTAACTGAGCAGCAGAGCAAGATCCAAAAACAGCTGGATCAGGTATGTTCTTGTATTGGGGCGCTCTATACACTCGGTTCCTGATTTGACCAAGAAAGTGACACACATGCTTGTGTCTCTGTGCACATTTGTACAACATTAACAGACCCTAAGTTATTTACTTATTTATAGTTTAGTTCACACAGTAACCCAGAGCTGTATGTGCAGTTTCAACTGTGACTAAAAGATCCTAAAAGATTTATCACCACCTATGGAAACAGAACCAAAGTAACATAAGAATGGGGGAGGTGGGCAGCACATGAATTGAATAAATAAAATAAGAATAAGAATAACAACTAATAATTTATAAGAACAAGAGACTTGTTGTTTCCTCTGGGGAGAGGGGTGCTAACAGAGGAAGACGAATAAGATTTTGAACAAATTAAGGTAAAGATCAATCAGAATAGAGCTGAGAGGGTCCTTGGAGATCTTCTAGTCCAACCCCCAATTCAAGAAGGAAACCCTACACCATTTCAGACAGGTGGCTGTCCAGTCTTTTCTTAAAAACCTCCAGTGATGGCAAGCCGTTCCATTGATTAATTGTTCTCGCTGTTAGGAAGTTTCTCCTTAATTCCAGGTTGCAGATTGAGATGTCCAGTGAGATCAAGGAGGGGGGAATTGGCTAGTGAACTGGGGCAATTGCTAGGTGGAAGAGCAGGTGGAGATAGTATATTTTCAGTGGGGAGATTAGAGTTCAGAGTGACGTAAATCTCTACCCTTGACTCTTCGGAAGAGAAAAAGAGATAAGCCACGGAGCTCCTTCTGATGTTCTCTTTCCCACTCAACAGGTCCGAAAACAGCAGAAGGAACATACCAACCTCATGGCTGAGTACCGCAACAAGCAGCAGCAGCACCAGCAACAAACCTCCACGGTCATGGCCCTCAGCCCCACCCAAAGCCCTCGTCTCATGAACAAGCTTCCAGGCCAGTTGCTTTCTACTCACGGCCTCCAGCAGGGGACACAAGGCCTGCCTGGTCAGGCAGGGGGCCTGCGCCTCCCTCAGGCTGCGCCCATGGCCGTGCAACAGGGCTTACCGTTCATGAGCCAGCAACAGTCACCGTTGCCACCACCATCCCCAGCCACCCCCGCCAGCAATTTCTTTCCCGGCAACCGCCTGTTACAGGAGAGACAGCTGCAGCAGCATCGGCTGCAGCTGGCTCAGAAGCTGCAGCAGCAAAACTTCATGGGACAAATGACAATGCAGCAGCAGCAGCAGCAAGGCATGATGGGACAGCTGTCTGTGCAGCAGCAGCAGCAGCAACAGCAGCAGCTTCAGCTTCAGCAGCAAAACCTGATGGGACAGGTATCCGTGCAGCAGCAGCAGCAGCAGCAGCAGCAACAACAACAACAACAACAACAAAGCACAATCGGCCAATCTGGTTTGATGGGTCAGCCTCCGCCACCACCACCACCCACCCCACAGCCAAATCAGAACCTGCTCCCTAAGCAACAAGGGCTGCTGAACAGCCAGCCAGGAGCTGTGATCCAGCAACTCTCTCCTCAGCAACAGCAGCAGCAGCAACAAGTCATACTAGGGCACTCCATGCTGCAGCAGCATCAGGGTGTGTTAAGCCACCAGGCTGCCCAGAGGCCAATGCTGTTGACGCCTCAGCAACATCGGGCCCTGGGTTGCCCTCAGCAGCTGGCCCAGCAGACTCAGGGGATGATGGGGCACCGGCTTCTTTTGTCTCCTCAACAACAACAGCAGCAGCAGCCGCCGCCCCCACCGCCACTAACACCACACCAGGCAGGACTCCTTGGCCAGCAGAGGTTGCTAGGCCAGCAGCAGCAGCAGCAGCAGCAGCAGAATTCCCTAGCCCAGCACCAGGCCCTCCTCAGCCAGGGGCAGGGCACGCAGCCAGGAATGTTGTCCCAGGCCCCTCCACCAAGTGCCCTTAGCCAAGGGCAGGGCATAGCCCCTGAGCCTATCCAGCACTTTGCGCAGCAGGGGTCTCTGAACCAGCCGCTGCACTCAAGTCAGGGAATGCAGCCAGCCCTGCCAGCACAACAGCAGCAGCAGCAGCAGCAGCAGGGCTTGGCTGTGAAGGAACAGCAGGGAGGGCCGGAAGGCTCCAGCGTCCTTCCCCAGGAGGGAGCAGTCCTGCAGCAGCAGCAGCAGCAGCAACAGCTTCGGCCTCATTTAGGAGGTCAGGAGCTAGGAGGGCAGATGAATCCCCCGGACCAGCAAGGGATGCCGGGCCACGGAGCCCCTTTGCAAGAGCAGCCCCCTCAGCTGATGCTCCAGCAGCATGGGGAACCACAGAAGCAGCCAGCCGATCTGGGCCAAGCACAGCAGCTTCACCTGGACTCTCAGCAGAAGAGCCTGCTGGGCCCGATGCAGATGCAGATTCAGCAACAGCAGCCAAGCAGCAACCTGCAGCAGCAAGGCGGCCCCCTGCAGCAGCCCCTGCGGACTCACCCGACAATGGACGGCATCTTGCAGCAAGAGGTGTCTCCTCAGCAACCACCACACCACCACCATCAGCACCGGGAGGCCCCTCAGCCACCCCACTTGCTCGGTCAGCAGATGGAGCAGCAAAGCCAAGGGCAGAACGCCATGGCTCCACAGCAAAGGATTGTGGGCCAAAGCCTGGAACAACCTTCCAAAGGTTTACCGGGCCAACTTGCGCATCAAAACCCAGCTGGAACTTCCAAAACTCCTGGGTTGATAATGTCATTGCAACAGCAACAGCAGCAAAGCATGATGGTTCCCCAGTCATCACCCCAAGGCCAAAACTTCCTGGCCAGCCCTGTAATGGGTCAGATCCGGGCTCAGCTTCAGGGAGTCATCTCTAAAAATCCACAGCTCCGGAACCTCACTCCTCAACAGCAGCAGCAGCTGCAGGCTCTGCTCATACAGCGGCATCAGCAGAATTTGCTGCAGCAGAACCAAGCGTTGCGGCAAGGCAGCCCTTACCCAGGGCAGGCCCAGGTGTCATTGGATCAGGGCCGGCCAGCTGCTCCCCAGCTCCCCCTCCCCAGTTCCATGGGACAGCAGATCCCAAGGCAGCCCCCTCTTGCTGTATTCCAGTTTCGTCCAGAGCAGGGATTTGCTGCATCCGCCGAGCACCAGAAGGTCCCGGTGAACCAGCGGGTGGCCACCAGTCCTCACCAGCAGGGGCCACCAAGGCTTCCGACTCCTCAGACTCCCTCCGTTCCCTTGGGCGTTGCTGGTGTGGCCTCTCTACCACCGCAGCAGCCCAGCCCTTCAGAGCCAAAGAGACCATCCCCATTGCTCCTGGCTAAAAGCCCTGAACAGCAGCCGGCTCCCAGCCAGAAACACCAGCCGACCACTCCCAGCCCCCTGCTCTCCCCTAACCCAGCGCTTTTCGTTCCAAACATAAAGGAAACGGCTCTTGGCCCCGGGAGCTTCAGAGACTCAGTATCCCCCACCAAAGTGCCCACGGAACCAGCAGCGGTCAATGGGCAGACCAGGGAATTGGCTTCCTTTGTCGTGGGAAAAGCTTTGCCCCAATTGGGAGACCCTCCCCTTGTTTGTATCAAACAGGAACCCAGGGAAGAGGTAGCCCAGTGCGCACTGATGAGTGGTCCCCAGCCAGTCAAGCGGGAAGCAAACGGGGAGCCCGTCTCGCAAGCAGCCACTGTGGCTGCTGCTGTTGCTGCTGCTGCTGTTGCGGTGCCCACTAACAATAACAGCCTCAGCCGCACTGAAGCCGGCCACCTCTTGCTACAGAAATTGCTACGCGCCAAGAATGTCACGCTGGGGACTCAGCGCTCGGGCGACGTCAATGGGCACGTGGACGGCAAGTTTGCTGGGACGGAGGGCCGATTGCAGATGGCGCCAGATGTTCGGGAGGTGAGCCTAAAAGGGAAAGGGAATAGTGGCGCCCGCAGTTGCAGAAATCCTGGCTTTTTGAGCCCACCTACTTTTATGATATCTCTGGGACTAATGAATACCCGAATTGAAAACTATATCTGAAAGTCAGTCCCACCTACCCACTGGCAGAGAAGGTATTTTTGGCATGGTGGAATGGATTTCACAAAGAATCGATTGAAAAAGGACTCCTTTTGGGAGATGAAATCCTTTATTAAAAAAAGAGAGGCATGAGGTAGTGCCATCCTTCACTTTTGGTGGGCATCGCTTCTCTGCCGCTGGCTAGTTTGGGCCACCCTTTTATTATGGAGTGGTTAACGGTCACAGTTGGGGGAGGGATAATATCACTAAAATATCATCCTGAGTCAGAATGTCCAGAGTCCCACCATACCACACCCCATCCAGAAGGAAGTTTCTTGTTTTATTTACTTATTTATTTTTATCCTGCCTTTATAATTTTTACAAATAACTTCAAAGCGGCAAACAGATCCAACATATCTTCCTTGTCCCGTTTTCCCCATAGCAACAATCCTGTGAGGTGAGTTGGGCTGAAGGGGGGGGGGGGGAGATGGGGACCGGCCCAATTCAGTAGAATAATTTCTGCAAATGTTAGGTGTTCACACATGAGGCTGCAGGGGGCCTCCTTCGGCTTTTTTGACAGGCTTCAAATGTCTAATGGAGATTCTCAGGCATCCAGGTGATGGTTGTCCCAAAGGTGCTTTTCCAAAAGGCAACTGGACTTTCTTGATTTTTTTCCTTGAAAATGTTTCGGTTCTCAAACTTCTTAGATGAGAAACAAAATGTTTTCAAGGGGGAAAAAGTTCCAGTTGCCTTTTGGAGAAGCACCTTTGGGATGACATTGCCTTTCATCCAGGTTTTGAAATAACTTATTTCTGTCCCTTATATAGGTAGTCCTTGACTTACAACAGTTCATTTAGTAACTCTTCAAAGTTACAAGGGCACCCGGAAAAAAAATGTGACTTATGAACCATTTTTCACAGTTATGACTTTTGCAGCATCCCCATGATCATGTGATCAAAATTCAGATGCTTGGCAACTGGTTTCTATTTATGACAGTTGCAGTGTCCTGGGGTCATGTGATCCCCTTATGCAACCATCTGACAAGTAGAGTCAATGGGCAAGCCAGGTTCACTTAACAACCGGGTTACTAACTTATCAAATGCAGTGATTCACTTAACAACTGAGGCAAAGAAGGTCATAAAATGGTATAAAACTCAAGAACAGAAATTTGTGCCTCCATTGTTGTCGTAAATGGAGGACTACCTGTAATGTTTTCCTGCCCTTCTCCTGCTACAGCCATTGAAATGAGCCACATACCTTTTATCCCTTTTTTTTAAAAGTAACTTCCCCAAATGTGGTTGACCGTGTAGATTCCCTAGTAAAACAGCAAAATGAGATGAGAGGTTTGGCATAGCCATCTGCAGAGTGTTGCCATTGGACACATGAAGAAGCAACATTTAAAACACCTTCTCTTCATCTGCAGTGTAAAATAGGACTGCCCATAATTCTGTCCCTCCTGCTCAGGCTTCTTGGTACTTTTGCTTGTGACTCACTTAACCCGTCTGGGGCAGGGAGGATTTAGTGGGTGAGCTTCCATAAAATGACTCCATCATGGAGCCAGTTTGCTGAGGAGAGAAAGGGATTACAGCCTGCCTCTCTCCTCACCAGGATGTCCTCGCAGCAAAGAAACTCCCCCCACCGAAGCCAAAGCGATCCCAGAAAGCTGGGGAGCGACTTGTCAATTCCCGCAAGAAACTGCGCAAGGAGGATGGAGTGAAGTCCAACGAAGCCCTCATGAAACAACTGAAGCAGGTACAACTCTTTTGGATTTATCTGGCTGAAAGGCTGAGTCAGAATCAAGTATGTTTGTGTGTTGCGTGAAAAAGACTGCGACAATCTTAATAGGGCTTTTATTTTTCTGACCATGGTCATGTGGGGTTTTTTCTGCAAGTATTTGTGTCATCATTAATATTTGAATACGTTGAATATACAACACTAAACATTGGATTTCCCACTTTGTTATTCCTGGGAATAAATTGATTTATAAAACTTAGGAATGATATTCCCTCTCTCCCAACTGCACAGAGTGGAGCTATTCTAAACTCATGCACGCCTCCAATTTTTCCTTACATTTTTAATCCATTTTATAAATCTAGTGAAGCATCAATTATTTTCTATCTTTTCATTTGGGGTTGAATTTTGGTTGGTCAGAAAAGAAAAATAAGTGGACCGATACAGTTGAAGCCATTTTACAAACCAGATTTGCTTTTCATTGCAAACTCATAAATTACATCTCCAAGTATATGAAGCTATTTTCCCTTATTAATTTACCTTTAATGAACAAGAAAGCAAGGTGGCCTAACAAATTTTGTGTTAGAATGTGTGCCGCTTTTTTCAGCATAATGAGGCCTGTAGACACTTTGCTCTCATCGTTTTAAGCTGCAGATTTGAAAATTTAAATCTGATTATAGGAATGATCCCCTACTTTTTTAAATTTTAACTTCTGCATGTGAGATACTGATGATGATACATTGCCATTTCATTCAAAGACATTTGATTGAAATAATACATTTAGCAATTCTCACCTGTTATCATAGAGACAGTTTTAATCCATATCTCTATTTATATTATCTATACTTCAGTCATTACGAAAGATGGGGGACTAATTCGGAAGAGGAAAACATTTTTTAAAAATACTTGTGAGGTATTGACTACACCAGACTAATAAAGAGTCTATTTTTCCTTTCAGCTAGAATAATTGCTTGTGTTCAGATTATTATTTTTTCCTTACCATAACTGATTGCTGCAAAGAAATAATGGCAGTATCTCTCCAACCCAAGTGGCTTCCTTATAAAGGTAGACCTTGCTTAATGGCTGCCCTTTTAGTGACCATTCAAAGTTATGATGACGCTGAAAAAGTAACTTCACAATCAGCCCTTGAATTTGTGACCGTTGCAACATTCCTGAAATCACACGATTGCTGTTTGCTTGCTTCATAACCAGCTTCTAATAAGCAGAGTCAGTGTAGAAGCCGGAAGTAAAATTGCAAGTCACAGTCACATGATCTTTCGCTTACTAACCTGTGATGATTCACTTAAAAACCTAATGAGAAGTGACTTAAGTCCACCACAGTCACATGATATTTGCTTAGTGACTGCATCACTTAGTGACAATTGCAGGTCCCAGTTGTGATCGCTTAAGCAAGGGCTACCTTAGATGGAACACTTTTCTTAGGGTTCAGTTGCATTCTGGTTAAATTATGGTAATTTAATTTTTTAAAGCAAATGATTATATGCTTCAACAATATTATAATAATATTGCAATATATACAATGAATATACAGATATTCATTTAAATATTCATTAAAATCCTCATGGTATTATTGAATGGATGGCATATATAAGACATATGAAAAAGAAAAGGGCATTTGCAAGATGAGGAACAAAACAGGAAATGGAAGCTTATGTTCTTTCCATTTGTTATTCATTCCTCCCCAGATTTTTTTTGAGGAATTAAGTGTAAATTGCTTTTTTGTAAGAGCAGGCTATGCACAAATATGCACAAGCAAAAAAATTGAAAATCAATAGAGTTTCAGGGCCAGATTATTTTCTTGTAGAGTAATATAAGGCAGGAGTAGATAAATCGCTTCTTAAACTGTGTAAACTTTTATCACACCAAGTGTTTTAATGTTCCAGTTTGTTTAAAAAAAAACCCTGTATTATTGTAAATTCTAAACTCAGAAAAATTCCATAAATGTTGGGCTAATTTCAGAATCAAACTGGTATATGGATACTTTCTATAATTAATTAATTCCAAAGTAGCGGTAATCCTGTTCAGCTAGGATTTATTTGTCATGTACCAGGAGTTGATAATTCTGTGCAGATTTACAGTCCTTTTGACTTAAAATAAATCAATACACATTTTTCATTCCTCCCAGATTTTCTTTTCATACAGATTTCTAAGTACGGCCCATAATTTTATATTCTTTTTTGGAAAGATGAAAAAAATGGTGTTATATCTCAACCTTATTTGTAGAAAATGTTCTGCAACAGGGCGCTCTCTCATTTTCTGACTATTTGTGCAGATAACATACTAGAAACTGACACAAGTTGTTTTGTTCCCAGATGACCTATTGGTGCCTTGAATCTTCTCTATCTCAATAAAATAGATTTGGTATCCTTTTCAGGGTAACATATTAAGAGTTCAGAAGCAGCACAAACAAGGCAACTGCATTAACACACACTGTCTTAGAGAAAGACCTGAGCTGGTTGAGGTTGGTCTAATGCAGGGGTATCCAACTCGATTTCATTGAGGGCCACATCAGGGTTGCGTTTGACCTCGGGGGTGGGAGGCAGGAGGCCAGGGTGGCCATGGCCAGCTTGATGTCACTCGTGTCAGGGGCGCCTGTGGTGGCCCAAAGTGCTCTGCCAGTGAAAACAGGCTCCCAATCCGTTTTTGGCTGGGGCAGCCTCCTGCAACCCTCTGCCAGCGAAATCTCCATTTTCACTGGCATAGGGCTGCAGGAGGCCATCCCAGCCAAAAACGGAGATCGGGAGCCCATTTTTGCTGGCAGAGGCACTGTGGCCCAGTTTTCACTGTTTCTAGGGCAGCTCCATGGGTCAGATTTAAGTACCCCACGGGCTGGCTTCAGCCCGTGGGCCTTGAGTTTGACACCCCTAGTCTAATGTAGCTTCTTGCCTTCAGCAAAATCCCACCAGCTGTGGATACTGTAGATACAGAGAAATATATTTTCAAAAATCATGCAGGAGCAATGTAACCTCGAGATTTTCCCACTAAAGTAATGGGAGGATAGGCCTAAATAGGAGTCTGTTAGACCTTCAGGGTCTGTCAACTCCTATTGTTCCCTTTTATTTATATCAGGATTCCTCTAATACAGTCTGCAGAATGTGTCGGCATATGAAGAAGACTTGGTCTGATTCAGTTCTTTTCTCCTCAGGAACTCTCTTTGCTGCCTCTGATGGAACCGGTAATCACAGCCAATTTCAACCTCTTTCCCCCATTTGGAAGCAGCCCGATCAATGGCAAGAGCCAGCTGAAAGGCACGTTTGGCAATGCGGCCTTGGACAGCATTCCGGATTACTACTCACAGCTGCTCACCAAAGTAAGGCCAGCCCTGTGGCATTTTCTTCTTCTTTAGCTAACTGAATATAGAAAAAAGAAAGAAAGAAAAAGAAAACATTAAATTATAAGAAAGAGGGAATAAGCTGGGGGGGAAAAGGCCACTCATATTTCCCCTTTTATAAATACATTGTATGTTTTGTGGCGACGGGACAAATAAAGCTATATGATAAAATGGATACAAAAGTTCAAAGAAGCAAGAGCAGTGGATCAATGGGAAGATTCATTTGGGGGGTGGGAATCAAAATTTATACCACGCTATCATCTGAGGGAAAACTGGTACAAAACGTTCTACAGATGGTATATAATTCCACCAACAATTGCTAAGATGGATAAATCCTGTAACAAAAAATGTTGGAAATGCCACCACAAAGAAGGAACATTTTTAGGGCCTAGGACAATTCACCGCAGCCCCTGTGGCACCACAAAGTTGCTGCCAGATACTTCCACATAATCAACTGGCTGCGGGGACAACTTTCCAGGGGTGGCCAGAGGAAAGGTTGGGTGGGCAAGTGAGCGGGTGGGCAGAGAGTGCAGGGTGCCGTGTGCGAGCAAGCTGGTGAGCGGACCATGTGGGGTGGCAGGCAAGTGAGTGGGTGAGAAGAGGGCACGGGATGCAGGGGGCGAGCAAGCAGGAGGGCAGAGTATGCAGGGTGCAGCAAGCAAGTGGGTAGGCAGAAAGTGCAGGCTGCAATGAGAGGATGGATCGCATGGAAGAGCCAAGCAGGCAAGTGAAGGTGGAAGAGGCTGGGGAGGGTGGAGGTGGTGGCAGTTGGGGCGGGCAGTGGGGAGGTGGCATTAGTCGGGAGTGGCGGGGGATAGGGTATGCGTCCATTGTGAAACAACCATTCTGGGAAAGAGGAACCCTCAAACTTTGTGTCACAATAAATTACCACGGATACTTTGTTTCCGAATTTTATGTTGGCAAGAAGTTGAGTTGCTGAGAAGACATGTTCTGAGCAACGTCCCCACTGCCACCCACCCATCGCTCCCTCTGGCCGCCCATGCAGCCCATCCATCTGCACCCACACACTCTGTCTACCCACTCATTCTCCCTCCTGTGGTCCATCCTCTTACCGCACCCTGTCCGCTCTGCCCACCACTTGCTTACCTGCCACTATACCTTGCGTGCTCTGCCCACCTGCTTGCCCTCCTGCCCAGTCGTGTTTTAAAATGTGTTAATTTCTTTGCATTACTTACAACACAATTTTGGGGCAGCTCAAGCGGTCAAAGGGAGAATGTAAATGCAGCATGTGCCGGAGTAGCCTGTCAGATTTGTTGCAGCCTTGGAAATGAAGGGGGGAAAAAACAGGCAGGGGACTGTGGTGGGTGTTGATTCCTGTGTTCTCTGTCTAGAACAACTTGAGCAACCCTCCAACACCACCTTCCTCACTGCCCCCCACACCCCCACCCTCTGTGCAGCAGAAGCTGGTGAATGGCGTCCTGTCTTCTGAAGAGCTGACCGGGCAGTCCAAAGAGCCAGAGCTACCCCATGAGCCTGAAGGACAGAAGGGTAAGAGCGATTGCTGAGCAGGGTGTTAAATGTTTATAGTCTAAAATACTCAGGGAGGCACTTGAATGTTGCAGCATGGTGGATATTCAGCATGTGTTCTGTTCTGTATCTTGTGGGATAAAACCGGAAGCTTCTGATTTTAGTGTTTGTAAGTGGAGGAGAAGAGGGAATTAAATAAATAGGTTCAATAGAAGGTGCTGTGATTCAGAAGGGTTTATCTTGGCAGTGACATGCGTTATAAGCAATGCAGGTGATTGTCGACGTATGACCACAATGGAGCCCAAAATTTCCATTGCTAATCAAGACATTTGTTCAGTGAGTCTTGCTCCGTTTTACAAGTTTTCTTGCCACGGTTGTTAAGTGAATCTCTGCAGTTGTTAAGTTAGTAACACGCTCATTTAGTGAATCTGCTTCCCCATTAATTTTGCCTGTCAGAAGGTCACAAAAAGTGATCACATGGTCCTGGGACACTGCCATAAATACATGCCAATTGCCAAGCTTTCGAATTTTGATCACCTGACTATGGAATGCTGCAACAGTCATAAATATGAAAACCAACTGTAAGCCACTTTTTTCAGTGCCCTTGTAACGTCAAATGGTCACTAAACGAATGGTTGTATGTCGAGGACTATCTGTAGAGCAAGGTACATTTAAGGCAAAGGTTTCAGGTATGGAAAAGGCAAAGAGGAAGAGCTTTGAGGAGGTCTCTGGAAATGATTTGGTATGTATTGAGCCCTGAGAAAAATGCCCAATATAGAATACATACAAATTGCTGTTTCAGTTTTTTCATATACAGTTTATTCTCATCTTCTGGAGACCCTTCACTTATTTCTTATTTATATCTTATAAGAAATTTTAAAAGAAAATAAAAAATGATGAAGGTTGGCCAAGAGGATAATAGGAAATGATTGCAAATTTCTGAAACATAAACAATACTTTATCTCTTCTTGGTTGCAGAATGGCATTTTGCAAGGTACTGCTGTATCACTGAAAAGGCCTTACCCTTGCTTGCCATTAACCTTTTCTTTGCCAAGAATTGGGGGTGTATATTAGTGCAGAACCACATGCTTTGAATTCTCATGCTGTAGGCATGGTTAATGGCACTCCTGGAGCAACTGAAGTTTGATTCTTTCTTTTTGCAGATGCTCCCCCTGTGGAAGTGAAAAGCTTAGATCTGCTTGCAGCTCTGCCTACCCCACCACACAACCAGACTGAGGACGTCAGGTGAGAATAAAAGTCTGATTGAGCAGAAACACAAAAGACAAACTGGAAAAGAAAAGCTGTTTAGCTTGTGTGCCATCCAAAATCTTCCCCAACCCGGTATCCTTCAGATGTATTGATCATTAATTCACACCATCCTCAACAAGTGTAACAAAGTCCATACTTCTGGAGGTCATGAAATCAGGAGATACTGTTTAGTTTATAGGAAGCAAATGAGGCCTGGTGCATAATCTTTTGAACTTGGAATGTATAAAGTTTCTTTTGGGGAGCATTAGCCTTTTTTGTCTAGATTTAGTTGGAATGAATCCCTTGCTTCATCCAGTTCCCAGATCTACATTCTGCCCACCTCTTAGCTTTGGAAATGGCATGATAAGTTGGTATTCAACAGCACTCCCATAATGCCCCTAAATCACTTTCACAAAAACCAGGTGAGAGCGAATGCGTCCTAAATTGTATAACCATTCTCCAATATCTCTGCAGGATGGAGAGTGATGAGGAGAGTGACTGCCTTGACACCATTGTCCCAGCATCGTCTCCAGAGAGTGTCTTGGGAGAAGAAATACCACGCTTCCCATTGCTGCTTGGAGCCAAGTCTGAAGTGGATGAGTGCCCCATGTCCCCTGTCATCCCCATAATTCCAAAGGCCAGCATCCCAGGTTCGTGAAAAGTAATGACTTGAAGGAAAGATAACCCATGATCTAGAACCGTGGTTCTCAATTTGCGGTCTGTGAACCCCTGGGGGGCTGCGATGTCACAGAGGGTCTCGGAAGGCTTGAAGAAATGTTATGATTTAAATCTTGAGTTAAATCTTGGGGTCCGTGGCCACAAAAGTTATTTAAAGGGGGTCTGTGGTAAAGAAAAAATTGAGAACCACTGAGCTAGAATAATCTTTAATCCTTGTTGCATCTGCATTTCCTAGACTAAAAGTACCCTATAATCCAAACTGTTTTGATCTAAAAATGTTACATACCTGAGCAACGATAACAACATACCAATGTCTGTAATAACCGTAATAAACTGTTGCATTATACAATAACAATTCCAGTTTGGCATTAGACATAAACTCTAAAGACCTCTCAAAATAGCCAGGTCTTCAGTAGGTTACGAAAATGGGAGCCACCTGGGGGTGGCAGACAACAAGGTATTCTAGACCACGGGTCCCCAATCCCCCAGGACACAGACAGGTACCTGTCTTGTGGCCTGTTGGGAACTGGGCCAGGTAAGTGGCAGGTAAATGCGCAAAGCTTCATTTGTGCATGCTTACAAAGCTATGTTGCATGCACGAAACCATCCCCTACCCACCGCCACTGCTACTGCCATTTCATGGAGCCAGAAAGAATGGGCACTGCTGTTCTAGAGGAGAGGCACTTCTGTTATCCTTCCCACAATGACCTGTTACAGATGGAGAACTTCAACAGGCATTCTATGGTTGCTCAGATGGATAGGCAGAATCTATCTGGGAAAAACAGTATGTTAGACAGCCAGGCCCTTGAGAGGGTAAGGAATAATCAATGTTTTGAATTGCACTTAAAAGCATATTAGCAATCAGTGCAGCTCCTGTAGCAGTAAGTAGTGTTAAATGATAGTAATGCAACGAAGGGCCTTGGTGGTGCAGCGGATTAAAGTGCTATTAAGTAGCACTTAGCTGCCAGCTGCCTGCAATTACTGCGAGTTCAAATCTCACCAGGCTCAAGGTTGACTCAGCCTTCCATCCTTCCGAGGTAGGTAAAATGAGGACCCGGATTGTGGGAGCAAGAAGCAGACTTTGTATAAAAAAGAACACCGCTTAGGGGTGGCCAAAAGCCCTACTAAGCAGGTATATACAAAAGTATGACAGCTATTGCTTAACGCATTATAAGCCATCCTGAGTCTCCGGAGAAGGGCGGCAAATAAATTGAACCAATAAATAAACTCTGTTGGCATCGTATACTAGTTGACATTTCTAGGTTGTCTTCAAGGACAGCCCCGTGTAAAGTGTAATACAATAAGTGAAAGATCATGATGAATGAAGTCTCCTAGATGTTGAGTTCCCCTTGCTCATCGCTGTCGTTATCCTCCTCTCTCCTTCTGCTCTGCGTAATTTTTAATCTCCCAGACTGACACTGGGAGCCATCCTTTCAGGAAAACGCTGGCGCTTGTATTGGTTGATCTGTGACTTAAGTCTATTCAGGATTCCGGATTGAGGGGTGAATTACCCTAACTTTAGATAAGTGGTTTGAATTTCTGGAATACGGGCTTGAGTGGCAGCTTCTGATACGTTTTTTATTTTCCCTTTGCTTTCCTTCCTTCAGTTTTTACAGATTCCAAATCCTATGGGACCGTAGAGCCAGTGGGAAAGGAGGCACCCAGCACTTCCTGGGAGAGAGCTAAAGGGAGTGAGGTCTCCGTCATGCTCACCGTGTCTGCAGCTACTGCCAAGGTATGGAGCGAGCACCAAAAGTCATCTTTTGAGCCTTGGGAATTATAGTCCAAGATATTTGAAGGCCATGAGTTGGCAAGAGTTGCTGTACAGATCTTTTAGGCATGATAAAGTCCTCATGAAGTGACTTATCTGCCTTGTTTGTCTCAGAGCCCTATCAACTGGAGTATCGTTATCAATTTTTCACATTTGGTAGAAATGCAAGAAGTCTCTTAGTTTTGTTTTGTGCCATAGCCATCACCTATTCTGACAGCTTATCCTGAGTCCGAATATCTTTTCTTGTTGCTACTTTTCTGGGTCTCATTACTAAACAGCTGTCAAGCACTTGATAGATGTCCAGGTTGATGTGTCCCCCACATCGACAAGAATGTGCTGACATTCTTCTGTCACATAACCTGCACCATGGATACTTTAATCAAAGTATTTATTTGGTGATTATGCTACACTGAAGGGTTTGGGGGTTCCATTTCTCAATCTACTCAAAATACTTTCCTGACCATTCCCATCGTCTTCTCCAGAATCTGAATGGTGTCATGGTGGCAGTGGCAGAGCTTTTGAGCATGAAGATTCCCAGTTCTTATGAAGTGTTGTTTCCAGAGCGAAATGTAACCGGGGAACCCAGGAAAGGTGAAACGGATGCACAAAGTGAGTATTCCAGTCAATATGGCCTCTTGGTAGTACACCTTTTTCTGATTTTTTCCAGTCTGTCTTTTATTGGTCCCTGTTTCTCTATTCTAACCTTCTTAGGCAAAGAGAAGCCAGTAGTTTCAAAGGGCCCTGAAGGAGGACCAGAGTGGTTGAAACAGTTTGATGCCATGTTGCCTGGCTACAGTCTCAAGAATGAACTGGACATCTTAACTTTGCTCAAACAGGTAAAGGAGGAGCTGGGAGCTTTTTTTTTTTCTTTTTTTAAAAATTTCCTTTGTTATTGAACAGCTTTTAACTACTTGCAATAAGCTTATTTGAAAGAAAATTGTTCAAGCTTTTGGCGTAATTCTTCTTCCTCTTTCATGTAAGAATAGATTACAGATTATCACCACAACCTCATATTTCGATATGTGTTTTGTTCAATTTTTTTAAAAAAGATCTTGAAAGAAGATAATGATACTTTACAATATGCTCTGCTCTAGCATAGCTGGCTGGAGAATTCTGGGAGTTGAAGTCCACAAGTCTTAAACCTGCCAAGTTTGAAGACCTCTGCAATAGAGCCACATCCCCCCATTTTATCTTTTGCACAAGGACCCTATTGAGAAAAGATGTTACACTAAAGTCCCAAATTGGCTCTCCATTCTGGAGGCCTTAATTGACCCAAACAGGCGAGACATTCAAAATTTCCCCACATATAAGGAGATATTAGACGATAAAGGGAGTTTTAAAATCTTTAGATTTATTAAGAGACCAAGGCCTCAATATAGATTGGTGGACTTATTTCCAGATCAATTCTAGGTACCAAAAGGATAGGGACCGATTTGGCATAGAATCCAAATATAGAAATCTAGATAAAATTTTACTGGGACAAGAAAAGAAAATGCTGGCTAGACTGTACAACGTGTTACTAGATGAGGATAGGGCAGAGATCATAGCTAGGAACCAACTGGGTGTCTGGGAAAAAAATATAGGATACAATATTAACTTTAATGAGTGGGAAGAAGCCTGGAACAGGAATTACTATATAACAAAAGCGGTATCCTATAGGGAAAATCAGTACAAGATGTTCCACAGATGGCACCTAGCACCAGCTAGAATAGCTAAAATGATTCCCAATGCCTCACCAACCTGTTGGAAATGCGGTAAGGAGGTTGGTACTTTTTTCCACATGTGGTGGTCCTGTCAGATAACCAAAAAGTTTTGGCTTAAAATTCGGGCCTGGCTGAAGGAAATAATAGGAGAGGATTTGGAATTAGCCCCCGAGATCTTCTTACTAGGCATAACTAGGGAGAGACTGGCAAAAGAAAAGACTCAACTCTTGATCCATATAATCACGGCAGCCAGATTAGTTTTTGCAAAGACATGGAAGGATAAGGCGTCTCCTTCTGAGGAAGGTGTAATCAATAAGATTCTAGAATGTGCGGAAATGTCCAATCTAACAAATGAGCTGAATAATGGTGAAAAAACTAAATATTATGATGTATGGGGTAGATGGTACAATTGGATGCGTAACAGGAAAAATATTTGAGAGTCAGAAAAGTGATTTTATTTACTCTTAACTAGAATATTATTGTGATAAACTCTGTAAATTACGGTTAACACTGCACTTCCGATGTGGCATGAAACATCTTGTATTTTGTTTTATTTTCAAAAATCAATAAAGTATATTAAAAAAAAGAAAAGAAAAGATGTTGATTACCTTAAAAAGCAGCTTGTGAATTTTTTCAGACTTCGTTGCTTTCAGAGTAGAACTCCTGTCTGAGGATACCCATGCTCTCCTTTTGTGACATTCAGTCAGTTCCCCTAGCCAGCCATCTCTCTTAAAAATAAAAATAAATTCTTAAAAATAAAAAAGGGAATATCAAATTTCTGATAGCCAACTGGCTTTGGTGTGATGGAATAGTGCTCATATTAAAAGCATATGTTGTGCTGGTAGGATGTCTACTATCAAGTAAATTGGCTGGTAGCCTTAGTTGGGTCTGCTTCTTTTTCAAAGGTGTTTGTGGTAGAATCTTTAGCTAGAATGGGAGGAAAAGTGAAAAAACTATCAAGCTTGGAGTCCTTGCAGGGAAGGAAGCCACAGAGGCCAGACTCCACCGCCCCTCTCCTCTAGAATTTTTGAAGCCTTTATCTGATGGTTCCCAGGAGAGTGTAGTCAGTCTGATGAGATTCTTGTAAATAGTCAAGCAGCAATAAAGAAGCAACTCTGATCAGCTCATAGAATTGTTGTGGTTCTTAGTACCTGATAAGTTTCTCTCCCCCCCCCCCTTCCCTTTTAGGAGACTTCAGTTCCAGAAAAAGCTGCTCAACACTGCTACATCAACAACGTTGCCAATCTGGATGTCCGGCAACTCTTGACGCTTCCTGAAGAACCGTCTCCTCCTCTGTCCCCATTTGCACCCTCTCCACCAAGCCCACCCAAGGTTCCCGAACCACCCCCTGAGCCCGAAGCACCACCTCCACCTGTGACCTCCCCTCCACCCTCATCCCCTAAAGAAGAAGCTCCTCAGTCTCCCCCTAAAGCCAAGCCTCGCTCCAGGCCCCTGGAAGAGAATGAGGAGAGCAAGCCAAGGCTAAAAAAGTGGAAAGGGGTGCGATGGAAAAGATTACGCTTCCTCATTACCATTCAGAAGGGTGGTACCAAGCGTGACGGGGAGAGGGAGATTGCGGAGTTCATCGAGCGCTTGGCCACCACTCTTCGGCCCGAGAAAGTGCCACGTGATTTACGGAAGTGCTGCTTTTGCCATGAGGAAGGAGATGGGGCCACGGATGGTCCAGCCCGTCTCCTTAATCTTGATCTGGACTTGTGGGTGCACCTCAACTGCGCCCTCTGGTCCACGGAGGTTTACGAGACTCAGGGTGGGGCCCTCATTAACGTGGAAGTAGCGCTGCACCGGGGCCTGCTCACCAAATGCTCACTTTGCCAGAAGACTGGTGCCACTAACAGCTGCAACCGTATCCGCTGCCCCAACGTCTATCACTTTGCTTGTGCTATCCGTGCCAAGTGCATGTTTTTCAAGGACAAGACGATGCTGTGCCCACTGCACAAGCTTAAGGGTCCCTGCGACCAGGAGCTCAGCACCTTTACTGTCTTCCGACGGGTTTACATCGAGCGGGACGAGGTCAAGCAGATTGCCAGCATCATCCAGCGCGGGGAGCGCCTCCACATGTTCCGAGTGGGAGGCCTGGTCTTCCATGCCATAGGGCAGCTCTTGCCCCACCAAATGGCAGACTTTCACAGCGCCACAGCACTCTACCCTGTGGGCTACGAGGCCACCCGCATCTACTGGAGTTTGCGGACCAACAACCGGCGTTGCTGCTACCGTTGTACCATTTGCGAGAACAACGGCCGGCCAGAGTTTGTGGTTCAAGTGATGGAGCATGGTTTGGAGGATTTGGTCTTCACAGAGTCCTCGCCACAGGGTAGAGATCAGCTTGGGTTCTGTTGTCATGAGTTTGCTGGTTGTGAGCTTTTGGAGCAGGGCCAGAATTCTTCCTCTAAGATCCCGAGTGTCTTAATATTGTGTAGGGTTGATTTGAGAAAATCCACTTCCTCTGCCCAGAATTAATTGTTTGAAAAGCACAGCAGCTGTAGGCGTATGTTAAGATTAGTCTGTTTTCTGAGGCATCGAGTTTATTTCATGTTTGAAAGTAGGAGGAGACTCTTGGACCCTGTACAGCTCAGCAGAGACATCCAAAGATGTCCTCTTGGGTGCATGTAAAATTAATAACAGTTTAAATTAGTTGCTACCTTGTAAATCATGCTTTTCAGATAGCCAGTATTTGAAATGGCTTGGAGGGGGCCGATTTTCACGTTTTCAGTCTAAAAAGACCATAGGGATGAGAAGGGAGATTAGTTTTTCATGATCAGGAAGATGAGGGAGTAATACATTGGCATATAGAGGCAATTTGGACTAGAGTGGCCATTTCTTTGTGAAGTAAATATGGAAGTAATCTGTGCCGTCATTTCTTTGGCCCAGGCCTGAGGCCTGTGTATTCAGGCCTTCAGCCTTCTGACAAGAGGACGTGGGTATGGCAAGCTCCTTGAAGGAAACTTTGGTGGAGGTGGGGAAACTGAGAGTTTACTGAGGCCGAAACAATACAGGTAGTCCTCAATGTACGATCACAATTGAAACCAACTGTTAAGTGAATTTTGCCCCATTTTACAACCTTTCTTGTCACCGTTGTTCAGTGGATCACTGCAGTTGTTAAGTCAGTAACACGATTGTTAATTGAATCTGGCTTCCTCAATGATACTGCTTGTCAGAGTGATCACATGACCCCGGGACACTGCAACCGTCGTAAATAGATGCTGGTGTCCAAGTGTCCAAATTTTCATCACATGACTACGGGGATGCTGCAACAGCTGTAAGTGTGAAAAATGGACATAAGTCACTTTTTTCCAGGGGCATTATAATCTCAAACGGTCACTAAAGGGATGTTTGTGAGTCAAGGACTACCTGTATTTGCTCATATGGGAGCAATCTCCCCACCCCCCCAAGCCTAAACAAAAAAATAATCCGCACCCAGATTAAAAGAGAGGTCACTAGTGCATATGCTTTCTCTTCCTCTCCTCTTTTTTCTTAATTGAGAAGGAGAGTCGCTTCCCCACCAGAATGAAATATATTACTACTAGTTGAGAAGCATAGCTGTATATTCAAACATACCAAAGCGTCGTTCCCTTTTAGGATCAATTTCATTTCCCAGAGAACAGGTTTCCTTAAAAGTAAAACAGCTTTCACTCACGTTCAAATTTTTGGACTTTTGTTCATGTCAGAAAGTAGCACCTATTCCGTGTCTGCAGTTAGAAGACACGGTATAAATTATATGAGCATCCAGACAGTTCTTGTTTAATGATGGCTCACTTGTTCAAAATTACAACCACACTATATGAATGGTACTAATGACCAGTTCTCGAAGTTCTGGCTGTCCCAGCACCCCTGCAGTCATGTGACCAAATCTGGGTGCCTAGCAACCGACTCACCCTTTCAACAGTTGCAGTATCCAAGGGTTACATGATCACCGTTTGTGACCTTCCATGCCCGCTTCCCATAAGCAAAGTCAATGGGGAAGCCGGAAAGGAAGGTTGCAAGTAGCTCTGGTAAATCGCATGCACTCTCCCTCACCTGGCAACAGCCAACCCACCTTCGCTCCTGTTTTGTGCCTCACCGGCACCTGCACACACTCCCCCACCCAGCTGCAGCCACTTACCTCCCTGTTGACCTGCTTGTGAGTCACCTGGGACTCCTTTAATGACTTGTGATCCTTGCTCAATGACAGCAAGGGGGAGTGCAGAGATTGCTGTCGCTCCACAATGAAGTCATGTGATACTGTGCTTTACAGCCGCATCACTTAGCAATGGAAATTCCAGTCCCAATTTACCATTGTTAACTGAAGGACTACCTGTATTTTTTTTTAAAAAAATGATTTATATGCCGCCCTTCTCCGGAGACTCGGGCTTACAATGCGTTAAGCAATAGCCTTCATACTTTTGTATATTTTACAAAGTCATCTTATTGCCCCCACAAACTGGGTCCTCAATTTACCCACCTTAGAAAGGATGGAAGGCTGAGTCAACCTTGAGCCTGGTGACATTCGAATTGCAGACAGCTGGAGTTAAATTACAATGCATTAGTCTGCTGAGCTATCCAGGCTCCTTCTCTTCTCTGTACTCTTTATATTAGATGGAGTTTTAATATTTAGATATAGAAAATAGGTAATAAGTAGAACAAATTATTTTGGTGGAACAAATACAGGGTGGGATGCCTTTTGGCATGGACATTATGAGACGAGAGCCTTTTTGCCCAATCCTACCCTGTTGTCAGTCAGTTTTTAGGGAGCTGGCTGCATGTATCTACTTAGCAGTTGTTGAAGGTTGCCTAACGCACATTTGTGCCATCTCTAGTTTTTGCATTTTTATGCCTGAATTCCTAAACACGTGTCTGAAACCATAGAGGATTGTCCTACTGCCAAGCATTTTGATATATTTGGAGTCTGGTTTCTGATTCTCCCCCTCAGCAAATGTGTACTTAGCTGCCTCAGATGAATGAACATCTCTCATTTTCAATTCTTCTTCCTTATTCCTCTGTTCTAACAGCCGTCTGGAATCGCATCATCGAACCGGTGGCTATGATGCGCAAGGAAGCCGACATGCTGCGACTTTTCCCCGAGTATCTAAAGGGAGAAGAGCTCTTTGGCTTGACAGTGCATGCTGTTCTGCGCATCGCGGAGTCCGTATGTACCAAATGCAAGAAATAAGAATCCTGAATCAGGAAGTAACAACTGGGTGCCAGCAGCCCAAATCTTGACAGGAAATGATCTAATCCTAAGGGGATCATTCAACTCTTTTATGACCGGCTCAAATCTAGCAGATAAATCAGATTGAAGATGTATCCTGCCTTTTATGTGGGAAAAATGATGAATAGGGATGTTCCCATGACTGTCATGGAGATCGTGAAATGCCAAGCTAACAACCATTTTGGCATGGGTATTAAGGCGCTGCCCCCCCCCCCCCCAAGACTACAACTACTACTTCTAGGATTTTCCTGCCATTTTTCAGGAATAAAGCTGTGAAATAGAGTAGATGGTAGATTAGCAGCTTCTGAAATTTATCTCCGTGACTCATCACTAGATATAGGTCGCTTAGATTCTAACCCTAAGAAAAAAGAACTAGCAAGATTGATAAGTCTTTATGGACAATAGTAACTTCACTCATAAATCCTCCAGTCTCTATTGACAGAGAACTTGGTGGCAGAACTGACTAACTTCTATTACAAGTCTACCAAGACACATGGTGTTATTTAACCAAGCATGCTTGGATTAGTGTAAAGCAGACAATATTAATTTTGAATAAACTATATGTTTTCTTGACTTATAGTAGCAAATTGAAGATGCCTTAAAACGAAATCCTTATCTTACCCCCTTTTTCAGTGGGGTCCACACAATATGTAATCTTGGTGGCATTTTAGTTCTCACAAAAGGGACTTTACATTCTCTGAGAGATGCTCTCATTGTTGTGTCTGGGTTGATCCACAGCTCATAAAAAGTTTAATAAAAGCCACAGTCCCAGAAATACAATCTACAGCATGCTTTCAAGTTGATACTGATAAACTGGTTAATGAGACCAGTTCTGGAAGTGAGGATGCTAAATTTGCTCATATCGTATTTTTACTTGAACTTTGTGCTCTGGGAAAAGGTTTGCTTTAGTGGGCACATGTGAGGGATTGGCTTATTCTCCATTCATACTATGTTTTCTCCAGGAACCCTGGCAAGATTGCATAAAACTCCTCTATTATTTTTCCACGCTGACAACTCTGTGGGATAGATTAAGGTGACAGTGAGTCACAAATAATTACCAAGTCAGCCACTCTAATTGAGGGTAGACTTGACTCTAGATCTTCCTATGTCTTACTCAGCACCAGGAGAAAGGACTGCTCATGCAATAGAAATATTGATGATGTGATCCATTCAATCCTGGTCGATTCTCAGAGATTCTATGAATCCACTCACTCCAGATTTTCTAATCTTAGATGGCTTCTGTCAGTTTTTTTATGTTCTGGCTGGTTTTGGTTTTGATGGTGTCTAGTCCAGTGGTGAAATTCAAAATTTTTCCCTACCAGTTCTGAGGGCGTGGCTTGGTGGGCGTGGCTTGGGGGGTCATGTGACTGGGTGGGCATTGCTGCACAACTGACTCACACACAATGCAAAAGCAGCTGGACCTCACACAAAATGGCCCCTGCAACAAGCAGGAACCTCAGACAATCAGGCATAGCTGATTGTCTCACAGCTGATCGGGAGTAAAAAAAATGCTTTAAAAAAAGTTTTAAAAAAAAGTTCCCACTATTGCCCGGCACAGCTGATTGTCACACAGCTGATTGTCACACAGCTGATTGTCACACAGCTGATTGTCACACAGCTGATTGTCAGAACTTTTTTTAAAACTTTTTAAAGCATTTTTTTACTACTGGTTCAGGCAAATAAGTAGTAAAAAAAATGCTAAAAAAAGTTCCAACAATCACGCGGCACAGCTGATTGTTGTCGGAACTTTTTTTTTTTTAACCTTTTAAAGGATTTTTTTACTACTGATTCGGGCAAACCGGTAGCATTTCACCCCTGGTCTAGTCACCGTGTCATTCTTTTCTCACTGACCATTCTGAGCATTACTGCCTTTTAAGTGACACATCCTTTTCTCTTCCCAGCTGCCTGGTGTAGAGAGCTGTCAGAATTACCTGTTTCGCTATGGACGTCATCCACTCATGGAGCTGCCACTCATGATCAATCCCACTGGTTGTGCTCGATCAGAACCCAAAATCCTTACACACTACAAACGGTGAGTGAACGGCATTTATGTTGCTCCATTGATTGCTGAAGAACCTGCATTGAGATATCAAGTTGAGAGTAAAATGTATGCAGAAGATTCTGGGACAGAATCACATTTGACAGGAAAGACCATAACCAGAATGAACACAGTATTTCTCACCTTTTCCAAATCTAGGGCACAACCGCATCTAAAATATCATGTTCAGTTCTGATCACCATCTTTGAAAAGGGATGTCATACAGCTGTAAAAGAGAACAACCAAAATGTTTAAAGGAAGCAAAGATTTTCTTTATTTAAAAAAAATGCTAGCACATTGGGACAGTTCAGGTTAGGAAGAGGTGATATACTGTTGTACAAAGTCCTGGATGACATAAAGGAAAATAACAGGAATATATGTTTCTTTTGTCACGGTGAATATACTAATACCAATAGTTGCCCAGTGAAACTAATTAGGAGATTTAGAGTGAAAGAGGGCAGCTAGTGCAAAATTAAATTGTGGAATTCATCAGCCCAAGATGTGGTGACTCTAACTTAAATTAGGGTTCCCCAACCCCTGGTCTGTGGACTGGCACCCATCCGCAGTATGCCAGAAACCTCTCAGCACAAACAAGCAAGGCCCCATCTGTGGGATGCAGGCAGCATGTGAAACCACGCCCTCTCCGGTGTGCAGAAAAAACTCTTTCTACAGAACCGGTCACTGGTGCTCAAAAAGTTGGGGGCCACTGACTTAGATGATTTTTTAAAATTTTTTTATTAAATTACATTGTAATACAATACACAAGATATCGGTTTGACAGTGCTAATATGTATACAAATTGGATACATTCTTTTATTATAGTGTCTCCTGATTTACCCACTTATTTTACTATTTACGCTATCCCTTATCCCTTCTTTATTCGATCTTCCATCCATTTATACCAGAGTCCCCACACCATATAGTATACTTAATTATACATATCATTACGGCAGCTAGATTAACATATGCACAGCACTGGGAAGAACAAGGAACACCACCGGAAGAACATGTAATTCGGAAAATCCTAGAATGTGCCGAGATAAACAAACTAACATATGAGATTAACGAGAAGGAGGAATCAGAAGACTTAGATGATTTTGTAAGGACTGGATAAAGTCATAATGCTTGAAGATTCGTCTTCCAGCTGTGTGATGAAAAATAAGCATATTCTAGATCCGTGATGGCGAAGCTATGGCATGTGTGCCACAGGTGGCACGTGTAGCCATATCTGGGCACGCCAGCTCAGCTAATTTTTGGGTCTTCTGGGCCCACCAGAAGTAGTGAAGCAGGCTGTTTCCTGCCTCCAGAGGGAAGTGGGGGAAGGCCCGTTTTATTTTTCACCTGGCTCCAGACCCTCTCTGTGCATCTGGGGAGGGAGAAAACAGCCTTTCCCACTCCCTTGGAGGCCCTCCAGAGGCCTGAAACGGCCCATTTCCCAACTCCCGGTGGGACAGGAAGTGACGTTTTTTGCTGTCCCCAGCCTCAAAGAGACTCCTAGAGGGGGGTTGCATGTGCAGGGTGGGGCCCATAGAATTATGGGTGTGGGCACGCACACACATAAACCTCCCCCGCCCGCCTCCTGCATGCAATGGCAAAAAGGTTAGCCATCACTGTTCTAGATTGTTTTGTTAGAGGTTTTTCATTTATTTATTTATTTATATGCCGTCCTTCTCCGAAGACTCAGGGCGGCTTACAATGCGTTAAGCAATAGCCTTCATACTTTTGTATATTTATACGAAGTCAGCTTATTGCCCCCACAAACTGGGTCAGTGGACAAGTTATTCTTTTAAACCTATTTTAAAGTTTACCGCTTAAAAGTCTTTTTTCCACCTTGAAACGGCAAAGAACTTTGTCAATGGATTTCAGCAAATGGGATCAGAAGAAGCTGAGTCCTACATATCCAATATAGTCCTAATGATTATTGCATATCAAAACCCCTGTATTTTATCCTGAGTCTTCACTACCCTTACTGATGGGCATCATATAATTTGTTTTTCTCCCCTCCCCCCCTATATATTTTGAAGGCCCCACACTCTGAACAGCACCAGCATGTCCAAAGCTTACCAGAGTACGTTCACAGGTGAAACAAACACACCCTATAGCAAGCAGTTTGTGCACTCCAAGTCCTCACAGTATCGCCGTCTCAAAACTGAATGGAAGAACAATGTGTACCTGGCCCGGTCCCGCATCCAGGGGCTTGGGCTTTATGCTGCCAAGGATCTTGAGAAGCACACAATGGTTATTGAATACATTGGCACCATCATCCGGAACGAGGTTGCTAACAGGCGGGAAAAGATCTATGAGGAGCAGGTAAGGAGTGGAATAAGGACTCTGTACTGGAATATAGTTGTGCCAAGGAAATAGAAACATCCACTTCTAAATGCAGGAAGGATGGGTGGCCTTCGCTTGGGTAGTAGGTCTTTGTAGAGAAGTGTTTCCCAACTGTGGCAACATTAAGACTTGTGGACTTGAAGTCCCAGAATGCCCCATCCAGCATTGATGACTGGGGAATCCTGGGAGTTGAAGTCCACACATTTTAAAGTTGCCAAGGTGGGGAAACCCTGTTATAAAGGGTATTCCAGGCTAACATTTATAGTGAGAAAATTACTTGCTTTATTGATTATGAAGAATCTTCAATCAGAATCAGATTCTGACTGGATATTTGGTATTTATAGATCTTGGATTGCCACCAAACTTGGATGGTTCTCTCCCTGAATTCTGTTCTATCCTTTAATTGGAGAAGAATAGTTTACAGTACAGTTGTATAAGTCATTATCACATGAGTGGCATCGGTCCACACCATCAAAACCCTATAACCATTCTGTATTTTCATTAATTTTACAAAAAAGAAAACATGTTTTTTCATATGCCATTTCTTCTGGCGTTTTTCTATATGCTTTTGGCAGAGCTCATATTTGGCTTGTGAGGAAATGTGCAGTATACTGCTTTCAGAAGGTGAAGAAACCTGTTAGTTTGTGTCTGTGTACATTTCCATGTGGTTATCTACTAAATATTTTCTAGTTTTTCCCATATTCATATGGTAAAAGTACACACAGATAGTCCTTGCTTACTAGTGATTCTTTCAGCAGTCATTTGCACTTACAACAGTGCTGAAAAAGGATACTTAGAATCAGTCCTTGAAGTTGCCACAGCACCCATGCAGTCACATAAGGTAATCCTTGATTTACGACCATAATTGAGCCCCAAATTTTTGTTGCTAAGTGACACACTTGTTAAGTTAATTCTGCCCCGTTTTACAACCTTCCTTGCCACAGTTACCAAACAGCCACTCCCAGCCCTCCATGTGCTACACCTACCTGGGTCTCGCAACCCACCTGGAACTGATTCAATGACCTACAATCCTTGCTTAATTATGGTAATGGGGAGTGCCGCCACTAAGTGATGTGGTCACATAATATTGTGGATTACAACTATGTTGTAACTGAAATTCTAGTCCCAATTACCATCTATAATTGAGAATTACCTGTACACATTGAACATACATTGATGCTTCTTCAGCCAATGGATGAATAGATTTCAGTCTAAATATTTTGATGCTGGATGTGTATGAAGTCAGGTGATGTTAAGAGTTTTTCAAAAAAGAGCGATCTCATGCTTGTCCCCTAGCATTTGTGCTACCAAAGCAGTTAATCTAAATTCAGCTGAAATTGATGGTAAATCTGTGAAGCATGAAGGAAACATGAAACATGCTGTATAATTTCTCTCTTCATACTTTTCCAGAACCGAGGCATCTACATGTTCCGTATCAATAATGAGCATGTAATTGATGCCACCCTAACAGGTGGTCCTGCCAGGTGAGTGGATTTGAATTTATAAGTATTAGTTTACAAAATTAAAAGTTATTAGCTTTATCGATCCATTTAAAGACTTCATTGATTTTAAAAAGGAATAGTTTCTTTACTTCTCAAGTTCTCATTTGAAATATAGGAAAAGCAACAGGTAAAGTTAATTGATTTCAATATGCCTGGTTATGTTTTTCATTATTGGTCAATGCTGTTTATTCATTATTAGTTACAACATTTATTTCAGTAAGGAGTGTGTCCTTAAGTACTTTGGAACTGCTGTAACTAAGGGTTGCATAGCTTATTGGCCAGTTAATTCTTGGCTTCACAACTGAATACCAATGGTCATACTTTGTTCCCCTTAAATAGAAAGCTATTATTTCCTTAAAACTTTTTTTTAAATGCAATTGTTGATATTTTTATTTATTAATTAGTTTTATTAATAATTGAATGGATTTTATTGTATTTTATACGAATAAAATAGCATGCAGATCAATTGAAACAGAAAAACAACATAAAAGCCGAGATAGAAAGCATTCAGTAAGTAAGATGATAGTAACAGTAAGAATAATAAAATAAAGGTAATGTAAGCAATCCTTATTAAATCCTGCCCTAGATAGTTCCTTCGCAGAGCAAAGGGTTCTTAATACACTACATAGTCCTGTTAATGTTAAAAATAGACTAGCAATAGTACTTAGCATTTAGACTTATTTAGACTATACTGCTTTACAGTGCTTTATAGCCCCCTCTAAGTGGTTTACAATCCAGGTCCTCATTTTACCCACCTCAGAAGGATAGAATGCTGAGTCAACCTTGAGCTGGTGAGATTCGAACTGCTAGCAGTCAGCAGAAGCAGCCTGTAATTCCGCATTCTAACCACTGCGCCACTGCGGCTCAGAATACCAGAATCCTGGAACAATGACCCTAAATAAGCACCATTCCAGAGTTTCAAGAACGTTCTGAAGAATTCCATGCTGAGCTCTTCTGACCTTTCACGGAATGGGTTTCCACAGTGAAGAATCCAGGGCCCCCTTGCATGATTTTCCTTCTTCTTCCCCTCCAAGGTACATTAATCATTCCTGTGCACCAAATTGTGTGGCTGAGGTTGTGACTTTTGACAAGGAAGACAAGATCATCATCATCTCAAGTCGCCGAATACCCAAAGGAGAGGAGGTGAATATTGGATTATTGTACACACAGACAGCAGAACAATTAACGTGCAGGTAGTCCTTGAGCTATGACAGCAACCGATTCAGTCAGCAATCGTTCCAAATTATGGCAGCATTGAACAAATGCTGGTTACAACTGGTCCTCAGCTATCCCAATACCCACGTGTCATTGGACGGCAATCTGGATGTTTGGCCATCCATTCACAAGTACAACTGGTTGCCAAGCATCTCCCGAACACGTGATCACCATTTGCAACCTTTCCTGCTGACTTCTCTACAAGTCAGTGGAGATGCTGGCAAGAAGGTCCCATGTTCCTGGGATAAGTCTCCCCCATCTGCACATACCCTTGCATAGCCCTTCTGCACTCATGCCGCACCAGTTATTAACACACCCCCAGGCACTCTCCCCAATATGTGCTGCAACTCTTACATGCTGCTGTGAACCCTTTTCTGACCTGCGCCACATCTCTCATGCACCCCCTTGCACCTTTTTGGGCATCCCCTTGCATCCTCCACGACCCGCATGGCACCTCTCACACCTTTGCACACCCTTCCTAACAATCCAACCCAGGCTGCACCTCTCATGCACCCCCCTTGCATCCATCTGTATCGTGCCTCTCACATGCTTGCTTGCACCTTCCCCACCTGTGAACTCCTCTCAGGCACACATTTGCACACACTCCCTGATCCTCTCCCACACACACACCGTGACCCATGCAGTGCCTCTCGCACACTCTCCCTCACCCTTCCCTGTACTCACACACCCCTTTGTACTCTCCGTTAGCCAGCAGCAACCACTTATTGGCCCATGGACCTGGCATTTACGACTTCCAGCTGGCTTCCCCACTGCCTCAAACGATTGTGGGATTCAATTAACAATGGCAACCAGGACTGCAGGAATTGTCGTCACTAAGCGATACAGTTATACTTCACAACTACATCATTTAGTGCCTGTCTCAATTGCCATTGTAAGTTGAGGACTGTCTATAGAGTGCATAATTTCCCTTAAAACGTTCCAAAGAAAATGCCTGTCTGATAATAACAGGATAGATTTCATATTCTAGTACTTTGAGCTTATTTACTTAGAATGTTCTATTTTTTATTAATTCTTCTTCAATTCAAGCTAGAACATACAGGCTTTCAGTGATCTCTCACTTATATATTGACAAAACTGATCTGCTAAATTTCAACAAAGCTTCTACATTATGTTCCCTTAATATTATCCTTCGGAGAAAGTTTTCTGCCTTTCTCCTGTAATGAATACATTGCTTTAAAACGGTAAGTCCCATTTGTATCCTAAATGGCGAAAAGAGGTACACATTAAAAAAAAAAAGTTATAGCTTATTTCATTTTAGCTTTAATGCTCCACAAAGGCTTTGCTTTACTTGACTTGCTTATTCTGGACAATGGGGCTATGAATATCTCATTTGATGAGTTTGCCTTCAATCCTTTCTTTGCCTGTACCAATGTCTGACAGGTGTTTATATACAGTCATGTGAAACAGAAAAAAAACACCCATTGAAATGTTTGGGCTTTTTTCAACCATCTGTGATGGTGAACCTATGGCACGCATGCCTCAGGTGGCACGCAGAGCCATATCTGTGGACATCTGAACTTGGCCCTAGCTCAGCTGCAGCGCGTATGTGCGTGCTGGCCAGCTGATTTTTGGGCCTTCTAGGCTCACCGGAGGGGCTTCCGGAAGGCCTCCAGGAGGATGGGGAAGGCCATTTTCACCCTCCCCGGGCTCCAAGAAAGCCTCTGGAGCCTGGGGAGGGCGAAAAACAGGCCTACCGGGCCCACCGATAACCTTTTTGCCGTTGTGTGCCAAAAGCAGGGGGATTGGGGGGGGTGTCATGTGAGCATGCACGAGTGGGCATGGCGTGGGGGGGGATTGAAATAGGGGTGTGGGCACACTTTGCTTTTGGCACGCAATGGCAAAAAGGTTAGCCATCGCTGATCTAGGCATTCCTCAAATTATGACCATTTGTTCAGCAATTTGTTCAAAGTTACCGTCACATTGAACAAAACAAACTTACACCCAGTCCCTGAAGTTAACAGCTGTTGCAGCACCCCTGTGGTCATGTGATCAAAATTTGGGTCCTCGCCCTTATGACTGAGGAGGGTTTCGACTCCCCCCCACCCACCTATCTCCTCCCCACTCTACATCTGCCCTTTTGACCACCCTGCATAGCAGTACTTCGTGGCGGATTGTTGGGGCTGAAGTAGAAGTCTTGGGCCTTCAGCAACCTCCACTGGCCCCCATTGATCCCAGACCTCAGCCCCAGTGCCATCACCACAAGGGAGGGGCCACTTCAAGCCCTGTGCCATGGCCAGCAGTCATGCTGCAAAGCCATTCTCCCACTGACTTTGTTTGAGGGAAGCTGCCTGGGAAGGTTATACATGGGGATCTCATGATCGAGTGCATCTGTCATAAACACATGCTGGTTGCCAAGCGTCTGAATTTTGATCCCGCGACCACAGGGATGCTACGACGATCGTAAGGGTGTAAACCAGGCTTAAGTCACTTTTTTCAGTGCCGTTGTAACTTTGGAATGCTTCACAAATGGCCAACTTAACAACGGTTCATTTAGTGACCGTTCAAAGTTACAACGGCACTGGGAAAAGAATGACCTGTGATCATTTTTCACACTTCTGACCATAGCAGTATCGCCGTGGACATGTGATCAAAATGCAGACGTTTGGCAACAGATTCTTATTTATTATGATGGCTGCAGGGTTCCGGGTGGCTTTTTTTTTACCTTCTGACAAGCAAAGTCAATGGGGGAAGCCAGATTCACTTAACAACCATGTTACTAATTTAACAACTCCAGCGATTGACTTAACAGCTGTGGCAAGAAAGCTCATCAAATGGAGCATAATTCACTTAGCAAATGTTTCGCTTAGCAACAGAAATTTTGGGCTCAATTGTGGTCGTAAGTCGAGGGCTACCTGCATTATAAGTGTGCCAGAAGAAAAAGCCTGAATTAAGCCTGAGTTACCCTGTTCTCATTTCTTTCTCCTGCAGCTGACATATGATTACCAGTTTGACTTTGAAGACGATCAGCACAAAATCCCGTGCCATTGTGGAGCCTGGAACTGCAGGAAGTGGATGAATTAGCCCCAAGGGGCTCTTTGACGAGACAGAGGCCAACCTGATAGCCTGGCACACATGGTGCCCTCGGCTGGGCGAGAGAGGCCTTTCCTGCCAACTCTCCCAACCAGCCAGCGTGGCCGTGAGTCACCCAGGGAAAGCATGATTGGAACTTGCCATCCCAACATGCTCGTGGGGTAGCCGGGACCCAGATTTAAGAGGGGGCGATGTCAGCCTACCTGCCCCTGCAAGCCAATATCATTGGTGGTTTACATCGCGTTGGTTCTTTGGCAGTTGGGTTCGGTTGCCTCCTGCTTTTGACAAGGCAAACCGACTTTTCCCCCAACAAAAGGCAGCCGCCGCTAGCAACTCCACCTGGGGTGGGAAAACGGATAAACTGGAACTCAGGGTTTTCTTTTTAATATTTTTCTTTTGCGGGCAAAATGGGGATCCTTCTACCCCTGTGCACCTGTATATAATGGACTATCAGAAATATACTGCGGTGAGGAGGTGGGGGGAGAGCCCTGGGGCATTCTGTTTAGCAGAGCTGGGGAAAGAGGGCTGCAGCATGGCTACGGAAGCCCCATGCAAGAATTTGTAGGGTTCCTTGCCCCCCCTTTGTGTGTGTGCGTGTTGGACGCAAGAAGAATTAAAAAAAAAAACCCTAATCTCTATTGCTTGCTAATCTACCAAGGTAACAAGAGACTTCAAAGAGACTTGTTTTAGCTTGACAATCCACCTTCCAGAGCACCTCCCTCTGGATTTTCTTTACTTTTGGGTGTTGGATTTAAACTGTGTGTGAGTGTGGGTGTACATACGTGTGCTTTTTGGAATCGGTCTGTTTCCAAGAGAAAGCAGGCGCTGCCTTGCAGGAATTGGAAACAGAACGTCCTTGTCTCTAGCCCTGCCCCCTCCTCCCCGAAAACTTCCATGTGCGAGGAGCATCTGCACTTGAACCTACCTCATTTGAAGCGTTAGATTTTGGTGTCTTTCCCCCACCCCCTTCACTCTAATGTGAGCCCCTCGCTGTGCCGCCCTTCTTTCTGAGTCCCCCGAACACGGAAAGCCACAGTTGCCCTGTCATCCTTGGGAAATTACTCGGACGTGAGGTGAGAAATGTCTTCTTCTGGACTTGTCCTTTGCCTTTTTTCCTCTTCTCTCCCCGGTCTCCCTGCAACCCCAGGTAGCCCTCAGTCTCCTGGGCCTCTTTGGAGGCTGAACCGCAGAGCTCTGGAAATCCCCATACATCAACAGAAGAGCCGGACGCACTGCAAAACAAGAGGTGGCTTGACTATGCCAGGAGGAGAGAGAACTTCAGGTCACCTGAGACCATACCCAGCAGAGCTGCTTGGTTGGTAGACCCAGACCCGAGAAATCCTTTTGCCTGTGGGCCAGAAAAGGGGAATGTTCATTGGATTAAGAAGGAAAGGGTTAGCATTGGTGAACTCTTTTGACAGTGTCAGGTGGGGGAGAGCTGGTTCCCAGTGAGACTCGTCCCTTCCGGTAAAGAGGCAGTCAGTCGGTTCCCTCTCTCCTCTCCCCTGATCAACTTGCTGCTCTGAAGGCTCACAGTGTGGATGAATGCGAGTGTGGATGTATAATTATGTCTGTATATATAAACGGAGGAGATTGAGAGATGTGGGCACATTGCAGAGTTTGGGATTATTTATCTATTTATATAAATAAATATATATATAAATATATATATAAATATATAAATATATTGTGTATATATTTGAAATAGCATGGGGAGGAACACCCTGCCTGCAGGGTTTTTCTGGACTGCTGGGTGGATCTCTGCAGAACCTTCCCTGCCCTCCCTCTCCATTGGGTGGGACGGGAACTACGGGAGAGAAAGAGAGAGAGAGACTTGTTTATTTGCAGAATTTTGGGTAGGAAGCGTGTAAAGAGCTTGTTTCTATGCTTCCTGTGTATATACATATATATTTTCCTTTTTTAAAAAAAAATAAGAAAAAAAAATCAATTTATAACCAGTATCTAAAGAGCCATCTGCCCAGCAGCATCTCCCTCCCCCCTTATAGGGAAATTTCTTATTAATCGAAGGCAAACTATGGGCATTATACAGGTGAGACAGTCAGAAATGTGTTTTCACCATTTAAAATACGACACGTGTTCTCCCTGCTGTTGAACTGAAACTTTGGAAGACTGCTGTTCCCTTGAACTGAAGTTGACACGCCAGAGGAGCAGATGTCAGAGGGTCTTGATGGAGAAGACTTTCTTATCGTTTAGATCATTTAACGCACAACTGCACCACTTCCCTTCTCCAGTTTCTAAACACACACACATCCTCCAGTATGCCCGTAAGAGTGGCACTGAACCAACCACAGTTCATAGATGATCGCTCAAACAGTGCAGAGGGAATGTGTGCATAGTCGAAGTCAGAAGAAGGACAAGAGGGGGGTATTAAAATCAGGGTTAGCATGCAAAAGTGTCTTTTTTAATTAAAAAAAAAACTTGTGGCAAGATGAGAACCATGTTCTTGAGTGCAAAGCTGCTTCTGCAAAACCGATCTAAGCTATGACGGTTACAAAACAGTAGGAGGGAATGACAGATTATTAAAGTAATTAAAACTGTATATAAGGTGACATTTGTGTAGAGAAGGGGGGAATTTTTTTTATCATTTACAAAACCACTGGACGTTGTTTTAAAATAAAGGTTTGAGTTAAAGCCAGTATACATTTTTGTCTCTTTGGATTTTGTTTTTGTGTGTCTTTCCATTAATTTGGAAGGCTGTAAAGATGTAAAAAAAAAATAATAATAAATTTTAAAAGAATTGCTACAAAGGTTTAAAAGCTTGAGAGAGATTTTAAAGATGATAAAATGACTGAATATAATAGATTGTCAAAAATTTTTGGGATGACGGTTAGAGTTTAAGATAATTCTGTAGATTTTAGCTGATGAAGAAAAAGACTATACGATTTTTAATTTTTATATAAACTATAACCTGGTCTTGAAGCTAAAAATTTTTTTAAAGTTCTCTGCCTGTATAACCGCATTTGACGCCTTGTCCCATACATCTGTTTACAGTTGCACATATTATATATATTAAGTTTTAACCCTTTTATGAACCCAAATAATCACTTTTTTAAAAATAAAGTGTGGACTTTGTGAGGAATAATATTTTGTGTTGGGGATTTTGTTACTTTGTGTGTGTGAGTTCTGATAGCAAAGTTATCTTTCATAATGAAAGAACTGAAAACAAAATAGACCTATTCCTTAAAAAGCATAAATAAAAGCAAAAAAATGAAAAATCAAATCCCATCCTTGCTCCTGCTATGTTGTGTATTTGGTATAGCTTTAAAGTAGATATCATTTGGGTTCAAAGATGGGGAAAAAAAATTCTCATGATTGCTTTTCTGAGAAAGGCTTTGTAAATCGAGATTTTTTTTAAAATGCCAAATGACGAGTCTGATTTTTATGCTTAATATGTGCTGGTGGAAAGTAGACTCACATCTATTAAATGCAGGTAAGTTATTTTCTTACTAGTTCTCTTTCATTCAGGAGAGCACATCAAGACCAGGCCTGATTTGCAAATAAACATTTATTTATTTATTTATTTATTTTTCAAATTTATATGCCGCCCTTCTCCCGTAGGACTCGGGGCGTCTCACAAAATAAAAACAACACAACAATCCAAGTACTAAAATAGTCAATTAAAAATCCCAGACAATTAAAAAACCTCGCAGCAGATCAGGAAATTTGCTGAAAAAGCCATGTCTTTAGCTCAGCGTGGAAAGTGCGGAGGTCAGAGGCCATCCAGAGACCAGTGGGTAACCTAGAGGGTCAGTTCAGCCACAGAGAACGCCCTCATCTTGGGGGCCGCCAGCCGACATTGTCTGGCCAACAGCACTCGGCGGTGGGAGGCCGGTAGGAGGTAGTCCTGCAAGTACCCCGGGTCCATGCCATGAAGGGCTTTATGGGTAAGTGCCAGCACCTTGAAGCGGATCCGAAGGGCCACCAGCAGCCAGTGCAGCTCGTGCAGGAGAGGTGTTACATGGGAATATCGGGAAGCTCCTGTAACAACCCATGTGGCCGCATTCTGGACCAGCTTGAGCCTCCGGGTGCACCCCAAGGGCAGTCCCATGTAGAGGGCATTGCAGCAATCCAAGAAATGAGAGCATGAGTGACTGTACGAAGAGCATCCCTGTCTAGGAAAGGGCATAACTGGCGCACCAGGCAAACCAGTGCAAAAGTCCCCCTTGTCATGGCCATCAGATGATCCACCAAGGACAGCCATGAGTCAAGGATGCCAAGATTACGAACCCTTTCAGGAGGAGTAAGCAACTCCTTCCCATCCGAAGTGATGGGGATACTAGATCACGAGATGCTGATAGCCACAGCCACTCAGTCTTGGAGGGGTTGAGTCTAAGCCTGTTCCTGCCCATCCAGACCCGTACCGCCTCCAGGCATTTAGACATCATGGAAAGGGCATCCCTGGGTTGATCTGGGGTGAAGATGTACATTTGGGTATCATCAGCATATTGATGATACCTCACCCCGAAGCTGCAAATAACCTCATCCAGCGGTTTCGTGTAGAAGTTAAAGAGCAGGGGGGAGAGAACCGACCCTGTGGCACCCCACAAGGGAGGGGCCTTGGGGAGGATCTCTGACCCCCCGCCCAAACAAACTGCATATGGCCCAAGAGATAGGAGAACCACTGTAAAACAGTGCCCCCAATCCCCGGAGCCGTTGCAGTAGGATACCATGGTCGATGGTATTGAAAGCCGCTGAGAGGTCAAGTAGCACCAGAACGGAGGAATAACCCCCATCCCGGGCCTGCCAGAGATCATTCACCAGGGTGATCAGTGCCGTTTCCATGCTGTGTCCATGCCTGAAACCCGATTGGTATGGGTCTAGATAATTAGTTTCCTCCAGGAATTGTGGAAGTTGGTATGCCACCATAGATGGCAACAACCTTTGCTATAAAGCGAAGGTTGGAGATGGGATGAAAGTTGTTCAGGGAGGCCAGATCCAGGGCAGGTTTCTTGAGAAGGGGACGAACCACCACCTCCTTAAATACGGCGGGGAAGACCTCATCCCTCAATGAAGCGTTGATAATCGCCTGGATCCATTCTCCAGTCACCTCTCTGGTTGCCGCAACAAGCCAGGAGGGACATGGGCAACAAACATGTGGAGGACCCCAATCTGCCCACAATCATCTATGGAAACAGGGTCAAAGTCAACCCAGGTGTTACCTTCAAGACTTGCTCCCACCTCCTCGTCTGATCCTGCCCATTTGGAGCAATGTCTGTGTTACCGTATTTTTTGCACTATAAGACGCACTTTCCCACCCCAAAAAAGTGGGTGGAAATGTCTGTGCGTCATATAGAGTGAATATTGCGGTGGGGGAGGGAGGTGCAAGGACGCTAGCCAGATGAATACCGGATGGATGCTGGGAGGCAGAGGCAGATTTTTTTTCTTGTTTTCCTCCTCTAAAGCTAATGTGCATCTTATAGTCCAGAACGTCTTGTAGTGCGAAAAATACAGTACTTTATTTTGGTGGCTGGTAAGTGGATACTTCCTGTTATTTCCTACTATTTGGTGTAAAAACAACCCTGGGATGGCCTGCTTAGCTTTTGAATGAGAGCCACCATGAATGGTTTAATGTTTAATTTTAGTTTGATTTCTCTGTTGGGCTGCCAATGCCTAATCATCATCTGCTGTAACCACGATCGCTGCTGGGTTAATTGACACTGCCCCTATTCCCTCTGTTTTTATGTACATACAGTAGTGGCCTAAATTGTGGAAACCTTTTGGGAAAAGTGTCTTTTCTAAAACTAGCTAATAATTTTTTTTTTTTTGGAGTAGTACCATAAAATTACATATCAAGGGAAAGATAATTTAATGTAATCAAGAATGTAATGCAATAACTAATGATTTGCTATTAGAATAGCAGTTACAGTATAAAGAAGATAAGTGAAACACGTAGAAAAAATGAGATATGCAAAAATTATCACCATAGAAAAAATGAAATATACAAAAATTATCATGTCAGTTAATAATCGTGAGAGTGGCTGGGAAACTGTCATGGAACACTGAAAATCAAAACACTGAGTGCAGTAGTAGCCAGTAGTACTGAAGTAGGCAGCTATGACTTTCCTAAATTGATCCCTTGAGAATCATGGGTTCTGGATTTTGAGCCCATTCTGTAAATTAGCCATTTGAGGTACCTTGGTTCAAAAACTTGCCCTACAATGCACCATTTCACCCAGTTAAAGATCAAGATGAGAGTTTCAGTATATATACAGGTATATGCTATGCAGAGTGACATTTCACAATAGAAGTTGGCTGGTTTGAAGTCAGCAGATTTTTTTTATATTCACTAATTTGATCTGTTTTCCAGTCAAGGTAGAAGCACTTCACCTGAATGGGTTCTTAGATATATCACCAGACCAATGACAGGACTAAGTTAAACATACCCCAAATTTACTGAGGATACAATCCTGAATAGAAGTTAACTGCCTGCTGTTGATAGGCAGGAAAGGCATTATTATTGCAAGGTACTTTTCAAGGATCATTCAGTGGAGTCTGATGATTTATATAGAGGCAACCTTGATGGACAGGCATCAATCCCTTTGACTTAGACCAGTTAAAGGCAACCATGAGAAGTTGCCCGGAATTACCTGATTATTTAAAGCAGGGATTCCTAATTTTTTTGCCATCACACTCTCTTTGTTTAATCTCAATGTACACCTATATCCTACAGTAAACTTTCAACACAGCGAAATGGGATACCATTGGGCAAAACGTTTTGAATCAGGGTAGCTCAAATGGGTTAATTGACAGAATGCATCCAAAATCTGGTACCTATCACTCCCGGGGAATTGAAATTAGGCAAATTTTATAAAACATTTTTATGATACGACATTATGATACGAAAATTATAAAAGTTTATGGCAAAATGCAAAAGGTCATAAACACTTCCTGTGCTGTTTGACGGTGCTTTACACTTCAACATGGGCTATTTTCAAGGCAAGATGCATTTCTGAATGCATCTCAATTTTTTCCAGGGAAGAAAGTACATTAGAAGCTCTATCACTGTTGAAGGCAATGAGAAATCTGGTAAGGCAGCAGTCCCCAACCTTTGTGGGTCCTTGGACTGGCAGTAGCAGTAGCAGAAGCAGAAGCATGGGGGAGGGGATGATTTTGGAAATGAAGCTTTGTGAGCTCACCTGCCACTTGTGCGGCCTGGTTCCCAATGAGCCACGGACAGTACTGGTCTGCAGACCTGGGGGTTGGGGACTCCTGTGGTAAGGAAATAGCTCTGAAAGGCGAATCCAACAGACCACAGTACCTAGTACCTCCCAAAAAATATAAACACCAAAATGAATAATGGAAACAATACAATATAGTTTTTGGAAAGATGGATTTATTGTAATAATGTACAAATAAAAGGTCCCTCACATCCCCTGGATTCTGTGGACACCTCCCCAGTAGAGGGACATGTCATCATTTGAGTTGCCTGATCATCAGAGGTATTTAAAAGAAAAAAAGTCTCTGCCGATCAGGCAACTCAGCTGGGATCATCAAAGGCTTTTAAAAGAAAAAAACCCTTTTTTTCTTTTAAATGCCTCTGACCATCCAAGCTGAGTTGCCTGATCATCAGAGGTATTTAAAAGAAAAAAGTCTCTGCCGATCAGGCAACTCAGCTGGGATCATCAGAGCCTTTTGAAAGCATTTTTTTACAACCTCTTTGCTGAAGAGGTTGTAGAAAAAAATGGTTTTAAAAGTTAAATAAAAAATTTCCACGCCCACCAAGTCACATTACCCCTCCACCAGAACCGGTAGTAACAAATTTTAGATTTCACCCCTGAATAGAACATAATCATACCAGAGCCTTAGATTTTAAGAGTTTATTTTAACAAACTCAGAACTTGGGGAAGATTCCTTGGATGAAAATCCTAAAGGGGAAACCAATCCAAGAAGCTTGGGAAATCTGAAAAATATGATCATAGAAGCCCAGCCCAGCCCAATATAATTGAAAAAGAAAAACAAGAAATTAAAGAAGAAACCAGCATGGTTGCACAAAAATCTCTGATAAACTGAAAGACAAAAAGGATAAGTACAAAAAATGGAAAGGTGGGGTGGGGTGGGGACACATAACTAAGGCAGAATATCAGCAGCTAATATCTACAAAAATGAAGTCAGGAAAGCAAAGGCTCAGAATAAACAGACTTGCATCAAAAGTCAAAAATAATTTTTAAAAGTTTCAATATGTAAATAAAAAAAAAAAGTCAAGAAAACTGTCAGTCCATTAAAGAGAGAAGATAGCAAGGAAGTAACAGGCAGTTGAGCAAAAGCAAAGTGCTCATTCTTTGCATCAGTCTTCATGCAAAAAGAAACTAGCCCAACCTACCAAAAACATAACTGTAAGACAGACTAGTCATAAAAAATAAAATAAGGAAGAAAATGGTAAGAGAACATCTGCCTGATCTTGATGAATATAAATCACCAGGACCTGAGAGATTGCATCCCAGAGTTCTAAAGGAACTGGCAGATGTCATCTCAGAACCACTGTACCATATCTTTCAAAAAACTGGAGCACCGGGGAATTACCTGAGGATTGGAAAAGATCTGATGTGTTTCCCATCTTCAAAAAAGGGGAAACAAACAAAGAAACCCACGAAACTACAGACCAATCAACCTAACATCAATATCTGGGAAGATACTGGAAAAGATAATAAAAAAACATATCTGTGAACATCTAAAAACAAAAGTTATAACTAGAAGTCAGTATGGGTTTGTTAATAACAGAACATGCCAAACCAATCTTATTTCATTCTTTGACAAAGTGACTAAATTAGTAGACTAGCAAAATGCTGTGGATATAGTATACTTAGACTTCAGCAAGGCATTCAACAAAGTAGACCACAGCTACTTCTTGGTAAGCTAAAAAAAAGTAGGATAGATAACATCACCACCAGATGGATTTGTAATTGGCTGACAAACATTTAATGAGTAATCCTTAATGATACTACATCTATAAGGAGGGAAATAAGGTACCACAAGGTCCGTCTTAGGCCCAGTACTCTTCAATATCTTCATAAATGACTTAGATCAGAGAATAGAAGGGAAATTTATTGAATTTGCAGATGATACTAAGTTGGCAGGAATAGCCAACACCCTAGATCCGTTATGGCGAACCTATGGCACGGGTGCCACAGGTGGCACATGGAGCCATATCGATGGGCACACGAGCTCAGTTCTGCATCACATGCGTGCGCCGGCCAGATTTTCGGGCCTTCTGGGCCCACCAGAAGTCCGGAAACACGCTGTTTCTGGCCTCCGAGGTGGGGAGAGCCAAAATCCCCGGGCTCCTAGAAAGGCTCTGGAGCCTGGGGAAAGTGAAAAAGGGTCTACCGGGCCCACCCTGCCATCACGTGCCAAAAGCAGGGGGAGCACAGAGGGTGGGGCAGGGCGCATAGAATTATGGATGTGGGCACGTGTACATATGACCCCCCCCGTGCTCCCCCCGCTTTTGGCACATGATGGCAAAAAGGTTGCCATCACTGCCCTAGACGGATCTTGACAGACTTGAACACTGGGCCCTATCTAACAAAATGAAATTCAATATAAAGAAGTCTTATACTTAGGTGAGAAAAACCAAAAGTATATGTACAGATTAGGTGACATCTGGCTTAATAGCAGTAATTGTGAGAGGGATTTTAGGAGTCCTAGTAGACAATTAAATATGAGCCAGCAGTGTGCAGCAGCAGCCAAAAAAGCCAATGCAATTCTAAATTGCATTAACAGAGGGATTGAATCAAGCTCATGTCAGGTACTAGTACACCTCTGTAAAGCCTAAGGAAGGACACACCTAAAATACTTCATCAAGTTTTGGTCACCACACTATAAAAAAAATGTTGAGACTAGAAAGACTGCAAATGAGAGCAACACAGATGATTAGGAGTCTCGGGTCATATGAAGAATGGTTGCAAGAACTGGGCATGGCTAGTCTAATGAAGAGAAGGACCAGGGTGACATAGTGTTTCAACATTTGAAGGGCTGTCATAGAGAGGAGGGGGACAACCTATTTTCCAAAGCACCTGAAGGCCAGACAAGGACTAATGGATGGAAATTGACTGAGAGATTTAACTTAAAAACAAGAAGAAATTTCTGACAGTGAGAACAATAAACCAATGGAACAGCTGGCCTTAGAAGTTGTGTGTGCTTCATCACTGGATGCTTTGATGGAGACTGGACAGTCACTTGTCAGAAATGGTATAGGGTCTCCTGCTTGAGCAAGGGTTAGACTAGGTGATCTACAAGGTCCCTTCCAACTGTTATTCTGTATTCTGACTCAGAGAATTAATGCCCCCGATTGTTGAAGGCATACCAAGATGTCTTGTTTTTCTGATTTGAGAAGTGTTAGCCGAGGTTAAAAACAGCAATACAAGGAGCCAAACATTTTCTCTTTGGGTTTAATTTTATTTATAAGCTGCTTTAATCAACTCTGAGCAGCATACATCCCAACTATTGTAAATTTGATTAAAAACATACAGTACACATTAGAGTAAAATAGCAATAATTACAATGCTTAAAACAGGACATAGTAGGATATAAACCAGAATTTAATTCAACCACCAAGCAAAAGACCATTTCTATTGCTGGAGGGAACAGATTGTAGCATTCCAGCCTCCAAGGTCTGTATCTTTTGAAAGTGTTCCTAAAAACCAGGAGGGAGGGGGCCATTTGGATGCGTGGGCAAATACTGTTCCAAAATGGGGAAGCAGTTAAGGTGGTGTGTGATTGTTGCATGGGCATACTAAATGGGGAGAAATGTCATCCCCAAAGGTAGGAGTTAAAAGATGGGCAGAGATAATAAAAATGCTAAATAGCCAATCCAGGAAGACATTATGCTTTTAAGATGGGCTGAGATGAAACAGGAAAGGGCAGCCTTATTTTTGCCTCCTTTCTCATGTGAAGGAGCAAGTTTTCCAGAGGTGGCTCAAAGCAAGGCAGACAGAAGCCTCCAATCCACAACAATTTGGGGTTTTAAACCAGGAAAAATACAGGGGTTAGTAGAAAATTAGAATTTTATAGAAAATGATTTCAGCAGTGATGCCTTTGTTACTGTTAAGCTTAGGCTTTTATTCTATCCATTCTATATGTGTCTGGTTGAAGGAACACCAACTGGGATGATCCTTAAAAAGTCAGTATTTCCACTTTGGGCTTTCAACCCTGGTACAGTGAACTTCAACTGGCTGAGGAATTCCAGGAGCTGAGGTTCACATGTCTTAAAGTTGCCCAGTTTGAGAAACACCGATTTTCTAGATAATCTTATAAAAGCTGATCTAGTTTGGGAGGGTGCAAACATGATTACTTTTCATACTAACATAATAGTGACACATCTAGTTCTTACTTAGACTTGTAGCTTCCTTGGATGCTTTTAGTCTTACACTTTTATTGGCTACTTCCACAGTTAATGGTAAGGATTGAGAGAGAATAGAGTACAGTCCCTTGTGGAATTTTGAAGCAAATTTAAAACCACCATTTTAATATTTAGCACAAACTTTGATCAGAAAAAAAAAATAGCTATCAAGTGTGTTTGCTGATAACTATGAGCTTGAGTTTATTTGTTTTTGACTGTCTTTCTTGCTTTTTTGAAAGATGGCTATTTGAAATACCAGTAGACAGAACATTCATCTTGTCCTTTAAACCAATTCCCTCAACATAACATTGGATCGCTTTCATGGATGTGTGAAGAAACCTCACAAGAAATGAGATTCCTGTAGCCTATAAACAGCAGGTTAGGAACAGCAGGATGTCTGCCCTATAAAAATAAGAACTTTTTTCTAGTACTTTTTTTTTAACAAGCTGGGGAATTATAATAGAAACTAACAACAAATAAGGTTCATACACAGATTAAGTAAGTGATCTGTCCATGTCATTATCATTTCAGCTTTTTATGTTGATAATTTCATGGAGCTAGTATAAACAGGGTTGATAAAAGAACAAAAGCAGTGCAGAACACTGACTAAATGTATAATTTAATTTGCATCTTCCCATTTCAATGTTGTGTTACATTATTCCTTTATATTTATTTATTTTATTTATTTATTTGTTTAGATTTGTATACCGCCCTTCTCCTTGCGGACTCAGGGCGGTGAACAGCCAAATAAAATAGTACACAAAAGTTAAACAATTTCTTTAAAAAAGCATATAACTTTGGCTAAAATAATTTAAAATTATAACCGGAAAACCTACTTTAAAGTGGGGAGAGAGTAGAGGGGCAGTGCAAGAGGGAGTACTCTGTACTTTGCATTCAATTGGAATGAAGAAAGTTATGCTAATACGTACCTACCACATGAGTATTTACAAAATATTATTTACACAGCTTAGAACCGTAAGTATGAGACCTGTCACAGCAGGCTAATTCATTTTTCCTGAGTGGGAAAACTCTGGAAATTTAGCAGCACAACCACATTTGAAAAAAGGGAAGTTTACAAACTAAAGGAAGGTGGTCTTAAGCAACATTAAATCCCTTCCAGAAAGGGATTCCAGTCCCCCACTACAAACAGCAAAAGCAGGAATTTTTACATGGGAGAGCTAGAGAACTCATATTCGCATGACAATTCAACTATTGTTTCATTCCACCAGATAATTCCACCCCTAATATAGACTAGCCGCAAGAAAAATGGCTCTCCTTGCCAGAAATGTCGAAGAATGCTCCATACTGCTCAGTCATTTGAGCAGTGGCAGCTCGGCTTGCCTCACCCAGCGAAACCTGGTTACAGAGAGTCCAGGGTGATGCAACAACAACTTTGCCCACACTTTCTTGGAACTAATTTTCTTTGGAAGAATAATGTCTCAGCAGTGCCAAGATCCCTTCTGCTTCAATACTGGTTAATACCGAAGAGACGGACCCCATGGAACAGGGGTAATTTCGGCAAGAGGACACTCAGAAGCGAAGTGGTGTTGATTATGAAGTGCACAGGGTCATATTTTGTATAAAAGCTGGTTAAAATGTACCTGAAGGGTAAGAAATATAGTTAGTTACAGATATGCACTCGAGTCTCTCCAATTTGTTTTTTGACTTAGTTTTCCTTTAAGGAAAGATGATGGAAAGAGTCCTACAATACAGGTAACCTTGTTTTAATAACTGCCTTGTTTAGCCACCATTTGCAGTTGTGAAGGTGGTGAAGAATGAGAAAAATGTGTCTGGAAGAGCACAAGTTATTCTGTTGATACAGTCCTTGTGAAAACTAGTTTTATGACTTAAAACAAGAAGCCTTCTTTGATTCAATAAACTTGGGAAATTCAAAGTCAGTTTCAAGTGTACATTCTTGATTAAGAGTTGAGAAGATAATAGCTCGAAAATATAGTTGTAAACTGCTGATAATCATTTTGAGCTAAGGCTCCCAATTTCAAATTATTATGGAGACCATGTTACATAATACATACTAATAGGAGGCCCAAATTCATACACCAGCAAAATGTAAGAAATATTAATATTAAGAGCTCTGGTAGTACAGAAGTTAGAATGCAGTACTGCAGACAAACTCTGCCCACAGCCTGGAGTTCGATCCTGACAAGGTTTGAGATTGACTCAGCCTTCCATCCTTCTGAGACTGGTAAAATGAGGAGCCAGATTGTTGGGGGCAATATGCTGACATTGTAATCCACTCAGAGAGGGCTTTAAAGCACTGTCAAGCGGTATATAAATCTAAGTGGTATTGCTATTAATGATTGAAATAATTAAAGTAATTACATTAATAAAACAATTAAATCAATTATAGCAGCAATTTTAATAGCAAGGCTGGCCTGAGTAATACTTACAGAATGATTGGGGAAATGCTTAAGAATTTGCGGGAGGATGTCCATTGTGTGCCGTAGTCAATCTGCTCCCAGTGTGTGAGTAGGCGATCCTTGCCCTGATCAGACGTTTCAAAGGGAGTCCCTTTCACTGTATGGAGAAACCAATACATCACCTGGGAGGGGGAAAAAAAAAAGTAACAATATTTTTCTTTCTTTCTTTCTCTCCTTCCTTCCTTCCTAGTTCTTAACCATCCATCTCCCTTTCTTACTTTCCTGAAGAATACAACAGAAACAATGGTAACAATAATGACTTCTTGTACTTTTCAGTAAATGTGCAAAATCACTTAGGGCAGGACTATTTGGGGGGAAAATATTCCTAAATAAATTATATAGTGAATGAAACCACAGTAGGACTGGAATGTGGTCCCTCGTGGCAGGCAGTATGTATTTATTTATTGATTAGCCCTTTGGGCCATATCAAATGCAGAATTACAAAGACAAATCATTACAAAGGTTTGATAAAACAAATTAAGGTTGGAATAACTCACAATTAAAATACAATTAGAATAAAATACGATCTAAAATAAATTCGGGATAAAATACAATAATTTAAATACCATTTAAATATACTTAAATTTATATTTATAATGTCGCCCAATCAGTATTGACTGCTATTAAAATTTCATTGTTAGATCAAGTGGTCATTCTTACAATCTACCGCATTTTGCTGCACCAACTTTGTCCTCCTTCCCATCACCTTTACCACAAATTTAGCAATCCATTTTACCAACTGCAAGTTGGAACCTAACAAACAGTGTCGCAAAAAGTGCTCTTTAGATTTAGTGGTGCTGGTATAAAAGATCCTGCCCAGTTGATGTTCCCTCAGGTCTGAATATAGGGGGCAATCAAAAATTACGTGGGACGTTGTTTTGACTTCCCCCGTCCCACATAGACAGACCCTTTCCCTTACAGGAATGCCCTTATATCTACCCCAGAGCATATTTGTTCCGAGTTGGTCCAACCTCAGTTTTGTAAAGAATCTTCTCAGGACGGGAAACAAAGGCACAGCTAAATATTTTTCTATTTTGAAGATTTGTTTATTGGCTGATAACCAGGGGCAAACTTTTACTGCTGTCACCTGTGCAATATCCGATTGGGCACTTATGTCCTTAAATCTCTGTGCAATCCAATTTCGGATCTGCCTATAGTCATACTGCTGCCAATTTAAAGGGATACCAGAGCTAGATACCTGCTTCAGAACTCTTGATAACCAGTTATTTTTATTACTTGAGATAATCTGCTCCATTAGCGCTAATTTTGGTAACCTCCCTTCCTCCATCTCGATTATTCTCAACCAGTAATATACAGTCTTCAACAAAGCCCTAGTGCCAGTCGCATAGACTCCTGTTTCTGCCCTTACTACACATGCTGGGGTTCCGGGGGATACTGCCAAAATTCTCCTAAGGAACTTATTTTGAGGGGTTTCCAGCCCATGCAGCTTAACTGACCCCCATATTTCTGCCCCATAGGTAAGTACTGGTTCGATTTTCGCCTGGAAGACCTTTAGCACTGGGATTAATGTAGATGGAGTTTTCTCTAAAATAAGTTTGTTTAATTGAGCCATCCGAGCCGTGGCCTTCCGAGCTCCAGCTTTTACCTGCTTATTCCATTTGCCATTTGTCTGAAATACTAGCCCTAAATAGGTAAATGACTGAACTTGTTCTATTCTTCTGTCATTTAAAACCCATCTCCTTATATTTTGTTGCCTGCTAAATATCATTACCTTTGATTTCTCTATATTAATTGTCAGGCGATTTTTTGTACAATATGCTGCCAACCTCCCAAGTGACCTTCGCAGCCCCACCTGTGAGGCTGACAACAAAATTATATCATCGGCATATAACAAGCAATTAACCTGTCTTGTTCCTATACTAGGCCCATGGAGTGATGTATCTTCCAGACATTTTGGGAGGTCATTTAAATATAGGTTAAAAAGTGTTGGGGCTAAAATGCAACCTTGTCTGACGCCCTTTTTTAATGGGATTGCGTTTGTTACCGCTCCTGACCTATTCACTCGAACTCTTACTTGGGTTTCCGTGTATAACATTCGAATTAAATATAACAATTTCTTTTCTATTCCCATAGCCTCTAATTTATCCCATAAAATTTTCCTATCAATTGTATCAAAGGCTGCCTTCAAATCTATGAATGCCACATACAGAGGTTTTTTCCAAGACTTAAACTTAGTTATTAGATTAGTTATTAATTATCCCTTTACATAAAAAAGGTTCCAGAGACAATCCTGATAATTTTCGATTAATTAGTTTAATCGATATTTCAGCAAAAATTTATGCTAAGCATTTGCTTCATAAATTAGAGGACTGGATAATGAGAAATAACATCTTAGCTGAAGAGCAGTCAGGTTTCAGGAGCGGAAGATATACTATGGATAATTGTTTTGCACTCGTGGCAGGCCGTACAGGAGGCTCCCAAGATTAAAAGCTGTCAATTTGTATCCTAAATTCTCAGAACATGGTCAATAAATTGGCCAGGAATCAAGAGTTTAGACTTACCAGGTTATGGATAACGTTAGTTAAAGTCCAGACCACGGGGACACTGAAGAAGGGAATGCTAAGAAAGATGATATGGAGCACAGCCACAGAAATGCTGTAAGCTAACCAAATGCCTCGGCTGTTCATCACTCGTGTGTTGGGATTCATCTCACTGTGGGCTACTCCAACATTCATCCTGTTGAGAAAATATACATTGGTGTGTATATATGTAGACACCCATATATTGGTATAGGTGTGTGAATGCACATCAGAAAGCATAGAACAGGCCCTCTTTAAACTTGGTAGTTTAGGGTGGGGGAGAACGAATCTGAACTGTATGGAGCCAAATCAAAATACTGTCTCAGAATCACTCAGTTAATCTTTGCACATCCCATAATTTCCTTCTAAAACTGGGGTTAAGGCAAGCTGTTAAAATACTTGTACACTAGTTGACAGTAATCTTTTACAATGTTCTTTTCCCACAGAAAAGGCAAGCGTCTAAAGTTGAACCAGAGCCTTCACATCACCAGATCAGCCCATAGTGGTGATATAAATCTGGATATTATCATAATCAGGATCATCATACCTTATCCCAGGGGTCTCCAACCATGGCATCTTTATGACTTGTGGACCTCAACTCCCAGAATTCTATGGCTGCCTGGGGAATTTTGGCAATTGAAGTCCACAGGTTTTTAAGCTGTGGACACCCCTACTTTATTCCATGCTGTAAGATGATCTCATCCAGCAACCTCTTGTAGATGTAAAACAGGAATGGAAGATGGTGGGCTAGATGGTGGGCTAGATCAGCGGCCCCCAATCTTTTGGGCACCAGGGACTGATTCCATGGAGAGAGGTTTTTCTGCAGAGGTGGCATGGTTCTGCATGTCGCCTGCATTCCGTGGATGGGGCTTGTTTGCATGGCCTGGGTTCTGGCATGCTGCAGCCCGGTGCCAGTCCATGGACCGGAGGTTGGGAACCCCTGGGCTAGATCTCTCCTCACTATCAACTGGAACAAGCCCAGAGGAGGGAGTTGCTTACTTTTATTATCAGAGCCATAATTGCCAGGCAGAACAAAACAAATGGTGACAGCAATCATTTATTATTTGCTTAGCTTCCTATTGACAGAAAGGAACCACAACATAAATTCTTTTGCAGACCAAGAAAACTATGCACCTCCCAATGATTTCTTCATCATGACTTCCTTGTAAAGAAAGACTCTACATATACCTAAAAACACCTACCTATGATGTCTTCATTGCTGCTTCTCCAGCACATTTGCTTAAAAGAAAAAAACTACTGTAGCATTCTCCATTTAAGGACTATTTTATTAGATATGAACAGCTGTGGAAGACAGTCCTGAGGTCGAGAAACCCAGAGCATCAGAATGCCTTGCAATGGTACATTCACTAGCATTGATGTTAAATGTCAATCTAAAACCCAAGCTACAGGTATTTTTTATTATTTCATTGACAATGTTATCTAGTTTGGCTAATGAAATGTCTGCAAGAGGACAAGTAAGCACAGAGAGCACCAAGGACCCCTCACATTCACTTCTCATCTCAGCATTCTTCAACTGGAGGTTAGGCCAACAACTTCTAGTCAAGAGGCTGTGTAGCTTAGTAGCTCTGTCCTATCTGAAAGGCTGGAAACTGAGAAAGGGAGGATATTCAACTCCGCCCAGGATGGTCTATGTTTTGTTATTTTAGAAAGCGCACTGAAAACTTCCTTCCATGTGCAGAAGACGCAGAGGAAGAGTAAAGCAGCGGGCATTCTCGCTCATTTGGTCCCCAACTCCCTGTCCATGGACCAGCACCAGTCTGCATCATGCCAGCAACAGGGCCGAAGAAACAAGCGAAACCCTATCCATGGGATGCAGGCAGGCATGTGAAACCACACACGCACAACCAATCCGCTGAAAAACCTCTCTCCATGGAATCGGTCCCTGGTGCCCAAAATTTTGGGGGGTGATGATCTAGCTCACAGTCTCCCGGTTCCTGTTTTACATCTACAAGAGGCTGCTGGATGAGGCCACCTTACAACATGGAATAAAGCAGGGGTGGCCAACCTTGGCAACTTCAATTGCCAGAATTCCCCAGGCAGCCATGGAAATGAGATCCACCAGTCATAAAGTTGCCAAGGTTGGAGGCCCCTGGTGGGTATGATGATTCTGAAGATGACATCCAGCTTTATATCACCACTATGGGATGACCTGGTGATGTCCTGAAGGCTCCGGTTCAACTTTAAATGCTTGCCTTTTTCTGTGGGAAAAGAACATGGTAAAAGATTACTTTCAACTAGTGCAGGCGTCCCGCAACACCCACCCCCTTCTCGGCCTGTGGACTGGCACCGGGCGGCATGCCAGCGACCGGCCAACTCAAACAAGCAAAGCCCCATCTGCGGGATGCAGGCAGCAAGCGAAACAATGCCCGCTCCGGTCCACGGAAAACGTCTCCCCACGAGATGGGTCCCTGGTGCCCGAAAGATTGTGGGGGGGAGGGTCCGCTGCGCCTAAAGGATCCTTTTTTTTCTCTTCTCGCAGGGAATCCTCCTCCCCGCCCCCCTAAGTTCTGCTCCGGCCCTCATCAGTTGCCTACCTGCCAGCTTCTGCGACGGATCCCGCCGCTACGACGAGAAGAAAATCCCCGCGGCAGCCTCTTTTTCCGCCCGCGGATACGACGCGGCTGGTTTCTAACGCCTCCCCGTCTCCACTTCCTCCTCCTCGCCAGTCACCAACCGCTCCGGCCGGCCGCTTCCTTCCTATTGGTGGTTTCCCTTTCGCACCTCTTTTGACCCTCCATCCGGTTCCTCATCCGCCAACCAATGGCGAGGGTCGACGTTCGGAAGAGTGAGACGTTCGAGTGAGAGCGCGGCTCGGATTGGGCAAGGATTAGGAGAGCGTTCTCGGGGGCGTCGTGGGGTGGGGGGTGTTTTTGCGAGCGGGGAGTTGGATTGTTGAGGGAGGCGAAGCTAAGATGGCGGCGGAGACGGTCGAGCTACACAAGTTGAAGGTATGGAGGCTGCTTTGGGCGGAGGAGAAGCGTTTTGCTTTCGTTTGGCCCGGAGTAGCGGCGCTCGGCCTTCTCCTCCCACTCGACCGTAGGAGGGAGCTGCCTTCTGTTTGTGTGGGTGGGTTAGCGGACGGACTTCTTTGTCAATCTTTACGAGAGCGCGGGAAAGAGATGCTGGGATTCTCCTCACGCCGCGTGTCTCCCGGCCCAGACCTGATCCTTCTTGGCCGATGGCCTTTCCCTTCCACCGTGGTTCTTCTCTTCCCTTTTCAGAGAACAGCGCTCCTGTTTTCAACCTTTTGCTTTGAGGGACTGTAAGCCGCCTGCCAGCGTGCTAACGTGTTGCTTTTTGTCATCCCCCCCCCTTTTTTCTTTTTCTTTTTTGCGACTTTGCTCCAGGAGTTTAACTCAACCGTTGAAAGAAGTAAAGCTATTTGGGATACAGTCCGCGAAATTATGGGGTTGCCTGCTTGTCGGGAAGCTTGTTAGCTTGAAAATCTAAGAAAATCATTAATGTATCGTTACTGCGATCTAATACCTTAAAACGATGGGTCCAACTTGAGTTTCTTTATTGACTAATGATTTTTTTTTTGAGCAAATTCTTCAGTTTTCTTGGTTTCAGAATCCCACTGATGCTTTTCTTTCAAGGTCATGTTGATGTAAACATTTGAGAGTCATCCTTAAACCACAGCGTCTGCCTGCAGGAGTGCCAACTCTACAGGTAGATGAGATCAGGAAGACAGTTCCACAGGAAAATTAAAGCTATGCTTTATTGAAATAGGCTATAGTGTAACAGAATCTTGCCTATTTTTCTGAAGGTCACCTCTTTTGCTTGTTCAAAGGAGGCTGATTTGGGCTTATTTTTAGAGCTTCGCTCTAATTTTTATGTGTCTATAGGAAATCATATGTTTGATTAAGGTTAAATCTTTTCTACTTTTAACAGCTTGCGGAGTTGAAACAGGAGTGTTTAGCCCGAGGATTGGAGGCAAAAGGAAACAAACAAGATCTCATCAACAGACTCCAGACGTACCTAGAGCAGCATGGTAGGTTCCTTGCTATTCTTTAGTAAGATCTTCCTTGACTGAAGTGTACAATATGTTAATTTGTAGCATACATAATCAGGTATTCTGCAGGAAAGATGGTTGTTACAACAAGAAATGTTAACGTATTTACTTCTAGTTGAGGTGTCACAGGTCTACATCCACTCTTAATTCTTTTTTTCCTAACTCCAGAATAGAAGTTAAATCATAGTTTCATGAATAATGGCATGATGAGAGGAAGATGATGGTGACAGCTGCATTCTTAAGAATTAAGCTCATTAAGGATTGCTTGCTAGTATGATCAGAGCCTATGACAAATGCTTACTTTTTCAGTAGGAAGAATATTTTTCTTTATAGCTTAATTGTTGGAATCTCCAGTCTGATATCTTTGACAGCTCTCTTGAATGTCCTCAGGGTTCTGTGTTCTACCTGATATATTTTTAGTGATCATTGCAGCTTTTTATAATTTGGGTAGGTTTCCAAGCTGCCTAGTACCCAAGTATTGGTTTAATTTTAATATTTATGGAGATTCTCAGCCATCCAGGTCATGGTTATCCCAAAGATTTTCAAGAGGCAACTGGACTTGTTTTTCTTTGAAAACATTTTGCTTCTCGTCCAAGAAGCTTCTTCAGTTCTGACTGGATGGTGGGGAATGGAAGGATTTATATTCCTTGCAGACAGCTGTTCATTTGCATTCTTTTAAAGAGTTGTTGAGGCCACTTGGAGGTTTATCTTGGTTTTCTTTCAAAATCTGATTTGAAAGGGTCAAAGAAGCCATCTAGTCAAAATTGAACAGCCCTCTTTCAACGGGGGGAGGGGGGGGATACGGCGTCATCTATCTCCAGTCTATAATATAGTCCTGTCAGCAATTCCAAGAATGTTCCACACCCATTTGCAGTACTCAGGTGACCCTGAGGACAGAGATAAACCTCCAAGTAGCACCAACGGCTCTATAAAAGAATGCAAATGACCAGCTGCTGCAAGGATTATAAATCCTTCCATTCTAAATTTGAACTTTAAGCAATTGGAAACTAAAGGTGAAGCCAAGAAAAATAAATGGACATTTATCCAGGGAAAATATGTGATGTGTGTGTGTGTGTGTGTGTGTGTGTGTGTGTGTGTGAAGGGCAAATAACTGAGCTGAATTTTTCAAAAAATAACTGAGTGAGATAATAAGTGTATTCTAGGGTTATTGGCAAAAAAATGCCTGGATTCAGGTATCTCCCCATGGAAAATTTATTTGTATCATGTTTGAATTCTTAATTGTGGGTAGTGGATAGAGAAGGTCTAGGAAATTACAGCCTAGATAGTTTAACAACTGGTCTAAGAAAATTGATCAAAAAAAAATGTCAAGCATATTTAATAATTCATGTTCCTGAAAAAAGAAACAATATGATTGCTGCATGAAAGGATGTCTTAATTCAAAAGATATGGTGGGCTGACTCTGAATATGACATTTAATTAAAACAGCATCCAGACTAATATACTTTAAAGAACACAGATTAAAAATAAAATCTACATTAAGTTAATATTATATTCTTCATTTTGCAAGCGGTATTTATTTTTAAGTAGTGTTAATGCAATTCAAAATCATACTACATTTTTCCATTCAGACAAAACACAGATCCTCGTTTAGCGACAGCCTCGACCTTTACAGGTCTGTAAAGCAAAGGAAAGCTGAAGTAAGATCATAAGAACAGTCGCCGTTTCACTTAGTAACTATTTCACTTAACAACTGAGTTACCAGTCCCAATTGTGGTCACTAATCGAGGACTATCTGTATCTTTATTTTTACAGATTTACACAACAATAGTACTTTATTGATTAGCCACTAGGCCATATTAGAATACAAGATGTAAAACACAGATCAGTAATAAGACCATATTTTCAAAAATAGAGTAAAGACATAAGTAAAAGGAAATGCAAATCATTCCTGTGTGACCCTCTAAAATGTACAAATATACACCATCTCAGAATAGTTAAAATAAACATGGAAGATCTACTCGCTATAATAGTTGTTTCCCCTCATCTTATTACATTTCAACAACATAAAATTAAGGTTTTTGAAAAAATATAGCAAATTCAACTGAACACATCTGAATGCTGAGATTAATCTTGGAGGGACATAAATGTGATTCCAATGTACATACAGGCTGCTATCTATTCTCATTGGGTTTATAGAATTTATTTTATCTCTTTTGTTGTTGTAAAGAGGACTCTAATCTCAAAGAAGAGATCTAATATTGGATTGATCTTCAGAGGAGAAATCATGGAAGAGCTGAGTTTTGATTTTGCTATGCTGACAAAGAATTCTGGTCAACTGTGGCACTGATTTGTCTCCATTAAAGTACTGCCAGAAAACCACAAATATTCCCCCTTTTATGGTCTCCAATGCTGGTATCTGAGATTTAGGAATAATCATATTTTCTTCTTATGTTTTGCATAAAATATAATTGAATCATTTGTGTTCTAAAAGTGAGCATTAGAAAAACAACTGAAGAACATGCTAGCTAAAAACATCTATATATTTACTTGTATATTTTAAACAATATGCCAAATATGTTTCTGCTGTTCTAGATGGGTTACAAAATAGGTTTGAATCATGTATAATGGGACTTTTTGATCTAATATATCTAGATTCATCATCAAAATATAATATGATTTGGCCTAGTTCGCTTTCTCACATCTTAGAATATCTAAGCATCAAACCAGTTTTGGCTTGTTCAAACTAAAACTGAAAACTAATCAAATAGACTTGCTCTTAATTAAATAATATAGGAGTGTAGTGGCTCACATGGTTAGGATGCAGGGCTGACAATTGGCAGGCTTGTGTTCGAGTCCTGGTTGCTGCCCTTTGATAGAGTGAGCTCTGTCACTTGCTCCTGCTGACTCAGTAGGAAAGTGGGCAACTATGAGTAGATAGATGGGTACCACGTCAGTGGGCAACTTAAACATGAAAGGAGCCCCCAACCAGGCATCCCCTTGGCAACGGTGATGTTGCTGGCTAGTCCTTTCAACCCAGAAGTGCCTCGGTACTTCTGACATGAGAGTGAGCAAGCTAAATTATAGGATAACTTGCAGACATAAGGAAAATAGCGCTCAAATTCAAGAAGTATGGATACAATTGTATTGTTTTTTGGCAACATTGTCTTTTGCTGCCCCATTGTTTTGGAATGTTTTTTGACTTCCCAATGTAGCCTATAGCTTCAATATTCCTTTTGGTACTGTAGTTTTCCATCCAAGCACTGTTTAGCTTCCAGGGTCAATCAGATAGGAAAATCATTTGTGCATAGATAATTGACATTAAAAAAAGCAGACCTTGCACCTGCGGGAATAAGTCTAGGATGATGATGATGAATTGACATTAAAAAGATGACTTCTAGCTTTTATTATTTATTTATAACTGCTTTCATTTTAAACTTTCATTTTTAAAAATGTCAAAGCCATTCCATTGCATAATAAATATAAGAAAATGTAGAAATAACAAATGTTGTATGGTCAACACAATAAATCAGCTATCAGTGCAGTTGTTGAAATGTTAGACGGGAATTGAAAAGAGAGCATTGGCCAAAGGTTTTTTATTTAATGATAGAAGCCCTAAACTGTACAGACTTTCCTATACGTACAGTATATAAATTAGTATTACAGTTCAATTTACTATTTCTACTTTGAGGTGTTTTGGATAACTCAAAAAAGACAAGTATGTTAAAACTGAAAAATATATTTAAGTGGAGACAGAATAATATTTAAACATCTAGGGCAGACCACAGGCTGGTACTGGTCTAGGGTCTGTTAGGAACCAGACAGTGCAAGTGTTGGGTAAATAAGTGATGGTTCAATCTGCGCATGTGCAGGATTTAGGTTGCGCATGAAATCATTCTCCAGCCCCCCTAGGCACATGGAAAAATTGTGTTCCATAAAACCAGTCCCTCATGCCAGAAAGGTTAGGGACAACAGATCTAGGTTTCAATATATCTTTGATTTATAATCCAAAATATTTTAATTAATAACTTCATTTTCCCCTGAATTATTTAGCTGAGGAAGAGGCAAATGAAGAAGATGTTTTGGGAGAAGAAACAGAGGTAAATCTATGTCATACTACTATAGCATCAATTCTTTAATCATGTAACAGTGGATTGATTTGTGTAGGAGTATGCTGTAAATGCTATATAATTTGTGTTAGCAGAATTTCTGTTCATCAAGAATTTTTATTTTTATTTCACTAAGGAGATGATTTTCCCTTCTATTTCTTTCACACCTGAAAAGCTTGATTAAGTGTTCTTTATATTATCTTTGAGTGTAGTAAATTTAACCTGCAAATAATGTAGAAATATTTTTATAACAAGTATTTAGAGGTTCATAACAAATCTGTGTTATTTCCAGTACTAGTTTTAGAATAGTATTAATTGCTTTATTTTTAAAATGTATATGACACTGTCCAATAACAATTTGGAAACATATTGTCTGTTGGATTTGCTGAGCCCCTCGACATTGATTTTGAAGATTCAAATGGTATTCCAGATTTCTCTTGTAACTTGAGCCTGAAAAAGACCATTTTCATGTTCCCATGTATTTTGAGAGTCAGGAAAGTCTGCAGAGTAGTCTGGCTGCCAGCAGTATAGTATCTTCCCCTCAGTGTAACTCTAGGATGTCTTGTTAAACTGGATTGTGACCAGCTGTAATCTGAGGGCATATATCAATTCAGTATCTGATTTTTTTTTAATATAAACAATGCTTTGCTTCAGTGTTTAGATGGTCTAGACATTGGTATTCGAACATAGATCATTTTAATTTTTATATTTGATTGTGTTTACTAATTTGGGTGAAATATTACTATATATTGTTAGGCCATGTATAATATGCCATATGCTAAATAATAATAATATTTTAAATGATGTAATTTTATGAATGTTTTTGTTATTTTTATAAATGTATTAGGAATCATAATAAAAGAACAAAGCATTATTATAATCTATATAGCCTAGTTCAGTGATGGCTAACCTTTTCCGGACCGAGTGCCCAAAGCGCCCAATCCCCCAAAACACAATGTATGTGCGCCCCCGTGCATGTGCCCTGCTCCCTCCATGCGCCCCATCCCTATGCATGCACGTGCGCCCCCTGCACATGCCTCGCCCCCGCACATGCATGGCAGAGAGCCAAAGACCAGCTGGCTGGAGGGAGGCGCATGCGCGCATGCATGGCAGAGCTGAGCTGGGGCAAAGGCTCACGTGCCATCAGAGAGGGTGCTGTGTGCCACCTTTGGCACGTGTACCATAGGTTCGCCATCAGGGGCCTAGTTGTTTCTAGGCTATATGAATTATAATAGGAAAAAAATCTACCATATTTTTCGGACAATAACATGCACTCCCCCCACCCAAAAGTGGATGGAAATATGTGTGCATCTTATAGAGCGAATGTTGCTGAAGCCCCACCCATTCACCAGTCCCCATCCCCCATCCTTCAGCCTCTGCCTCCCAGCAATTTGCCTCCTTGCAGCAAACAGCCTGGTCAGCTTCAGTACAGCCCTATTTAGCACGAGCAGCTGATTAGCGGTTGGATCTGCCTCCCAGAATACCACCAATCAATTGTTCCAGGCTACGGGGACTGCTACCGCCCATCGGTGCTGCCTCCGTGTGCCTGGAATGGGCCAAAAATGGGGCACACGGAGGCCGAAACAGGGTGCATGGAGGCGGGTGTGCAGCAGCGGTGATGAACGGCAGTGACGTCAATGGGCGGCACTGATTCCCGCAGCCTGGGACAGCTGATCAGCAGTATTCCGGGAGACAGATCCAACTGCCAATCAGTTGCTTGCTCAGGCTGTGCTAAAGCTGACCAGGCTGATTGCTGTTTGCTGCAAGGAGGCAAATTGCTGGGAGGCAGAGGCAGATTTTTTTTTCTTGTTTTCCTCCCCAAAAGTTAGGTGTGTTTTATAGTCTTATAGTCCGAAAAATATGGTATTTATAATAATCAGAACAGTGCTGTTCACATTGTCATGTTTAGTGCATCTGGTTATTTTTCAGTACAATAAAAGATTCCTTTGTGCTCAGAAACTGAATAGTTTTTATGTATCTTCAGTAACTGACTATAATGGGGAGAAATAGTTATGGTTTTTTTCAAATACCAGCATTTGAAAACACAGTTTAAGTTGCTTTCAATCTGCTTTGAAAATTAATATAGCTGTAGCTACTAACTTCTGACAACTTCCATATTAATAGCTTAAATAAGTTTTAATTTAAGTAAAATCTTTGTAACAACTATTAGAAAGGGCTCTAAAAGTATTAATGAGGAATAACGATAAGCTAACATGGTATTACATTTTTTGTTCTTTATAAATGTTATAAATACTGTTCTCTAAAATAAAAAAACTAATGCAGAAGTGTGATTTATTTTAAGTAATCACATTCTTTCAAGGTGCATAATCTTTCTGTTCCCAGTTATGGAAATAACAATTCATTATGAATTTTGAATGTGATTCCTCACGATTCATTATTCCTCCTGCTCTGTCCCCACATATTCTTGATATACCACTCTATGGCCCATACTTTCATGCATGCCTTCCTAAAGTATGCAAATAAGATTTCTAGATTACTTATTTTGCTTGTGCAGACTATAGAAATTTACTTTTTGTTACATATAACCAGACATTTATTAAAAATCAGCTTAAAGTTAGTCCATAAATGTATAAAATGTTTGTCGGGCCTCGTTTTCCAAAGTCAACATGAAATCAAACTTTGTAAATTCACATAAAAGTAGTAATATTGGGGCATGAGTGGAAAAATTACTATATTGAATTGTAATTTTATATGGTCATCCCAAGTTTTATAAAATAACTACATAAATTCTGACCTTTATGCTAGATTAGAGCCATGGTGGCACAGTGGTTAGAATGTAGTATTGCAGGCTAACTCTACCCATTGCCAGGGGTTACCAGGGATTAGCAGCTCAAGGCTTTCATCCTTCAGAGGTCAGTAAAATGAGGACCCAGATTGTTGAGGGCAATATGCTGATACTGTAAACCACTCAGAGAGCGCTATAAAGCACTGTGAAGATATACAGTGCATTCAGAAAGTATTCAGACCTCCTTCACTTTTATCAATTTTTTTATGCTGCAGTCTGATTCTACAGGTTGAAATTCTTTTTTTTTAATTAATCTACACTCAGTACACACTAAGTGAAAACAGAATTCTAGAAATATTTGTAAATTTATTAAAAAGAAATAAACTGAAATATATTGGCGTAAGTATTTAGACCCTATGCAACAACACTTGAAATTTAGCTGTGGTGCCTTCCATTTCTTTTGATTGTTGCTGACATGTTTCTACATCTTGATTTGAGTCCACCTGTGGTAAATTAAATTGATTGGACATGATTTGGAAAGGTACACACAGCTCTATAGAAGGCCTCACAACTGGCAATGCATACTGTAGCAGAGCAAAAGCTATGGGCTAAAAGTAACTGACTGTAAAGCGCAGAGACAGGATTATTTTAAGGCACACATCTGGGGAAGGCTGCAATAAAATTTTTGTTACACCGAAGTTTCCTAAGCACAGTGGCCTCCATAATTCTCAAATGAAAGAGGTTTGGCACAACCAGGACTCTTCCAAGAGCTGGTTGTCCAGTCAAACTGAGCAATCGGGGGAGAAGGGCCTTGGTAAGACAGGTGGCCAAGAACTCAGCCCACTGACTGAGCTCCAGAGATCCTGTGTGGAGATGGGACAGAGTTCCAGAAGAACAATCATCACTGCAGCCCTCCACTGATCTGGGCTTTATGGCAAAGTGGCTAAACGGAAGCAAAACACATGAAAAGCCCACTAGGAGTTTGCAAAAAAGCACCTGAAGGACTCACAGACTGTGAGGTACAAGATTCTCTGGTCTGATGAAACCAAGATTGAACTGTTTGGCCTCAATTCTAAATGTTATGTCTGGAGGAAACCAAGCACCGCACATCTCCTGCCCAATACTACCCCAACAGTGAAGCAAGGTGATGGCAGCATCATGCTGTGGGAATATTTTTCAGTAGCAGAGACTGGGAGACTGGTCAGGGTTGAGGGAAAGCTGAATAGAGCAAAGTACAAAGATATCCTCAATGAAAACTTGTTCCACAGTGCTCAGGACCTCAGACTGGGCCAAAGGTTCCTTTTCAACATGACACCAATCCTACACACACAATTAAGATAACACAGGAGTGGCTTAGGAACAACTCTATGAATGTCCTAGAATGGCCCAGCCAGAGCCCTGAACTCTATTGAACATCTCTGGAGGGACCTGAAAATGGCTGTCCACTGACAGTCACATCCAGCCTGACTGAGCTCAAGAGGATTTGCAAGGAAGAATGGCAGAAAATCCCTCAATCCAAATGTACAAAGCTTGTCGTGTCCTACCCAAAAAACTCAAGGCTGTAATTCCTGCTAAAGGTCCTTCAACAAAGTACTGAGTAAAGGGTCTGAATACTTACACCAATGTGATATTTCAGTTTTCTCTTCTTTTTTTAATTTGATTTGATTTCTTAATAAATTTACAGACAAAAATTCTAAAATTCTGTTTTCAGTTTGTCATTATGGCGTACTGTAGATTAATGAGAAAAAATGAATTTCAACAACTAGGATCAAGCTTCAGCATAACAAAATTGACAAATGTGAAGGGGATCAGAATGCCTTCTGAATGCACTGTAAGTCTAAATAATATTACTAGGGCTATTGCACTTTTTCTTGACGACAGAGTTATTTTTGCTTTGTATGTAACTTGAAAAGCACCAATTTTAGCTCTTCAGTTCACTGGAGAAAAGAATATCAATGGTATTGTGACTCTTTAGCCTGAATGTACATGCATTCCTTATATATTTCTTCAAATTATCCCCAACTTTTAATTGCTGGTTTGTTTTCTCTTCTGTTTTCCTATTTTCCTACAAGGAAACTATGTATTTTACTGGAAGCTATTCTGACTCTTAATAGCAGAAATTATATTTCTAGAAATGGATAATGCAAATCTTCCTAAAAGAGAAGTGTATTGGTGCAGCTGAATGTCACTCTGGTTAGGAATAAACTTTTATATGGATAACATTTTTAAAGCCCTGTCTGCACTTCACTCTCATATTGACTATCCAATAGACTGAACTACAATACAAATTAAATACTGGGCATGCTGCCCTACCCCCAAATATCTGTTAAATATTTCCAGCCTCAAACTTGTAGGCTTGTCTGTTGACCAAGAGTTTTGGTTGTGGGGCTAGATCTCTTCAGAGGTGAAATTCTGAGTATGTTTACTTTAATTCATAATTTATTCATTAATGTCTACTTCAGTAAGGCATGTACAGTAGTGGCCAAAATTGTGGAAACCTTTTGGGAAAAGTGTATTTTCTAAAACTAGCTAATAACACCACTTTTTTGGAGTAGTACTATAAACTTATATATCAATGGAAAGATAATTTAATCAAGAATGTAATGCAATAACTTTTATGAAGAATTTGCTATTAGAATAGCAGTTACAGTATAAAGAAAAGTGAAACACGTAGAAAAAATGAGATATACTAAATTATCACCATAGAAAAAACGAGATATACAAAAATTATCATGTCAGTTAATACTTAGTTGGGTAACCTTAAGCATGAATTACAGCCTTATAACATCTTCCCATGGAGTGAACCAAGTCTTTTAGTTCTGCTGCTGTTACTGGGTTTTATTGTCCAATCCAGTTAGTCAGAAGCAACCCTGGGTTGCTTCTGACTAACAAGTTTCTTTAGTTGGCTGCATAGATTTTCAATTGGGTTAAAGTCTGGGCTATTCCCAGGCCATTCCAACAGTGGAATATGATCATCTTGAAACTCCCCAAAAAGTGGTGTTATCAAACCTCAAAAATATATTTTTCCGAAAAGGTTTCCACAATTTTGGCCACTACTGTATGTAAGATTGGGCTGGAACTGTTTGTGCAGCCTATATTTGTTCTGCTTTGTAGAGTCACTCTCTAACTTTGAATATTTACATTGCAGGAAGAAGAACAGAAGCCCTTAGACAATCCCATTAAAGAGGAAATTACTACAGAGACCTCTCCTGAAATGTAATCTTACTTCAGAATATATATTGGCCAAGTATTACTCATTTATGTACATTTTCAGAATTTATTTGCCATTTGTTTATTGCAATTCTGGCTCTGTCTCAATAAGAAAGTGGATTATGAATCTGGATTAGGAAGGATTAGTAATGGATTATATTTGAAATAGTGTGACATTTTGGAAATCTCCGGTATGAGTACAAAGAAACTAAATGTAATTGACTTGAATAAAAAGCCAAATTTAATGAAGTGTATTTAAAATAAGTATAGTCCAGAATTCTGTAATTTAACATCCAGTCCTCAAGACTCTTTTGTACTTAAAACAGATTTACCTAATCTCTAAATTTGTAACACTGCATGTATTTTACCTTTGATTTTTAAAGAAGTTAACATTCTTTTCCAAAGCATTTGAAATTGTGTTCTAGATAAAGGTCATTTATATCAATTATATAACCAAAGCTGTTATAGTCTGTTCTCCTCCCTTGAATGACATTGCTTAATTTTTAAGCATATACATTGTTTTTCCCTTTAGATGAAGAATTTCAAATTTAGTTCTATCAAGCTTTCCTAGGCAAAAGAAAGCTATTAGAAGTTACCCCTGTATTAACAAAGACAAAGCAAAGATACACAGTTTAGTTTGCAGTGCCCATTCTCATTGCACATCAAGGAACAGGCAAGTTGTAAAAGCAAATAGGGCCACCTGTGTCAACGACATGCTTTAAAGGCTAAAAGAGAGAGAAGCAAATTGCCCATTTGGCCTTAGTGCCATTCGTCAGCTGAACATTTGAAGTAGAGCACAGTGTACTCCTGTGGCCCAGTCAAGCAAGCAGCCATTCAAATTGCACTAAAAGAGGTCAAGAAGGGTGAACTTGTAGCTCGTCATGAAATTATCATGTATGTCACATGAAAATTATGTTTAAGGTAGATAAACAATAGGCTTGCTTGTGATTTTGTCATTTACTTGCTTTCCAAGCTTAGATTTCGGCAGATAGAACTATTCTTGTAGAATGGTTTGGGTTATCTGAGAAGTAAAATTTTAATCCAGTTGTTTATGGAGTGATTTTATACTACTTTTCAAACTAACAGACTTTCAGATACATGAGGGGAAAAAGATTTTTAAAATGCGTTAAGAATACTAACTAAAACACAAATACATAAAACAAAAGTGATATAACACTAAAATAATGATTTTAGTCTATTACACCATTTTAGGTAAACGTAAGCTTCATGATATATATTGAAAGAATCCACTCTGCCTAGACATTGTGTTTTTCTTAAAAGCAAGGTAATAGTATATTTCCGTTTAAATTGTTTGTTAAATTTATATAGCTACTTATTTCACATCCATGACTCTTGACATTTTACAAAATTAGCAAAACAGGGTTTAGACAGGCGAAAATCTTGTTCCTTTTCAAATACAGATTTGGTAGTCCAGAAGCTTACATGGATTTATTCTTAGTTATAATATAGCTGCAGTGCACTCAAATGCAACAGTGAAACTGCCATATTCATTTTCTGTGACAACATCAGATCTGTTATTTCTTAGTGTGATTAGACCATTGTTTGTTCAAAAGGAATAAATGGTTCCAAAATGAAATACCTTTGATTAAATCATACCTGAACATTTAGTACAGTATTAGCTTTTTGGCAGCAGGGGGTGCCATTTCTCTATATCTATTGCAGGTTGCAAACAGTGCTTGCTGGGACAACAAATCCCTGGTTCCTGTTTTGAATTGCTTCCTGTGAAAAAGTCATTAAACCATTACTACCTTTCAGGGCATAAAATAGAAAAACTGTCCAGGAATCTTGAACAAAAGCCATCCATTTCTCTAAATGGGAGACCTTAATGAGTCAGGTTATGACCCACTGTTTTATGGGAGCTGTTTGGAGGAGGAGGATGCCATTTCATTTAGCCTGGGAACTTCCGAACTTTGTGTCTTCCACTTTTGTTTTTTCTTCCAAATCTCAACCTTGTTTTTAGAGCATAAACTCCCAAGCACGTCTACTCCATTATATTTTTGTTCAAGCAGCTAACTGGCTTCCATTGAACATTGTTAAAGAAGTGTATATTTGATATGGAGATAGACTAAGCTAAAAGTCAGCCATAGCTATTTCATGAACTATAACTCATTTGTTAATATAGGGTCATAAAGGGATAAAATTCTCAGGGGATGTAACATAGGCATTAGCTCCCTGCCTTGGATTGACTCCTTAGCATAAGTTATCTTTTTTCTTGTTTTGCTTTGTGTATGAGTGATTATATGCTAAATGAACTCTCATTTATCTTCATATAGAAGGCATTCAGATATTCTAATATTCAGAAGTTCAAATGACAGTCCAGTTTACATTGACTTGTAGGAGAGATAGAGAGTGAATTTAAATAGCTGTGGTTCTGGCAGATTGGGTTCTCTAATGTCTTTGTCAGCTTTCTTCCTTCTTCACCAATGTGCTGTTTTTTCTCATGCTTTTGAGTTAAATCTGTTTTCCTCAGAGCTGAAAATAATTTTATTCCTTTCAGAGTGGTACAGATAACAGACCTAAATTAACTAAAATACAGAAGCTATCACCATATGATTAAATGAAGAGTTACAATCAAGTCTCACATTTGATCCTTTGCTCATATACTTTGTTAAGGGAAATTTCTTTTTATGCTAAGTTGCTTTTATCCCCAAGACTCATATTGCCTTATGGTGTATATTATTTCTCATGTCCATATCATTCCTCATCTGTCTCTTTGTTAAATGTGGAAACTGAGAACAATTATTTTAGCATAAAGTCTAATTTTAATAACTTTTTTGAATTAGCATAAGATTGCCTTCAAAGTATGTTTCTAAATATATTTTACCCATTTTACTAAATCTTTATCCTATAAATTTTTCTTTAAACCATCAAAATGGCAATTGAATTTATTCTGCCCTTTCAACTGTATATGCTTTTTCATTAATGTAAAGTGCCAGCCTTCCTTAATAAGTTGATGTTACCAGATGAAGTATTTTAATAATTCTTCTCGGATTGCTAACATTTACCAATTGAACGTTATTTTGTGGTAATATTCTAATTTGTAAAGTGTAACATGATTGAGGTTGATGCTTTTATAAATGATCCTCAGGTAAGGTTTAGTGAACAATTGTTCTAAGACAGAGTTTGAAGGCTTTTCAGGTTTTGCAGAGTAAATTATTTATAGATAGAAGTCTCTTTGAATGTTGTGTACCTACTCAAGATTTGTAGGGTATGCTAGTAATGCTTCACAGGAGTATAACCACACAGAAAAGGCAGTCCATGTAGAATCATTTAAGTCTAAGTAAGTGATGTTTTTTAAGTAGATAGGATTTGGGCAAATAAGGACATTAAATGGAATCCTTATGCTAGTTGATAAAAAGTTGTTGTGTAATAGATATAAATCCAGCACCATGGATAGCGCCAAATGTAATTTATTGTCTGAAATTCCCTCTTCCTCCAACAATTAGGATGTTGTCGCAGCAATAAGCTAAAGGTAGCCAATCTATAATATGGGCAGCTCTTCATTCTCTGGAGAAGCCCAGTTAAAAGATCCTCAGCTGTTACTGTAGCTATAGAACTAAAAATTATTTGAGGGTTTCTCTAGATTCAGGTACTGATGGCAGGGCAGCTTCTCTGACTGGAAGAGACTTCATTTAAGATTGTCTTTCCTCTGAGAGTACAATTTCATCACTTGATTTTTCTCCTACATCTTGAAAGTGATGTTGTTTGATGAGCATGTTAATGATACAACAGTGCTGCTCTTATAATTGTGAAGTCACAAACGGACTCTTTTCAGAATATCTATAATAATTCATAGATCATTATATTCTCCTTATTTCCCAATGTACCAAAGTAAGGACTGGGAATTGTTCCAGCTCTAAAATAGATGTAATATTATTTTCATTTTATTATCAGGGAAAAATTAAGATAAAGAGTTGTAGGAAGGTAAGATTACCAACAAAATACCTTTGGTGACAGCTGGTTATACTTAATTAGGCTTCAGAAGCTCATTATATATTTGTAATGCCTGTGGTAACCTTTCTGAACTTGATATTGTCTAGATATGGCTGCATCTCCAAAAGTCCGCTCTTTTCAACCACTTTGGTTGAGAATCTTTGGACTTGCAGTTCTTATGTATCTTGCTTGCATCGTGTTGAAGTTTTAGTTATGAGAAAGACAAAACATGCTCACGTAGCAATAGCATTTAGACCGCTCCACAGTGCTTTACAGCATACTCTGAGCGGTTTATAGAATCAGCATATTGCAATCTGGGTCCTCATTTTACCGATCTCGGAAGGGTGGAAGGCCGAATCAGCCTTGAACCAGTTAGGATCAAACTCCTGATGTGTGGACAGAGTTATTCTGCCATACTGCATTCTAACCACTGCACCACAACGCCACATAGCATAAAGTATGAGCATATTATGTTTCATAATAACCACAAGCAGGAAATAACCCTGACTTAGTAACAGATCAAACATGGGATTCCTCACATCCCAAAGCGAGGGCCTTTCAGTGTTCATGGCTTACAGTGTATCTCAAACCAATAAGCATCCGTTATTCAGTAATATATTTTTATGTCCATCAAACTGAATTTACCTTTGTTTATGAAAGGCAAGTAATATCTTGCATTCTGATCAATCTGATTTGCTTTTATTTAGAAGTGCAGAAAAAAAGGTGGTGAAAATTACTTCAGAAATTCCTCAAATGGAGGTAAGTTGCCTTGTTGCAGTTTACAGATACAGCACTCAAATATGGGAAATGTTTTCTGCCCAAACCATAAGTTTGTCAATACAACGGAGATTTAGCTAGTATCTTAGAGTATAACAGACTTAGTTTTTTAAAAAAAATTTCTAGCATGTTGCTTATCTTGTAATATTAGGTTGAGAATAGTTCACATATATTGACTTCCAGTATGAGTCATAACTAAGTATGAAGATGTCTCCACAAATAATAAAGAAATGAAGACAGCTGTGAAGAATAAAAGACCAGTTGATAGATTAGTCCTTCAAATCTCTCTGGAGAAGGAGAAATTGAAAGATTGCCTATTGGTTGTCTAATTGGTAACCCCTCACAAGGAGACCCTAAAACAAGGGTCTCTTGTGGGCTTGAGCGCCAGAAGCTAAGGGAGATGACCTCTTTGCTGTCAGCAGCGGCAAGACCTTTCATAAGGACATTAAGCAAACCTAACTCACTTTCTAATCACATTTAGAAATGTTCAGTTTAACAATTTATGGATATTAGAGAGCTTCAAAATGGCAAACTTAATTTGACAGCTGGTGAGTTTTAAATGGAGACTTGGCAAATTGGCAAAAACCAAAAAAGGAGGAGGTGATTTAAGAAAGTTTTAAATGGATTAGGAGACCAGAGAAATTTGCTATAATAAATGCATATAAAATGACTGAAATGAACCTAGTTAGGAACCAAGGTTTGATAAAGTTTTCAGATGGATACAAGAGCAATTTAAAGGATTGGGCGGAAAAGAATTAAAATGGCTAAGCTGACCATAAGATTTCTGTATTTTTAAGAGGTTTTTTGAAACATCTACTGAAATATTAATAACCAATATCTCAGAAAGGATACATATTTCAATGAATTAGCTTTCAGAAAATGATGAGAAAAACTTTTACTGACACAGACATTGTAAAATTTCAAGGCATCAAAAATTATAATATTGACATTACCAAAATGGGAATACAAAAGACAAACAAAGGAAAAGGATCTGGACATGGAACAGTTCTGACAATCCCAGACAGTGTTTCTTTATGAGGTTTACAAAGTAAGCTGGTAAAAGCTTTGAGGACTCCTAAATGTCAAAGAGTGATGAAAGATAAAATCCTGTGATACCACAATAATCATTTAAAAGTCAAGATTGTTCAGAGCAGAAAGAAGGAATATAAAGTTGGACTACATGCCCAGGGATAAATTGTTTGATATTTTTTATATCTCCTAATGGCCTTTAGTGAACTAGTTTTGAAAACATGATTTTGGGGTTGTATATAAGGTAGGCTATGGAGAGAAGTGTTTCTTTTTTTGTAACTTTAAAAAAGAGGGCTAATATGTGAGATAAAGGATCACCATACAACTCGCATAACAAGAAACTATGGCTTTCCATTTTGTTTGATTAACTTTTATGTCTCTTGTACATTTGTTCTAACATTCTTTTCTGAATTTATCATCAATTTTCAGCACTTTTTCTTGACTCTGTAAAATCATATTTTTGCTAATACTTATGTAAACTTAGCAATAGCACTTAGACTTGGATACCGCTTCACAGTGCTTCACAGCCCTCTATGAGTGGATTACAATGTCAGCATATTGCCCCCAACAATCTGAGTCCTGATTTTACCCACCTCGGAAGTATGGAAGGCTGAATCACCCTTGAGCCTGGTGGGATTCAAACTACCAAACTGCAGGCAGCCGGCAGGCAGCAGAAGTAGCCTGCAGTACTACACTTTAACCACTGCACCAACTTGGCTCATAAACAATCTCACTTTTAATTTTTAAAGAATACATATATTTTCTTGTAAAAGTGCTATGTGCCTGATTTCAAATAATATCTATGCTGGTTAAGCTATAGCTTGATTTGTGTAGATAGGAGAGGAAGAACATTAGTCATTTTCTAGTCCTGCCAAGGTTGCTCTTGTGTCTTTTTATCATCCTTTTGTGATGTATGATATATTATGCTACATGCATAGCATTGAAACTTTGGCCCAAAGAATGAAGTACTATTGTGTTAGTTTGTTGAAAGAAAATGTTCCTGCTTTTCATAGCAACTGATATGCTGTTGCTGGCATGCAGATATTTTGTTGAAGTTGAGTCTTCAAAAGACATTGTTGATAGAAGTATTGTTGAAGAGAGTGAAACAAGTGCTATTATAGTGCTTTAAGAGCAATAATTAACTGCCAATACCAATTAATTTTTCTGGTCCATCAAGTTTTGCTACCTTGATTATGTGGTATATTTACACAAGAAGAAAGGTTTTCGGACTGTTAACTTTTATTTATTAGATTTGTATCTCTTCTTTCCCTCAGAAACTCAAGGCAGTGCATATAGCAGTCAGGGAGGAAACTGGTGAATGCTTCTTTATGTAAGGAGGAGATGCTGCAGCCTTTGAAAAAGGGCACTGCCGCACTCGTTTCTTTAAGCAGTCAGTCCTGCATTCAGTCATTTTAAGCCATTTCCAACTTTCCCCTTTTGGGGTAGAAGTTGATGGGACATCAGCTACGAAAGACTCTGGAAGACATATATTTTCACCTTTTCTGTCCAGGGTGCTGCTTTTAATCTGAAAAGCTCTATATGACTTGGAGCCTGATTATCTTTAGGACTATTTTTTATCTGAAGAGAGATCTGCCCATCCAAAGCATCCTGAAAATTCCTACCTCCTGTAATATACCTCCTGGTCAGCAGGCCTACTAAGGCCCTGGCTTTCGGCTGCTGCTGCTTAATGCCAGCTTGGTCAATAATAAAGCACCCCTTATCTGTGATCTTGCCAACCTGACATACGTTTTCAAGATCTGGCTGGGAAGGGAAGGGAAGGAGTGCTGGCAGAGGAGTAGGTGGTTGCACTGTAGCTCCAGGGGATCCTGGATGAGACAGATTAATGTGGACCCCTTCCAGTCAGGTTTCATGCCCAGATATAGGATGCAAACAGCATTAGTGGCATTTTTGGATGACCTCTAACAGGTGCAGGATGGGGGTAGTACATCCATCCTGGCTGTTCTTGACTATTCAGTGGCCTTTGATACCATTGACTAAGATATCCTTTTTTGTTAACTCCGAGAACTGGAGGTTGGTGACACAATTTTACACTGGTTCACCTCCATCCTGGATCAGCCCCGCTCAGTGTTGATAGGGAGCAAGAGGCCCAGCCCGCAGCCCCTACTTTGTGGGACACCATAAGATTTGGTACTATCTCCACTCTTTTTTAACATCTACATGAAGTCTCTAAATTAGATCATCTGTTGCAATGGGATGAGGTACCATCGGTATGCAGATGATACCCAGATGTAGATCTCCATTTCAGGTGAAGTAAGCAATGCTATGGACATCCTTTCTTGGTGCTTGGAGGCTGTGGGGGCCAGGATGGGGAACAACAGGTTTCAACTTAATCCTGGTATGACAGGACAGCTATCGGTAGTTCGATCCTCTATATTTTGGGGTTTACCATCTTTTGTCTTTGATGGGGTAACATTGACCTATAATCTGGGGGAATCCTCCTAGATCCACAACTTCTGCTTGAGGACCAGGTGGCAGTTGTGGGTAGGAGAGCTTTTGCTCAACTTTGGCTTGTGCATCAGTTACTACCCGTTCTTGATCAACAAGCTCTCCTTTCAGTCATTCATGTGCAATTTTCAGATGGACTATGCAATGAGCTCTACATTGAAGAATATCTGGAAACTGCAGCTGGTGCAGAATGCACTGGCACAAGCAGTTTTGGGCACCCCTAGGGTGGCACATATAACACCTCTGCTATGCACACTGCCTTGGGTATTAATTTGCTTCTGGATCCAATTCAAGGTGTTAGTTATTACTTTCTAGTTAAAGTAATAGTTCTGTCTACTGATCAGAAAGAAAAATATTCCAAGTAAGTTTCCATTTTACTGCTGCTGATTTCGGCTGTGTTATGGTCAGGTTCCGTGGAGAAAATGGTGATGATTCTTCAGTCTTAGCTACAATTATATTTCTCCCATTATATCAAAGAATAATCCACCTTCCCCCTTAAAAGTGGGGGTGGGCAGGACTTTAGAATGTTTTCACTTACTCATGGGCTCTCTTTATCTTAAATTGACAAAATGTGCATTCTAACATAAACTCCATTCCTTTTGATGTTTTGGATTTCTGAGAAAACCTTTGGATTGAACAGATTCTTCTAATGGAATTTCTTGAACTTCATGCTTCCCTTCACTGTTAGTTTATTCTACTTTCTACCTTGCCTTTCAGCTTTTCTAAAACAGTTAGGCTTCTTCACTGTTAGAATCTGCTGACCATTCTTTCAAAACAAAAAGAGAGGAATTGTATTTATATTTTCAAAGGGCAAACCTCACCCTTCCTGTCATCTACTTTGGGCTTGCTTCTTGCCCATTATCTTCTAGTGTTGTCTTTCTTGCTGTAAACATTTAGGAGATGACCTGTTTGAATTGGGCCAAGCCAGGAATTTTCTGTAGTCATTCATCATTTAATTACTTTTCAGCTTGGCTGACTTAATATCTAAGCCCAGGTAGGTGTGGTGGTGTCATAGTTGAATAAAATTCATTCTTTCAGAAAAATGTATGTAAATAATACATCCTCCTTTACTGCTTCTAATACATCTTGTTTTCCAAAACTCAGAATAGCCAAGACAGCACTGGTAATGAAAATTTGAAATGTACAAAAATGCACTAAATAAGCAACAAAATTAAATGCATTTCTGTGTTGGCTATGTTAGATTGTGTGTATTTTATTTTTAATCTTAGAGAATGCAGAAGCGAGCAGAGAGATTCAATGTTCCTGTGAGCTTGGAAAGTAAGAAAGCTGCACGAGCAGCTCGGTAAGGTATATTTGATTATTATTGTTCTCTACAGCTGTTTAGTCATATAAATAGAAGTGTATTCTTGGTGCATCCGCTAACTATTACCCTCTTAATTGGGGCAACTTCAACTAAGAATTTCTGGAATTTGAATTGTGGATAACTATTATATTGAAGGGATGCTTGTGTAATATTGAAACGTGTCATAAATATCATTTTCCTTTCCAATGAACAACTTTTGAAATTATTGGTTCTGATCCTTTTATTAGGAGTAGGGAGCTTGAGCTTGAGTTATTCTGGGCTCTTAATTCCAGTTACTGATTACTGGCCATGTGATCTGGGAATGATGTCAATTTGAGCCAAACTTTCACATCTAATTAAGAAATGGGTTTATTAATTAAGTAAAAATGAAACACAAGATGGGATGAGACAGAGTAGGTACAGTGGGGCAAAAAAGTGTTTAGTCAGCCACCAATTGTGCAAGTTCTCCCACTTAAAAAGATGAGAGAGGCCTGTATTGTCATCATAGGTAGACCTCAACTATGAGAGACAAAATGAGAAAACAAATCCAGACAATCACATTGTCTGATTTGGAAAGAATTTATTTGCAAATTATGGTGGAAAATAAGTATTTGGTCACCTACAAACAAGCAAGATTTCTGGCTCTTACAGACCTGTAACTACTTCTTTAAGAGGCTTCTCTGTCCTCTGCTCATTACCTGTATTAATGGCACCTGTTTGAACTTGTTATCAGTATAAAAGACACCTGTCCACAACCTCAAACAGTCACACTCCAAACTCCACTATGGTGAAGACCAAAGAGCTGTCGAAGGACACCAGAAACAAAATTGTAGACCTGCACCAGGCTGGGAAGACTGAATCTGCAATAGGCAAGCAGCTTAGTGTGAAGAAATCAACTGTGGGAGCAATAATTAGAAAATGGAAGACATATAAGACCATTGATAATCTCCCTCGATCTGGGGCTCCACGCAAGATCTCACCCTGTGAGGTCAAAATGATCACAAGAACGGTGAGCAAAAATCCCAGAACCACACGGGGGGACCTAGTGAATGACCTGCAGAGAGCTGGAACCAACGTAACAAAGGCTACCATCAGTAACACACTACGCCGCCAGGGACTCAGATCCTGCAGTGCCAGACGTGTCCCCCTGCTTAAGCCAGTACATGTCCAGGCCCATCTGAAGTTTACTAGAGAGCATTTGGATGATCCAGAAGAGGATTGGGAGAATGTCATATGGTCAGATGAAACCAAAGTAGAACTGTTTGATAGAAACACAATTCGTTATGTTTGGAGCAGAGAGAATGCTGTGTTGCATCCAAAGAACACTATACCTACTGTGAAGCATGGGGGTGGCAACATCATGCTTTGGGGCTCTGCAAAGGGACCAGGACGACTGATCCGTGTACAGGAAAGAATGAATGGGGCCATGTATCGTGAGATTTTGAGTGCAAACCTCCTTCCATCAGCAAGGGCATTGAAGATGAAACGTGGCTGGGTCTTTCAGCATGCCAGTGATCCCAAACACACCGCTCGGGCAAGGAAGGAGTGGCTTCGTAAGAAGCATTTCAGGGTCCTGGAGTGGCCTAGCCAGTCTCCAGATCTGAACCCTATAGAAAATCTTTGGAGGGAGTTGAAAGTCCAGCGACAGCCCCAAAGCATCACTGCTCTAGAGGAGATCTGCATGGAGGAATGGGCCAACATACCAGCAACAGTGTGTGCCAACCTTGTGAAGACTTACAGAAAATGTTTGACCTCTGTCATTGCCAACAAAGGATATATAACAAAGTATTGAGATGAACTTTTGATATTGACCAAATACTTATTTTCCACCATAATTTGAAAATAAATTCTTTCCAAATCAGACAATGTGATTGTCTGGATTTGTTTTCTCATTTTATCTCTCTTAGTTGATGTCTACCTATGATGACAATTACAGGCCTCTCTCATCTTTTTAAGTGGGAGAACTTGCACAATTGGTGGCTGACTAAATACTTTTTTGCCCCACTGTATTTCTCTTACAGCTTATTCAGTGTAGGAAGCTTTAAAAAAAAAGCCAAATTACTTTAAAATGTAGGAACAGTACACTGCACTGAAGTGCAGCTTTAATTTCTAACAAATGTTAAAGTATTCCTAAATTACTAAAAATTTTCTTTGTGGATTATATACTATTCTATACTTTGATTTGTGCTGTTATCAGTGCCAAAGATGAAAGATTGCAAAAAGTTAAAATTGAAACAAATATTTAGTATTGAAAGTTTACCTTGTTCTGTCACCACCTGACAGGATAGCATCAGAGGTGGGTTTCAGCAGGTTCTGACCAGTTCTGGAGTAGTGGTAGCAGAAATTTTGAGTAGTTCAGAGAACCGGTAGTAAAAATTCTGACTGGCCCCACCCCCATCTATTCTCTGCCTCCCAAGTCCCAGCTGATTGGGAGGAAATGTGGATTTTGCTGTATCCTTCCCCCGGATTGGGGAGGGAATGGAGATTTTACAGTATCCTTCCCCTGCCATGCCCACAAAGCCACACCCACAGAACCGGTAATTCACCACTGGATAAGCATGCATTATATATCTTAAATGTTCAGGATTTTGAGATATTCAAAGAATTTTAAGAATCCTATCAGTAAAATAAATGAAAAAGCAAGATACGGTTCTCTTAAGTGTATTGTAGGCCAGTGTTAGCAAACCTTTTTCTCATGGCGTGCTGGAAGTGTGTATGCGCGCGCGCAACAGCTCGTGCATGCCAGCACCCATAATGCAATGCAAACCCTCCCACATGCATATGCGCACACGACTCCTGTTGCATGCACCCCACATTGCGCATGCACGTCCAGCACATGCACTCCCCCCCCCCCCCCATTTTGGGAAAGTTATTCTGAGGGCAGTCCAGGGCTTTCCTGTCTCCCTGCCTGAGCAGACTTCTGGCATAGCCCCAGGCCTCCAGGGGGAAGGAGGGAGGGAAGCCTCGGCCTGTTGCTCCTGCCACCACCACCCCCTTGCCTCCGCAAGAGCGGTTCTCGTGCTGCCGCTTCTCCGGCAGCACCAGGAGCAACTGCAGAGCTGGGCTGTGGTGGCAGGCCATTCTCACCGAGTAACAGACAGACTGCTCCTGGAGCAGGCAGGAGAAAGAGAAGCCACCAATGGGGAGGCGAGCTGCCCCAGGAGGACTGGAGGAGAGCGCAACTCCTCACTAATGGAGATCCACCAGCAGGGAAGTGGTCACGGAAAGCGGTAAGAAGTGCGCGAGCCAGGAGGAGGTCATGCTCCCTGGCCGGAGAGGGTTGCACGTTCACGCCAGCAAAGGTTTGTGCAACTCTCTCAGGCCAGAGAGCATGACCGCTTCCTGGCCAGCGCATCTCTTACCGCTTTCTGCAACCACTTCCCTACCGGTAGATCTCCATGAGTGAGAAGCTGCGCTCTCCTCCGGTCCTCCTGGGGTGGCTTGCTTCCCCACTGGCAGCTTCTCCTTCTGGCTGCTCCAGGAGCAGCCTGAGACCCTGCTTTCCTTGGCAAAATGCTTCATCATTACAGCGCAGGGGACACGCGCTGCACCGGAGGATCTGTGCAGCTACTATCCCACCCCTCCTCAGCCTCGGTCACACCGTGAGGCTCCAACTCGAGGAGAAGACGGAGGAGTGGGGGGGAGTCCAAACTGCAGCTACCTCGAGCAAGGCGGAGTGCTATTACGCAGGGCTTCGAGTGGTTGGAGAAGAGGCAGAAACAGCAGCCAGGTCTGCGCTTTCAGCGGGTAAGCAACACTGCCTCTGCCGTGAGGAACTTTGGAGAGAAGGGTTGGGCCAGGCTGTAGCCATTCTCGCCAGCTAAGAGACAGGCAGGGGATGGCGGCAGGCTGCGGCAGCAGACAGTTCATGCCGGCTAAGAGGCAATGTTCCTCCTCCTGCCAGCCTCGAGCTCAGTTCCAGGCAGAGTCCAGCCATACCTGACCTCCCCCTGCGACAGCCCACGTGGATCCCAGGCAGCGCAACTTCAGGGCCTTTCCTCGTGGTGGTGATGAGGCAGGCAGGCAGCTGGGTGCACAGGGGCGACTGGTGGCAGCGCTCCTGGCTGGCAAAGCGTGGAGTCCCGGGGCTGCATGTGGGCAGTGATGGCATGGCCGGTGCGCACACGCACTAAGACATTAAGGCTAGCTGATCATCACACACACATGCGCATCAGTAACCAGCAGATTAGCTGGCTGGTGCACATGCGTGCCCTGGAAACCCGGAAGAAGAATGGGCGATGTCACGCGTGCCGGGCGACATGGCTCTGTGTGCCACAGGTTTGCCAACCAGGTTGTAGGCTATTTATTCAGTTGGTAGTAATATTTTAAATAGTAAAGATGAAACATGGATTTACTTTTTCTTACTCTTCTGATCAAGACCAGTTTTATATTCCAAGAAGAGCTTTGCTCTATTTTCAAATTATTCACAGTTCTGCTGTTCAAACTAGTCTAGTGTGTGTATGGCTTCAAACTTAAACGTTATAGCTGCTAATAGGACTATTTCCTTCTCCATAGGTTTGGTATGCCTGCAGTTCCAACTAAAGGTATGTGACTATGAGATTTAAAATATATATTATTACAGTTTGTTGATTGCCAATCAACCAGATATTTAAACTGGAATTGGCATTTTATCTACCAATTGAGTCTTTCCCAAGAACCTGGGATAGGCAGATGTTGTTTGATAGTGTTCAAGATATTGTTGCAGGATATAAGGTATTCCAAGTAAAGCTGCCTTTTGCAGTTGACTGATGGTGATTTTGTCAATGCCAATGGTGTTCAAGTGGCGCTCCAAATATTTACTATTATTATGAGTTCATTGCATAGTCAACTAGATGTTCAAATTGGATTTGGCATTTTTATCCACCTATTCAATCCTTCCTAAGGATCCAGGATAGGCAGATGTTATTTGTTGTTGTTAAAGGTATCTTCACAGGATAAAAGGTGTTCTGAGTAAAGCTTCCTTTTGCAATTGACTGATGATTATTTTGTCATTGTTATGGTTTGTCACACAATCAGACAGATGTTTAGACTGATTTTGGCATTTTTATCTACCTATCCAGTCTATCCAAAAGACATGGTAGAATAGGCAGATGTTGTTCAATGGTGTTAAAGGTATCATCACAGGATGAAAGCTGTTCTAAGTAAAGCTGCCTTTTACAATTTGATTGATGGTGATTTTGTCAATGCTAATAGTGTTGATGTGCTCCAGATGTTTTGGGATTTCACCCAATGTATCCATTACAGTTGGTACTATCTTTGCTTTCTTATCTCAATCATTCATCTATTTGCAGGTCTTTGTATTTTGTAATTTTCTATCATTCTTTTTCTTCTATTGTGCTATCTCCAGGTACTGCCACATGCACTATCTGTTTTTTTTTTTTTTTTTTTGCTCTTTCTTATCTACAGTTATTAATTCTGGGGTGTTATTTGGCAAGTGCTTGTCTGAATTTTGAAGTCCCAGAACACTTCAACTTTTTCATGTTCTATTACTTTGTCTATTTTGTGGTCCCATCAATTCTTGCTTGCAGGCAAATGGTATTTGTTGCAGATATTCCAGTATACCATCACTGCTATTTTGTCATTTGTAGTTCTAGCATCTTACTTTTGAGAAGAACTAATAAAAAGTATTGCAAAAGATAGTTTGAGATAATTTCCACATGGTCATTCGTAGTGACTGCTTCAGATGGATAGTTTGCCGGGCATTAAAAAATTGATGAGCCAATTTATTTGCTCATACCAATCTAAGATACCTACCTTTGGAAGGTAATATGTTAACATATTGCAAGTGGCTCTGCTTAATTTCTACAGAAATGAAAAGACATAGTAATGGTAGGTGATCACTCCCAAACGAAAAAGTACACTAAAATCTTGGCTAAAGAGGTATATATGCATCTAATCAAAAGCGAATATTTCTCAAGATTCCCAAAGGTGAACTGGTTCTCAAAATCATCCCCAGGAATAAAACAAATTTGATTTTTAACAAAAACAGTCTCCACCACCACCACCACCTCCCATGCTAATGGAAAGGTCTATGGATTTTGGTAGACTCTTCCTGATTACGAAATAGTTGGTATTATGCTTTTTTAGAAGAGCCATGTCACTAGATCCCATCCAGACATTAAAGTCACCAGCCTGTAATTATTGAGTCAGGAAATTGGGAGATTGAATTAGTGAGTCAGATTTCAGAAAAATCAAAGCCATTATTGGATTGAGCACTAAAACCTTTTGCTGGAAAGTACACTTTTTATTGTAGTGGTTAAGGCATCAGGCTAGAAACAGGGCCAGTGGGGTGGACCATAAGTTCTAGTCCCGTCTTAGGCTCAAAGCCTTTCTCTCGGCCCAAGGAAGGAGGCAATGGGAAACAATTTCTGAAACCCCTACCAACAAAATTGCAGGGACTTGTCCAAGCAGTCTCCAAGAATTGACAGGATTGAATGGGAAAAAAATAAAAGACATTTAGTAATGTTAATTTTATGGAGTTTGCCTGTAGCTAGTTGTACATAGAGAAAGACAGATCATATTTGTATATGGAATGAATCTGATAATGTTAAGTTGCCCTAAGGAGTAGTTGCCTCTCAAACCTAGGCTGGCTGGCAGGGAAAAGGAAGAGAAGCTTTTATGATCTAAGGCAGGGGTGTCAAGGCCTGGGGGCCAGATCCAGCCCGTGATGTGGTTAGATCTGGCCCGCAAGGCTGCCCTGGAAACAGTGAAGGACCCCGGCACCTAGCTTCGTCCAAGGTTGGCCAGGCACTGAACTAAAACTTGGTGGTGGCCATCTGGGCTGGAACGCGGTCAGCTTTAAATCTGCAGGGCTGCTGTGGAATCAGCAAGGGGCGCTGCTGCCCCCTGGGTATGTGCTGGAGACAATGGATACCCCAGCCCCACCCAGGCCACTACAAGTGCCCCCCTAATGCAAGCAACATTGAGCTCGCCACGACCACCCTGGCTGCGACCACCCAGCTGCAACCACCCCAGCCACTCCCACCCGCCCCCCAAAGTCAATCACAGTCCTGATGTGGCCCTCAATGAAATCAAGTTTGACACCCTCGATTTAAAGGGATTGAAGTATTAATATTGAGTTCTAGCAAAACCAGGGTTGAACATTCAGTATATCAACATTATTAAATAAAAGTGATAAATTCTGACTTACTTAGGCAAATGGAAACCATTTTGGATCCATTAATTTAAAATGTTTTTTGTTGTTGTTTCAGGTCTAAACACAGAAAGTAAGACTCCAGTAAGTAGCTGTTTTGTTTTCTTATTTAGTTGGCATGGTTTTAAATGATACTTTATTAAAGAAACTTGACATAGACTATAATATTTATTAACTCAATCTGATAACCAAATCTGTTGAACTTAATATAACATTGTCCTCAACTGTAGCACTGTTTTAGGTGCCTCTGCAATTTACTGATTTTGTTTATATTTCTAAAAAGCTGTTGCTCAAATAATTATATTCTCTCAGTAACCTGTTTTCACCTGTTTTAAATCATTGTCTTATTAATATCCTCTAAAACCATAAAACCATGGAACTTGTATTGTCATTTTCTTAATTGCAGGATATATATTTTGTTTTGTCATTCATTTTTCTAACAGTTCCTTCCTCACTACCCAAAAGTCTTATTTTTGTATTTTTTCTAAACATCCCTCCTAGCCTCCTGATTTTAAACATCTCTTCCTTCTGCAGATCAGTTCTGCAAAGCATTTGTCTTAATCTCTTAGTGTTCCTTTCCAGTCAAAATAAATATAAAATTTATGCATTTGGTATTCATCTCCATTAAACTTTGTCTCCTTTATTGTCAGGTTGTAGAATGCAAGTTCCTTGGGTAGAAACTTTCAGCAAAGAAACATGACTCCTCCCATATAATGTTTCGCTAAAGTTACTTTATAAAGAGTCATGTACATGACTATTATCAATACAGCAGGAAAGTATTCAGTGATATCTATGGTCCATTATTATCAATTTGGTTCATACCCTAGCTTTCATCTTCAAGGCAAAGTGTAGATTAAACCCTCTTCTGATTCGCCCCCCCCCCCAACAATTGTTGAAATAATATGACTGAAACATAACACTGTTCCAAAGTTAACAAGTAAGGTGAAAATGGACTCGAAACTAGGTCTCCCCAGTCCTAGTATAATACCTTTAACCATTGTGCCACACTTCCTGGCATCTGTGAACTAAAGCAAACAGGGTTTTACACTGAAGAAAGACAATTCCTTTAAGTGATCCTTTAAAAAAAAAAGCAGGAATGTATCTGTCTTTGTGTGGCAGTTATTTATCATTCCAAAATTATCTGTAGGATTAAAACAGTAGGTAATATGAAACTTTTGTCTTTTTTGCCATCTTGGCAATTTGCCAAGAAGAGTACAAGTGTATATTGCTGCCCACATTCCTAAAAGTGATGGTGGTGCAGTGATTAGAGTGCAGTACTGCAGGTGACTTCTGGTGATTGTCAGCAGTTCGATTCTCACCAGCTCAAGATTGACAGCCTTCCATCCTTCTGAGGTTGGTAAAATAAGGACCCAGATTGTTGGGTATGTGGACTCTGTAAACCACTTAGAGAGGACTGTGAAGTGGTATATAAATCTAAGTGCGATTACTATTGCTAAGCCTTGCAGCTGCTTCAAAGATGTCAAGCCTAAACAATATACTGCCTTTCCATTAGGATTATTATTTATTTATTTATTTTATTTTATTAAATTTATATACCGCCCTACTCCCAAAGGACTCAGGGCAGTGAACAGTCAGATGAAGTGCATATGAAGTGCAATGTTAAAAAACATTTAGAATATAATAAATATTTTTGCCCAATAATTTAAAACACCCAATTTAGGATAGATTTGAAACAGTTTAAAAAGGGAAGATTAGGCCAGGCCCGCTTGTTTAAATAAGAATGTTTTAAGGGCACCGTGGAAAGTGCGCAGATCCAGGATCCTCCGTAATTCCGGTGGGAGCTCGTTCCAGATGGTAGGTGCCCCCACAGAGAAGGCTCTCCCCCTGGGGGCCACCAGTCGACATTATTTGACTGATGGCACCCCGAGAAGCCCCTCTCTGTGGGAGCGTACTGGTCGGTGAGAGGTTACTGGTGGAAGAAGACAGTCTCGTAAATATCCTGGTCCTATGCCATAGAGCGCTCTAAAGGTGGTAATCAGAATCTTGAAGCACACCCGGAAGACCACTGGGAGCCAGTGCAGCTCATGCAAGAGGGGAGCCACATGGGAGAGCCACGTCGCTCCCATAACTGCCCTCGCGGCCGCATTCTGGACCAGTTGGAGCCTCCGGGTGCTCCCCAAGGGGAGCCCCATGTAGAGAGCATTGCAGTAGTCCAGGTGGGAAGTGATGAGAGCATGAGTGATTGTGCTTAACGAGTCCTGATCCAGAAAGGGATGCAACTGGCGAATCAGACGAACCTGATAAAAAGTCCTCTTGGCCACAGCCGTCAGGTGCTCTTCTAAAGACAGCCGTGAATCCAGGAGGACACCTAAGTTGCGAGCCCTCTCTGTGGGGGCCAGTGATTCACCCCCAATAGTCAGTGATGGTGCCAACTGACTATATCGGGATGTTGGAAACCACAGCCACTCGGTTTGGAAGGGTTGAGCCCGAGTTTGTTTCTCCCCATCCAGATCCCTACAGCCTCCAGGCACCGGGACATCACTTCAAGGGCATCATTGGGGTGGTCCGGGGTGGAGATGTACAGCTGAGTATCATCAGCGTACTGGTGGTACTTCACCCCGAAACCACGGATGATCTCACCCAGTGGCTTCACATAAATGTTGAACAGAAGGGGCGAGAGAACCGACCCCTGTGGCACCCCACAAACAAGGGGTCTCGGGGTCGACCTCTGACCCCGTCAAAACAGACTGCGACCAGTCAGAGAGAAAGGAGAACTATCGCAACATGGTGCCCCCCACCCCTAACTCTTCCAACCGGTGTGGCATGATACCATGATCAATGCTAAGAAAAATTTAGTAACAAAAATTTGTTTCCTAGGATGCTTTAAAAACAAATAGAAAATTTCATCTTAAATTTAGAATGAAGGCTTCTTTCTTCCATATATAATTAACATCTAATCAAAACTTATAACACTGGAATATGTTGAAAATATTTTCATCTTCTTGATAGTTTAGTTACTGTACTTCCATGTTAAGGAGCTTGATTGGTAAATACACAGAGTGCTAGACATAGTATTGAGTTGAAAATAATGGATTCTACTTTTCCCATCCATGCATTATTTTTTTATTGAAAGTTTTATAAAAATACAATATAAAAAATATAAACTCCTCCCCCTTCAACCCCCCATCCCTCCCCCCCTTCAACCCCCCCCCCCCCAGACTTCCCAGAGTGAAATACAGGGTTTTTCTTCTTCGACAAAAAAGATAAACCAATCATTAACCTATCTAATTTCTAGTTTACAAACACCATCAAAATCTTAACTCCAATATAATAAAAAATTACAACTCTATAGTTCTTCTTCATTCATACGCAATTTGATGTCTTCTTATATGATATTTATTCCGAATATAGTCAATCCATTTCCTCCACTCCAAAATGAATTTTTCTTGCGTATGGTCTTTCAAATATGCTGAGATTTTGGCCATCTCAGCTAAGTTCATTACTTTTACAATCCATTCTTCTACAGTGGGCAAAGAGTCTTTTTTCCAGTATTGTGCAACCAACAATCTAGCTGCTGTTATTAAATTTAAAATCAACTTAGTCTCCAATAATGTACATTCATTTATAATACCCAATAAAAACAATTGTGATGTAAATTCCAACCTTTTTTTCAAAATATTTTGCATTACCCACCAAATCTTTATCCAAAATGCCTTGACCTTCTTACAGGTCCACCAGATATGAAAATAGGTTGCATCTTCACAATCACACCGCCAACATTTAGCTTGTACATTGGAATACATACATGACAACTTTTTTGGGTCTAAATGCCATCTATAAAACATCTTATAAAAGTTTTCTCTAAGATTTTGTGCTTGAGTAAATTTAACATTTCTGACCCAAATCTTTTCCCATGTTTCCATCATTATTGGTTCTTGAAAATTTCTAGCCCATTTAATCATACAGTCTTTAACCAACTCTGTTTCAGAATCTATCTCTAATAATACATTATATAATCTTTTAATATGCATAATACCCTGGTCCCTAATTTGCTTTACCAAGTTTTCTTCATTTTCCATAAGACCTGTTTTTTGATCCTCCCTCCACCTTGCTTGGAGCTGACCATATTGAAACCAGGTATAAATTATTCCTTCCTTCTTCAAAACCTCTAAAGGTTTAAGTTGTAGTTTGCCCCTTTCTCTAAATAAAAGTTCTTTATATGTGATCACCTCCATCTTTTGTTCTATACTTATATTTTCTATTGCATGTCTAGGATTTGCCCAAATAGGTATTTTGTAATCCAATTTATATTGATATTTCTTCCACACTCGCAACAAGGCATTTCTAAGTATATGGCTTTTAAAAGTTTTATCTACTTTCTTTTCATACAATAAATAAGCATGCCATCCATAAAGTAAATCATATCCTTCTAGATTCAAAATTCTATCCTCTGTTAAATTAAACCAATCACTAATCTGAACTAATACCGAAGCTTCATAATATAATCTTAAATTTGGCATTTTTAAACCACCTTTCCATCCATGCATTATTGTAAACAAAAATAATTGGTACTAATTAATCTGCTAAAATAATACCTGGAAGTTTTCTCAGAAGTGATTTGCAGTAAGCTACTGGTTCTGTGGATGCCATTTTAATTTAATTCCATAATATGTTCAAAGATTATTGCAATTTCAGTACAAAAAGTAATGTTTTATTATGTTTCAACAAATTTATTCATACTGGCATAATTTCAGCATTTATAATTTTGAAATGTTTAAATTTAAATTTATATGAACATACCTGCTTTCTATTGCTTTTCTAGGTAAATATGGATAAATTAAAGGAAAGAGCTCAAAGATTTGGCTTGAATGTTTCCACGATCTCCAGAAAGGTAAGATTTTAGGATAAGCATTATATAGCAAAAGTGAATATTTGAACTTTTTAAAAATGTCAACAATACACAAACATGTCGTTTTCCACACACACACACACACACACACACACACACACATATATGTGTGTGTGTGTGTGTGTGTGTGTTTTCTGAGGTTTTCACGGGTGTTTGTATGTAGGTCTTTGGTTATTCGGGTCTTCTCCCGCGTAGAATTGGAAGTATCTTGGCGACGTTTTGACGAAGTCTCATTCGTCATCTTCAGGCTGGTGTTCTCGGCTTCGTGCCTCCTGGAAGCACGAAGCCGAGAACACCAGCCTGAAGATGACGAATGAGACTTCGTCGAAATGTCGCCAAGATACTTCCAATTCTACCTGGGAGAAGACCCGAATAACCAAAGACCGACCGACCTACCTACCTACCTACCTACCTACCTACCTACCTACCTATATATATATATATATATATATATATATATATATTAATATTTTTGCTGATAATTCTATAAATAAAGGGAGGCTGTTATAGATCTATTTCGAGCTTATTTGCTCTCGTCAGACAGTCATACCCTTACTGGGATTTGACAGCCTCCCTTTATTTATAGAATTATCAGCAAAAATATTAAAAAAAAAACATAGAAAAATAGCTTGTCGGCTATATGATACTGTCTGGACGGCCCATGAGATTGGGCTGAAAGGCAAAAATTGGAGATTTGTGATATCTCCTCCATTCGTGGTAATCCAGGATGACTCAGTACAACAAACATACACACACATATATATATTCTGCTTGATCCATCAAGTTTCAAATTACCGTATTTTCCGGCGTATAAGACGACTGGGCGTATAAGACGACCCTCCTCAGAGCCATTTAAGGCTCGTCAGAGCCTTATGGGCTGGTCTGCCTGGTTACAGGAGAATGAGACCCGGTGTATAAGATGACCCCCGACTTTTGAGAAGATTTTTGTGTGTTAGAAAGTAGTCTTATACGCAGGAAAATACAGTACATATTTTAAAGAATTCTCATTAAGAGGATAAATAACAATATTTATCATTGATTAAGAATACTTAGCTATTTTAGTATATATTTTGACTCTTCTGAAGATACAACTTTTCAGATAAAATTATTAAAATATTTTTCTGTGGTTTAATCTTTTTTTAAGAAAGCAAATCTGCAAGTCCAGATTTCTTTTCTCATCAAGGTGATAATATTATGTGCCTCTCCAAATTAATTCAGAGTCTGAATTAAATACAAATGTTAAGATATCAAGGAGAAGCCTAGGGTAGAAATCTTTTCTCTATCTTCTAGTTTTCTTTGTGGAAGGATTTTTTATTGTTTATTTTTTTTTGTTTGTTTTATAGAATATTTAGTGATACCTTTCTTTAAGTTACCCAAACTTAAGTTTTGCCCCTTATCAAGAATAAACATTGAGTGGTTCCTTCTTCCATTAGAAAAGTTCCCAAAATTGAATATAAAGACTTTGAATTCATAGTAAGAAAAATAACAATATATAGAATGAAATGTTCTTCAAGAAGTCCAAAAGAGGGTATGGCTGTGATTTAACTGTGATTTCCCCCTAACTTTTAGCAAATGAACTGTTCCATCCCTCTTGGGATTTGCACATGGACCGTTTAATGCATTCCATTCTATAGGAAGGCACTGAACCTGGCATCAGGGAATTCAACCATGTAGAAAATAACTGGAGGTGGAGGCCACTTTCCTTCCCATCCTTTTCTTGGAGAGGGTGGGGGGCAGGGTGAAATCGTGCAAGTGCATTAAAGCTAGAATATGTGGAAAGACAGGTCAAAGTGAGAGGCTGCTCAAATGTCATTAACCTTGTCAGCAGGAGTGCACATTTTTCAGGAAAAATATATGATTTGTCAGCATTTATGGCCAGGTTTCTTTTAAGTACAGTTGTATAGGTGAGGCACCCCACAATTTAATCTGCCTAGAATTTGACCAAATATAAGCATTGTTTAATTTTTGTTCTCTTTAAGAATATGTGTGGAGCTACTTACATTAGTAAATTATTCACATGGAGAAAATATCAACAAGAGTATGACATGTTCCAGGGTTAAAAAAAATCAATTATGAAATTAATCCTAGAACTGTGTGTTTTTTGCGTACGTTTTAAAACTATGTTTTATCTTTGTGATTGGCCTTGCATATATCAATAATTTCAGCCATTAGAACAATTGTCAAGGGTTTAATTTCTTTTTTATACTGTTAAGTAGAATTCAGCTGCTTAGAAGTAGATTTCCTTTTTCTGAAGAGCATGCTTATGAATTTTATTGAGGAATATTATTGCTTCCTTCAATTAGCCTGTAGTATAGAGTTGCCCACCTGGGTGTTCTTTATAGCTTTTCATCACAGAATAGCCTGGTTGCATGGATCTTTGCAGATTTTTAATGCCATGCATTGCAGCAAAATCTTTACAGTAAACCATTGTCTCTCAGGAGCCACATTTCATTTCCTATTCAAATTGGTTTTGAAAAAGCAAAGTGGGGGGGGGGGGGGGAGAGGGAACATAGCCAAAGGCAATTTCAAACCTGCTGGGACTGGGGGAGTAAACTTAGATTGGAGTGAACAGCTCTTCAGCTAATCTGTAGCTTTGAACTTATTGCTAGTATAGAATCTATTAGGTTTTTTAAAATTCCTCTTCCTTAAAGATAACATTCATCCTCCTCTTACAGTAAATAGTTACCATTTGGTATAATAGAAGTGGCAGGTGCTTGCTTGTGTTTTTGTCAGGAGAGAACCATCAAATAAATTTTTAAAATAAATCAGGAAAGCATTTTTCTTTCCTGAACTAATCATACCCCCTCCTCTGTACTCTCATGGGAGGCCTCCTTTTAAAATTTACCCTCTGACCCGAGGCTGCTGTCCCTTGATTTCAGTGAGTTACACTTAAACTGCTCCCTTCCCTTGTAAATTTCCCCTATGTAGCAGCTGCTCTCAATACCACTCAACCTCTTGCTTCCCACTGGGAGAGCTGATAGCTTGCAGGCTTCTGTGCTGCAAGAGGGCCACATTGTAACACAAAATCACATTCTCAGAGAGCTTGGTTTTTTTTTCCTTTTTATGCAGAAAACAACTTTGTAGATATCCAGCAGAGAATTAAAGAATTTAAGAGAACCCTGAGATTAGCATAAAAGTACCTTTCTTTTTTCTCCAGCAAATTATGTGGCACCATTCTCATTCAGATAAATGATTAAAACAATTTGTACTCCACATCATCTAATTTAAGGGTTTTATTTAAAGGTATTTAAAGGTGTTAACCTTGAGCCTCTCAGATGTTAGAAATGAGAGGTAAAAATGCTGCAAATAGAAATAAAAGTGCAAATATCTAACCTCTGATATTTTAGCATCACTTTTCTCCAACTTTCAAACTGTAAGTTTCAGTTAAAAGTATAAAATTCCTTGCTCAGATTTTCTACTTGTACCAAAATATTGGACCTAAACAATCAAGCAGGAATTTATTTATGAACTCACTGTTATCCAAATTTATTGTAAAACGGTATTTAGTCATTTTGTCTTCTCTTGGCCTCTTTTTCTATTGCCTTTGATGTTTCCAGGCACCTGGGTCTTCTCTGATGATTCTTTTTTTGCTCTATATGTCCAAAATATTTAAATTTTAGGTTCATTCTAAGTACATTAAGTTCTCAGTCTAGTTTATGTAGTATTGGATTATAATTTTATTTATTATTATTCCTTTATTTATTACCACCCATCTCACTATCCAAAGCAACTCTGGGCTGCTTTCAATACAATAAGAATAGAAATATAAAACATTAAAATTAACAAGAATTAGATAAAACTATGAACCAGGTACACTAAGGATACAGAGGTGGGATATCTCTCTTAAATTCCACCAGCCGTCTCCCCAAGCCAATTGGCAGAGCCAGGTTTTGAGGCCCTTCCAGAAGGCCAAGAGGGTAGGGGTGGATCTCACCTCCAGTAGCAAGATGTTCCAAAGATAGGAGGCCATGAAAGTAAAGACTGGTCTCCTAGAACCTGCCCGCTGAAATTCCTTGACTGATTGGGTCTGCACATGCGCCTTCTGCCATAAGAGTTGAGTGGACCAATCCCATTGGGATGAGACAGAATCTGGTCCCATGACATGAAGGACTTTAAAGACGATAACCAGCACTTTGAATTGGATCAAGAGCAAACAGATAACCAGTGCAGTGTGTCTAGTCATGCTCAGCCCTAGGGCCTTCTAGAACGGTCTGTCTAAAACTAGTGGTCATGAACTCCTGAGTTGCTTTGAGTCTATCTCCAGGGATGGCAGCCTGACGTCCCCCAGACCATAAGCCTGCGAAACAGTTTTGCAACAGGGAGGCTAATATAGTAGCAAAGCCCCAACTGATCCTGCAAGCCCAGCTTCAGAAATAGGGTCTCACAACCAAAAACTTGGAGAACATTGCTCCTGAAGATTAAAAGAGATTCCAGGATGACAGCTAGTACCCCTCTCCCCTGCCCTGAGGTCTTTGGCTAGTGCCAAAGACACATCTCTGAGAGGAGAGCTCTCCCCTTGATGTCAGACAAGTCCTGGTGATGAACACCAGAATGGCTTGCTTCTTCCCAATAAGGTCACAATTAAGGGATGCCTAATTATTGACCAACCCAGCATTCAATAGCAGCAGCCTCCGTGAGTCTACTGTCCAGAGTCTGGTCATGAACTCAAAGAGGGCCAGAATACACCACCAATATTAAACATTGGATGCTTCTTCCCCTGGAATAGCCTTCCCTCTGTCTCCCTTCTAAATTTCCCCATGTCCACCACTACTCAGAAATGTTGCCCCGCTCTGAACCTCACTACGTGATTCTCCCCCTCCAAGCCTAGCCTTCTTTCCCTATGAGCCAAGGACTCTGCTATCCCCCAGGGGGGGGGGGAATGGAAGAGGACTATCCCTTGATACTTAAGTGTCAGCTCTTAGAAGCAGCAGAGGTGCCCACTCCCTCCAGCCCCCACCCACAATGCTCTCCCCTCCCCCCCAAAGCTGGTCTCTCACCAATCAGCTGAGAGAGGCCACATTCACATGCACTCTCTACTGGGGGTGAAATGCTCCAGGTTCGGACCAGATCACCCGATCTGGTAGCGATGGCAGCGGGTGGTTCGGAGAACTGGTAGCAAAAAATCCCCCCCTCCCATGCCCAGCTGAGCCGCACAATCATCAGAGGCTTTTTTTCCCCTACAACTTCTTCCACCAAAAAAATGCTTTTAAAAGTAAAAAAAAAAAAAGCCTCTGATGATCGCACGGCTCAGCTGGGATCTCAGAGGTTTTTCAAAGCTTTTTTTCCTGCAACCTCTTCCGGGGAAGAGATGGTTTAAAAAATGCTTTGAAAAGGTTCTGACAATCAGGCAACACAGCTGGGATCATCAGAGAGACTTTTCAAGCATTTTTTTAAAAGAATCAGGCAACTCAGCTGGGATCATCAGAGAGACTTTTCAAGCATTTTTTTCTGCAATCTCTTCAGCAGAAGAGGTGGTTTAAAAAATGCTTTGAAAAGGCTCTGACGATCCCAGCTGTGTTCCTGATCAGCAGAGGCTTTTCAAAGTATTTTTTTTTTTGGATTTGCAGAAAAAATGCTTTGAAAAGTTAAAATAAAAAAAAAAGTTGGCCACGCCCACCCAGTCACATTACCCCGCCACCACCACCACCAAGCCAGGCCCACAGAACTGGTAGTAACAAATTTTACATTTCACCCCTGCTCTCTACCTAACTCTCACTTGGAGTGGAAAGTGGCAAACATTCAAAACCAGCACACAGCCTTCCTTAGACTGCTATCTAGGGGCAGGCTCCCCAATTGCCTCAGAGAGGAACCCATCACTCTCAAGCCACCAGAACCCAACTATTGAACCAAAATTTTCAGATAGATATGTTAAAACTAAGAAAATGGTAGTCTTGAAAATAAAAATCATTATATTCCTTGTGCTATCTCAGTATTTTAATAATTTGTTTACCTTTGTTTCAGACCCTATCCTAAGTAGAAAACATTTCATATTTTCTATTTTATTTCTATAGCATCATCTCTGTGATGTTTTGAGCCTATGAAAATAAAGCTTGTTAGTTCTCCACCTATTTGCATTGGGTTGGCAATGCCTATCAACATAATCTTGGGTTAGCGTTAATACTAAGCAGTAGATGAGCTTTAGCACTCTCACTTTCAAGAAGACTATCCTTAAGTCTTCCTCCTTTACCACCATCATGGCATATCTGAGGTCCTTATTTCACCCAGCAGTTTTAATTTCAGCTTCTTCTAGTCCAACATTTGTGATGAAAAAATCTGAATATAATAAAGTAAATTCACAGTTATACTGTGCTTGGGTGTTCCCCTTCCACAATTTTGAACCATTTAATAGCTATGTGTTTTATCATTTCACTGATAAAAAGCATTTTGACTTTAGTGTTTTCAGTTTTGGATGCCACATATGCTCCATAAAAATACATTTAAATGTTTAACATTTTGAATTTTTTACTTGACTTTTTAATATAAAATGTGAATGCTAATGTATCTCTATGTCTAGTATAGTGGATTGTCCTGTTACTGTTTTTTCCTTTCCCTGCCCCCACTGTTTTGAAATGATGTCATCATGCTCCAACTTTGGTTACCATGAATTTAGGCCTGTTGATTTTAGAATAATGAGAACTGACAAGATGAATAATAGTGCTGGCAGTCATGGCCATTTCAATACAGAGTTGCTGAAAGCAAAGCCACCACCTCCCCCATGCTGTTAGCTGTTCTGAAAAAAAGTTTAATGGTCTGTTCAGCTCTATGCTGTGGGTGTGCAGATAGGACACAGGTCTGAATATCTTATATATCTATTAAGGTGTATTTTAAGTATTAGATTATTAGTTCCTTTATATTTTATCTTTAGTTTTTAAGGCCATTTGATTTTTACTTATGTCAACTTAAATGAAAATAGCTTTCAGCACTTGAAAATTATACTTTAAATATTTTTATATATAACCTACTTTAGAAAGCTTAGGCCAGTGTTGGCGAACCTTTTTCTTGTGGTGTGCCAGAAGTGTGTATGTGCACGTGCAACAGCTCACGAGCATGCCAGCACCCATAATGCAATGCAAACCCTCCCACATGCGCATGTGCACACAACCCCCCTGCACATGCACCCCACATTGCGCATACACTCCCTGCACATGCACTTGCCCCCCCCCCGCCCCGTTTTGGGTCTGGAAAGTCATTATTCTGAGGGAAGTCTGGGGCTTCCCTATCTACCCGCCCGAGCAGACTTCTGGCATAGCCCCAGGCCTCCGGGGAGAGGGAGGGAGGGAAGCCTCGGCCTGCAGCTTCTGCCACCACCACTCCCTTGCCCCCAGCAAGAGCGGTTCTCATGCTGCTGCTTCTCCGGCAGCACCAGGAGCAATTGCCTGGGCAAAGAGGGCGGGGGCAGGCTGTGGCAGCAGGCCATTCTCGACGGGTAACAGACAGGCTGCTCCTGGAGCAGGCAGGAGAAGGAGAAGCCACCAGCGAGGAGTCGAGCTGCCCCAAGAGGACTGGAAGAGAGCACAGCTCCTCACTCATGGAGATCCACCAGCGGGGAAGTGGTCTCAGAAAGCAGTAAAAAGTATTCGAGCCAGGAAGCAGTCATGCTCCCTGGCCAGAGAGGGTTGCACGTTCATGCCAGCAAAGGTTTGTACTATTTCTGCCTCTTCTCCAAACACTCGGAGCTCTGCGTAATAGCGCTGCGTCTTGCTCGAGGTAGCTGCAGTTTGGACACCCCCCCCTTCCTCCATCTTCTCCTCAAAGAGGAGCCTTGCGGCATGACCAAGGCTGAGGAGGGGCGGGAGAGTAGCTGTGCAGATCCCCCAGCTCCACCCGTGTCCCCTGCCCTGCAATAATGAAGCGCTTTGCCAAGGAAAGCAGAGTCTCTCGGCAGGCGGGAAGTGAGATCTGGCATCATCTCCCTGCTGGCGGCTTCTCCATCTCCTGGCTGCTTCAGGGGCAGCCTGTCTATTACCTGGCGAGAACAGCCTGTCGCCACAGGCTGCCCCAGCCCCCTCTGCCCCAGCAGTTGCTCCTGGTGCTGCCAGAGAAGCAGCAGCACGAGAACCGCTCTTCCTGGGGAAGAGGGGGGCGGCGGCAGGAGCAGCAGGCCGAAGCTTTCCTCCATCTCCCCCTCCCCGGGGGGGGGGCCTGGGGCTATGCCAGAAGTCTGCTCGGGTGGGGAGACAGGGAAGCCCCGGACCATCCATCGTTGCCACTACCGCCCCCTCGCCCCCGGCGGCAGCGGTTCTCGCACAGCTTCTTCCCTGGCAGTAGCAGTAGCAGGGAGAGAGGGGATGGCAGCAGGCTGCGGCAGAAGACAGTTCGTGCCGGCTAGCCCGTGTGGATCCTAGGCAACGCAACTTCGGGGCCTTTCCTCATGATGGCGGTGACAAGGCAGGCAGACAACTGGATGCATGGGAGTGACTGGCGGCAGCATTCCTGGCTGGCAAAGGGTGGAGTTCTGGGGCTACATGCGGGCAATAACGGCATGGTCAGTGCGCACGCACGCTAAGACGTTAAGGCCAGCTGATCGTCGCACGCACATGCGCATCAGTAACCAGCAGACTAGCTGGCTGGTGCTCATGAGTGCCCTGGAAACCCAGAAGAAGAATGGGTGATGTCACGCGTGCCGGGCAACATGGCTCTGCGCGCCGCTTGCGGCACGCGTGCCATAGATTTAGGCTTAGGCTGTATTAAAGTAGTTCTAAATGAGCCGAGTAAATTGTCTCTACTCCTTACCACATTTCTTTAGTGGTTGGCTTTGATTCAGAATTCAATAGTATTTTGCACACATCAAATATTATTTAATAATTTATTTTGTTTCAGCTCAAAACTGAAACACTCCTTTTTTTCCCCTTATAAAAGACAAACATTGTGTTGTCAAAAATCTAAACATATTAAATATAGGTCATTCTTATTTATCAACCACAATCAGCAATTCAGCCATTAAATGGTCACTAGGTGGAATAGCAACTGGGCTTACAAGCTTATTTTACCTGTCCTTTGCTTCACAAACCTGTGAAGGTTTAGTTGTAAAGTTACTTTTTCATCACTATCTTAATTGTAAAGTCACTAAACAAGGACTAGCTGGAGTCTCTAATAAACTTATAATATTGGATTCCAAGGCACTGTCCATAAGAAAGCAAATCAAAATTCCACTTGTTTTGAAGAAACTCCCAAGTTCCTTTAGCTGTATAAAATTGGATACTAGTATTGCTACGCACAATGTATGTGAATGATGTCAGATTATCACTTCCAAATGTCATAGCAGTAGGGGCATCAACCTGAGCTGATTAAAGTGTCGTCATAATTAGTGAAGCCATTTGTCCTGTTGGAAGGCAATGTTGGATCCTGGAGTACTTCTCAATTGGGCACATGGATTCAAGAAAATGCAGGCTTCTTCAAAACAAGTTGATGATTGCCATTCAGCAATACACTGACATTTTAGAATCATATGTTACATTGTATCATATACTGTCTAATATTCACTGCAAATGTTTTGGGTTTTCAGAAAGCAATATAGCGTCATTTGCATTTAAAAGAATCTATACATACCGTATTTTTCAGAAATATTTCCTGTAGCTGTTTAAAGGGCTTTCTGTTTTTATTTTAGGATTTTTATTTTCTCATTCTACCTTGAAGTATTCTTTTGTTTTTATTAGAATATTCTTAATTTCCTTTCATGCATGATAACTTTGAAATCCACCCACAGATCTTTAAAAATATTCAGGTCTGAGGATACTTAAGGTCATTTCAAATTCTTTTGTTTCCTGTAAGTACTTCATGGTTTATTTAAAAGTAGGTTTTGGATCATCTTGTTAAAGTATGTAAAGTTCAACCTCTTTTCAGTTGGCTTGTATATTAAACAGCTAGGGGAAAATCAAACATACTTGTTTTTCTTCATGTTTAATGTCGAACCATTCAGTAAGCACTCCATTTTCATCACTCCACTTTCATCAACCATTATATCATATTATTGCAACCTTCACCTTTGTATTTGCATGAAGCTTTTCAGAGTTCAAGCAGATTCATATTATAATCTGCTTTTCCTAAATCAATAAGCATATTATAGCAAAAGGACTTAGGACTTATATACCGCTTCATAGAGCTTTACAGCTCTAAGCGGTTTACAGAATCAGCAAATTGCCCCCAACAATTTGGATCCTCATTTTACTGACCTCAAAAGGTTGGAAGGGTGAGTCAATCTTGAGCCTGTCAGGATCAAACTCCTGGCAATAGGCAGAATTCTTTCTTATATTCAAATTTCTCAGTGATCTGTTGAAAAGCGGAAGGCTTATATGAACAACCTACATCTAGAATAAACTTGTGCTACACTTCCTAAATTTTGTTTATTCTTGCTTCTTTCACCCAGAATTGTGTTGAACTATAAAACTGAAGCTGTAGTTTCAGTAAATAGTTCTCTGTAGTTTAGGTATTGCTTCTTGCTATCTTTTCATTTGCATAGAGAACAAAAATGCATTCTTTTAGTTGTCCGGAAAAAATGAAGTCTTCACAAATAGGTTAAACAAGTTATACAATTGCTAAACATTAATTCATTGGATATAATATTTATATTTCAGTTTCACTTTTTGACATATTATTTTCATGCAGATCTCTAAAATCTTTCCTTCCAGTATTCCCTCACTTCAATTTCATCCCAAATCATTTTAACATATTTAGTTTTAATTCTAGTCACTCTGCAGAGAGCTTCTTGTTTAGCCTTTTTCAATTACAGGTAGTCCTCAATTTAACAAAAGTTCATTTAGTGATCATTCAAGGTTATAATGGCCTGAAAAAAAGCAGTTTATGACTGTTTTCACACTTACGACTGTTGAAGCATCCCTCGTGATCAGAATTCAGATGCTTGGCAACTGACTCATAATAATGACATTTACAGTGTCCCAGGGGTCATGTGATCACCTTTTGCAACCTTCTGACAAGCAAAGTCAATGGGGAAGCCAGATTCACTTATCAACTTGTTACTAACTTAATAACTGCAGTGATTCATTTGACTGTGGTAAGAAAGGTCGTAAAATAGGGCAAAACTCACTAAGCAAATATCTCACTTCACAACATTTTTTGTCTCAGTTGTGGTCACATGTCAAGGGCTTCCTGTATTTTTTTGTTTAGCTCTTTTAATTTTTTTTAACGATTTATATTTTTCTTTTTCTTTCCTAGTATGATTTGATTGTTTATTAGTAACCTATGACTATCGCTAAGTGCTGTATCTTACGATTCTTGATGAATGCATTTTTTTTCTTTTTTCTTTTCTCCTTTTATATACACTGAGAGCATATGCACCAAAGACAAATTTCTTATGTGTCCAATCACACCTTGGCAAATAAAGAATTCTATTGTATTCAACCTTGTTTTTATTCTTATCAAAATGATTTTGTATTTTCTATTTCTCTTCATTTTTAACTGTTTCTTGTATTTTTCTCACATCCTCACTTTGGGCAGCAATCATTCTCTTATGTACTTTGTTTCTTCATCTACAGCCACTTTCAGTTTGGCACTATGCCAAGCATCCTTTCTGCTACTTCTTGTTAACATAGTTCTCCACACTTTGTGTCAGTAATAATTTTTTTCGTTCTTTTGAAAGCAGCTGTCACATCTTCATTCCTTATGTCTATTTTCCTTTCATTCTATTGGAAGAGTTATTTGTCTTATAAGAGTTCTTTCAACAAAACTCATATTTCCTATTATTCTATTTTCATTCTTGCTTTTATCACTTTGTTTCTACATTTCTTTTCCTCCAAGATCCACTGTTGACACTACTACAAAATTACATGTCTCTATTCAAAACTTTTCATTATCCAGCCTATTTATAATCCAAACCATTATGCATGCAAAAACAGGCAGGCTCTGAAATTCCCACAACAGAGCAATGGTTGATGGAGATGACAAAACTAGCAGAGATAGTAAAATTAAACTGTTTGATTAGAGAAAGATCGACAACTACATTTATTACTGACTGGAAACCACTTGTGCACTTTTTGCTGGAAAAAAAGAAAAGAAAAACGAACCTGTAATTTATGGACATGAAGGTCTCTTTATTTCTATCTTTTTCATTTCTACTTCTATTTTCTTTTTTAAAAAATTCTTTTCTATGCTTCTTTATGATCTTTATTTTCTCATTGTGTTAAAAATTATTTAGTTAAAAGTACAAAAAATGCATTATCCGTGTAACCCTCACTAATCCTCTCCTTTGTTCCTCGTGAAGAAATAGATCAGTCATGGTTTTAATCTTATATTTATTACTTTGCTATGTGTTTATATGAATAGACTTATTCTTGAACCATATATTCAAAACAGACCTTTTACTGAGCAAATTATCATCAGTCAGCATTCTCATTTATTCGTGGACATTTAAATGTTCTTGACATTTCTCCCCCCCCCCCCTATTCTTTTCATTCTTTTCATTTCATTTTCACATACTCACTAGAATAGCTTTTTATCATGTACTAGACCATAATATACAATTATTAATATCCTATAAATCCCTAATTTCATTCATTCTTCCTTATATACTTCCCCTTCTCTTAGTGTCACAAATTTACCAGATTTCATGACATTAGTTCATTTATGATTTTAACAATTTAATAGTTTTTCATATGTTATGATATTTTGATATGCACCCATAAGTATTGACCTATGCTGCTCATCATGACTGTGGTCAAGTGAGTCTTTTTAGTAAGATTGGGGGTGGTAGGCTACATTACTAGCTTATCAACTCTACTTACATCAGTACTGCATGCAGCATTCTCTACTAACAGTGACAATATCACCTGCCTGTTTGGACACATTTTAACCAATAGGCAACAATAGCAGTAGAACTTAGACTTATATACTGCTTTACAGTGCTTTACAGTCCTCTCTAAGTGGTTTACAGAGTCAGCATATTGCCCCCAACAATTTGGGTCCTCATTTTACCTCGGAAGGATAGAAGGCTGAGTCAACCTTGAGCCTGGTAAGATTTGAACTGCCAAATTGCAGTCAGCTGGCAGCAGAAGTAGAGTGCAATACTGCACTCTAACCACTGCACCACCATGACAAGCACAGTCAAAGCACAGCTTTCATTCTTGCAATCTAGCATCCCTAATTTAGAACCTACCTTGCAAGCCAGCATACTGGACATAAAATAAAATAGTTCGTGAATTTGCATATCATTCGTGCACAGGAGGGTTCTCTGAAAAGAACTCTTTGAATAACAAGTGAGATATATATATGGCAGTATTAAATAGTCTCATTTGGGACAAATAAAATCCTGTTGCAAATACCTGGAAAGCCTTGTGCTTTTTGCAGTAGGAAATGGGGTAAAGGAGAACTTTAGGGTTATACATGAAATGCATAAATCTTTTGTTCCACAATATGTTCCATAACAAACTTAATAATAGCCTAAATGAATTTTTCTAATTATTTGACTCTGTTTGCAGGGCTAAACAATTAGATTTTGCTGTCCATATCCTGAAAGTTCAGTCTCATAGCAACACTGTATTATACAGTATATATACAATACATACTTATGTGTCCTGCCTTAAAGGAACAAGGCACACAACAACATTGCATCATAAAACACAAAATAAATCTGCTAAAAATGCTTCCCAGGTATTGAGAAATTATTTTTTGAAATCCCCATTTAGTTTATAAAATGATATCTAGGTTTGATGCTCAAATAGAATAGGATGTTTATTCTGTGCCCCTTACTTTCTCATGTTTGGTTCGTGTGTGCTTTCTGACAGCCTGTCTGTGATTTATATAAATACAAGATTAATCTCATCAGATTAAACATTCAGATTCACAGAGCTATAATGATCTGTGAATATAATTGGTATGTTCTAATTGGTTTAGATGTTATAGTTGTTGGTATATGAATATTTTCCTATATATTTTCTTTCTAAATCGCCATTGAAAATGTAAAAATATATAATTGTTAATTATTTAATTATTTTTTAAAATATCAAATTGATCCTGACAAGATATGCTAGAATAACACGCACACACACACAATTTTACTTAAGATAAAGCATATCTAATGCTGGAGATAATTTTCAAAACAGTTTTTTCAGATTTTAGAATGTGAAAAATAATCTGTCCCAAAATAGTGTACTCTTCCAAATTTCTGTAGCAAGATGTTCTGCATTTACTAAATCTGCAGTATAGGCAATGCTAATATTTGTGAGAAGAATTAATTGCAAGAATAGTTAAAACATGGTTATTTCATTGATATTTTTTTTGTGCTTTCTTTTTCTCAAAGATTGAATGTTTGTCATACTTCAGTGTTTAGGATTAAAATTACTATTAATGTTAAGTGTATATCATTGGCCACACTTATATTACATGATATTTTAAAAATAACTATAAGAGTGTTCTAGAGGGTCAGCAGGGCTCCTGATCTTTGTTTTCTACACAGTGTCATTCGAAAAGGATTTTGAGTCCACAACAACTTTAGGGGAAAGTGGAAGGGTTGCTTAAAGCAAAGACAATGGCAAGGGGTACTCTTCGACTTTACTTTGTCCAGTCATCTGGTTCTTCATTTGTCCCTGCTGTGAAACAGAACTCACCTTTTGTCTGTAACACAAATACATCTTTTTCTTCAATCCACCCCCATCCTTTGCCTTCTATTATAATTCAATCAATGATGTCATTATGTGTGCCATTCAGGGAACTGTTGAACCACATGGCTGCTGGAATTTGGAGGAGCAGCTAGAAGAAAAGAGAGCTGTGCACTCTCTGTCTCACACACTCTCTGTCTCTGTCCTCAAGAGTTTATTCTGATTTTAACCAGGAAAAAAAAGTCAGCTTTATTTTTTAAAGCCCCATTCATGGTGAAAAAAACCCTCCAAACTAATCTAAAGTAAAAAGAATAAAGTAGTTGTATATAAGGTCAACTTTATTATTTTTCTTTAGAATAAATAAGCCTTTGAAGCAAATTCAATCCACAACCATTTTTCAAGAATTATTAATGCTTTCTCTGGCTTACCAAAAAAAAAAAAGATCACTATTGTCATTATTTTTATACTTCATTACTTTCTGTATGTTTTGTTTGATAAAATACTTGTCCAGTATTGCTAGAGAAAAGGTGTATTATTTATAGAAAACAAGATCTTTAGGTTTTGAAGTATAACTAATATTCCTGTGCTATTTGCTGAGAATTCCTTCAGTGTGTTGGTAACAGTCGAGCATGGATGTGGATAAACAGAAACATATAGTATATGTGGATTTGATTTTTCCCATTTGTTTACTATAGATCATTGGAAATCTTGTTCCCTATTTCTGACCTGACATTCCTTAATATTGAAAGTTTGAAGTTGAGATGTTAAATTGGTCTAAAGGTGATCTATATTTAATATTTTATGTACATGTGGCAATTTCACATTGTTACAAATATAGCATCCTGATAATGTACTGCATATTAAAAGAACAAAAATCTCTTTTAAAAAGTTATATAAAGCTGTCCATTTTACATGTCATAATGCTGGAAAGATATAACTATTAATAAAACAAATTTAAAAAAATAAAAACAACTTTAAAAAACCCTGATGCCCCTTTAGTGGGAAAAGGCAAGTCTCAGAGGCTTTTCAAGGACCAGGAGATTAGAGGCCTGCCAGACCTCAGGGGAAAGGATGTTTCAAAGGGCAGGAGCTGCTACCATGAAGTCACCCGCATAATCCCTTTAAATTGCAACAGATTTTTTAAATGTTTGCATATGTTTGCCACTGAATCTTAGGAGAATCTCATAAGAGTTCCTACAGATGTATCAAGAGATTCTGAATGAACTAAGAATACCAAAGTCGGGGATCAGTGCATTTATTTCATAAAGTAATCCAACATGAAGTGTGCCAGTTTGAAAGTATTTTTCCTCCTTTCAATTAAATAGATAGGTAGGTCCAGTTGCATAAATACTTCATTAAACAATTAGAGCTGATATGGTATACATAAGTCTCACAAACTCTGCCTTTTCTCACCATAGGGAAAAGGTCATCATAAAGGTTTCTAGAGGTGCATCATAATTCACACAGAAGAATTTCTATATGTCTCTGTAATGTCATTGATGGCTATTAACCTGGAGAAAATTATAAAGTCATTTCTAAGACAGAGACAGAGACACAGTCCCAAATCACTCCCAAGAGTGCTGCCTAAAATATCCAGGAAGTCACAGAGAAGCCAGAATAATTTCCAGGAATTTGCAGAGCTCTCTTACTTTAACTCAAGTGTTGATACCTCCACTAGCAGAAGAGACTTGGTTAGAGTAGGATTTTTGGGAAAATAAAAGATAGACACTATTGCTTATGAAGCTAGCTGTGGGAGACAATTGTTCCTGAATGACCTCTCTTTGTTCAATGATCCTGATTGTTTCCTTGGTTCATAGAGAACTTCTGGGAGAAAAGCAGAAGTGACACTTAGAATCTTGATGGAAGAAGATCAGAAATAAAGATTACAAGTAGTCCTTGTTTTACAATCTGTAGCTTAGTGACCATTCTGAATTACATTGGACACCCCCCCTCTCAAAGGTACTTATGACCAGATTTGAAGTTCTGATGGCTGCTGCCCCTGATTATCACACGGTCACATTTTGAGAACTAACAGCTAGCCCACCTTTACTGCCATTTGTGACATCCTGCAATCACATGACCATGATTTACATTTTTGCCAGAAACCAGCATTTACTTCCAGTTCCTGACAAAAAACACCCATTGTTGATAATGGCTTATTTTAGCAGCTGCAGCATTTGCTTAACGGCCGCTGCAAAAAAAAGTTGTAAAATTGGGCATAGTCACATGATGGCCAGCACAAGTTAGGACAGTAATTCCAGGCTCAGTTATTCTAAAGACCAAGGACTACCTGTATTAGTAACCTTTTCAGTTGAGATTCAGACATAATCATGAGATTGAAATTGCAATGGTTGCACTGATTGATAATGTTTGTACATCCCTTCTGGACTTATTATCTCTTATTTGCCTTAGATACCATCAACTATGATATCTTTCTGGATTGTTTGTTTGGGTTGAGGTCACTATACTACATTGATTCCAGCCCTTCCTCAGTTGACCGCTCCAATCAATGATTGTAGGTGGGAGTTGGTGGTCTCTCACAAGTACAATATCTGAGGTTTGGTTCTCTTTCCCCTCCTTTTAATACTTTCATGAAACCACTGAGGAGATCATTCATCATTGCAAGGTGCAGAATCATCAATACACTGATGATAGCCAAATGTTTATATATTTTGTAATTATCTTTGTACATTGCCAAAGAGATGCTTGATAGTAGTAATATGAAATCTAATAAATAAATATTAATAATTATCTTAGCTTTCCCCAAAAAGTAGATAATTTCTGACTTCGGAATGTTTTGTGGACAGAAGACTAAAGTAAATGTCAAAATAGAGCCAGCTTAGTGTTATGGTTAAGTACTGGAATAGAAATGGAAGGAACACAAATTCTAGTTCTCAGATATAAAAGCTACCTTAGTGGTTTGGGACAGTCACTCTCTCTTAGGCCAACTCACTTTACAATACTTTTTGGTGTAGAGGAAATAGGAATTGGGAGTATTACGTAGGCCACCTCAAGTTGTACAAGATAAAGGTGGGATATCAGTCCAATAAAAAAATAAAAACGAAATGTTTTGAGCTATATCAGAATAGTTAAACATTGCATTCTACAGTAAGACCTTTATAACAGCTATCAAGCACAGAAGCATTAGTGTCATACTGGGGATGGTTTACCCCTAATTTTACTGAACAACTTACCATCATTGAGGAAGCACATATTTTGTTTTGTTTCATGGGATTCTAGAGGAGAATATTGAACTATTTGTTCTTAGAATAGCTGAAATACAGGTGGATCAAAATGATAAAAATGATGAAACCAGTTACTAAATCTGGGGGGAGCGGGTGTGGGGGCTACTGTTCATGCTGGCACATTGCTGATAGATTACTTTGTTTTAGTACTAAAAGGAGGAAGCATGTAACATTTGTGTTATATTGTTTTCTGATCAGTAGGATCTACGTGAAACTAATAAAAATTTTAGGGGAAAGGTTTATAAAACTTAAGAAATCTGAAGAGTGTGTGTGTGTGTGTGTTTGGAAATAAATGTCACCGAGTTCAGTGGACTGACTTCCAATTAATAGGACATAGTGTTAAATTGATTGGTTTGGGAAGAATGTATGCAAAAAGGCAAGAAAAATATGCAGCTGGGAAGTTAAATGAGAGCTTGGAAATTATAGAACCTTTCTTTAAATTGTTCAGGAGAAGACTGGATTGTATTTTATCTGCAATGTATTGGCATCCAGGACTCTAAAAGCCAAGATAGCCTAGTTGGTTTATTTTTTTGAAAACCACTTGATTTGCAAGTCTTCATGAGAAATGTAATTAAAAAAATTACATTTTTACAGATTTTCTGTCATATGAGAATATATTTCTTGGATATCATTGGCTGATCTCAGAAAACTAAAAATTGAAAATTAATATTTCAATAGGAAATTTCCAGGAAAACCTAAAGTACTTGCTTAGACTGGGAATTTTTTAAAAAAAATATTGAAAAGGCAAGATCAGGTGGTTCTTATATTATTGTCATGAGGATGTTGTGGATGTATTCATTTAATTGCCAGGAGTCAGGCTCAGGGAAGAAAAACTTTATTGAGATTCATTATGTTAGCCAAGATTACATATCAGGTAGTATAGCCATGCAAAACTTTGAAGGGTTGTTTCTCATGTATGAAGCTTAAGATTAGGCACTCTCTCAAAGGGTTAGGATTCCCCAGCTTCTAAGAGTGAAATGGCCAGGTTGCTGTGACTTGCGCATCTGGGCATTTTCTTGCAGCAGTAGCTGGAATGCTTGTTTGGCTTTAGCAAATACTGTGTGGGACTGCTTGTAGTTGTCCTGAAGACACTATCTATCCCTAAACAACTTCAGTGTGCATTGACAGTCTTCAAGGCTGGATAACTTTGGTAAATAGCTCAGTCAAGGTACGTTGAAGCCAATCAACCTATATTCAACTTTGGTTGGGAGGCAATGAGAAACTTATCTGTAATGCTTGCCAACCAGCATTCCAGGTTGGGTGACTTTGTATGTAGACAGCGCTGCCTGTGTACACATGCACAGAGCCTGCTGGAGCTACCTCTATTATATGATAGGCATCATCCAGGCTGTAAGGACTCTCCCACCCCTCCCACAGCATTGGCCCAAAGCATTTGAGCCCACCAAAATAATTTAATTGAGGTGAATTGGGTGGACTCCTCCCTTTTGCAAATTAAGCACGTCATCTCCACAGCCTGAATGGCTTTGTTCAAATGAATGTAATTTATTTCTCACTAATCTCTTACCTAGTACAATCTCATCTCATTGGTCTCTTTTCTTTCTTTCTCTCTACTATTTCTTCATGCTTTTTTAAATTAATAAATGTTTTATTTTGGATTTTTTTGTAGTGGAAAAGATCATGTAAATGTAAGTTTAAATTTCTCTACCACACTAATGCTAAAAGCATCAAAGTGGGACCAGGAAATTTGGCAGCTCAAATCAAAATTAGAATAAAGACTGAAAGTTCTAGTTTTCTATTGCATTTAGCACACATCAATTTGTGTGTAACATGTTTACCAGTTAAAGTTAAATTTAACCCTTTTATCCTTGTAATAAAGGTGATTTGAAATATTAATCAAGAAATTTTATAATAGCTTCCTAATTTTTTAATTTCTCAAAAGTAAAAGATTGTAATTAACAAGAGGGTCTCTATTAATGTAGATTTTTGTAGTAAAATAACATAAACTGTACACTTTTAACTGAACAAAACTAATTAAAAGTTCTTTATGGCCATTTTTCTATTCTCCTACTCTTCGTTTTGGTTTTAGTTGCATTCAAAAGCATGTAGCAATCAGGTCCAAACTTTTGTATTGTAGGGTGCATCATTCCCTTAATTTATGTTCTCTATACTGATAAGAGTGAGCTAATGCAACCAAAAAAATTTCTGTCTCAGAATCAAAGCTCTTTTAAAAAGTTATCCAGTTTTTTTGTCATCAGCCACCTCAATGGCATATTCATTTTTTTAAAAAAAAATAACTGAAAAAAGATAACCAACTGAGAAGAATAAACAATATGCCACAATGATTGTCAAACAATGCTTTCTTTACATTATATAACCTTTGGCTGAATGATTTTTGATCACTGTGGTTTTATGACAAAACACTATATGCTAGGACATCTGGAATGAAATAATTTGATAGCACTATTCTACATGTTGATTTTAAAATAATAATTCTTTTCGTCCTCATTGTCTGTTAATTTTCCATCTCAGCTGACCAATGCTTCTAATTTATAGGATCATTAACAGGTCCTTCATCTATTGTCTCTCTCAATCAATTCAATAGGGTCTAGATAAAAGATGTGATATGCATTTAAAGTGAATCTCCACATGTATTGACTACATGCAGTGGAGTTCAATTATACACATAATTTCTTTTGCTATGTCATGGTATTTGTGCATTGCATGACATGTGATCGTGAAAAAAAAAGACAGATATTCAAGGAGTTACTGACAGGTGCTGGGCAGAATCCCCTCCACATGCCAAAAAGAAGAAAAAATCCCTTTGAATTTGGAGTTCTGCTCACCTTTAATATATCCATCCTATGACTGCATGATCCTTTCTTTAATTACATCCTCAAATGCAAGACCAATAGTAATGGATTTATACCAGCCTTGTAAAATAGATATGTACAATCCTTACAAACTAACACACTTCACTTATTCACCTTTTCTACACTGATGATGTTGCCAAGCCTGGTAATGAAATGTTTGCAACCTGCATATCTAAATCAGACAATTTTGAACATAACAGGGAAGTCATAAGTATAAAATACTTTCAAAAACGTGGGCTAATATTTGTCATGGTTAACCTGATCTGTACTAATATCTTTGGTAAATTAAATAACTGTGACAAAATTGAACTCTAAGCCTACCACATAGAATATATTTTTAATTTTAAAATATTCAAATACTGTAGAAAGGCTTTGTTGTGTTTTCGCCTGCACCTGAAATATGTCTCTTTCACTGTTCCACATGGCATTCCTTATATATGTTTCATCCTCTGATGTCTAGGTCAAAGAATGCTTTTCAACTACAGAATTAAACGCTGGGAGTTGCAGGTGTGCTCTTAACACATGGCTGTGACTTTTTTTGTGCCTCACTCCCCTGCTGATCCTGTTTGGAGCAAGCATAAACTTTTATCTGTGAAGGCCTTGGTATTTTGACACAGAGAGCTTTCAGAACTGCTGACTCTCAGAACTTTACCCTTTCACAAATCCAACACCTCAGACAATTTTGATCTTTTAAGCTTTCTGTTTTTCTTGGCTTATATTTTTGTCCTAAGTAGAGGGAATTTAGGAAATAAAAGAAGGAATACTGAGGTTAATATTCATAATGTTCAACTTCCTGTATAATGAACTATATTTGGGATTAAGAGATCTGAATATATTATTTTATAAATATGTATCTAGTTCTTGTATAGCAAATATAGGTTGTATCATCATTTGCCTACTACAAAGATAAATCTTTGTCCAACTAGTATTCAAAATGCTTACGTTTAATGAATAGGGCCTATATGAAATAGCAAGTAAAGATGCTTTTTCAAATTGTGGTGAAATCAAATATTAATTATAGTGTTTTGCCATCTTGCATTATGTAAGCAAATATTTTGATATTTCCCATTTTAAAATCAAATTGTAATGTGAACTTATCAGTTGTATGCATAGAAACAGCCATGAGCTTCCTTAACGCGGTTCCCAAATACAGCTTCATTTCCAAATATCTTTGAGTTCTAGAAAATATTATTTCAATGTAGATTCTTGTTCAGATACATAGAATTCTTGGTGAAGCATATTTTATGAAAGAATGGAAATAACTGGGTAGTATTTTACTTTCTCCTGCTCTTTAAATTAAGAGCTTTGTTTGACTGATCCTAAAAGAGGAAAGGTAGTCACATATGGGCATTTTGTGGAACAGAGTAGATATAGCATAACAGCTTCTTGATTTTGCCTGTCCCATTGTTCATAGTGTATGTGCAGTGTGCAGTTCTTGATGAATATTTTGCAAAAGTATTATCTAGGGCCATAAAAGTGAAAGTAATCTGTTTCACTAGATGCATATGCTATGACTAATTTCTGTCACTGCAGTTCCACCTACATATTTACCGTTGACTATTGTTCATATAGCTGATGCACACACACACACACACACACACACACACACACACACACACAATAGTGTCCGCTAGGGAAAAGAGCAAGAACATATAAATATGTTGGGATGAATTTCAAAAAGATGGTGGGTGACAGCTGTGAGTCTGAGGATTAGAGTGTTTTGAAGAACAAAACTATCAGTTGCTGTCATTCACCCTCCGGATATGAAATTGGAAGCTAGCTACTCGTGAGTGTTTCATAACCTTTACCTTTTGGAGGTCAAGGCCATGCCATCATTAATCTACCATCGCCTGAAAGCCTGGAGGCTCTGCTTTTCATCCTATCATCCGTCATGCTGCAGTGGAGATAGAGGAGTAGTGGCCAGAAGGGTTCCTTTTTATATATATGTCCTCCCATTGGCTTGTAAAGTTCAATTCTTAATAATGTGTAGTGGTTTTTTAAAGGGCACCTGAAAAAAATTCATGGGCCAGAGCTCTTCCACCCCCCACCCCCCACCCCTGAGTTACCTGTAATTGCATATATTTGCAGAGTACACAACTGATATGTTGAAGTTGATTTTGTACTGTTGATTTGATATCAACTTATTATGGGGAATTTATTTCAATGCTAACTAAAGCTTATTACTAAGAAATGAGCCAGTGAATTTCTAAATCTTAATCTTTTGAATAGAGAGAAAATAAGGTTGCGAGTGTAGAAAATAATAATTGCAGGCAGCTGGTGCTGCTTAACAGCACTTTAGTCTGCTGTGCCACCAAGGCTCTTCCATAGAATTTATGTAAATATTATGAGTTTTTTTTTTTAATCTAGCAGTGTTTGATGTTGTACAACATCAGATTGGAAACTGGGAGACCAGGAGTTCTAGTCCTGCCTTAGGGAGAAAGCCAGCTGTATGACCTTGGGACAGTCATTCTTTCCCAGTAGGAAATAGTAAACCACTTCTGAAATCTTGCCAAGAAAAAATGTGGTAGGAACTGGTCCAGCCAGTCACCAGGTGTCAATGCTGACTTCTATACTGGTCCTTAACCATAATAAAGATTTAATTTGAACACTGACTTGACATCACAAAAAAAGTCAGTTCCAATCAATATAAGCATGAAATTAATATTCCTGAATAAATTATTAGGGATGTGCAACATTTCAGATCTGTTTGGGCAGCAGTGCTTCAGAACACATGGGAATATTAGAACTTTGGTCTACTACTACCCTACTACTACCCTTCTAGCACTGATGATGTTGCCTTGTTTGGTAATGAGAGGTCTGCAAGAAAACAACCAAGCCCAGAGAGCACCAAGGACCCAACAGTTCAGCCCTGAGTATAAATACTCTTCTATAGTTTGTAAACAGTTGTATTTGTTTCCAAGATTATGTGGTGCAGCAAAAAACAACAACCCTATAGCAACTGCACCATCCTGGAGATGTGTGGCTACTTTAATGAGTTGGAGGATGGACTGCATTTGTGTCCCCCTCTGTTCTGAAACTTTTCTTCCCGGATGAATCCAAACAGTTTTACAGCCGCCTTATGTACAGTATATTAGCCTTCTCTGTCATTCAAAGTGCTTGTGTTCCTGTGGAGATTCTTAAATATGTATACAAGGCTGTCTAGATGTTTTCTTTGTGTTATTAGTACAACTTAGTAAAGGGTTTCTTAGTTAATTTACTATTATTTAAAGTATGTTTTGATCAGACACCTCCTCCCCTGCCCAAAAAACCCCAACAATGTCAGCCCTTCCTGCTGATGAATGGTAAACACAGCAGATAGAGAAGATGATAAAAAAGGAAAATTTGGGCACCAGTTCTTAAAATTATGTTGAATAATTTCAGCAGAAGTAATGAAATGGCACTATTTTTCATCCCTCCTCCTGTTGCCTAATGGAATTGCCATTGCTTGTTAAAAATGATGGATGAACCAAAGGCAGTAGGTCTTTCAGCAGAGCTGATGGAATGATTCTGCTTCATCTGTTTTGCTTCTCTGCAGTCATATCCTAATAGTTTACAGAGAGCCAGTTTGGAGTAGTGGCCAGGTGACTGAATTCTAGGCCTCCTTTAGGCATGAAAGCCAGTTGGATGATATGGGCCAATCACTCACTCTCAGACCAACCCACCTCACAGGGTTGTTCTGTGAAAAATTGGAGGCAAGGATTATAAAATATAGGTAGTCCATTTGTTCAGTGGCTGCTTGAAATTACAAGAGTGCTGATGAAGGGACTAATGACCCATGCCTGAAATTATCGCTGTTACAGTGTCTCCATAATCATGTGATTACAATTTGGGCTCTTGGCAACAAATGCACACTTAGTCTTTGCCAAACGCCCCGCAATGATGCAATTGCCGTTTACAATCTTCACTGTTAACTTGCCCGGAAAGTTAATGGAGAAGCCAGCAATTGCCACCTGCCAAAAGGACTCCCTCTTTTCTCTAAGGGGTGAAAAACAGGTCCATCCCAAAATCCAAACAGATTTTTAACTGTTTCTCAATTAGTGTGGATGCAGATCTTCCATCCATCCATAGTTCCCTCATATGTTTCGTATATCTCTTGTTCTCTGCAGTAGCATTCTGTCAATTCTGGGTTTCTCTTGTCTCATCCATGAATGGTTTGTTCCAATAGCCCACTTCCTTTCAGGTTGTCCCGGTTCTCCAGCATTTGATGCAGACTTTGTTAATCTGGGCAATGTTCAAACCAGCAAAACTCTAGTAGTTTATGTCTGGTGAAAGGTTAGGAGGTCTCAGCCCAAGGACCATTAATGGTAAGGTAGGTAATGGCCGGGATTTGAAACCCGAGCTCTTGACAAAGATGGCAGCTTCTATGTTGTCCTGATAATGGTCTTAAGGTTCAGAAAAGCAGATTCCACTTGGATGCTAGGGAAAACCTTCTAAGGTGTGATAATCGTAGCAGAGAAACAAGAATCATGGAATAAACTATTATCTAGGAAATTGTGTAGTTGAAGGGAGAGATCCTTGGCTGCTGAAATCTTTTTCTCACATTTCATTATTAAGTTTCCATCAACTTTCAAGAATGTTAACTTTTCCAAGAAAATATTCTTGAAATAAAGAGGCCAAAGGTTGATTAATACACTTTATAATGCCAGTTGCCATATACATAATACAAATGTGCAGCTTTTCTAAGACATTGATTTTTTTTAATAAAGAAAATGATGGAATAGCCTGGAGACTCTATGAATGCTAGGCTCTATGCCATATTTCGGGTTTCAGATTCCTATTAGAATAACTGGAATTGTTCTTCAAAGCTTTCTGCATGAACAGTACAAGAAGAAAACATTAATATCACAAGCTTCAAGAAATGTATCATTTCAGAAGAAAGGTCAGCTTCCACCCCCACTTCTCATGCACAAATGCCCACGTGCACATTCAAGTGTGCCCCAGGGCTATGGCAAAGCTTGATAGATGCTGAGATAGAAGTGTTTTGATAGAGGTAATTTTCCTCAGATGGGTTTCAGTACCCCATGAATCAAAACCTGTCAGTGAGGAGCTAAGGATGGAGTGAAGTTTATTGTAACGTGTTTGCATCTGACACTAGTATGCTAGGGGGTCAAGTGAGGGAGATCATTAGAACCATGTTGATTTAGTGGGATTGTTACACACTTTCCCTTCAGGCAGTGAGTGAGGGTGGGGTGATTATAGGGGGTCACTAGAAATATAAATAAAAAGCTCACTACAACCCCTTCTGTGCCCCATTATATATGTTCATTCATTTAAAGTTGTGGTTTGGCTATTTTTTTCTTAAATGTTCTTTCTGCTTTAACGATACTGACATGGTTACCATCCTTGACCTAAACAATGTGGTTTGGGAAGGATTAATGCTTCAATACTGTATTGAAATATATGTAAATTACATGTTTAGTTTTGATAAGCATTTTAATTACATTATGCATATTTTCCTTGTAGAGTTGGAAGTAATAGAAAACTGAATGTTGATGGGTTGGTTATACCGGCAGATTAAACTTTATGGCAGAAATATATTTTATTCATATATATTCATATATTTTAATGGCCGTACATATACAGTAGCTTTGTAAAATAAATCAAAAAAGGATACTATATTTCACTTTTTATATCCATTTACAGCAGAAGAATGATATATAAAACATCCCTTAGGAATGCCATTAAATACAGGCAGTGCCTTTACCTCTCCTTTGTTTCCTCTTTTTCCCTTTATTTTAAAGTACCATATGTCTTTGTTAACTTAATAAGTTATCAAATAGAAGAAGAAAAACCCTTTAAGCAGGAAATATTGAAGTTAGATTTGTATGTAAAGTAACAAGACCTTTGTCTGTATAAAACAGAGATGCACAACCTGAGACCAAGAATTGTATGTTTCTTCCCCAGGTTCCCGAAAAGTTGTTATTGGAGATTAATTTTTTTAGCCATATTTATTTTTAAAATAGGTTGAAATGTAAATAAAAAGAAACCAAATTTTGTTTTCTTTTTCCCAGCAAATACTTACTAGTTTTCAGAATGCTCTCCCTGTCCCCACATACCACTCAACAATCCACTGTGTTTCCTGAAATCCTTTGGAATACATTGTCTAGCATAATGAAACCAAATGTACATCTTTTTGCCCTATCTTAAAATTAAAATAAGAGTTTCTATTGTTTGGGCAGCTAGATTTTTTTTTTAAAAAAAACTCTAAATATAAAACATTATTCTTTTTGGCATTCTTAGCCAAACTATTATAGGTCCCAAAATATTCTATGTCGTATCTAGAAAGGCTAGCCTAGAGATCTGTCTACGTGGTCACGTAAGGGTTGATGCTGACTTGACAGTACATAGTCAAATCAGTTAATCTATGAAAGTTAAGTATTAAGGGTATGCACACACAATAGAAAATACATTTTGTTTTAAAACTGGGACAAATAACTTCAGTCTGGATTTTCAGCTGAATTATTCCAAGCAGAAATATCCTAACCCCAGAATATTTTGGTGGTTCCTGGTTTGGGCCAGAACAAAATCTGCAGGGGTTTTATAGGACAAGTAAGGCAAGGCTGGTGTTTCACATATTTCTTTCCCATTGTTTTCCACTTGGGTTTTTCCTTTCTCTAACTTCTGTTAATCACTGCCAGTATCCTTGAATTCAAATACAACATATCCAATGGGCTTCCAATCACTTCCTTTCCCTACTTCCATCTAGCTGTTCCAGTTCCCCTTGCCTTCAAGTATGCCACATCTAATAGAGACATCACTTCCCAGTAGTTTCATTTCCCTTATCTCCCCTTGGTTGCTATTACTGTTGAATTCAAGAGTGGTATATACAATCTATTTCTCTTCCCACCTTTCCAGCTTCTGCTTTTGCCTAGTTCCACTTCAGTACTGCTGCTAACCTTACTTACTTCCCACTGTTCCCCAATTCCAAAACATTTGTGCCTAAAATATATTTTTTTCAGTTCTGTGCTGAAACCACATATGCATAATATTTCAGTCTAGATTTGGATCTCCCCCTCACTACTTAATAATTTTTCTAAGATTGGAAAATAAAATCTGATGAAGATGTTGACACAGAGTTAGGCAGGAGCTATTCCAAAGATATAAGTGTATAGAAAGGATTTATATCTGTTTATATTCATTGTTGATATTGTTTGAACCCATGAGAAACTGCTGGATTTTAATTAAAATTTTCAATTGTTACTATTGCTGTGGCTGATTAAGATGTTATAATTAACAAATTTGCTGTAGTGTTGTTATTTAAGGAAATGGTCAACATAACAGAGACAATGCTCACCTTTGTTCATGATGTAATCAGCACAACATTGCTGACAAAAGTTGCATAATATATCAGTGATGTGAGTGAGTTTATGAGCTAATTGGTTGATAAGTTCGTTTTGCACTTTTTTTTATAAATAAAGCCAATTATCATTGCTTGGATGATTAAGTTCAATCAGAGAAGTCATTTGCATAGATGAAATATGAAACAAAGCAAGCCTTATATAGTTACCATAATCCTGATATTTCATCAACATTTAGTGATTTAGTGAAGACCTTGGCTGTGTTGATTAAGGAGCCACTCTGTGAAATAGGCGGTCATATAAGTTTGATCAATAATAAATACATAAAATTGTAATATAACCTAGCCAGTGACAAAGTTCAGATTCCATTTGTCAAGGTCCTTAATGGATACGGGAAGTTTTGCATTCAAGTGAGATTAATGATCCAAGCAAATAAAATTAAGCATTTCATGTGGTTACATTTCCATTTCCATCCTTTCCTTGACTCTGCTTACTTCTGAGCCCCTCATTACTAAATTATCAAATACATCAAATAGGAGAGGGAGAAGATTGAAAATACTCTGTATGAACTGGTGAGCAGAATTAGAGAAGGAAAGCAAAGTAATTGGACAATCTTGTAGAGTTGAAAATAGCACAAGAGAATTTATATGGCAAATGGATGACATAGAAGCTCTTAAAGGTTAATAGATGGCCTTGATTATTACTGTTAGGCCAAAGCCACAAGCATGGTTAAAGGTTAAAAGAATAAAAAGCCCCAGGCTTACAGGAAAATTAGCTGAAGAAATCCAAAGAACCCACACCAACTAGCATTTATTTGCTCACTCAGGATGGAAAATAATTGAAACAGAATTTATGAAGGCAAGTTAAGTGCCATGCAAGTCATCTAATGCAAATGCTTTCATTAATGGCAGCAAATGGATTAAATTAAAAATATGACCTGCTCAGAAATAAATTTCAGGTGCACTATTACTCTCATTCTAATTATTACTTTCATGTCCTGAAAATCTTAATGATTAGATTTTGTTCAGTAATTTATAAGGTTCTGCAAGTTTTATTTGTACTGAAATAAAAAAATACATCCTCTATTTTAGGGAGGGTTTTTTTTCTGTACTTCAAAATATTATTAAAAACACAATCTTAAAATGCACACTATGCTCTCCATTGCTGTATATAGTTCCCAATCTTCAACAAAGTTCTAAAACGCCTTAATCCTGCAAAGAAAATGATATGCTTTTACCTTATATTCTTAATTTTAAAGGAAAGAAAGACTATATTTTTAAAATTATTAGTTCATAGGTCAAACTATTATCAACTTCTTTGGTTTAATAGATGAGTAGTTTGGTCCTGCTGTTGCCTGTGGATTAAAAGAAGTACAATATTAGGTGCTTGCAACATTCATTTCAATTTCTTTTTTTTTTCTTCTTTTTTTGAAAATACTAAAAGCTAGGCAAGAGGAATGCAGAAATATGACATACTGTACCTGTGTCCCACTAACATTGTATTACAGATCATTGTTTCTGGGAGTAACTGCCATTTTCATTGATTCTGAATTTAGTATAAAATTTTTAATTACTAGAAAGACAATAAAAATAGAAGGAATTTGATTATTCAGCAACCCTGGCTGTTTCTGTGATCAATTTCTTATAATTGTATATTGTCTATATTGAGAATGATGTCTATTTAATGCATGAAATAACAGGTAGTTGTGAATATTCTTCTATCAATTCTTTGAAGCTCCAGGTAACGAAATAAGATGATAGGAATTAAAATTATTCTATTGGCCTACATTCCAATGTGTCGCTCTCTTTCTATATAGACTGAAGATGATGAAAAACTGAAAAAAAGAAAGGAGAGGTTTGGCATTGTTACAAGTTCAGCTGGAGCAGGAACTACAGAAGACACAGAGGTAACATTTTTATAACATCTTGGGCGCTGAAACTTTTTGTAATTGAAATAATGTCAGGTACTCCACAAGATGGCACTGTGTGACTTTTGTGCTTTTCTTTGCCAGTCCCCATAGTCCCATTCAATTATTGTATATTAATTTAGATATAAATCATTTTGGATTATGACAGAAATTTTCCTCCCTCCTTCCCTCTCTCTCTCTCTTTCTCTCTCTCTCTCTCTCTCTCTCTCTCTCTCTCTCTCTCTCTCTCTCTCGATATTTTCATATTATTGCTCTGTGATAGCTTGGATAATTTTTGAAGAACAGAATAGTTGGAGTTTTCTGTCATTAATTTATATAATAGATATAAAACTTGGAATAGTTTAGTTTATCTTGTATGTCTACCCTTCTGAGTTGTCCAGGATCACCCAGTTATCAACATAGTTGATTTCGACTTAGGGGCTGTAGATCCAGACTAATTTTCTATCCGTTGTAGAGCTTAAAAAGTGCTTTTTAAAATGTGGGGTGTATGTATATCACATGGCATGCATGCAAGATTATTTTATTGTCTCTTCCACTGCTAGAAAAACACTGCTACTGCTTTTATCTTTTTGTAAATTCTTGAAGACGGGCATCTGCCATTATGTTATCAGACCTATGATTCCTTCCCAATTTGATCTTTCCATTCCAAGTTTGCAGGGTTGTTGTTTTTTTGGTTCAGCAACTTTGTTTTTGGTTGATTACACTATTAAGATGTAATCTTGACCACAAGTAGTTCTCTTGCTAAAGTCTAATTTCACTTACAGAAGGGAACAATATTTGGATATTGGGCTGAGCACTGAGTGAGGAAGTTTATTTTCACTGGCACCTTCTGTGGGGTGCTTTTTGTTTTCCCTCGATGCAACGCTGGCATTGCTTCACAAAATGAAGTAACAGCTGTAGAATGATCTGCCTGTTCAATTGGAGTGAAGGGGGTGGCTGGGCTGTGGTCTGAGGGATTCCATGCTTTTCTGTTAGGGCACTTAGTGAGTGTCCCTGAAACAAAAAGCTCTTTTTGTAGTATTGTATATACTAAACGACACCTTTTCCCTGGAGATTCTTGATTAGGACTTCTGTTGCCCCCTAAGCTATTTATCGTGGTAAAAATTAAGATTTATATGCCCCTGGTGTATTGACTTACAGGCATATCTCAAAGATGCATGAGTGTATTCAATGCAGTTGACTGTGTCCCACTCGCCTTCTCTGTCAACAGAAGAGTGTTAACCCTTTGGCCTTTTACATTTCCCACCTCCTATTGCCTAGAAGGCTTTCTAAGCTTGTAAAATGGTAATTGTTCCAAGCAGAACTTTCTCATATAAGCCAGCAGGATGAAACAGCTAACAGGTCACTGTATCTCATGCTTTATAGCTTAATTTCTGACTGTAGTTAGACGCCCCATTGCAATAGGAGTGCCTCTTGTGAAACCTGATATGAAAGATGCTTTCTTAGACATATACTGTTACGCTCCTTATAGACTTTCTGCTTTTCTTTATGCCAAAACCCATACTCAGAGTTGCCATTCCCTTTGGTTTTGACTTTTTTTAATTCATCTTTTAATTCCTATTTACAGGCAAAGAAGAGAAAAAGAGCAGAACGTTTTGGCCTTGTCTGACGATCTTCCTCTTAGTATTTACTTGTTCAGGGTGTATGTTTTAAATATTCTTCATCTCTAAGGAAGAATACAGTTTCTCCCTCACACACATCTTGACTTTGTATTTCAAAGCTAGCTATTGAGTTGTGCTGTTTGCACCCTACCCCACACTCTTTTGGACCGGAAAAGTACAGAATAAAATATTCTGTTTATGTATGTTGTAACCAATTTGGATCTAGTGGTATTTTTTTTAGCCATTTGTATCCAAAGTACACATTGCTTCTTCTTTTTGGAGTAGTGGCAACTGTGCAAAGGGATTCCCCAACTAATAATAAGTGTCACCTTCAGCTCCATTTAAACTTAATCAGTAATAAATACCTGGTAATTAAAAAGTTGTTTGAACACTCCTTGCATTTTTTAGGTATGCATTCATTTCCTAGGGATTTTAAATTTTCTATTAATTTTAGCTTGGAAGTATTTTTTCTTTCATTTATAAATTCCAATCATAAAGTCGATCAGTTTCTTCTGATTACTCTTAAGCTTAGATTTTACTAAAAAGATGGATCTTGCATTATCCTTTGCTAAAATAGAACTACTTTTTCTATATTGTTCAATTACAATATATGAGTGGTCCATAGAATAGAACAATTTGCATCCCAATATAAAGTAGTAGAACTGTCATGTTCATAGCTAGACAGCTTCCTGCAGATAAATCTATTCATAGTAAACTTAGAACTATGCCTCAAAACTTTTAAAATTTGCCACGAATAAAGAATTTCCTCCGTTAAAAATAGTACCAAAAAGTTATAAAAACAATAGGTATAAAATTATTACAAAATATTATATTCATGTTCAGCTTTTTAAAAAACAGCTTTAAATTAGTAGTTGATTTTCAAATACAGTGTTCTATGTTTATTTCTGAACTGAATGTATTTTGAATATCTGATGCTTGATGTTTCAATTTATTAAAGACAATTACTTGGAGAAAACTTCTTGCCTTTTACATTACTACATCCTATTATCTGATAGACAAATTATAGGTACCAGCTTTAGAAATTGAATGCAAGTGTAGCTGAGCAAGAATATATTTTGGGGTGATTTCTTCTTTATCTAAATGTATATCTCATTTTTTTTCCTAAAAATAGACTAAACAAATACTAATTTTTATTGCAAACTGTATCATCCTTTATAGAAAGAAGTTGTTAGGACATTCTGTATCTTACAAACGACCTTAATGATTTCTCAGAGGTTTTATACTGTTACTGATTGACTTTTGCCTTGAATGGTAATCAGTTTGACTTCTTTGAGATTTTTTTTACCCTAATTTTTTTTAAAGATGCTTTTCCTCTTATGCTATATCTCATACTTAATTCCTTTTGTCTAAGTACAGATCTCTCCCTCCCTCTCTCCCCCCTCCCTCCCTCTCCCCGTCTGTCTGTCTGTCTGTCTGTCTCTCTCTCTCTCTCTCTCTCTCTCTCTCTCTCTCTCTCTCTCTCTCTCTCTCTATATATATATATATATATATATATATATATATATATATATATATATATAATATGTAGGTCTTTGGTTATTCGGGTCTTCTCCCATGTAGAATTGGAAGTATCTTGGCGACGTTTCGACGAAGTCTCATTCGTCATCTTCAGGCTGGTGTTCTCGGCTTCGTTCTTCCAGGAGCAGCTTCCAGCTCCTGGAAGAACGAAGCCGAGAACACCAGCCTGAAGATGACGAATGAAACTTTGTCGAAACGTCGCCAAGATACTTCCAATTCTACGCGGGAGAAGACCCGAATAACCAAAGACCTACATACAAACACCCGCGAAAACCTCAGAAAACATATATATATATATATATATATATATATATATATATATATATATATATATATATATATATATATATATATATACTTTCATGCTTCATTTGTATTCTGAAATTAGTCTATTTGACAGTATGCTTATGTTTTTCATTATTTAAGCCTTTGAGCAACAGTCCAATGATTTATTTTCTATGTAGTCAGCTGTGTATTATATATCCTAAAAGTTTTGTTTAATTTTTTTTTAGTTTTAATTTGATAATTTATATTTTATGAATTGCTTTTTTACAATTGGGTTACTTCCTTTGAAATGTTTTGTAGGTTGTACTGAAACCAGTACAACATTTCATTTTTGGTTTCATAATAAAACTGCTTAAGGAAATACATTTCCTGCTTCTTTGATGCATCAGAATTTGCTTTTTTTGTTGTTGTTTATACCTGCTGTCATATGTAACAGAACTATAAATGATGCACGTACTGGTTGTGTCTGGTTCTCATTAAGAGAACCCCTGTTTTTGTTGGATCAGAATATCCCTCTAGATCAGTCATGGCTAACCTTTTTGCCATCGTGTTCCAGGAGAGGGGTGGGTGGGTGAGGTTCGTGTGTGCATGTGCCCACACCTATAATTTATGCATCCCCCCTGTACATGTGTGTGCAACCCCCTCCCCTGCTCCTGGCACACGATGGCCTGGTAGGCCCATTTTTCTTTCTTACCTGGCTCCAGATCCTCTCTATGCATCTGGGAAGGGCAAAAGGGCCCATTTCCCAACTCCCGGTGGGACAGAAAGTGGCATTTTTTGCTGTCCCCAGCCTCCAGAGACTCCTAGAGGGGGTAGCAAAAAAGTCACTTCCTGTCCCACTGGGAGTTGGGAAATGGGCCCTTTCAGGCCTCCAGAGGGCCTCCGAGGGAATGGGAAAGGCTGTTTTCGCCCTCCGCAGATGCGTAGAGAGGATCTGGAGCCAGCTAAGAAAGAAAAATGGGCCTTCCCCACTCCACCCCCAGGCCCTCCGGAGGCAGGAAACAGCCTGTTTCCCTACTTCTGGTGGGCCAAGAAGGCCTGAAAATCAGATGTGCGCTCTGGAGCTGAGCTGACGTGCCCACTGATATGGCTACGTGTGCCACCTGTGGCACACATGCCATAGGTTCGCCATCACGGCTCTAGATACTATAATTAGTTCCCTACATTCCTGTTTTATAAAAACAGGCTTTATAATTGCATAATTGTTCTCCTAACTATGGAACAGATTGTGTCACCAAATGAGGGAAGCGTAACTCTTAAAGTGTACAGTGGTATGAAGAAGTAAATCTGCATTGAAGGATTGGGTATCTTCTTAATCAAAAACAGAAGTTTTAAAAGAAATTGATGAGAACATGGGGAAGCATCTTGCTGTATGGATATTTGGATCTTTTGCTTTGTCTTATGCCTCTTATCTGACCTTGACTGATCCTAGAACCTAAGTATGTTTGGTTCAAAATGAAAGACCATTTGGGAATTTCAGGGCTACAGACTAGATTAGAAGTTTAAAAAGTATTGTGGAAGAGGGCAGTAGCAGGCCATTTCCATGATACTGATATATATTAGTCAACCAATTTGGTTTAGTGATTGAGATGCTAGACTAGAAAGCAGGAGACCAGGAGTTCCAGCCCTCCCTTAGACATAAAAGCCGGCTGAGTGTCAGTACCTCTCTTTCAGCTCAGATGAATGCCCAAGATTGTTGTGGAGAAAAACAGGAAGGTACTTGATGTGTATGGTTTTGATTATGCAAAATAAAGGTTGGATATAAATACAATAGAGAATGTGGTTATCAGAATCAGCTTTGATTCAAAGATATCTTCATCTTTATATTCAATAATGCATAATTATTACAGCATGAACTGTCTTTTCTATATTGCTTGTTGAAAAATAAACTCCAAAAGTGCATTTATTTTCCTTAATTTTTTTCAACTTTGCCCATAAAAGCTGGAATCCAGAGCAACTGCACTCTCCCCCCCCCCCCCATTTCTGGTTAATTAATTCAGAAGGGGGCCTTCTGGTTCTGTTGATAACCATAATATGCATCAAAATTTCTACTCGAAGTATAAATGCTTTAAGAATGAGTTATATTCATTTTACATGTTAACCTCTGAAGTAGTTGGGTGAAAAGAGCAGTTAGGTATTACTGAGAGAACAACACATTCTGGGATAATAGATGATCACTGTTCTAGTTTTTCTCACTTCCTAGCCACTGGGTTCTTGAAATGGTTTATATTTGGAATAGTGTTACTTTAGCTTTAATGGACTACAAGCAAAGCAATGATTTAGTCTTTGTAGTTCATTGACAGATTTTCAGATTAGAATCCTGATTTGATTGAAGATTGAAAAATAGTCAAACTTCCAACAATAATCCAATATGGACACAAGCAATGGATTTCTTGGATGCTATCAGAATAAATTTTGACAACTCTCTCTGCAATTGGGAGATTCATTTATGGTGATGTGATCTCTTTTACTAACTGCTTTTACATACATTTCATTTTTACTCAGATTTAATTAATACTATTTAATACTGTGAAGTCAGTAGAATAATTTTTGCTTTCTTTTTCTAATACAGGATATTTATTTTTATTTATTTATTAATTAAATGTATTTGCATTTTTGTTCTTTCCCTTCTGTCTTATCATATCGAAGCAAAAGATTATGGATACTCATCTCATTTTTTTTAAATGAAGAGAATAGGAGTCAGTGACAGGGGTATCTGAAAAGATAAAATGCAGGCTTTGTCAAATCAGAATGCTTTTGCAATACATGGCAAGCTTCTTGATAAGGAGAAATCTACATGGCTAGATTCAGAACGATGTATGGTCAAGTGTTTGTTACGGTTGGATATTTGTACTCTTATTATAAGTAAATTTTCATCTTACCATGACTGCATTCCTATGCTTAAAATAAAGGTTTTTAGATGTTACTTAATGAAATTACCTATTTTGGCAGTAGTGCTAATATAGTAAACTCCTGCTCTATGTACTCAGTTTGTTCTGATCCTGTTAATTATAATTCAAAAATGAATTATCTTTCAGAGGTCTTTCTTGCCTTCTGTACTACTTCTGCATTGGGGAAAATTATTTTAAAATGCTATCTTGTAAAGGGTGAGGGTTACTCCATTCTTTAGCAGAAAAAAAAGTGAGGGATCAATCTAATCAAACTGTGTTTAAAATACTACCTAATTTATTTTTGCTCTCTAAGCTGGGGGCCGCTCGTGACTAATTTGAGCTGAATGGGCAGATAAAAAAAAGCAGTAGGCATACAATGAGCGGCAGAAAGTGTGGGAAAACCAGGAAAAGAAAGGGATGTCCAAGACTTGCAGTGTGAGAGCTACGGAAGGCTATGTAGCACCCACGTTCAGCTAGAAGTCACTTTTCAAAAATAGATACTTGGACTCCAAATGCAGTAGGTCTGACTATAGCTCAGAAAGGAGAATGATTGTAATTTTTCCTTTATAACAAAATACAAACATATGTTCTTCCCAATTGCAATGTTGTATTCCCCCCATTGGCCTCTCGCCCACTCTTCCAGCCTTTGGTGGATGGGTTTGAAATTTGTTTGTAACAAAAAGAGGAAGGCATCTTAGATGCATGCCAGGAAGGAGTTGGTTAAAAAGAAATATATCTCCTTTGCTCCCTGCCCCCTTAATGAGTTCTAACAGAAATTTATTTCTAGGCAAATGAAGTGACTTCATGCCCAAAATTCTGAACATCTGCAATTCAACTTAGTCCCCTTTTACCTTGGAAAGAACTAAAAGCTAATCTTATAGGTACATAACTATTAAGATCACATGTAAAAACTACATTCCTCTCTTTTTTGAGGGGGAAAATATTTTGAAAAGCATGATAGGAAAAACAAATACAACCATGATCAAGAACTATAGTTCAGAATTGTGGCATTAGTGCTAACAAAGATTTTAGAGAATGCAGCTCATTACACTGCACATTGCCCTAGGGCAAGGAGATGAGATTTGCCTTTAAGCCCGCAATGATAAATATGTGTATTGGAGAATGAGTCACATAGGACATAATTTATTTTTCCTGGCAATACATACCCAGGATTATGCTGTATGTAACAAGGCATGTTGATTCCACTGCAGAAGGAACTTGATCAAACAATGTAATTTAATTGAAATACTTGGCATTCAAATAGTTTTTTAGAAAAACATAAGATGGCTTCAGGACTGATTTTAATACTGAAACTACATTGGTTACTTTGATGTTTCATTAGAAGATTGATAAAAAAATGTTTGATATTTTTAGGCAAATGTATTCCACTTAATCTTAATTGGATTATATTAAACAGGCATAAGTCTGGGGACATTTTTATTCAGCTGTATCAATGGAAACATGGTATAAATATCTGTGCGATATTGTTCTGTGGTCTGGATATTGTTATTCAAGTTTAAATAATATCCAATCTAAACAGTTGCTGTGTACTTGTATAGAGGCTACTTTCAAAGATTTTTAATGTCTGCTATTTCAAAAATGTAACTGCAAATGCACTTACTATAGGCCTGAGGATGTTGACAAGTTACAATTTCCAGTACTCTATAAAGTTAGTGGTGACATTTTTATATAAACCGTTTATATAACCACCCATCTTACTGTCAAACTCTAGACAGTTCCCAATCAATAATTAAAACAATGTCAATAATAATATAATACAGATATCTATTAAAACTATAAACATTAAAAAAAAACTCGGCGCTAAGTTAAGCTTATAACATAAAGTCCTTCATTAAATCTTTTTGTCCACTTTATCCTATCCTAACGAGGTCTTCAGAGCTTTTTGAGCCCAGGAGGGCAGAGCCTTCCAACCTTCAAGGGGACAGAATGATGTTCCATAGGACAGGGTCTCCCATAGAAAATACATGCTTGCTAGATCCCATAAGATAGTGGTATTTAAGGAAAGAGATTAGGAGCATGCCCATTGTGACTGACTTGGTAGGTCTTTAGGAGACGTGATTACCTGGCTCTGTGCCATATAGGGCTTTGCACTTTGAAAAGCTGGCAGCTTGCAGCTTTTCTCTCATATGCTCTACATATGCCGAGAGTTGCATACAGTAAGATCTGTTAAGAATTTTTTTTGGCGGGTGGGGAATCAATTGATGAAGTTATATCTCACCAGTTTTAGTCTGCTGTTATACTGGCCAGTTTCCAACCAGAATTCAAAACATGGGTTTTTAATGAAGCTTTGCTTTGTTGATGATGTGAAGAAATGTCAGCTTCCATATCAATGTTTATATTACCATCAAAGACTCTCCTCCACATATCCCTGTCAAAGTAAAGAAATTTGCACCTGGAGTTGGATTTTTTCCCCCCAAGGAAACTTAATGTGCCATTGTTTTTCAGCACCAGAAGAATCATCATATTCTTCTAGGCTTTTGCTCATTAAGTTGTAATTCAGCAGTTCAACTGTTTTCAATTTGGCTGTGTTGAATTCAGTTGTAATGGTTTTGAAGTAATATCTGGTCACAAAACTTTGCTGGTTGATAGATGATTCAGAAATACTTCGGACTTCCGGTTTGGCGCCGCGGCGATTCAGTTGGGGAAATGGTGGGGCTCTAATGAGCCCTGCGAAAATCCCGGCTGTCAAACCGCGACTGACAGCTCTGAGGACCAAACCTGTCCTGTAGGGACAGGGGAAAGAGAGGGACACCTTGGATGGCTGAGAGGAACAGGCAAGTTCCTTGGAGGCTGGAGGAAACCCTCTAAGCCGTTGGCGGGGGTGCAGCAGCCATGGCAGCTGCCTCGAAGCCAGGGCAAACCAGAGAAGGAGGAAGAAAGAAGAAAAGAGCGAAGTGTTCAGATGCCGGGTGAGTGACACCGACCCAGGCAGGAACAATGGTAGAACATGGATTTTTACAAGGAACCCCCTTGCCTTAAACAGCGGCTATGGATCTGTGGGGTAAGAAGATCTAGTAAAATTAATGTGCAGGAGGAAAAGACCCGTTAAGGTGTTCAGTGTATTATGGACTGATTTGGAACAATCTGCTTATTGAAACCAACTAGACAAGGAATCCCCTTGCCTTAAACAGCGGCTATGGATCTGTGGGGTAAGAAGATCTAGTAAAATTAATGTGCAGGAGGAAAAGACCCATTAAGGTGTTCAATGTATTATGGACTGATTTGGAACAATCTGCTTATTGAAACCAACTAGAAAATTGAGGAACTTTATTTTTTAAATTGGAATAGATTACCCTTGAAGAAAGAAAAAAGACAAAAGTGACAAATAGGAACCGGATAACTTTAAAAGCTAAAAGAACAGAGTCCAATGGATGATTACATAATTGACAAAAGGGAGAATTGCCGTGACTAAGTGAAAGTGTGATTTGTAGATTGCTTTCAGCTTGAAAGAGATACAATGTGTTTAGCAACTTAAATTGGATTACTTTGAAAATAACCAAGGGCTTTTGACTTTGGGGATGAGAAGTGTTAGTTCGGGATTTAACTTCTTTGGGAAGTTAAAGAAGAGAGACAAACGTAGGGTTACATAATAGCTATAAAATGGCAACTGCTGTGACTAAGCGGAATGTGGATTGTAGAAGTTTTCCTTCTGTTTGGAAAAGAAACATTCTGAATTGCTATCTACTTTGGATTACTTTGAAACCATTTATAGACTTTTGGATTTTGGAGATTCCTATTCTGTCTTTGGGTGATTTTACAAAGAAGAAGAAATATATTTGATTTATTAAAATCGAAACTAACTGGCTTAGCAACAAAAGATGTAGCGCAGGAATAAAAGACAGGAAGCTGATGGAGTTTACATGGAGCAAATGTTACAAAAGAATTAAAGTGATATATGGAGTTTCTAATATGGAAATATGAATCTTAAAGTGGAACATTTATGGACAGATAGGGAAATGAAGAAATAAAGCAGCTAAAGTTAAAGTGTAATGTTTAAAAGCTAAATGTATAAATGATTTTTAAATAAAAACAGGAGGGATCCTGAAGTAACAAAGATGGGAAATAAAAGAAGGTATTTAAATTAGAGGATTGATGTACAGGTAGTTAAAAATGACATTTTTGTAAAAACATAAGGGTAATATCAATATGAGATAAATTTAAGAAAACTTATTGTTTGATGTAATATGTTTTAATTTTAAATTTGTAAACAAATTTGAGAAGAGTAAATATAACTGATTAATGTATTATTGGATGAAAATATACGATACACAGATGTAAGTAATGAATTGTGACTGATCAATGTATGTTGGAAATGATTAATATTATGAAATGTGTTGAGAATTAATCCGGAAGAGTATAGTGGGAAATAGCTAAATAATAGACAAATATTCTGTAAGGAAAAAGTTAAAATAAGAGATGCTGGATATCAACAATAAGAGTTGGAGTTCTGGAGGAGAAGATGCTGGAAATAAGCCAAAAAAATGCTGGAAATCAGCCAAACAATAGTTGGAGATTTGGAGGAGATTATGCTGGAAATCAGCCAGAATAAAAGATGCTGGAAATTAGCAAAAAAAAAAAATTGCTGGAAATCAGCCAAATAATAGTTGGAGGTACAGAGGAGAATATGCTGGAAATCAGCCAAAATAAAAGATGCTGGAAATCAGCCAAAAACAGTTGGAGATATGGAGGAAATTATGCTGGAAATCAGCCAAAATAATTATTGCTGGAAATCAGCCAAACAATAGTTGGAGGTATGGAGGAGAATATGCTGAAAATCAGCCAAAATAAAAATATGCTGGAAATCAGTTATATAATAGGAGATATGGAGGAGGATATGAATTTTTGGGATAAATCTGTGTAAAATGAAATGTGTAATAGATGATGTGTGAGAAATTTAAAGTTAATGTGATAAAGTCCAAGATTTAAAGATTTGATGAAATGGATCTAGAGATTAAGAAATATTGATAGAACTTTGTTTTATAAATTGAAATAAAAAATGGAGTTGTTTTTACTTTGAGAATAAGATTTGTGGTGATAAAATTGTAAGGTAAATTGATTAAGAGGTTAGAATATTTTTTTAAGATTAATGTTTTGATATTGAGGTTAAAAGATAAAAATGAGTTTAAGTTCATTTGGAAATTAAATTCGTGATGATATAATAAAATGGTTTAGATTAAGATGTTAGAATTTATGTTAAAAAATTTATGTTTTGATTTTTAATTTTAAAAGATGTAATGGGAAATTGTGAATGGAGCTGGTTAAAGAAATGTAAGCAATTGTACCTATCTATGACAGGATCGAGACTTCTTTCTTGAAAGATATATTTTATGTTTATGTTTAAAAAAATAAAAAATATTTTTTTAAAAAAAAGAAATACTTCAACAAATAAAGGAGGATTATAAACAATTAAATAGATTGCATCTAGTTTTTACATAGAAGAAATTAGAGTCTTTGTAACAAAATGTTGTGAAGTTTGGTAAACATTGTGATTCACTCTTATATACTGAGTGAATATATAATATAATCCTTTTCATCTTTGTTGGCTTGTTATTCCTTGGCTCAGTTCAAGAAGATGCCATGGCCTAGGAAACTCTGCATGATATAGAATTTGAATCCTCAGAGGACCATTTCTCCATTCACGTAAATAATTTTAAATAATCCAGTAGAGTCCCTTTACCAAGTGTCTTTGTCTATCAGAAGTTTGAATAGTAGCTACAGAAATGGGGACATTCTCCATTTAAAATTCAATCACACAAGGGCTTCCTCTCCTTAATTCTTGCTTCAGGGTTGGTAAGGAGGCACTTTGGGGCGATTTCCCAACCAAAGTAAAACTCCTGCTACAGATCCAAGGAGGATTCTGAGGATTGGACATCAAAACTATTCCTTTGCTCTCCCAGAAAGAGAGCTTATAATTATGAGGACCCTGTGATCTTCCTATTCCTAGGTGTTTTCTGTCAGGTACATTGCATTAATTGTTCCGAGGTATTTAAAATAATTTAGGTTTCAAGTAAAACCCCACTTTGGTGCTAAGAGAAAGTATATGAGATTTTATTATAGTTCCCTGAAAAATTCTCTAACTTTTGCTGGGTCAATATATTTTGGTAAAGGATCTTCATAATTACCATTCAGACATATGGTAATATTTGTATTAAAATTTAATATCACTGAAATTAAATCAACTTTAGTTTTAGTTCCGGTCTTACTTATTTGTCATGGGAATGTGACTCCTGACCTGGTGGTCAGCGGTTAAGTACACAGAAAAACTTGTACAAACCAGATTTATGAAGGTTTTTCAAAGCTACTTTTCTCTAGATAGAAATTGTCTAGAGCAGGGGTGTCAAACTGGTGGCCCGCAGGCCAGATGCATCATGTGCAGGCCACGCAAACTCCACCTCCACAAAAGCAACAAACATCACGATACGTCACGTGACACGATTGAATTTGACACCTGTGCTCTAGAGGTAAACACATGTTTATATGATTCTTAGCATGCACCTCTGTTTAGGTGAAACTTCCAGACATTGCAATAAGCCAGAACTAACAATAGTAATAAACTCAGTTCCCATCCTGATTTTTTGTAGAAACTGGAATTCTGCTTGTTTCTGTGCTAATAAAACAGAATTATAAGCCACAATATATTAATAAGTTCATAAACACAGCTTTAATCATTGGGTCTGGTTTTCTGGTATAGCTGAATACAATTTCTTTTTTCTTTCCAAGCATTTTCAGTTTTCCCCTTTCCGCCTGCCTCCTAAGACACTTCCCATTAATTATTTCTCTAGGTGTTTGATTTAATCTAAAAGGCTTTTATAATGCTCGAAAGAGTTTTAACTTGAGTTATTTTCTTTTGTTCAGAGCTTTGACTGCACTTGTCGTGCCTTGTGTGCCGTTCTTCCATTTCTTTATTATCTTCATAGTGAAAGCCACTTGGACATCTGTAATCATCCCCCTTCCCACCCATCCCCCTTGGTATTTTCATTAATGTCTAATATCTTCAAGATTTAACTTTTTTAGTTGCTGAACTGTGGATTTCATTCTGCCACCTCTCAGTTTTAATTTTGACTTTGTGGCATACCAGATTGCTGCTTTTTTTGGTATCTTTCTTAACTGAAATTCTACCTACTTCTGGAGTTTGTTTCGGTTTTCACTGAACACCTCTTTGTTCTGAATATGCAAAGTTCTGCTAAACAATTCTTGGTTCCTTTGGGAAGAAAGAGTGGCATAAAAATAAAATAATAAATAAACCATGTCTGCAGAGCAGCAGTGCTGTACCCTGAAATGTAAATTAAGTGATTTCTTCTTTCTGGGTTATTTTTTTTCTTTCTTCATTTACTCACATAATCAGTAGCTGCTTCAGAATGAATTAAACCATGGATCAAGTTATTTAGTTAAATTTGAGTATCTCCAATTTCAAAAAAAGTATTCTGCCACTGTAGCTGCTTGAGTCAAGAAGATAGCTTATTCTTTGCACCAGTGATCAGATGAAATTCATCCCCCTGAACTGAGTTCTTCAGTAAAAGACTTGCTAAAAAGGGATGATTGTTGAATGAGAAGAGATTTCCAAAGCAAAGAGTAATTAGCTATTCTGGAACACTAGCAGTTTTTAAGTTGTGTTTTTTTATTATTAGCTTTTTCATGGACTGAACTAGTAAATATGGAAAAACCCATTGGTGCTAGTTTGTCTAGTTTATATTACTAAATGAGACATAGATGCAGAAAATTTTATTTATTATATTTATATGCTGCCCATTTCACTATTAAGCGACTCTTAGCAAAATAGAAGCAAGGTTGATGTAATATAAATATGGACTTTCAAGAGAAGTAGCTTCAAGAATTCACATTTTTATATTCATGAATCTGTCAATATGCCGTAAGTATGTAACTCACTTAATAGCCAGGCAGATATTCATTTAAAGAGAAGAAATGATGCTGTCTGTCCCATTCCTACTAATTAAAAGAATATTATGCTATTTCTGTAACCATGGATAATAAATATATAATAAATGTATTAGTAAATTATGTGTGAACCATGCAATTAGTTACATATGCATGTTTTTCTATTTTGTTATTAAATTTTTTAAAAAATGTTACTGTAAGAAAAATCTTGGAAAACATGCAGAGAATATGTCTTAAATTCCATTTTATTAGAACTGGTTTTAATGTAACATATATATATAACTATTATATTATAATAGTATATTATACTATGTATAGTTATATATATATAGCTATTTTATATATTATTTATATATTTATATGTATGTATGTATGTATGTATGTATGTTTCCTGAGGTTTTCGCAGGTGTAGGTCTTTGGTTATTCGGGTTTTCTCCCGCGTAAAATTGGAAGTGTGTTGCTCCTAGAAGTACGAAGCTGAAAACACCAGCCTGAAGATGACGAATGAGACTTCGTTGAAACGTTGCCACCAACACACACACACACACACACACACACACACACACAGAGTGGGGCAAAAAAGCATTTAGTCAGCCACCAATTGTGCAAGTTCTCCCACTTAAAAAGATGAGAGAGACAAAATAAGAAAACAAATCCAGACAATCACATTGTCTGATCTGGAAGGAATTTATTTGCAAATTATGGTGGAAAATAAGTATTTGGTCACCTACAAACAAGCAAGATTTCTGGCTCTCACAGACCTGTAACTTCTTCTTTAAGAGGCTCCTCTGTCCTTCGCTCATTACCTATATTAATGGCACCTGTTTGAACTTGTTATCAGTATAAAATACACCTGTCCACAACCTCAAACAGTCACACTCCAAACTCCACTACGGTGAAGACCAAAGAGCTGTCGAAGGACACCAAAAACAAAATTGTAGACCTGCACCAGGCTGGGAAGACTGAATCTGCAATAGGCAAGCAGCTTGGTGTGAGAAATCAACTATGAGAGCAATAATTAGAAAATGGAAGACATACAAGACCACTGATAATCTCCCTCGATCTGGGGCTCCACGCAAGATCTCACCCCGTGGGGTCAAAATGATCACAAGAACGGTGAGCAAAAATCCCAGAACCACACGGGGGGGCCTAGTGAATGACCTGCAGAGAGCTGGAACCAACGTAACAAAGGCTGCCATCAATAAAACACTACGCCGCCAGGGACTCAGATCCTGCAGTGCCAGACGTATCCCCCTGCTTAAGCCAGTACATGTGCGGGCCCGTCTGAAGTTTGCTAGAGAGCATTTGGATGATCCAGAAGAGGATTGGGAGAATATCATATGGTCAGATGAAACCAGAGTAGAACTATTTGATAGAAACACAACTCGTCGTGTTTGGAGGAGAGAGAATGCTGAGTTGCATCCAAAGAACACCATACCTACTGTGAAGCATGAGGGTGGCAACATCATGCTTTGGGGCTGTTTCTCTGCAAAGGGACCAGGACGACTGATCCGTGTACAGGAAAGAATGAATGGGGCCATGTATCGTGAGATTTTGAGTGCAAACCTCCTTCCATCAGCAAGGGCATTGAAGATGAAACATGGCTGGGTCTTTCAGCATGCCAATGATCCCAAACACACCGCTCAGGCAACGAAGGAGTGGCTTCGTAAGAAGCATTTCAAGGTCCTGGAGTGGCCTAGCCAGTCTCCAGATCTCATCCCCATAGAAAACCTTTGGAGGGAGTTGAAAGTCCGTATTGCCCAGCGACAGCCCCAAAACATCACTGCTCTAGAGGAGATCTGCATGGAGGAATGAGCCAACATACCAGCAACAGTGTGTGCCAACCTTGTTTGACCTCTGTCACTGCCAACAAAGAATATATAACAAAGTATTGAGATGCACTTTTGATATTGACCAAATACTTATTTTCCACCATACTTTGAAAATAAATTCTTTCCAAATCAGACAATGTGATTGTCTGGATTTGTTTTCTCATTTTGTTTCTCATAGGCCTCTCTCATCTTTTTAAGTGGGAGAACTTGCACAATTGGTGGCTGACTAAATACTTTTTTGCCCCACTGTATGTATGTATATATGTGTGTGTGTATATATATAATATATATATATATCTTCTGACATAATTTTGTAGTTAAGTGCAATGGTTTGTCAATCATCTTTCAACTTCCTCCGATGGATCTGCCCTGGCTAGTGCTTCAGCTTTCATAATAATCTCTGAACAAATTGCATAGGTCCGTTATGGCGAACCTATGGCACGTGTGCCCAAAGTGGCATGCGGAGCCATGTCGCCTGACACATGGCATCGCCTGTTCTGGCACGCATGCGCATGCAACTGTCAGCTGGCTTTTTTGCATGTGGCAGTGCCGGAAACTAGAAGAGCTGGTCTTCCGTTTTCCTGCGTGAGCATGCAGGCTGGCCAGCTGATCATCGCATGCACATGTGCACCAGAAACCCTAGCTGGCTGAAACCAGAAGTTCATTTTTAGGTGTGCACATGCGCCCTGGGCAACTCCTCTTCTGGGTTGTTTGCGCACATGCATGCACACTCCCTTTTCAGCAGTCGGTGCCGAAAACATTCGCCATCACTGGCATAGGTGGTTCAGTCTGACAGCCTTTTCTTATTGAAGCAGGTAAGAGAATTATATAAATGCAAATTATCTCATCAGGAAAGTATCCTAGAATAGATTATTGAGCTTGAAGAAGCATGGTTAGTTTAAAGATGCTTGGGCAAACTGAAGACTTAGTTGTGTGAAGTTGGTTATGTTGAGCTGCTTAAAATTTGCACACATTTAGCCATTCAAGTAGTCCTTGACTTATGACCACAATTGAGCCCAAAATTTCTGTTGCTAAATGAGACAGTTGTTAAGTGAGTTTTGCCCAATTTTACAACCTTTCTTGCCACAGTTGTTAAGTGAAACACTGCAGTTGTTAAATTAATAACACAGTTATTAAGTGAATCTGGCTTTCCTGTTGACTTTGCTTGTCAGAAGGTCCCAATAGGGGATCACATGACCCTGGGACACTGCAAGCATCATAAATACGAGTCAGTTGCCAAGCTTCTGAATTTTGATCACATGACCATGGGGATGCTGTAACATTTGTAAGTGTGAAAAATGGTCATAATCACTTTTTTCAATGCCCTTGTAATGGTCACTAAATGAATTGTTAAAAGTCGAGGACCAGTTGTATAGTACCTCTTGCTGATATTCATTTGTGCATTCACATTTCCATTTACCTCAATATAATAAGCAGATTCATTTTGTTGAACCTTGTCACTTTGATAACATACATAGCCAGCATTCTCAACATGCCTGTTGCCTTTTTATGAGGGCTCCATAAAACAACATTCCATGATTTCCTGTAGCACATCTGGCCGATTATAAATCTTAGCTTTTACAATTCGAGATAGCAAAACAAATGAAATAATTTGAGGTGGGCTTGAGACTCTATCTACTTCCTTGGTATATTGGCAACCTTTTTTGCAATATAGTTATCACTCAATAAATAATTGCTTCATCAATACTGTGGTCGATCCAAAGCATTATATTTTTGCCTGAAAGGTTGCAGTGATAGAATAAAAGTAAAAGGAGAAAAACATTAGTGAAGCAAACAAGATAGATAGATAGGAGGCTACAATGTTGAATCATGTATCTTTCCATTATGTATTTGCCTGCAATTAATCACAAAGAGAGAGAAATAATAGATATACAGTAGTGACTCTGTACTAGCCAAGGTCAGCTGAAATTAATTGAAAGCTATTTTGGGAATGATGTGAATTTCTAATCTTTTAAAAGTATCTTTTAAGCGTTTTTTGGTGGTTCACAGTATTTTCCAATTTTTAATTAACACTAAATATCTTTCAATTTGCATTATATTGGTACTTGAGGTGCCTATTTATTATTTCAAGCTGTATCTGTAAGTATGAGTTTTCTTGCCCTTTTTCTTCAGAAGTAACTGAAGTCTGGATTAAATTAATAACATCCACTTTCATGTGTGCTATGTTATCTCTGTGTACAACTCTGAACTTAATTATTCTTGGGCTTGCTTGTGAGTTTCCCATCTAAATACCTTATTACAGTAATTACTTTTAAGTTGTTAAGGAATTAAAACGAGACTAATGTTTTATTGTAATATATTGTGGCAAAAATATATTTTTGCTATTTTTGCCCATATTTCAGTTTGTGTCAAAGAAGGTAGATTATATAAGTCATTTTTTTCTTAAGTTCATAAATAGAATAATCATATGGTTTTGATGAAGCAGTAATACAGGCAATATAATTATGATGTTTATACAATTATTATATTTGTTGCTGAAGCCAGCAAAAATAATTTACATATAGTTGCAGGCTTTTCAAAGAAAATACAACTAGCCCTTGATTTACAACCATTCATTTATTGATTGTTTGAAATTACGCCAGCACTGAAAAAAGTGACTTATGGCCATTTTCGCACAACTATTACCGCATCCTTGTAGCCACATGATCAAAATTTGATCATGTGGCCGCAATTGGCATGTATTTATGATGGTTGCAGTGTTCTGAGGTCAAATGATCACCTTTTGTGATCTTCTGTCAAGCAAAGTCAGTGGGGAAGCCAAATTCACTTATCAACCATGTTACTAACTTAACTGCGATGATTCACTTAAAACTGTGGCAAGAAAGGTCGTAAAATGGGGCAAAAATCACTTAACTGCCTTGCTTAGCAATGGAAATTTTGGGCTCAAATGTGGTCATAAATTGAGGGCTACCTATATTTCTATATTGTGTTTAGCCTTGTCAGCCATGGCAATTGTCCATTTATACTGTTACTAATACCTTCCCAACCGATAACTTTAAAGAATAAACATTTTATATAGATGATATCCATTTTAACATTTATAATTTTACTATTTATAAACCAGGAAATATTAGAAGGAATTAGATAGCTTATTCAAATGCTAGGCATTTTATTTAGATGTTACTGAAGTTTTATTATAAACAAATATAATTCTAGGCCCTTTCTCTTTCCAAGTGATTATATGAAAAACTACATTGACATAACCTTGCTTTTACCTTTAGCTTAGAAAAAAACAGATGGGAAAAATAGTTTTCAGGACTGGAAGTTAGTTTAAAATATATTCTAGTAGTTTAAATATTGTTACTTTCTTAGATGAGAGGTGTTAGAAAATATTTTCTAATCTAAATATTCTTTTTAAAGAGATTGTTTCAAGAGATTCCTGACTACTGTGAAAGGAAATAAATTATACATGCCATTTCTGTTTCTAAAATTTAAATATCTCTCTCCAAGAAAGTGGTAGGCCAGGAAACATCCATATCAAAATTCCAAATTCATTATCAGTACAATCACAAATTGTTGCTGAGGAAGTTACATAAATGTACATAAATCACCAGAATGTTGAGATGGGTTTGAAAGAATATTTTTTAAACTGTATTTCTAACTCTGGCAAGTTTTAGTTCATTAGATTGCTTGAATAGTAACTTGAATCTTGAAAGAAACACCACTCTTAAACTCCTTAAAAAAGAAAAGAATGAAATTACATAAAAGTAGAAAAGAATGACATACATAAAAATAGCCAATTCAGTGGAATTATAAAGATTTTGAAATTTTCTTACAACATGATTACAATTTAATCATATGCAACTCAATACCTTTGTTATGTTATTTTCACTTCTCAAGAAGTATGATTGGATGGTTTCAGATGGTTTTGAGATTAACCGCATCCAGTAACATTAATTTATATCCCAGCACACATTTTTTCCTTCCTCGCAATAGAGCTCTGAGGCCTTAAGTTACACATTGAAATAAACATGCCAATCTCTTCATTAACATTGGAAACTCAAAACCAAGAACATGAAGTTATATACTTCTCAAGATTCCAAACTTGACACATTAAAAGAAGAAAAGGTTTTTGCTGTATATATTTATTGTACAAAAAAATCTATAAAAGGACAAAGAGAAATTGGAACAGAAGCAATGATTATGATATACTTAACAGACTAGAGCCATTTGTTACAGAACAAATTTAGTTTATACAACGTTGAAGAGAAATAGCCAAGGCAGTATTTTTTCTTCTAATTTTTTTTTTCTAATATGTGTATGAAAGAAGAGTTGTTAAAGTTACCAGTTCTGATCTCATCTTATAAATGAGTGCCATCTCAGTTTAATTCCTATGTTCATACTCAATAAACCCTATTGAGCAGAATTAGCATATTTTTCATTTTTAAAACTGAATAATAGTTGGGAACATTTTCCGGCTAAACCAGAAAACCGTTTTTCTAGTATATTTGTCATATTAATTTCATAAATAAATCATTGTTTTAACTGAAAACAACAAGAATTTTGTGCATTTCATAAATGCAATGAAGACATTTAAGAAATAGATTTTCAACAGTGACAAATAAGATGGAAATATGAAAAAAAATGTAACTTAAAAATATCGGCAAGAGATTAACAAGACTATGGTGCTTTTTAAAAATATAAATTGGTATTAAACCACATGATCCTTCTTATGCCTTTAGCGTTTCCTTCATTTGTAAATTCTTTAAAACTTTAAACATATCACTTAAAACTCGCAACACCGATGAATGAGAAGCCCTCTTCTTTTGATGAGACACATAGGTAAACCAATGTAACTTAAAATTACACCAGATTTGGTGAAGAAGTCTGCAAAGAGTTTCAGGCATCCTAAGTACTAGATGTATATTGAAATATTTTTTAAAAAAGTATCATTGCAAAAAAGGAAAGGGTTGCATTTTTTTTTACTCCTGATTTCCTAATAATTTAGGAGCAGTAAGTTATTGTAAATGTTAGCTTTAGCCCTTTCTCCCAGACTAATGATTTCATAGAGTCTTCTCTCTCATCCATGACAACTCAGCAAAAGCAAAGCCTAGCTGGACATTAACTGGCTATTTCTTTAATTATTTAGGGTTTTCAGAAAGATGTAATAGTATGGTTTACCTAAATACAATCTGTGGAGAACTAAAATATAATCCTATTAAAGTTGGATTTAGTGGTAACAAAACACTTTGTGACTTGGAAGTTAGGTAAAACATATAATTGTTATGTTTGCAGAACTACATAACAAATTTCCTTCCTCAGAGAGGGAGCTACATCAAAATTCATACATACTAGTCCTCGCATACTGTCTTTACAAAAAGAGAAAACACAGACATAAAAGTATCTCTTCAGCTCTAGGGTGTATCATAAAAGGGGAAACCCCTCCTATTCTCTTAAAATTTTTTCTTTAACCTTCCATAGTGCAAATGGTACCTTAGCCCAAAGCAGTCTCTCAGTACAGAAATTTTTACAGTGAACATTCAACATTTTTAAGTCCAGGCGCTTTGCTTCACTCCTGCAAAGTCTCTGAGGCTTCCATATGTTCTGATGGGACTGCCTATATTACTTCCAAAGTGAACCAGCATCCATTTTGTAGAAAAAGGCAGCAGGTCAGGGTGATGGTGAGGAGGTGTGAATGAATTCACTGATCAAGTACAACAGTCCCTGTTGAATAATGTCTGCTATGGCCCAAAACCACCTTGTACCTTTTCCCAACCAAAATTACTATATGGCATCATAACATGCTGTCGTAGAATCAATTTTCCCTTGGAATCTCAGTTTTCCCTAGTTGACAGCCTCTTCTGTTTAAGACCACCAATAAGCTTCTGCCTAGAAAGGTTAAAATGACAGCAATGTATGTCCCAGGTGCTGGGCTGGAGTGAAAAGCTCTGAACTTTTTTTTTTAATATATTTTTTTAATATTTAAATTTTTATTTTTGATGTTCAAGTGCTGTGTTTGGTCATGTCATCAAAACAAACAAACATAAACACAATCTTAACCAGTGAATGGCCTTTTGGACATTTGATTAAAATAAACAAAACTTAGCCCATGTTATCATCTTCAGTCTCATTTCTTCAGCTCACACACGCAGGCACATTATGCGTCCACTCACACACATACTTATTCTCACACATCCTTCTATGACATTTATGGACACTAATATAAACAAAGTAAATAATAATATACTTGCAGGACTGATATTTACAAGCACACCTCCAGAAATAATTATGCCTGTCTGCCTTTTGTGAGTCAGATTACCCAAAGCAAAATACTACCCCATTGGAAAGACCTATTAGTAGCAGATAAATTGGATCTTATCTTTCTAGTTTAGCACCATTGGGCAGTAGAAGAAGCAGGGAATCAAACCACCCAAATCCCAGAAAGAAAGCATCCATAGTTCAGGAAAGACTTACCCAGCTATTCAGTCTGTTATATTTAACGTGGCCGGTAAATGTTAGTCAGCATTGAACAGGTAATTATGATCTTTCAGATACAGAATTGTTTTTATACAATAGTATGGGCTGTATCATTGCTGCCTAAGGCTACAGTCCTAAACACTTATTGCGAATAAGTGCCACTGAAATAACATGGTTTATATCTAAGTAAACATTCATAGGATCAATTTGCATGTCTCCAAAGAATCCCAAATGGCATTGGACCTTTGCGCCAGTTGGGAACTATTACTAACGAGACTAACTAACTAACTGTACTAATAGATGAACAAAAGGGCAAATCATATTTGCTCCACTATGTTGTATATTTTTGCATGTAAAATTCAAGTAGAATATTCTCTCGTCATCATGATGCACGTTAGCCATAACAGGTTGAAGTGGCTTAATACAATGCTACCTATAAGACAAAGCAAAGCCTTTGCTTTCAGTGCTTATAGTGTCTTAATGGTCCCCTCTGATTAGAAGAATGGAAAGTTTTGGTATTTAATAAGCTATTTAAAATTGTAACAGTCCAAGTAACTAGCTTCAACAAAATGTCTTAAGAAATGTACAGCAATTCAGTTCTTTCAGATATTTTAAAAAATTGTAGTACAGTACATTCAGCCTCTTTCCTCTGCATGCCAACAAAATAGGGCAGAACTTTTTCTTGACTGGACATTGGAAAATACTCATTTGTAAATCTTACCGTTAGAGGTCCAGTTTGATCATTGCTATCTTCAGTTTTCACAGGACAGGGGTGTGTGTGTGTGTGTGTGTGTGTGTGTGTGTGTGTGTGTGTGTGTGTGTGTGTTCCATCCTTGCAGTTTAGCAAAGTTACCAACAAAAAATTACAGGTATTAAAAAATAGCCCTCTCATTCATTTCTGCTCTCTGTGTTTATAACAAGGAAGGACTTGTGCATACTGAAGTATGTGGCATTGTGCCATATCTCTGTCTTAAAGAGGAATAAAGTTAAGAATCTGATAACCATAGCCACAAATCAGTGCCTTCTCTGAATCAACAAAAAAATTTTTTTTGTTTAAATGTACTTATTAAATTGTTTGCTTCCCATCTCCCCACGAGATATGGAGAAATGGTTAAGGAAAGAGCATTTTGCTGGGCTTCTTGATGAGATGTTCTTTGTCATAGTGAATGGTTGAAATTAAGGCCTACTAGATATTAGATAGTAAAAAAGATTACTACAATAAAAAGAATTTCTCTCAAGCATGTTACAGAGGTAGATTAATGAATTTCCTGTCTGAAATAAATTTGCACATTGTTATTTCCAACTGTGGAAAAACCTACTTAAATCCATGGTCAGGAAATACTATCTGCACTCTTTCAAACTTTAGCCAGGAAATGTGAAATCCCGAATGTTGCTTTCATGGAATCAAAATGAAAGATTGTGTGTGCTATGTGCCCTGTCTGTAAAATATCAAAAGGCACCTTTTGTGAATGACAGTGCTGATATAATATTAAAGGAAAAATGCTTGACTGAATAAAGATTTGGAAGTCATTAATTTTTCATTTCTACATCAGATTTTTTAGACTTTTAGAGAATATATTTATATGTGCGCGCATACACACACACACACACACACACACACAGGTGTGAATAAAAATATCAGCAATGTTTGATTTGTCAAATTGTTGGGGTCAGTAGTTGTGAGGAAGTTTTTTGTGCAAGATATACCTTTTTAATCACTGCTAGAAAATTAAGAATATATCTTTGTATTATGGATTGATTTAAAAGGGAAAAAGTTGTGCCTAGACATATGTAGGGATTATTGCTTAGTAAAGAAAAGTAATTTCTGTTCTGTTGCTAATTCTTTACAGAGTACCATAGCTACTTGAATTACAAGCTATGCAGCATGTATCTCTTAATATGCCATGTTTATTGAGAAAAGCCCTCTCACATTTTCTCTGAATTGCCTGTTTCTATGCCAAGTCCAATAAGAGTTGAAAGGTAGACTATATGTTGCAAAACAAGAAACTAAAATGCAGAGAATTTTACATGTTTGCAAGATTGTTAGTTAAGTATGTCTTGCTGCTTCTCGATATAAATTCCCAGAGCAATATAATACTTCAGAGGAGGGTTGAAATACCAGTTATTTGCAGATTTTGTGTTCATTCACAAAGATGGAAAAAAAAAAAATAGGACAGGAATTGAAAAATAAATCAGTTGTATTATACTACATTACTAAATAGCAAATACTCAGAATTCATATTCAGAAAAATACCAAGACAAATAATAAAGGTTGCTAGGATCCAATTTTTAAGACAAATCTCACATTTCAAGATTTATGCACATTTTTCCCTTTGTCTAAAATGTTAAAACTGTCATATATATGTCAGTCACACTGCTGGTAGTCCAAATGTGGGAATTTGGCAGCACATTACAAAAGAAACTATTTAATTTATTTCTCAAGAAGACTCTAAATCTTTGTATGGGCCTGATAAATGACAAGAATGCAGACTAAACAATGACTAATGCAGGTAACAAATACTGAGATAAGAGATATAACCCCCCCACCCCAACCCCAACCAAACCCTATTAGCCAACTTTTAGAAAAGATTCTAAGCTATTGAAAAATTAAGTATTCCAGCTATGAATGCCCTCATAGGCTACTAGTTGCAGAACTGTTGTTCTCTATGTGTTTAAAATTCTCCATTTCTGCGATTAATAAGTTAGGGTAATTTAGCCAGTGTTAAGAAGCTGAGAAGGCATGTTTGATGAGTGCTTTGAAAAAGAGCGAAGCGCTTCAATCTATAAGTGCTTGAGGAGGAAAAGCAGTACAGCTCAGAAAGGGCCAGGAGAGTTTGTTCTCTGTGCCACCTTGGGTAAGCGACTGTTCCCTTCTTTTAAGATTTAGGATTTAACCCATGAGAAGTGCTAAGATTCTGCTCAACTTGAGCAGTGTTAAACTCCCTGTCAATAGAATAGAGGTGGGAGTCTGTTTTGGGGGTGCAGAATTTTACCATATATATCCTCAACCCAAAATCCATCCATGCCTTCTTTGCTGCTTTAGTATTATGGAACTTTCAAGAGAGAAATCAAAGCTGTATGAGTTTGTCTACAAAAGAACCAAAGTTGTCATCTACATAGAAATCTACCTGAGTGCCGAGATCCTCAACTTAATATACAATAAGTGCTAGAAACTAGAAAAATAATCTTTCTTCCTGAAATCTCGGTTGACTCTTCTTCCCCATTTATTAATACCCATCTTATCCAAAACCAGTACTTTTGTGGAAGGGACTTCAGAAAAATTTAAAGGGCATATTTTAGCTGTTTGATTACAATAGAGCAGCTGTCATGTTGGCAAGCTAGTTGGTTGGCTCAAAATTGTCTATGCTGAAAATCTTGACTAAATTCTTGGCGCCAGACCTGCCAGACTCCCCTCCGGTCCATCACCTCAGCACTTGGGTTCCAGACCTATGACAGGCATTTCTGAAGAGTTGCATCATACAACACAGCAGCTCCCTAGACAGCTCAAGCCGAAAGTAGAGAAACAAGCCCTAAAGCAGCAGGAACAGTTGAACTCTGAAGAAACAGGGATCCTGATTTCATACTGTCAGGAAAATAGCAAAAGGGAAATCAAGACGCCACAATGGTATGAGCAGTCTAAGTCCCAGTGTTTTTCCAGTTTGATGCCGTAAGACTAAAGGCCTATTTAGTTTTCACTTGCCTGTCACATATTTCCTTTTTCAGTTAAGTAATTACAAAGTCTTCATTCCAATTTCATTGCACAAATATTATGAAAACTGCAACAGCAAAGTCTCACATTAATACAATCCTTACTTTGACCTCACAAATAGAAAGGAATTGGTCTAACATTCCAAATGTGACAATGAATCAGGAGAGGGAAAGCTGATTCATTGCAAAGTTGCTATTCGTTGTTTTGCCTATATTATTTTCTTTTACTTCTACTTAAGAAAAGAAAGTGATCCTTCCAAAAAATACAAAGTCTGTTAGATATGCCATCCCATCTGCCAAAGTGCTTCAATCTTTGAAAATAATATTTTGGTGGTTCATTCATAATTTGGCTACTGATAGCCACAATTGGGGGAAAAAACTGATTTTTCCTATGCCAAACTTGTTAAACTTTTGTTTCCTGCGCAAATAGAGAATCAGCAGGGAATGACTGGGCACAGGTCATTGTCAAACAGCAACATTTTGTTTTCTAGTTCACATGCTGGATTACAACCTCTAATAATGGATCACTTATTTGTGGTCCAGGTTGCAACATTACCCAGTTGCCTGGAAAAACCACCTTTGAATACTTTGACTCCATGATTATCACTAATGTAAATAATAATTAGTGTCTTAATAATTTTTAACCTTTACCTCCCCCTCTTCTTCAATTCTGAGAATTATGAGCCGTGTAATTAATCCTAATAATAGGAAACAGCAAGTGCTAAAATCTAGATGCAATTTGTTATCTTGGTCTGGTCCCATACAATTGTCTTGCTAGAGATTCTGACAAAAAGCTTCTACCTCCTGTATTTGAAATCCTATCTGAGTTATTCAAACTTGAAGATTACAATTACTGTATTCTGGCTATACGGCTAATGCTTTGTTACTTGAAGGATAATGATCTGTCTACTTTCAACAAACTTTTGAAAACAGAACAGCAACATTTCAGTTAAATTAACTCAATCTATGGTATCAATAGAATTCTATTTAGAAAGCATTCCCTATTAATTTAATTCTCTTATGTTACCTGGATTTTGCTGCTTTAGAAAGAAGCAGAATTGAATGGTATTATTTGGTTAGGTGAAGGGAAGTCATACTACAACATCAAAGAAAGCTGGAAATTAAATTTCTATATAAGTGCATTTAAAATTAATTTAAAAAGGATTAAAATGTTAGGAAGGGGAAAAGGAACAGTACCGAGCCACACATCCTGTTATTCAAAGATATTGATATGTCAATATTAGCCAGTGGAAAAAATATTGTACATAACCAGAGTAACTGGATGGATCTAGTTGAGTTCTGCAAATGATAAAGAAAAATTACCAATTCTATCATATATACATGTATATATATGATTTTTCCTCATTGGAATATTAAGCAAAAAAAAAAGAAAAAAAGATTCTATTGCCAGGAATAAATAAATAAATTTTCTATCTTAACTTCATCCTGCCTGGAGAGATTTCTGTTCTGTAAGTAAAATTCTTTATCCTCACATGGACAATACCCTTTCTGTGGGGTTTTTTTTAACACTACCTCAAAGGTGGGTTGAGGATGAAAATATGTAATTTAAATTCACTGAATTGGTTTCTCAGTTTTCTTTTTAAAAAACAAAGTTAAAGAATAATGACTTTTGAGGAAAAATTGCTCAGGTTATACGTATATAAAGATATTGAAAAGAAAGAGTTGAATGTGAATACAAGGCAGCTAAAATTAACATTTTATCCTCCATTTAGATAATTCCTCCATATCCCCCCCTCCCCATCTATGCCTCCATTTCATTATTTTTTCTTGCTATCATGCAACTCGCAAAAGCATTCCAAATAATTCCAGTTTTCATTTCTTCAGAGCCTCCCATTTCTTTAGGGATTCAGTCTCTCAAAAGGCAGGCAGGTTCAGCAATCCCCAACTTCTAAAATCATCCCTTCCTTCCTTCCCACCCACCTCCCCCAAATTCAGGATGGCACGTATCCCTCATGCTGGCAGATTTCATTCATCTTCATCATATAAAATATCCATTTTAAATCCCCCCCTTCCCCGTGCTTATCTCTATAACTTCATACAGCATTTTATTCCACATTATCACAACCTAAGGAAGCTTTTGTTCTTGTAAATGGGTTGAACAGCTTCTCTTTTTTTTCTGATGGACTTTTCTCTTTTATCACCACTTTCGTGTCTCAGATTAAGAGAGGAAAAGTGGGGGAGGGGGGTATTGGTAAGAGAGAAAGCCAGTAAAAGTAAAGCTTGAGAAGTGTTGGGTCAAACAAAGAGCTTGAGGAGGAGAGAAGAATGCTTGTTTCAGATCTGACTCAGGAATGGAAGTATCGATCCAAGACAACTCATCCGCTCTCCATTAATGCGATGTCTGTTTTGATTATTGCACAGCGCATGTTGTCACTTCAGAGATTTTCGATACAATTCTTTTCGTTTTGTTCTTTTCCCACAATAACTTTCTCTTCAGAAGTGTTTTACAATGCTAATGAATGGATTCATCAATGTCAGGGTGCATCGTCAAAAGCAAGAATCCAAGCGGGGTGGGGGGTGGGGGGAGAAACAGGAAAATGGAACAGAACAGGCTGGGAATTTAAGAGCATCCACACCTGTCAACCACCATGCCAGGAATTTTGCCGTAGATTATCTGCTGTTTGTCATTGAAATACAGCATGTTGATGGGAGACATCTTGGTGGGTGTACAGCATGGCCCTGCTGAGCCCCGGGGATTGGCTTGCTGCACCAAGTGGGTATGGGGATATTTCTGCATGAACATATATTCACACTGGCCTGAACAATAGTTGGCTTTGTACCGCTTCGGGGCAATTATCCAATCCCAGCCGAAAGCTTCAAAGTCAACAGTCAGGGGGTAACGGCAACAGCGGGACTCCGTTGAGTGCTCATCACAGTCTAAGCCTAGATTCCTTCGGGACCGTTTATTGTTCTCCAGCACACGCAGTTCCATGAATGGGTGCTGCAAATGACATACAAAAAGAGAAATCACAGAGATAGGCATTTAGGTAGGATAACTATTGGCCCCCATGATGAGATAACAGTTTCTAGCTGTGGAAAACAGCCTGTGACGAGAGTTTTGATGGGTATCAATTATATGCACATCTATGCCTAATGCATCCACATGTTTCATCTGTGCAACCTTTGCTGTCCCCCTTTGTATCTTTTAAGTAAACTAATGCTATGGATATAAATTCACCTCTGCAGACTTACCAAACCCAATACACTCTTGACCATCTTTCCAAGATAGCCCATAGCAGTTGTCATTATTTATTCCAGTTATTTATTCTAATAACAATCCTGAGCTTTGCTCCTTTAAAAAAAAAATCCACTCCAGCTGACACCATTAAGCCTGATGATAAAATATTCCTTAAGTAAACCAAGGTCTACTATGAAAAAAAAAATTCCATGAAAAAGTGAAATATTGATCCCTCAGTAGCTTCTAGGGGGAAAAAAAGTATTCAGACTAAAAGATCAGTTTGTACGTAATAGATGAATAGTACTCTGAAAGAGAATTTTTTAAATGTATTTTATGTTGTATTTTTTATTAGTTATATGTGGGTTATTCTTAATTAAGCTATAAGAATTATTAGATAATTATAATTAAAGGGATAGCTTCCAAAGAAATAATTCAGAATGAGAGAGAGAATTTAAAAAAGACACATAGGAAAATTGAGATGAAATTCATATAAGTAATTTGCTAAATGTTTTTGAGATAAATAATTTGATGAGTTATAAGATTAAATTAAATCATGAAATAATGCATGATACAATAGCTCTCTGTATAAAAAAAGAGCTAATTCTAATAAAGTACAACTGTAAAATATACCCTGTAAATTCTGAATTCCTGGGGATATTTCATTGTTAGATCTCTAATAAGCACAAACTGAAATTGAGTTGTCTTCATTTTTCTATGTAAATAATTAAACTGATATAAATTTATCTTAATCCTACATTTGTAAGCAATCAATATTGTGTCTAAATTAATGCATATGGCTGTAATAAGAATATCGCGAGAATACTGATTCTCGCAAAAGTCACCATTGTGCAACTAGCACAATGACTTTGCAATGCCATGACTGACATGTCAATACCTCTAAGCCAGTGTTTCCCAAACTTGACCCTTTGAAAATGTACGGACTTCAACTCCCAGCATTCCTCAACTAGCCATACTGTCTGGGGAATTCTGGGAGTTGAAGTCCATGCACCTTAAAATAGCCAAGTTTGGGAAACACTGCTCTAAGCAGTAGCACTGCAGTCCCCAACTGACCATAGAGGTAGTAAGAACTTTCTTCTTAAATCCTAGCTCTGACAATAACATAAGCCTACTGTTAAGATGAAACAGATAAAAGGAAAATACTTCACATTCTCCAACCTGCATTTGATTATTATATTATACACTGATAGTATTGATTCTGAAAGGCAACACTCCCTAGGGAACACTCCCAACAGTACTACTTACCCTAACGTTAAAATTAGGTCAAAGCTATATCATGGTTGTCAGCCCTTCAAGATAGTCCAGACAGGAAACCATAACCATGAGTCCTAACAGTACCTTTATTATAAGAATTATAATAATAGATTCTTGAAAGTCTGAAAGAATTTTTCCCTTCCCTTGCCTTTACTTTCCAAAGAACTAGGGAGTCTCCCTTCTGAAATCCTTTTTCCACCCACATACCACCTTTGGACTCAGATTTTGTTTATCAGATTGTCGTCTAGGCTGCAGCTCTTCGTCCTGTGCCCCATGGTTATTCTCAAAGCCCATTGCAATGGCTGAAAAACATTGACAGATATGAGCTCAGCGGGCAATCAAAATATTCCATGGGCCTCCGGCTCCATTTTCAGGCCTAGGATCAAGAAAGAAGAGGATAGATAGCAAATGTTCTCATTTACCCACCAGGCCTTCAGCACCAGGCCCAAGAGAAGTCACTGCCAGGTCATTGCCATTGGGATCAAAAGCGTTGATCTCAATACCCCAGTTGTTCTGAGGCTGCTTGAACCAGTTCTGGAGCACATGCTTGAAATCAATGCTCTGCCAGTGGCCAATGCGTGAATTCAGGTCAATCTTGAGTGAGCGGATACGGATATGTCGGCTCCCATCTTCTGTCACCGGCTTAAGACGCAGGATCTGTAGATAAACTGTGGATGTGTGTTGAACAGGCCTTAGGTACACCCAGAGCTGTGCCTTTACTACCTTGGTGAACATAATTTTGGGGCTGAAGTTGAAGAAACAACAATGTGGATTGCCTTCAATCTGTACCACTGGGTCCGCTGGCAGAGAAAGACAAAAAGAGAAGTAGTGAACAGACCTTCTTCATACCCCCCGTTTCCCACACTCCGGATATGTTTCTGTTTAAGGCGCAGTTACTGTAACACCATTATGATTATCATATAAAGATCACAGCTATTGCATAATTGAAACTGTTAATGCTGGGCCTGCAATGAAGAGAGTGTTGAACAATAAGATTTCTCTTTAATTGGCAGCATGGCTTAGCCTGAAGCACAGGGAATATTAAAATCTTCAAGATAAATGTATATTTTATGTAAATAAAAGTAATTAAGAAACTATTTACTGTATATCCAAATCATTTATTCCATATCCATGTTCTAAATGATGTAATACAGAAATAAAGAGGATACACTTGAATTAGTAGCCATTAAATGGGACTTTAGGTGTTCCACCACTGGAAGATGGAGCCAAAAAGGCGAGAGTTAGAAAAAAATTAAAAATGGCATAGAATAAAATAAATAACATCTAAAACTGTAGACATTAAAATGATTCTGCTGCCTATTAAATTCAATGCCCAGATTTGAATTAGTTTCCATGTTCAGAAAAGGGGCTTGTAACTCAGCAGAAGAGCTTGATGATAAAAATTACTTTTCTTCTCCTGTTGCAGTCTTTGTCTGCAAGAACCCTCAGGAATAAAACGTTCAAGCACTATAAAAAAATAAAAGCAGGATAAAACATGTAATAGGCATGAGATAATAATACCAAATCTTTGGGAAGGACACGACAGGTGGATAAAAATGCCAAATCTGATTAAACCATCTGGCTGACTGTAATGAATAATAATAATAATAATAATAATAATAATAATAATAATAATAATAATAATCCTGCCTATTTTCCTTGGTAGATACAGTAGTCTGCAAACATCGATATGTGGATAAAGGGCCTAATCCTTGGGAAGGACTCGATAGGTAGATAAAAATGCCAAATCCAGTCTGAATATCTGGTTGACTGTGTGATGAATCATAATAATCCCAAAAGATGTGATGTGGACCTGAACACCTTAATTTTACAAAATATACTCTGTTTGGAACTGCCTATAATAATAATAATAATTCTTAGATCTCTGGTTGGGTCTTGAATTATTAGATTTTTACTATCTTTGACTGTGAATCTACCGGTAATTGGAGATTAATTATATAATTATCATCATCAGTGGCCAACCATAACAGCAACAACAGACAGATTACAGAAAATAGGATAATGAAATGATAAGAATGGTGTATTTGAATACCTGCAAGAAATACCATTTGCCTGAAAGCCAAAACTAGACAAAATAAGGCCACAAAATAGACAAAGTAATAGAAATCTAAGAAACTAAAGTGTCCCAGGACTTCAGAATTCAAACAGTCAAGCATTTGCCACATACAACATCCTGGATTTAACAGTCTTATCAATAAGAAAGACAAAAAAAGTTACCTTAAATGCCATGGAGAAGGGGCAATGTAATGGTATGTAAAGCATATGTTTTACTTAGAAGCAAGTCCCCCGAGTTCGATGGGGCATTCTAGGTATATGTGCATAGGCTTGCAATGGTAATTCATAATGAAATGCAGTAGCAATGTGTTGGGACAGGAAGCAGGAATAAATGAAGCTATTATCTCATTTCAATATAGAGCTCACCAAAAATGTGCTAGTAGAAGAGTTTTAGAAGCCTGGATAGCTCAGCAGATTAATGCATTGTATTTAACTCCAGCTGTCTGCAATTATTGTAAGTTCGAATCTCATCAGGCTCAAGGTTGACTCAGCCTTCCATCCTTTCTAAGGTAGGTAAATTGAGGACCCAGTTTGTGGGGGCAATAAGCTGACTTTGTATAAAATATACAAAAGTATGAAGGCTATTGGTTAATGCAGTGTAAGCCGCCCTGAGTCTCTGGAGAAGGGCAGCATATAAATCAAATTTAATTTTTTTTTTAAAAAAAACTGAATGTAGCTAGAAGATAGCCAAGCCTCTTTAAAGAATTTTGAGGAGTTTGCCAAAAGGGGAAAAAAAATAATCTCAAATCAATTAATTATGTTCTTCTCTTTGTAAGCATACGCTCCTTTCAACAACCATTGTATTATTCTCCAGAGGGAATCTATCATGAACCCCCAAGAGTGCATGATGATAATACAGGTAGACCTCGACTTAACAACAATTCGTTTAGTAACCACTCGAAGTTACAACAGCACTGAAAAAGTGACTTATGAGTGTTTTTCAGACTTGTGACCTTTCCAGCATCCCTATGGTCATCTAATCAAAATTCGAATGCTTGCAATGATTTATATTTATGATGGATGCAATGTCTTGGAGTCACATTTTGCAACCTTTTGACAAGCAAAGTCAATGAGAAAGCCTAATTCACTTAACAAATGTGGCAAGAAAGGTTGTAAAGTGGGGCGAAGCTCACATTTGTTGTCTTGCTTAGCAACAGAAATTTTGGGTTCAATTGTGGTTGTAAGTCAAGGACTACCTGTATTGTGTTGTTTAAATTAGAGTGTTTTAACTCTTTTCTAAACATCTTTTTGTAGTCATAATGTTTATCAAATTATATCATAATAAGCTTTTAATCTTTTTCTAAAACATTATAAATTATTATCTTTCCTCAACAATGTGAAGTCACAGCTGCTGGTACTTTGGCTGGATTTTGTCCTCATATACACCGAATTCTTCCCAAGAATCTAGGATGCCTTAATCTGTCAGTGTGGTATATGTGTGGATCCAAGTGGCATGGTCTTTTACAACTGACAGATGGAAATTTCTAAGTGCTATTGAATATCTTTCGGTATGACACCTACTGTGCCAACTGAGACCACCAAAACTGGATTATGTCACAATCTTTCAATTTTCAGATCTTGGTATTTTCCTATCTTTTCCAGATGTTTGTTGTTTATTCTACTATCCTCTGGTATTGCCACTTCAATTATCCATACTTTCTTCTTTCAAGCCATTTCATGTTATGAGCCAAGACTTTTTTCAGTCTGTTATTGTGGTTCGTCACAAAGTCAGCCAGATGTTCAGACTGGATTTGACATTTTGTCCACCTATTGAGTTATGATTCATCACACAGTCAGCCAGATATGTAGACTGGATTTGACATTTTTATCCACTTATTGAGTCCTTCCCAAGGATCTGGGATAGGCAAATGTTTTTGTTTGATGATGTTAAAGGTATCATCTCCAAGATGTAAGCTGTTCCAAGAAAGCTGCCTTTTATAATCGACTGAAAGGGATTTTGTCAGTTCCTGCTTGCAAACAAGTAGTATTTCTTGCAGATATTCTAATGTACCATTCTTACTCCTTTGTCATGCCGTTGTTTGTAGTCTCTCTGTGCAATCTTCTTGCAGGAGCAGACTGATGTAGAGCTCTGAATGCTCTATTGCCTCTTGAATAAAGTCAGCTTAACAGCTGCACAGCAATGCTGTTCAGCCCTATACACTAGCCCAGTGAATAATAGCACCTATAAAAGAAACTGTAACAGACTGAAAAATATTGTGACAAAGGGCACTGGTTCTTCTAAGATAAAATCGTGCATATTCAGAACCCAGTTAATTTAATACTGTTGAAACAGGCCATTGCTTAGTCAGTAGAGTAGAAGATAGGGCTTCTTGAAAGGCTCAAGTTAACCCCGCTATTCTTCTTGAGGTGTTAACCTTTTTTTAAATCCAATCTGCTGCCACTAAATAAAATATTTGGCCATCATTGTGCAGCTTCAGAATGATGTAGATAGAGCCAGATTTTTCTATACCAAAAGCATGAAATAACTCCTTAAATAACTGAACACATGGCTACTTCTAAACCTAAATGGGTATTTCCCTCCTCATCCCTTGCCCCAACAGAAAGACCCTTTTCAGCCCCCCCAACCCTTCCCCACCCCTGACAAATAGCTGTAATGCTAGGGATTAAACTGAATTAGCAGTAGACTTTCCCTCTTTGATTGATATCAAGACTCTTCTAATCAAGGTCAAACTTGAATTTGGGAGCTGAATTTCTCCCCATTTTAGCTTCTGTACTGCAGGTGGCTGTCATAAACCCAGTGAGAAGGGTGACAGTTTCCTGGCCTCTCTCCTTTACTGAGCAAATTGATTTACCTGGGAGCAATATCAAAATGCTGCAAGAGCCATGGAAGATCATAAGGACTAATGAACTGAAGCAAAAGTAAAAAATAGATGTAGCAGCATTGAGATTAGGAATAACATTGTTTCCAACAACATAAAATACTTTATAAGAAATATTTCTAGAGGGCTTAGAGTAAAAAATTGATTTAATCCAAGCTTGGAGAGAAATTTCAGACTGAACCTGGAGTTTGCTCAGTAACTAGCTAGCCAGAAACTGGGCACTCAGAGGTTAGATGCTTTTCCATAATAAACTTTGTTATCATGAAGAAACAAGACAATGGACTTGTTTAGAAAACAAGAAGTCATAACTTTCATCTGGTAGTCCTCCACTTAGGACCACAATTGGGATTGGAATGTCTGTCACTAAGTAATTCAGTTGTTAAGTGCATCACTTATGATTTTACGAGCTTTTTGCCATGGCAGTTAAGCAAATCATTGCAGTTGTTAAGCAAATCATGCGGTTGTTAAGCGGATCTGGTTTCTTCCATTGGTTTTGCTGGTAGGTTGCAAATTACCATCACGTGACCCAGGGACACTGTAGCCATCATAAATACATGCCGGTTATCAAGTTCCCAAATTTTGATCACATGACTGCAGAGACATCACAACTGTTGAAACTGCAAGGACTGGTTATAAGTCACTTTTTTCAGTCATTAAATAAATGGTTGTAGTCCAGGACTAACTGTAACTCTATTCTCAAAAATAGGATAGATGGCAGCAGGGAGGGGGGGTGAAAATAGGAAGTCCCCAGCTGCCCTCAATGTGTTCCCTGCTGCCACCATGATGTGCTCTGTGCTCTGCCCACCTTCTTGCTCACCCACCCGCTCAACTCTCCCTCTGGCCGCCAGTGGTGAGTTGTCCATGTGGAGATGTCTTGCGGTAAGTTGGCAGAGTGATGGGAAGCTGGCTGTGGCAAGTTGGTCACAGCAAGTTGTCCCATTCCAGGGGAAATTAGTTTCAACTCAAAGCAAAGAGTTTGTAGCTCAGACATTCAATCACTCTGAAACCCAGAAATTTTGGTGGTTCTGGATTCTGGCTGAGATGAAATCTGGAGGGAACTTACAAAAGCAGTCAGGACAAGATGGGTATACCTCTCCCTTCTTCGTCCACATGCCTTGTACACTGCCAATGCCTTCCTTTTCTTGTCTCCTCTTAGTCATGAGCCACTGCCTCCCACTGTTCTCTGTTCTCTCCATTCTGAAATCCTCTGCCCAGAATGTGGATCTGCCTTCATGCCAAATATGCTGATTATAAAGTGCTTTATATCACTTCAGTCAAAAGAAAATCGAAGCATTTTTCAGTCTAGAAACAGACAGCCCAGTGCTGGCTGTTTCGTGCATGGAACCTTTTGTACATCCTTCAAGTGGTGGAGCAATAAAAATTGTTTCTGAAAGATACTGTGAAATATCCCTGTATTGTCTGCTGGCAATAAACTATTAATACTGTGGAAGCCTTGGCTGACCTATAGGATACAGATGCAGTCCCCCCAATGACTACTGCTAGGAGCTCTCTTCTTCCTTCACAAACCAGAGCAGTGGAAAACTAACAGTGACAAAGCAGGAGGACGCACTACAACTTGAACACAAGTGGGAAAAAGATGAATCAGATCAACATAGACTGGGTGGCAAAGGAGATCATAACAAGTTTGGCTTGCAGAACTGATTCAAACTGCAGCTCTATTACTCTTGACAGCATTTGATGCTATTGGCTAAATTCTCTTCCTACAGCCCTGGAGTCTTTTCTCTGTCACAATACCAGTCTTTCCTGTCAAACCCTATCCAAAATACGGCAAAGGAAAAATTCTGTTCAACATCTAACCTGTTACAATGAATTATAGGGTTCCAGCTTCTTATATATGCTTCATGTTTATATAAAACCCCTGGGAAAGATCATCCAGAATTATGAAAGAAGGTGTCTCTGACATGCTGCTTGGTACTATGCTCTATTGCTCTTGCCACTTGGCTTCAAGGAACAACAAATGTTTTCTTGGTTCAGCAATGATCTGGAACAAAATGAACCAAATGAAGCTAAATCTAAACATGATAGAGATGATAGTAATTTTGTACAGGAAAAAACACCAAGCTAGTATCCACAAAATCCTGAGTTGTGACAAAGCCAACGGGGTGATTTGGGCCAGTCACTCTCACTCAGTTCTAGGAAGAAAGGATGGCAAGAGAGAAAGAGAGAGAGATGCTGCTGATAAGTAAGACAGTAAGACATATTGCAGATTTAACATCTTCTTGTGCCATATCCATCATCGGACATTGGCAATCATGTTGGTGATCCTATTTTTATCAACAGCCTCACAAAAAAGTGCTGTTGAGTTTTGTCCAAACTGGTCCTTTAGATTTTGAAGCCATGATGTTCTTCTTCTTCCTGGGCCTCATTTGCCTTCAATCTTTCCTTAGAGGATTAAGTGAAGTATGCCTTATTTAGTCACATCACAGGTCCAAAATATTCTAACTTTCACTTTTTATGGTTTTGATGATTTCCCTTGGCTTTCCCAGGCAGCTTATCATCTCCTCATTTCTGATTTTGTCAACCCAACTTACACGTAACAGCTACCTGCAAAGATTTAATATAGCCTTCAAAAACAGGCCTGTTGTCTATCTCAAGATTCCCTGGTGATGGCTGTAGTGAGAGGCACATGCATCCATTTAAATCTGATGTGGCACCTACAGCCACCTCTAAGTCAGACAGATGTGACATCAGTTATCTATATAACTGTTATCAGTTATCATCAGTTATCATGGCACATGCATTATGTCTATAGTTCAGCTATTGCTATTTGTTATATTTGGGCCTATTTTTAAAGGTGTAGAAACTTCAGTTGCTACAAAATGTGACAGACAGGTTGCTTGCAAACCATTCCAGAGCCCCAGGATCCCTTGATGCCATTGCTGGAAGATCAACCATAGCAGGGGTGGGTTTCACTTACCTTTGCTACTAGTTCACGCGCGCACTTCACTTGCACATGTGCAGATTGTATTTGGTGACGTCTAGGCAGGTGAATGGAGCCTCCCACCACAAACCAGGGCGAACCGGTAGTAACCTACCACTGAACCATAGGCTACCAATTTTTTAGGAATCACTGAAACTATAAAGGCAAAACAGCTTAATATTCTCATCCTAAATGTACCATGACAAGTTGAAAAGCTCTGTTGCACTGGCTTCTTTACTTTTCAGTGAGGAGCTAAGTCACATTTATTTAAACAAAAATTGGTATTTTAACATTATTATTTAATATGTTTCTATTGATTTTGGGGTGGGGGTTCCCATGCGTTTTTATTCATAGAATAATTTGCTTGGAAGTTGAGATATTCAGTAAGTAAAATATATTATTTACAACATTAGGATTGATATCCTTAAAAAGAGGTTAAGTGTGCAATTCCAAGAGATTGATCTTCTAGATCAGTAGGTCTCAACCTTCCTAATGCCGCAACCCTTTAATGCAGTTCCTCATGTTGTGGTGACCCCCAACCATAAAATTATTCCTAAAACTATTGAAAATATGTGTTTTCGGATGGTTTTAGGAGACCCCTGTGAAAGGGTCATTCAACCCCCAAACGGGTCCCGACCCACAGGTTGAGAACCACTGTTCTAGATATTCTCAACAGTTAAGAAATAAAATAATATGAATGTTCCCAGGCTTTTTGTTGTTCTGCAGTAAAACATCTGCTAAATCTGTCAAACTTCTTTACAGAAATTAATATTGATCAGATTTCATATTATCATTAGACTTTTCATAGTTCAAGTCCTTCAATTTTATCTGCCTGATTTCATAGAAAGAAGGACTTTTTAATCTACCATATAATGCAAGCATTAGTTGTATATTATCCTTGCTTTGGAAGGCAGTGCAATAGTCCTCGCTTAATGACTTCAACTGGGACTGACAACTCCATAGTTAAACAGTGCAATCATTAGATAAAATATCAGGTGACCATGCTAGATTTAAGTTGACAATGTTGCCACAATCATTAAGCAAATCACCCTAGGTTGTTATGCATCATGTCATGTTACTGCAGTTGTGTCTTACTGCTGGCTTCTCCACTGATTGCTTGTCAGAAGCCAGCCTTGAAACTTGTAAATTGTGATCATGTGACTGTGGGGTACCATAACTGTAGTAAATGTGTGCCAGTTGCAAAGCAATTGAATTGTGATCATGGGGACACTATGACTGTTGTAAGTTTAAAGACTGGTCATAAAACCACTCTTTCAGTGCCATTGTAAGTTCAGTCACTAAACAGCAGTCGTTAACTGAGGACTACCTATATCAGCATAGGTTTCTTAAATAATTCCTAAAATTAGATGAGAATCCCTAAAATTAAGCTTTAACACAGAATTTGTGTACCATATCACTGAAGAAACTTACCCATATCTGTCTATTAACTCATATTTCATGACCTCACTGTTAGCCTTAAATGAATCATATAACTTTACAATGTCTCATTTCTGTAATTTGGAAAAAAAGATTATTCATTAGTGCTGATTTAGATAAAATTATTATTTTTTATTTATTAAATTTATATGCCACCTATCTCACTATCAACCAACTCTACATCAAAGACAACACTACTGAAAAATTCATCAAGTATAAAGTATATAGTAAATAGTAATTGCTTTTCATGCTGTCCTGTCCTTTCTCCAAGAGTACCTGTTCTCAACATTTTAAGGCAGATTTTAAAATAACCGGATGTTATTTGTTGACTTGGAAACAAAAGGACAATGTTTTAGAATAGAGGATATTCTTGGAACAATCTCTTGCATATCTACATATCAACATATACACAATTTAATCTTTTTCTCCTTTTCTCCAATGTCTCCTTTAATATGGCAGATTACTGTCACTTCTTAGTCTGTGATCTATTTAACAGTACAGTAGTCACTTCTCCTTAGGTGGTCTGGATTGTTCGGATTTAACTTGATCTCTTGCTAATCCATGTCACATTTTAAATTTCTTCTGCTATCTATTTATGTATTACAACCATAAATACAGGCCATCTATAAAGGCAGTCTTTAGTATACTAAAGTCCAGTGAAGTTCTCTTTACCGGAGAAGCAATTTTCACTATAAATCCAGGCAATCTTTACTAGAGAAGCAGAATAAATAAAACAAAATTTGCAAACATTAAAAGCTTTTAACAATAATGTAATGCATTCTCAGCAAACAAAATGAGCGAGGAATCCTCTCATCCAAAGCCCAGCCATGATGGTTATCATCACTGCTTAGAGAGATCAAGATAGATGCCTCATGTATAAGCCAAGCTGGGAAAAATCAGAAGAGGAAACCTTCAGGACCAGATGCTACAGGCAGGAGATTCCTCACATTCTCTTGGCATAGAACAAATGGCCAGGAAGAATGGAGAACCATTTCTATCAAGGCAGATGCGCAGACAAGAAGAGGGATTGGGATTGAATCCTGTTGTTATACAAATAGGCAGAGTGTGAGAAGGAGGCACTTTTTCCTTCCCTCCCTCCCAATATCAGTTAGCAACACCCAGTGGACAAACTCCTTACCTTCCTCCTCTATTCACAGACATCTGGGTTACATTCAGTTAGGAGGGCCCCCTTGCCCCTGCCTGGTGCACCCCGCTCAGCTTAATCACCCCCAGCTGCATGTGCCATGAACCGCAAGGCCTGCTAACACACCAAGGTCATGACACCAGCCAGCCGCCTCTCCCGGTACAGCCAGCTAGGAGCAAAGGCCTCTGCTAACGAATGCCCAAGGCAATTTGGTTTGCACAAGTCCCAAATTAATGCTGTTTTCCCCTGAGAATTTCTCCCTGTCAGTTTCTGCCAGATCTTAAAGTGACAGAAAACCTTTCCTCCTTTTCTCTCTCCCGCCCCCCCAAAAAATGTTCTAGGCCTAGCGATTTAAAATACCCCATATAGTTAACAGGCATTGCTGTCGCGTTTTGAGATTAAAAGTTAGAAGATCCATTGATGCTTTGAAAATAAAAAATTGCTAACTCGTTACTTCTAACCACCTATAATAAGTTCCTTATTTATTATGTTGAAGTCTCCAAGGAAGAAGAGACTGGTTACCATGCAATAACATTCGTATCGAACATTAACCAGCTCTCTCTTACTGCCGATCATCTATTCTCCATGGTATTGGATTTGTGTCCGTCACCCCACCAGCTTGCCAAGGCGCTGTCCATGGTTCTGGGCCATGCCCCTGGCTATTTCCCCATTTGCTGCTAAAAGAGGGATGGAAAAAATGATAGTATAATGGAGGTCTAGAACGGTGCTGTCAGCAGGTAATAAAAGTTGTAGTTCTGCACATCCGGAATTCATCAGAGTGGGAAATGCTGGCATACGGATAACCATTTTGGAAACCCTGGAAATGTAGTTCCTGGTGAAAGATATTTTCAGAATGTGATACTAGACTTTAAAAAACAGGTCTTCATCACATGGATACCTAGCAAAATTAAAACATGAAGGATTCTAATTTACTTCTCCATACATTTTAGGGAGGCTCAGTGAATTCAGAAGTGAATTTGGCGACCAAACTTAAGGCCTGCAAGGTTTAAGATAGCACGTACTTTGTGATTCCTATATTAAGGGGAGCTGGATTGGAAGATAAGTGTGGTTTTAAAACTGGAAGAAGAAGTATCAATGAACCTATACTATGCTCATAATACTAATCTCGATAGCCTAAAATACAAAGTATCAAGTAGATAAAAATTATGGGGCACAGTGAGAAAAATGGCACTAAAATTAAATATGAAGAAGACCAAACTAATGACAACAGGCAGAACAACCAATCTTACAATTAGCAATGAAATCAGTGGATAATTTCTGCCTTTTAGGATCAACTGTCAACAGCAAAGGAACAAGCAGTCAGGAAATACCGTATGTCACAGACTAGCTCTTGGTAGAGCAGCTATGAAGGCCTTGGAAAATGCTGGGAAAAGTGGAAGGAAAAGAGAAAGGAAAGAGGATGACCAGCAGAAGGTGGATAGTTAACAATGGTGATGAATGCACTATTGGAAGACCTGAAAGACCAGGTTAGGGATCAATTGTCATGGAGAAAATCTATCTATGGTGTCACTAGGAGTCAAAAACAATTTGTGGCACATAATCAATACCATGAATCAATTACACTAAGCAGTTCAAAGATTTAGAATCTTAGTTGTAGCACTATTTAGAGAATTTAGCTTTTATACATTCCACCTAGCATCTTAAAATTTCTATGGTACATAAATATGAAATACTTCATGAAGTTTCCTTAGAAAGGTTTATCATGGCAGGTGCAATAATAGAAGATATTTAGAGAGTGAAACCTTTAGCCATCTTTACCAGTTGCTGAATGCCTTCTTACACTCCTTACTGCAGAAGCAAATCAACCAGAAATAGAGAACTGGCTTTGCATCTCTGGCTGAGAAATACTGTTCTCTTCTCACTTTGCTTCAAGACACCTGAATCTATCCAGCTGTTCTGAGTGCTTAACAGAGAGAAAGCGAATGTGCACATGTCCCAAAGTAAGCAAAAGCAAACATGGTACATTCCAAAGTTTTGAAATCTATCCTCTCTTAACCTCAGCAAGGATGATAATATGGATGCTGTAATCCAAAACATCTAGAGGGTGCCAGGTTGCCTACTCCTATGCTAATAAATGCACATATGTGAGAAGTAGCACATACTGGAATATTTGTTTTATTTAGTAAATGTGTACTCCATCCTTCTCTTGTGATAAAACAATTAATTTAAAGTAGTTACAAATTCAAGGTTTAATGTATAAATCATAGCTGAATAACAGAATTCTTTATTCTGTTATTTTTAAAGTGGGGAGGTGAAGCACAGCAAATTAAAGCAAGCAAAAATTAGAATTCCATTTCATTAAGACTAACTAACCCAGCAAATCATACAGTACGCCTGTTAAAATAAAAACTTTTTATCTATGTACCTGCAAAGTTCCAAGACAGGGAATCCCATAATTCCATAAAGGAAGTCCTTTCCTACATTCCACCCAACAATTCTTTTTCCTTAATATTTATCATCCATCCATCTATCATCTATCTGGAGAAGGCCATCTTAGCAGATCTTAAAGTAAGCAGATTTATTCAGGAAGAGTTAATTATTGAAGGTCTAGATTACTTCATGAATTGTGCTGAATATGGCTGGACATGTTGGTTTGGCCCTTTTTTATCCTTTCCAAACATATACACAGGCACACCAATAATGACCTACCCAGTCATTTATCTTGCAATTTACTGGGAATTTGAAACTTCCCTATCTTATATTAAATGAAATATCCAATCATTCCAGACAATTACTCATATTTGCCTTGACTGATAGCAGTGGGAATACTATATTTTATGGGGTACAAGCTTATCATTCCAAGTTCCAGGATCTGTGAATACTAGAGGTGGAATCATAGGATGGCAGGATTGTACTGTAGTGTAGAGCATGTGCTTTGGATGCAGAGGATCCTAGGTACAATCTACAGCTACGATTGGAGAATACTGTAAGAAATTTCTATTGCCAGTCCATGTTCAGAATGCCAGAGTTGATGAATTGCTATCTGACACAGTATATAGAAATGTTCTATATTTTTCGAGGTCTTTCAGAGGCTATGGGGAGATAGAAGCAGAACACTGGATCTGAATGGAAGAAGCTATAGCCCCACTTCTTTTTTCTATAATGAATTAAATCAGCTGTTTCCCAACCAGCTGCCTTCCTGATGTGCAAAATTTTGACTCCAATAATTCTTTATCCATAATTTTTAGAACTTTTCACCCCAATATACTTGGAAGACATATTGTACTTGGGGAGAATATTTATATACTAAACTTGAATATAAATATCTTTGCAAAGAGTTTCTAGTCCATACCCTACTTTCCCTATAATTGGTATTATCAACTCTAGCATTAATCTGCATTTATTAAAAAAACAATCTTCCTTCTTTGCAATAGATAGGTGAGACTTTTTTTGCTGGAATTCAGTTCTAATCATTTTTTACTATTCCATCTTTATGGAATGTAAACCTTTTTGGCAGATATACTGATGGTCAATTATGTATATGTTCCTTTGATTAAAGCTCCAGTGGTAATCTTCTTTTCTCCTTCTTTCTCTCTCTCACACACATGCACCTAAAACATCCGAATTGAAAATTTTGTCATAATATTTTGGTGGCATTTTTCAATTGCTTGTTTACTATTAATCTGCATTTGGGGCTGTGTGGGAAGCTCAGTTAATAGGCACTCATATCTAACATTTTTGGCCTTATACGGGCTAAATACATATGTTCTGAATTTCCCATGAGATGACAAGATGGCTTCTAGTCCTCGTGATGCCGGCTTTCTGTTAAAAACAATCGGAATGTCCCAAATCTATTACTAGAGAAATCAGCATATAATTTATTACAGAAATAGGCTGTTTTTACACAAAATACAACCCAAATTACATTTTAGCTTTCATATGCTCCACAAGCCAGTCCATCTAGTTATTTTATGGTTCGTTGTTGTGCAACTTCAGAAAATTAGATTGAGTGAACTTGAATCGACTATGGGTGTGTCATGCAAACCAAATGGCAGAATCTTTATTTTCTGGGATATAACTAATTCAGCCTGCTAATTTATCTGTGCCATCCAGTGTGCTATTCCATTCTACTAGTCAGTACTCAGGTGGGAGAAGGAGAAAATTGTCCCAGAATAAATGTGAGCCTAATTAAGCTCCCCTGGTCAGCTATGTCTGTCAAAAACTCTGTTAACCTTTGGGCAGTGCCTAATCTTCAACTCATTAATCCTTAAAGGAAAGATGTGCTACTATAGTTTAGCTAAAGACCCAAAGTATCCCATTACAGAACTTACTCTCAAGGTCTGTCAGTATATGAAGCTTTTCAGACTTTTAACTGTGATAAAGTAAATTATCTGTTCTTGTCAATTTAACATCTAATAAGCCCTGAATTTATTTTTGGAACTGGTCTCTGAAGTGTGACAGTATACAGATGTTCATGTAAATAAATAAATAAAATCAATGATTCCCCATAATATCAACCAGCTGCAGCAAACTCACACTTTTTGCTGCCCGCCAGGCCAGTGGGTCAGTGGTCACTGACATAGTGACATGCCCTTCCTTTTCCTGGTTTAAGAATTCATAGGGTATTAGGCAGGCCTTGAAAAAATGAGGGATAGCACAACTCAACTGACACAATTGTGTAAGGAACTACGACCAAGTTAATGGCTGACTGAGTTAGATGGGTGGTGTGAACCAGTTCTTAAAGGCATTTATAGATATACAATCCTGATAATTCCTTCGCTGAGGAATACTAGCACCACGATTTGATTCTAGAATGGTCGCTAACTAGCTGAGCAACTTTTTAATTCGGTGACAAAGATCCGATGTTTCAGCATGCTTTGGAAACTATTTAGAAAGAGTGCTTTGGAATCCCCAGGAGTGCACATGTAGCACTTCTTTAAAGCCGTTGCATGTTTATTTCAGTTCTTGCACAAACCTGAAATAATGTAGCTGCTTCCATGAGCTGTCTTAAACAACTCATACTTATTGCTACCTGCTGCAGTAGATAGAGCTACTGTGGGGTACGTATAACACTATTGAATTTCCATTGGCATTAGTATTAATGTTGGCTCTTCTAGAGTTCATTGCAAGGATGAATATACCCCATGGCCTACAAATCTCATACAATACCCGGCCTCTATTTTGTAGCCCCCAGGCTGTTCCCACAGAAGTTCATATGCCACTGAACTTTGGAGATACAATTTTATTTATTGTTTGGCTTCATGGAGGCACACCTTGGCGTATTAAACTGAAAAAATCTGCCATATACCGTCCTCCATCTGTGACATTGCTAGATTTCCAGACATGGCTCTTGTGATTTTTGTGGCATGATGATGGTGATTGTGATAGTCACCTAGTATAAAATGTTGCCCTGCTTTTTTTATCAAACTTAGCATTGTTTACAAACAGCAAGTAATAACAACTTCAATTAGTAACACAGTGCTACTAATAATATTGCATTGGAGACCTCATTCATCACCTCACGTTGAATATGCCAGGTTATTCCCATGTTTAAAGAGTAAACTACTCCCTAGATATTTCCACAAAGAAATATATTTATGACATCATATAACCTTGGCATAATTATTTCCATACTAGTGTTGGAATTACATTTCAATTAAATATAAGTAGGTACTCCATGAAAGCTCTATAAGATGCATCTCTTTGGGGGATGGAATTTACTATATATTTTCACAATGAAAAGGAAAATATAATTAGTCCCAAGTTGCAACTGCAGAGATATATTGGAAATACTATCTGGGCATAAATGGCTTATTACTAGAGATATGTTGCACATACTTTGCAAACATCAGTATGACATTTTGCTCCTATTTGTTTTTGAGATATTTCATTGCTTGTTAAAAATTGAAATCTCGTTTTTGCTAACACTTCACCATTCCAGCTTCCTTCTATTAATATACTGTAATCAACATTGATAATCTGGATTTTCCTGAGATATTTCAGTCTCTGATTCCTGACCTCATACTTTTGAACAAAGCATCAGCCTTGAAATTACCAAAATCCAGAAAATAATAATGCCTGTAAACAACTTCGTGTTTACTGTTGGTTTAAATATATTCCTTGCAGTCAGAATGCTGGGCTGAGAGTAGCATTTGGTGGATTTCACACTGTCACACACATATACACACACCCTGAAAAAACCTCCAAGATACTTCATTAACTTCCCTTCTCCACCTCCAGTGCCCAAATGAAAGGTCAGCAGGGGTCATGGGTAGCCAATAAATGGTTTAGAACCCAATTATCCTTTCCCAGTTTCTTGTCTATCAGTGGGAGAAATGTATGCTTTAGATTAAAAGGTGGGGGGGGGGGGAGAACAGGACAGAAGGACTGAGAAGGGACCCAGAAAGGTTTATGGCCCCATTGCCTATAAAACCTTCTCTTCCTTCTGTTCAGGAACCATAAAAACACTGGCACACACAATTGCTTCATGAAAGAATGTAAGCAGCAAAAATCATAATTGTTATCCAGAGAAAGGGAGATGAAGAAGAATGTCCAGGATTCCAGGGAATGAAACCTAAGAGTTGAGTGGATGAGCTCCAGCCAATCGGTGAGCCTGGGGGAAAGGGAACTTTTCCACATGGCTAATTAAAATCAGATTGAATTATTCTTGTCAGTGTTTACATGCTGACTTTTTATTTTTTATTTTATTTTTTTTTTAGTTGGGGGAGAAGCAAGTTGTTAAGGAGAGAGAGATGTTGCAGCAAGGAGGAGCAGCAAACGTTTAACACAGAAAAAAGTCTCAGCGTGTCACCAATTTTATGGGCAGTAAAATTTCAAAGCAATCCAAATCTATTAATGCTAGAGAAAGAAATTTCTCAATGAGCTGTAGAATTGGCCAGGAGGGAAGTCCTTTTCCCTATTGCGATTCCTCACACTTGTGCCCCCCACACCTTTTCACCCCACACCCCTTCCTTCCGCTCGGCCTTCACACACTCCAGACCATACGCTGTCGCTCCTTCTTACGTGGCTGCTTGCTAAACTGAGGATTTGGATTCATCGGTTCTTCCGAAGGGCATAACATTAGAAGAGACGGCTAAGCTTATGATTATGAAATGAATGCGATTCACACAATGCGGTAAGTATTCCTGGTATACATTTTCTGTCTTTCCAGTCTCATGCTGTAGGTACATTTGAGGGCAGAAGCAGAGGCACTATAAGCCTGAAAAATACTATTGTTCAAATTATATTCTGTTACAAGCCGTTTGTTTGTTTGTTTGTTTATTAAATTTATTGACCGCCCATCTTACTACAAGATAACAAATAGTTTTATTTCTAAAGTGCAGCTATTCATCTCTTTCAAAATGATGTATTGGGGCAGTGGAAGAATGGCCTTTGTTCATCTTTTATCTTAAACTTCAGTTTCTTGGATCCTCTAATTTTAAACTCCGATCCCATGGCTACCATCTGTAAAATCAGAATAGAGGTTTCTTCTCATCAAATGATTCCATCTACATTAAATAACTTATTTCTAAACCACTGTACATTTTGTCTTCTGGACCTGCTTTACTGTGAATGGTCTTTTTTTTTTTCTCCTTCTACAGAGCCAGATTTTTTTTTAGCTATGCCAAGTGCTGACTTGATTTCAAGTCCAGCAGTTCAGTGTGAATCACCCCTCCTGAGGACTTTTAATGGCTTTCAGTTCTTTGATTTCCTTAACTTCCTCAGCAGTATTCTGGAGGAAGTTTGACATAACCACCAAGTCCAATGTGGATAACTGATCCGCTATTTTAGGTTTATTTGATCAGTATTAGGTCTTCTCTCTCTCTCTCTCTCTCTCTCTCTCTCTCTCTCTCTCTCTCTCTCCTCTCTCAGGATTAATAAGTAACATTTTGGGAGAAACTGAAGGTTCAAAGGACTCCAAATTGAGGGTTCAATGAAATGAACGTATCTTTTGGTTCGCAGCTTACTTCACCCTATTTTTACTGCTCTGCCTCTGATTGGAACTATTGCTTATTAGATTTGGCTTTGTTTTCTGTAGAGATTGAAGATCACAATAGGAAACCCTGAAGAAAAAAGATTCACATTTCATTCTGGAAAAAAAAAACCTAACTGCTCAGAAGTCCTTCTGAACCCCTGCTGCGTTTCTTGTCATGAAAAAGCCATTACAAATGAAGCAGGAAAAGATTATCTCTCTCTAGAGTTGGGTAACTGAAGCATTTATTCAATTTACTAGTACTGAAAAACAAACTCAATTACTTTGAGCCCCAGTTAACAAGTGAATGATAACTGAAGACTTGAGTGACATCCAATTTGATGATGCTAACCATTCCTGAGCATTTGCCTCAGTACACAGATAGTCCATTGCAGAGTTTTTGAAGGGTGGCACTGTGCCTGCGATGCCACCTGTGCAGGAGGCTTTTGTGCCCATTTCCAGGGCAGTATTTACCTCAGTCATGCAATAGAAGAATGCACTGCAAGAAATTTGTTCTGACACTAAAAAGAATCTGATAAATTCATTGGCATGAAGTATGAAGTAAGAGAGTGTAATATGGTGATACTAGCATATATATGGGGAGCATTTAGAAATATAAAGAAGATGTTCCAAAACATTTTCAGCATATGCCTTCTAATTTTCCCAATGATGTAGCCTAATAATTCCCAATTTCATAGTATGATTTTTGTTGCTGGAATTAATGAATAGCAAAACAACTTCATGATACAACTTCATGATCTCTAAAGACCAATATAAATAAATATGAAACGTAAGGTTAAATGCAGTTTAGATTTCAAACATTTAATTGACTGTGCTAATATTTGGGGAATTTGACTTGAGCAGAAACACACGGTGTTGTTAATAAAAATCTAGCAATTTTTATAATAATTATCTACAGTTAATTATCTACAGTTCCTTGGAGAATAAAGATGGAATGTGTTGCCCCTTTTAAGCAACCGGTGTTCCAAAAAAAGGGCTGACAGGCTGGATAGATTAGATTAGATTAGATTAGATTAGATTAGATTAGATTAGATTAGATGCAAAGAAGCGTTCTTTTCTCAGCAAGAGTTATTTAATATCACCTAATCCTGAAAAAACAGTTAGCAGTAATGTTGCTGATGTGGTGTCAAGTCATAAAAGAATTAATATTTTCATGTAAAGAAAAGTAATAAAATATATTTTCTATAATTTACTTTATGTAAATTTTAGAATGAGCCAGTATGGTAATATTTAAACCTTTGATTAGGTTAAAGTGACTTTTTTTCAACGAAGAATTTGACAAAGTATAAAACATCCAACTGCCTAAAGACTGGATTAGATTTATTTCCTTCAGGATAGACAATACTGCAGAAAAATTCTTCACCCAAAATAATCAAAAACCTGTTGCCATTAAGCTTGATTTTTAACAGGTAACTCTACTCCACATAAAAGATTTTTATTATAAACTGCATTGTGGACTTTTTTTAAGTAAGTGATGTAAAACTATTTTAAAGAAATAAATGAAACATAAGGAGGAATCAGGAACTATTTTTTTTCTCCCAAGCTCATTATATCTCCACAATAAGATGGAGTCTTGAAATAGTATGCAATCAGTTTCTCTCTTTGATAAGATAGGAATTATATTCCTTAATACAGATACCATTTCCGTCCAGCCAGGCTGTTCCAAAAAATAAATTATATTCATTTATAATAGTAACAGTTAAACAGGCTGCCATTCCAATGATATATACTCAAATCTTATGAATTTTAAAACACCATTAAAATACTTAGATGGAGTCTCAACACAGAAGTAATAATTACGGAGATTGCAAGATTCACTCATGTTTTCAACTCAATTTACTTTCAGTACAATGCAATCGTGTACGCTTTGGTCACTGCTTTAATTTCAAACAGTAAAAAAGACAATTCCCTCAATCAGTAATGAAGAACTTACAACTCTAAATTTGGCTGAAAAAAAAACCTTCAGAAATACCAGCCAACCAGGGCCCATAGTGAAATATGCTTAAAGATACAGTTCAGCAAAATTAGAGGGTTGTGACATGTATTCTTCATACAAGATGAATATGGATAAAGCGTTTTTCAGATACTCCCTTATGTTTGACAGTACCCTTCGTCTATCTAATTATTCCTGCTCAGAGTTTACCAATAGATTGGTTTTTGCAAATGACCTAAACATCTGTCTCCTAGTGATTTCATTAATAATATATTAGCCTCAATATATGACTCATCATATGATACTAATACCTCTCTAATTCTCTAATTCCTATCAGTTTTTAAAACATAGTTCTCCCAGTTTTCTAACCCTTATATTAAGCTAATTCTTAAGGTGTGTTTATTTGCTGTGATATATCAAATGATACTTTAAAAATCTATTATTGCTCTAGAAATCAGATCAAGAGTATATTCATCAATATACTGGAACACGTTCAATGGACTTCATATTCTAACCAAATAACAGATCAAAACAACAGTTGGAAGGGACCTTGGAAGTCTTCTACTCCAAGAAGGTCTTCCTAGCTCAAGCAGGAAATGCTATACCATATCAGATAAGTGGTTGTCCAATCTCTTCTTAAAAACCTCCAGTGATAAAGCACCCACAAATTCTGAAGGCAAGCCGTTCCACTGGTCGAATGTTCTCACTATCAGGAAATTCCTCCTTAGTTCTAGGTTGCTCCTCTCCTTGCTTAGTTTCTATCCATTGCCTCTTGTCCTGCCTTCAGGTGCTTTTGGAGAATAGGTTGACTCCCCCCCCCTTCTTTGTGGCATTTAAAATACATCTCATCTCATCTCATTGCAATTAGAGGTTGACTTCAATGCCCCTTATTCTCAACCTAACTAGCCTTGAGATTTAAGTTATATCCTGCTGTAAATGATAATGAAAGAGACAATTCTGTGTAATGGTTAAAGCTAGAAACTGGGAGACCATGTTTTAATCCTACCATAGGCCCAAAGGTCAACCAGTTGCACCATAGACCCAAAGCCAACTAGTTGACCTTTGAACCAATCCCTCTCTCAGCCCTAGGAAGCAGGCAAAGGCAAACCACTTCCAAAAACTCTTGCCAAGAGAACAGCAGGGATTAGTCCAAGCAGTTGCCTGGACTCAACCCTGACTCAAAGGCACCAAAAAAAAAAAAAAGTTAATGGAAGGATAGAAAGCTTCTATCCTTCAGGTACTGCTGAGTTATAATTGCTTGGATCCCGCAACATTAAACTTTCTGGCTACGGCAGCAGCATTTGAAAAGTCACAGTTTCCTATCCTATAGGAAAAGGCAGTGCCTATAGACAGACAGTGAATGTAAAGAAATTTTGTATCCTATGATTTGCTCTAATGTCCAAAATTTATTGTTTGTCTAAGACATATTGGCTCAGAAAAGCTTATGTAAGTTATCTTACACTAGCAAAATGGCATAAACAAGCACTTTTAAGGATGCTGCTTTTGCAATCTGAGGCACCAATCAGCCTAAAACATATGGCTCATATGGAAGAGGGTCTATTACACGGGTATCAGCTTGGGGCGTCAAGTTGCCATTACATGATGTTTCGTGACATTTTTCCCTTTTGTGGAGCTGGGGTGGGTGTGGCCTACGCGTGACACATCCAGCTCACGGGCCGCCAGTTTGACACCCCTATGGTCTATGCTAAATGTTTTCAGCATGGTAAATAAATGGCTCTCATCTCCACTTAATTTTATAATATGGGTACATATCACTCTTGTTCAAGCATACGGCTGCTATCCAGCATTCGTTAACTGAGTACTGTACCAACTGTTCTGAATTTTGCAAAACTAATTGAAGTACTATAGAAAACTGCATGAAAAGGTATTCTGAATTGTTTCCCCAGCTTGAAAACCAGTTCCTCTTTGGTGACAGTATCTGCATTCTCCTGACGGCAAAGCTTCCCTAAAAGTTGGAGCTACAGAGGTCTGTAGCTGAAGGGAGCACACTTAAAAGTGACTAGGAAATGAAGGTGAATGTGTGAATGACACCTAATTATTCATGGAGGAAAGTTTGCTTGATTTGCAGGCATCAGATGTATGCATATGAGCCTAGCCCTAGAGAGATTTGCTTGCACAATAGAGTTTCAGTGACTCTTGTCTCATGTTTGAATATAAGGATTATGTACCACAGAGATTATTCCCTGAAGTCAAAGCAAGCAAAGAAAGCAGAAAAGCTGCAGATTCATAATGCAGAGCTGTAATTAGTCAGCATTTGCTCTTCATTTCAGGCTTCAGTACACCTTTTCCCCCTGAAGGATACTGCGAAATTTCACTTGTTTAAAAAGAATGCTCTGGCTATATTGCACGAAGCATAAACCGGCACATGCACCATATTAACAAACATTATGTGTTTTGTTAGATATTGGCTTAGTGTGTTGCAGGAACCAGATTGTCTGGCTTACCGTGTTTGACAACTCAATCCCTGTGAAAATTGTATACAAATAAAGCGCACATCGTTCTCTATTTGTAATAGCCAGCCAAATATATAATTCAAAATATTTATCCCCAAATATGAAGTTATTATTTACTACTGGCTGAGCATGCAGGGTTGTGTTAGGCTGCTGTCATTGAACTAGAAGAAAATTAAAAGGGCCTCTATGCTATGCAGTACCCACTAAGCAAGCTAAAGTTTTTAGGGAGGGGTCATTTTGATATTTATGGGGAAGAGAGTGTGTGTGTGTGTATGCATCCTCCTCCCCAGGATAAATCTCAAAATGACCCCTCCTCCAAGACTTATAACTTGTTCATCAGGCAGCAAGAAAAGTGCCCCTATCAGTTGTGCAAATTGTGCAACTGTCACAGAAATTAGCAGATCACTTTGTCTTCTTTCCACTCCCACTACCTGCCATTTATATTAAGTTATCCTTTATGCTTTACAGAGAGGAGAACTTTCAAAGAAGCAACAGTAACAGCAGCAGCCCTGTTAGAGGAGCCTGAAACTAACAGGTATCTGTCAATGCCGGTTCCAACCGCTGCAACTCCTGAAAATATACCTCAGTAACTTTAGGGTCCCCATAGGATCAATATTGCATAAGGGCTTCCACACTAGTCCACTCGCAAGCAAACCAGCCAAGGGAAGGGTGGCAAGAAAGAAAGATTGCATCGCATGTAGGCCTGTCATTCCCCAGCCATTCTTGCTTGTTTTCTCAAAGCTATAGGAAACATTTACTTTTAACTGTTTTTTTCCCCTTCACAAATGAAAAAATGCCATTCAATGTGAAGTGATAATCAACGGGAGAAGTACAAAGGGCCTTGGATTTTGGCAGACCTGGAAAGAGAACAAGGAGGGAGCCTGATGAGGGAGGCAGCTGGATATTGCAAACGCTCTGCTGGCTGGGCAAACTTCTGAGTGTTTGCAGCTGGCGAAAGGAACTCACAAAAGGGATTATGCCTTAACTTGGCAGGGGGAGAGAAAGGAGCCACCCTCTCCAGCGGGGAGAAATGCTGTTTCCCCTTTCTGTTTGCAAGAGAGCATGACTGGCAGAGGCCTTTCAGAATCATGACACCTTTCGGCAACTGTGCTCTGGAGCAGAACCTCTCCATGACCTTTCTTAGGTTTATTTGGTTTGGGCAAGAAGTACTTTTCACACAACACTAATCTACGCAAGGACCCCCTCCCCTCCCCTTCACTCTACCTCCACAGACACACACTTTAAGCTCCAAACCCACAGAACTGTGCAGCCACAGAGCTCTCAACAGGGATGAGTTTGCACAATACATTCCTGTTGCCAAAACTAGAGGCAGCCACTTTCTGCATAAAGCAGAGCTTTTCTCTTCCAGTGCATCTGCTGGGCGAAGAACTTTGCACAACTTAGGGGAAAGCATTAGGTTTCTGCAGTCAATTGGGGAAAAGTCTCCTCTCTTCTTTTTTTTTTCCCCCCTTCTCTTCCCCACCTCCCCTCCCCAAACACAGAAAGTCCGGAGAAACATTTTGAGGAACAGAGGCCTTTCATTCAACTCAACCTTTCCGATCTAACCCCTCCTGGCATTTGCTCTCTAGCGCGCAGGGGGGGCGGGGGCGGGTTAAGCATTAAACTAACCTGACAGTGAAATCAGTCCTTACCAGATACTCAAAGAAACCCGGCCCAGGCGGAGATGGAGAGGACTTAGTGCGGATGCCTTCTTCACACCTGGTCGGCTCTCTCGCTCTCTCCCCCACCACCCGGCAAAAACCCAGCCATCTGCAGCAAAGAAGCCCACCCATTCCCTTTGATTTGGAGGTCCCTGGCGACGCCAGCGCTGCTGCTGCTGCTGCTGCTGCTGCTGTGGCGGCTGCTGCTGCTCTGGGAGCGGTTTCTGCCGAGCTGCAATAAACAATAAACCCCAAGACTCGCAGAGGCGAAGCGGCTGGCTGGCTGGCCGGCTGGGCTCTCCTCCTCCCTCCCCCAAGCCCGCGGCCGCGAAAGTTGCGCTTGGCCGCTGCAGGCAGCCCGGCTCCTGCCTCCTTTAACAAAGAAGCCCCGGCTTACTTTCTTGAGCCATGCTGATGACAGTCTCGGTGGTGGCGTGGTACTCGTCCTCCTCCAGGTAGTCGTCGTGCTGGAAGGAGTCCCCCTGGAAGTCGTGCAAGTCCAGGATCTGCTGCAGCGGCGGGGCTTTCGGCAGCAGCTGGTTCACCACCTCGCGGGTGATGTTGGGCGCCTCTTTGAGCCTCAGCTTGCTGAGGATCTGCGACTTGATGCTCTCCAGCCTCATCTCTTTGCTGTGCTTGCGCCAAAGACACACCGGGCAGCTCTGGTCCTCGGCTTCTGTCACCAGGGGGACGCCCTCCGTGGGCGCCTTCTCGCCGGGCTCGCCCGCGCAGAACTCCAGGGACAGGACCAGGAAGCCCCAGAAGACGGTCGACTTGGGCACCGGCATGTCTGGCGCTTCTCCGCTCGCTCCCTAGCCAAGCAAGCCCCGCTCCTTTCTCTCGCGGAGCACAATCGCTCTGGCTCGGCCTCGGGATGATGGGCTGCAGCTGCTGGGTGCTTGGGGGGTGGTGCCGCCGCCGCCGCCGCCGCTAAGTTCTTTGGGGTTGGAGATGGGGGGGCGACTTGCTGGTTGGGGGAAGGAGAGGAGGGGGGGAAAGAAAGAAGGACTCTCCTTTTATATCCCAACTGAACTGTGTCGTAAAAAGCCTTGATTGGCTGCGGAGGCAACAAAAGAGCTCTCGGCAAAAGGGCTGTCACCGGCAGGGGAAAGCGAGCGGACTTCTCCGCGCTCTCCTCGGGTCAGGGCGAAGCATTCCGACCGCGCTCGCCTCTCCCGGGTGTCAAACCTTTTAAAGGCTGGCAGCGCTCTTTGAAGCGGGGAGGGGAGGGGGCGCCCAGATGGAGAGGGAGGGGGGAGGGAGGGAGCGTGCGGAGGAGGCATCTGACAGCCCCTTAAAGAAACAAAGTCCCCTTTTTCCTTTCCCCCGCGCGCTACCTTCCCGCGGCAGGCGGAGCGGGGTGGCTTTCGGCCCCGGGCCCCGAGGGGAGGAGGCGCTCGTAACAATACGCGGGGAGGGACGGCTCGGGCACTCGGGCGAAGCGGTGGCCGGGCAAGCGACCCGGAGGGTGGGGGACGGAAAGAGCGAGGGAGAAGCGTCCGCTGCTAGCCTCGACCTCGTCCCGCCTCGGGTGCCGGCCCACCTGGCGCTCCCTCGAGCCCCTCCGGGCTTCTGCACTTCTGAGGGGGTCAGCGCCGCTTTGCCTCAGCGCAGAGTTTGCCTCAGCGTCCCTCCCCTTCTCTCTCGCTCTCCCGCTCTCTGGGCCATTTGACAGTTTCTAAGTGCCCGTGCCGTCTGACTCCCCGATCGATTCGACCGTTTCTAGCTCTCTCCTTTTCTCTCCGGGTCCTGGTGGCTTTGACAGTCCTGAAGGGCTCCTCCCCGCTCCAGCCCGGCAAGACACGCGCGCCGCAGCGAAGACAGCGCGGAGCCGAGGAGGGAGAGAGGGAGCCCTCGCCCGCCTTTCGCCCGAAGCTGGCCTGGCGGGCGGGCTGCTGTCACTCTTCGCTGCCCTCGGGCGACAGGCGCTGAGGCTGCCCCGCGCTGCGTGCACGGTCTCCCGCGGCCGCCCCTCTCCCCTGCCCGGCACCCGAGTGGCTGGGAAGGTCCCCGGCGTGGCTCACACCCGGAGCCCAGCCACGTGTGGTCCTGTTGGTTTTTGCCGTCGGAGAGCGCTGGTTGAGCTCAGCCGGAGGAGGCGCGCAGACCAAGCGCAGCAACCTTCCGCCTCTGCGCCCGCGGGGCTCCTGGCGGGAACACGAGCTCGCTTGCTCTCGCCCTCTGTCCGCCGGCCCCGGAGCGGAAGGGGCGAGGGAGCGGGCCAGGTGAGGCGCCAATGGAGCAGCCGGGCGATGGGGCCGAGCAGGGGCAACCGGAGCCAGAAGAAAGGCGGCTCTGGGTCTGCGATGCTCTGTCCGAGGCAGGAGAGCCGCTTCACCTGCCAGCAGAGCTTCGATTTCACTTACGCTGAAGTTCAGTCGAGTGCATGGAGCCCCGTCAAATATGATCTCCTCCTGCCTCCACCTCTGCTTTGGTGGGCCCTGTAAAACCCCCGAAAAGATCCTCCCGAGAATTGTAATTTCTAGATTCCAAAGTAGTATAAGTGTAAATTACTGTGCGTATAGGTAAAAAAGGAAGGAGCAAAGAATATCTTAGTTTCCTGAAATAGCCAATCTAAGCTTGGGAGGAGTAACGTACACCACCCAACCTCCCAAATCCTTTGGACCAGAACTCTTTGAAGTCCCAGCTGCTGTGAGCAATGACCTGGCATTACATAGATGATCTATCACTCTAAAGGGCACCAAGCTGCCTATCTTAGTGCTCATCAGGATTGCTATAAACCTGGGCAAAGGAGCATTGTAAGAAAAATGCAAATTTCAAACAGTATTTGTCTTCAGCCATTCGGTATATGGATGTTATAAGATTATATGGCTTAGCATAAATGTTCCTCATTACTTATTTAATTTAAAGAATTAAGCAAATTTCTCTTTAGAGAGGGATTGTACAGAAGAATAACCCCTTGTGCTGCTGCCTAAAAGTTCAGATCAGTCCGTGGCCTGGAGTCTCCAGGTGGGGCTAGGGGAAAAAAAACCATGATCTGAAACATTGGCACACTGCTCCCTCTTGCTGCCATCCCCAACCTTAGCCTGGCATTTCCATCCATTGGGTCCTTCACTTCTTAACATTCCTGAGCAGCAAAAGCTCATACAGTAAAAGGTCATCTTGAGAAAAGAATGTCTCATTTATCACATAGAGTTGCTTAGTAAGAAGCCTCGCCCTTTCTCCACACAATGAGTGGGGTGGGGTGGGGGAGGTGAAGATAGACACCCACATGAAGAAAATATGTACAGTAAGGTAGCCAGATAGAAAGAACTTCTTTCTCCTGCTAATCATCATCATCTTCAGGTTAGAGGATCCATGAATACAAGCATGTGAGGCCGGTTTTATTTCTTCATGACTAGTCTTGGCTAAGCCTATCAATTGAGTGGGCTTTATCATCAAGCATAAGGCTCAATATTTCTTTTTTACATATAAAACTTTAAGACATGTAAAGACAATAAATACAGGTAAGGCGCACCGAATATACATTGTGTAAAAAAATGTTCCAGTCCATCAGTTAAATCTTTCTGAAAATAAGTTTAGAAATGTTCTACTGCAGGTTTCTACATATGAAAACAGTATTATTAAAGTGATTCCTTTCAACAAGCCACCGGTATTTTCCCCTCTTGCTCTCAGTGGTACTATGTACTGATGAACATTATTAATGTGTGTTATATTGCTCAGGCATAGGTCAGCTTTGAGGGTTTAATGCTAATTTCAATTTGCCATTGTTGACTTTTAAGCTTCTGCCATGACCTCTTAGACTGACTAATTCTAATCACTACTTGCAAAAAACATACCTTTCAAAAACCCCAGAGCACCAGGGAACTACCAGGAGGACTGAAAAAGAGCTGATGTAGTTCTAATCTTCAAAAAAGGAAAAATAATGGATCCGGGAAACTACAGACCAATGTCTGGCATCAATACCTGAGAAGATCCTGGAAAAGATTATCAAGTAACAAATCTGTAAACACCTAGAAGCAAGTGAAGTTGAAGCCAACATGGGTTTGTCAAAAATAGAGTATGCCAAACAAATCTTATTTCATTCTTTCACAAAGTGACTAAATTAGTGGATCGGCAAAATGCTGTGGACATTGTATACTAGGACCTGGTGTGGCATTTGAAAAGTAGATCACAGCCTACTTCTTAGTAATATAGAAAAATGTAGAATAGATAGCATCAAGACCAGATGGTTTCAAAACTGGCTGATAACCACACTCAATGTGTAGTCCTCAATGGAACTACATCTACATAGAGGGAAGCATGCAGTGGGTATCTCAGTACTCTTTAACATCTTCATAAATTATTTAGATGAGGGGATAGAAGGGAAACTCATCAAATTTGCAGACGACACCAAGCTGTGGGGAATACTCAACATGAGTGTCAAACTCAATCCTGTCACGGGACAATTTGTGATGTATCATGATGTTTATTGCCTTTGCAGAGCCAGGGTGGGCGTGGCCTGCATGTGAGGGCTGCCAGTTTGATGGGCCTGCTTTAGAAGATAGACTCAAGATCCAAAAGGATCTAGATAGACTTGAATACTGGGCCCTATCCAATAAAATGCAATTCACCAGTGAGAAAATTAAGGTTTTACACTTAGGCAAAAAAATAAAAATAAATCAAAAGCACAGGTATAGTGCGATGATATCTTGCTCAATAGCAGGAACTGTGAGAGGGAGCTAGAATCCTAATGGACAATCAGCAGTGTGGTACAGCTACCCAAAAAGCCAAGACAGTTCTGGGTTGCATCAACTGAAGGATAGCATTAAGACTATGTGAAGTATTAGTACTGCTTTATCCTGCACTGGTAAAAGCACATTTGAAATACTGTATTCAATTTTGGTTGCCGAAATACAAAAAAGATGTTGAGATTCTAGAAAGAGTGCAAAGAAGAACAACACAGATGATTAGGGAACTGTAGGTGAAAACATATGATGAACAGCTGCAGGAATTGGATATGTCTACTCCAGCAAAGATAAGGACTAGGGTGACGTGATGGCAATCTTCCAATATTTGAGGGCTGCCACAAAAAGGAGGGGGTCAACTTATTTTCCAAAAGCACCTGAGGGCAGGACAGAAAGTAACAGTTGGAAACTTGCCAAAGAGAAATTTCCTGACAATGAGAAAAATTAATCAGTAGAACAGCTTGCCTCCAGAAGTTGTGGCTGCTCCATCACTGGAGGTTTTTAAGAAGAGATTGGAAAATAATTTGTACAGAATGGTTCAGGGTCTCCTGTTGGAGCAGCGGATCAGACTAGAACCCTTTCAAGGTCCTTTCCAACTCTTATTATTCTGTTAATACTGTTAAAATACTTTCTCTTTTTATAAGCTGCTTTGGATACTTAGTATTATAGAATGGGATGAATCTAAGACACAAACTTCATGACAGTGCACAGCTCATCTAAATCCAACAAATTGACTAGATGCATTTGGTGATATAAATGCATTGAGGACCATTAATAGGCATGACTCATTGCCGACAGGCGTAGTTGGGTTGTAGATCATAGTGAATAGCTATGTCAACCATAATGTAATTACGTTGTCCTTGGTTTAACAAGCTATGTGTACCAACCAATGCTGGTTGCAAATCATAGTTAATAGTTCTGAACAATATATAAATACAATCAAGTGGCTTATCAGCAAATCATAGTTTAAACTTGAAAGCAACGCTGCTATTGTCAGTGATGGCTCTTAGCAACCTCCTGGGCTAGTCCCTGCTAGTTTTCTTGGCCATGTTTTTGAAAGAGATTTGCCATTGCCCTTCTTCCTAGGGCTGAGAGTATGACTGGCCCAAGGTCACCCAACTGGTCTAAGCGGGACTCCTCGTTTAGCGCCTTTCTCCACTACAATGAACTGTCTATCAAACAGTGTACGAAATCTGTCAATAAATGTTGGAAATACACTCTAAGAACGGGGACTTATGTGCCACATGATCTGCTTTTACATTGGCTTTCATCCAGTCAAAAAGGGGTGAAGAACTAGTTCTCAAGAGTATGACTGTCATTTTATCACTGCTGTGAGATGAGAAAAATTTGACCTGCAACTGTTGATATGAACTTTATTGCGTTAGATAAAACACTTAAATTGTCTTACGATCCATGCACATGTTACGCTAAAAGATGCTATATGAGCACATGACAGGTTTGCCCGTATGAACCCTGGAATTCCAGCAACGTGGAATTAGGGATAAACTTCCTAACAGTAGGACAATTAAACAGTGCAACAGCTTGCCTTCAGAAATCATGGGCGCTCCATCACTGGAGGTTTTTAAGAAGAGACTGGAAAGTCACTTGTCTGAGATTGTATAAGTCTCTGCTGCTTGGGCTAGACTACAAGACCTCTAAGGTCCCTTCCAGCTCTATTCTATTCTATTATAACCCAAAATAAGACAGAACAATTTCACTGTGCAATAATGATCTGAAGTATAGAAATCTTGTATACTTGAAGTGCCTACCTAAGCATTCAAATAGATCTTTGCCAAATGGGTCACATCAACCATCAAGAGGCTCTACATGTTTCTTTGTTATCGGACAGGTGAGAAATAGGTAGATGGATGATGTTCTGTAAGGTTCAAACCAGTGGTGGGTTGCTCCCGGTTCAGACCAGTTCTATAGAACCAGTAGTAAAACTGGTGGGAGGCTCCGCCCACTGATCTGGACATCATCATAAGTGATCTGTGCATGTTCAGGCACAATACAAACTGGTAGTAAATGTAAGCGCTCCATGGCTTAGAACCTGGGTACTTACAAGATGACCTTCTGCCGCTGATAGCCATTACGCTCTCACAGAGAAGGACTCCTCAGGGTGCCGTCAGTCAAATTATGTCGACTGGGAACCCCAGGGGGAGAGCCTTCTCTGTGGGGGCTCCTGCCCTATGGAATGAACTGCCCCCTGGAGATACATAGGATCCCCGACCTCCATACCTTTCACCGTGCCCTTAAGACTCTACTATTCTAACAGGCTGGGCTGACGAAATAAGTGAAATTTTAATTGGGTACTTTAATTTTGGGGCTTTTAACAAAAATTGGGCCAAATTATTTAATACCTTTTAAACTTTTTAAAATTCATGGTGTATGGTGTTTTTATTCTGGCTGTACACCGCCCTGAGTCCTGCGGGAGAAGGGTGGTATAAAGATGTAATTAAATAAATAAATAAATAAATAAGTAGAACCCACCCCTGGTTCAAACCCTTGGGCCAGTGTACTCTAGATGATTCTAGAATACTTTAATATTTGGAGCTATCCAGATTTTGGTGATGAGCAATGTGCAGGGAGAAATATATAGATTCTATCAAATAGTATATAAAATCCACCTTCCTTAAGCTGCCAGAGCAGAGATATAGAGACGTTACATTTTGTATTGTGCCGTATATGAAGTTTTACCTGACCTCCACACACCGCTCTTGGAGGGAGGTAAATGTATCTATTTTTACACAATATATATATACATATATATCGTGTGGTATTTTTAGTTACATTGGCCACCAGGAGGCACCACATTACCAGTTTCATCCATATTAGGAATTGTCAGATGCGGGGGAGCCAGATGTTATTTGGGTTCAAATAGGGGTTATCTCTCTGCAGTGATTTGCTTGCTTGAATCATTTTCTGCTATCCGCAATATGGCTTCCCTTTCTCTAAAACAGCTCTTTGTTGTCTTTGGCCTATCATGAGGTTCTGTTTTAAAATTAGACAAATGGCCTTTCCTTCTCATGCTAATTAGATTAGTTTTCCCCATCCTCCCCCAGGTACTTCTTCCTAAGGGGCTGCCATACAATCTTCAGAGTGGGGCAGGGAAGTAAGCTACTGAGGTTATAAGATGGATAGGTAGGAACTTAGCTACGCAGAGGGGAAGTGTAGCTTGTTTGCTGTTTTGCTTTGTTAAATCAAAAGCTGATTACAATAGTGCATTATTATAGACACTCTGATTTTTAAACGAATTAAAACAGGAACTCCAGCTTCAATTCCAGCTGTGATATTCTTGTTCTCTCTTTCCCATATATTCTCTTATATTTGGCTTGCCCTGTTAAATGGCTAATAGTCTCCTGATCAAAAGATGGAAGAAAATATTTTTTTCACACAGTTAAAATTATTGGATTCCCTACCAAAAATCTGTGATGGCATAAACATTCCATGTTTGGAAGAAGATGAAATGTGAGGGGAAAGCTATATCCCTCCTGTCCCATTATAGGAGGATGCTGGGTTTATAGGAGTTTTTGGCCTAATAAAATCATGCTGTCCTTCTATAAAGATTCGGCTGTTAAGAATACCAGTCAGCAGAGTGAAACAGTGTCCTGTCTTAGTTGTGAAAGCCAGTGGGTGACTTTGGGCCAATCACTCCCTCTCAGGCAAACCACAGGGATGTTGTGGGGAAAATAAGAAGAGGAATTGTGTTAAATATGTTCGCTGCCTTGAGTTATTTTTAAAAAAATAATAAAAATGGAATATAAATAAATAAAAATAAAAACCATTTTAAAGTAGCAAACCTCTGTTGAGTTTAAAATTTTACTGCCTCTTGATTTTTTAAATTGTCCCTACTTTAGTTAAAGGCACAGAAAAAAATATCAGCAAAAGAAAAAAGCTAATTGAGTTATCACTTACCCTCCTTATGTATTTTTTTCTGTGTCATATCAGCATTCCCTTCCAACCAAATGCTCTCCAAACGGTTTGATCTTCTAAAGCCTGGGGGTTCTGAGGAAACGGGCAGGGGCCTTCGCCATTTCAGCTCCACAATTGTGCTCTTGACCCCTGGCCCTCCTAGTTGGTTAAAACAACCAGGGAGCGGACCATCCAGCAAAAGTCAACATCTTTTTACAGAACTGGGAGATGTCGGCAGCCTTATAAAAGATATCGGCCTGCTCTTTCCTCAAGAGGCCCATCTATTCCTAGACAACTCTCATCCTATATCTAACCTCACCCTTATAGAGAAGGAAGTGGGAAGGCAGCAGTAGCAAAGGACCCTGGCAGAAACTGGTCACTGGGCCTATGGCAGCCAGGTTTTAAGCCTGAACATGGGACTGGAACAGTGGTGAAATCAAATTTTTTTTTACTACTGGTTCTGTGGGTGTGACTTGGTGGGTGTGGCAGGGGAAAGATATTGCAAAATCTCCATTCCCACATCACTCTGGGGCCAGCCAGAGGTGATATTTGCCGGTTCTCTGAACTACTCAAAATTTCCACTACTGGTTCTCCAGAACCTGTCAAAATTTCCGCTACCAGTTCTCCAGAACCTGTCAAAACCTGCTGGATTTCACCCCTGGACTGGAATCACATTGGTTACCTTAATGCATGACTTTTGATGAGATCTCTATGGAATGAGCACAGGCATGCCTCTCCTGCTCAGTCTCTCAGCAGCCTTAGATATCTCTGCTGCAGGATCAGCATTGGCTACGGGCAAGTTTTCAAGTGCAATCCCAAAGGGCTGCATATTGAATAGCTTTTAAAGCCCTCAAAGGCTCAACCACATATCCTGGTCAGAGTCTATCTATCCTGTCTGAAGGTTTCCATCAATCAAGAGGCATTGTCTTAGCAGCTCACTTCTCCCAGAGCTGTATCACACACACACACACACACACACACACACACACACACACACACACACCAAGCAAAAGCCCACATTCTCATAACCTCCTGGAAGTTTATGAAAACAAGCTAGTCTTGAAGGTTTTGTCATTTGACTGTTTCACAATTGTTGATATGAGACATGTTTTGGTTTTATATTATTTATTAAGCTGGCACAGGCTATGGCACTATTGCTCCTGAACACCACCTAGAGTCTTTGAGATTGAGATTTATATATTTCATTAAATAAATGCATAAATAACACTCCCTTGATGAACAGAACCATTGACATTGCTGGCCAGGAATTGTAATTTAACAGTTTTAGAAATAGCTTCATCTCACAGGAGAACAGCATACATATGTCTGAATGAAGTTCAGAGGGGGGGAGGGAGGGAGAGAATTTTTTCTGAAATATGATTTATAAACTGAACCATAATGATTGGAATTACAAATCACATTCAGCTAATTACTTACTTTCACACAGAGACTGGTTTTCATCTCCCCCCCCCCCGCCCTCCATATTTATAGATGCCTAGAGACAGAAACATACATATTGCTTACTACTGATGTATATGAAATTTATATAAAAGAAGAATCAACAAAAGCAGATTAAACCAATGTGTTCAGTCATAAAAACACAGCCTATAAAGGCAGAACTATTTTATAACAGATTGTGGTAAAGGAAATGAGAGGGATAAAATGGTTTTATAGATGCAATTTTATGGGAAATCCTCATACTGTGTAGATTTTCATCTACACACTTGCCTCCTTAATGTCTCCCTTCCAGGAACTATATAAGGAAATTATTAGTACCGGTTAGATTTTATTTCATTGCGAAGAACACAGATTGCTATGGCAGCACAAACGAAAGCCGCCAGGTGAACTTGTGAAATCAAGCTAATCCCAAATTGGGCATTTTGGTAGATGATCATCGCAAGCAGATTAAATGTTTACTAGTTGTACCGGTAATAGATTGTGGCTGCCTGAACTGGAAGTCCAATTCCAAATTTGGGAAATAGAACAAAAATAGTATAAAGCAGGAAGGAATTCCTGGTCTGACATAATCCTGTCGGGCTTTAAAATTTAGTAACCCACTTTTGAAACCCTTGCACCCTCAGCCTGAGTGTCAAAATGGCTGTTACAGCACTAAATCATCTTACCCTGCGGCATCTCTCTCTCTCTTCAGTCCAGGAACTCTGTTCTGTGGCTGTTATTCTTGACTCCCTGCTGTAGAGAAAAAATTTGTGAGCTTTAACAAAGAGATGGCGGGGGCATAGGAAAGCTTCTCCTCATCCATCTCCAGAGATGCTCTATGACAGGAAGTCAGCCACCCTTTTTGAATCAAGAGCCTGGAGACATCTTTATCCAAACTGGGTTGGATCAACATTAAAAAAAAAAAATCATGCTCATAATTGTTTGAAAACCAGAAAATATTTAATGATGTTTGTCTTCTGTCCTATTAGAAATTCTGTTTGGTAGTAACTGTTGGGAGGGACTGCATCCAGGGGTTGTGAGGCTGTGTATTGGCCTGGTGCTTCAAGCTGTGAGTTTTTAGTATGCCCTGGTCAGGATGGCCAGCATCAGGGAATGTACCAGTGGTGAAATGTAAAATTTGTTACTACTGGTTCTGTGGGCTTAGCTTGTTGGGGGCATGGCCAACTTTTTTTTTTTACTTTTAAGTTGAGGACTACCTGTATTTTTTCGCTGTGCTTTAGAAATTAAATGTTTTGTTGGCTTTTCTGTTCTTAATTATCTTTAGTACCGTTGTTATTATATTACTCTTACTAGTTCTTATTGATGAGATTATAAACCCCTGTAAAAGGATGTGGATTTGGTAACCTACCTTGTAAAATAAATAAGTGAACAAAAGCACAAAATTATAGGACCGGCATGGACACTATATTGTTATTAATATTCAGAAGCACTTGGTGATATAAAATATCTCATCATTGGCCTGGAACCATCAGATTAATTACTTTCATGTCAAAGTAGTAAGTAGTAAGGAGCCTTGGTGGAGCAGCGGACTAAAGTACTGTTAAATAGCACTTAGCTGCCAGCTGCCTGCAATTACTGCGAGTTCGAATCTCATCAGGCTCAAGGTTGACTCAGCCTTCCATCCCTCCGAGATAGGTAAAATGAGGACCCGGACTGTGCGGGCAATAAGCTGATTTTGTATAAAAAAGAATACCGATTGGGGGGGTGGGCAAAAGCCCTACTAAGCAGGTATAAACAAAAGTATGACAGCTATTGCTTAACACATTGTAAGACTCCGGAGAAGGGAGGCATATAAATCGAACCAATAAATAAATAAACAGTAAATAAAGTCAGCAATTTTACATCACTTTCTGCTCTTCCTCGCAGCACCAATCTATCAGCCCTTAAAAAATATCCATTTCATTCCCAATATACTCCTGTCCTAAACTAATAACATATGAAAAACACTTGGCAGCAGTAGGAATCTAGTTCGGGGTGGATAGAAAAATGGGTGAGGTGGGGCAAAACCTACACCACCCATTTTGCCCTCTTCTTTTTAAATTCCTTTAAGCAGAGACATGAAGTAGCTTGCATACACAAAAGTCGTTTTTAGTTTTAGTTTTCTTTGGGACTTGATAGGACAGTTAAGTTACGGGCAGGACGCAGAATGTATGCTTTTGAGAAGAAAATCACAAAATAACAATAACAGTCGAAAATTTAAAGGCACCTTAGAGGTCTTGTAGTCCAACCCTCTGCTCAAACAGGAGACTCTATATCGTTTAGGACAAATGGTGTCCAATCTCTTTTTGTCTTAAAAGCCTCCATTGATTATTCAGCACCAGTGGTGGGTTGTCCCCGGTTCGCACCGGTTCTATAGAACCTGTAATAAAACCGGTGGGAGGCTCCGCCCACTGACCCCAATGCCACCAAAACGCTTCTGCGGATGCACAGAAGAGCATGTGCGCGCACCAGCAAAGCTCGCATATGTGTGTGGCCCCACTGCAAACCAGTAGTAAAGGTAAGTAGAACCTGCCCCTATTCAGCACCCATAACTTCTGGAGGCAAGCTGTCCCACTGATTAATTGTTCTAATTATCAAGAAATTTCTCCTTATTTCTAGGTCCTTTCTCTCCTTAATTAGTTTCCATCCATTGTTTCTTGTTTGGCCTTCAGGTGAGGAACGTGCTTCCCCAGCCAATATTGCCTCACTCATAAATGTGAATATTCTTTCTCTTTCTATCTCTGTATAGTTATGTGTGAACCCTTCCATGATTGTGTGTCTCACAGGTACATCTAGAAAACTTAGGGTGATCTCATGCCAGCTTAGAACTGTCCAGTCATCTTTTAAAAGAGGGTATCATGTTACAATAGCCCAAACCCTTTACAGGAAGTCCTCAACTGATGACCACAATTGAGGCCAAATTCTTTTGCTGTTAAGTGAGAAATTTGTTAAGTAAGTTTTGCCCCATTTTACAACCTTTCTTGCCACAGTTGTTAAGAGAACCCCTGTCGTTGTTAAGTTAGTAACACGATTGTTAGGTGAATCTGGCTGCCCCTTTGACTTTGCTTGTCAGAAGGGGATCACATGATCCAGGCCGGGACACGGCAAGAGTCATAAATATGAACCAATTGCCAAACATCCAAATTTTGATCATGTGACCATGGGGATGCTGCAAAGGTTGTGAGTGTGAAAAACGGTCATCAGTCACTTTTTTCAGTGCCCTTACAACTTTGAACAGTCACTAAATGGACTGTTGTAAGTCAAGGACTATCTGTACTGCATGCAAGTGCTTACAGAAAGAAAAGAATTGAGGAGTACAGCACCATAACAGATTTGCTAACCAGAAAGGAGAATGCATTTGGTCCCTTGCATGCAAGGGTGAAGTGCTCCCTGTTCGGACCGGATCACCTGATCCAGTAGTGATGGCGGCGGGTGGTTCGGAGAACCTGTAGCAAAAATCCCTGCGCCCCCACCCCCTCCACCATGCTCAGGTGAGCCGCACAATCATCAGAGGCTTTTTTTTTTTACTTTTAAAAGCATTTTTTCTACAACTTCTTCCACCGAAAAAATGCTTTTAAAAGTAAAAAAAAGCCTCTGAAGATTGCGCGGCTCAGCTGGGATCGTCAGAGGCTTTTTAAAGCATTTTTTCTACAACCTCTTCCACCACAGAGGTGGTTTAAAAAATGCTTTGAAAAGCCTCTGCCGATCAGGCTGGGATCGTCAGACCCTTTCAAACCATTTTTTAACCACCTCTTCCGCTGAAGAGGTTGCAGAAAAAAATGCTTTAAAAGTTTCTCTGATGATCCCAGCTGAGTTGCCGGAACGTCAGATAGGCTTTTCAAAGCATTTTTTAAACCACCTCTGCGGTGGAAGAGCTGGGATTATCAGAGAGACTTTTAAAGCATTTTTTTCTGCAACCTCTTCAGAGGAAGAGGTGGTTTAAAAAATGCTTTGAAAAGGCTCTGACAATCCCAGTTGTGTTGCCTGATCGGCAGAGGCTTTTCAAAGCATTTTTTTGCATTTGCAGAAAAAATGCTTTGAAAAGTTAAAAAAAAAAAGTTGGCCACACCCATCCAGTCACATTACCACCACCACCCACCAAGCCATGCCCACAGAACTGGTAGTAACAAATTTTACATTTCACCCCTTCCTATGTGCCATAATTAAGTCTCAGTCAAGGGACAGAGAACAGAGTGATACCAGCCAAAGAAAAGGAACATGAGAATGGGAGAAAAACTAATATTAGTTAAGCAGTTAAAGAGAACATTTGAATCCTACAAAAACTAGATCCTGGAATGGAGAGCAGTAAAATAATGCCTTGCTGCCTGACTGGAGAAAAATAAACACACAGAGAGTGAGGGGAGGGGAGGGGAGGGGAGGGGAGGGGAGGGAGAAGAGAGAGAGAGAGAGAGAGAGAGAGAGAGAGAGAGAGAGAGAGAGAGAGAGAGAGAGAGAGAGACTGAAGGAAAGAAATGGAAAGCTAATCTAAATAAGAGTCCTTCTGTTAATACACAGAAAAACAAATGTTCATAAGGAGGCTCCTTGCTCCAATGAGGATGTAGGAGTGGCGGAGAGATGCCTTATCTTCCAATTAGTTAGAATACAGGTGATCTTACAGTTACTGCAGCATCTATATTCTTTATTTAATTATTTATTTTTATACAGCCTTTATTATTTGTATAAATAACTCAAGGCAGCAAACGTAGGTAATACTCAGAGGTGGATTTCAGCAGGTTCTGACCAGTTCTGGAGAACTGGTAGCGGAAATTTTGAGTAGTTCAGAGAATTGGTAAATATCACCTCTGACTGGCCTCGCCCCCATCTATTCTCTGCCTCCCAAGTTCCAGCTGATCGGGGATTTTGCAGTATCCTTCCCCAGCCACGCCCACCAAGCCACACTCACATTCTCCTGGTTTCTAGCCTAGTACCTTAACCACCAGACCAAAGTGGAGATGAATTTCAAATGAATGTAATTATGCACAATCTTGAACTAAAGTGTAATTCAGAGAATAATGTGATGGAGACAAATAACAGTTCTGTCTAGTTCTGCTATTGAGCAATAGCTTGAAGGACTTCCTTATTGTGCATGTTCCTCAAAGTTAACAAAGACAGACATTTCCATCCAACTCATGATTAGCATGAAATATCCAATGGTGAAGCGGAGAGGCAACATTTATGCATGCAACCATCCCAAATACATACTGTTTTTGTGCAAATTTCCAGTTTAAGATTACAGCTGTATAGGATTCCTCAGGAACAAAGGACTGGAAAAATTTAGCTCAAAATCTGGTAGGGCGTGAGAAGGTAGTAAATCTCTAGTTAGCACTCCATAAACAGATTTGACAGGAGGCGAAGACTAAATGCCACTATAGAGGATCAATCTCAAAAGAAGACTGCATCACAGTGTCTTTGCTGGCAAAATGTTCTTGAATGTCTCATGGCCTTTGGGGAAAAAATCTGGCTGAACCAAACCCAAGGATGAACTGTGTAGCCTTTCAGATCAGCTAATGGTGATCAACAAAGGAAACCTGTTTTGAAGCTGATATTCAAGTTTGATACTGTACCCCAAGAGCATGAAAAAAGAATCATCCCTCAAATTGCTCCACACCAGATGAAAACAACTGAAGCAGAGATGACATCAGCAAGACATCACTCCTAGTATCAGCCCAAATGACTCTAATGGTGTTTTTTATGAGAACTGATGGAGACTAATGAAAATGTCCCTGCCATCATGACTGCCAGAGAGCATTTTATAGAATTTACTGACATTAATTAAATTAAATGGGCTACTATGACAAACGTTCTCCTTTACGAAAATGGACAGTGGCATCATGGAGAAGAATAAAACAACAAGAAAGAAAAATTGTGAACTTTCATAATTTTGGCTAAAGTAAGGCGATCTAGAGAAATGGAGCTTCCCATCGCCAGTATGAAAATGTTGTAGTCTGACTCTGATTTCTAGGTCAGATAGTATCTCATGAATGAAGGTGAATATATGTGTCCCAGGATAATGTTGCAGGATCCAATCTGGGTCTGGTGACATGCAGCAATTTACAAGATTCCAGGGGAGAGAGAGAAAGAGAGAGGGAGGGTGGGAGAGAAATATCTGTCATCATCATCATTGTCAATCATCTTGCTTTGACATACAAGAGCTAAGCAGTTCTGGTCCAGCTTCAATCACAATCTTATTATGTTTCAAACAATGTCATCTATAAAAGACAAAACTTACATAATGGAGACATTTTTCTAAGATGCTTGACTGAGGTGTGTAATGTAGTGGTGCATAATGTTATGGTGAGGTTTAGTTATTGTTTTTGTCCAACTGTTTATAGATGAGCATTGTTATTGCATACCATACCTAGTAAGATAGTCATGGAATAACTGGGACGATGTAACACCTCCATGGGCACTTTCCAGAGACCAGAGGACATACAGGAGCATGGGGGAAACTTTGGGGGATGAATCAGAGATGGATCCTTCCTCCCAAATCAAGGCCACCCCTGTTCTGGCCTCCAGAGAGAGCCAGTTCAAGAAAACAACTCCAGAAAGTTTCAGTGACGGTTCCAAAGAAGGGATCTATCAATCAAACAGGGAATAGGATCCGGTAGCATTTGAACTATGCACAAGGGTCAAAAGGACACTCATAGCAGGGTTCAGGGAACCCCAAGGTATGCACAAGTAGGGAGAGAAAAGGGGAGGGGGGATTAAGAAACAATTGCTGGGAACCGAGCGCATTCCTGGCACACACCGTGTGGACAGAAAGAACTAAAAGACAAAAATGAGAAGATGGGAGAAGAAAGATGAGAATCAAACAGCTTGACCGGTGTGGCTGGCTGGTACCCCAAATAGGAGAAAAGCAGAATATTTTGTAATGCTGATTGGGTTGCATATTTCCACTCTTTCCTCCCCTATTCCTTCTTTGCTTGCCATAGGAATAAAGTTTCTCGAGTTAAAAATGTGTGGAGGCTGACTATGTTTGTTAAATATTGTCCAAAATTTTAGTTAATCTCACGACCTTTTCTCCTAAAGTCGGAATTAATGGGAAAAATTAATGGGAAACAGAGTGGGCCTTGTGGCCTTTTGGATCAGCGTCCATAAATGCCCCTTATTTCAGTAACTAGGTGAGAGTGGGGGTGGAATTGTGACTTTTCCTGCTTCTAAAGGGCACTAAGGCTTTTGAATGCCAACAATTACAAGAATGCTTTCCCCATTCAAACCTATCTGAAGAGGTACTTCTCTGGTACTGGAACATCTGACTAGGAAGAGTGGGAAATCTTCCAGATAGATAGATAGATAGATGGATGGATGGATGGATGGATGGATGGATGGATGGATAGATAGATGACAGACAGACAGACCGATATAGATATATATATGCACATACACAAATATATATACATAATACTTTGTGTGTGTGTGTATAATATATATATAACCAAAGACACACACACACACACGCACGCACATACACACACACACACACACACACATATATATATTATACACACACACACACACACAAACACACACAAACACACATTATACACACACATTGTATCTCCCTCCCTCCCTCCCTCCCTCTCTCTCTCTGTTTATTTTTCTCCAGTCAGGCATCAAGGCATTATTTTACTGCTCTTCATTCCAGGATCTAGCTTTGTAACAGGAGTTGGCACTGTGTAGGATTCAAATGTTCTCTTTAACTGTTTAACTAATATTAGTTTTTCTCCCATTCTCATGTTCCTTTTCTTTGACTGGAATCACTCTGTATCTGTGTTCTCTGTCTGAAAATGGAACATATTCAGGTGTCTACTTTGCAAACACAATATGATTCTATCACTAGATCATTCCTAAAACAGAGTACTCTGAGGCATGGGGGTTGCATTGCTGAAGTGAGGAAACAGCTATCTGGAAAAAGGAGCTAAGAGGGATCAGGAGATACCCTCCGGCAGTTACATCAAGAACTCCTCCTTCATGCTCCAGATTGGCATGAGCAGCATGGGAGGGCACAATTTAGGCGACTTAATTTTAGCTTTCCCATAGGATTAGACAAGTTGGCTTTATTAGATTTCCCCCAAATGTTTTGATCAAACTTGTCCCCATCATCTGTTCATTCAAAATAAAAACATAGGTGAAAGCAGCAAGGGGCTTTTTCTAAGTGTAACACAGCTATGCTACTTGTCTCTCTTCTGGATGGGCTGCAGAGCAATGCTCTCAATTTCTTGCCTTTGTTGATCTGAAATTACTGTTTTTGTTATATGCTGAGCTCTGGTTAGCTTTAACAGATACCAAACAACTTTACCATTTTCATTATTGTTATTTTGATCCAATACAATTTCTTCTCAGAGTCCAGCTACACTGATCAAAAATAAAAGCTACTGTTGTGGCCTGCCAGTCACCTGTGTGGATCGTGGCTGATCCTGACGATGAGGAGGCTGGTGTGGAGTCATGCCAGCAGCCTGCGCAGCCGGCGCTCACATCGGACAGCGAGGAGGCTGAAGAGGATATGGTGCCAGAGGCAGAGACTCAGCCTGGGCCTTCAGAATCTCCAGAGACTCCTTCAAGTGGAGAGAGCGAAGTGGAGGAGTCTCTCCTCAATGCTCGAGCACGCAGGGCTGCCAAAAGGCAGGAGTGGCTACTCAGGAGGAGGAGGTCTCCTCGAGAGTAAGGTTTGAGGATAATTGGCCACTCCCTTAGCCTATTTAAATCACACGCAGTTAGTAATTTCTTGCTGGAAACGACATGTAATTATTAAAGAGCATTTTTGAAGAGTGAGTGTCTTATTGTATCTTGTCTTCTGGGCTGGTTGCCAATCTTTGCCGGGCTTTGTTTATTCTTGGTACGTTATAACTTGGATAAGGACCGTTGGTGTATGTCACAATCCTTGGGAATCTGGAGCTGGGGCAGAACAGCTACATATAATATAAAGCCTTAAAAGACCTTAGGCACTATTTGCAATAATAAAATTATTATTTTGTTACATGCGTGTCTTTCTAATATTACAATTAACTAGGCTGGACTATTTTGCAGCCGGATCTAGGCTGCAAAAAATCTGAATCACCACTATGTGACAGAAAAGCCAATGCTGCTGCAATCTACTGCTTATCTGGATTTTTGCAGCCCTGATCTCATAATTTGTCCATTAGCCCTTCAGCTAAAAAGAGTTGGTACATGTTACAATCACTCACCTGGATATTAGCCGTGTCCAAACAACTTCCTTAAATGGCTGTGTCTTGTTTCTTCTCCAACCTCCCCCCCGCCCCCCATGGTGTCCGTTAGCTTTAAAACAAAGTCCCATCTTCTTCCTCAATCTGGGATCCTCTACCGGAGGCCTGGGAGTTTGAGGATTCTGTGCAGTTATCTTAGGTGTTCCTAGCACTTTCCTGGTCAAAGAGCTGTGATGGTGTTACTGGGATCTGTTGGAGCCACTTTCCGAGCTTAGGAGTCACAGCCCCGAGTACTCCTACCACTCCTGGGACCCCATTGGCCTTTTCTTTCTGCATCTTCTCCACTTCCTTTAGGCCCTGGTTTTTCTCCAGCTTGTCATACTCCTTCTTCCTGATGTTGCAGTCACTTGGCACCACTACGTCTATCACCCCCACTGTCTTCAATTCCTTGTCTACACACGCACACACACACACAGAGTAAGCTTTTATTCAGGGTCATTCTCATCAATAAAAATTCCATTAAAATGTCTTTAAGTAGGTCTATTTTGACGCTCTCTACACAAATGATAAGTGTATCCCTAAGTGCAATATGCACAGGGGCTCACAATCTTTCTGAAGTTTAAGGTTTGAATGAAAGCTAGTCCAATGATACCTTCGTTCTGAGAAGGTAAATCGAAATGGAAATGTTTATCAGGTGATGCCGCCATTCTATTATTGGCTCTCTGGTATTTTAATTCATTTTTGTATCTTATTAAAAAATGATCTTTATTAGGTTTTGTTGGGAGCATCACGATGAGGCAGAATATTTATTCATTAAAATATTCATAAATTTAACAGGCTGTTTTAAACATTTGATACAGGAAAACAGCTGGGGACTTACCCAACAGCTAACTTGCAGTTTTCTTTTGCCATACTGTTATAGTTTTAGAGCGCCACCTTCTGGAAAACCAGTGGTATATACATATCAAAAATCATCTACTTACTAAATAAACAGAGGAAATAACTGGCATTGTGGCATATTTTGTGGCAGTTTAAATCTTTAATTTAAAAAATTCAGAATGGACTGAACTAGGTTAGGGACAAAGAAAACCAGCTGCTAAATAAAAATGTGTTTCTTTTATTTCCTAATGGAAGCTAACTTCTAGGAAAAAGGCAAATAGTTTGCTGGTGGATACATTCATTCATGATCCAGATAGCAGGGAGTGTGCAATTAATTCTAAAAACAAATAGGAGAAATCAATTGGTGCACAGATGATTTTTCTCCCTTCCTTAATTGGCAAGAAAATTGTTTGCTGATCTATACAGAGTTTTGCCCCAGGGAGAAAAATTAGCTAACTTCCCATTCTCATATTGCATTAAGCCATGTATTCTTCCTGGATGCCAGGCAGGGAGAAAAGAATGGATACTTTTATACTGCCATTTATATTGTTCAAAAGAAACTGTTGTGTTCCACTTTGCCGAAACAAGAGCAAAAAATGGCTACAATCGATTTACATTGTTAAAGAGTTCAACAGCAGCTGATGGATTGTATACAATTATACAATTAGTTAGTTATGGATGTTCTTCCTTATATCCAGTTGACATCTCTATGAGATACACTGACTCTCAACAGGCTTCTGGAATAATTCAACGTACTGCTTATCCATCTAAAGCCCCATGTGGCCCAGGACACGGTTATTTGCAGGACTGTCTCCTTCCCTAGCCCAGGGGTCAGCAACCTGTGGCTCTGGAGTCGCATGTGGCTCTTTCATCCCTCTGCTGCAGCTCCCTGTTGCTGGTCAGCTCCACAATTGATAGGGCTTTCGGTTAGGACAGATAGAGGAAAAAAGATGCCGCCCTAGGAGGAGACTCTATGGTGGGGAAACTGGACTTCTGGTCAGCAGAGGAAAAAGGACGCCGTGCTAGGAGGAGACTATGATGGGAGAACCAGACTTCCGGTTAGCTCCAGAATTGAATGGGGGCTTCCCGTTAGGACCTTTGTGGCTCTTCGAGTGTTTAAGGTTTCCAAACTCTGCCCTAGACTCTCTGCCCATCCCACCTGCCCCAGCAGAGGGCACAGGCCCAGTCCTCTCACTGAGGCAATACCACGTCATGGGACCTTGGAGGAATGACTTTTTGGTAGCAGCCCCTGTCGTTTGAAACAATTTGCCCTCTGATACATGATTGATCCTGACCTGGCAGGCCTTTGAAAAATCAGTCTAAAAATCAGGCAATAATTGGCCCTTCCTCCCAGCATTTTCCAGCTTTCTTCCAGCATGAATGGTGTCTTGATTGCTGGGTTGCAGTACAGATAGTCGTCGACTTACGACCACAAGTGAGGCAAAATTTTTGTTGCTAAGTAAAATGTTACTTAAGTGAGTTTTGCCACATTTTGCCTCAGTTGCTGAGTGAATCACTGCAGTTGTTAAATTAGTAACGCAGCTGTTAGGTGAAAAGGGCTTCCCAATGGACTTTACTTGACAGAAGCTCGCAAATGGACATCGCATGACCCAGGGACACCGCAGCAGTCATAAAAATCAGTTGCCGAGCATCTGAATTTTACTCATGTGGCTATGGGGTGCTGCAACGGTTGTGTGAAAAATGGTCATACATCGCTTTTTTCCCAGTGCTGTTGTAACTTCGAACAGTCACTAAATGAACTGTTGTAAGTTGAGGACTACCTGTATATTTCAGCCCAGTTGCCATCTTATGTTTTGGTTTACTTTTAATGTATTATGTTGGCTTCTCTTGGTGGCTGACATTTTACATGCCATCCTGAATCACTTTGTTTGAGTCAGGAGCCCATTTAGGTGCTGAAAGTAACCGATCCCTCCACCAAGGCAACAAAAGAGCCACAGGAATTGGAAAAGTCAACCAGTTAGCTAGGTTCAAGAGAAGCAACTCCGTCATTAACTGAGCACATCACTCTGAAGAAGGGCAGCTAATGCAAGAGAGTCAGGGGCCCTTGGTGTTCTCTGAGCTTGCTTGGGTAATGAAACGTTACCCAAACTAGGTAACATCATCAATGCTGGTAAGGAGTGGCTGTTTGCTGTCAGTTTATATTCTGGTGGCTTGCCCTGTCTGTGTGGGTGGGAGCGTCAGCTTCAACTTCAGACCAACAATCAAGTAAGCAATACCCCAGTGGTGAAATCCAATTTTTTTTACTCTGGTTCTGTGACCGTGGTGTGGCTTGGTGGGCGTGGCAGGGGAAGGATACTGCAAATCTCCATTCCCACCCCACTCTGGGGCCAGCCAGAGGTGGCATTTGCTGGTTCTTGGAACTACTCAAAATTTCCGCTACCGGTTCTCCAGAATCTATCAGAACCTGTCAGGTTTCACCCCTGCAATACTCCAATCAATAAACTGCCACACAGCCATCCGTAAACCGCCCAAACAAACCATCTCTAAGACCACCCCCATCCACACAGACCCCAGAATATAAACTGACAGCAAACAGCATTCTTTACTTGCACTGATGATGTAAGAGCAAGGTAACAGCAAGAAAACAAGCAGGCTCAGAGAGCACCAAGGACTCCTCATTTCAACCCTGAGCTATATTCTCCTTTATTGGTAAGAAAGTCAGGTAAGGTCCATCAGGTAATCCTGCTAGATCAGCCCTGCACTGGGCTGATCTAGCAGGATTTGTCATGATCTAACAATGCAAAGGAGAAGCAAATAAATATACTGCTCACAGGATTGCTCTCTAGGCAGAACGGTGAGGAAGTAGTTGTGGCAGGAAGGAGGTAACTGTAGGCCCTGTACCCTAATACCCTTCAATGGAGTGTCTGGGAACCCGCAGGATTAACTGGGTAGCAGTACGAATACCTAGCTGTTTCCACAATAAAAGAAAGGAAGGGCTAAAATTACATCTTTAAAGGTTGAATGCCTCAAATATATAATCGTGTCCCGTGTGCAACAGTGCATGGGCTAAGAATGAAACAGTAGGCCAGCCTCTCCAAGGCATCGATACGTATTTATAGAAAGGATAATACACATTGTATTAAATATATGTATATACATACAAATTTGAACTTTTAAAAAAGTAACCTTCTATAAAAGAGGTTGAACAATTGTAGAGCTAGCCATCCGTGCTAAAACTGTCACCTAACACACCCATGTCGTAACTGACTTGACCACAATCTTAGGCCAGTGTAGACAGTCAGTATGTACTTGCTAGGATCCAGGAAGAGCAAACCAAGCACCTTAGAACATTGGGAACACAACAGTCATTTTTACCTCCAGAACCAGGAGCTCTTTAATCGCGTGGTAGTGCAAAACACCTCCTCTCAGTAGTCTTGCAATGCAGTTGGGCAACATTCGGATCTCCGTACAGAAGGAGAAGCTGACTTGGCATAATCCTGAGCGATAAGTAACAATAACTGGGGTGTATCTTCATTTCCCCTGGCCTTCTTACTAAAAGTATTAATCCAGATGAATTTCTTTGCATGGCAAGCAATTAATTAACATTTTACACAAGGAACTTCCAGGCAGGGAGTAGCTCTCCTCTCACCATTTAATCTAGGGGCAGAACTCCCAGGATGGGATAAGAAGACAGTTGCTGAATAGGGTCTCCCCTTTCCTGTCCACTCTAAAAGTGATCGCAGGCAAACCACGCCTTCCCTGGGCACTAAGCCATCCTCTACTTTTTTATTTTTCTTCAAAGCCTTGGAATGAAACAAGAGAGATTTCCAGGCCAAGCCTTTTGTGTGGACACAAGTAACAATCAACTAAAATAACTGGTGGAAGCTGTAGCCCCGCCCAAGAAGGAGCGCTAGACAATTATAAAAGCATATGATTGGATGCTTAAAGGCTCGATATTATCCACACCTTATTTTCGTTAAGTGCTTTCAGGAAAATATCCAAAGGAGTTCTTTGGTATCACAGGATCCGTATTAACGACTGCACGGGAGAATATTTTGTTCCAACTGGAAGTTATAGGGTTATAAATGAGTTCCAGAGGAGCCTGGAGGCTTATCTCTTCTCAAGAATACTGTTTTTTCAATTTTTAAAACAGCCCTTTTGCTACCTGATGAAAAACCAGGGAGATTTCCCTCCCGTTCAGTCAGGTCCTTAGCGCTGAAAGGGGCGTCGCACTTTTTTCCGCCGTTTCTGCTTCGATTCGCTCTTCTGGAAGCTACTGTCTACTTTTGAAGAAGAGGCAGGAGGCGTCGACACATTTCCAGGGGCTGGGGGCTGGGGGATGCCAAAAAAGTTCCCGTTTGGCATCTGCCCGGGATTCCCTTGGAAGATACGGTTGAAGAAGTCCTGTAGTTCTGCAGCAGAAGCTGGGCTACTGTCTGAAGCAGCTCTTTTTGGAGTGGGGGAGGGGAGGAAGAACAAATGGAGAGAACAAATAAATCATCAGATCCTGAACTGGATTTCAGCAGAGATATACATTTGGCTTTATGCTAAACTATATAGTGGAAGGCAAACTTCAGAATTTGCAACTATTCATCCCGGGAAGAAAAGGAATCTATTTTTCTAGTATTATAAATTATAAATTATAAATTATAAATTATAAATTATAAATTATAAATTATAAATTATAAATTATTTATTTATTTATTTATTTATTTATTTATTTATTTATTTATTTATTTATTTATTTATTTATTTATTTATTTATTTATGGAAACTCATATAGCTGCCCAACTCACTCTCAATCACATGGCTTTTCTCATCTTTACAATTCTATCACACACAAGGCTATTTCACACTATTACCAGCATACTGCACTTCTTTAAAAGTCCCAGGAATATAAATTATATAAACTGAGTTTCACTCTCTTATCAGCTTATTGCTTTAAGTATAAAGATCTCTCATGCAGAAGTATAAAGAGGCAAGACAGAATCTGGCCTCTGTAGTGAAAATTCTCCTGGTTTGACTCTTTTTTAAAAAAGGAGGAAAATGAGACCCAACACAAAGAAAGTTACAAGCTTTTGTTAGTTTGGGATTAACAATCAATCAGGTGTAGGGCCGCACATTTGTGTTTAACACAACTACTACTACTACTACAAGGCTAATTGTGGACTATTGATTTAAATATTCTGTCTTTATTATTTTTTAATAAACAACTCAAGGTGGCAAACCTATTTAACGCTCCTTCTTCCTCCTATTTTCTCCTTTCCCTGTGAGGTGGGTTGGGCTGAGAGACACTGACCGGCCCAAAGTCATCACCCAGCTGGCTTTCATGACTAAGGCTGAACTACAATTCATGGTGTCTCAGATTCTAGCCTGATGCCTTAACCACTCAACATGTGCCCATACAAATGGGAAAAAAAGATCAAACAGATCTCTCCATAAACTGAGGCAGCCTACATGAGATATATACCGTAAATCCCTAGATTTCAGTTCTCAATTAGAACGAAACATTTATTGTGAAGAAACCAAGAACATTATTCCACACTAACCTCTGGCGTCCTCCAGAGCCTCTTGATCCAAAAGAGATGTGATAGGGAACTCGATGCGTATCTGGAGAGATTCCCACTCGTTGGCAACCAGCCCATTCTGCATATCCAAAGAAGAAAAAAAAAATCAGCTATTAGTTCCTGACCCAGATCTGCCTCACAAAACAGACAGGAATGTCCTTAAAAATCTCATTTTTCTTCCTGGACAGCATTTCTCAGCCTTTGCAGTAGGATGATTTATCATTCACGTGGCACTTATAAGGGCTAATATTGTAGTTTTGATATTAAAAATAGGATTCCCATCTCAGAAGAAAACACGATGCGATCTCTTCTGTTTTCATAGCATAGGTTTTTCTGGGTGTTTAAGTGGGGAAAAGAACAGCGTTCTGGCTCAGATCAGAATTCCATCTAGTTAACCCTTCTGTTTTCCAAAGGGGCCAATCGGTTAACAGTGAGAAGTTCACAGGTAGGACATTGGCCATTGACAGTCTTATCTTCCATCCATTTGCCTGATCCTCTAAAAGAGACTATTTTCTAAAAATAGTCTTGCCTGATCCTCTAAAAGAGACTATTTTCATAAATTTTCTATGTGTAGCGGTGGTGGGTTTCAAAAATTTTTATTACTGGTTCTGTGGGCATGGCCTGGTGGGCGTGGTGTGGCTTGGTGGACATGGCAGGGGAAGGATACTGTAAAATCTCCATTCCCACCCCAATCCAGGGGAAGGTTACTGCAAAATCCTCATTTCCGATCAGCTGAGACTCGGGAGGCAGAGAATAGATGGGGTGGGGACAGTCAGAATTTTTACTACCGGTTCTCCAAACTATTCAAAATTTCCACTACTGGTTCTCCAGAACTGGTCAGAACCTGCTGAAACCCACCTCTGATGTGCACGGGTGGGATTCTATCTATTCCGGCGAACTGGTAGCCGGAATCAGCTGGGAGCGAACCGGTTTGCTCCGACAATCAGGTGGGAACGCCTGCCCACCCCTGCACTTTACTGATCTATATCTTCTCAGTTGATTCGCGCAGAAGAGCGGATTGCTGTGTCTCAGCTGTGTTACTCCCCAGCAATAACACGGAAGGTGAGTTTTCGTAAAACTGTGCATGCACATACAGCTTTACAAAGCGCGTGATCACTGACAGGATCCCACCACTGCCTATGTGGGTTCTAGCTAACTAAACACTTCTATCTTGGCTATTTCTCAAAAGAGTTTAATTGTATACGTTCTTACTGTTAGCAAGATCAAAATATTTTTTGGGTGGGCTGGGAAACAGAAAACAGCTGTAGAATTAAACTCGTAGGGAAATAAAAGCTAGAGTCCTCAGTGTCTCCACTTCACCTCACTTCTCCTGCCAGCCGCTCACACTCTTTAGTGCAACTCCTCTCTCCCTGCAATCTTCTCTCATCTCCCAGGTAACCACAGCCCTCCCCTTTCCTTCTCCTCTCAATGATAATCTCCTACTAAGGTTCACTTCACTTCTCTGAAAGCTTCCATGTTGGTGGCCATTACTACATCTTTAGTAGTAATGGAAGCCAACCTCACTGGTTAAAACTCGTCATGAGTTGAAATATAGCACGATGTACCTTTGAGTGTAATTGCACCATTGATTTGTATGAAGGCACAAAGATACTACTTGGTTAATTTCCCAATGCCCACAGCATCACATTTGCCTTTTTCATAGCAGCTACATATAGGTTTCATGTTTTTATCAAGCTATGCCATTATAACCCAATTTCCCTTTACTGATCAGTAATTCCTCCCCCTCAGCTCCCACCTGCCTGAAAGTTTTCACATCAAGGTATTTGTTTTTTATTGGGTCAAGATGTCCTTCATCAAGCTAATCTCTCTCTCTCTCTTGCTTTCTCTCCCCTTCCCAAAGAAACCTCCCTTTAAGGCTTCATTGTGTCCTGTTTAAAACTGAGCAGAAAGCAACATTCTTTAAGACACTTTATGCATTCGATCTGAACTTTATATTATTTGTATTATATTTTAGCAAAATATCTGAAACAAAAGTTAAATACATTTTTTGTATAAGCAGACTTTTCTGTTAGGCTAGGTTCCCTAACAGACACCATTCTCCTCTCTCATTGCTCTGTAATCCTTTATTAGACCACCACTGCCAGATACATGGATGTGGTTACTGGAAAAAACACAAATATATATATATACATATACATATACATATACATATACATATACATATACATATACATATACATATACATATACATATACATATACATACACACACACACACACACACACACACACACACATATATATGCATGCTATTCACAGTCTGCACAAATGTGGATTTACCCTAATTTACCATGCTCTGTGAGTGTATGTATTCACACACATACACACAACAGATTACTAGGCAAAATAAGAACAAGAACCTAATTGAATTTCAACTTTGTGTTTCCACTTTCCATGGTCAGAGTGTTAATTCAATTACCTGTGATGTCATAAACCTTCCCATCCATCATGGCAAAGTATGTGATCTTCAATCCCAGCATGCTGGATTCCGCCCAGAAGTCACCTTCCTCAGCTGCATGAAATTTACTACATTCTGCACAGTATCGGCCATCCAATGGGTCACGATCCATCTCAAACCTCCTGCAGCAAAGAATTTCAGAGGTTGGAAAGCACCAAGTATGTTCATTATATTACAGCATCCCGTGGTTTCCAGTGGGTGTCTGTGTGCGCGCGTGCATGTGCATTTAATTTCAGGAGAAATGCAAATAACAGACTAACAGAGTTGCAAGGGATCTTGGAGGTCTTCTAGTCCAACGCCCTGCTCACACAGGAGACTCTGTACCATTTCAGACAAATGGTTGTTCAAATAACATCTAGGCATGGTTCGTAAAGAAAACATTCTATGCTCAATTTATAAACACTGAAGCTTTTCTAAACCAAGTATTTTAGAAATGCATAAAGGACCAGTAGGAAATAAAAATATGGGAATTAAATCCTATGGCCAAAAAAATTAGTAAGTAACTGAGGTATAATTGAACACTTGTAGTGTATAACAGTTGGGTACTGATAATCAAGCATTTTCCAGTTTTGAACTTACAGTATATACCGTTTCCCCCAAAATAAAACATCCCCTGATGATAATAATCCCAATCGGGCTTTTGAGCGCATGGCAATAAGGCCAAGCGCTTATTTCAGGGTTCAAAAAAATATAAGACAGGGTCTTGCTTTTGGGGAAACATGGTATTTGTCTAGCTATCAAATCTATATACTATCATAAATACATTATAGACTTCTGCCCATTAAGTTATCCAGTTAGTGTCTGTATTTTTTTAAAAAACAAGCAAAGGAAAGTTTAAGGTCTTGGGATATTAGATTCTTTACTTGTGGAGGAATCTTTCACGTGAAGCAGGCATTCTGGTGTTCTCCAAAACCTTTAATCACTTGACTGTGGGGATATTGCAACAGTTGTAAGTGTGAGAACCGGTTGCAAGTCACTTTTTTCAGTGCAATTGTAATGTTGAACTGTCACTCAATAAATGGTTGTAAGTTAAGGACTGTCTGTCTCTCAGTCTTTCAGAGACTTTGTCACCTCAACTAAAGGCTAGACTATTGATTTAGACCAGCTCAAGAAAAAATATTCTACACTACTATCCAGAGACCATCAAGGGAATAGAAACCTTGGCGTTGTCACTACCCTCAGAAGGAATCAGGCTTGATTGTAGTTTCTCCCACACACAGATTAGAGAAATGAATGGAACCTCTGCAAAGTCATGATCCTGCTGCTTGTGCAGTCTGGCTGACATCCTGTTGCACCAGTGAAGAGATAATGACAGCTGGCCACTTACTTGTGCTTCCCTTGGCACTTGTTACACTTCATTGTGTTCATGACTTCCTTCAGATCATCCTGAAGCTTGGAAAGGAAATCATTCATGGACTTCGTCAGCTCCGTCTCTGCCATGCGCTTTCTGAAAAAAAAAAGTAAGTGAATTTAAAAGGGAACACAAAACTTAACTATGGTTGTAGCAGTATGCACATGTACTGGAAATCGAAGCCATTTCAACATACAGGGGCCCCCCAGTTACACAAGCCCTGATTTACATTAGCCTGACCTCAAGCAAGGAGTCTCAAAACGACAGGATTTTTTTGTGCAGGCATGCACTACACATTTGGATGTGCACAAAAAGGGATTTATGCAAGAGTTCCTGAACAGAACCCCTGTATGACCTAGAGATGGCCAAGAGTAATTTCCAAATAGCACTTGGCTGACCTTGCTGTAATTATTCTTTGGTCTGGAAACCACCAGGGAGTACCAGGAATATAAGCTAAATTGGAAAACTGGAAAAAAAAACATTCATAGAATGGAACACCACTTCTGTACTTGGACCATGAAAACTACATGGCGTCTCTGTGCTCACAAGTAATAAAGCTTAACTTGAAAGAGACTTCAGCTTATGATTAGCTTCAAGCTGTTGGGGACAAAGGTCCTCTGGTTAGGGTTGACTAGAATGATTTTGCTGTTATAGAAATGGCTTGAAAGGTTGAGAAGTGCAGAACAAAAGATTTAAGTATTTTTTTTCCTGTATTCTATTGCACTAAAGAAAATGGGAAGTCATGACTTTTTTTCTTGGCCTTGGCACTTCTCTTTTTCTCCTTCTTAGCTTTCTGTTTCAGGTTGTATTTTTATCTTATAATAAACTTTAATAAAAGTATTTTAAAAATCACCTCCCAAGGAAAGTATTTAGGAAAAAGAAAAAGTCAGGTTGATAACTATACTAATTTAGAAGTTCTGAGAGTCAGGGCAGAATATTATCTAGTACCTGATCTCTAAATTTATGTGCTCTCTTATCACCTGGGTTTTCTTTCCTACAAGCACTTTAGCCTAAGAAGATAATTTGGATCCTATGATTTCTAGTGCCTTATCATTTCTGTAATATTTTTCTTCTATGGTTCAGATACTTATTGTACATACAAGCAAGGGAATGATCAGATTTTTCTGGGGAGTGGGATATGGTAAGAGCCATTACCAAAATCTTGTTTTACATCAAATTGAAATGAGCAGAGGTGAAACAAGGACCAGTGAACAGGACAAGCTCCTCTTGTCCAATCCTCATGTCACCTAGTCAATTTTATTGTTGTTGCTCTTGAATGAATAATAGAACAGATCCGAGGGACTCAGTCTAAATTAACTTTCACAGGAAGACTTAGATAGGTTTGCCTGGGTGATATGTACCAGATGCTTGTGGGAAATATATTATTTTCAGGTATTATAACTAGTGTTTCCATTGCAGACAAAAAAAATTCAGGGAAGTAATGCAAAACATCTAATAGTTTCAGTAAGTGTTGCTACCTGACAATGTTGATGCTCACATTTTCAAATGTATTTGAATGTGTCCTCTTAAATAGAGTAACCTCTTTGAAAACTGGCCTCTCCACATTGTTCCAGTCTGCAGATCAAACTTCATAGCTATGTGGTTTTGACTAGGAGTGAAGAAAGCTCAAATAGGTTTTGGCTGACTCACATTTCATATTCCTTCCTCTTCTCTGGATTGCTGACAATATCCCAGGCTGCCCGCAGTACTTTGAATGCCTCCTCTGCCTGAGGGTGTTCATTCTTGTCTGGGTGAACCTGTGTGACACCCCATCCCAAAGCCCCAAAGAAGTTAGATACGCCCTTCTTTTAAAAACATTTGAGACAAATATATGTTACCTATATATTGCCAATAATCCTAACAGTCATCCTGCAAAGTAAAGCCAGCACTCTCACTCCCATGTGACATACAGACTACAAAGCCAAAACAAAGCAAGCAGGCTTTATTTACTGATCATTCCTTGTACAGGCAACATTTCTGTTCAGAAGTTCAATTAGAAAGATTCTCTGTCAATCCGTTGCAACAACCATCAACAAAAAATGACAGTTTTTTGGGGGGTGGGGAGGGGTGGGGTCAAAAGCAGTTTTTCAGCTAGGGGATGGGAGAGATTAGCAAATTCCAGAAGCAGAGTCTACAATCCTCCTTGGTGTAGTATAGCAGCTCATTTATCCTTCTCTTTCCTCATGCCAGGAAAGATGGAGAAAAGCAAAAATGGGATTTTCATTCAATACACCTTGAAGATTCAGGCTGGAATTTTACAGGCCGAGAAATGAACTGCAATCCTCAGCATATCCAGACAAGATAAGATAAGTTGAACCAAGTTTCCACACATCCTGCTCCCTTGATAGCCAAGAAGGTAAACAAGGAGAAAAGCTATTTGTGTCAGTTATCTTGATCTATAGATATATATTGCTGCTATAGATGATTGTATTTGTCAATTCCTTTATGTTGAAATTAACAAAGGTCTGTCCCCTCAAGTAATACAATAATTATAGTGTCATTATGCTGATAAGTGGTAAGTGAAGATTAATCAATTGTACTATGAAAGACTGCATGATATTCCAGACATCTTCCCCCCACCCTGAAAATGTTGGACCATGTCAACCAGACAAGAAAGGAGCTGTCTCCTACTACTGTCTTTAACAATCCCCACCAATATTTTTAATCCTTGGAGGAGGAAGAGCTGAATTCTTGTCACAATTATTTGTTATGGCAATACAAGGAGAGGGGAGAAAGGAATGTCACCTCATTTAAACAGAGGCTTTCTCATCAAAAACACACATGCTTCCAATCACCAGTCAACCTTTTTGGTTCAAAAGACATGCTCACCAGTACTGCCAAGTGCCGATAGGCTCTCTTCAATTCGACATCGGAAGCTGTTGCGTCTAAGCCCAACACCTGAAAAGGATTGAGTTCTTCTTCAGGGGTATGTGCCATGGCCAGCAAACGTGCCACCTCTTCGCCAGGCTGGAAAGGTCCGGATCCACCAGAAGAGTCATTCTGAGCAGTGCTCCCTGATTGGGTGGTCCTTAATCCTTTGGGCATCCAAAGGACAGCATGCCACTTAAGCAGCAGACTTGCCATCCATTTGCAAATCCTGCATTCTTTGAAGAGGACCCCAACTTGAGGGAAATCAATAGTTGAAAGAAGCCAGGCTCCATAGCTAGTATGAGTCATTCTATTCAGAATATTGAGTAGGACTGACTTGGAAACCTTCCAGCAGAGTCGTATACTACCCAGGAGAAGCATAAGCACCAGGAAGAGAATAGCACAGAGCATCTTAAGCAGGCGGTAAGTTAGCGACAGCCATGAGGCTAGCTGTCGGGTCAATTTTCGACACCCGATCCTTCCACGCTGGATCCAAGCCTGCATGTCAGTTTGAATGGTGTTTAAATCATGAAGGCTGAAACAGCAGCAAGAATACAACATCTTCCCACCAGCTTCTACCCCTTCACCACACCGGAGGGTGACTTGTACAATTACACTGATGAACAATCTGAAGCAAGAAACGCAGAACAAGGCCAAACCTTCCAGATGCTTCAGCAACTCAGCTTGGACATGATGATGCCCACCATCACTCCTCTTCCTAGTCTGTCTGTGTTTCCCCCCAGAGGGTACAAAGTGACCATCTCCTTTATCTTTAGGAGTAGAGCGTTGTCTTTGTTGCCGGGCAACTTTTCTTCCGCCCGGAGCCCGAGTGCAATCAGGGATTTCTTCCTTGGTTTTTGTAGCCAGGCCATCTTCAACATCTACTTCTTGGCCTAACAGCAGCGTAGACGGGTCCTTCTCTTTGAATCCTGAATGCCAGTGCTGACAACTGAAGCCACATAAGTCATTCCCTTCCTCTGAATAAGCTGCGGAGAGATCAGACATCTCTCTCGGACAGTTACAGGAGCCAGTTTCATTACTGGGAGTTTTATAGTCTGTAAAGTGCAAGCTGCCATTATCGCGATCGCAACTGCCATTCCAAAGCATTTTTGTCTCCATCGCACCTTTTCTCCTGACTTAAAAACCTCAGCCTTCCGAAGACTCAAGAGCTCTTCTTAGCCAGGAGATGCTTTGCAACAGCAATACGTTTTTGAAGTGGACATTTTGCTTCCTGCATCCTGCATCACAAAGGCTGCAAGGGCTCAGAACAGTCTTGCCCAAATCAGGAAACTCCAGCTGGGGTTTACACAAAGCTTCAGTCCCAGGCCTGAGATGTTCCATGGTTGTTTTGTGTTCCGGAATTGCTGGGGCTTCGATGAAGGTTAATTTATAGCCATTTTGTAGCCATCCTGCAAAGACAACGCGAGAGAGAAGAAAACAGATGGTACCTCAAAATACAACAGATCACTACTTGTTCCTGGCTGGAAGGTTGTTTCATTCGCAACTCGTCACGTCAATATTAGCTGATCACGGAAAACAGAGACCCACTTTCAGGGCTGAAAGTGGGGAAAGAAAACAAGTGGAAAGCTGCTCCATACTGGGGTGGCGGGGGAGAAGGGGGAGGATGGACGGGGATCTCCCAACCGGGGCCGCGAGAGCCACCACAGAAAGAAGGCTAGAGGGGACGTTACCTGGTCCTGTTACCTAGCAACGAGAAGGGGGGGTCCTGCTGTCGCTCCGCCACTCCTCTTCCTCCATCTGACTTGCCCCCTCACTCCCTCTCGGGCAAGCCCCTGCTTCCGCCTTCCGCCCGCCTGGCGAAACGCCGCCCCTCCCCGCTTTCCACTTCCGGGTCAAAGGGAAGCCCTTTAAGTTACGCGATTGGCGCGTCACGGCCGGTCGGGTCTGCTCCGAACCCGCTTTTTATTCCGTTCTTTTGTCAGCGTCTCTCCCCCGCCCCCCTCCACTACCACGCGACCTACAGTTTTCTCGCGCGCGGTTCTCCCTCTCGCGTGCCTGGGGTGCCAAGCGCTAGTTACCGCCGGCAGGTTAGGGGCTCTTTTCCTCCTGGAGATCTCCTATCCCTCGGCTGAGCTGGCTAGCGTTTGCCTTTTATCCTCCTTGATCAGTGCATGGAGTAAGATAATGGGAGCTGTAGTCCTGGAGGGAATCGGACGGGAAGAGAATAGAATAGAATAGGAGTAGGAGTAGGAGTAGGAGTAGAATAGAATTCTTTATTGGCCAAGTGTGATTGGACACACAAGGAATTTGTCTTGGTGCATACACTCTCAGTGTACATAAAAGAAAAGATACATTCGTCAAGAACCAAGGTACAACACTTAATGATAGTCATAGGGAACAAATAAGCAATCAAATCATATTAGGAAGCAGTCAATATAAATTGTAAGGATACAAGCAACAAAGTTACAGTCATACAGTCATTGGTGGAAGGAGATGGATGATAGGAACAATGAGAAGATTAATAGTAGTACAGACTTAGTTTGACAGTATTGAGGGATTAGCAGAAAAAACCTGTCCTTGTGTCTAGTTGTGGTCTCTGTCTGCAGTGCTCTATAGCGTTATTTTGAGGGTAGGAGTTGAAACAGTTTATGTCCAGGATATGAGGGGTCTAAATATTTTTACAGCCCTCTTTTTGACTCTTGCAGTATACAGGTCCTCAATGGAAGGCAGGTTGGTAGTAATTGTTTTTTTCTGCAGAAGAGGCTGCTTTGAGAATAAGACTTGGCGGAAAGACTACTTGTGTTGCTTTGATACTAAATCTGCACTGAGGGGGGTTGAGCAGCGGGGTAACCCGCCCGTCCCTTTGAAGCGAATTCAACTTGGGTGATTTCGTGATCCTAATAAAGGAGAATATTTCTAGTGCAGGGTTGAATTGTGGGGTCCTTGGTGCTCTCTGACCTTGCTTGTTTTCTTGCAGGCGTTTCATTACCCAACTAAGTAACGTCATCAGTGCTTCGTGATCGCCTTCATAGGACTTGCTTGGCAGCCATACAGAATTGGTTTGCTATTTATTACCTTCTGGAAAATTTGGGGAGGCTTCACTTCCCGATCTGACTTGTGGCACCAGAACAAAGATTATGAGTTTTCCGCTGCCAGAGGGTCAGAGATGCGGACGTAAAAACCTTTGGGTGAAAGCTAATGCCTTACTGTACTCATCTTGGAAAAGAGTTCTTAGGTTACAATTTCAATGTTTGTAAGACCATAGCAGAAATAGATACCATTACAAATGGCTTCATGTGGAAAGGATGTCCTGATGGTGGAAAATGGAAATTCCATTTTGGTAAATGAAAGTGAAGTATCTTATAATTAAACCTTCCAGTATCTAAGATAATAAGCATCATTACTTAGAAATCGTTTTTGTGTCTGTAAAGAATCACAAAACTCAAAAAGTTTTGAAACGCAAAAGGTTTCCAAGTTAAGGATATTCATAGATGAGAACTGGAAATTAAGGATGCAGCAATTTCATTCATTCATTCATTCATTCATTCGATTTATATGCCACCCTTCTCCGGAGACTCAGGGCGGTTTACAATGTGTTAAGCAATAGCCTTCATACTTTTGTATATACCTGCTTAGTAGGGCTTTTGCCCCCCCCCCAAGTGGTGTTCTTTTTTATACAAAGTCAGCTTATTGCCCCCACAATCGGGGTCCTCATTTTACCTACCTCAGAAGGATGGAAGGCTGAGTCAACCTTGAGCCTGGTGAAATTTGAATTCGCAGTAATTGCAGGCAGCTGGCAGCTAAGTGCTACTTTAATAGCACTTTATGTTTAAGAAACATATTCAGAATATGGCTGCCAAGGTTAACAGCAGAAATAACATCCTACAAAAACTATGCAGAACAACTTGGGGAGTTTCAGCCCCAACTCTCTGATGTGCAGCCCTCGGTCTTTGCTACTCTGCAGCGGAATACTGTGCACCTGTATGGATAAACAGCTCACATACAGGACTTATTGATGTTCAATTTAACCATACGATGAGGCTAATTACTGGGTGCATAAAATCTACACCTAGTTACTGATTACCAGTTCTTAGTCACATACTCCCCCCGCACTTACGACGATAAGAAGCTCTCATTCGGAAGTATAGTAAGATCCTGTTAAATTCTTCTCTACCCATACATGGATACATTCCTGATCTCCTAAGATACCGATTAAAGTCAAGAAATCCACCAATCTTGACAGCGCGTAAGTTGATGGCCGATCATCAGAACACCACACAAAAGTGGATGGAGGCGTGGAGTAGCTGTTCCCCCCATGATGTGTCTGAGCATATCAGTCCTAGTAGTATACCTCCAGGATTTAGCCTACCCCGTCACATATGGGTGACATATAATAGAATTAGAATAACTCATGGGGTGTGTGCTGACTCCCTGTATAAATGGGGAAAGACACCCTCAGCACAATGTGATTGCGGGCCCCTCGACAGACTATCCAGCATATAGTGAGGGAATGCCCTAACAGAAGGTATCCAGGAGACTCTAGGGACTTCCTCTGCATAACAACGGCAGCTACTGACTGGATCTCCAAACTCGACATTAAACTTTGAAATGTTATTTCTGTTTTTCTTTTAGGTTTTCTTACTGCTTTTTTATTGTTTTTATTGTTTTTAATCTGTAAAAACAGATTAAAACAGAAGTGTTTTAATATTGTGGGTGACCAGCCATACGGTAAATAAATAAATAAATAGCACTTTAGTCCGCTGCTCCACCAAGGCTCTTAAATCTAAAGAGTCCTCATAACATAGCACTTTAATGTAATCTTTGAACTATAGGTTGAATTTATACAGTATCTAGTTAAAATGAGCAATCCCAACTCCATTTTCTGCTGCCCCCCCCCCATCTGAACTTCAACTGCAAACAAAGATTATCCCTATTCTGTAGTGGTGAAAAGGAGATAAGACTGACTGGAAAGCATTCCCACAGAAATATATGTTTTAGCATAGTTTTTATTTAATAACTATATGAAATTTGGTGAGATCATCAATACAACATTAAGTATTAAGGAAGAGCAGAAGGCAAATATGAATAGTTCCAATGCTAATATGGTAAGAAACAAAATAAAACTTTGATGTCAGAGTAGTCATGTTGAGAGTAAACACTGACATTTTGGGAAACTAAACAGAAATGGGCTGGGGTGAATCACTTTACATTTTTAAAGGAACAGCAGATATTTAAGGACAAGAAAATTATTGGAAAAATGAAATAGCTATTATTAACCAAAGTGAGTCAAATTCTGTGCTTTGATGTCACAGAATTATCTTAATTTGAATCTAAAGCAAACCAATCAGTTTTATGGTGATCCAAATCTATTTGTTTAATCTATATATATATATAAAAGCGAAAGCCACTCATGCCGTAATCATGAAATCCCCAGTACCGTAAAGCCTACAAACTTGAAATTTGCCATGTATGTTCCTCTTGGCTTCTAGGTGCTCACTAAGAAAGGATTTTTTGAAATGACCATCAGAGCATTAGTATTTCCTATATTATGATTTAATACGCTCTGATGGTAAGGAATTCTACTCCCCATTCCCACCTGAAGAGAAATCTGTTCCAAATGCAAAACACAAGCAGAGGAGTTTCACTTTCAGTTTTACTTTCACAGCAGCAACCAGGGGATCGGATAGGGGAAGCTTCTGTGGGGCAAGCCTGAGGGAGAGAAGGGGAGAGGAGAGGCCGATCATAACTAATTAATTTTCAAGCTGTAAGTGTTGATTTATCAAGCCCGATCACATAGTTTCATAGTGAAGCACGGGTATCCAGCTAGTCAATTTATACAGCCACACATTACAAACAACTGGATAGCTTTCAACAAAATAAAACCATAAAAATGAAAACAGCTGGGAATGATACAAATCATCATCATGTAGTCAGGAGACAGGCTCCGTCCCATACCTGGGGCCCCAAGCTCGGGCACAAAACCAAGTTTTCAAGACCTTGGGCTAACCTGATCTCAGAGATACGATATTCCAAAAGGTAGGCACCACAACAGAAAAGACTTTCCTGCTGGACCCTGCCAGCTGACAACCAATTCTCCTCCTGCCAGATAGATACAACAGCTGTCCTAATTTAGGACAGCTAGAAACAACCAATAAGAGATGATTCCTTAAATAATTGGTCCCAAGCTGTGAAAAACTTTAAAGGTGGCTACCAGCATCTTGAATTGTACCTGGAAACACAGTTGAAGCCAATGCAGCTTGTGGAGCAGTGGTATCATGTGCTGAGTAATCAGCACCATTAATACCCAACACCACTGCATTCTACATGTGTATCTTCAAGGGCAGCCCCATGTAGAATTAATTACAGTAATCCAGGCTTGAACTCAGAAGAGCATGACTGAGAGCAAGCTTCCCTAATCTGGGGGGGGGGGGCAACTGAATGTTTTCTATTTTATTCATGCTCTAACCATAGCTGCAGAGGAAGCAGAAGTCAAAAAAACCAACGCAACACCACAAAAGATGTTATGTTGATTATGGAAAAGTAGTGTGTTTAAAGTGAAACTAAAATAATATATGGAAGAATGGGTAAGTTTGGCTTTGCTGCACAAATGAAGCTAACAGAGTTCTGATGAGGAAATTTAGATAGCAAATAGTATCTTTCAAAGCAGCCTAAAAGATGGGCAGATTTACAAATGGACATCACTGGATGGATACCAAAGAAATAGAATTGATTATATCCAAAGATGCTTTTTTCAAGAGGCAACTGGATTTTCTGGTTTTCTTTGAAGCTTCTTGGATGAGAAGTGAAACCTCTTCAAAGAAAAACCAGAGAGTCCAGTTGCCTCTTGAAAAAAGCATCTTTGGGACAACCATGATCTGGATGACTGAGAATCTCTATACACAAAATTGATTATAACAGCAAGAAAAGAAGGGAGACCTTTATTCAATCAGCAAAAGCAGATGCTGAGTTTCACTCAGATCAAGAAAACCATCTCACAAATGTACAACTTGAAAGGAATACAACCCCCTTCCCCAAATTTATCACATAGATACGACCTGAGTGATATTCAGTTATACAGTGAAGATAAAGAACAACTTTGGACTGAAATTCATGACATTTTGCTTCAAAGGAAGGAGGAACTAGAAAACATATTAAGCATCAATTTTATTTTATTAGATTTTTATCCTTTTATTATTTATAAATAACTCAAGGCTGCAAACATACCTAATGTCCTTTCCTCCTCATATTTTCCCCACAACAAGAGGTTTGGGCTGAGAGTAATTGATCCAAGGTCATCTAGGCACATACATCAATGTACCCATTATTGTATAATTCCTAAATCCGGTACATTCAGAATAGCTTAACTGATTTTTTTTCAAACTACTATAGCATTTTTCCTATTGTTAATTGTCATTAAATCACCTTTAAGTGATTCATCTTTTGCAGGACTCCAGTTGAGAGACACAATGATAACTGAAGTCTTCTTGAATCATTACTCAATGGCTGCCTGAGGCTTTGATCTAGTAGATGCCTCACAGGGCAGGTTCTTTTCCTATTAAAAGTTGTCTCCTGACTAAGGCATACAAGCATAATTCTCATAGAATATACAAATAGCTGGGGACATCCTTTGGATACTTGCCCAGAAGTTTGCTATCAATTGAAAAGATTTAGGGGCTTCTAATTTGGATTGGTTTTGAATTAACCCAAATTTTAAAAAGAGAAAGCAGCTATTGTGAATAACAAACATTTGCTTAGAAGAAAACATTACAAGCTGCAAATGCTAAAATAAAGATTTTCAGACCAATTTCCAGTTTTCACCAGCAGAGGACAATTCATGTCTTTTAATTCCCCTTCAGTTCATACCCAAGAGAGACAACAGTTGGTAGAGGGGCATTATTGCAAAGAAAATTAGCGTGAGCATGTTCTGGCTTGGTATGGTGGCATCTGGAGAACGAGTTGTTTTTCAGGGCCAGTGGTATGTCCTGTAATTTGAGGAAGTGTAAACTCCCTGGGAATGTATAGTCAGAGATTTGGGAGTCTACCAAAGCAAATGAGAAATACGGCTGCTTGTGAGGAGTGAGGCATAACATTTTGGACACACATTTTGCCTCCGGCTACTCTACCTGGAAATTCCTGAGGGAACTTCATTCAATTCTGCCAGACAGGTTTCCTCAATCCCTCATTTTGGATGTAGCTGAATCATCGATACAGCTGGATTAATCATTACACTGAATATACAATACTCTTTAATATGCACATTATGCACATTATTTAAAGGGTAAGCAGTGAATATACAATTCAGTGCTTACCCTTTAAATAATGTGCATATTGGAGAGTATATCAAGCAGTTGTTTTAAAATTTTCCACAACTTGGAAAAACCAGGATTTCCTGGCTGACCGATAATTCTGCAAATGGATAGCATCAATTTTAGGACAGATTTTCTCAGTTTGGGATATTGCAGATTGTAGACTATAATCCCTATCTCTTCTCAGTCAGTATAATTGTTCAGGATGGGAATGAGAGAAATTATAATTCAACATGTTTGAAGGCCATCAGGTTGGGGGGAAAATGCTTTACTGAGCCAGAAATTAAAAATTACACAAATTACAAATTCTAAAGAACCCAGACATAACTGGGAGCAACTCACCACTGATCACCACCCAGAGAATTCATAAAAGCTATCATGACCATCATAGCTCATCTCACATCCCTGGGAATACATATGTAGACCTATTTGGATGACCTCTTTATCTAATGCTCATTGAACAAGGGAAGGATATATGGATCACAGAGCAGAACCTCAGGGATCTAGGGTTCTTGGTCAAGAAAGAGGAAAGCATCCTTCAACTTACAATACCTGGGCACAATTCTGGTCCCAGCAAGGTTTTTGAGTTTGCTATCAAAGGTGTAAAATGAGACCATCCTATAAATAATTTCATTAGTTCAATGGACCAACCGATTGGAACTCAGGGCTTGCTAGTCCCTGGGATCAGATAATTGACTGAAAGAATTGTATACTATGGTGGCATTTGCTTCATTGAACAATTGGTCCCCTTCTGGAACCAAATACTGTAGTCTGTGATTTCAGATTCTCAGTCCCAATATACTGTAGTTGAATATCTCACTTTGATCAGACACATAAGGATTGTAATTTCCAAAATTCCTAGTCAGCAAGACTCTTCCTCCATGCTGGGTGAGGATTCTGGGTATAAACAACTGGAAGATCAAGGCTGAAGAAGCTGCCAGATAAAACCAAGGTACCATTCACTGATGCTTTAAGCAGGATGCCCACCTGAACTCTATATGGAAACACAAATCTCATGTGGTTCTTGTCGTAGAGAGAATTCAGAACCCCCAACCCCAATAGTCTGATTAGCTGCACCAGAAGGAAATAAGAGTGGCAGCAGAGAGCTGATCATGGATGATCCAATTCCTGTGGGACAAACTCTCCTCCAAGGATCATGTGCCAGTGTTAAAACTGTGAGCCTTGGGTGAGAGTGGCTTCCAATACAAAGCCTTCTCTGTTTCTAAAGCTCATGCTGGAAAGAATCCAATTTGCTTCAGAGGAAGGCAAGGATAGAGGAGACTTGCAGAAGCTTTTAGCGTTTGGACATTTTAACCCTCTCACAAGGGAGGCTGTGGGAAATGAAAAGCCTTGCCTTGGCTATAGTGGAGCCGGTAATGAGAAGCCCAGAGGTAAAAACCAATAAAAGGGCTTCTAAGAAAGTTTGAAATAAAGCAATTTGTGGTTGCTCCTCTTATGGGGCAGTGTCTACCAATCCAGACAGAGAGATCTGCAAAAGTAGTGATCTGGCATCAGACCCCCAGAAAGCCCATGGCTAGCTGCCCAAGGCTTCATCCCAGTTGAATTTCATTTCACTTGTCTGAATTTCCAGAATCAATCTGTAAACATTATTGGGTTGGCATGCTGCACTAAGACATCACAGTGGTGTTCACAAATTATCCTAAGCTATACATTGCTTGACATTGCTTCACATTTCATCTTAATCCAATTTGGTGGATTTGCATAAGAACTAAGCTATAAACAAGTATTTGCAAACTACAAGACACAGGAACAAGCAAAGCCCTTAAATTATAAGGTAGCATATCACGTGGTTTCAGCCAGTAGAATTGGTTTTACCTCTTAGCATGTTGTATGAACACTTCACTCAAGCACTCGATGAGTGGATGGCATATAAATTTAATAAATAAATAAACCCAACCATTGTACTTCATTCAGCAAAGCCTTGGCTAAGTTTTAACAACAGACTAAGTCAAAATGTGCCATGCTCGTTAGTGGCTCTGCATGACGCAAAATCTCTGCCAGTGAGGTGTGTAAACCTTGGTGTTACATGGACCCAGCCAACTGTGGCTTATTCAGTAATTTTCCAGGCGCAAGTAACCAGGAACAGGAGTTCAGTTCAAAATTCTTCAAGTTTATTCCATGCTACCTATACACAAGAACCTAATCTACTAACGATGGAGGCAAATTGCTTCTAGATAAGAGTCAATGGACTTCAAGGTGGACTGGATTTAGGTCTCTTGAGGGAGCGGAGAGATTCCAGACCGATGACACATTTGACCCCACCCTCTGGCTCAGCCTGGTCATCTCCTACATAAATAATAGTTAAGCCATTGTTCCCCTTTCCTTCAATTAGCAGAGCACATTTCCTTTCAGCACAAATTTGGTTTTCATAGCATTCCAAAGACTGCAGAGAAACTTTTACTCCTCCTCCATGTCGGTTATTGTTCTTTTCCTAAAATCTCTAACTATGCATTGCTTGTCCAGAAACAGGAATCAAAATGTTCCAAACTTTGGCAATCAGTACATAGATAAAGTATTTTTTGTTGGCAAGAATCAAGCAGTGAAATGTGGCCCTAGAAGCAACTCAGAAAAGGGTGAGAACATCTCACTGGCAGGACAGCCTGGCCAATCTCAGAAGTTGCAGCAACATTATCAACCTGTTCCTACGTTAGGCATGGAAGGTGAAAATCAGAGCAGGGAATCAACTGTACAAAAGCGAAATGTGGAGAGAAAAGTTGAGTGACATCTCTCAGCAGGGTGGCCTTCTAAGCTGTGAGCAGCCAAGCCAGAATGATTTGTTTAGGCTTTCCTGCAGCGAGAGGAGCTTAGAAGCTAAGTTTGCTTGGCTTCAGGGATAGCTCGGACCACCTGCTCTTATACACTCTCTTTACTGTTAATGGAATGGCTCTTTATTCTATTAAAGGCCCTAGGACACCGGTGTCAAACTTGCCATGTCACTTGCCGTCATGTGATGTTTCGTGACGTTTTCCCCCCTTTGCGGAGCTGGGATGGGTGTGGCCTGTGCATCTGGCCTGTGGGCCGCCACTTTGATTCCTGCCCTAGGACATGGAGCAAGCATGGGCTTCCCCCAATCCCAAGGTCAAGGGAATAGCCCAGCAAGAATGCCCAGGAGTTAGGTAGTGTCTCGTTTTCCCTACACTTTGTCTCTGAGTTACTGTGGAACTCAGTAGGATATTTACTAGAAAGGACCTTGAATATTTTCTTACACTGGTCCAGCAGCCACTAGTCCTTCTCTGTACTATTTGTATGTCCTTGTGAAAAGCTTAGGGTGGAATTGGAAAAGGAGGAGCTCTTTTTGAATCACATGTAGTCCTCGACTTACAACCACAACCGACTCCAAAATTTCCATTGCTAAGCATGACAGTTGTGAAGGGAATTTTGTCCCATTTTATAACCTTTCTTGCCACAGTGGTTAAGTGAATCACTGCAGTTGTTAAGTGAACCATTTGGTCATTAAGCCAATCAGGTTTCCCTCCCATTGACTTTGCTTGTCATAAGCCGGCTGGGAAGGTTATAAATGTTGATCACATGACCCCGGGACAGTACAACCGTCATAAATACATGCCAGTTGCCAAGCGTCTCAATTTTGATCCCATGACCATGGGGATTCTGTGATGATGGTAAATGATGGTAAACGGTCATAAGTCACTTTTTTCAGTGCCACTGTAACTTCGAACGGTCATTAAACGAATGGTTGTAAGTCGAGGATCACTGTAGTCATTGTGGCCATCTTTGCATTTGATGAACAGACACAGGAGACCTAAGCCAGGGGTCTCCAACTATGGCAACTTTAAGACTTGTGGACTTCAACTCCCAGAATTCCTCAGCCAGCTGGCTGAGGAATTCTGGGAGTTGAAGTCCACAAGTTTTAAAGTTGCCATAGTTGGAGACCCCTGACCTAAACAGTCCTTTGGGTTCCGCCTCTGAAAAAGAAGATTGCCGGCTGATGAAGCACGTCCAGAGGTCCATCTAAAGGGGGCCCATATCCCCTTTAAACAGCAGGCCAGGGGCGTTATCGAGGTTCCCCCTCCCCGCAATAGAATCCCCGCATCCTCCATCTCCGGCCTCTCCCGTCCTAGCTAGCCACCACTTGTCCTGCGTCGGAGGCTGCCTCTTGGCTTGAGGCACCTGCTCCGACAGCTGGCCAGCTCCCGAAGGCCGAGCCCGGCCGCATTCCTGAGCCGAGGCCGGATGCAGCAGAGCCGTCGGGCTGAGCTCTCTCTCTCCCGTTCGAGGGCGGAGATTCTTCCACAAGACTGCCTGGAGTGCCGAGGGAAGCCCGCAGCTGCGGTGGGCGGCCAGGCATCCCTTTGCTCCTCACTCCAGGAAAGCAAGAATCGACGACGCCGAGCGTCGCGGGGGAAAAGTTAGCAAGCCCCACTTTCCCACCGCTTTGCAACGGCTCGGCCGCCGCCGCCGCAGAAAGCTCCCCTCCTCGCACGCAAATCACGCCCGGCTTTAAATCGCGCCTTTCTTTTGCAAAAACAATCGAGCGATTCTCTCCGGCTGGAAGGAACCACCTCGGTCGCTGAGGGGTGTGCCCGGCTGGCTTCGGGGCGCCCTTTCCCCAACCGATGCTTCGCCGGATCGCTCCCAAGAAGCGGCTCCCCCCCTCTCCCGCCCCGCAAGAGCAGAGAAAGGCTGGCCAGGCTCCGACTCCGGCTCTTTTCCTCCCCAGGAATCAGGCGGAGGCGCCGAACCCCTCGCTTTCCACTACCTCCCCCCCCCCCCCGAAGCCGCTTTCCACACACACACACCCGCCAACTTTTCCGCTGGCCCCTCCTTCCCGCCTCGTGAGGTCACTTTTCAGCTGTCGCGGCAAAGGCTTCTTTCGCCGAGTTTGCCACGGGAGGGGTAGGGGGGGCGGCTAAGCGGGGAGGGGGAGACACACATTTTTCGACCCTCCGGGGAAGGGCTCGTTCTTTTCTTTTCGGCCGATCTCGGCGTCTCCGGCAGGGCAGGGGTGGAGTCTGGGGGAATGTTGCTTTTGCGGAGCGATCGTGGCTGTGCACGGTGGTGGGAACCTTTCCCCAGACTGGTAAGTTTTAGCATGGAGGTTTCCCCCTCACCCCATCCCCAACTTTTGTTATGCTGGGTTTCCCTCGATGTGGAGGCGAGTTCTGATGGCCGTTGATCAACCGGATCGGCGATCCCTTCCCTCTTCGCTGTCCTGCCAGGGACCGGGTTTCTCTTTGGGGGTTGCATGTTTGGAGGAGGGAAGGAGTGCGGGGGGAGGATTTTTGCATCATCCTCCGGAGGTTTTTTTGGGGGGGGGGATCTTTTGCCAAGTTGGACTTGGACACGTGACTGGAGGAAGGAGGAGGAGGGGGGGTCTTTCCAAGAGGTGGAGGGCTCGGATTTGAGCCTGCCAAGTGGTGGAAGGAGCTTCTCCTGGACTCCGCGGAAAAGCATTCTTCGAGTTAAACTTTTAAAGGAACCAAAGGCGTGTTTTTAAAACGAACAGTAAGAAACGTTCTCTTAATAATAAATAATGCAGTTTGTAACGTGGCTACGGTAACGGTTGCTTTGCAAAAGGTCCTCCGCGTCTTTTTTTTTTTTAACAAAACTTCGCTGCACACCCTAAACAGTTGAGAATTGCTTACTAATCCATCCCTTCCCAGCCTCCCAGCTGTTTCTTTTCCTCCCTGGCTGCGCGTTAAGGGAGCCGAGTGGCGTTTTTTAAAGGGATGCTGCACTCTTTGATTCCAGAAGGGAGAGATGTCATTAAAAACTCAGCTCCCTCCTATTCCTATCTGGGAATAGGAGGGAGCTGCTTTTCTCCACCGCGGGTGGAGAAAAGGAGACCTCTGAGTCTGCAGATGGTTTTTGTTTACAAGCACATGAAGCCCGCAGCCAAAATAAGAGGACCCATTTGGTTTAGCTGCAGGTCGAAACGTGGCACATGTGTGTTTCCCCAGGCCTCCTATTTGAAAGTTCCCCAAAAGGAGGATGTATAGGTGTGAGATAGTGCCTTCCAGCTCAAAGGTCTCTCTTAAAAGTTTAAACAGGGACTTAATTAACTGAGGCTCTTAGGTAAGAATCGCAGTTTAATTCAAATAATCTCATGCTTCCTATACTTTCATACTGTCTTCCTCATTCAATAAACTTTAATCTTTTGCTATCTACACATGGATTCGGAGGTGCTTGCTTCCCTGGAAGGAAAAATATTTGATTTGTGGGGCCAATTGCTTAAAACTTATTTTGTGTCACCCTCTGTCAGGCTTGAGGTAATCTTGAAGACTTAAAGAAATCCTTTCCTTGCATGATTATGGATAGATATTTGTGGGGAAAAAGTAGTTTTAAGACAGGAATAATCTGCTATGGTTCTATATGAAATATATGAGCCCTAAAACTTCAGAACTAGCCTTAGTTATTTGATTATCTTGTACAGGAGAAGTTACTCTAAGTCTAAGAGCCTCCTCATAAATGCATTTCTGAGGGAGTGGGTTGTTTTAAAAATTGAAAAATAAATCTCTCTCTCCTTCTCTCTCTCTGTCTCTCTGTCTCTCTTGCTTTTCCCTGCTTGCCCTCTCTCCCCCGCCCAAAAAAAGTCTGATGCCATATTTTACAGAGCATTTTTGTTTACAAAAGTGCGGCTGAAGTAGGATTAGGGTATCTTTATATAACCCTCTCAAAAGTTCCCTGAACTCCTGTGCTGAAAATGGATGTTTGTCTGAACTGATTGTTTGAGCTGTGTCAGAAATGCTAAAAATGGAAAGTAAATGGTTAAGTAAAAGTGAAGTTGTCAGCTGAAAAGCTGAGTAGAAGTAGAGATGATCCTGCAGGGAAATAAGGGAATGTATTAGGGTCCTATGGCACTTAGTATGCTGGATTATGGACATCTTAATTACAGGGTGTCTTAAATTGCCTACATTTCCTTGCCTTGCTCCGTTCTCTAAATAAGACCCATCCGAACAATGGTGGATACCGTCCTCCCCTCCTGAAGCTGGGAAGAGAGCCCAGAAGTTCTGGCTCCCACTTTTACCTTCTGCTCCAATTAACAAAGCTTCCCCTTTTCCTGACAGAACTGGGAATAGGACTCCGAACTTCTGGCTGATGACCAGATTTCAATAGCCGTTGAATTTAAATATCCTTATAAACTTCCACGGGGATGAGAGGAGAGATTCCAGTTTGAATGCATAAACGTTGGCTCGGATTTGCTGCGATCATTGCCAGATTTGGTTAGAGGGCCGCAGAGTGGGGCGTTTTGTCTTAACTAGCTGAGGTGGGGAGATTATTCACGCTTGCATCATGGGGACCATTTAACTCTTGGGCAATGAAAGTAAGAAGGGAAGGATTTGGGAATTGGTGGGGTGAAGAAATAAGGTGGTTGGGTCCATGTGAACCTAGGTCCTAGGAGGAATCACACTGGACTAGACCAAATGGTCCATCTAGCCCAGCACTTTTCTTTGGTGACAGGGACCCTCTCCCACTTTGTGTTTTTCATGTTTTAGGACTGGGGTGTCAAACTGGATTTCTTCAAGGACCGGATCAGCATTTTAGTTCTCTGCTGGCTGCCCTCCGCGCCCTGTTTTCAGCCTTGACGGCCTCCTGCAGCATATCCACATACACCCCTCCCCAGGTGGCCCGTTTTGCCTGCCAGAGGCACCACAGGGCCGATCTTTGCTATTTCCAGCCTAGCCCCGCGGGTCAGTTTTAAGTACCCCACGGGCTGGATCTGGCCTGCGGACCTTGAGTTTGACACCCCTGCCTTAGGACATAGGATCCTGGATTCCCAGCGACTTTTGCTGCTGGTAGTCCTCAACTTAAGATCACAGCTGAGTCCAAAGTTTCCATTGCTAAGCCAGACAGTTGTTAAAGAGAGTTTTGCCCCTACTTTACAACCTTTCTTGCCATAGTTATTAAGTGAATCATTGCAGTTCTAAAGTTAGTAACATGGTTGTTAAGTGAATCTGGCTTCCCCGTTGATTTTGCTTGTCACAAAAGGTGATCAAAAGGCCTCAGGAAACTGAATCTATCATAAATACGAATCAGTCATATTTATATTCATGTTATATTCATACGCCAAGCATCTGGATTTTGATCATGTGACCACGGGAATACTGCAATGGTCATAAGTCTGAAAAATGGTCTGAAGTCACATTTTAAATCATGGTTTTAACTTTGAACCGTCACCAAATAAATCGAGGACTAACAATGAGCTGCAGTGCTTGGGAATTCCAGAAACACAAGCATGAAGGACTGCTGCATTTGGGCAACACTCTGAAGAAAGAAAGCTAGATAATTTGTCATCAATGTTTGCTAGAGAATTGACATTTTAGCTAAACCTCAGCATAAAAGTTTTGGTGTCATTTTATTTGTTTGTTTGAAATATTTTTGTAAATGTCTTCCAACGAACTCTAGGTAGCTTTCAGTTCTGGACATTTTGACATTTCTGTGTTTCCTTTGTTATGTTTCAGTGTTATCCTCTCCTTTTTTTAAAAAAAACCCACCTATCAATCCCAAGCGGAGCTGTATTAGGGATATAAATAAGCCATACTCTTATCTCCCTCTGCCCCAGATATCCCTCATTTGTAGGGCTGTTGTCCAATACCCTGACCGGGGATAGGGAGAGGAAAGTGGCAAAGTAACACGGCATACAGCTGCCTTGAGGGTAATGTCAGGGATGGGAACAACCAGCATTAAGAATAATATCAAGTACCTCATGCCAAGGCAATTGCTTGTGGCTTCATCATATCCATTTCATCCTTTTGACGTGTCAGATAAATGCAGTTCATAGCAAAACCCCTACAGTGGAAATTCCAGATGCACCCAGCATCTTTGCTTCCCCTGAGTACTTCTAGGACTATCAGAGGCATTGGGCAGAAAGAATGATGGACACAGCAGGAAACCCATCCTAGAGCAAGGACCTCACCAAAATTCAGAGGGTCCACTTCCTGTGATTATTGTCAAATGATGGGTGGGGTGAAAATACCACCAATCTTTAGGTTCAGCAGGTTGCAAGACATCAAAAGAGAAAGGGAGACAGTGATGAGGCAGGCAGGACAGGGCTTAGGGGCATCTTTAAAGACAAGCCTCAGCCTCACATTCAGGTTTTCTTGAAAGCTTGACCTGAACAAACTCAAGAAAGTTTGGGGCTGGGTTCACACACCAAGCTAAGTTAATACAGGTACGATCGCAATTAAGTCCCAAGTTTATGTTGCTAAGCAAGGCAGTTGTTAAGTGAGTTTTGCTCCATTTTACAACCTCTCTTGCCAAAGTTAAGCAAATCACTGCAGTTGTTAAGTTAGTAACATGATTGTTAAGCAAATCTGGCTTCCACACTGACATTGCTTGTAGGTCGCAAAAGGTGATCCCATAACCCTGGGATATTGCAACCATCATAAATAGGAGCCAGTTGCCAAGTGTCCAAATTTTAATTATGTGACCACAAGGATGGTGCAATGGTCATGTGAAAAATGATCATAAATTAGTTTTTTTCACTGCTGTGGTAACTTTGAACAGCCTCTAAATAAATGGTTGTTAGTCGAGCCCTACATTACAAACTAAATTTACAATGGTGTAACCTAATATGTCAGCCAGGTCTTGGTCCTAATTGTGCAACTTTGGGAAGAGGATTTTGGTGGATTTGAGCCCTCTAGGATTCTCTTCCCGCCCTAACAAAATTCTCTCTCTAGGCTGCTTTTTCCATTTGGATGGCTCTGGCAAGCTGAGCTGTTTCTTGGCTCCTGAGCATGGATCCGACCTTGCTGCTACCGGTTGCTGTTACTCTTGATCCCCGGGGTTTTAATCAAGGGGCAGCAGAGCCCACTGAGCCCGTCTTGGACCCTTGCAGTCTCCTTTCAGAAAGGCATTATGAAGTGGTGCCCTGCGTGGTTTGTGCTCTCTGCTGCATTTTTGGAGTGGCTTACTGCTGTTTTGGTGAGTAGAGGGGAAGGGGGCATTTTTGTTGCAAGCTCCTTTGCCGTCTGCTCCTTAAATGATCCCCAGCTCCTCTTTCTTAGCCGTTCCCCCTTGGGTAATAAGGATTGCATGCAGTAGTGAAATCCAAATTTTTTTACTTCCAGTTCTGTGGGCATGGTGTGGCTTGGTGGGCGTGGCAGGGGAAGGATACTGCAAAATCCCCATTCCCACCCCACTCCTGGGGGAAGGATACTACAAAATCCCCATTCCCACCCCACTCCTGGGGGAAGGATATTGCAAAATCTCCATTCCCTCCCCACTCCTGGGGGAAGGATACTGCAAAATCTCATTTCCACCCCACTCCTGGGGGAAGGATATTGCAAAATCTCCATTCCCTTCCCACTCTGGGGCCAGCCAGAGGTGGCATTTGCCGGTTCTCTGAACTACTCAAAATTTCCACTACCAGTTCTCCAGAACCTGTCAGAACCTGCTGGATTTCACCCCTGATTGCATGGTTCAAACAAACAAGTACCTCTCTGTAGAGCAGGAGGGCAGAAGGTTTGCATGGTGCTTCCAACAGGGAAAGTGTATATTTTCCTGTTGATTGAAACTTTTCTTTTATACATAGAAGCTCCAGCTGGATGTGTAATGCTTGGCTCTGTCATGCAGTTCCAGGTTCAAAACAGTTTCAGAATTACAATTTTTGGAGCATTATTTTCATATTCTTGAGATGCACACATTATTACAAGTAATTGGCAAAATATTTTAACTAGCTTTTCAGATAGATGGGTTGGGCATCAGGTATTTAACCACAACTTGGAAGATGACAGAGCAAAAATACTGTTTCCAGTGCTCATGTATTATAGTTTCCAATCACTGTAATTATTCTTACCTGCCCTGCCAGTGAACCTATGAATCTATGTTAGCAGAGTTGCTGCCTGATTTCCATACCTGTTAGGACAATTCCCAGAATTCCCAGCAAGCATCACTAACAACTGGGGAAGGAGTTTAAGGTTGTGCTTTTCCCATGATTTTATGCCTTGTTCTCATAAGGAAGGGAAGCATTAGGCTATGTCTTTAGGCTGCATGCCAAAATTTAGTGAAATGGAGACTGTTTTGCAGTTTCTGAAAAGTTTTTGTTGAATTTTGTTGAAAAGTAACAGTGTGGGATTGTTGAGTGTTCTCTGAGCTTGGTTGTTTTCTTGCAGTTGTTTTATAGCCCAGCTAAGTAACATCATCAGTGCTAGAACAAACCCCACTTCCTTCTAGCACTGATGATGTTACCTTGTTTGGTCATGAAACATTTGCAAGAAACAAAAATCAAGCTCTGAGAGCACCAAGGGCCCCCCAATTCAACCCTGAGCCACAAATATTCTCTTTTGTTGGAGTGGAAGACCTACTATGTTGCTTTTCACTGTGCCCCATATCCACCTTGAAAGGAGGGGTATCTTGTCTCGCCAAGAAACCAGAAAAAGAGGGGGAGCAACTAATTCTTTACCTCTCAGAAAATGGTCATGAGAAGTTGCAGCTAGATACATGGGAATGGGTGCAGATTAGTTAATATAGCAAACTGAAGTGAAGCAAGAAAGACACAGAATGGACTGTGTTTGTTTTTTCCATCAATTTCCATTAAATTTGATAATAAATGAAAATAAAAATAGTAGGGAAATGGAAAAAGGAAAAAAGAGAAGTGTGGGGTAGAGGAAAAAGAAGAACGAAGTGTTCATATTCCAACTTTTTTCAGTGCAATGGAATAAAATTAATAGGGTTCAGCTTCAACTTTTTATTTTTACATACTTAGTTTACTAGTCATTCCTATAACAACAGAATTACATAATCAGCAGATCCCAAAAATCATTTATTTTTTTCTGTCCCAAGCACCAAGTTGTGAAGGAGTTTCCAAGCACAGTAGAAACAAAACTAGATGTTTTCGTTCATTAAAGCAGTCAATTTGACCCCCTCTGCAAGCTCCATCCGTTTTTCCATCCTTTCTTCCACTGTGAGGATTGGAGGTAATTCTCATTCTCACCTTGAAGAAAAACAAAACCATCTTTTTTTTTAAAAAAAAAAATCCATTCTGGGTGCTAGTAGTTTATTTGGAGTGCATAGTGAGAGCAAAATATTGTCTTTTATTCTTATTCTATTGACCTATAACCCAGAAAAGAATCACTAAAAAAAGGCTGTTGTTTTAAAATCTCCATTACATTTCCCCCTTTTCAACCCATGCTAAATAACCAAGCTCCAGTGAGCACAGTGTCCTTCGTATTTTTCATATAACATCAAGTTTCAAAAATTGTTTTGTATTAATAATGACAGCGGCAAGTCCACATTGCAAATTGCATGAAACCTTTGTTCTAAATAATTATGACAAAAAGGCCGTTTAAAAAAACCCAGCTGATTTCTCTAGCCATTTTTCTTACTATTGAGAATTAACTGAACCATTGTGAGTATTTGGACATAATATTTCTTCAGTTGCCCTCTTAACCTGCCCTCCTGTTCGTAAAATGTGTATTCACTTGCCTTGGTAGTCTTATTTCCCTCTTTCCTGTCAATAGGGTATCGGTGTTTCAAGGCCATCATGTTTCTCTCTGGTCTCCTCTTCGGCTCCGCTGTGATCTTTCTGCTTTGCTATAAGGAGCGTATCTTGGACACCCAGCTCAGCTTGGAGGTCAGCGCTGGCATTGCCCTGGGCATAGGAGTCTTGTGCGGCTTGGTTACTATGCTGGTGCACTCCGTGGGGTTGTTTCTGACAGGGCTTCTGCTTGGCTTGCTGATGGCCACTGCTGGGCTGGTAGCCACCGAGCCTTTCTACAAACTGCCCAATGGGTGGGTCCCTGCCGGGGCCCTGCTGGGTTTGTCCCTCTTAGGTGCTGTCTTGGCACTGCGCTGGCAGAAGGTCCTCACGATAATCTCCACAGCCGTGTTTGGGGCTGCTGTTCTGACTCTCTGCTTGGACTACGCGGTGGAGAACCTGGCTTTGGGCCACCATGTCTATGACCGCCTGCGTCTGGCCCCTTCCTCCCTGCTCTGCTGGTGCGGCTGGGCAGTACTGGCTACGTGGCCTGCCCTTGCCTTGATGGGCGTCTTGCTGCAGTGGAAAGTGACCGCTGAAGGCTTCTCCCACACAGACGGTGAGTGGAAATCTTGGATCTGATTGAAGGAGTAGGCCTAGCTGAATATGGACCTCCTAGGGCAATGATGGCTAACCTTTTTACCTTCACATGCCAAAGCAGGGGGGTTGGGGGGGTGTCACACAAACACATGCCCACACCCATAATTCAATGCACCCCATGCTCCCCCTGCTTTTGGCACATGATGGCACGGTGGACCCGGTAGGCCCATTTTTTGCCCTCCCCAGGCTCCAGAGTCTTTCTAGGAGCCTGGGGAGGGTGAAAACAGCCTCCCCCACCCAGAGGCCCTCCAGAGGCTGGAAACAGACAGTTTCCTGACTTACAGAAGGCCCGAAAATCAGCATGCACGCTGGAGCTGAGCTAAGGCAATGTTCGTGTGCCCACAGATATGGATCCGTGTGCCATCTGTGGCACACGTGCCATAGGTTTGCCATCATAGAGTAACAGAGCATCTCGTTTTTCTCTTGCTGTCCTTTCCCTCTTTTGCCCCTGAATATACCTCTCTGGCTATACAGGTAGTCCTTGATTTACAACCACAATTGAACCCCAAATTTCAATTGCTCAGTGAAACATTAGTTAAGTGAGCTTTGCCCCATTTTACGACCTTCCTTCCCACCTTTGTTAAGCGAATCACTGCAGTTGTTAAATTAGTAACACGGTTGTTAAGTGAATCTGGCTCCTCCATTGACTTCGCTTGCCAGAAGGTCGCAAAAGGAGATCACATGACTCCAGGAGACTGCAGTCGTCATAAATATGAGTCAGTTGCCAAGTGTCTGAATTTTGGCCATGTGACCGTGGGAATGCTGCAATGGTCATAAGTGTGAAAAATGGTCGTAAGTCGCTTTTTAACTTAATGTTGTAACTTTGAATGGTCACTAAATGAACTGTTGTTAGTCAACTACCTTTGTATTTGTATGTATATATTTTTATATCTTATGTATGCATACAGTATATTTATATGTTTTTCTTTAAGCCAGGTTTTTCCTATGTAACCAAGATGTTTCTGCAACCCTGATTGAGTGAAATCACATTCACTACTTTCTGGGGTTTTTTTTCCTTCTTTTCCTTCTGGCAGCCAGCAGATTTTGTGCTTGCCCATTTGGAGACTTATATAGCTATTTCTGGCTCATTAGGGTTTCAGAAACATCTTGGTTACGTAGGAAAACCCTGGCTTAAAGAAAAACGTACATAAAACCTACCAAAAGTAAGAAAATAGATATTGTACCTTTATAGGGAGGATATATGAGATGTAGGTGTGGCTTACTGATGATGGCTAATGAGCCAGAAATAGCTATATAAGTCTCCAAATGGCCAAGCACAAAATCTGCTGGCTGCCAGAATGAAAAGAAGGAACCCCCCTCCAGAAAGTAGTGAATGTGATTTCACTCAATCAGGGTTGCAGAAACATCTTGGTTACGTAGGAAAAACCTGGCTTAAAGAAAAACACACATAAAACCTACGAAAAGAATATATATATATATATATATATATATATATATATATATATGTATGTATGTATGTATGTATGTATGTATGTATGTATGTATGTATATACGTATATACATATGCATATGTATATGTATATGTATATGTATATGTATATGTATATGTATATGTATATGTATATGTATATTTGATTTATATGCCGCCCTTCTCCGGAGACTCAGAGCGGCTTACAATGTGTTAAACAATAACCTTCATACTTTTGTATATTTATACAAAGTCACCTTATTGCCCCCACAAACTGGGTCCTCATTTTACCTACCTTAGAAAGGCTGAGTCAACCTTGAGCCTGGTGAGATTCAAACTTACAGTAATTGCAGACAGCTGATGTTAATCACAATGCTTTAGTCTGCTGAGCCACCAGCAGACTAGCAAGCATTACCTACAGTACCTGAAGCATTACCTACAGTACCTGCGGCTCTTCGGTCACACTATGCAAACATGATATGCTATAATGCACTCATTGTTTGTTATCTGGCCCTTACCCATGATATAAAGTAACAAAAGTGAAATTAGTAAAGATAGTCCCCGAATTACAACCATTCATTTAGTGACCATTCAACGTTACAAAGACACTGTAAAAAAAGACTTTCGACCATTTTTCACACTTACAACCGTTGCAGCATCCTCATGGACATGTGATCAAAATTCAGGTGCTTGGCAACTGGCATGTATTTATGACAGTTGCAGTGTCCCAGGGTCATGGGATCCCCATTTGTAACCTTCCCAGCCGGCTTCTGACAAGCAAAGTCAATGGGAGAAGCCAATGACTGCATTATTCACTTATCTGTAATGATTCACCTAAGTGTGGCAAGAAAGGATGTAAAATGGGACAAAACTCACTTAACGCTCTTGCTTAGCAATAGAAACGTTGAGCTCAATTCTGGTTGTAAGTCGACAACCTGGACGTGCATGCATAGGGGAAGATTCTGTAAAGATTTTGAGGTTAACACTGCGGTATTGTGGGGAGAGAAAGGTGAAATTAATATGTAGCTAATTGGAGGAGGGTGGGAAGAAGTTGCTTCTGCCTTTTCTCCTGATCTGTAAGGAAGCTGAGATTTTTAGGAATTTTATGTAGCATAATAACAAGAGAACAGATATTTTTAGCCTTTCTGCTCTTGAAGGAGATGGAGGATGGAAGGAGTAGGAGACAAGACAAACTCCAGAACTTATAAGTCAGAGGCCATAGTCTGAATCAAAACTTCTCTTCCAAGTGATCTTTTTCTCCCAGAATGGGGCTGGGCTAGGCTGGTTCCATGCAGGATTTTAAGCTAAGTCTCCATCATCCAGTCTCATGTCTCTTTTCTGTGGCCCAGTGGTCCTGAATCGGCGCCAGAAACAATTGCAACTCTTACGGATTCGACAGCGGGAAGCCAAAAAGAGGCAGTGCCAAGCTCCACAGGAAGGCTCCTATCGGCACAAGGCCGGTGCCATCAAACGCTGTGCCGGAGACGTCCTCGCACCAGTGAGTAGCTGCGGCCAGTGGCTCCTCAGCCCCTTCATCCCTGAGCTTCTAGGAAGCCAATCCCACCATCTCAGCCAATGGAGCTTCCCAAGTTTTCTCCAGAGTGGCTTTGGGGTGCCAAAAATGATAACGGTGAACAAGTTTCGTGCCTGTTGGGAATCCCTTTCTTATGAAGAGTTGCTTGGCTCCTTCTTCATTGCCTTTGCAGCCCCTGAAGTTCTACTTTCTCGCCCAGATTTTTATTTCATTTTTTCTATTTGTGCGTCAATGTGCCCTCCATATATACAAATACATATTCAAATATGCTTGCATGCATGCATATACACACACGTCTTAGCTTTATGCAGAAGCTAATCTAATTGATAACTGTCTTGCACCCATGTTTTATTATTAGCAGCATAAAATGTATCAAAAGCATTCCATATTTTCATTCATTTTATGCTGATATAATAAGACATGGGGGCTGGCTTTCAAGTATGACATAAGGCCCTTGGAAAATATTCCTGATTTGAAATGCAGCAAATCGGCTCTTAAATAATTTGTCAGTCAAGGGGGTTAATGTGCAAGATAGCTATTTTACCATTAAGTGTTTCGTAGGGAGAAAACATTTCTTTCCTTCTTTGACCCAAGGGCCTATGAATGGGAGGGTCTCTGTTCTCTTCATTCTGGGAAAATCGCCATCCGAGAGCACCAAAGGATTCCTGGCTATGCCCAGAGGACCTTCTGAATAGATTGATTAAATTCTCTCCTTGCTTGATTGGAAATAAATCAAGCAAGGATATAATGGAACCTTTTTCTTTTTTTTAAAATTTGACTTATATGCCGCCCTTCTCCGAAGACTCAGGGCAGCTTACAATGTGTTAAGCAATAGCCTTCATACTTTTGTATATTTATACAAAGTCATCTTATTGCCCCCACAAACTGGGTCCTCAATTTACCTACCTTAGAAAGGATGGAAGGCTGAGTCAACCTTGAGCCTGGGAAGATTCGAACTGGTGTAATTGCAGACAGCTGGATGTTAATTACGGTGCTTTAGTCTGCAGAGCTAAACCAGGCTCGTAAACCTTCTAAACCTTAAAAGTTAGAAGAGCCAAAAAGGCTCCGTCTGCTTAAAACTGCAAAACCTTTGTCTCTCATTCATATGTTTTGGGCAATGTGAGCCACCCAGACTAATGAGGAACCAGACTACCAAATTTTGAAATAAATAAACAGGCAATTGGTTGTAATACAGTCATATTAGAAGCATATTCCGCCACTCAGTGTCTAATCTCAGTTTAGATCCGTCTGAGATTGATGGTGACCGCCACATAGTTGGCAATGCGTGGCAAGAAAAAAATTCTGACTTTTGTATTTTGTAGTCAGGAGGTACTGGACTTCCCTGTTTTATTTAGCATTTGGGTGTTTATTGAATACTGAATGTTGGGACAGATCCTGGAATCAGATACAAAGAAACCAATTTTAAAACTTTAGGGCAATGTTCCGCAACCTGACTTTCTCCATATGAATTGTGACCATTCAAAGTTACCACAGCCCTGAAAAAAGTGATTTATGACCATTTTCTACACTTACGACCATTGCAGCATCCCCGGGGTCACGTGATTAATATTCAGATACAACTGACTCATATTTATGACAGTTGCCGTGTCCTGGGGTCATGTGATCACATTTTTGTGACCTTCTGACAAGCAAAGTCAGATTCACTTAACAACCATGTTACTAATTTAACAACTACAATAATTCACTTAACAAATGTGGCAAGAAAAGTCATAAAATGGGGTAGAACTCACTTAACAAATTTCTCACTTAGCAACATAAAACTGGGCTCAATTGCAGTCGTAAGTTGAGGACTACCTGTACAACTGGGGAAGTACCAAGATGGGACGCCATCTTCATGGCAGAGGGATGTCAGGATCCCTGATAGTTGGAGGTGAAGGAAATTCTCTTCACACTTCAGTATGGTTCTTTTCTAAAGATTTGATCTGTGATACAGATGATTTTGTAGCTGTTTTTTATATGTAAAGTTTGTAGGAAAGAGGTACCCTAGCTGAAAATGCAGGAACATATATAGTACTATTTTATTTATTTTATTTTTTAGATATTTAACTCACCTTTATTACTTTATAAGTAACTCAAGGTGGCAAACACACACAATATTCCTTCCTCCTCCTATTTTTCCCACAACAACCAACCTGAGAGATAGGTTGGGCTGAGAGAAAGGGACTGGCCCGAAATCACCCAACTGATTTTTCATGCAGGACTAGAACTCAGAGTCTCCTGGAAGGCCAGCATCTTAAACTACACCAAACTCACTCTTATTGCAACAATATAAATTTAATAAACAGACAAACAAATAATGAACAGCATTAAAAGAACGAAAAGCCCTCTGAATGACCTTGGACCAGTCCCTCTTTCTCAGCCCAACCTCCCTCACAGGGTTGTTGCTATGGGGAAAATAGGAGGAGGAAGATGTATTATGTATAATATGTTTGCCACCTTGAATACTTATAAATCACCAATGGCAGGATAAAAACCTAATAATAATAATAATAATAATAATAATAATAATAATAATAATAATAATAATAATAAATAAAGTAAAGGTAAGTCCTTGACTTAACAACCATTTGTTTATTGACTGAAGTTACAGCAGCGCTGAAAAAAGTCACAACGGTTGCAACAGCCCCATGATCACATGATCAACAGGCTTGGCAACTGGTTCATATTTATGACAGTTGCAATAATGAAACAAGCAAAATGTTAAAAAGTTATGATATTTATGTAGTTGCTTACCAAGCACATCTAAATTACATTAAAGTAACCAAAATATCATTACAATCCCCAAGGCATGTCACAATGTTTGAGCACACCTAATTCAATTTGGCAATCAAAAGTTGAAAAATTTGACCTGCCCTATAAAATGCAATATCCCTGGGTCATATGATCCCCTTTTGCGATCATCTGACAAGGAAAGTTAAAGGGGAAGCCAATTCACTTAACAACCATGTTACTAACTTAACAACTGCGGTGATTTGCATAACAACTGTGGCAAGAAAGGCCGTAAAACGGGGCAAAAGCTGCTTAGCAGCAGAAATTTTGGGCTCGATTGTGGCCATAAGTCGAGGACTACCTGTAATCACATTGTCCATCCTCTTGTTTTGCCTTCGGAGATCCTTCCTCACATCAGAAGTGGCTAGAGTGAGGTGCTTTAAAAAATGTGAGCGAGTTCCTAATGCGACACCCCTCACACCCCTGCCGTAACCACTTATTGAAGAGAATGCATGATTTCCTTTTCCCCTGAGGTAATTTCATAATCTCTTGTTTCCCGCTTGCTCCCCAAAGAGTTACATCCAGAGCCTGCGGGACCGTCAGCACTTGGGAACCGGCACCTCCTTGAGCAACCTCAGCGCAAGCGCTCATACCACGGTGGATCTGGATTATGACTCGGGATCTACCGTCCCCCTCACCACGCCACGAGGTTGCCTCTGAAGGATGGGTGGGTGTGTGTGTTTGTGATGTGGCTGCGTTGTCTTCCTCCCCTTCTGCTTTTAGCAGAGCCAGAGCACAAGCTGGCCCAGGGTTCTGAATACGTTCTCTCCTATCTGCAAACATCTTTGGGTAGCCCGCTATATATATTTTTTTAAAAGATTGCTTCTCAAATGTTCAAATGAGATAGGTCTGTCTCCTCTCTTCTCTTTGGGAAGGGCCATGGCTGACTTAAATGAGGAGGAGAGAAAGGATTTAAGGAACACACATTAATGTATTTCCACTTTATCGATGAAGGCAGTTTTCTTAAGAAGATCTTGACAGCTACCTCCAAATTTTGCCGGAATAAATGGATTAATGTCTTGTCACCATCTCTGAAGCTGATTTTGTCTCTCTCTCAATGCTAAGCCATAGCTGGATCCTTCTCTGGATTGAGAAGGCAATCTGCTCTACTTTGCAGCAAATCTGATGCAAGCATCTCTTGGCCTCGATAAACTGCCCTTTGTAGAAACTTAACTCAGGGGTAAAATACAACCACAATGGTAGCTCACGATAGTTTGTTGCAATAGAAACGCATGGCATGCACGTTCTGATTTGTGGTGCTTCTCCTTCAAGATATTGCCATTTTCTTGTATGTGTGCCGTACGAGAGATTTATTGTATTTAGTTTATCCTTTCTCTAAGGGCAATTAAGGTTGTTTGTCTCAAGAAGGGAAAGCTGCTCCTTCTGTCTTCTCCTTAATCTAAGATCCAAGCTGGACCCTTCAAAGCCATAGTTGGACATTCACCCTTGCCATAATTATGGTCACCTGTGGTGCCCGGAATAGTCTATAAAGGTCCCCAGCAATTTCAAAATGTAATATTGCATTAAAAAAAATTAAATATTCACAAGATGTCAGCTTTCTCATTGAAATCTATTTGACCTTAAGGTTATGACTGAAACTATTTGGGACACTCTCATTGATTGCACAAGATCCTATGCCAGATATCACCTCTTGAAGATTGTTAACTCTAGCCAACAGGAAGAGTAGCAACATTCTTACTAGCCCAGTCTTTCCATATTCCCTCCACAGACATGAACTTGCCATAATATCTACCTTACTGAATGGAAGGGGAATGGCACGATCGTGTCTGTGGAAAGAATGGTCTTCTGGGGTCCTTCAGATATTGGATTTTGATCTAAATCACCATTGAAAACCTTTATGGTTTTTTTGTGGTCCGTCATCTGGAGAGCCACAGGTTTCTTAATCTCTGTTCTGGTAAAGTCTGACCAGCAGGGTTATAAAATTTATGGGCGGAGCTTATATTTGCAGAACAGGCCACCTTCATGAGATGTTCATCTTTACTAAGTGATGATGACTAGAAATCAGCTGGGATGTAGCAAGAAAGTGATTGCACTTCTTCCACCCTTGTAACCCACAAAGGAATGAATGCCAAATAAAACTGTTATTATTATTTGGAGTGCCTTTTCTAGCATGTATAGAGAGCCATACACGCTTCGGAATGATTCCGAATTTAACTTGACAATGGTGCTTTTACGAACATGTATATAAGGATTAAAAATTAAAAAAATAAGAGTCCTAACCTTTGAACTCTTAACTGGGTAAGCTAACTCACCTGATTTTCAAATCCTGATTTTTTTTTTAATCCAAATTCACTCTGTGTGCATAGGTTCAAATCCTGTTCAAGAAACCATTTTATTATTGTGATTGTTTCCTATGAAATGTTTGTTACTGTTTTATAACTGTTCCTGTTTATAAAACTTAACACAAATACACTTGTGTTACGCAGTTTGTCTCCTTCACATCAGTTCTTGGTGTGTGTGTGTGAAGTAAGCTCATGTTTTGGAGGTCCCTACACAGACAAAAAGTTCTCACTGTTTCCACCCATCTCTGGTTTTCAGAAGGGAGAAATATGCTGCTAAAATCTGCTAAAGCTTTGATCATCCTGGTGTCCCCTGGGACAACTGCAGCAAATGTCTTATTTTTAAAAAATACAATACAAGAAGGGCAGGACAAAGCGGCTACTTCTGCAGAGTTAAATAGGAATCTGTAGCGAAACTTCTGTACTTCATCTGCCTTTCACCACTAACATTCAAGTGAATGGATGAAAGGAAGTGTTTGGAGCTCATAACACCTGCCTTATGTTCTGCATCCCAGTTAAAGCAGCATCTGGCTTTGGTCCACATTGAATCTCAGTACTCCATATGGAGTTTCCTTTGATCTCTCATTCAGCTCCTACTGGCACTGTTATATTAAAAAACATTAACTTTTTTTTTACTGGTAGTTCCGCATTTCCACAGTGCCACTCAGCTTTATCACTGTCATGCACAGAGGCTGTTCCATAGGAAGATAAATAATTGGACGGTCTTAAACCAATTGACAGGGGGAAGCAGAATAGGAAATCAAGAGAACTTGATAGATGTCACCATATGGAGGGGTTCTGAATGAAATGCCATCTGGACCCACAAGACTCTTGGGCCTTGGATTTCCCTGATAAAACAGAGGAGCTGGTTTAATTGAAGCATTGTGGGATATTTAAATGGCTACCTTTTGCTTTCATAAGAGGCCCTTGGGGTAAACAATATTTCTTTATGTGTTGATTTAACTACTCTGAAACTACTCCAGTCTTGTCTCCAGTCTGAATTGTGATATGGAACCATGCTCAGTTTTACATTGCTGGTTCTAACTTCCCCAATCATCCTGAGTTTTCCCTCCTCCTTGTTTTGGTAAATTGCTGCTAAGAGAACGTGTGTGTGTGTATGTGCATGTATACAGGTTGTTTTCCACTTACAACAGTTCATTTAGTGACTGTTCAAAGTTACAATATGTCTGAAAAATGTGACTTATGACTGTTTTTCACAGTCATAATAATGCAATTATTATATTATTTGATTGCAATAACCAAAATTCAGATGCTTGGCAACTGGATCATATTTATGACCCTTGCTGTGTCCCAAGATCATGTGATCACTTTTTGTGACCTTCTGACAAGCAAGGTCAATGGGGAAGACAGATTCACTTAACAACCGTGTTACTAACATCAATGGCAGTGATTCACTTCACAGATATGGCAAGAAAAGTCCTAAAATGCAGCAAAACTCACTTAACAAACAGAAATGTTCGGCTCAGTTGTCGTCATAAGTCAAGGACTACCTGTACATTTGTTTGCAAAAAATCTAGAATGTGGGCAGGAGCCAAGAATGCCCATTATGAAACTGCAGTGAAATAGTTTCTAGTTGCCTCTTAATTATAAAACTAGATTACAAAAACTAAGCACAAAGTAGTACCCACCAGCCTAAAACTTAAGGTGGTTAGACATTCTCTCCAGTGGTGAAATCCAAATTTTTTTACTACCGGTTCTGTGGGTGTGGCTTGGTGGGCATGGCAGGGGAAGGATCCATTCCCTCCCCATTCAGGGGAAGGATACTTAAAAATCTCCATTCCCACCCCACTCTGGGACCAGCCAGAGGTGGCATTTGCCGGTTCTCCAAACTACTCAAAATGTCCGCTACCGGTTCTCCAGAACCTGTGAGAACCTGCTGGATTTCATCTCTGATTCTCTCCCATTTGCCAAGTGTTCTGCTTACAATGCTGCAGGATCTGGTCAACAGCCAGCTCTTTACCCTTGCAAAAGTGTTTGTCTCATGGTGTATTAAATTAGAAGCAGGCTTCAGGATTCCTTGCTATAATCCTCATGTCTGTTTGCAATATGGAGCAGATACACATCTGTAACGTTTTTACAATGCATGTCCCTAAGCTCAATGTTTCAGAAACTTTTGGAATGCACCAACGTAAGTGCAAAAAAGAAACATTATATATGTTATTTATAAAACTGTTATTAGTAAAACTAGACTTTCAACCAGCAATTTCAATGTCTATGTCAGGGGTGTCAAACTCAAGGCCTGCGGGCTGGATCTGGCCAGCAGTGTGGTTAGATCTGGCCTGTGGGGCCACCCTGGAAACAGCAAAGGACCAGCCTGCGGTGCCCCTGTCAGCAGAAACGGAACTTGGGAGGGCTGCGTGCGGCCCTCCCAAGCTCCATTTTTGCTGGCAGAGTGCTAGCAAAACAAACTACTATAAAAAGTGGCACTCGATCACAAGGCAAGGAGGCATCGAGAAGTGTTTCTCTTTTTGTATTTGAGCATCCAAGAAGGAACAGGAAAGGAGAAAGGGAAAGAGAAAAGAAAAAGAAGGAAAGATGGGAAGAGAGCAAGGAAACAAAAAAAGGAAAGATGACAAGGAAGAAGAAAGGAGAATGAAGAGGGAAGGAAAAAAAGGGAAAAGAAGGAAGAGAATGGAGGGAGGGAGCGAAGGAAGGAAGGAAGGAGATTATAATCAGAAGGAGGGAGGGTCAATGGATCCTCCCAGCCCCGCCTGGGCCACCACAGGAGCCCCTGGCACAAGTGATGTCGAGCTGGCCACTCTCATCCTGTCCACGCTGACCCAGCCCCCTGAGGTCAGACACAACCCTGATGTGGCCCTCAATGAAATCGAGTTTGACACCCCTGGTCTATGTAATGGAGGTGTGATTGAGCCAATTGTAGTTAATGAAAATTATTAAATTATGGATTTGCAAGGATCACATAACCTAGTTTGGTACAGTGGTTAAGGTGCTGGCTTAGAAACCAGGAGACTGTGAGTTGTAATCCTACCTTAGGCATCAAAGCCAACTGGGTGATTTTAGACCACTTACTCTTTCTCACAGTTCGACCAATTTCAGGATTGACACCCAACACACCTCGCAGGGTGGTTATTGTGGAGAGAATAGGAGGAGGAAGGAATATTAGCGATGTTCTCCACCTTGAGAGAACATAATAAAGGCCCGATAAGAAGGTTTACCATCACCATCCCAAGCAACTGTCTACCTGTCTCCTGTTTACCAGGAGAAGTTAATTTACTATCAGGGCATTGGATTATTGAATTAGGAGGCTGCTTCCTTTGTGGAAATGCAGATTAGGCGTCTTGAGTTAGATTTATTTCGCCTGCTATACCAACATTCTCATTTCAATTTTGGAATAATATGAAAAGTGAAGATTCAAACAAGCAGGACCACATGGGCTTCTCTCAAAAAATCAGCCATTATGGCTTTCAGCCACATTGGGAGAACCAAATGGGACATTTTCCTTCCAACTGCTTTAATTCATGACAGGCTCAAGTTACTTTGGAATGGTGGGAACAAGGTGCCTTTCCAATGAGCAAGGCCTTCTCAGCCTTTGGGGAAAGGCACCGGATTGGAGATGACCTATTGCATGTGCTAGTATCTTCCTCTCCCAATATGGTGCCTTCTCATTTCCTAGAAAGTAGGAATAGAACTGATGCATTCATTCAGCACAGCTCCTTGACTGGAGTGCCTATCAGGTTTCTTTCAGCCAGCTGGCTGAGATGGCAGGAGAAAGGAAGCGGTAAATGAGACAGATACTTCTGGACTAGGGCCCTTCCACACAGTGTTTGTACCCTTCCTTTGAAGCTTGGGATTGCTTGCTCATTGTTCTTCAGGAGCTGGACCAAATTACTTCTTGCTATAATGTAAGCATAACTACTCTGAAACTGCTTTTCACTTGAAAATGTGGAGCTTAGGGATAGGTCATGAAAGAATAATTGATCCACCGGGTTGTCTTGCTTCAGCATTCCTCCTAATCCCCATGTTTTACCTGGTGTAGCGGGTCCTCCAAGTGGAATGCTGGCTTGGCAGCTACACAGCTTCCTCTCAATAGTTAATCAAAATTGCAAAGATAAACCAGAGGAGATTCTGTCAGTTTTCCCCATTGGCAGCTTGACATGAAGGTGTCAAAGTACCAGACTATCTGGCTTCATTTCTTTTATTTCTCTTTATGTGGGATGCGTTGGTAGGAGGAAGTGGGCGGGGTTGAAGTTTGTGGCTGTAGAATCTACAATGTTCTGACTGTTGTTCATTGTTCTCAGTGATGCAAAGCTGGCAGCAAAGGGAGGGGGGTAGAAACAGTGGCACTGTGAGCAACATGGCACTAAAGGGGAATTCTGTACTGTGACTTTTTGCAAAATGAGATCAGAACTATATTACAGAAATTGCAAGCTGACCTTCGCTTCCTTCTGAGAAAACCGATAATGAATCCCACCTACTTTCTGGCAGGGTTAGCGTTTTCTTCTGAATGGGTAACAGAAGACTATTGTGAGTGTTTTAAGGCAGATTGGCATTGACTGTTGCTCATGTTAGCCCAGCCAATTATTTTCAATGGATAATTTCAATCGTAGCGAATCATGAAAGTGGAATAATGATCCACAACTATGTTCAGGCCTGTTTGTAGCCAAGCCACTTTGAGATAAGCTGAGTACATTTCCTCCCTCTTCATCTGCAAAAAGTAAAATGGAAAGGAAAGGATTGTTCATTGTTAAATTTCTGTAACTTTTTTCCCTGTTTCGAAATATGCGCCTGGGATCTTCTGCTTCTGATACTAAAATAACAGTTTTGAACCACAACCAGTGCAAAGGAGAAGGGATGGCTTGTGCTGCTCTGCCTTAGGCAACCAAAGATTTGGCCTGGCTGTACCGAGCTAAACAAAACCAGAAAGAAAAATAATTTCCTTGTCGGAAGAAAAAAGCATAAATACATATAGAACAATATTCTTTTTTTTTATTGGAAACCTGGTACACTTTGTATATCTGGAAGCAACATTCTAGTCCTCAGTCATCCTGCTGGATATATGAGATTAAATTATTACCATGGAATCTGCAATTTGCCCCAACAGTGATGTTTGTGTGTCGGCGTGTATATGTATGTGTGCATGCATTGCAAGAGATATACTCCTCTACCCCAGGATATTTCAGACATTTTCCTTGTGATTTCAGCTTTAATATTTAGCTGTTCTTTGACAGAGGTACAAGTAACAGTGAACCATCAATACTTTAAAACTCTGCAGCTCTATTTGACTAGACACAGCCATAGGGCAAGGAATGATACTTCTGAAATGCCCTTAAAGTTCCCTTAAAAAAAACAACATCTATGAGATTGAATTATTATTCTGCAGACTGACTTCTTAGCTGTAGTCTCCAAGGTCTCCTGAATCCTGAAACTGGGCTAGTTCCTTCTGCAGCTATGTTGCCTCCGAGATCATTCAAATATTTTTTTTTAATCCAGCATTTTATTTTTTATTTTTTTAAAAAACAGGTAGGTATGTCTGCATTGAAGAAGCTCAGCGGAAACAGAGTTTCCACAAAATCAGTGGGTTTCTTTGCTCCTCTACCCAAGTTGATCCCATTCAGAAGACTTGCTTTTGTGCATCACCTGTAGGTGTCGCTGTGGGGTCTCTTAAAAAAAAAAAACAGCAGCACATCTCAATTGCTCAGAGAAGGGCCTGCCCTGTCTCTGAAAGTTGTAAGCCAGAGCCTCGCCTTAAACATCAGCAGTTCATCCAGCGTTCAGCTGTGCTTAGCGGGTAGCCTTTCTCCACCCGAAGCTGGTCATTGAGTCTCCAGTAGTTCTGTCCCTTGAAAAAGTAGACCTTGCCGTTCTCCCAGGTTAGTGCAGCATCCAGGTGCGATGGAGCCCTGGTGAAGAGGGTGGAGATCTTTCTAGGGGTATTAGCGAAATGGCTCCCCAGTTCATCCCATTGCCAGTACTCCGTATCCTGTGAAAAGAGATTAAGAAGGAATTAATGCCCTTCCTAGCATTCGTAGCTTCTTAGTCTGAATGCCAAGAACTACCTATCCTAAGCCCAACACATATTTTGGAGTCTGCCCAATAATGGAGCCTGCCCAATTTTCTTTGCTGTGGTTGTTAAGAGAACACTGCAGTTGTTAGGCAAATATAGTGGTCATTAAGCAAACCATAGGTGCTGTTTTGCAGAAAATCTGGAAATAAGTGCTATAGTTTGGCAAGAATGATCACAAACACAGTGCCATGACACTGCAAACAGCCGTAAATCTTGCGATCTCTTGTGATCCGGCGAGATCTGGCCATGAACGGTGTGAATGAGTTTTAATGTTTTTAATTCTTAAATGTTTTTTATAATGATTTTAAATGCATTGTGAGCCACCCTGAGTCTTCGGAGAGGGGCAGCATACAAGTTGAATTAATAAATAGTAATAAAATAAATAAATGCAGCTATGTTACCAAGTTACTGAACTTCAGTCACATGACTATGAGCCCAACTGTTGGAATTTCAAATCCAGGTCACTAAGTGACCGGTTGTACATCGAAGACTACCTGTATATCCCCTGTATTCAGAGAACCAGAGAATAAGGAGCATAAATTGCAAGGATGAACTACAAAAACTATCTGAACCACAAAGAAAGAACCTTCAAAGAAAAAACAAGAAGTCCAGTTGCTTCCAGAAAAAAGCACCTTTGGGATAACCATGACCTGGATGCCTGAGAATCTCTACAAATTATTATCTGAGCCACAATGAAGAAAACAGGGTTTTTTTGACCAAAACAATGTCATATTCTAGCATATCCAATTCATATCCCAATAATTCAGGCTTATCTCTGTCTCATGTATCTCCGAACTTGTATTTTCCATTTTAGGAAGCTTTTTGATTGAAAATGACTTCTAGCTTAATGCATCCCAGAAGTTTAAATCTTCATGGTTTGTATTTTTACCTTAAATAAGAATATCTTCTTATTTACTGGCCAATATAGAGCAGCATCTATCTTGGCAGGGATACGAGTGAGAGGTTTAGGGTAACCGTAGTCCAGCTTGAATCCCCGGTAACGCCATACTTTAGTGCCTGGTAACCAAGATGGAATGAATACAGATTAAAAACAGACAGTAAAATATAGTTTATAATCATTAATAGCAGCTACAGAATCTATGGTCAAACCCCTGATAGCAACTTTGTCTTCTAAAATTATCTACCCATTGTTGTGCCTATATAACAGCAAGGACAGCTTTATATCATTTCAACAATGGCGGAGGGAAGCCACTAGTGTGAAAATGCCTGATCCTGGAGGCAATTACATTATCTTATAATCACTTTGGAAGCCTTGTGAAGAGAAAAAAAGGCATCATCATCAGAATGGAGGTGGAACATGCCTTTGGAGAAATATTTTTAATTTATTATAAAATGAATGTGCTGCCCATCTTGCCAAGAGATGACTTTGAGCAGCTTACAGCAAAGATGTATCACTTCCTTTATAAAAAGGGATCAAGTTAGAGAATTTGAGGAAGGGGAGAGGGGTCATTTCAATGCACAGACCTTTGAAGAAGTAAGTGCGCCCCGTACGGGGAGAGTACACAGCGGCATCCAGCCATCCAGGCAGGCCCTTCCACAATGCTGAGATCTTTAATGGAGGGTTGGTACCGAAATCAGTCACCATCCACACATAATCACCATGGAAAGCATACGTCTTATCATGTGGTCCTAAATAGTAGGAGAGAAGAATTAAAAATCAATAATTGGACTCTAGTTGTTTTTTCTTATTTCTGAAAGGACACAGAACATTATTATTATCTCTTTTATTCATTAAACATGAGACTCAGGCAACTGAACATTTAAAAATGTGTCACAAATACAATTGACTGGTGCTAATGGCTGATACGGGTTGCTGCCAGCGTCGTAGGTATCAACCAAGTATCTTCTTAAAAGTATCTTCTTAAAATCTTCTTCTTCTTCTTCTTCTTCTTCTTCTTCTTCTTCTTCTTCTTCTTCTTCTTCTTCTTCTTCTTCTTCTTCTTCTTCTTCTTCTTCTTCTTCTTCTTCCTCTTCTTCTTCCCCCGTTCTCTTCCTCTCTCTCTCCCCGCCTCCTCCTCCTCTTGCAAGAGGTAAAGCAGGAAGAGAGATCCAGAGATCCATGTGCTTCTTTAAGTGTTCCTGGATCTTCTTCAGATCCTGGATTAAGATGGATGAATGGGTCACCTAAGTTGTAGACCGATGGCTTTAATCACTTGAACAACTGCTGTTTCATGGATGGTATCATTTATACTCATATTGTTGTTTTTCAATTCTGTGACATAACTCAGAGTGATTTAGGGTAGGATGGCCATAACACACATTTAGGATTCCCTTTAATAATCCACAGCCATTATTTGTCTAACCAACGCATAAATCTCCACTCTGCTGGGCTTCTTCTATGCCTCCCCCTCAAGCATCTTAATGGGATGGCCGACTTCCCAAGTTTTGTATTCTTTATCAGTTTTTTTCTGCTGCTGAGTTCAAGCTTGGCTTTTTGGCAAGTATTGGAAGAATAAGCTTGGCTCTAGAAACCAGGATGAGCGAGATGGCTTACCCAACATGATAGCATCCAGATCATCTTTGCAGGGGTCAGGGACTTTGCTAGGTTTCAGGGCAGCAGCAGGGGCTGTAGAGACGGCAGGGGAGGTCTCAGGTGCAGTTGTTGACAGGGTCTTCTTACCTGATTAAAAAATTGATTTGAAATGTGAGTCAAGCCTAAAAGAACAGGGAAAATAAAAATAATTGGGATGAAAAGAAAAAAAGGGGGTGGGAAATTTCTCAATGTATTTGGCTAACTACTGATCTCTTGCTACAAGTAGTCTCAATTTATGAACATTCATTTAGCGACCGTTCAAAGTGATGACGGCACTGAAAAAAGTGACTTATGACCAGCCTTCGCACTAATTACCAGCACAGTGTCCCGTAGCCATAATTCAGACGCTTGGCAATTATTGCACTTTTATGACTATCACAGTATTTATCCCATGGTCATGTGATTGCTATTTGCGATCTTCCCAGCCTGCTTTCAACAACCAAAGTCAATGGGGGGGAGGGGGGGAGAGCCAGATTTGCTGTGTGATGCACTTAACGATGGCAGCAAAAAAGAAATAAAATCAGGTGTGACTCACTTAACAACCAACTTGCTTAGAGACAGAACCCAATTGTCATCGTAAATTGAGGACTACTGTATCATATTGATTCCAGACTTGCTTTCTTAAAGTCAAAAGCTTATTCAGAAATGCATCATGAAGAAGCCCAGGCCAATTTTGTCAACAGTCTTGGCTTCCTTTGCACATGATTTCAAAACCACTGGATCAGATCCCTTCATGACAGTCATTGTGGGAAACAGATCTCCTTGTTGCTAGGGGATGGACTAACCGAGAAGACACGCCAACAGCCAACAGCCAAGAGATCAAGTGGAAGGGTGAGAGGAAAAGGAAAGGAAAAAAAGACAGTATCAGAATTCAAGCATAATGGAAAATAAACACGGAGTTTACCCTCCAGAAGGAACCTTCCTTTTGGAAGACATAAAATGAAAGTTCATTATTTGTCAAGGGAGTTCTTCCTCTTCCCTATATAGTCAGAACTTTTTGTTTTACATAAAACCATATGGCTTGGACATATTAGGTGTAATGGGAATAATAAGTCTACAGCTCATATGCTTCCCAGATTTAATTAACATGGGATTCAATGCAGTTATTTCAAATATTTCTATATCCTATTCTTTAAAAATTCATAGTGGTTAAAACCTAAAAGTGGACTCATAGTGAAATAATGCACTATCAAAAATTATACACACACACTGTATATACTGTGTGTGTGCATATGTATATACATAGATACATACATACTGTGTTTCCCCAAAAATAAGACCCTGTCTTATATTTTTTTGAACCCCGAAATAAGCACTTGGCCTTATTTTTGGGGAGGTCTTATTATTTTGGGGGGCATGGAGCAAGATGGGGCTCCTCTTGCCATCTTACCTGATTTCCAGCTCTGCGTTTAACTATTTTTGGGGAGGGCTTATTTTCGGGGGGGAGGCTTATTTTAGCACATACACTCAAAAGCCCAATTGGGCTTATTATCAGGATGTCTTATTTTCAGGGAAACAGTACATACATACATACATACATACATACATATTACATATATACATATTACACATACATATACTATACATATACCCACTATGTCCATACCCATGACGTAATTATCCTGCTTTTGTTTCAACTCCAGCAAGGTTATCATAAGACGACCCAGAGTCAAAAATCAGTCCAAATTGTCTGTTCCCAGAAGTTTTTCCCACCTTCCTTACATAGGAATTCCAGCTGCTGTGGCCACACAATCACAGACAAAGAAAGAGGACAGAGCAGCTGAGCATGTTAAGAATGACCTTTGAGAGTTGGGTCAAAGGTCAGGATGACAGTCCTGTCCAATTGCATGCAATTGGGCAGAGAGGTTCCCAAGGGACCTGGGGTGTGTGCTGGGCTGCTGAGTTCCTTACCATACAGGGCCTGGATGCCTTCAATGTCATCCTGATGCAGGCGAAAGAAGGATCGATAGCCATTGTAAGAAGGAGCCATGAGTGCGGTCGGGTACCGAGAATGACCCAGGCCAAGCGCGTGGCCAATCTCGTGGGCTGCTATGATGCGGAGGTTAATCCCACGGAAAGTCCCTTCTGTCCAGTACTCATCAGAATCAAAGTGAACTGTTCCTAATTCTGGGATATCTGCATGGGCCAATACGTGACCTGAGAGAGAGAAAGGATTGAGTGTTACAAATTTGCAATTTAGGCTTACGCTTGTGAAATTTTGTTCTAAAGATGAGTCTGTCTTATCCTACCAATTCCTCTGCACAAAACAGAGCCCCATTTCCTCCTCCTCCTCCAGAAGCACCAGTTATCCTATGATGCCCTGCTGCTTGAAGCATGGACGCCACCAAATGTGGCAGGAGAGACATACACATATACTTCAGTTGTGAAATCCAAATTTTTTTACTACCGGTTCTGTGGGCGTGGCTTGGTGGGCATGGCAGGGGAAGGATATTGCAAAATCTCCATTCCCTCCCAACTCTGGGACCAGCCAGAGGTGGTATTTGCCGGTTCTCCGAACTACTCAAAATTTCCACTACTGGTTCTCCAGAACCTGTCACAACCGGCTGGATTTCACCCTTGATATAATTGCTTAACCGTCATCTGATGCATTGCCTTCCAAATGGTTGAAGACTGAGATTAGTGTAAGCCTTATGATACAGATTTAATGTGAAAATAAGCACATTATAGTTGCTTAAAATTTTTATAGAGAAAGCGGAAAAGGGCAACTATCTATTCTTTTTCATAAAAACACAGCATTTTTAAAAGACTTAGGTTAAAAACTACATAAACAAGTTGAACAGTATTTTCCAGAAGAGTCTATAACTGCTTCATCTTCTTTGCTTATAACAAGGGTGTCAAACTCAAGGCCTGCATACTGCATGGGGCCTGCGGGGTGCTTAAATCTGGCCTGGAAATATCAAGGGACTGGCTCGTGGTGCCTCTGCTAGCCAAAAGGGCCACAGGGGGGCTGTGTGCAGCCCCTCCACAGCACATTTTAGGCCTCCACAGCTGTTACCTTCCCACCAAAGGTGGTCCCTATTTTTCTATTTGCATTTTTTACGTGCTTTCAAACTGCTACGTTGGCAGAAGCTAGGACAAGTAACGGGAACTCACCCCATTACGCGGCACTAGGGATTCAAACCGCTGAACTGCCGACCTTTCGATCGACAAGCTCAGAGTCTTAGCCACTGAGCCACCACATCCCTCATACAATACCCTACTTCTATCAATAAAGCAAAATCAGGCTTGTGGTCTATCATATCCTTGCCCGCTGTTCTACCCCATTTCTGCTAACATTGTTCTCATCCAAACTCCAGCGAGCTCCCCCTACCCCTTCCCCAGCCCTGCTTGGGTCCATACCGGGTCCATCGAAGGGCCGTGAGCAGGTCCATGGAGAAATACCATGGAAGGACAGGCGGATGTCAGCACGGCCAGTCCGCACCTCCTGGAAAGTGAGCTGGGTCACATCACTCCAGTACTTGAATGCTGTCTGGATAGCAGTGCGTGTGGCAGGGATCCCCAAGTCTTTGCTGTAACTGTAGATCCTGTAAGTTAGATGCTTCTTGTGCCAACGACCTGTAGAAGAAGGCACAGAACCAGAGTAATCAATAACTGAGCACTGGCTCCCCTACAGAAACAAGGCAGGATGAAGGTTGGGAGAATCCCAGCCTTTGTGTGAATCCTAAAAACAAACGCAAGAAGGGGATATCACTACTTTTAAAGTTTGTGTAACAGCTAGCGCTCTCTCTGTCTCTCTCCTTCTCTCCCTCTCTTTTTTGCAGAACTTAAATCTAAATGGAAATCCTGAAACAGAAAACCCATAATACATTATACTGCCAAACATCACAGATAGCTTAAATCAGGGGTGAAATGCTCCCGGATTGGACCGGATTGCCTGATCCAGTAGCGATTTTTCCCTGTGGTTCGGTGATCCGGTAGCGATCGCCGCCTGGGTGTCATTACTTCCTGGTTTTAACCAGAAAGTAATGTGTTTTTATCTTCTGCGCATAGTCCTATGTTTACTGGAATTACCTTTAAAGCCTCCAATGCTATGCGCTTTTATTCTGGGATACAGGTAGTCCTTCACTTAACAGAATTGGGACCAGAATTTCCATGGTTAAGCAAGGCAATTAAGTGACTTGTGCCTGATTGTATGGCTTCTTTTGCCACAGTTGTTAAGCAAATCACTGCAAATCTTAAGTGACTCACATGGACATTAAGCGAATCCAGCTTTCCCCATTTACTTTATTTGTCTGAAGTCATCTGGAAAGAAATGGGATACTGCAACCATCATAAATATATGCCATTTGTGGCAGGTTGCCAAACATCTGAATTTTGATAATGTAATTGTGGGGATGCTACAGTGGTTGTAAAAGCAAGGGCTGGGTGCAGGTCGTTTTTTCTGATGCTAAACAGATGCTAAACGAATAATTGTAAGTCAAGGACTACCAGTACAAGAACCAATTTTACTGAACCTTGCTGTCAAAGACCAGCAAATTTATTTTCACATAAGCTTTTATGGATTTTAGTCTATTTACCTCATGGCCATGATAACCCACTCAGCTTCATGCTCTGTTATGGCCGCGAGCAAGCAGACGTGGTGGCCCTGTGGGCTCCTACTGCACATAGCTGCAGGTGCTGCCCCCACAAGGCAAGTGTGAATGCCCTGGCTGTGGGATCCCTGAGGTAACTGGTGCGGGGCATGTGGGGTAGCCACAGCAACATGAGCAACCAAATAGAATGGGTGGGCAGCTTGCAGCTTAGGCTCTTAAGTAGGACTTATTTTAGGGGTAGGGCTTATATTAGGTGCACACATAAAATCATGCTAGGTGTTATTTTTGGGATAGGTCTTATTTTGGGGGAAACATAGTACTTGGAAACATACCCTATACCTGTGATGGCAAACCTATGGCACGCATATAGTGGGCACGCCAGCTCAGCTCTGGCATGCATGTGTGTGCCGGCCAGCTGATTTTTGGGCCTTCTGGGCCCACCAGAAGTAGGGAAATAGGCTCTGGAGGCTGAGGACAACAAAAAAAAGTCACTTCCTGTCCCACTGGGAGTTGGGAAATGGGCCATTTCAGGCCTCCGGAGGGCCTCTGAGGGGGTGGGAAAGGCTGTTTTCACCCTTCCCAGATGCATAGAGAGGATCTAGAGCCAGCTGAGAAAGAAAAACTGGCCTACTGGGCCATCGCGTACCAGGAGCGGGGGGGTGGGGGGGGTTTGCACGTGCATGCACAGGGCAGGGCACATAGAATTATGGGTGTGGGCATGCATGCCTGTGAACCTCCCCCGCCCCTTCTCTCCTGGCACGCGATGGCAAAAAGGTTAGCCATCACTTCCCTTCCCATCACTTACAATAAAGAAATTTATTGGATTTACTTTTTCAGTCAGCATGAGTAAAACTGGATTTCCAGGCCATTACAACCACAACCATTACAAGATGGCCCTAATTTCTATTTTAAGTCAGAACTACATGCCCATTCCTTTCATACTAAGCATGGGTGGAGTGAGTAGACTAATTAATTAATCTTGGCTTTGTGCATCTCTTTGCTCAAACATATCAGCTCAAAGTAGATTCAAAGATACTTCCAGGCAAATCCAAAATCAGCCTTTTGAGACAGGCCTGGTTAAAGACCAGACACCGCAGGAATGCCAGAAAAGCAACTTCATTTTTGTTTGATACACTAATAAAAATCTTGAAAGTCTGCTCACAAAAATCTTGAAAGTCTGCTCAAACCCTTCACTGCTTCTTTTTAAGGACAAAAGAAACTCAAGGTAGATTTTTTTCTGAATCTCTTTCTCACCTTTCTACTGTCTCGGGGCAGAGCAACTGTTTTTCTTCCCCTTCTTAAATTCTTCTACATCTGGGGATCTTTAAAAGGGAAGACATCCAAATTCTGGAGAGTTTCTCCATGGTGAATTATCTTTCACTGCAATGTGCAACTGCTTTATATTTGCATGGTGAGTTAATAATTTTGCCTGGCTAGGATGGAGACTATCGAAAAATTCCTTGGCTATAAGCTAGTTGGGGAAGTGGAAAAGACTTCATGGAAAAAGATAGGGGAAAGATTTTTTCCCCTCCATATTACAGCCAGAAAATTACCTAGACTTGTCCATGAAGTCTCTTGCAAACTCAGCATGACACACTTTTGATCACTGGCACTGATGATGCCACCTATTCTGGTTAAGGAAACTTGTGCAAGAAACCCAACTAAGCTCAGAGAGTTCCAAAGACCCCTTCATTTCATCCCTGAGCTACAAATATTCTTGTTTTTTATCAGTTTACATGGAGGAAATTCACAGCAAGTAAAAGTCTTACAATTGAAATGATTGCCTGCTAGTTCTAAACTTACAACCATAATTGAGCCCAAATTTCTGTTGTACTGTTGAGTTAAGTGGTAAAGAGTTAAGAGTTTTGTCCCATTTTACCATGTTTCTTGTCACCGTTGTTAAATGAATCACTGCAGTTGTTAAGTTAGTAACACGATTGTTAAGTGAACGTGGCTTCCCCATTGACTTTACTTGTTAGAGGGTCACAAAAGGTGATCACCTGACCCCGGGACACCGCAACCATCATAAATATGAACCAATTCATATTGAGGAGCCTTGGTGGTGCAGCGGACTAAATTGCTGTTAAAGTAGCACTTAGCTGCCTGCAATTACTGCGAGTTTGATTCTAACCAGGCTCAAGGTTGACTCAGCTTTCCATCCTTCCGAGGTAGGTAAAATGAGGACCTGGATTGTGGGGGCAATAAGCTGACGTTGTATAAAAAAGAACACCGCTTAGGGGGGGGGGGCAAAAGCCCTACTAAGAGGTATATACAAAAGTATGACGGCTATTGCTTAACACATTGTAAGCCACCCTGAGTCTCCGGAGAAGAGCGGCATATAAATCAAACCTATAAATAATTGCTAAGCAGACTATTGATTTTTTTTTTTACTTTGGTCTCAGTATTCCATTTCTAAAATGAAAATAAATTTTTAAAAACTGCAAAATGTTTTTCCTAACCTGATCTTTTCTAACTCGGCTCTAATATTTTTAAGAAAATGGGGAGAAAGTATACTTGTAGGAATAGGAATATTCTTTACTGGCCAAGTGTGGTTCGACACACAAGGAATTTGTCTCCAGTGCATAAGCTTTTAGTGTACATTAAAAAAAAAAACCCCAAAGTGGTAAGTAATGGATCATAAATCATAAGGTATAATCATAAATCACAAGATACAAACAACATGCGATAAATCATAAGATACCAATAGGAGAAGACAGTATGAAAGATGAGAAAAATGAGTAGATGTAGCTGCCATCATAACTGAGAAGGGAAGGCATCATCATGAAAAATGCTGTAATCCATCAATTACAGATTTTACTAGCTTACTGGGTGCCTTTGATAATAGCCACCTGCTCTTAGAGACTTTCCAGCTCTTTGCTGATGATTATAATGTTTAGAGAAAAATACAGAAGCGTCAAAAGCCTCTTATTTTCTCGAAACTGAAAATAACTTCTACATCCACCAGAATCCTTTGGCAAGTGATGGCTTGGGAAAGAGGCCAAGTCTTATCTCCCTTGCCTTAAATAAGATAAGAAATAGTAGTAGTCTCCCACTTTATCAGCCCCAGGAAGACTTACCAATGAGATAAATCCTTCTTTGAACTGAACTGAAAAATTGAATCAAGTCTTGTTGAGAAATTAAAAAAGTGGGGGCCATTGATTTCATTCCCTAGCAAACCACATATATTCCTATCTTACTCATATAATATTGGTTTTTTCCCTGCAAAGCATGGATATACAGGTAGCCCTCGGCTTGCAACCACAATTGGGGCCAGGATTTTTGTTGTTGAGCAGGACAGTTGTTAAATGAGTTGTGCACGTTTTGCAACCTTTTCTGCAGTGAATCACTACAATTGTGAAGTAAATTAGTTGTTCATTAAGTGAATCTGGCTTCTCCCAGATTCTGGGAACTGACTTTGCTTGCCCAAAGCTGAGAAGGCAGCAAATGGGGTCACGTGAACCCAGGATCCTGCGACTTTTGTAAATATTTGACAGTTTCCAAGCACCCAAACTTTGATCACGTGACTGTGTGGATGATGCAATGGTTGTAAGCACGAGAAGCGGTTTGTAAGTTATTTTTTTCAATACCATTTTAACTTCGAACGGTCACTAAACAATGTTTGTGAGGACTCCCTGTCATATTAGGTACACTTCCTTCATAGGTGTTTTGAGGGCAAGATTGTACAGGCAGTTCTCGTCTGACAACAGTTCATTTAGTGACTGTTCAAAGTTACAACAGCACCAAAAAAGCGACTTATGACTGTTTTGGATAGTTACGACTTCTGCAGCACCTCCATTGTCACGTGATCAAAATTCAGATGCTTGGCAATTGTTTCACACTTATGACCTTTGCAGTGTCCTGGGGTCATGTGACCCCTTTTGCCACCTTCTGACAAGCAAAGTCAATGGGGAAGCCAGGTTCACTTAACAAGGGTGACAAGGAAGGTCACAAAATGGGGCAAAACTCACTTAACAAATTTCTCACTTAGGAACATAAATGTTGGGCTCGATTGTGGTCATAAGTCAAAGACTACCTGTATACAGTATAGAAAGCCATGCTCCATTAGAAGCCCCAATAACAAAAACTTGCAGTGGAGAACAGAATCCTGATTCCAACACTCTTTTCTATCCTTCCTGTACGGAGTTTTAACAATCTCTCAATTACCCATCCAATAATCTATGTTTACTGAGCATGTTTAGCCTACACTGCTCTATCTTTCAGGATTTGTCTGTGTATTACAATTTATATGCCATTCAGTCCAACAAGGCCCAAAGCAGCTGGCAAAAGAAAACACCAATACCCTTGAGTAATGTTCTTAAGCCAAATAGAAATAAAGCAACAGTACCCTGAGGAATACACACACACACACACACACACACACACACAAACAATCCCCAGCAGGAGTGCCGCTTGTCACCAATCTACTCTGAGATTCTTTGGAAGGACCATGTTTTAATGACTTTCTGAAAAACCAGCCGGATGGGAGCCAATCTAATCTGGGGAGGCACATCCTTAAAGAAGAGGGACAGCAACAAAGGAAGATGTTCCCTCACTTGAGGGTGTCTGGCTCAGGTTTTTCCCCCCTACTTTGGTAGACTTTGTGACTCCCACCAGGGCGATAATTCCTACTTGTGTGTGAATGTGCCATTCGGGCTACATAAGAGCATCTGACAAAAAGGTGTGATTTCTCTATTATGCAAATCCCAACATCAGAGAGGCTTTCGATTCGAACACAGGGCCCTGCAGCAGAATTCCCAAGGATAAGATCTGCATCTCAGGGCAGTTGAAGTCCTTTTCTTGCACCCTTTAATAAGTCTTCAACCCTTTCCCCATACCCAGGCCTTCTGCGGGAACTAGATCTGCCCAAATGCCAGCCACCAGGCCTCCAGGAAGCAAGTTGAAGGATGCTCACCCAACAGGCGATATTTGAGGGTCCTTTCATTGAAGGGGTCATCCACACCACAGCGAGGCTGCTTCATCTGGGAGAGGGTTGCCATATCCACCTGCCCAGTGGTTGGCAGTCCTGAAGCAAGCTGAAAAGCTCTGTTGAACCAGAAACAGGAGGAAGGAAAGAATACACACAGTGATTGGCATTGTCCAACACATGGACTCTGGTTTACTTAAATAACCAAGTTCCCCAGGTTGCAGGACACTCAACTCATGCCCCCCCTCCCCAGTAGCCTAAGATGTGCTGGGCTTGTCCGTGGTTCCCTAGTGCTCCCCACCCAAGTGAGACAGCTGACAGGACAACCCAAAGTTTTTAGTGTGTTTTCCTGAAAGATATTTCTGATTTAATATCCCTCAGCTCTTTATTTTACCTCAAAGCAACCTCGATCTCCTCTTCTGTGAACTTATGTGAGAACCGTTCTAGCGGCTGCTGTAAGTATCCAAACTGCAGGAGGAAATCCTGAAAAAGAGAAATAAATTTTAAAGGTAAGATCACCCCCAACATTACTGGGACACAGACAGTCCTAACAAACTGGGTGTAGAAATACAGAGCCAAAGGTGCTTTTTCAAAAGGTAACTAGGCTTTCTTTTGTTTTTCCCAAGAAACTTTGATTCTTCAGTCAATCAGAATGGAAGAAGCTTCTTGGATGAGAAGTGAAACGTTTTCAAGGAAAAACAAAAGAAAGTCTAGTTGCGTTTTGAAAAAAACACTTTTGGGATAACCATGACCTGGATGACTGAGAATCTTCATAGACAAATACAAAGCCAGTTTGGTGAAGTGGCAAAGATGCTGACTTAGAAACCAGGACACCGTGAGTTCTAGACCCACTTTAGGCATGAAAGCCAGCTGGGTGACTTTGGGCCAGTCATTCCCTCTCAGCCTAACCCACCTCACAGGGTTGTTGTTGCGGGGAAAACAGGAGGAGGAAGGAGTAATATGTATGTTCTTTACCTTGAGTTACTGATAAAATAATAAAGGTGGGATAAAATTCTAATAAATAAAGATGACCTTGATGAAGATAGGCATGAAGATATTACTGATTTAAAAATGAAGCATTTTTAAAGGCCAGAACAATAAGGTAAGAGTTAGAAATAGCTCAAGTGTACACCTCCCTAGTCCTTTATAAAGACAATAAAATATAAAGAGGAGGAGGAAGCTGGACACAATCAGACTTGCGAGAGTGTGTTATTATAACCAATCTCAACTTCTTTTGGAGTGATTTTTGGATCCAATCCACCTAAAGGGTTGACTTTGAGTAACCTCCATGAGGTGCTGTGGTAATTGCTCTCTGTGTTAATCAATGCTAGATTTTGCAGACCACAGGCCTTCCTTTTTCTGAACCTATTTGGATCCCCCTGCTGTGAGGGGGATTCAAATTTAAGTGAATGGAGATAGCAAAATAGCACAAATGCTAGGAGTTTCTCATGCAGATGCACATTTTAGAGGATCCTCAATAGCCGCTTTGTTCTTCCAAAGCATTCTGTCTCTTTCACAGATACATTCACACTGGTGTAACCGTTGCTACATTTTGTGGCATGCACACATTATTATAAATAGCACACTGCTGCTTCCTTGATCCGTCCCTGATCGGACCAGATTCTTTTGCTGTGAGCCAAAATTGCAGCCTTGGTTGTACAGTACCGCAAAACTCCTCAATCTGCCATTTCAGCTCATCACAAATGAGTCAGCCATTCATTTTGCCACAAGAACAGAGTCCATGATAAATTGAGTCAATATGGATTAAACCAGGCAGATGAAACCCGAGATTTATTAAAAGCCAGGAAGATAGATGCAAGTCTGAGACGGAAGTGAAGATAGATACAACTAAAATAAAAATGAAGATTGGCTGAATTCACCCATTATTCTAAGCCAAAACAAATGAACCAGTAATGGCTTATTACAATATGTGAACCCTATCAATGCAATCTTTATCCACCCAGTTTAATATATTAATTTTTGTCCTTGGATCAAAGCCTAGGCAATGATTAGATAGATAGATAGATAGATAGATAGATAGATAGATAGATAGATAGATAGATAGATAGAGAGACAGACAGATATAGATATAATAGACAGAGAAAGAAAAAGAGAGAGAGAGAAAGAAAGAAACAGACAGATACCCTTGAAAAGCCTTTCCCCAATCTTTCCTGCAGGACCAGAAAGAAACATTTCTGATCAGCCATGTTGGCAGAACATTTAAGTATGGCTAACTCAATCATGTCTTGTTCACTTAATTTTGTTTTCTAGTTAAAGCATGTTGACTTATTCATAACAACACAAGCAGGCTTTGTACATACACCCCTACTAGAGTTAGACTTAGGTTTTTTGCCAGAGAAAGTTCTACTCCCTGTGTTTTGTAAACATTATAGTTTTAAAAAGCTCTGGAATAATAGCATCTCAATTTGGAAAAAGGATGAATCAGGGATTGAAGACCGAGGAGAAGGACGAAAAGCCTGGGGAGATACAAGTCAGGTAAGGTGAGGCCAGGTTAAGCCAGAGAGTGAGCCCTTCCCACCCTTCTTGTCTCCTCATGACGGTCCATCATACAGAAGTTTCTGCTCTTCCATCAAAGGGAGGGGGGGCAGCTCTGGACTCAACCTACCAGGGCTTCTTCCTCTTCCATGCTGTTGAGAGCAGCCCCCTTGGCCGAGAGGACCCAGGTGAAGAGCTGGAAGAGCAGAATCAGCCACGGGAGCTTCATGTCTGATTTCCTCACACACCACGCCAGAGGCAGATCCTCAGCACTGCTCCCCAAGAAAGTCCACAGAGCACTTCAATAACTTCTTCCCGCTCTGGATTTCAGGCCAAGCAAATCAGAGCCTCATTCTCCACTGTCTCTCTTCCTTTACAGCCCAAGTTTTGCTCTGCCCTCCTTGATCCCTCAATCCATGGTATCTTCCCTCCCCTTTCCAAAGTTTATAAATTGGCCAAACAGTGGAGTGAGTCACTTCCAACAGAAACATGTTGCAACCACAATAACCCCCCTTTTTTGTGGCAGAATATTAACTCTTTGCAGAATAAACTTTCTCTTAAAGTGATAGCTCCTTGTGTGAGGACTTCTTCAAACCGGTCAGCCTGATGACCCTCGGGTTCCATGGTCTGTACAACAGCATGAGGTTCAGAGGCCCTGAATGAGGCCCAGGTTGTTTTCACTGACAACGCTTAGTACCTAGAATAAAAGAAAATCTCTGGAAAAAAATAGCTTTAATTACACAGCTTGTTTTAATCAAATCCAGAAATTCTGTTCAGTTGGAGAAACATAGCAATACCAGAAACGAAGCCCACGCAAAAGCCTGCCTAGGCATAGAAGGCCAATTCAAGCTTTTCCTTGATTCTTGCTTCCTTCCTCTTGTTATGAATCCCCCCCCTAAACAAAGAGCAAAGCTAATCAACTTTCAGCTTTATTCTGACCTGGAAAATGTGCATATTCTCATAGTGCTAAGAAATATTAGCTTGCCTCAAATATCAAGAGTTGCCCAAGTCTTAAGTAGCATTTAATGCAGGGATAGGCAATCGTCTGGTAGTCCAGGTGGCATTCAACACTTTGAAAGAGGAACGCTGAAGGCCTAATATGGCCATTCAATACATGAATTAATATATTAATGATTTGACATTCTGGGGATATTTTTTAACAGTGATAAGCAAATCTTAAGGTTTAGCCTATAGTTCCTATGCGTTTCCCAACTCAAAATGATAGCAAACTGCTGCCAGGTTTCAGTCATATTATGATGATGATGATGATGATGATGATTATTATTATTTATTAAATTTATATACCGCCCTTCTCCTAATGGACTCAGGGTGGTGTACAGCCAAGAATAAAAGCACTCTAATACAAAATTTAAAATATTAATAAAAGGATTAAATAATTTTGGCCCAACAAATTTAAAAAACCAATAGACAATTAAAATTTAAAACCCATAAAACTTTAGACTTAAAAATGGTTTAATATGGTCTCCGGGAACTCTGAGGATCTCACACACATAATATAAAGCAAACTTCAGTGCTGCCTGTGGTCTTAGGGCCACCTACATCCCAACCATGATTTAGCATACTGTATATAGCAGACATAGGGAAACTCTGACCTCCAGATGTTACTGAACCACAATTCAGTAACAGTGCCCTAAAAACTTTTTTATTTTGTCAAGCTGGGCTGGCGTAACCCCCCCCCTCTTTTTTAAGCTTAAAGTTTTATGGGTTTTAAATTTTAATTGCCTATTGGGTTTTTTAAATTTATTGGGCCAAAATTATTTAATTCTTTTATTAATATTTTAAATTTTGTATTGGAGTGCTTTTTATTCTTGGCTGTACACCGCCCTGAGTCCACTAGGAGAAGGGCGGTATATAAATTTAATAAATAAATAAATAAATAAATAAATAAATAAATAAATAAATAATAATAATAATAATAATTCCCTGCATCTTGTACTTGGAACTTGTTAATTAGGACTGATGGAAGTTGAAGAAGATGTCTTACTCCACCAATGATTCAATGCTCCAAACTCAAGTTCTTCTATAGACGTTGGACAGTGTGCATACATATGTAAGTGTGTGTTTAGAACATAGAATAACATAAACATAGAATAACAGGTTTGGAAGGGACTTTGGAGTTCTTTGGACTTTCAGCTTGAGCTCGAGCGGGAGAATTTACATAATTCTAGACAAATAGTTCTCCAGTCTCTTTATTGAAAACCACCAGTGATGAAGCACCAACAACTTCTGAAGGCAAGTCCTTCCACTGATTAATTGGTTCTCACTATCAGGAAAATTTTCCTTAGTTCCAGGTTGGATCTCTCTTTGATAAGTTTCCATCCGTTACTTCTTGTCCTGCCCTCAGGTGCCTTGGAGAATAGGTCAACTCCCTCTTCTCCAGGACAGTTCCTCAAGTACTGGAAGACAGCTATCATGTTACCCCTTAGTCCTTCTCTTTATTAGGTACACCTAGTTTCCCCAACCACTCATATCTGGAACCCTTATCAGTTTTTCTTCTGTATACTCTTTCTAGGATCTCAGCAAATAAATTTAAAACAATTAAAAGCCATACATACAGATACAATAGGTCTGTCCCTTGGAATTAAATATAATCCATTCCTTGCCAAGAAAACTGCAGGGACTTATCCAGGCAATCTTTGAGAACCAGACACAATTGAACAGAAGGAAGAAAAATAGCACTGCAACTAGCATGAGCTGAATATTACTTTCTTTTGATTCCAGGAGTGTGAAGGCAATTGATACAATAATCTGGCTCCCTAAATAATTTGATTCAATTGTGAACAAATGTTTCCTTTAATGCAATTCAATGTCCCTTTCTGATTTCTAAGCAGATTGTCCCTCTCATGTCCCAAGAGGATATGTTTCTAATTATATTTCACAGCAAAACTTAAAAAAGAAAAAAGAAAAAAAAGAACAGGCAATAATCCCAGATTCCATTCCCCCCCCCCCAAACGATTGCAAGGAAGAAGAAAAACAATTCAGGATAAAGCATCAACAGAGCCCTATCTGTTTTTCCCATCTTTCATGCCAAATCACTGACATTTAACTTTATCTTAGGGATTTCATGAGGTTTTATTTTTTCCCCTACAAACCTACTGTACAGACATACATATTTAGGGAGATCTGTGAATCAACTGCCAGCACACCAATTGACACAAACGAATGTCAAAGGGACACATTTCATTGCCTTCAGATAATGTGACTGATCATGAGTCAAAAAGGATACATATTTTTGCACAATGATTCAACTACTGCTGTGCAAAGTGTTTATGAGGCTTGGTTTTCATGATGCAAGCCCATCCTTCATGCAGGTTGACATCCTTCATTCAAGTTGCAAAGCAATATGTGAAACCATTCTTTCAGTTCTAGGCACCCTATCTTCAACTTCTCAAAACTGTGGAAATACCCAATTTGACTGATGATTAATTATGTGCTATCAAGCCATGGTCAACTCTTTGAGATCACATAGGTTTTTTCCACGATAATTTGTTTCCAAGCCGGTCCTTCAAGACTCACTATAACACCCTCCCCCATCACCACTGTAACTGAATCTATCTGCTGATTGTCCTCTTCTTCTCTTTCCTTCCACCTTTTCCAGCATTAAAGCTTTTTCCAGATCTTTGCATAATGTGACCAAAATAGGAGAAACTAATCTTGGTCATTTGTGTTGGAACTCTGAATTGGATTGTTCAATGATCTTTTTGTTTGTTTTCAGTGAAGGAAAAACCAGTGATAAAAATGTTCTTTCTTTATTCTCTTTCTCTCTTCCATCTATCTTCACTTTAATATTAAAATAATTTGAACGGTGGATATCAGGCATCTATTTATAAACCATTTATCATTTCCCATTATAAGGTGGCCTCTCCTCTTAATTCTCTCCACAGAAACCAACTTGACTGGCAAAAGTGTTCCTGTAGCATTTTTGACAGAGTTGCCCATTGCATCTAACAGGTGAATTTAGAAAAAACAGAACTATTACAGATGGTGCACAATGCTCTGGCCAGTGTTGTTCTCTCTCAGTGCTAGCTTTTGAAGGGCATCCTGGACAATTTGAAACAAATAAATAAAATTTCTAATTCACTTTCCATATAGGCTTCCCATTTCCAAGAATTTTCCCCAGTCTATAACTAATCAAAAATTATCTGCTGGCACAATTAGTAGCCCCCAATATTTATTTAAGCAAATCTTATTTATCAGATTTTTAAAAACCTATTGTTAACTCTCTTCAGAAAATTAATTATAGGCATTGTTAGCCATTTAGAGTTGCCCTAATAAGTGGGCAGTCAAAAGGAAGGGGAAGGGGAAGGGGAAGGGGAGGGAGGGAGGGGGGGAGGGAGACAGGCACTATCTAGGCTGCAGTGCATCTCAGCCTGCTTGAACTTTTAGTCAACTGACCTCAAGGATTGCTTTCTAAACCATCCAATTATATAAATACCTAGTTTGCTCTTAGAACATACCACTCAATATGAGTAATTTGTGACAGAAAAAATACTACTTGTTCTCTTGCTGTTTTATTTTGCGTGTGCATCGTTTTCTGGTCTTTGGAAATTTTAAAAGGTGACCTCAAACTACCTTAGACCACACAACTACTGTAGCAGCTTCTGACCAGAGGTGGGTTTCAGCAGTTTCTGACCAGTTCTGGAGAACCGGTAACGGAAATTTTGAGTAGTTCAGAGAACTGGTAGTAAAAATTCTGACTGGCCCTGTTCCCATCTATTCTCCGCCTCCCAAGTCCCAGCTGATCGGGGGAAAATGGGGATTTTGCAGTAATCTTTCTCTGGAGTGGGGAGGGAATGGAAATTTTACAGTATCCTTCCCTTGCCACGCCCATCAAGCCATGCCATACCCACCAAGCCACGCCCATAGAACCGGTGGAAAAAAATTTGAAACCCACCACTGCTTCTGACCACTTGGAATGCAGTTGTTCTTCCCCGAGAAACTGGATGGGATTGGCCCTTTGTTGAGGCCCAAGAACTTGACTTGCTATCTCATGGACTGGGTGCAATTTTTAAGTGTGCAAAGCAAATTTTGGAAAGGAAACTAGTTGAGATGCATTAATGCAGTAAAGTACACAATTTCCATCCTTGTGCCACATGAATGGATTCAGCAGCCAGTGCTTTGGGAACTGGATAATATGGGCAAATTAGGTAAACAAATAACCATTATTTGCAATGAAGAATTAGAGCCTCCATGTAGGAGTGTAAGTAGACAACTACAAACAATAAATACAGAGGTACTTTTAATTGTTGCTTGAGAATATATATTACTGCAAAGCTAATTCTTCCCATCCACAGTGTGGATTGATAGGGACACAGACAGAGTGCTGAATTTTACATTTAGCAGGAGCAGTTCCTGTTCTTTCATTAACATTTGGCTTGAACTTCAGAACTGGTCAGAGTTGGCCTTCAGATCAATAGCGGCCGACACTGGTCCAAACCCTTGTGGTTAGATATATGTGTCATAGCAGACCAAGGACAGTTTGAGAGTCCTCATCCAATACAGGCCTGCAACCATTCCAGAACATGGGGAATGACAATGATGTGCAGTGGACAGACAGCTAAGGAAGTATGAAAGAGCTACCTGCCTCAGGGCAGCAACTCAGGATGATGTTAGAGTCAGAGTAACCACCCCACACTTCTCACTTTTATATCCCACTTGATTGTAGGATCAAATATTTTTCAGAATCGCAAAGCCTGAGAATGGCATCAAGATATTGTGGCAGATACCCGTGGGGAGAGGGTGGGGCAACCCAGCTTGCATCACACTGCCACAGGCTTACCATTGCCATTACCACACAACATTTCCAACAAAAATAGTCCATGGGCCTGGGAAGGATTAAAATCCATGGAAGAGTTTCTGAACAAGCTCCACCACATTCTGAGGTCCATTCGTTTATGTATTTTCTCTTATCTCGGCAAGCCGGCCGTATGTAGAATTTTAATACCGAGAAGCAGATCAATATGTCACCTAGTTTTATTTTCTTTATCTCTTCCCTAATCTTAACAACCTGTTTCAAATGAACATCTGGCTGTTGAAGTAAGATAGTTCTAATCCTCTGCCCCCTTTCTGAAGCCTCTAAAGGTGGCTGAACTCCAACTGCAAAATCTCTCATTTAAGCGCCTTGCTGGCAGAAGCAGGACACAGCATGTCTGCAGTATCTGAAAACTATGTTCCTTACACCCTTCCAAAGAACTGAATAATGGAGAAGCAGATATAATTGTACGGGTGAAAACTCTGTGTACGGGGGATCTTATTTGTGCAGGCTTTTCAATTATGCTTTGAAGCTTGAGTAGATATAAAATGAATTAAGAACACAAAATGTGGACTGGTCTATGCCACTGTTAGATGAATATAGAGCTGGTTTAACAATCAACCCCCAAGTCAGTGGTGGGATTTAGCCAGTTCGCACCACTTCAGGAGAACCGGTTGTTAACTTTCTGAGCAGTTTGGCAAACTGGTTGTTGGAAGAAATCATTAGGGCAGAGAACCGGTTGTTAAATTACTTGAATCCCACCACTGCCCCAAGTGTATGTGAAATAGCTCCGCACCAACAGGAAAGATAGGTTGGTTAGCACACAGCAGGGCTTGTCGTAGGGACCTCAACAACTATTTACAAGGGATTTGGATGAGGAGTTGGGAAATATGATTGTCACATTTGCAGATGGCACAAAGGTAACAAAGAGGTGACACCTCCAGAAGATCTCAACAAGCTAGAGCAACATCATCAATTTCAACAAGGAAAAATGCAGTTTTTTGCATGATGTATGTAGAGTATGAAAAATGAAAGGCATAACTACGGGTCAGGGGAGATGATCCTGGGCAGCTGACTATGAAGGCAACAGTGTGATATAGCTGCAAAAACAGCAGATGCAATCCTAAACTGCATCCAAAGTAGAGCGTCCAGGCCAGAAGAAATAATAGGTTCTCTATTCCGCATTGGTCACAATATGCCCTCATTGGTCAGAATGCTAAATCCAATTCTGAGCACTGCATTTTAGGAAAAGCACTGATAAGTAGAAGCCTCTGTAGAATAAAGTAACCAAGATGATAAAGCAACTGGAAGAGACTTGGGTGACAAAAAAAAGGAGGAATGGAGGCCTTGGTATGGTTAGCCAGAGAAGCGAAGACTTGATGGCAGGCCTCTCACAGGTAGTCCTTGACTTACAACAGTTTACTTAGTGACTGTTTGAAGCTACAACAGCACTGAAAAAGTGACTTATGACCATTTTTCACACTTATGACCGTTGTAGCAGCCACATGGTCATATGATATCCATTTGGATGCTTGACAACTGACTCACATTTATGATGGTTGCTGTGTCCTGGGTCATGTGATCACATTTTTGTGACCTTCAAGATCACAAAGCAAAGTCAATGGGGAAACCAGATTCACTTAACAACCATGTTACTAACTCAACAACTGTGACTGTTCACTTAACAAACGTGGCAAGCAAAGTCATAAAATGGGGAAAACTCGCTCAACACATTTCTCACTTAGCAATATAAATTTTGGGCTCAATTGTGGTCGTACGTTGAGGACCACCTGTAGTTTCCAAAATGTAAATGATAGGTAGACCTATTCAATTTTAATTTTTGAAGACAAGACAGGACAAGACACAATGGGTTTAAATTGGCAGGAAACAAAATTCAGTTGGTTATCAGGAAAGCATTAATTTTAATACTAAACTTCTAATTCTCCTCCTCTTCCTTTTTTGTTTTATAATCCCTACGTTTCATTGTTTAAAATGAATGTTTGATGTTGTAAGCAGTCCAGAATCACCTTACAGTGAGGTGGGCAGCAGGCAAATTTAATAAATAGCAAACATTAAAAATATTAGGGGGAAAAAATCTCAACAGCAAAGAGACTGTTACATTTAAATATTTTTTAAAAAACATCCCCGAAAAGTAGTTAATGATACCTCTTCCTTTTTCTTGGTAGTAAGAGGTATTTAACAATGGAGCAAATTGCTTGGGAGGTAATGGATTCTCTGTCATTGGAAATATTTAAATATGGATGGCCATATGCTGAAGAGAGAAGATTCCTGGGTTAGGCAGAGGGCTGACTAGATAATTTTCAAGGTCACCTCCTGCCCTTACATTCTTTTATTCCGCCCTGTGTAATCTGGATCATAGCACGCCTCCAGCAGTGGGACAGGACATTACTGAACAGTGCTGATGCAGGAAATAACTAACTGTGACTTGTGGGATGTTACGAAAGTAGAAGCTGAAATTTATATCAAAGATTCCTGAGTAATGTAGAGAAATGACCACTCTCCTTCTCTCTTTGTCAACCACGTTGAGTCCCATATCTCTCTCTGTATGATGGGCAGATTTCAAGCCCTCAGTTAGGAATTTGGCCCATTTTGGTTGCAAGGATGAGGTGTTCCTACCAGTGGTGAAATGTAAGATTTGTTACTACTGGTTCTGTGGGCGTGGCTTGGTGGGGGTAGAGGTAATGTGATTGGATGGGCGTGGCCCCCCTCCTTGCCCAGCTGAGTCGCGTGATCAACAGAGGCTTTTTTTTTTACATTTGAAAGCATTTTTTTCTACATCTTTGGCCAAAGATGTTGTAAAAAAAATGCTTTTAAACGTAAAAAAAAAGCCTCTGTTGATCGCACGACTCAGCTGGGCAAGGAGGGGGGACACAGGGATTTTTGCTACTGGTTCTCCGAACCTGCTGCCATCGTTACCGGATCAGGTGAACCAGTCCAAACCAGGAGCATTTCACCCCTGGTTCCTACCAAGAATTCCCACATATCTGCATGACTGTGCCTATTCATTGGCAGGGTTCCATTCCTGAAGATGTCCTAATTTTGGTGGTCTCTCCAAAAATGACATTTTAAGAACTTAATCTGACTTTTCTTGTTCTTTCCAATTTTGTGGACAGATGCCATTTGAATATGAAAACTACTTTGCCATACAACTTCATTTAAGTCAGGGGATGCAGAAAGCCTTCCAAGGACTTAGTGAGGAGCTGAAAAATATTGGTCCCATGTTTTGCTCAATTTTGAAGTTGGGGGGGCTAAGCATGAGAATGGGAGGCTTTTATATCAGAGAGATCTTGAGTCTGGTGAGAGTGGAGTAGAGACAAGAGTGGAATGGGAATGGACAAGAGAGCTCCACCATTTAAAGTGTGAGGAATAAAAGATCCACACAAAGCAAAAGTCACAATGTTGTAACTGCCAATGTTGCTGCTGAAGGTCAATGGTGCAAATGTTCCAGAGGTAAAGGGATGATCAAAGCCATGTTAGGCCTAGAGACCACAGGTTGCTCAATCCTGCCTTAGAAAGGGGGACCAACCAGATAAAACTCTTCTCCAAGGTTATGCTAGTGTCAGGCACAAAGAGTCAGGATCACATGTAAATTCCAATTCAGAAGATTTATTACTCAAGCCTCTGCACAAGAATATGGTCAACTACGGTCAGTATTAAATTGCCACTAGATAAAATTTAATGGAATTCAAAGGAGGCTGGACTATTTGTGAACATGTAATGATTCTAGGCTGAGTCCGCTCTTGACTCCACCCCCAGTCTAGCCTGCTCTCCTTCTATATCTGGTTTATGACCAAAATAAAAATATGATTCACTCTTCTCCAAGGTGGGGTAAAAGGCCAGTTTGGAAGAATGGGAATGCTGCAGTTTGAGCAGATATAAAATAAACAGTGATTGAATGGCTAGGCAGGGAGACAGAACTGACAAAGTGTCCCAAGCTTTATATTACTCTGATTTCCTGTATCCCAATTAACTTAACCTTAAACTTTTGTACCTTTTGTATATAATGGCTTGAAATAGTATGTGGTTATAGAGTGAGGAAGCAAAGTAGAGAGAATTGAAAATGGCTGAATCGAATTCCATGTGTACACCTTAATATTAAAATTGTGGGGTTTTATGTGAAGATTAGCCCTGAGGTTCTCTTGGGGAAATGCTTCCAAAAACCCTGAGACCTTGGGCACTTGCAGGGATTTGGATGAGTCAGAATTTCTTCTGCCACCCTGCCCATCAGGCAAATAGCAATTAAAAAAATTAGTAGCAACTTTTTCACAGTAGCCTTGCACATTGGAAACATGATCTTTTAATTATTCAGTCACACTTGAACCCTTGCATCAGCCCAACAGTCACTTTTCCATGAGATGGGCAGCCATATATGTGTGATTATTAAATAAATAAATCAAATAAAAGCCAAGACTGGGCCAAATTGCAAGCAAAGAGCTAAGGCATATCCAGGGTAAAGGAAAATGGCTCAGCTTTTGCCATTGACTATAGAAGTTTAACCTTCCCCTACAAAGGACAAACTACTGAATAAAAAATGCTTCCTTTGTGGCTTTCAACCTCTTTCCAAAATGGGTGATGGTGGCAGGAATCCCACATGTTTCTTGGGGGATAAAACAGGAGACTGGTGACAAAAGGATGAGGAAGTGCTGCCAGGAACCGTGTGTGGCCCAACCATCCAGAAATACTCCAAGACCATTATGCTAGGCAAAAAAAGAAGAAAGTGAATCAGAGGTCTGACATGGAAAAGAAAGTACAAAATGTGCTGACTTCATCAAGAAGAAGAAAAAAAAGAAGAACTATTTATATCCCTGGGCAGTTGGAACTGTCACTTGGATAAATCACCCACCACAATGCCACTTCAACCATTCATGACCGTTTGGCTCCCAGGAGAGGACTATTTTATTCAAGAAGGACTCTTTCTTCTATCGCTGCTGGGTTAGAACATTAATGATGCATAGAATTTTCTGCAGGGAACCAGGGATCTTCTAATTATAGAAGTGATGGCTTGGAAGGGGTCAATAAGAAATGATGGATCTTATACAATACCAAACCATGTAATTGCAACTCTCCCTCAAATATTAGCCAATAATGTATATATTCATGGATTTATTTATTGCACTAAGCTGGTCAAACTCCAACTGATTTACAGGTATATGTAATTTAAAAAATCAGTAAGAATAATATAAAAATAATGTAATAAGAACATGTAGTTGTAGTACAATAAGTAATGCAATTAAACTAATTCTGGTGTTTGTTTGGTGTTTCACAATCGGTCCCGAATGGTTCTCTGCAACAGCTATGTCTAGATCAGGGGTCTGCAACCTTAAACACTCAAAGAGCCATTTGGACCCATTTCCCACAGAAAAGAAAACACCAGGAGTCACAAAGCCTGGGTGAGTGTGGCCAACTTGATGTCAGTCACTCCCACCCAGTCACATGACAAACACCCCCCCCCCCCAATTTTATGGCTCCCAATGTTTTCTGTGGAAACAAATCTGTCTCTGTCTCTGTCTCTGTCTGTCTGTCTGTCTGTCTGTCTCTCCTCTCTCCTAGCCCAGGCGAGGAGTGACTGGAAGGGGAATGCGAGGTATGAAGCCAGCCAGTGGTGGGTTCAGCCAATAGGGAGCCACAGCAAGGGGACGAAAGAGCTACATGCAGCTCCGGAGCCATGGGTTGCTGACACCCAGCCTAGATCAATTTGAGGCGGCCATTGATCAGGGGATATCTTTGCCTCAGAGGCTGTTCCACAGGAGGAGGAGAGTCCCCAGAGATGATACCTATTGTCAACCCCCCTCATGGCCTCCTGGGAGGCTTTAGCAGGCATTCTTCTCTGAGATGTCAAAAACCAGTATATTAGATATCCGACTGTGTTTAGAGCTGGTGGGAACCAGTGTCTTGAATTAGAACACAGACATCTGAATAACAGAATAACAGAGTTGGAAGGGACCTTTGAGATCTTCTAGTCCAACTCCCTGCTCAGGCAGGAAACCCTATACCAGTGATGGCTAACCTTTTTGCCATTGAGTGCCAAAAGCGGGGGAAGCATGGGGGGTTGCATGTGCACGTGCCCACACCCAAAATTCAATGCGCCCCCATGCCCCGCCCCCTGCATGCATGTGTGACCCCCCGCGCTCCCCCCGCTTTAGGCACACGATGGCACGGTGGGCCCAGTAGGCCCGTTTTTCGGTCTCCCCAAGCTCCAGAGGCTTTCTAGGAGCATGGGGATGGCAAAAACGGCCTTCCCCGTCCTCCCAGAGGCCCTCCAGAGGCCGGAAACAGCCTGTTTCCTGATTTCTGATGGCCCAGAGGGCCCGAAAATCAGCTGGAGCTGAGCTTGTGTACCCACAGATAAGGTTCCGTGTACCATCATGGCCTTAAACCATTTCAGACAAATGGTTGTCCAATCTCTTCTTAAAACATAACATAATATTCTGAATAAATATCAAAACATAACATTCTGAACATAGATAGACTGAAGTACTCAAAAATACTGAAATTATACCAATTCTATAACCTGCACAGAGAAATAAAGAACAGGAATGTCAAACCACTAGAACAAATGACATTGAACAACTTCCTGTCTATACGTGTGGCCTATTTCTGCAAAAAAAAAAAAAAAAGTGGCCCTCCTAGCCCTAACCTAACCCTCTGCTGTGGTTAGTGACCCTAGTTTTCCAACTTCTTTGATACTCCTTCCAATTTAACAGAAGCTGTTGTGGTGATGGCAATTCGGTTCCTTTTCAGCCACTTTCCACAGATTTCTGCTCTTCCAGATCTTTTCTGTGTCCAACATAGAGGAGGGCTGTTCTGCATATTTGACAAAGGGCAATCACTTCTGATGATGACAACTGGCTACTGGGGCCAGCAGTTTGGATTGCATGTCACCACCCCACAGAAACCTCCAAGAGAGTGGCTTACGAGAAACAGAAAGCAGAAAATAGCTTATTTCTATCCAGTACTTCAAGTGGACAAGGGGTCACCCATGTTATTGACTATGGAGCAGGCAGGCACCATGCATGCTATAGTCATTTTAATCAAGACACCCAAGACTGGACTCCAGAAAGTATGAAGATTCCTGCACTGGGCAGATGGGTAGACTAAATAATTAATAAATAGGGTTAGTTAATAGCCTGGCTAGGTGGCTCAGTGGCTAAGATGCAAAGCTTGTCGATCAGAAAGGTCGGCAGTTCGGCAGTTCGAATCCCTGGTATAGGTCTCCTGCGTGAGCAGGGGGTAGGACTAGATGACCTCCAAGGTCTCTTCCAACTCTGTTATTGTTAGAGACTGTTAGGAAGTTCCATCCAACTCTGTAATTTTATGAGCCTATGATTCTAAAATATTTGCATTTTCTTTGGATACAGGAAGTGGTGTTTTCATCAGGTTTTTCTTTATTTGAAGAGTTTTTAAATAAACATTGATGGCTACTGGCTATACCTATGCATAGTTTCTGATTACTGTAATTAGAGAGGGATTTGGAAATTGAAAGCTAGCTCATGACAAGAACTTGGCACTATAGGAAAGAGTTCAGATACACACACTGGAACGGGGTCAGCTCTCCTGTTAGAGAGAGGGAGTCCATTGAAAGTGAGTGTGGGTTTCTTTATCTCTTAAGGAGGCCTTGGTTTCACCTCCTCCTCAAGAAGCCATGACTGGATACCAACATACTGGATATGTTTCATCCAGTATCTAAGCTCCCTTTTGGAGAAAAGGTAATGGAGGAGATGGTTGCACAACAACTTCAGAGGACCTTGGATGAAGCAGACTGTCTGGATCTTTTTCAGTCAGAACTCAGACCTGGGTATGGGAAGGAAGCCACATTGGTTGTGCATTTGGATCTGTGGCATGGGGAAAATGAAGGTTATGCACCCATCCTTGCCTTTCTTTTACCTTTTGGTGGTTTTTGATACCATTGACCAAGATATCCTTCTGGATTAACCCAGAGAATTGAGGGTAGGTGACATAGTATTGTGCTGGTTTACCTCCTTTCTCCATAAAAGCGTTGGGTAGCTCATCTATTGCCATGGAGTGAGGTACGGTCAACGTGCTGATGATACCCAATTGTAGTTCTCTGCGTCTGGCGACTTAAGTGATGCTATGGATGTCTTATTCCAGGGTCTGGAGGTTGTGAGGTTCTGGATGGGAAACAACCTGGCAAGACTGAGTGGCTTTGGGGTTTGGGGCTCTCAGGTTCTATGCAGAGGTGGGTTTCAGCAGGTTCTGACCAGTTCTGGAGAACCGGTAGCGGAAATTTTGAGTTGTTCGGAGAACCGGTAAATACCACCTCTGACTGGCCCCGCCTCCCATCTATTCTCTGCCTCCTGAGTCCCAGCTGATTGGGAGGAAATGGGGATTTTTCAGTATCCTTCCCCTGGAGCGGGGTGGAATGGAGATTTTATAGTATCTTTCCCCTGCCACGCCTACCAAGCCACGCGCACCAAGCCATGCCATGCCCACCAAGCCACGCCCACAGAACTGGTAGTAAAAAAAATTGAAAGCCACCACTGGTTCCATGACTATGCCCTCTTTGGTGCTGAATGGGGTTACACTGCCCCAAGCAAACCCCGTGTGCAACCTGGAGTCTTCCTGGATTCACAAGGCCTGCTCAATAAGTAGATTGCAGGTGTGGCTACGAGGGTCTTTGTTCAACTTCATACTGTGCGCTAGTTGCACCCATTCCTAAATTGAGGGGCCCTGTTCACTCATGCCCTAGTCACCTCCTGGTTGGGCTATTGTAAGATGTTTCATGTGGGCCTTCCCTTGAAGAGCATCTGGAAACTTCAGCTGGTGCAAAATGCAGCAGCACAGGCAGTTATGTGTGTTTCTAATACAACACATGTTACATCTCTGCTTTGCAAACTGCCTTGGTTATCAGTCTGTTTCAGGATTCAATTCAAGATGCTATTTTTCATCTTTAAAATCCTACATGGCACAGGATTGGGTTATCTGAGAGCCCACCTCTCTCTAGTTCAGGGGTCAGCAACCTGTGGCTCTAGAGCTGCACGCAGCTCTTTGGGCCCTCTGTTGTGGTTCCCTGTCAGGTGATCCCACCACTGGCTGGTCCCGCCCCTCGCCCTCCCCTCTCAGTCACTTCTTGCCTGGCCTGAGAAGGTAAGGGCAACGGCGGGGGATGGAGAAGCAGCCAGGGCAGAGACAGAGAGATATAGAGGGAGGGGGAGAGAGAGAGAGACATGGAGAGATACAGAGAGAGGGTGGGGGAAGAGAGGGAGGGAGGAAGAGAGAGATATGTCAAAAGGATTTTGTAGTTCCCACAGTTTTTTAACAACTGGTTCTCTACCCTAATGACCGGCTGGGTGGGCGTGGCTGGGTGTATGCGTCATGTGATTAGTGGAAGTGAGTGACATCAAGTTGGCCACACCCATCCAGGTTTTTTTTTATTGAAAAAGTTTTACAATACAAAAATTTTTCATTTTCACCCCCCTCCCCAATCCCCCCCCTCCCAACCCCTCCCGTTACCTCCCTCTACCCCAACCCCTTCCCTCCCCATCCCCCTCCTGACTTCCGCTACAAATTTTAAAAGACAAAATTTAAAACAAGAGGAAAAAAAAATTATTAGGTATTCAAATTCTAAATTGAAAAAATTTTGAAAGAGGAAGAGAAAGAAGGAAAGGAAGAAAAGAAAGAAAAAAAAGAAAAATAGAACAAACGAACAAAAGAAACCCAATAACTATAACCAAAAAGTAAAACAGTAGACCTATATATATTAATATATTTCTAAAATTAACAATGTTGTAATAAAGAAAACCACTAATAACCATTATAATTTTATCCCCACTACACCCCTTAACTAAAAAGCAAAAAACCTAAAACATACAATATAATGTATATAATTATGCATATATAATTATAATCATACAATTATATCATAACAAAAAAAATTATCTTTTGTTTAATTCGTTTTTCAGTCTCCGTAATCCAAATTTCAATTTTCTCTTCGTCTTGATTGAAGTTGAATATATTTCCTCCAACATAAATCCAATTTCGATAGACTTCATCTTCCAGCTGCCCCCATCAGCAAGGTAAAACATTTCTCCACACAACCCCCCGAGTGACTTTATATAAATGATATCCAACCACGAAGGTATTCACTCCTCTAGGTAGAATCAATCAAACTAGCTTATACTGTAACACCTAAAAATAGGAAAAATCCTTTGCAGCTCCTCTTAAAATTCAAGCCTTGAAAAAAAACAAAAACAAACTAGGAACCGCATTCCCAGATGTTCCTTTAAAGCTCTTTCAAATCCTGCCACTCTTTGCAATTCATTCCTTCGGGTTGTAAGATGTTTTCAATTTCATTGTCTTCTCCTAGATGATGAATTCCACAAAAAAATGTATAATAGGGTAACCAGCAGGTATCGCTGCTGGTATTGCAGCAATCTATTAACACTCAGGATATTAAGTCCAATTCAGGATAAAATTTATGGTAAAATTTTTATAATCCATTTTGATATATAAGTTTAATGTCAGTCCAACTCAGGATGAACTTTTAACAATTTGTTATACATCTCCAAAGTTTTAACGGCTAACTACAATAACTCAAATCTTCGAAATAAACTTCTTAGAAAATCTTTATGATCCATTTTCTCCAAATCTTTCAATGCTTTCTGTTACAATATCAAATGATTCACAATACTCCTTAAATTTATCATCTGTGGTTTCCAGTCAGATTTCCTCATTAACTTCTAGTTCCTGTTGATTAGCATCACCCCCCATTTCTTGAGGAGCACTGGGCCTCTGCTGCTGTTCATCTTGAAGTGTAATCTTATTTTTTAAATCTTCCTCCAGCAGTTCAAGGTCCTGTGTTCCCCCTCTAAGGTCACTGGGATGCTCAATTTTCTCATCTGAAGAGTCCATAATAGAATCCTCTGGAAAACCACCTGATACTCCTTTTTCTTTTAACACACTTTGAATTTCTTCTTTCTGTTTGCATTTTGTAGACTCTCTGTTTTGTTTTTTATTCTTGAAATATTCTGGGGCTCCCTTAAAAATATTTTGGTAAAAATATTCTGCTTTTTCAATGGTATTCAGACAATGTCTCACTCCATGATATCTAAAAATTATGCCAACTGGTAAATCCCATCTAAATGGAATATTGCTTCTCTTCAATTCCTTGACCAAAAAACCAAACTCTTTTCTGTCCTTTAAAACCTTCGGTGGTAACTCTTTAAAAATACTGATTTGTGTACCTTCTACCTGCACTCTGTCAGAGTAGGACTTTTGTAAAATATCATCTCTCAATCTTTTATCAGTAAAATAAACAACAACATCTCTAGGCAAATTCCTTTGTTTAGCTACACGTGAGTTGACTCTGTAAACTTTCTCTATAGAACCCAGAATTGGTTCATCTTCTAGCTTTAATAATTCTGCAAAGACCTTTGCACAAATTGTTCTTAAATTTTCTCTCTTGTTTTCTCTTATACCTCTTAATCTAATTGCAGATTCCATAGCTTTAATTTGAAGCATAATAACATCATTCTGTATGTTCTGATTTTTGGTCTCAGCTTCCAGAAATTTTCCTTGTAATTCTTGTATCTGGGATTCAAATTTACTACTAATCTCAGTCACTTTCTTCCCCATTGCAACCACTGCACTTGAAAGATCTGAAACTACTTGAGCAATAGTTTGACTTAATTGGTCATATTTCCCAGAAACCAACTCCTCAAGATTCTTCTGTGAACCTTTTATCTTGTCAACAACACTCTCTAGAGACCTCGTTATTAAATCTTTTAAATCCACATCTGTAAGTCTCTGCAAATGAGTCATTTCAGCTTTGTTCAACTGACTCATGGGGGAGCCCCCCCCCCTTCCTTTAGGTTTAGGAGTCATCTTTACTTTTCAAAAAAACCAGAGAAATTCTTCTTACTTCAATAAAAAAAAATACAGGAAAAATCTATTTAAATCAACCTTTGTTTCTTTAATTCTCTTCAATAGCAAAATGTTTCTTTTAAAATCTTTCGGCACTAAGCTCTACTTTCACTTTCCGCTCTCAGTTTTTCTTCAAGCAGAGCCAGTCGCCATCTTAATAACACTTTCACTCTTCATCCTCTCCTTCCCCTCTCCTTTCCTTCCTCCTCCAAAAAATCAATAAAAAAAATCCATACTTGCAATACACTTGCCTTCTTCCTTTTCCAGCTTGTTAGAGTTATCAGTTCAGTCGTGGTGTTGCTCATGACGTCTGGCTCCGCTAATTAACTAATTAGCGGAGATCCCTCTCAGCGCGGAGCATACTCTGGGGGTGGATAGGGAGCCATCGCTCTGAGCCTTCCCCAGGACAAAAAAGAAGTTCCTGGGGTGACTCAGGGGGCTCAACCTCACCCCCAAAAGCTCTCCCCACTCTTTAAAATAAAGAGCGGGTTTTTCGCGCCGCCTGCCTGTTGTGCGGCGGCTCTTAACGCGCCGGGAGGCCGGCGGTCATGAAGAGACCGCCGACAATGACGGAGGCACCACCGGAAGTCCACCCATCCAGGTTTGGGGGGTTGTCATGTGACTGGGTGGGAGTGAGTGACATCAAGTTGGCCACACCCATCCAGGTTTTGTGGCTCCCGGTGTTTTTTTTTCTGTGGGAAACGGGTCCAAATGGCTCTTTGAGTATTTAAGGTTGCAGACCCCTGCTCTAGTTACTCCTACCTGTCCCACCAAACTGAGTATAGGTAGTCCTCAAATTACAACCATAATTGAGCCCAAAATTTCTGTTGGTAAGTGAGAAATTTGTTACGTGAGTTTTGCCCCATTTTACAATTTTTCTTGCCACATTTGTTCAATGAATCACTGCAGTTGTTACATTAGTAACACCGTCGTTAAGTGAATCTGGCTTCTCCATTGACTTTGCTTGTCAGAAGTTCGCAAAAGGTGATCACATGACCCCGGGACACTGCAGCCATCATAAATATGAATCAGTTGCCAAGCATCCAAAGTTAAATCACATGACCATGGAGAAGCTGCAACGGTAATAAATGTGAAAAACAGTCATAAGTCATTTTTTTCCCTGTACTGTTGTAACTCCAAATGGTCACTAAATGAACTGTTGTAAGTGGAGGACTACCTGTTGTGAGGACGTGCCATTGAGGGAGATACATGTAGCGGGCTTTTTCAGTTGTGGTGCCTGCATTGTGAAAAATTTCACCCCCTGGCAACATCACTCTTGATTTTCTCAAGGTCCCTCAAGACCTGCTTGTGCCACCTGGCCTGAGGACCCCAGGGAACCCATGAACTAGTGAGGTGTCTTCATCATTATATTCAGCTATTATTTCTTTTTTAGCATTGGTTTTATACTTGCAGCGCTTGTTAAAAGTAAGAATAATTGTTGGTATTTATTAATTGCTTTGTTGTATGGCATCTGGGGTCGCTTGTCTTGTGAGATGGGTGGCTATCTCAATTTAAAACAAAAAAAAAACAAAAAAAAACAAACAAAAACAAAATCATTTTGCTTCCAAGACTGATTTCTGTTCACATGAATTGCCCTTGGTCCTTGCAATGATTGGGTTAGGGTTAGGGCTAATAAAACAATGCCTAGTAATAAGGGCTGATTAAATCTTACTGATCTATTTTTCCTCTATCTGCCTTGAAGGAACAATCAGATCCAAACAGCTTTTTTCTAGACACTTTTCCCCAAGAAAACTTTAACAGAAGCTCAAATGAAGGACATATCACCACGTTCCCCCTTCATCAGAAAATTGTCCGTTCTCCTTATCTTATCTAAACTTTCTTCCTGCCAAGGGAAGAGTTGCTCTTGTCATTGGCATTGGCGCCTGTCCTTCAAGGAGAGCCTTTGTGCCTTTGAACAGCGATGTGACAAGGATTTTAAGTGAGTGGCAGGCAGAGGACATAACTTGCAAGGCGTCTCCAGTTCAGAAAGGGGAGCAGCAGAGTACAGGCAGTCTTTGACTTATAACGGTTCATTTAGTGATTGTTCAAAGTTACAACAGGATTGAAAAAAGGGATTTGTGACCTTTTTCACACTTATGACCATTGTAAGATTCCCACGGTCACATGATTTACATTCAGATGCTTGACAACTGGTTCATATTTATAATGGTGGCAGTGCCCTAGGGTCGATGTAACCGTCTTTTGCGACCTTCTGACAAGCCAAGTCAATGAGGAAGGCAGGTTCACTTAAGAACTGTGTTACTAACTTAGCAACTACAGTGATTCACTTAACAACTGTGGCAAGAAAAATCGCAAAATGGGGCAAAACACACTTAACAAATGTTTCACTTAACAATAGAATTGTTGGGCTCAACGGTTGTACGTCAAGGACTACCTGTAGCCGATGAAGAGAAAGCCATTGTGTCTTAATTTTCAGGAAAGCTGAAATATTGCAGGAAATGTATTTTAATGCTATTTATTAAATTTCTATACTGCCCATCTCACTAAGTGACTCTAGGCTGTTTATAGCATTATAATATAAACAGGTTAATAAAATCATAGGCTAAAAACAAAATTAAGAACAAGTTAAAACTTATAAGAAAAAGAAGAAGTCAAAGTTAAAAAACTGAAAAGGCTAAAAAGTTAACAAGGCAGCAGAGAGTGTCCTCAAGCCATCAGCCATCCTCCTTGGGCTGCATCATATTCTCAGTCTCCCATGCTAATTGGCAAAACAAAGTCTTAAACCTCATCCATAAAACCAGAAGAGTGGAGGTTCACCTCACCTTTGGGGATAAGATGTCCCCCTGGGGAGGGACAGCAGCTGAGAAAGCCTTCTTCCTAGATCTCGCTAGTCAAAATCCCTTGATTGACAGGATATGCAGCAAGTCCTCCCTGCCTGACCAGGTGGGAAAGGTCGATGTAATTGGGATGAGACAATTCCTCATATATCCTGGTCCCCTGCCATAAGGGCTTTAAAAGGAATATTGAACTATTGATCGAATATTGAGCTAAGAGTCCAAGCAGGTCATAACCATTTGAGAAAAAAAAGATGCTGTAGTGTAACTTTTCAAGATGGATGTGACCTTGCTAGATTAGGTTGATACATCTTGTTAAACCACTGTTAAACAAATGTGCCACAATGAGCTGAGTTCACACATTATGGTAAATCATAAAAGATGGTTTATTAAAATTGTTTAATTTAATTTAATTTAATTAATTCAATTTATATGCCGCCCCTCTCCGAAGACTCAGGGCAGCATATAAAAAAATGGCTGGCTTCAGAAACTCAGGAAACTACAATCAGCACACACAATATTACGGTTCAGCTTCAGTTAATCTTTAGGAACTGCCATTTTATAATACCGCCCACCCATCCCCTCAGCAAAATAAAACTTGCATTAGGAATTTGTCATGACAGCAGTAGCTGGAAGTTGCTAGACATCACAGTGAGCAATCCCTCAACGTAGGAAGCCAGGCGACCATCTTTCTTTTCAAAATATTCCACTAGGTTTGTATTCCAGCACCAGATGTTTTCAAGGAGGAAAAGTTCATTAAACTAAGGTTTCTTTCCAAAGTGGCTTTTTCCTCTCTAGCATGAATATTTGGCTTGATGGATGAGGCAAGGGAAAAGAGGAAGAGGAAGGTCTGTTGAATATGTTTGTGGCTTGGGTTATTTGTAAAAGTAATAAAGGCAGGATATAACTGCCTGCCTGCCTGCCTGCCTGCCTAACTAACTAACTAACTAACTAACTAACTAACTAACTAACTAACTGATAGTCCTCAATTTACGAGCACAATTGAGCTCAAAATTTCTATCTCTAAGCAAGAGAATTGATAAGTGAGTTTTGCCCCATTTTATGACTTTGCTTGCCACAGTTGTTAAGTGAATCACTGCAGTTGTTCAGTTAGTAACACAGTTGTTAAGCAAATCCGCTTCCCCATTGATTTTGCTCATCAGACAGTCACAAAAGGTGATCACGTGACCAGAGGACCCTGCAACTGTCATAAATAATGGCAGTTGCCAAGCGGCCGAATTTTGATCATTTGATGATGGAGATGCTGCAATGGTTGTCCGTGTGAAAAATGGTCATAAGTCACTTTTTCAGGGTCGGTGTAACTTTGAATGGCCACTAAGCAAATGGTTGTAAGTCGAGGACTAGCTGTACATTAAAAGCACTGTATGCATTTGAGAGAGGGAGAGATGACAGACAGGCCATTCTGGGAAATATTATGTCTGGCATATTCATAACTTAGTGTGTATATGTGAGTAGGTTTCTGATGCATGAATGTGGGATGAATGCACATGCAGAGAGAGAGATTTTGTTTTAATTTCATTTCTCCCAATATAAGCAGATGTACATCCTGGGAGTGAGTCATTCAAGGCTAGAGAGGAAATCTCTATCGCATAACGTTATCAAGGGAAACCTCACATTCCCAGCTAAGATCTTATTTCTCATTCAGTCATACTTTCCTTAGTTAATAGGAAGGATGTGGGCGATCTAACTGGTGCATTTGCCAGAATAGCAGAGAGCTGTGGAGCCAAACTCTCCTCCCTAACTAAAGATATGCCAAAGACCAAAATGCACCTGATCGCAGAGCCTCCAATTCATGACCAAAGTCTTGAGTATTTAATGGCTGTAAAGAAGAAAGGAACTCATCCTTCACAGTTGTTGGGCACACCCAAGATAAAGCAGTTATGTTTTACTTCTCCCCTCTTTCACACTCTTTACACTTGCCAGGGACAAGGAGAAAGAAAACACAGATGTGACACCAGTTCCAAGGGAGGCTAGAGCTACAGCCTGATTACCAGGAGGAACATGGACAAATTTGGCAGATGATTCCCAAGAACAGGAATTCCCAAAATTTTGGATCCTGCTAATGCATTTGGAACAATATAGCAATAGCAATAGCAATAGCAATAGCACTTAGACTTATATACTGCTTCCTAAGGCTTTACAGCCCTCTCTAGGCAGTTTATAGCGGCAACATATTGCCCCCAACAATCTGGCTTCTAATTTTACTGACCTCAGAACAATGAAAGGCTGAGTCAACCATGAGCTGCTCAGGATCGAACTCCTGGCAGTGAGCAGAGTTAGCCTGAAATTTGGCATTTTAACCACTGCTTATAAGCAATTCTTATTCCCAAAGATGGGAAGATGTTCGTTCGAAAATGGCTGCTCTAGTGATAAGCACAGCATCATTAATCCCAGTAGCAAACTAGTAGCAAAGAATCGATTTGCACTTTGCAAACTAGGATCTGTCTGAACCTCAAAAGACAAAACTACTCATCCATTCCCCATCTGCTCTGTTTTCACCATGCTTTTGTGGCACATTCTCCTCCTTGCCCAGCGACTCCACTCTTCCTTGAAACAGGAAGTAGTTGGCCTCGCTTAGTCATGCCCAACTTTGTCCAGATGGATTTGGAAAGGTCTCCAGATATGTATATGGCATCCTCAGATAAAGAGGCAGTGAAACGTTCCATGGCACCAACTACTCTTTGAAAGTTTAGTCCCAAAGAAACAAACCAAGTCATTGTTGGTTGGAAATAAACCATGTGGCTGTTCATCCAAGCTGTTTGCCATCCATATAGCTCCTGTTGGGAGAAATTCTTGATCTGATCTGAGCCAGTTTTTCCAAAGATGACAGGACAGCTGCTTGAAGCAAAGGTGAAGTTTATTGGAGAGCATGACAGACCGTCACAGCAGTTGAAGGTCTCCAGGAAATTACTGCTTGAAGTGGTTACTTTTATAGAGAAGTCTTCCTATTGTCCCTAGAAAATGCACAAACTAGGCCTGTTTTTTAGGGAGCACTGAGAGAAAAGTGTGGTTTGATTCTCTGTGGACCTTTTTTGGGAGTCTTTACCTTTTGTGAATCAAGGTGGCGACCTCAATGTGAGGAGTTTGCATGAAGAAATCTATTACTGGAATGAGCAATTTGTCAAATCTAGAAAGGATTTTCTTATTAAGTTGCTGATACTTTCCAATTTCATCTATGAAAGGACTGGCTTTGTCAGTTTCAGTCTAGGTTAGGGGTGTCAAACTCAATTTCATTGAGGGTTGCATCAGGGTTGTGTTTGACCTAGGTGGGGGTGGGGGTGGATGTGGCCAGGTTGGGCATAGCCAGCTCGATGTCATTCATGTCAGGGTGCCTGTGGCGGCCTGAGCACTCTGCCAGCGAAAATGGGCTGCCGAGCTCCGTTTTCGGCCACCACGCCTCCTGCAACCCTCTGCCAGTGAAAAAAGAGCTCAGGAGGGTTGTATGTGACCCTCCCGAGCTCTGTTTTCAATGGCAGGCTGGTCCATCACTGGTTCCAGGACAGCTCTGTGGGCCAGATCTAAGCACCCTGCAGGCTGGATCTAGCTCCCAGGCCTTGAGTTTGACACCCTTGGTCTAGATTTTAAAAAGCTTAAGCAGGCATTCATTTTACTGCCTGGGGTTAAAGGTGACATGGGGAGGAGCTCTGGTTTTCCTACACCCTTTAGGAACAACAAAATCAAACTACAACAGATAGTTCTTGACTTACAATCTTTTGTTTAGTGACTATTCAAAGTTACAATGGTGCTGAAAAAAAGTGACTTATGACCATTTTTCACAATTATGACCATTGCAGCATCCCCATGGTCATGTGATCAAAACTCATATGCTTGACAGCTGGCTTATGTTTATGATGGTTGCAGTGTCATGTGATCCCCTCTTGTGACCTTCTGAGAAGCGAAGTCAATGGGGATGCCAGATTCACTTAACAAGTGTGTTACTAATATAACAGCTGCAGTGATTCACTTAATAACAGTGATAATGAAGGTTGTAAAACAGAGCAAAACCTGCTTTTAAACTCTCTTGCTCAGCAACAGAAATTTTGGGCTCAATTGTAGTCATACGTGGAGGACTATCTGTCTTCAGGGAATTCAGGGAAAGAACACATGGCATGCCTGACTTTGCTGACACGTGTGGCATAGTCATGCCTATTGTGTGTCACTGCCAGCCCATGGAGGCCCTAGTCCAGTTCACCCAAAAGTTGCCTCTTGTGGAACATGCAACTGGAAAACAAAAAAACAATTGTTTCCGTTGTGCAGTCAAAAACTACACAACCCAAAGTCTTTAGTTCTTACTGGAACATCTTGTTCGTGAGGAATAGCAGCCAAGTCAGAACAGGCAGAAGAAAACAAATGTCCACATGGTAATTCATAATCGGGAACAGATAGATTTCAGGAAGAGCTGAAGTCATTGGTATCTCCAGGAATTACTCACACAAGTAAAGAACAGGTTTTACCAGGCCATGGCTTTCCTAACTGTGATTTATTGGGTTGGCTGAATTAGCAGAACTTATCAAATTATAAATCACGAGGTAGAAACCCAGGACACATCTTCCATGAACTCAAAATGAACTAATCTCAAGGTGGCTTAGCATGTTGTGTGAATGCAACCATTATGTTAAACTTCTGGGTTTCAGAATGTGTAATGCAAGCAGTGGAGTGTGTGAATGATAAAAACAGAAATAAAGATAACACCACAAGCTTTTGGAGCTTCTGCTGGGAGAATTCAAAGTTATTCCTACTCCATCAACTTTCCCCCAGGACACAAAGAGAGGTTTTTGTCTAGCAAGCGTTCAGCTGATAAATTGGCTTGTCTATTAAATATTGAGTGGAGTTGGTCTCTTTATGTGTATTTTAATATATACTGGAATAGTTTACTTATAATTCCATAATTATTGGTGGCAGTTGCATTGTGTGCCAAAAAAATCTTAACATAAACTGTAAAGCCCAGGCTGAAACATTATCCTATAATAAGAAGCTGGAAACATAAGGATTTAGGAACAAAGTTGTTCAGCTCAAAGATAACAACCCCCCATTTCTGACACACAGAGAGGATTATGGTGGACAAGGGTATATTAAAAGTTTCTGCTGACATAATTATTTTTATATCATTTTATTGTGATGATAATATTAAAAACATCCATGGATAGAAATCACAGGCTGAATGTGGATTTTATTTGTAGGAGGCTATCCTTTGCAGATGGCTGTCTTAATTTAACATATCAGAACTTTTGACTTTTGTGCTAAAGCCTAGTCTCTTAGGTGTGTTAAAATGAAGTAGTGAATTAAAGTCAGGTTACTAGATTTGACCTGCAAAATCTGGACAAGCAATAGATGGCAGCAAGACCTTTTTGATATGTTTTCTGCCATCTAATGATCATGTACATTTAGCTAAATCAGTGTTTCTCAAACTTTCTGCAATTCTGGATAACTAAATAAATGTCCAGAAAAATATGGGGACAACCCAATCACAAAGATATTCTATACTTAGTTTTTGGGCATTCCATCTTCTCGGTATTTAATGGATATTTTAAAAAATTTAGCCAAATATTCAATCCAAACTATAACCCTACTCAAGGCTAAAAATGAAACATCTCCAAAATTCAGGTAGTCCGAATAGCCAGCACCATTCCATCTTGTCAACTTTCTACTGTCACCAAACCTGGTTGCAATTTGTTTACTGTTTACTTTTTGCAAATAAACTGGTTGGTGGTGTGTGTCTGTGGGTTGGTGTCTGTGAATGTGTGTGGCAAGGGGCTGATGAAGGTTCTGATTTTGCCAGCTGGCTGGCAGTGAATGGGAGGGCTGTGATAGTGGACCAATGGTGACTTCCACAAACCACAATTACTGCCCTAAACAAAAGATTCCCACACAGTAGCGAAAGTTTCACCCATAACGATGGCTCCAGCTCACATCACTGGTGATTCTCTAGTCAGCTGTGGCTTCCTACCAGCGTCTGTTGGATGTGTGTATGTGTAATCCCAGCATCACAGCAGAGCGGTAGCCCTCTTGGGCAACAGGAATCTTAGCAGGCATCCTTTTATGTCAGTCACCCCTCCTAGGCTTCATGGATGGCACAGAATGTTGGGATTGTTGCAATGGTTGTGTGAAATACAATCATAAGCCACTTTTTTCAGTGCCCTTGTAACTTCAAACTGTCACTAAATGAATGGTTGCAAGTCGAAGCCTACCTGTATAAGGATGTATATTTCTCTCTCTCTTGCCTTTGGGAGTGAACTGCTCCATTTCTTTTTCTTATCAGATACATCCCGAGTTCTTTTCCTATGACTGTAGTCTTTGGACAGATCAGAACTTTGTTGGCATGAGGAGGGGTTAGTCATGTCCAATTCACCATGGAAACATCCATCACGTATTCATTTGCCTGTCCTTGCCAGCCACAAACATTTTAGTCACAGGCATTGTTGCTTACAAATACGGTTGCTAACACACACACACACACACACAAGCACTGGGAAAGCCTGGCAGATTGTTAACCTTTGTGAGTTCATAGCAGCACATCTGGAACTCATTAGGCCCTCCAAAAGAACTGAGCTGAACAGAAAGCAGAGGACGTGTCGGCTTTGGGAGGCCCTTTGTCAGAAGGGCTGTTTTACCTCACTGAAAATTCCTTTCCCTTGCAAAGGAGGTGAAGCAAAGTTACTAGCCTACAAGACATTTGAATCCCTTAGTCCACCCATCCATCCCTTTGTTAGTCATTTCTGGCACGCTTGAGGGCCTGAATGGAGGAGAGATGAAGTTTTTTTTTCCTTTATCATTTCATTTATCATTTCTTTACGCTTACATTCTTGATCACTTCATCATTTCTTTACAGAGCAGTTGGAGGCATTACTCGTCTATGAGCTTATTTTTGAGGGGTCAAGTGGCAGCTTGCTTACTCTGCTTTGAGAAGTCACTGACTACCGATGAACAGTATGCGATAATGAATCCTGCATTGTGTAACAGATGTGAAGGATGTTGCATTGGTCTGAGAGCGCACACATTGTCAAGTAACTTTCAACTCTTCGCTGAAACTTTTAAGCAAATTGGACAATAGCAACTAAACTCAAAAAGCTGGCAATGGCTTTTGAATCTACCAAAATATGTTCAGAGGAGAGGCCCAAGAGCGGGTGGGTTTTTTTTTTAAACAAATTATGCCCACAAGGCATCATTTTAGAGATTATGAATTTAGATTTCTGGGTTTTTTCCCTTTGCCCTACTGGTTCCATCCATCTTCTACGATGTTGCTAATTCTCGTCACAGGGAAAATACAGTACGTATCTTCCCTTTCGAAGTTTGCACTGCCCATCAGCTTTATAAGTGACTGTTGCGAAGCAAAACAAACTCTGCGTTCCTTTGAAATGAAGTCAGTCTGGAATCTCAAAGAGAGTAAGGCAAAAGATGAAGGAATAATGCAGTGAGGGAGCTTAATGCATAAAAGGAACTACAGTGAATAAAGCAGAGGCTTTCTAAATTGCTACAAGACTACATATAGTTTGCACTTACGTTGTGCACTTACCATGGTCGAATTAATCGTTTTTCCAGTTCAGTTTTCTCTGAGTTCCCATGATGCTTTGAAATACAATCTAATCACACAGACTGGGTTCATGTATTAGGCTGAAATATGTTGGTTAAGAATGTCATAGAGTCAAACTAGAAGACTGGCTTAAGAACGTAACAGCTGGTCTATCATTTCCAAGGTGTATTCTAGACTAAAGGCTTATCTGGGATTTCCTGAGGTTTATACATTATGTTAAGGCATGGTTTGTTGAACCCTGGTTTATTAAATAAGCCACAAATTGACTTAGCATGTCCAGACAATATGCTAAACCAAAATCAAATAAACTGCCCAATGCTTTACTGTATATTTAAAATCTATGCAGTGTTCATTTGCATGCAACAGATATACAGTATTTCTGCATTTGATTCCTCAAACTAAGAAACTGAAAACATGAGACGTGGACAAAAGATGAGAACGATAAACTCCCAGAGTGGTTTAACCACTGGGCAAGAGAAGTTGTAAAACGGAGCAAAATTCTCCCAACAACTGTCTTACTTAGCAATGGAAAACTTAGGCTCAATTGTGGTCATAAGTCAAGGACTACTTGTACTTCACTAGAGAAAGTGGCAGGTTACAACAATCCTTGATATTTCTGATTGAGAGAAATAATGAGGTTCAGAGGAATTAAAACTCCTTGGATAAGGACAGCTTTCTCCACAAAGGCATTGTGAGTGCAGTTCCTGGAATCTCCTACTGGTAGCCTTCTGGCTAGGAATTCTACTGTCAACCCAGGAATTGTCACACCACAGAAAGTCAACAAGATCCTTTTGTGTTAGCAACTTGGTATCAGATGAGCCGACTGTGTCATAAGAGTGAAGACAGTATCATTGCAAAGCTGGTTGGCTCTTCCTCAAAGAAATGTGTTGAGTTAATCCTTTATGTAGCTGAAACTAAAATAAAATTGACCAACTTAGAATCTTGTGTTTGTGTTGTTATACAGCTCTCATCATCCCTATGCAACAGAGTTATTGAACTACAGGTCTTAATATTAAAACTAAGGAAATAACACATTATTTAGCTATGTATTCAACATTCTTACAAATTTCTGTTTTTAGTCCTCACACCCAGTTTTTAGACAAAAAGTAGCAATTGATGATCAAAACTGTTTCATAACTGGACAGAAACTTGAACCCTAGACCTGACCTGCTAACCATTGAACTATACTGTGTTTGACAACAGATTGGGGGCCAAATTTATAGCATCTGCTGATTTAGCACCACATATTAGATGAGCCTTTGGATATAATATAGTTATGACTAGGGGCTCCTTGGTGCTCTCTCAGTGCTACCTAGTTTGGGTAATGAAACATCTGCAAGAAAACAAACAAATTCAGAGAGCACCATGGAGCCCTCATTTTGACCCTGAGCTACAAATATTCTCCTTTATAGTTATAATTGAACTGAAAATCTCAATAAGCTTGAAGTTAATTATTGCAATCAAGCATAAGAATATAATCCTCCTTTCCTATTGTAGAATCTCTTCTCAGGAACTGCAGTTTTAACTGGGGGGAAATTTCTGACTGACACCAAAGGGGGATTTCCTCTACAAAAACAATGTTGACTATGAATGTTAAGATTGGAATGATAACTAATACATTAAGAGGTGGCCTTGGTTTAGGAAGGATGGCTTAGGTCTGATCATAGTCCAATTCAAACACAAATATCCTTGGGCCAATAGGATCAATAGCTTTAACAATCCTAAATTCTGGCTAGATTTACACTTGCACTAACCTATGATTTTTTTTAAAAAAGATGACACATTGAATAACATTTGGCTAAATTCATATATTAAACCAAACATCACTGTATATAAGCTATAATAGCTGGGTTTATACATCATATCAAACTCCCCACTGTTCTAAAATCTCATTTTTGCTTAAATTTGTGACTTTGTCTCTGATAGATGCTTCTCTTATCTGGGAATATAAATGCTAAAGAATCTTTGCCCCAATGAATTTTTCAGATAAATCTCAACACTGTCAAAATAAACTAGAAGTGTATTTGGTCAGCCAAGAATCCTGCAAAGAATAATTAGCTAACAGTTTTGTTTTAATACTTGTATTTATGACATTTGGAGGATACATGTCATCTAACAGTTGAATGGAATGAAATAGAAATGGAATAGGAATAGGAATAGGGAGTGGAGTGAAGTGGAGTCGAGTGAAGTGGAATGGAATGGACTAAACTAGACTAGATAGAACAGAATAGAATAGAATAAAGGTTGGCCAAGTGTGATTGGACACACAAGGAAATTGTCTCTGGTGCATATATAAGTATGTAAAAAAAAGTATACTATACTGTGCAATCGACTTTTTTTCTGAATGTAAGGTCTACACCATGTATTAACTGATTTTTGAAAATCAGGTGACAACTCTTAACATTAACTTGAAAAAAACCCAATATTATTTATCATTTGATTTAATCTCTGCTTTCCTTTTATGTGCTCTTACTTATGGACTGGCGGGAAAATCAAACTCTGAAGCAAATAACAAATGAAAGCAGGTGATGAAATAACCAAATGTTTGCCCTCAGTGATTGTAGAAACGACTTCCCCCACTTCACATATGTAACAGTTTCGCCCATCACGTAAAAGCAAAATACTTCAGGTTGCAAGACTTGACTTTATTTTTCAACCAGAATCTGTAAGCCTGTCAACTTGTGCTTTTGAGTTACAGCATTTTAACCCACCCACCCACCTGCCGCAAAGGACTCTAAGTCAAAAGGAGACTGAGTTTCTTGAAAGAAAGATTAAAAACCACAAGGGTAACATTAAAAAAAGTTATCCTATGTTTAAAATTACTCAACAAGGAGTACAATCAAAATAAAGGAAAATAGAGTTCACCAGAGACCAAGGAAAATAAATCATAGAGTTGGAAGAATAATAACTCCTGGAAGTTTTGTCTAAGGACTATAGCTTTCATTAACATGCATTTCACCAAACCTATCAGCCACCTTCTGCTTCTAGTACAAATTAGAGAAAGGTACAAACCTTGTTGGGAGGGAAACAATGGGAGGGGAACAACAGCAGCAGCTGTGTTTTTGATGTCTCCCTAAGCTTCTCCAGGTGATCCTTTAATCTTTCTGTGTAAAACAAAAGGACAGCTGGGTAAACAACAGATAAAGGATATTTGGGAACCATGTGGTATTCTCCAATTCGTTTTCACAACAAGAAGTGGTGATTTCTTGTGACTGTTGGCTACAATTGGAAAGGCTGATGATAGTTGGAACCAATGCTTGCTAGAAGGGGTCCTGTTCCCCAGATCCTCCCTAGTAGAGGCACTGCTATCCTGAGTCCTCATCTGTCCATCTGGAAAGCAAAGCTAGTTTTTCAAGTGATGCGGTTATTCTTTTTACTCTCAGCCATGAGCTCAGTGACCTGCATCTAAGGACTATGGAGGAATATGGAAAAACCAGTCTGGGATGGGATCTAGGTTAGTTATATATGAATGCCTTGACCAGGTATGTTGGCCTAAAAAGGGACCTGCAAATTTGTCATTCAATATATGGGGTAGTGTGTGTACGAATTACCCTGAGCGGTGAGTTTTTGCTAGTCCATCTAAAGCAGGGGTACCCAAGCTTGCCAACTTTCAGACCTGTGGACTTCTAACTCCCAGAATTCCCCAGCCAGCTATGCTGAATGACTGGCTGGGGAACTCTAGGTGTCGAAGTCCACAGGTCTGAAAGTTGCCAAGGTTGGACGCCCCTGATCTAAAGGCATATTAGCATGTGTGTGAAGTGGTGGCTTCAAGAACAAAACGATACCTATGAAGTAGCTGAGCATACAAGATTGCCCTGTTAATAAGACCTTTTAGCACCACCTGCTGGACAAAGGTAACAAAACCCCTCATCCAATGTTACTGTCCTTTAGTTTTCACACAGCTGTAGGAGCAGCTGCTGCTGGGTTTTTTTCCCTGTTCCTGAACAGGAGGTGCAATCTGATACCAACTTTACCTTCCACTAACAAAAGGCATTCAGTATGCACTCTGTTTCTTGACACTGACTTTGAACTGCAGTGATTTCATGGCTGAAACTTCAGCCTGATTTTTTAAAAAAAACTTCCTTGCTTTTTTCCCATCTTCTGCCTTTGGCTGTGTTTCAGTGTAACACAGTAGTACCTGGAAAGCTTCAATTTTTGCTCAGAGACTAGGACAGAGACTGCACTTTGCTCATGCCAGTGTTAAGGGACAGAAAGAAAAATCTCTCTCAACTTGAACTAGAAGTGTGAAATTAAATTTTGTTTCCTTAAACTGAATAGACATCTCAACTGAGACACATGAAAGAGCCTCTGACCTCAATGAAAATATTTTAGCCTATTAACGTATCTAGATATAATATGATTACACTGCAAATTCTTTCCCATAACCAGGAAGATAACATGTACTGTAGGGTCATCTGAAGCCTGAACCCTTTATCTCTGTGTGTGTGTGTATAAAACCACAGATTTTTTAAAAAAATTCTTCCAACTAAATTACTCAATTTCAGCTTTCTGCCATGTGAGGTGGAGAATATATAAAAATGGCAGTTTAAGCCACAGTGGTGTTTGTGAGGAAAACTAGAAAGAGGGAGTATTGTGTGTCACATTGAGTTGCTGAATGAAAGGCATGACATCAATCAATACATAAATAAATAAAATAACAGTTTCAGCATCAAAGAACATCCAACAAAAAACTAACAAACAGAATTTTTTTGTCCTGTCCATGTCTATAACACAGTTATCCATATTTTACATAACTGCTCTTTTCTTTGTATACTTTATTGCTATTACTCCAAAAGCTAAGTGTAGCTTCTGGTCACCCCAGGATTGGTCATTTCCTCCCTTAAAATTTGGTCCTATATTTTAAGTGAACCCATTCCCAAAATTGGTCTTAGGCTGTGGAAATTCATGACCACTGTTCTAGTATAGAAATGAGAAAGAAAGAGAGAGGGAGAAAGGAAGGGAAAGGGAGAGAGAATTTAGTTATTTTGGCTAAGAAGCCCTTGGACTTTTATTCAAATTGAAGATACATGTTTATTCTGCCTTTCTGTTCACTTTTCCCCAAGTTTAAATTTCCTGTTAACTGAAAGGGACAAGAACTGTGCCCACTACACCGAGGATGATCACACCATATCCACACATTTATTATCGATTCTATTTCTAATAATCCCTTACATGAAACACAGGGACTAGATTCACACAAAACATCCAGCTCTTAGTTAACCAAGCACAATTGTTATGTCCAGGGAGACTTTATCTGGGATGCAAAAACTCTGGACAATGATTAGAGGGCAACAATTAGATCCAATCTCTTCTGCCACCTGGCAGTCAAGCAGATTTTCTGTCCAGACATGACTAAGGAATTAAATTGTGTTACTTAAATTTGATTATCTGGATCACACAACGTAAGAGAAGGTCTAGGCTCGTGCAACTAGCTGCATTATAAATCATTCCATTTTAGCTTCAAGTGGCATGTTATGCAACCCCAGCCAGGAAGCTGCCTTAGCTAAACTAGAGCCCTGTGAGATCAGCATTGTTAAGGCCAATTGACAGGGCCACCCAAGGCTTCAAGCAGGACTTTTTTTTTCAATCTGAAGATAATTGGGATCAGACTTCAGAATATCTGCGTATAAAACATATGTTCCATCACTGAGCTACTGTCCCTTTTGCCTTTTTTCACATCTATCACAAACCGCTTTTAACACTGAGCTGCATCCACCAGCCGAAGAAAGGGAAGCCTATAAAATTGCTAATATCATACAGAAGATTTTTTTTTTAAAAAAATGTGCATTGGGGGGGAAAACACAAATGTCCTAGAGTCAGAAGTCACTACTGCAATTTTTATTATTGCATCCCTTTTTCAAAATGAGGAGGAAGAGAAGATGGAAGGCCGTGTGATTGTTACAGAGAACATGAAGATACTGAATATAATACAGTGGCAGGAGGAAAAGAAAGACTGTTCCTCCTGCTTAGGTGCCTCTGAAAGTCAGCCCCTCGGTGTGAAATGACATTTCAGCCACCCTCCTGGAACAGGAATGGAGGTGGGAAGGGGAGGAAGAAACTAGAAAGAACTAGGTGGCAAAGTTGTCCTTAAAGAAGTCCTAGATAGCTAACACATCAACAGCTGGGAGAAATACTTTTAAAAATTCAGACAGCACCAACATAAAATAAAATAATGATACAAAGAAGGCTGAAGACATCACCATCTTCTGGTCTTTTTGTTGCACAGTTCTGAGAATGTTTCCCCGGGGGACGGTTTGTTCCTACGCATACTAGGTCCGGTTGATATTTCAACCCTTTACAAATCCAGTTCCAGATCCTCAAGTTCCTCTTCCAAAGCTTTCCGTCGAGCCAGCTTCTCTAACTGCTCTTTGGTCGGCTGCTTGATCTCCCCAGAGTCAATCCGCGCCTGCAGATCCTCCACCTGCCGTAGTTTCTTTTTCAGGTTTTTAATTTTCTTGTTCTTCTCTAAGGTGGCAGTGGCGGAAGCCGACGAGAAATCTCTGCTGCCAGCAGAGGCTCTTGGGTTGGCATCAGACACGGCCAGCTTACCATCCCCGCAGCTACTCGGTGTCGCCGACAAGGTTGTTTTCTCTAGAGACTGAATCAGGTCATCGGCATCTCGATCCCCCTTTTCCTGCTGCTGTTTTCTCTTCTCCTTCCGTTTGAGATTCCTCTTAGCGGTCTTGGAGAGCCCCGACTCTCCACCCTCGGGTCCCTTGGACGTTTGACGGGCCACAGGCGTGTGAACTTCTGGATTCAAGCCTGGAGGTAACTCTGGCTTGCTTTTAAAGAACTTCACATATTTATTCTCATACCTGCATGAAATAAAAGAGAATGTGGTGTAAAGACAGACCATGTTTCCTTTTGGAAGCTCAAGGCAGTACACATGGAAGGTTATCTTCACTTTATCCACACACAGAGCTTCTGTAAAATAGGTTGGACTGAGAGGACTGACTCTGATAGAAGAGTCCTATCACTGATGATGTCACCTAGTTTGGTAATGAAATGTCTGCAAGGAAATCACCAAGCTTAGAGAGCACTAAGGAACTCCCACACACACAGAAGTGACTGTTTGAAAACTTTCTTGGAAGTGTTGCAATTACAAAAAAAATCGGGGAATCCAGCAGGTCATTATTACATTTGGAGCATACGAAGCTGCAGAAATCTAAGAGCATACGGGTCATTTAGAAAGTGTTACTTTGTATAGCAACCTACAAAATAGAAAGAGTGTATGTTAAATATAAAGAACATTGGCTTGGGTCAGGTGGTCTCAGCAAATTTTCACAGTCGTTGTTCGGAGTAGACTAATGCAAGCAACTTTTATGCTGCTTTAAGCCTACTAGATGAACACTGAAACTTGGGACAATCGCTTCTGGTTTAAAAAAGATAATGGCTACGCAACATTCTCATTCAAAGTGTTCATGAGTGCTGAAATGCATGTAAGAGAATGTGCAAAACACCCGTATTGAGCTCCTTAAATAAAACATTTTTCCTGGGATTGTGCTGCAATTGCAAAGGACCACTATCCAACCTGGGGGAAATGGCAGTTGCTTTAAGAAATTGCAGACAGCTGCTGCATCAGCATCCTAGACCCTCTGACTTCCTTTTCTGCCTTTATTTATTTATTTAGGGAATTTATATTGCTGCCTATTCACACATGGCAACTCAAGGCAGTTCACAGAATATAAAACTTTAAATTTGGCTACAGCATAGTTCCACAAAATGCCCCAATGCCTGTGTTTCTTGCTTCCTGCTGCATTACATTCCAGGTAAATGAAAATACTTTAGTCAAGCATTGAATCTTTCTTGCTGCTGACTGATCAATGGATATTCTTTATGCTATTCTGAAGAAACTTTCCCAGCACTCCAAGCTATAAAAATTATTATTATTATTAATGTTACAGTCCTGGGAGAAACGTTGTGAACTGTTTAGAATTATTCATAATCCTATAGTACTGTAATTATACAATGCAATGTGAGCTTTGTTCTCTGTTCACATTGAAGTCATAGTCCTGTATAGTTCTGAAGCAAGAGTGGAGAACTATGGTCCCTTTATGACCTGTGAACTTCAACTCCCAGAATTCCTAAACTAGCCTAGGTGGCTCAGGAATTCTGGGAATTGAAGTCCACAGGTCATAAAGAGGCCATAATTCCCCACCCCTTTTCTAAAGGATTCGGAAACTGGATCTCACTTTAGTCATGAAACTAAATTTTCACAATCAGCCAATAACTTAACACAGCACATGTTAGAAAAAATACTGAAAAAAACTTATCCATCGTTCCATTTTCACAAGTAAAGAAAAAATATAATGTAAGAAATATGTTCAGAAACTTATTGTTCTGGAATAAGGAAATTTCACTTCAGCCATCTCAGCTAAAGAAAAACTGTAAGGGGAAAAGGAAACTGAGATAGTCAGAATGATAAGTATATACTGTCTTGAACATCTAGAATAGAATAGAATAAAATAGAATAGAATAGAATTTTTTATTGGCCAAGTGTGATTGGACACACAAGGAATTTGTCTTGGTGCATACGCTCTCAGTGTACATAAAAGAAAAGATACGTTCATCAAGAATCATAAGATACAACACTTAATGATAATCATAGGGTACAAATAAGCAATCAGGAAACAATATCAATATAAATCGTAAGGATACAAGCAACAAAGTTACAGTCATACAGTCATTAGTGGAAAGAGATGGGTGGTGGGAATGATGAGAAGATTAATAGTAGTGCAGATTTAGTAAATAGTTTGACGGTGTTGAGGGAATTATTTGTTTAGCAGAGCTAAGTGTTCAAAAAGTCAGTAGGCTGGGTCAAAAAAATAAATACATCTAAAAGCATTAAATGCTTAGTGAGAATTCCGAGCTTTTCCTATCAAAAGCAGATCAAGTTCTTCCTGATCTGAGGCCATATCACTAATGAAAACTGTTTTTTTCAAGAATATCATTCCAAAGACTGAAGATGATGATGGAAGGGGTATGTGTGTGTGTCTGTGTGTGTCCCTTGGCAATGTCTTAGCCCTGTTTTTTGCTTTCTTGCCCTCCTACCCCAAGAACCCACAGTCTTGTGCTACCTTAAGGACTAATACAGTTCTAATCAAATGAGATCTCATGAACTACAGTCGGCTTCAGCAAATGCAGGGAGCACCACATATACACAACTAATACAAGGGGAGGATAAAGATTATATAAAATAACATTTCGTGCATCAGGTAAGGTAGTTTGTGATCCACGGCAATCATGCTTATGTTAGCCTTTAAGCTGTTACAAGAGTGGTTTTTTTTTGCTTTTTTTTGCTTGTGTGGCTACTTCTCTGTTCATATCCACAAGAGGAGCAGGGTGAGGATCAGACTTACACTGGCACTTCTTCTTGGGGAACATAGCCCTCTTTCACCCGTCTTTGTTTTCTCCAGGTACCATCTGGACGCTGTGTGGATGCGATATATTTTCCTGAAATATGGATTGATTATTTTAGTTTGGGAAGGAAACTGCTATCAATCAGTCAATCAATCAATCAACCAGTCAGTCATATTTTCCTGGGTGATCAATAGGAGTTTCAAGCTTTAAAAAAAATTACAAAAAATTCCTCTGCAAAACAGGAAAAAGATATACACAAAGTCCACAAGCAGCCTAATCATAGATTTTCAACTAATCATAAAAAACTAACCCTGGTTAGGTTATTTATTTAGTGTTTGGCTTGTCATACATGGACCAGCAATATATATTAACATTTTACCTAAATTAGTAAAACACAATAAAATATGTTTAAAAGATCTGTGTTCAAATACCAATGTCTAGGCCATCTGACCATTGAAGCGCAGCATCATTTATATGAACCCGCCCCCCCGACACTAGACCAGTAAATGCCATCAGCTTGTAGCCAGCCACAATGTGATCTAGTTTGACATGGGACTCCACAGTCACACTGAAGGGAAGATACTATTCCCCATTTATATAGTGAGTCCCGGCAGACACCGTGTGAGGTGCAAATCCAATTCAGGATTATCCACTGCTGACATAGTAGTTCAAAGCCTGGCACCTTTTTTGTGGGGTCATTTATAGAGTATGTCTTCCTACACCTGGGAAGCGACCTATTTGGCTTCCCATTGAGAATCAATGTTAAAATTGTTGAGCAGATATTGTGCAAGTGCCAGTGGGGACTTTCTGGACTTGAGTCTTCCCGCTGATAAATGAGGAAAGCCGGTGTGCACCACTAGGAGTGTGAGTTGACCCTGGTTAGTGTCTGGAAGGGTGACCACTGACCACTAAGAAATACCAAGGTTTTGGATTCACTAGACAAAGAAGTAAAAAAAAACTTTTAGCAAAAAAAAAAAAAAAGGCAAAACATTTTGGTAACTTTGGTAATAAAGTTAGATGGGAGTTTCCATGATGTCATGAGGAATTGAGGAGACTCTTTACCTTTTTTATATGAAAGGTAAAGATATAAAGAAATGAAAGCAAAATGCATCTGCATTTCCTCACAAATAAGGAAGGATTTTTTTTTACAGGACAACACTTAATACTTATAAAATGTTCCTGTCAGTGATCCTGTAAGTTAGCACAGGATTCTCATTAAAAAAAAGAAGATAAAATGGCAGGTGTTCAGCATATGATCATATGTAAAACAATTAATGCATAACACACATAACAAATTAAAATTGCCATAAGGAAAACAGACACATACAAAAATCACTATATCTTCAGAGGCAGTAAGGCTACACTGCTTCCTTAAACCAACCACAGCAATTTACTAAAGAGGCTTGGATTAAAATCTGTAGTTCAGACACAAAGCTGACAGGGTGACTTTGGTCAATTTCTCTCTTAATTTAAAACATCTCATAAAACTATTCTGAAGAGAAAAATCATTATAAACAAGATTTTTATATTGAAAAAGTGCTTTTCAATATGGATTTGACTAAAAGGGCCAGGATTACTCTGAAACTTCATTGGTTAAGTGAGAAAAGTCCAGAAATTTTAATCTCTTCAAAAATTCTGCACAACTGTAAAGTTATATTCAAAGACACAGGTTAGGGGGAAATAAACCAGTAACATCTGCAATTAAAAAAATGGTTGGAAATTCACTTAAAAAGAGAACATTGATCTTAAGACCCATATTAGATGTTTGGCATGTACAAGCTAAGCATAAAAAATTGTAGATACTCACCTGTGTGTGTGGGGGAAGCAAAATCAATGGAAGGACCTCCTTAGAAATTTTACTGTATTATTTTATTAGGAATTTATTAGGCCTATTGACTTTTAAAAAATCAGTGAAATATTTTAAGCCACAAATGCTTCTTTTATCAAGCAACTTCATTATGAGAAAAGGCGAGGAAGAAATAAAAATAGGTTATAGAGCCATATCTGTACTAGGTCACGTTGTTGGATCCCATCACCGATATAATTTTGATTTAGATACCTAAATTCCCCAAAACTGACTAATTTGATTTAGATGCCATTTTCATTAGATACCTCTAATTAGATACCCCTCGTTTGATTTAGATACCGTTTCCCCCCTAAACCTCATTTCTTCCGATATAATTGGACTGCAATCCCCATCTTTTCCACCTAAACTGGGAATTGGTGGTCCCAATACTTCTACAAGAGCTTCGATGGAAAAGGACACATGTATGCATATATAATGAAGCCACAGTCCTAGACTAAGAAGCTTTATTTAGAGTTAGATGCCCTCCGAGGTGACAGTCCCAAGGGAATTCCTGGGATACGACAAAGGCAATCCCCGTAGGGGCTGCTCTCTTGCTGTTACGCACGGGAGAAAGCGAAGAAGGGGGAAACCTGCGCGCCTCGCACCTGCCACGGGGATGGTTTCCCGCGGGCGCGGAGAAGGCTGCCTTGCTGCAAGGGGCGTGGCGCGAGAAGACGAGCCCGGGAAGGGGCGGGGCCCAACGGCGAGGAGAACAGGCAGCCCAGAGAGAAAGGAGGGACGCCCTCGAGGAAGGGGGCGTGGCGTAAGAGCGGGACGGACAAGCGAGGATGGAGATGGGGTGGAGCCTCGCTTCGGAAGGAACCGGGGATGTAGCGGCCGGGCGTGAAGGTGGGGAGCAGATGTCCGAGTTGGGGGGAGTTAGGGGAAGAAAGAGTCCGGCACTCGAAATTACGTCCCTCACATCCCAACCGTAGCTCCCACACTCACCGGTTTCATCAGTAACATAGGGAGTCGCCATCTTGGAAACGCGACCCACTTCCGGTCGCATCCCCCCCCCCTCCCCCGGATATGGCGCAGAGGGGAGGAGAAGACGAGGGCTCCGGCGGCCATTTTGTCCCGGAGCGAAACTGTTTTTGTGCTTCACTTTTGCTTTTTGCGCTCTTGGTGTCCGGCGCTTAACCATCTGGGGCGGGGGGCGTTCGCCAACAGTTCTGCGTGCCAAAACTAAAATTAAAAATGTTTTGAACCTCGGAGCCAACTTCCTTAATTTCCAGGTGTCTTGTCTGAGGTTGTCGGTGCTATTCATTCATTTATTTAGCAAATATTGCATCCCAAAGGAGGATTCCACCTGTTTATAGCAGTGCAGCACAGCTCTCCTTCCCGATTTTATTTTAAATACTTGGCCTGATCTTGCCAATCCTTTTCTGTAACCATTTGGAACAGAGGCAGCATTTGCTAAAGTTTTAGGAATCTGATAGATGCCAATTCTTGTAGCTAATGTATGCTTTAGTATATTATGGGACTCTAGAAAACTAAATAACTTACAGTATAACGCTAACCATGGTTAGGTAGTTTGCAAATTTACCCGTGCCTTAGAATAATGCCGGAAAATGTTAATTTTACAAATACAAATGACATAAAGAGATCAAGCTGAAGGCTGAAAATCTTGACTTCTATTTTAAGTATTTATCCTTCAAAACACACATCCAAATACAGAAAGTTAAGACTAAGCAGGTAAATTTGCCGAATTATAATCAGGATGATATGGTAGTATATGTCATTTTAGGTAGCCCACGTAGCTATACTGTGAATATTGATAAAATACTTGTAATTTGGGAGAGGGTGTTTCTGTTTCTAAAATAACTCCTATAATAGATAAGTTGCCACACGATTTTTTCAGAAAATACTAGTGAGATCTTCCTCCCCACTCTAGAGTGGAATGGAATGGAATAGAAAATAGAAAAAATAGAATTCTTTATTGGCCAAGTGTGATTGGACACAAGGAATATGTTTCTGGTGCATAAGCTCTCTACATAAAAGCAACAAGTGATAAAACATGATCATAATCATAAATACAATCATAAGATACAACACACAGTGATAGTCATAGGATACTAAATAAGCAATCAACATAAATCATAATAGGATACTAAATAGAAACAACATAATCATAAGATACAAACAACAAAGTTATTGTCATAAGCCAAGAAATTGGGCAATAGGAAAGATGAGAAGGATAATAGTAATACAGCCCTAATAGGTGGTTTGTCATCCCAGGGCATAAGAGTGTTGTGGGAATTACTTGTTTAGTAGAGTGATAGCATGGGGAAAGAACTGTCTATGTGTCTGGTTGTTTTGGCGTTCAATACCCTGTAGCATAGTTTTGAGGGAAGAAGTTGAAATAATATAGGTCCAGGATATGAGGGATCTGTAGATATTTTCACAGACCTCTTTCTAGCTTGTTCAGTATACAGGTCTTCAATGAAAGGTAGATTGGTTGCAATCATTTTTCTGCAGTCCTAACGCCGTTGAAGTCTGTGTCTGTCTTCTTTGATTGCAGAGCCAAACCAGACAGTTATAGAGGTTCAAATGACAGACTCAATAATTCGTCTGTAGAACTATTTCAGCAGCTCTTTGGGCAGTCTGTGCTTTCTGAGTTTGCACAGGAAGAACATTCTTTATTGTGCTTTTTTGATGATATTTCTGATGCTAGGTGTTCATTTTAAATCTTGAGTTATTATAGAACCTAGAAACTTAAAGGTCTCTATTCTTGATATTATGTTGTCTAGTATTGTAAGAAGTAGTAGAATAGGAGGCCCTCTCCTAAAGTCTACTATCTTCTCTACAGTTTTGAGTGTATTCAGTTCAAGATTGTTCCAGCCGCGCCACAGGGTCATTTGTTCAATTTCCTGTCTGTCTGCAGATTCGTCATCATCTCAAAAGAGACCAATCACTGTTGTATCATCTGCAAACTTCAGTACTTTAACAAAGGGATGCTTTGATATGCAGTCATTGATATACGTAGAGAGAAAAGAGTAGTGGAGAGAGCAGACAGCCCTGTGTGAGAATTCCATAATTCTCACAGTTACCCTGAGACTTTCTTGCCACACCTTTGCAGATGCGAAATCTAGCATACAGTGCTTCATTAACAGTGTGATTGCTGATGTAGATCCAAAGGTGGGGTCTGCCAAGCTGCTTTAGCCTGCTGTGGAGCAGCCTTCTGAACCTCTGGATTCCTGGGCATTGTCCATGGTAACTTTGTCTGCAGGAAAATTCAGATACTGGCTTCTGCCAAGGCATCTTTCCATTTAATGATGACTGGCACCTTCTAGACTGCTTGCCAGGTCTCACATCAGCATCTTACAAACAGGTTTAACACTGTTTTATGAGAATGCTCATCTACATGCACAATCAGTAAATGTAAATTTAAAAAGTGCTGGGTCTTATTTTGCTGTCTACTCCTGGTTCTTTCACGTTTGCTTAGATTACTGGTTTTTGACTGTTTCTGCCTACAATTACAGGTACAAGAGGTTTCATGTACCTGTAATTTTTACTATTTTATTCCTTTGGGGATGTGGGTATGCCATTTTTTCTTAATCCTTTCCAAATCCATGGCCAGTTCCAATTTTGTTCTATGGATAATAGCATTTGGTAGCTGCATTTGCTGCTATCCACAAGGACACAATTGGAATTACTACTAATACTTGCTGTTCCATTGTTGCACTAATCAAGGATGAAGGTTGCTTTTTACGGATTGCTCTTTCCTGCTTCATATCATGCCAGTATTCCATATTTTGTGAGCCAGGCTTCTTTTGAGCACAGGTTTAGCACAGAAGAGCATTATGCTCATGTTCATAAAAAGCCTAACTGATAAATGCAACCAATTAGTTCAGATACTTGAGAGGTAGGTAAAAATACCATTCCATGAACCCACTCATCCATCCGCACATTGCCCTGTGTTAAGGAAAGTGATTGTTGGTCGATTTCCTGTCAGCAGGCAATGCTTGGTGAAAACAGAAACAAAACTGGAAAAATGCATAAATAGCTTTTCTTAACTTGTCCTGCATTAAACACCCACTCACCATTTTTATTATGCTAGAATAGGCACTATAGATATACCAGTAAATTTTATGTTAGCCAACATTTCTGTCAATTCAAGGACTATATAGAGAGCACTTTAATGCAGCCAACTGGTTGTTCTTGATGTGCAGATTCTTATATTCTCCACACTGACATAAAGATGTACTCATGACTTGTTTTTTTAAAAAATATACTTAGTGTTGCCTTAATGAGACAGCTTAAAGTTATATGCACCTATTTCAATTTAAAGTAGTTCCCCCCCCCTCCTCTTCTACCAGGACAAATTTTGCAAATTTTAATACTGAATTGCTGTAGATGATTTTAGAAATACTTGCTTAGATTCTGGAGAGAAGTATATAGATGAACGGGCGAGGAGTAGAGATTTCTCAATGTGCACATGGAAATGGAAAGAGTTTTCTTAGGAGGAAAGAATCTTTTTCCTAAGTTTTGAATGTATGGAAGTAAACTATTCTTCTGACCTTCTTTCTGTGGGTTGTTCCCTACCATCAATTCAAAGAGCTACATGCTATCCATCATTCATCATTAGTGTGCTCTACTGGCATGAGATTTCCAGTTTGAATAAGGTACCAGACCACAGGAGATTGCAAGTTCAAGTCCCGTCTTAGCCCTCCTACACCTCTGCTCCATGAACTGCCTTGATCACCAGTTTTCTTTCAAGTGCAAATCAAGATGCTGTTTTTGACATTTAAGCTCTACATGACATGGGGCCAGGTTATCTGCACACCACCTCTTTCCAGTTACATCTACTTGACACTTGTGACCTTCCAAATGTCCCTTAAACAGTTTTTTTCCAACAGGCCCACACATTGGTTGTATCACATATGACATTCTGATTTTAACCCTCTCAAAAATCAAAGGTTTTTTAATGTCTAATTCTTTAAAGTTGTTCTTTGTAATACGTTGTAATTATTGGTTTTATTATACATCACCCAGAGTCACTCTAAACAAGATGAAATGCCATTATATATGTATTTGATAAATAAATAAATATTAAAGTAGTGAAAGAAGTTAGAATCAACACGAGAATTAAATTGATAAAACACTGACATCTGCACCCTGTAACATCCCAAAAATGGTGCAAAGTAATTGCACAAAAAATACCTTGCCTCAGTGCATCTATATCTATCTATCTATTTATCTATCTATCTATCTATCATCTATCTATCTATCTATCTATCTATCTATCTATCTATCTATCTATCTATCTATCTATCTATCTATCTATCGTAATGTCAGGAACAAAAACAAGAGTTGGATAAAAGATTAAAAGTTTCCAGATGGGCAATGTGACTTTAGTTCTTAGAAAGCAAGACCAGAGAAAATACTTATCAATCTTCCCCTAGGAGGTTGTAAAATTGTTGAGATAATATGATAATTATACAAGTATGAGATTATCTTACATTTTAACTTCCCTAAGGAGAAGTCAGACACAATAACAAAAGAGTGTCTAGTCATTTTCCTAAGAAACAGCCAATCTCACAGTAGGACTTCATTACTCCATTTAAGATGGGGATGCAGGGAGTTTGTTGAAAGAACATGTAGTAACTACTGCATAGGCACCCTTTTTGTCTATGCAATCGCTTTCTGTATCGATAACTATATTAGGTAGAAAATCCCAACCAGCTGAATCAGTAGGACAATAGATCCTACCGATCCCAGTTTTTAACATTTTTTCTCCCTGTTCTGATTAGCATATATTGTATAATGACCAACCTATCCAGTAAGCATAAGCTTATTAACAACAGCTGAGAGAAACACTCTGCAGCAATGCTAAACATTAGAAAGTTAGGGAGGAGGAGGTATTCCAATCTAAATCACAAATAAAGCACCAGCTGAAGTAAAGATTTATACAGAAGACGGAGAACAGCCTCTCTCTAATTTGTCCTATTTCCATAGATGAAGACAATGCTACACTTGGAATGTACTTTTCAGTACTGTAGGTGTCACTGCAGCTTGCGAGCAGCTGGGAAAAACCGAAGGAATGGGGATCTGATTTATTTCTCTGGTCTAGTTGGGTGGCATGAGGGATCAGTGTCTTTGTTGTACGGTGTTAATAGTCATGGCCAGCCCGTGGTAAATTTTAATCTGGAGTTTGCATCTCGCACATGCATCTCGTAAATTTTTCGCTTGTAGCTTTTTTCCTCTCTCAGGGTAAAGTTAGTTTAGAAGAACAGCTATCGGGGCCAGAGGAAAAATCCTAAATCCATCTTTAGCAGTCCAGACGGTTACTCTCCTCACCTCCACCCCAACCCTACAAGACAAAGAGGGAAAATTGCATCTTGTTTTTGATACAGTGCAGTTTGCAATTTACATACACACACTGTGTGTAGGTAATAGCCTTTGGAGCCAGTCCTCCAAGAGAACTGGTGGGCCCCTGCCCTCCTCCTAGCCTTCTAGAAAGCTGTGAAAATCTGGCTTTTCTCATCACCATCAGGATAACGTAAGGCTGGAGCCAAGGAAAGCTTCTTATGGGTGCATGGAAATGCATGGTGGCACGGACCACGGACCAGAAACCAGACCGCAGCTGCATCATTAGCCACTTTAAACCCCTCCAATCCATACATGAAGCAGACTGACACCCACCATGAAGAGGTAATGCGGCCATGAATACGAAGCCAAACAACAGCAACGCAGCTCACCAGCTCAAATACCGCTGCAACCCAGACTAACCCGAGCACAACCAAGCCCCCACCCAAACAGAACACACCTCCAGCCAATCAGAGCACAGCCAAGCTCCCACCCAATCAGTTCACACCCCCACTAGCAGTTAAAAGGAAGAAACAGCTGCGATCTCACATTGCTTCTGGAAGCACGAAGCCGAAGACACCAGTATGAAGATGACGAATGAGACTTCGTCGAAACATCGCCAAGACACTTCCAATTTTACGTGGGAGAAGACCCGAATAACCAAAGACATACATGCATATATGTGTGTGTGTATGTGTGTGTGTGTGTGTGTGTGTGTGTATGTGTATACATACGTGTATACGTATATGTATATATATATGTGTGTGTGTGTGTGTGTATATATATATATATATATATATATATATATATATATATATATATATATATATATATATATATATATATATATATATTCTTTTCGTAGGTTTTCTGTGTGTTTTTCCTTTAAGCCAGGTTTTTCCTACGTAACCAAGATTTTTCTGGAACCCTAATTGAATGAAATCACATTCACTACTTTCTGGGAAACAGAAAAAAACCCAGAAAGTAGTGAATGTGATTTCACTCAATTAGGGTTCCAGAAAAATCTTGGTTACGTAGGAAAAACCTGGCTTAAAGGAAACACACACACACACAAAACCTTTTAAACCAAGAAAGGAGGAAATAGATTTGTACTAAGATTTTAGATGAGTGGGAAAAGGTTAAACTGTTTACTGTACACTACAACCTTGATGCAATCCTTATTTTTTGTGGCCATAGTAACAATAATAAAGGTGTGGTTAGTAATCACACTATTAAACTCCTGTGTTTTGACCTGGCCTATGCAACTAACCTATGCACGTTTACTCTTCATGCTGGTTAATAAATCTGCCCACATTTTTATCCTAACTGGGAATTGAACATCGGCCTGATTTGGAGCTGCTGCAAAGCCAAAGAAATCTAGCTTGAAGACCAGGATGTTCCAGGGAGGCAGGCTCCTAACAATGCAGCACCATTTAATTAAGGGATCTGCTCAATCTGAATGCAATTGATATGCTGGAGATAATACTGCACAATATTTAATCCTCTTATCCCTAGAATACTACAAGGATACCTTGGCCTACAACTTTCTGCATGCCTAGTGTAAATCAGAATTCCTCAGTCTTTGGAACATTGCAGTCTTTCCCTATGGGTTTTTGGTGTAATCATTTTTCCTTCCTTCCTTCTTCCCTCCCTCCCTCCCTCCCTCCCTTCTGTCCGTCCGTCCGTCTGTCTGTCTGTAATTTCAAGAATATCATAAGGATGGGAGCTGCACAAATCTCCAAGGGAATATCATAAAGCAGAAGCAAGCATATTGAAACCTATGACTTCTTCCATTATGCTTTCTGTGTTTCATAATCCTGTTTCTTCCCCAACCAATGCCTTTTCTATTCTGCTTTTTATCTAAGGAACTAGAGGCAGTTTATTGCCTTCTCTGTCCAGTAAAACTAGGAGGTGAGCTAGCCTCCCAGTGAGCTTCAAGGAATGGTATTTCTTTAACCTGACCAAAACTCTAACATTAAATGTAGTTCTGATCTATATGGTATTGGTTTCCTAGTCTGGCCTACCTTGGACTCGCATAGTTTAGTTCTTTCTTCCAACAATAGCTTTTTTAATATAATAGTTTTTTTTAAAAAAGTATGTAGGTTTTATGCTAATAATCTAGATATATATATTGCAGTATTTAATTTTATTCCCTGAAAGTATATATATATATATGTCATGTACCGGTATTATTTTAGATGTGCAAGTAAACTACGGTTCTGCAACAGTTTTACTAATTTCCTGTTCCCAGATGGTTATAGGGGAAGGAAGCCCTACCCCCCGATTAATTTAAAAAACACAAAGAAAACTACTGTATTTATTGAGCTAGTCAGGAGAGAGAAGTTAGAGCAATTTCTGCCTCCTCCACCAATTTGGTCACCTAACCCATGGCTTAACTTCAAAGACAAATATGTACAGTAATGCAATCCCACACTGCAGCCTGAATAGCTTGTCTGTGCTTCTAATGGCTGTTCCTGAAGCCAACTTCCAATCCAAATCAGCTTAGTTGTTTATGGGGCTAGATGGGTGCTCAGTCTGAACTTCAGTCACCACAGGACTAGGCTCATTATTCCTCTGCTTCCCACCCATATGATATACCTGTAGGGTAGATAAATTGTATTGGGTGAACTGATTGACCAGTGCTTGCCTTTTCTTTTACAGACTGCTTTTTCCTCCTGTGCCTTTCTTTTTGCTTGATGATGCACTGATAATGTTACCTAGCTTGGTAATGAAACGTCTGCAAGAAAATAATGAAGTTCAGAGAGCATCAAGGATACCACAGTTCAAACCTGAGCTATAAATATATCTTTTGCTTCTCCAGATGTTTGCCCACATGGTCGCCTTCACATCCTGTTCCAGATTTCCTTTTGATACTAATGCAAACACTTTCTTTGTTCCTCTTTCCAGGACTTATTTCTTATTCTCTTATATCATCATTGCTCTGATCCTACAATACAGGAAGTCTCCGATTTACCACCACAATTGGATTTGGAACTTTCATTGTTAAACTATGATCATTAAGTGAGCCATGCCCAATTTTAAAACCTTTTATGCTGTGGCTGTAATCATGCTGTCGTTAAGCAAACCCAGGTTGTTCCTTTGACTTTCATAGGAAATTACTGAGAATGTCACAAATGGCAATTATGCGACTCTGGGACACTGCAATGAATAGAAATACAAATTTTGAACATGCAATTGTGGAGTTGCTGTGACATTTGTAAGTGCAAGGACTGATCATCACTTTTTGCAATGCTGTTGTAATCTAAAGGTTTTTAAATGAATGGTCGTAAATCAAGGATTACCTGTAATCAAAAAGAAAGGGAACAGGCTATTCTTTTCTCCTCACGTCCTCCTGTAAATACCATAGAAACTTTGTAACAAGAAAGCACAGAGGTTTCACTTCCATAGTGACCAGAAAATATTCAATGGAAGTGTAGCTTCATTCCAGAGTTCCTATGGCGCAACTTAAAAAAAATTAGAAACAGAAAGAGGGTTTCATGGGCTTTCAAGTTTCTGTTATTATATCCTATAACAATAATGTAGCATACCTGCCATCCTTACAGTGTGTGTTTCCTGATCTGGCCTACCTCAGAGGATGACATCAAACATAAGTTCTCTCTGCCCCTTCTTATACCAATAAAACCAAGGTGTCTTTATTCTGAAGTTGTTGTGTTTTTTTCCCCTCACACTTGCTTCAGTTTCTGGATTATGTAATTTCTCCCCCATGACCTTCCTTAGTAATTCTTTCATAACAAGATCTCTACATTCTTTTACAACACAGGTGGGGAACTATGGCTTCTTTATGACTTGTGGACGTCAACTCCCAGAATTCCAGCATGGCTGGGTCAGGAATTCTGGGAGTTGAAGTCCACAAGTCATAAAAGGGCCATAGTTCCCCATCCCTGCTTTACAACAAGAAATGCACAGGTTCAATTGAGTTATGAGCTTCTAGAGGGCAGAGAGGAATTTGGGGTGAGAAAAGGCCATTGGCTTAATAGGCTATGATGTCATCCACTCCTGCATTCAAGAAGAAGAGTGTGGCTCATTTTGGTGGTGGGGCAAGTGAAAAGTGTAAAGCTGCCCTTAGTCTCAATTGGTTATTGTGTGTAATCTATGAGAGTTTTGAAAATTTAAATATAGCTCTGGTTGATGAACTCAGTCAGAAGATATTTCCCATTATGTTCTTTGTTGCCAGAGGAAACAAAGCACTGCACACAACAACATTACACATAGCTTATTCCATTTGATTTTCTGACTAATTATTAGCTGTTCTTGTCTTGATGGCTTAGTCCTGTTACCTCATACAGACGGAAGAATATGATCTATTAGGATCTTTTCTAAAATCTCAATAAAATCTTTACACAGTCAGAAGTTTCTTTCACCTATGGATGTACATGATAATCAAAGAACTAATATTATAAGAAATGAAGGACTGTTTTTGAGGTAGTCTATCTCATTGATCAGTCTTCAGCAAAATATGCAATACAGAAACACTCGTCTTTTATTAATAACAAAATCAATGGACTCTTGATTGATATAGAGACTATAGATTTGTATCCTGCTCTCCTATCCAGTGACTTTGATTAGGTTCACATACAGGTGGTCCTTGCTTAGGTCTATTTGTTCAGTGACTGTTCAAACTTGCAACAGTTGCAGCATTCTCATGGTCATGTGAACATGATTGAGATGCTTGGCACCTGGCTCATAATTACAATATTGCGGCATCATGTGATCACCATTTATGACCTTCACTGCTGGCTTCCTATAAGCAAAGTCAATGGAAAAGCCAGCAGAAGGTCACAAATGTCAACCATGTGATGACATCCTCACTTAAGGATCCACACTGATTAGCGTAAAAATGGCAGCCGAAGGTGCCAAAATTTCCATTGCTAAGAGATGTAACAGAATAACAGAAATTGGAAGGGTCCTTGGAGCCTCCTCAAGCAGGAGATCCTATACGATTTCAGACAAATGGTTGTCCAATCTCTTTTAATAGCAGATGCATAATTTCTGAAGGCAACGTGTTCCACTGATTAATTGTTTTCACTGTCAGGAATTTTCTTCTTGGTTCTAAGTTGCTTCTCTCCTTAATTACTGTAGTTTCCATCCATTGCTTCTTGTTCTACTCTCAGGTGCTTTGGAGAATAGGTTGTCCCCCACTTTTTTGTGACAGCCTCTTAAATATTGGAAGACTGTTATCATGTCATCCCTAGTCCTTCTCTTCATTGGACTAGACCAGTGATGACTAACCTTTTCCAAACCGAGTGCCTAAAGAGGCTGGACCCCCAAAATGCAATGCGCGTGCGGGCCCACATGCGCTCCCGCATGCACACAGCACCCATGCATGCACAGCAGAGACCCGAAGACCAGTTGGCCAGTGGGAGACACGCGTGCATGCGTGGCAGAGCTGAACTGGGGTGATGGATCGCATGCCCACAGAGATGGTGCTGCGTGCCACCTCTGTCATAGGTTTGCCAACATGGGACTAGACATATCCAACTCCTGCAGCCATTCATCATATATTTTAGCCTCCAGCCCCCTAATCATCTTTGTTGTTCTTCTCTGCACTTTTGTAGCGTCTCAATATTTTTTTTGTACTGCGGTAACCAAATCTGGCTGCAGTATTACAAGTGTGGTGTTACTAAAGCAATATATAGTGGTACTAATACTTCACATGATCATGATACTATACTTCTGTTGATATAGCCTATGACTGCATTGGCTTTTTTGGCAGCTGTAGCACCCTGCTGGTTCATACCTAAGTGGTTATCCATTAGAACTTCTAGATCCCTGTTGAGCCAGGTAACACCTATTTTGTACCTGTGCACTTGGTTTTTATTGCCCCAGCATAAAACCTTACTTTTCTCACCACTGAATTGCATTTTGTTAGATAGGGCCCAGTGTTAAAGTCTGTCTAGATTCTTCTGTATCTTGAGTATATCTTCAAACATTTTGGCTGTTCCTCCTAGCTTGATGTTGTCTGCAAATTTGATGCTTACCTTGCTATTCTCTTATTCCTGACTTCATCTTCACAGATTTGGGCTGTAGGCTGACATTCTGCCTTAATTACATGTCTCTCTTTCCACTTTTTATACTTGTCTTTTTTCTCTTTCAGTTTATCAGAGTTCTTTATGCAACCATCTGGGATCTCTTATTTTTCATTTCCAGTGGTATTGTACTAGACTGGGCTTTTATAATCTCATTTTTCAGAGTTTCCCAAGCTTCTTGAGATTTTCATTTTAAGATTTTCATCTATAGAATCCTTATCAAACTCTCTCTTATAAGACACTAGTTTGATTCTATTGCTTGTGTCTGAATTATGTTGAATTCTAATAAGACATAGTCATTCTCCTCCAAAGTTCCTGCAACTTCAACCCCATCTATCATTTCATCTCATATATATCCCTCCTATCTCATGTGTAGCCTTTCTATCTCATGTGAGGTTATAAGATGTTACACTTTATGATGGAAATTCTCATCCCAGTTACCATTGTTAAGTACTAACTATAAGACTCTTTGTTGGATCTTTCTTAATAATTAAGCTATTATTATTTTTATTTACTTATCATCTTCTTTCTTTCTTTATCTTTATTTGATTTGTATACCGCCCTACTCCTGAAGGACTCAGGGCGGTGAACAGCCAAATGGTAAAAATACATAAATAACAAAATTTAAAAAACAGAATAAAATCAAATTAAACAATTTGGCCCAGACAAACTAAAACACCCTAATCATTTAAAACCAATTAAAATTTGCATAATTAAAAGGGAGAAGATTAGGCCAGGCCCGCCTGGTGAAATAAAAAGGTCTTGAGAGCGCGGCGGAAGGTGCGCAGATCTGGGATCCTCCGTCTCTCCGGGGGGAGCTCATTCCAGATAGTAGGTGCCCCCACAGAGAAGGCTCTCCCCCTAGGGGCAACCAGTCAACATTGTTTGGCTGACGGCACCCGGAGGAGCCCTTCTCTATGGGAGCGTACTGGCCGGTGGGAGGCTATTGGTGGTAGTAGGCGGTCCTGTAAATAACCAGGTCCTAAGAATCATCTCATTCTTAAATTCCATTTGATCTAGTTACAGCAATCATTTCTCCTTTATCTGCAAGATTAAAAAGATGATTGATATTTTCTTGCCTTGTCATGTTATGCCAGTACCTCTTAAAATAGCTTAAGACTCTCAGTAACCTTCACTATTGATACCAAAACCTTTATGTCCTGGTATCAAATAGATTTACATCTACATATGAGGTTATATCTGATAGCAATAATAAGATGTTCTAATTACCACAATATCTGTTAAAACAGAAATCCTTCTAAATAGGATTCTTCCAAAGTTTTTTTTTTTTTTAACTTTCTACCTTGGTGATAGAAATTTCCTTCTGTCAGCAAGCACCCTAATTCCAAACTTGGGAACTGGGAATCAGGTCTTAAAAGGCTTCCAGAACACTTAACAGGGCGAGAGCCATACATATAGAAAGAATATTGGAAGAAAATGATTAGCTATTGCTGGAGGTCTAGATTTTAAGAAAAGGTAAATTTGTGATTACTGAAATCCAGATTTTGATCCAAGGAACAAAATCTGAATAACCTCAAAACAATTATCAGTAGGATTATGAAAAGGACCAAAATGGGTGAAAGTTCCACAAAAAAGATACTGAAAGAATTGCAAACTGTTTCATCGAAGGAAAATAATCTGTAACACTGCAGAACAATTGTGTCCAATCTTAGCAACTTTAAGACCTATGGAATTCAACTCCCAGAATTCCCCAGCCAGCATGGAATTCTAGGTCAGCCAGTCAATGAGGGTGGAAAATACCAGCAAATAACAAAGAAAATTCTCTTATTTCGGCTTTTCTGAAAAGGAGGCATTTGTTCCTCAAGGTGATTGTGAAGAGCAAGATGAAGAGGTAGGAAACTGAAACTGACAAAAGCATGATAATGGAATATGATAATGAAATATCCTCTGGGTATCATTTACCTCGAATGACTAAATCTCCAGAGTCAGATGAATGACATCATACTGTAGCTGTAGAAGAAATTGCTGATAATCTGTCTGAATTTACATGTATTATCCTTGAAAAATCCTGAAGATTGAGTGAGCTGCCAAGGAATTAGATGGAGGCATAGGTTAACTCTATAGGAAGGAGAATTCAGGGAACTATAGACTAGTTAGTCTGAATTAAATATCTGGGAAGATCCTAAAGAATTCCTTGAAAACAATATGGTGATTATCAGAAGTCAGCATGAATTTCTCAAGAAAAAAGCTTACCTGATTAAACTTACCACCTTTTTTCAAGTTGGTAACATCCTTAGCAGAGTGGAACAACATTATATAAGTAGTCCTCAACTTACAACCATGTGTTTAGTGACCAAAGTTACAACAGTACTGAAAAAGTGACTGTTTTTCACACTGATGACTGTTGCAGCAATCCCCAGGGTCATGTGACTAAAACTTGGACATTTGGCAACCGGTTCATATTTATGATGGTTGCAGTGTTCCAGGGTCATGTGATCACCTTTTGATCAACCTTCTGACAAGCAAAGTCAATGAGGAAGTCAGGTTGACTTAACAATCATGTTTCTAATGTAACAACTGCAGCAATTCACTTATTAACTGAGGCAAGCAAGGTCGTAAAATGGGGCAAAAAAATGGGGCATTAACAATGTCTCATTTAGCAATAGAAATGTTGGGCTCGATTGTGGTCATAGGTCAAGGACTATCTGTATGCAAAGTATTTCTTTATTTCAATAAAGTATTAAAAAGACCTATCCCATAGCTATCTGATTAGCAGTGTAGTGAGACTGGGTTGGATGGCGTAACAATTATTAGGAAACCTAGGTCTCTTGAGTACAGTTAGTTCTTATCTTACAACCGTTCATTTAGTGACTGGTCAACGTTACAATGGCACTGAAAAAAATTACTTATGACCATTTTTTCACACTTATGACCGTTGCAGCATGGTCATGTGATTTACAGTACATATGGATGCTTGATAACTAGTTAATAAATATAAAGTTACTTAAAACTAGTAATCAAAACTGCAGGCATAAAAGGGGGCATCCTGGCTTGATAACACTACTTAAGATTTTAAGATGGTAATTGATCGTGGGCAGAGAAGACATCAGGGTAAAATGGCTGCAAGAAAGCCAAGTGCAATTTTAGGCTGTGTTAAATAGAAAAAAATATTAAGTTGTATGAAATACTGTATTCATTCCATTTTGTTTGTCTAATTGTCCTATACTATTTGTCTAATAGTCCCATTCAGTTTGGTCTAATGGTTAAAGCCCCAGGCTAGAAACCAAGAGACTGTGAGTTCTAGTTCTGCCTTAGGCAGGAAAACCAGCTGGGTGACTATGGGCCAGTCACTCTCTCTCTCTCAGCCCAAACAACCTCACAGGGTTGTTGTTGTGGGGAAGACAGGAGAAGGGAGGAATGTTAGGTATGTTTGCTGCCTTGAGTTGTTTATTAAAAAAATAATAAAGGTGGGATATAAATAAATAAGTAAATACTTCTGCCCTGATCATCTTTTTGATTACAATGTCCATTTCTGGGCACCACTTTTTAAGGAAAATTCAGACACAGTGGAACATAGTCAGTAAAAGGCCAAGAGGGTGATCAGAACTGAGTCCTACGAAGAAAGACCAAGGGAAAGATCTGGGAAGGTTTAGCCTTATGATAAGAAGAATGAGAGCACTCTTCACAACCTGAAAGAAAGTCACAGCGTCTGACTTCTCTTTGCTGGCGGTGTACAAGCAGAGGCTAGTCAGCCATATTTAATCTGGATTCCTACAAGGCACAGGATATTGGACTTGATGGCCCCAAAGCCTCCTGCCAACTCACAAGCAGTGAGCAGAAAGTAGGTTTATTTTTGGAATGAGAATTACTTTGCACATTAGAGGCTGTACATGAAGGACGTGTGACTTTTCTTCCTCACATTGTCACTGGCTTTGTACTCCATGCATTTTCTCCCTCACGCTTTGGGGTTGGTTCTCCATCAGGTCAGAAAAAGGCTGGGGGCTGGCAGCAGCAGCAGGAGGAGGAGGAGGAAGTGAAAATGACTTCTGATCAATCTGCCAAACCATGGGCAGCGCAGGAATGACCCATTCCTTTGCACTTGTCCTTCTGCCATTTCTGCTTCCTGCGCTTTGCAGCTCATAATTTTCACAGCGGTGAATTCAACTGCCGTTCTTTCCTCTTGGGTAGTATCGTCCCCACTTGCTTTTCCTTAGAGTTGGGCAAGGCAGCTCCTGCATGAAGAGCAGGCGGAGGCTGCGTTGGTGCTCACAAAAGCAAGGGCAGGGTGACTCATGCTCGGCAAAGAACACGCTGCTGCTTCTCTGGGACCAGCCTGTTGTGAAGCAGGTCTCTCGACTTCCTCTGCGCTTCCTCTTCCACCTGCTTTCAGAGTGGCCAGAAATCAAAGGGCCTCTCAGTTTCCACTCAAGAAGGGACCTTTCTTGCACAACTGTACATGAGGCTTCTTTTAGCTGCTTTTTTTGTTGTTGTTATGATTGCACAAACCGTGAACATTCTTCAAAGAAGAGCCCAGTACTTTGCTCAGTTATCCGGTGAAACAGTTTACTTAATGCCAATTCATCCTAATGGCAATGGGCGTAGATCAGAAATGCCAGACAAACTGTATGCAGGCTATTGTATATGATCTTTAATGTGAATGCGTTTTGCCCTGTTTGTATATACAGGTAGTCCTCGACTTACTATCACAATTGTGCCCCAAATTTCTCTTGCTAAGTGAGTTTTCCCCCGTTTTATAACTATTCTTGCCATAGTTGTTCAGTGAATCACTGAAGTTGTTAAATTAGTAACATGGTTGTTAAGTGAATCTGGCTTCCCCGTTGACCTTGCTTGTCGGAAGAAGAAGGTGATCACATTATCTCAGAACACTGCAACTGTCATAGCAATAGCAATAGAATAGCACTTAGACTTAAATACCACTTCATAGTGCTTTATAGCCCTCTCTAAGCAGTTTACAGAGTCATCTTATTGGTCCAACAATCTGGGTCCTCGTTTTACTGACCTCAGAAGGATGGAAGGCTGAGTCAACCTTGAGCCTGGTGAGATTTGAACGGCCAAATTGCAGTCAGCCAGCAGTCAGCAGACGTAGCTGCAGTACTGCCTTCTAACCACTGTGCCACCGCAGCTCATCTATGTCATGAATATGAGTTGCCAAGCATCCGAAATTTGATCATGTGACCATAGGGATGCTGCAACTGTCATAAGTGCGAAAAACAGTCATAAGTCATTTTTTTCAGTGCTCTTGTAACTTCAAACAGTCACTAAATGAGTGGTTGTAAATCCAGGACTACCTATCTGTATACTAGGTTTGGCCCTGGCTTCCCACTATGTGGAAAACAGCATAAAAATCATATATGAAAATATTCTTTGTTGCTTTGAATATGGAAAAAAATACAGCGTATGAAGTGACCCATTTTAAAATACTTGAATAGTAACACATTTTGGTTCCATAGAGCTATTTGCATATCATGAAATAACTTTATTTACAGCAAGGTAACTGTACTCTTCATCCATTTCCCCTTGTTGTGCCCTTCGAATACTTCATGCAAATAAATCCAAGTTAATTAATTTGCATAATTTTACTTTCCAGCTTCAGCTGTACGCTGCTTAAGGTTCATTGAAATATATATATATACATACATACATATACATCTAGACAGTTGCATTTTGAGACGGCAATCTTTCATTATAAAGCAAAACTTTCCTTTGGCATTATATTTTCATAGAACACTGAATCATTAAATAATAAATCATCTTTTAGACCAGCTTGTTGTGTGAACTGAACTTATGTGTTTGCTTAAAGGAAGTTAGGTCTGTCATTAAACTAGGGAAACTGGGCCATTAGAGTAAACTGTTCAATTAATCATGACTGTATTGTATGAACCCATTTTTTTCATCAACCTGCTATAGGCTATCTAGACTCCAGAGCTGAATAACAGCGTACCATGCTTGAGCACGTGACATAACTGATAAACATCTTCAGACACCTCAAAAGATTGAGCCACAGAGAGAAAATATAAGATATACAAGCCAATCTGACTCAAAAGGAAAATTGCATGTTGTAGAGAAAATGGCAAAGTGGTAGAAAATGTGTGGAGGAGGAAGAAAAGACACATGAGTCAGATAATTTATACATAAGTAGGCAAGTAATGAGGGCTCTAGCTTTTACTCTTTTGAGAAAACCTTGGGATTCCCAACTGTTAGTTCAAGAAGTATCAAGATTCTGATCACATCTTCAAGTAATTAGCTTATTCTCTGATCCCTTTACGTAAACTCGTTCTCAGGAAAGAGTGCTAACATTGCTACTTGACCTCCAAATCTTGGGTTGACATTTCTTTTAGACCTTGTCTCCACTGTTGTATAGTAGCTAGGATAATAACTGAAAAAAGAATCATTTTTCTGCCACAATTTCTTTATTCATTCATACTGTGCGGCTCTTCACTACGAGATATATAGACCACAGGCACTGCATCATTGTGATTTTCCTCAGAGTTTAACGCCTCTATTAAATAAACTAAATAGCACAATAAGAAATGCTGCCAATGTCTTACGTTTTTCCAGCAAGTATCCTTTATACGCCAAAATTACTTTAAGTAGGGCATCCTTGAAAATGATTTTGCATTGATAATACTGCCATACTCTGTCTACATTTAATGAAATTGAAGAAATATTATTTTCGCGTTGGGGGGAGAGAGAGAATTGTGCCATTGGCCACCTGGGTTTTAAATATGCACTTCTTCAAATATGTATCTCTTGAAATTAAGCATGTCAACAGGTCTCTGGAGAATCTTGTAAGCCTGTAGTCTGGTAGTTCTAATACCAGGAAAGCTATATCAGCCAGCCCAGAAAGCTTTTAGGTATGAGGAAATAGGGCTAGCTCTCTGGAGCACCCAGTTGTTGCTTCTGGACACTTTGCTCTGAAGTCTCATGCCTGTCCCAATACCTCCTAGATGGACTTTTTTGAATGAGGCATCAAAAGTACCGTGTGTTCTGAAGAGCCAGGCCAGCTATTTTCCTGTCACACAGAGGAATGGTGCCTGGCATGGCTCTCCAGAACACATGCCAGGCACAAATGACTCATTCCGAGAAGGCCTTAGAGGAAGTATTGTGGAAGAACTGGCGGGTGCAGCATAGGTGGTCTCCATAGCTATTTCACTCACAGAGCTTCTCAGTCAAAGTCCATCCGAGCAACACAAAGTAGGACAGGAAGGGGCAGATGAATGGACTGTCCTGAGATGGTGCTTTAGTGTCTCTTCTCCAACTTTTAGGCAGCAAGTCTTTTTTTTTTAATTTTTTTTTGTCCTGCAGTGATGGTCCCTGGGAAGAGCACTGTGCAGAAAGCTAAATGGAATATGAAAACTGCGTGTCACAAATTAATATTTTTGTAACCCAAAGAGAAAGAAAAAGTTGGTAGGCAACGGTCCTGTTCACGAGCAATGAATGCCATACAGGACTACAATTGTAGTTGTAGAACAATAATATTTTGCCAATTCCTCATATTGCCATTAGAATGCTTCTACTGGCTGGATACCATCCACACAGGAGGAAAATCTATATGGAATTGGGAAAGCCTAAGGAAATGTGCTTATAGTTTAGATCTTATAGTCCTTGGGACTCGGTGCAGTGCAGGAATCTGCAAACTTGGCAACTTTAAGACTTGTGGACTTCAACTCCCAGAATTCTCCAAGCATTGCTGGCTGGAGAATTCTGGGAATTGAAGCCCACAAGTCTTAAAGTTGCCAAATTTGCAGACCCCCTGATCTTGGGTGTGGAATGAGTCAAGAGATTTTTGTTATTCCGGGAACCACTTAATTCAGAAAGCAGGGCTGGTCAACTGGAGGTAGCATTGATGGGTTTCATCATGTTCCCTGCCCACTGGCCTCATCCACACACTCTCCTTGATGTGCTTTCCTCCCATGCTTGAGATAGAGGGAACATCTGTCGATTGGAGAAATACTGCCCCCATAAAATTCCTTTCTGTGCCTCCAGAATCTGACTGGTGGAGTCATTGCTGTCAAAAAGGGGAAAAGGTTAGCTGCTACTACTCTTGCATGTGTAAAGATAGCAAAGAGGATTCTTCTTCTTTTTTGCACCCTGCTTTTCTCTTCCCAGGCCAGGCACGTATTCTTTACCTTCTCTTCTCATTCTGACTACAGAAACAGTACCAAGCCGCCACCATCACATCCAGGCCTAGCACAAATCCTTACAGTGATGTAGAGACCTGCAGATGTTTCTGCTAATGGGTGTGTGGTGTGTGGTGATGATCTCTAGCAAGGATGGAAGTAAAGGTGCAGCAAAGGAAAGAGGAACAGGGAAGGTATGGCTAGGGTCAGCAATACAGAGATTAGAATAGAATAACAGAGTTGGAAGGGACCTTGGAGATCTTTTAGTCCAACCCCCTGCTCAGGCAGGAAATCCTATACCATTTCAGACAAATGGTTGTCCAATCTCTTCTTAAAAACTTCCGATGTTTGAGCATTTACAACTTCTGGAGACAAGTTGTTCCACTGATTAATTGTTCTGTCAGGAAATGTCTCCTTAGTTCTAAGTTGCTTCTCTCCCTGATTAGTTTCTGTCCATTGCTTCTTGTCCTGCCCTCAGGTGTTTGGAGAATAGATTGATTTCCTCTTCTTTGTGGCAGCCCCTAAAATATCAGAACATTGCTATCATGTCATCCCTAGCCCTTCTTTTCATCAACTAGACATACCCAATTCCAGCAACCATTCTTTATATGTTTTAGTCTCCGGTCCCCTATAATTAATTCCTTTCCTTGCTTCTCTTTTCTTGGGGGTCTACAGGAAGAGAAAGATGGGAGGCAGAAGAAGGAGAAGGAGGGAAAGTCAAAGGACCAGTCAAAGGAGACTGGTTGTGCAGAGGTGGGAATAGAGACTTCACAGAAGGCATTCCACATGAGTGGAGCAAAAAAGTCAAGAAAAGTTTGGTTGTCAGGAGAGGTTTTGTTCCTTCCAGCAGCCAAAGAGGAAATAGCCACGAAGGCACAGAGAGCCTTGCAGCTGGATGGGAAGGGATAATTCTGCAGTGAGTCAATCAAGTCCCAAAAGTCAACCACCTCCATCCTGCTCCTCTTCCTCCCTGCAATACAGGATGGTTGCAGAGAAGGAAAAACACCACTGTTGGGTTACTTTGTCTCAGCAGCGGGCTGACCACAAGATGAAGCCACTGCTGTGGAGACAAGTTATTGTGAGGTGGAAGAGAACCATCCTAGAGTTGGGGTGTGGAGACTACGGGGATGAATTCATTGTGGGCAATCCAAGATCAGCTGGAGTGAAGACACTTGCATGGGCAAATTAAAAATACTGAGAGAGTAGAAACTGTGCTGCTTGCAACAGCTGCCTGTGCAAACTATTTGGAAGAAAATAACATTCTATTAGGCATCCTCATGGTGTCTTGAGGCCTGATAGGAACCCATTATTTATAATATCTCTGGCTTTTGAATTTTTTTTGACTGCATGTGTAGATGTAGCAGAGCAAACGTGCTATTTTTACTTGACTTGTTTGCCACAGCTATAACCCTGAGTGAAGGCTAGGAAATTTTAGAGTAGCTTTGAAGAGCCTGAAACGTTGGTGTGGGTACATGTAGAGCCCTAGATCTTTAGGTAGATAATAGCAACCTATTCAGTATCTTTTGTTCTTGTGCTATTTCTGGCTATAGGCTTGGATTTCTGCAGCTCTACTGCTCCCAAGGTGTTTACAGGCTCAAAAAGAACAGCTCTGCGGTTTCTTTTTAAATGTTTTTTTTTTGTCAAGGTACTAAACGTCAGAAAACAATTGAGATGCTGAAGAATTTTGTTATAATCAGGAAGTTGTAATAAGCAGCTACATACATATATTCCAAGAAGATTATTTTCTTTTAGGTAAACAATATTACATAAAACACTCCAAAAAGTAAAACCGTAAGCTAAATAAATTATGAAATAAGAAAAAGGAAAACAAACATAGCTAAATCTAGTTTCTACCAACACCATGCTCATGTGTCTTCATCGTTCTATCCTTATAAACCCTCTTTTCTTTTTCTGCATCCATCAGTTGCCTCATTCCTTGCTTTTTGTTCTCAAACTTCTCACCTCTTTTTAAAGATATCATCAACTCCATCTAGCCACAGCTTTCTCAATCTTCCTCAATCTTCCTCTGTCTCGGCCTCTTCCTTCTTGATACAATGATTCACCTCATTCATTCTTTCTGTATGACCAAGCCACCCCAAGGAATTTCTTTCCTACTTTAGCAATAGCAATACCACTTTGATTTATATACCGCTTCACAGTGCTTTTTACAGCCCTCTCTAAGCGGTTTACAGAGTCAGCATATTGCCCCCAACAATCTGGGTCCTCATTTTACCCACCTTGGAAGGATAGAAGGCTGAGTCAACCTTCAACCTGGTGAGATTCGATCTGCCAAATTGCAGGCAGCCAGCAAGCAACAGAGAAGCTGCAGTACTGCACTCTAACCACTGCGCCACCACGGCTCTGTAATGTTCAATCCACATTCATCCATTGCCCATTCCTTCTTGAATCTCTCTTATTGTTTTTATGAGCTCTAGTCCGACTGCATGAAACCTGCTTTCCCTGATAAACAGGAAGTCCTCACCTCACGACCACAATTCAGCACAAAATTTAAGTTGCTAAGTGAAACATTTGTAAAATGAGTTTTGTCCCATTTTACTACCTTTTTGCCACAGTTCTTAAGTGAATCATTACAGTTGTTAAGTTAGTAAGTGAATCTGGCTTTTCCATTGACTTTGCTTATCAGAAGGTTACAAAAGCTGATCACATGACTCTGGGACACTGCAACAGTCATAAATATGAACCAGTTGCAAGGAATCCCAATTTTGATTGCACAAGCAATGGTCGTATGTGTGAAAACTGGTCATAAGTCACTTTTTCAGTGCTGTTGTAACTTTGAATGATCTCTAAATGAATTGTTGTAAGTTGAGGACTACCTGCACTTAACTCTCCTTTTCAAATAACCAAATGGGTAAAAGCTCACTGTTATGTATAACTGCTTTATTTTTCTTCTGAGAAATGTTCATTCCTTGCAATAAACCAGCCTCTGCTCATCAACATTTGTCAGTCCAATTCCCATCTTTAGTAAACATTCTACCACAGTACACAAATTCATCTGCTTGCTCTTGCTTTTTGCCTTTTATGTATAACTTGCAATCATTCACTCCTTCTTCCGTGCCAAACTTAAACAAAATTGTCAAATGCAGCTCATACCGTTTGCTGCATCCATTAACTGTGAGTTGCCTACCTGCTAACTCTTCCACAATGCCATTTAAGCTGGTTTAAGTACGGTGACTTGCTGGCTTTGCAATTGACGTTTCATTGCTTCTCATTAATGTTTTTATTACTCTTTTTTCCTGCTGTTTTATTTAGCTCTGTTTTTATTGCTGCTTTGTCATTATTGTATCCTGCCTTGCAAAAAATTACCTAAAAATAAAGTACGGTACATTATAGGTTTTTAAAGTAAAATAGTACCATTCCTGATAGCATATTAGCTGTATGAAATGGTTAAGAAGCTGAGATTGGAGGGTGAGGTTTTATATATTTCTGCCCTGAGCTAGTGGAGGATATTGGAAGGGGAGCAAGGGACATACTTGCTCCATTGGGACCTAAATCTGCCCCTTAAGTTTTTGTGTGTGACATTTGATGCAATTGTGAAAGGGTAGATCTTGTGACATCATTATATACACTGGGCAACAGCGTGTAATGATATGTGGAAAAGACCTTAGGAGCTGCAGTGAAGAGGTGCTGCCTAGGGAACAGTCAGATAAGAGACAGAAGAGCCCACAGCTGGATAATAGGCAGGGCAAAAAGTTCAGAAGACACTGTAGCTAGTTTCTCAGGCTGTAAATCAGACAATGGGAGAATTGTACTTTCAGACTTGCATGATTCTATATATTAATAATACAATAAAGTAGAATTAGTTTATCTTGGCCGTGTATCCTGTTTGGTCCCCTTGGTATGGCTGGTCACTAAATGAACTGTTGTAAGTCGTTATTATTATTGTATTAGTATTGTTGGCAGCTATCATAAAAATGTTTCTCAATCCCTTATGGCAAAGCGGGCAATGTAAACTCACACTGGCCATAGCGCAGCTGAAGTTCAACATTTAAAGGTGGCCTATTTTATGTCCTGTTTCTTCAGAACATGAGGAAAAGAGGCAAAAGAAGCTTCTAGAGCCCCTGGAGGGGAGAAAAGTGTAAAATGTCAGTGTTATTAGGTATTTATGTATTTTGTGGTTCATGAAATCCTGGAAACAAACAAACAAAGTCCGTAAAACTTTGTTGTTGTTGTTTAAAAAACCCCTATAATAAAAATTCAATTCAGTTCACTTGATTGTTGTTCTGGAAGGAAAATGGTGGGGTGATCATGCAGAGGAAGGAGTGGGCGAAGGAACTGACAATTGAAACGATGCTATGAGGGGAAACCTAGCAACGGTCCCTCCTGTGAAGAACTGGTATAACCAAATTGGAGTTGTTTTTCCTTCCACCAGGATAGTACATGAAACTGTAGGCTGGTATTCGTACCTCGTTCATTTAAAAAGAGGAAGTGCCCCAATTTAGTTTAAGCAAGCATAGGCCACGTGAGGCCTTCCAAATTGTAGGGCAAGAACTACTCCCACTCACCCGCCTCAACTTTGGCTAGAGTTGGTGAAACTCAGCTTCCACACTTGGGAGCCACATGTTGCTCATCTCTGTTCTAATGCTTCAAGATGTGATTCAAGATGTATCGGTAGAAACAGCATTTTGAAGGAAGACCGTAGGAAACAACCATAAGATCTGAAAAACAAACACTGGCTTTTAAGGTGGCAGAATGAAGTCAGCTACTACTCTGAAGATACTTCAAAGATTATCTTCCATAAAGGGCTCCCTATTCTTGAGTATTGTCTGTCTTTCCCAAAGAGCCAACAATGGGGTGGAGGAAGCACACTCAGAATGCGATTTCTTTGCTGTCTTTGAGGTGTTGAAAACACAAACTGTTTTCAGGAGCATCTGTGATAAAATGTTGTATTGTTACAACCCTTTGATGACAATAATTAACTGGTATAATAGAGTACCAATAGTTACAAACAAAGTAATCCTTGGTAGCATCTCAAAATCATTATTTCATGATGTATAGGTAGTCCTCGACTTACAACCACCATTGGAACCAGAATTTCTGTTGCTAAACAAGACAGTTGTTAAGTGAATCAGAATGGATTCTGTAACCTTTTTCCCAATGGTTATTAAGCGAATCACACAATTGTTAAGAAAATCCAGCTTCCCCTGGTGACTTTACTTGTCGAAAGATGGCTGAGAAGGTTGCAAAAGACAATCGGTGTGATGTTGCAACCATTGTAAATTCATGTCAATTGCAAAGATTTTGATCATGTGACTATGAGGATGCGGTGAGGGTCATAAGTGTGAGGACTGTTTATGTCACTTTTTCAGTGCCATTGCTACTTCAAAATGGTTGCTAAACAAATTATTGTAAGTCGAGGATTACCTGTACTGACTTCATCTATATGTTCCCAACTATATTCAAAGTTTATACACAATACTCTTAACAATCTTTAACTTGCTACAAGCGACTTTTCTCTAGGATGACCCTTACATCTGCCTGCGAAAGGAAAACAGAGCTGCTTACATTATTCCTGGGATTCTCCTTCAGAGGCTTCACTCTGCGCAAGCCATCTTAAAAATAGATTAATGAATGAAGCTGGAAATTCCAGAGAAAACGTAATGCCAAACTGAAGAATCTGAACAGGTGATATGCATTGCTGAAAGACAAATTATTTATTATTAGTTCAATTATTCAAATTATGTCCTGTCTTTTGCAGATGAATTCAGGGCAGCATATGTAGCACTCCCTCCATCCATTTTTCCTCATAACAACAACCCTGTGAGGTAAGGCATGATTGTAGGGGTGTCAAACTGGCGGCTGGAACCAGATACGTCATGCACAGGCCACTGCCACCACAGCTCTGCAAATGGGAAAATGTCGCAAAATGTCATACGACGGCAACATGATGCAGCAAGTTTGACATCTGTGGTTTAGAGCAGGGGTCTCCAACCTTTGCAATTTTAAGATTTGTGGACTTCAATTCCCAGAATTCCTCAGCCAGCAAAGCTTGATGCTAGGTCTTGATGCTCCTAGCCTAGCACTACTCTGGCTTTCATTAAGCAGCAACAACAACATTATATGGCTATATTTTGATAGGAATTTGATTGTGGGTCAATAAGGTCTTGGCAGTGGAGATAAATAGCATCCACAGAACTGCAATTAGGCAAAATGTATTTACTTAGACTATTTTTCAGCTTAAAGAAATGCAATTAAACCTAGAGAAACACAACTGAAACAAACCTTAAAATATAACTCAAACAATAATCAATCCAATAGGTACAATATTTCATTGTATCTCATTATTTTTAAAGTTATTATGGCCTGGAAATTTACTAGAGAAATGTCCACATATATTGCAGCTCCCCCTCTTTTTGAGCCAGTGGACACATAGACAAATTTGACAATATGTGATGAATGTTCTCACAAAATGATTATTACGGTGGGTATGACCATCAAAAATACCCATTTCCCAAATTTATTTGTTTTTTTATCTATTTATATGCTGCCTTCATTAGTATATTTAATTGGATGTTTTCAGGATTGTATTGGTTTTACTATTTTCATTGTTTTAATTTTAAAAAAATATTTTTATCTGTAATATACTTTTAGAACTGAAACTGCCCAGAGTCATTGACTTGAGATAAGTGGCTATAGAAATTGAATGAATGAATGAATGAGTTGAGTGAGTGAGTGAGTGAGTGAGTGAGTGAATGAACTCAATGTGGTGAACATATTCCTTCCTCCTCCTATTTCCTCCACAACAACAACCCTGTGAAGATGAGTTGGTCTGAGAGAGAGGGACTGATCCAAGGTCCCCAGCAGGCTTTCATGGCTCTAAGGTGAAACTAGAACTCACTATCTACTGGTTTCTAGCCTGATGCTTTTAACCACTAGACCAAATATGGTTTTGCTGTAACCCCAATCACTATTTTCTAAGAACAGTTCTGGAACAAAGGGTGGTCTGAAGCCTTCTTGGAAATACAGATTAGGGTTATAGACTGGTACTTTGTTCTGCAGATACGTCACTGACGTCATTGACATAGGTCATTGACAGGGAAGAATAGGATTTGGGGCTCATTTTTTTCTTTGTTTTTTGGAGGAAGGGCCAAGTTGTATTGGTGTTTTTATATTTATTAGGGACTTAGCACATCGATTGTACTTGATTTCCTGGCAAAAGCTGGCAGAAAAGCATGTTATTCAACATTTACCACTCAATTTTGGCCGTGTGATTTTTTTTGAGCTCCGGGAACTGTAAGAAAAGAGGCTTTGCAGTCATGAGTGACCTAAAAAGCCACAGACATTTCACTGAAAGAAGAGGATATAATAAGCTACTGGAGCAATCATATGAGTATTCTATTATATTTAGGGGGAGAAAATACATGCTTACCACCATGTATTGTAGGATCTTGCAATAATCCTGATGGTCTTCTTGGAGGGAGATGGATTACAGATGCAGGTCAGTATGATAACCAGTGAATATAATCATCTTTGCTTTTCAAATGAGTAATCTGCATACAAGGCATCTGCTCTGCAAATATTGTTTTAATAATCAAAGCCCTTTGCCTGAACATCTCTATTCTTTACAACACTAATAGTCAATAGAGGCCTTCTAACACTCTGCACAATGGAACCATCATACCAAACATGAAACTAAAAGTCATTTTGTGACATAGCAAAATTTGCTATATTACCAAATCACTTTTTGAACTATTTCTGATCTACTGTATTGCTAAATTCAAGGGCAGATCAGGAACACATCTGTCTCAATATTGGATTGATTGCAAAATGTATTTGCAGCTTCTGCTTTTGAGCTCTCTGAAATCATTATGTCAGCCCCGGCGTGCCACCTGGCCTGGGGCTGCCATTCGGTGGGGAGATGAAGAGGCGACCACCCACTTGGCCAGGGTCCCGCACAGTGCGCTCGATTGTCCAGGGGAGCTGTAGACCCACCCGCTGCCGTCCTGATGTTTTGTAGGTGGTGGCGTGGCCGCTGCATAGCTAAGAGGTGGCCGCGTACCAATGAAGGCACTAGACCTGTCGGCTAGACTGGGGGACGCTACTGCTGGCCTCTACCTTGTATTGATGGATGTGCCTGGAGGCTTTCTTGAGGGAATTGAAGGTCAAGTGCTTCCCTGCTCACAAGTAATCCCCTTCTCCTTCCCTGCTCACAAGTAATCCCCTCCTCCCAGCAGACCAGGCAGGAAAGTGTTCCACAGTCATGGACCCTTGCATGATTGTATATGTTCCTTTGCTTCCTATTAAAAGTCCTTTCTTTATCTGAAATACATTGACAACTCTATTATTGGCATACATGAGTGGTGTCAAACTCGGTTTCATTGAGGGCTGCATCAGGGTTGCGTTTGACCTTGGAGGCCGGGTGGGTGTGGCCAGGGGTGGGCATGGCCAGCTCGATATCACTCGTGTCAGAGGCACCCATGGTGGCCCAAGCACTCTGCCAGTGAAAACAGAGCTCGGAAGGCTGTGATGGCCTCTTGCAACCCTCTGCCAGCAAAAACGGAGCTCGGGAGGGCCGAATGTGTTTTTTGTTGTCAGAGGATTGCAGGTAGCCATTGCAACCTCCTGAGCTCTGTTTTCACTGGCAGAGGCACATTGGGCCAGTCGTTCGCTGTTTTTAGGGCGGCTGTGTGGGCCACATCTAAAAACCCCATGGGCCACGTTCGGCCCGTGGGCCTTAAATTTGATACCCCTGGCATACATGGACATCAGCCCTAGCATAGCAACTGCCTCATACAGTGACCATTCACTGTTAAAACAGTATGAAAAAGTAACGTGACTAATTCTCACATTTACAACCCCTGCAGATATGTAAAACAAGGAAAAGTTCAAGTAAGATGATAAGCACAGTCACAGTTTTCCTCAGAAACTGTTTTGCTTTACCACCAAGTTGCCAATTCCAGTTGAAGTCATTAAAGAAGGATTAACAACCGTAAGATAATGTGAAACTTCAGGCAGATATATATATATCACCATCTTATATCATAAACTGACCAATATGCTTCCAGATGTCATAATCTGACCAATACGCATGTTATGTGTCTGTTCAAAATATATCATATAGTCCATTGTTGAGTTCCCAGACTTAAAAAACATAACATAGGATCTTGATAAACTTAAACATTGGGTTCTATCCAACACTATGCAGTTCAATGATGAGAAATGTAAGATTCTGCACTTAGGTATGAAGAACCAGATTCATAGGATGTGAGCATCCAGTTGGTCAGGGTTTAAACACGATCCAGAAATGTGCTGCAGTTGCTAGTGCAAACTTTTTGCCAGTGCAAACATTTTGTGAGAGGCAATGTTATATTATATTAAGCTGACTTGAGTCTCTGGAGATATAGTGCAATATGAAATTGAAAAGTAAATACATAAAAATATGTTCATGTTCCAAATAGATTACAGATAGTCCTTGACTTACAACCATTTGTTTGGTGATCATTCAAACTCACAAACAGCATGAAAAAAGTGACTTATGACCATTTTTCACATGACCTTTGCAGCATCCCTATGGTCATATGATCAGAATTCAGATGTTTGGCAACTGGCATGTATTTATGATGGTTGCAGTGTCCTGTGTCATGGGATCACCTTTAGCGACCTTCTGACAAGTAAAATCAATGAAAAAGCCAAATTCCCTTAACAACTGTGTTACTAACTTAACTACAATGATTTGTGTAACAACTGTGGCAAGAAAGGTGATAAAATGGGACAAAACTTACTTAATGGTCTTGCTTAGAAACAGAAATGCTGGGCTCAATTGTGTCATAAATCGAGGGCTACCTGTAATAATCCTGCTCATCTTTACATTGAACTTTGTGCAATGAACAGACATAAATCTGACATCAGACATAACAATATTTAGGGGAAAAAATACATATCAGCTTCAAGATGCCATCTCTCAGATCAAGGTGGCCCTTCTTAAACAGAACTATCATAAAGACTGATCTATCCGGAAACAGTTGTATTTATTTCACAGAAATTAAATTGACCAGAATTTCTCTTCACAGTACAATTTGGTTCTATACTGCACTGAATCATGCTTAGCCACACTTCACTGAATAAATATTTTACAAATCACAATAACCAAGCGTGTACAACTATTGAAGCCAAACAAGGCCACCTACAGCATCTTAGCAAATTGAGAAAATCTAATCTCTACGGGTTGCTCAGCTCTGTAATGCAAGGATGTCACACTTACAAATGTCTTGCCTCTTATCAGCCAACAAGTCACATTTCTTCTGACCTCTGTTTTATAACTCTCCCATTCCCTGCACAACAATGTCTACACGTACATAAGATAGTCCTCAGTAGACTGATAGCACCTTTTCTGAATAATAACACTTAAATAAAAATGTTATTAAAAGGCATAAGCTTTTCACCAGCTGCAGCTCTTTTCATCTGATGCACAGAATGGCTAGACTGGTATAGCATTTAAATTGGTGTCAGGCATTGGGGAAGGAAAGGAAGACAGGCTGTTCATACAGGTACGGATTATATACGATACAGGTGGCTATGGACAGTCCTCGGCTTACCACAATTGGGACCAGACTTTCGGTTGCTAAGCAAGGTGGTTATGTGAGTTGTGCCTGATTTTACAACTTCTTTGCCATGGTTGTTAAGCAAATCACTGCAGTTGTTAAGTGGGTCCATTTTCCTGAATTGACTTTGCTTGTTGGAAGCCAGCTGGGAACGTCACAAATTATGATCACGTGATCATGGGGTGCTGCAACCATGGTAAATGCATGCTGGTTGCCAAGCCCTGAATTTTGATCATATCCGAGTAATGCATCCATTGAAAGCAGAATTCCGAGGCAGGTAGATTCCTCAAAGAACTTGTTTATTGGATACATCATACCGACACAGCCAGTGAAAACCAACTCTAAAAATTCCCACAGTTTTCACCTAATTAAAAGAGTAACACTCCGCCCTCCCGAGTGTCATCAGTCACATTGTCCAATGAATATAGTTGGCAGGCTCCTCTCCTCCTTCACCAGCCACCTGTTACGATGACCTTGGTTCCCAGAGGAAAACTTTTTATTATGACTGTTAGCTGGGCTGTCTACTTCCCCCTTCACTTCCCTCTCTCAGGATTGGTGGCAACTATGAGGCAGCACAAGATTCAGCCAGGTTTGCTTCAGAGTTGACACATGTCACCATAAGGAAGCTGTGGGAGTTGTAAGTGTGAGGACCTGTTGTAAATCCATTTTTTTCAGCGCTGTTGTAACTTTGAATTCACTCAATGAATAGTTGCACAATCAAGGACTACCTGTAGTCTCTTACTAATTAGCTATTGCAATGTTCTAAGTGTCTGCAGATTGCCTAAAAATTTTTGCTGTCGGTTAAGTTCAGCAATTTCTTGTTCACCTATTAAGAAGCAAATTGTGATTCTCCCTCCCAACAGGTTATCTGTAAGATATTGGTGAGGTTTAAGATGCCACAAGATTGTTTGCTGGTTTGGCTGCAGTTCCCTCCCCCAGCTCCTCCTCTGGATCTTAGATCAAGCAGAGAAGTCAAAAGTAGTGCAGGAAGTTTTGACAGGCAGGCACTTATACCTATAGGCTTGATATTCTGTGTACCTGGTACTTTCAAAACTAAAGTAACAGTTCAACTTTGCTTTATATTATTTTACTCTCTGATAGCAGGTGAGGCTCCCTTTGGGAATGGAAACTCAAAGGGTAACATTTTCTTGCCATTAAGATGTGGGGCAGGAAGGATTAATTAGCTAATGATAGTAATTGGATGGAGAAATGTAGCTGTTGAGTGGGCTGCAAGTGTCTGTGTGTATGTGACTGTTTACAAACCACAGTACTAACACCTCCCGCCTACGAAACATTTAACAGACAGAGAAAACATCTGCAGCCTTGAAAGGGGAAATTCCAGATGCAGCATTTATGACATCATGGGTGGGAGGAAGTTATTCTCCAGGCATCCCCTTATCTGGGTATAGCACCAGCAGATCCTATCTCACAAGAAAGAAGGAAACCAAGGGTAGCTATGTTATAAAAAAAAAATCATCTCCACTGTGGGGGTGGGAAGGAAAAATAAGCAGTCTGACCTCAAATGAAGCCTAACTATTTCAGTTACGACTCGACTGAGTTGTCACCAGTCTCATGGAAGCCAATTTTGTCTCTTGAGACTTGTGGGATTACCTCAACAGAGTTAAGAAATATCACTGACTATAAATAATCACTTCAGCAGTCTCAGCAATGAAGTGCACTGAGTTAAACAACAACAAATAGCCACTCCAGACAAGCAGAAGAGTTGTAAGCAGGGCCAGCTTGGTTTCTCTAGAGAAGGCTTAGCTTCGCAGCCATGCTAGCTAGTCATCTTTCAGCTTAGGTATTTAGGAGCAATAGTGGAATTATACCTTCCCCTTTCTTCTCTCCCTAAATTAAAACAAGACAAATCTTCATACCAGAAGTTGCCTCCAGATTTGCCTTCAAAAATTGTTCCAACAGTGGAGGTTTTTAAGAAGACATTGGATAACCACTTGTCTGAAATAGTATAGCATTTCCTGCTTGAGAAGGGAGTTAGCCTAGAACAGGGATGGCTAACCCTTTTGCCGTTGCATGCCAAAAGTGGGGGGAGAGCGGGGGGATCAAGTACATGCGTGTCCACACCCATAATTTAATGCCCACTCGTGCCCTGCCTTCCTGCGCTCATGCGCGTGCTCCCCCTGCGCTCCCCCCGTTTTTGGCACGTGATGGCACAGTGCGCTCATTTTTCACTCTCCCCAGACTTCAAAGGGTTTCTAGGAGCCTGGGGAGAGCAAAAACAGCCTTCCTCAACACCCCCAGGAGGCCCTCCGGAGGCCGGAAACAGTCCATTTCTCAACTTCTGGTGGGCCCAGAAGGCCCGAAAATCAGCTGGCCTGTGGGCACATGGCTTAGGACCAGGGTACTTACGGGACCGCCTTCTGCCGCCAATAGCCTCCCACCGGCCAGTGCGTTCCCACAGAGAGGGTCTCCTCAGGGTGCCGTCAGCCAGACAATGCCGGCTGGCGACCCCCAGGGGGAGGGCCTTCTCTGTGGCAGCCCCTACCCTCTGGAACGATCTTCCTCCAAAACTGAGAACAATTGCTGACCTCCGGACTTTTCGTCGGGCCCTGAAAACTCATCTCTTTCAGCTTGCTGGTCTAGCCTGACCCCGCTGAATTTTTAAGATCTGTATTATAGGGTTGGGTATTTTAAATATTTAATGGTTAATGGTTTTAATTTTTAGCCAAAGTTATATGCTTTTTTAAAGAAATTGTTTAACTTTTGTGTACTATTTTATTTGGCTGTTCACCGCCCTGAGTCCGCAAGGAGAAGGGCGGTATACAAATCTAAACAAATAAATAAAATAAATAAATAAATGTGTGCTGGAGCTGAGCTTGGGAAAGACTCATGTACCCTCAGATATGGCTCCGCGTGCTACCTATGGCACCCGTGCCATGGGTTCGCCATCAGAGGCCTAGAAGACCTCCAAGGTCCCTTCCAATTGTTATTCTGTTACCAGCAGTGGTGGAATTCAATTTTTTTTACTACCGGTTCTGTGGGTGTGGTTTGGTGGGCGTGGTGTGGTGTGGCTTGGTGGGCGTGGCTTGGTGGGCGTGGCAGGGGAAGGATACTGCAAAATCTACATTCCCACCCCATTCCTGGGGGAAGGATATTGCAAAATCTACATTCCCACCCCATTCCTGGGGGAAGAATATTGCAAAATCTACATTTCCACCCCATTCCTGGGGGAAGGATATTGCAAAATCTCCATTCCCATTCTACTCTGGGGCCAGCCAGAGGTGGTTTTTGCTGGTTCTCCAAACTACTCACAATTTTCGCTACTGGTTCTCCAGGTGGGCTATTTTCAAGGCAGATCCAACCTTGAACATGTCTCAACTTTTCCAGTGAATGCAATACATTATTAGAAGCTCTGTCACAGTTGGAACGTATTGAAGAATCTTATAAGGAAATACCTCTGAAAAGATGAGTCAATGAGTAATGTGTTGTCTAGTATTAGTTAATAATGTTGTCATTCATAGAACCTCCTGTTATGTATTTTTTTAATCTGGTACTGACAGTTAATTTAAAGATATAACACCCAACAGCTAAGTGGCCTTCCACCACTGCCAGCTAGCAATGCTGAGAAAAACATGTACAATACCAATAGAATACCAAGGAGGAAGGCCAACCCCATCCACTTGTGGCTCACCTGGTGCATGGTTCTTTTTTTTCCTACCTCTCTTCTTTAGTAGCAGGTAGGGACAAGTACACAAGCAGCCTTGTCCTAGCTCTGGGCTTAATTTTCTGCCAAAAAGGAAACCCTGTGGGAGGAAATAAACAAATAACAGGGATGGGTGTAACTTCTGCCTGAGCCAAAGAGTGAGCAGGGTCTGTGGAATGCATTTGTTTAGAGCTCTACATGGGCCAGATTGTCACAAGCACCTATTCCCATTCCACTACGGGTAGTCCTCGACTTATAACCATTCGTTTAGTGACTGTGTGAAGTTACCACCACACTGAGAAAAGTGACTTAATGGTTGTTTTCATACTTACAACCGTTGCAGCATCCCCATGGTCACTTGATAAAAATTCGGACACTTGGCAACTGACTCATATTTACGACGGTTGCAGTGTCCAGGGGTCACATGATCCCCTTTTGTGACCTTCTGGCACGCAAAGTCAATGCGGAAGCCAGATTAACAATCTTGTTACTAATTTAGTAACTGCAGGGATTCACCTAACAACTGTGGTGAGGAAGGTCGTAAAATGGGACAAAACTCACTTAACAGCTATCTCAGGAACAGAAATGTTGGGCTCACTTGCAGTCATAAGTCGAGGACTATCCGTACCCAGGTGGCCACTAAATGCCCAACTGCTTCTGTTCTGTCCTAATACAAGAGGAGTACTAGAGGAGCCAGCAGTTTCCATAACCAGATTATAGGCATGATATACAAGGCTCACAAATTTACAGCACTGCAGGAATGATGAGAACTGTAAAATAGAATGTGAGATTTCAGGAAATCAAATTATTTTCTTTCAGCCTTTCTATAGTTATTTATAGAAAAGAATCATCAGTGTAAAATCAGTCTGTAGGTGACAAGACCATTGAAGGCATAGGTATAAAGATTGGATTGGATTGGATTGGACTGGACTGGACTGGACTGGACCAGATAGATAGATAGATAGATAGATAGATAGATAGATAGATAGATAGATAGATAGATAGATAGATAGATAGATAGGATATAATTCACTGTATGAGTTGGGTACAATCCTAATTTTTCAAGCACAGTTCTTACTTGATGTGTTAACAATCCAGCTTTGTGTCAGACTAATTTATATAGCTAATCACTGTCAAAGCGAGTTGTTAAAAATATACCAAGTGTGAGTTTTTGGAATAAGCTCCTAATTATATACTTGAATCCATCCTAAGAAACTGCTTAGGTTTATGTGTTGTGCTAAAACATGATTTCTTTCAACTATTATTTGTTGTGGAACCCTGCCATTGGGGAGATTCAAAACAAACCAGCCAACCGTCAAAATGCTTACCGTGCATGGCCCTCTTTAACTGATGCAGTTCAGATATATTGGGACTGCAATTCCCTTGTCACTCCTATGCTGGCCAGAAATTCTGGGGTTAGCAGTTCCAACATGTCTGGAGGGCAACAAAGTACAAGAAATCTGGCTTATAACATGATATAAGTGCACACCCAGTAACATTCTTCAGTGCACTTGAACGAAGTTAAGTAACAAAAACATGAGTTTTTTTAAAATGGTGTGCCATTTAAAATATACCATCCTGAACAGATATGGTGTGTCCTTCTGTGGGTGGGTGCTAGATTGATAGATGAATACCCATAAAACAAAAGTGCCACAACATGTTTAAGCATGAAGGGCTTTGCCTGGTGTCCCATCTTGCAAATCTGCCTTCTTTCAGGATATGGCTCCCTTTCACCTAACTTCCTTAAAACAGACAACCAGAGTTGGCTTGTTCTTTTTTTCTTCTCCAATACTGACCCTTCTGTTTTCAGTGGCTTAATTTTGACTACTGTATAGAGTCTTTATAGAGTATTTATATAGTGGAGGGGTCTGCAACGCTCGAGCCACAGCCCACTATTAAGCAGTGGTTTATTTGGAACCAGGCTGAGTGAGCAGCGGGCCGGTGCATGAGTGTATGCACGTAGTTCAAGTTGTGCAAGCAATGGGCCAGTGCATGTGCACATGTGCGTGCAGCTCAACTTGTGCAAGTCAATCTGCATTCACATATGCATGCCTGCTGGCCCACTGCTTGCACAAGTTGAGCTGCAGAGGCATGTGTGCTGGCCAGTTCCTTCTCCCCCACCCCACCCCCCGGGTCACCAATTTGCAAAGATTGTGGATCACTGATGTATTGTACAAGTTTGTTTCGGCAGAGCATACATAGTTAAGTATTTGAAGTGGAAATGATCTGTGAGTTTAATAATAGCTGGCTAATTGTTTTTAATTGCTGGTGAGATTTGGTAGGTCTTTCATTTATATATTAAGGACAAGGTATTTTCAAACAGCTTCTGGAAACACAATAGTTTAATTAAGATTAATCAAAATTGATTTTTTTTCCTGATACTATCCAAATAGGAAGCCAATTTGGGTCTGATAAAATAATATTCAATTGTACCTTCTAGAGTCTGGTGCATCCTATGCAGGTAGTCTTTGACTTATGACCACAAGCAGGCCCAAAATATCCATTGCTAAGCAAGGCAGTTGTTAAGTGCATTTTGCCCCATTTTAGACCTTTCTTGCCACAGTTGTTAAGTGAATCACTGTAGTTGTTAAGTTGGTTAACACAGTTGTTGAGTGAATCTGGCTTCCCTGTTGACTTGGTTTATCAGGTTGCAAAATGAAACCACTTGATCCTGGGACGCTGCAATTGCCATAAACAAGATGCCTCTAAATTTTTGATCATGGGATCATGGGCATGCCGCAATGGTCGTAATAGTCATAAGTCACTTTTTTCATTGCAGTTGTAACTTCAAACCATCACTGAACAAATGATTGCAAGTTGAGGAGTACCTGTATGTTGCCCATCTGCCTATAAGAGAACAACAGAATAACAAGAGTTGGAAGGGATCTTGGAAATCTTCTAGTCAAACAAGCTGCACAAGCAGGAGACCCGATACCATTCTGGACAAATGGTTCTCCAATCTCTTCTTAAAAACCTCTGATGATTCAGCACCCACAACTTCTGGAGGCAACCTGTTCCACTGATTAACTGTTCTCACTGTCAGTAAATTGCTCCTTAGTTTTAAGTTGCTTCTCTCCTTGATTAATTTCCATCCATTGCTTCTTGTCCTGCCTTCTGGTGATTTGGAGAATAGGTTGATCCCCTCTACGTTTTAGCAGCCAATGAAATATTTGAACACTGCTATCCTGTCACCCCAGTCCTTCTTTTCACTAGATTAGACATACCGAATTCCTGCAACTATGTTTGGTATGCTTTAGTCTCCAGCCCCCTAATCATCTTTGTTGCTCTTCTCTGCACTCTTTCCAGAGTCTCAACATCTTTTTAATATTGCGATGACCAAAACTGGATGTAATATTTGAACTGTAGTCTTACTAAGCCATTATAAAGCAGTGCTAACACTTCACGTGATCTTGGGTCTGTCCCTCTGTAGGAAGTTATTTATTCTAACACCTCTATTAATGCAGCCTAGGAATCCATTGGCTTTTTTAATAGCTGCAGCATATTGTTGATTCAGTTAACTGATTTGCCCACTAGGATTCCAAGATTCCTTTCACAAGTACTGCTATTGAACCAGGTTCCACCTATTCTATACTTGAACATTTGATTTTTCTTGCCTACATTTGATTTTCTTACTTTTCTTACCACTGAATTTCATTTTTTTAGATAGGATCCAGTGTCCAAGTCTGTTGAGAACCTTCTGGATCTTCAGCCTATCTTCTGGGGTGTTAGCTATTCCTGCCAGTTTGGTGTCATCTGCAAATTTGATGAGTTCCCCTTCTATCCCCTCATCTAAGTCATTTATGAAGGTATTGAAGAGTACTGGGTCCAAGACAGAAGCTTGGGGTATCCTGCTGCCTTCTACCCTCCATGTAGAAGTAGTTCCATTAAGGACTACACCTTGAGTGTGGTTAGTCAGCTTGTTAGGAATTCATCTGGTGGTGATGCTGTCTGTCCCACATTTTTCTAACTTACTAAGAAATAGGTTGTGGTGTACTTTGTCAAATGCCTTACTGAAATCCAAGTATACTATATCCACAGCATTTCACTGGTCCACTAATTTAATCACATTGTCAAAGAATGAAATAGGATTTGCCTTGCATGAACTGTTTTTGACAAACCCATGTTGGCTTCTGGTTATAACTTTGCTTGCTTCTGGATGTTCCACAGATCTATTGCTCGATTTCTCTTTTCCAGATATTGATGTCAGGCTGATTGGTCTGTAATTTCCTGAATTAATTTTTTAAAGAGGCAACCCTGAGAAGAAACACCAGTCACATTTTGGGCCAAAGATAATAGTTTGAAAAATCACCAAGTTGATTTTTCACGTTCCACGCTCCTTTCCTCAGAATATTGCGTATAACTTCCCCCCTTTCTTTTGTTCTTATGATCCCTGTGAACAACTGACCTGCCTAAGCCTGGATGGGAAATTAAACAACTGAGCTACCTAAAGTCTGGATGGGAAAAGACTGCAAACAAACCGAGGGCGAGGCAATAATACAGAATCCGCAGGGAGAGCGTTCAGGAATCAACTGCTCCGTCCCACAAACCTTGCTCTTAAGCGGTAGGTATGGTTTAAAACCCTGGCACTAATTTCAATTCAAATCCCACTCTTGAGATGGCTCCTTCCCTTCCTTGAAAGCAGCGGCTGCGGTCTCCGGGACCGACCGCCTCTCCACTCTCGAGAGGTACAAGCTGAAGGTATCTAACTGCAGAGGCGAGGCGAGAGGGAACTCCTTCATGCTGATGTCAGGCGTGGCGTAGAGGCTGGCTCGCCAGAGGGTGTGATTGCGTTTGGCTGAGCTTCACACAGACCTCTATCTTCTTCGGCTAACTTCCCGGCGCTGAGGCGGGTTGCGGGGACAAGGTACTGTGCGGACCCTCCCGCTCGCTCGCTTTCTCTCTCTCTCTCTCTCTCTCTCTCCCCCCCCCCCCCCCCTTGCTCGTTCGCTCGCGGACGAAGGCTGCGGGCGCGCGCCGAAGGAAAGGCGTCCAACCCGGAGTACTCGTCGGGGGCGGGAAAATGGGGGGCGAGAGAGAAGACGAAGTTGGAGAAGATGCAAAGCGCGAGCGTTTTCGGGACCGGCCGGGTCGCCCTTTGGCGGCAAAAGGTCTTCTTGAGGCAAGACGTTCGAGCCCCAGATTGCCCTGTGTGGGCTGTCACTGAAATAGTTACGAGGGGCTGGAAGGAAACCTGTGCAAAGGGTGTGAGGGGCTAATTTGCCCTTCCCGCTTCTAACTCTTTTTCGCTCGCCCGCCGGTCTTTCAGGAGGGAGGGATCGCGACAGCGTGTGTGTGTGTGTGAGAGAGAGAGACTTCCGAGAGATTGCAATCTGGGAAGGGTTTTTATTTTTAAAAAAGGGTTTCCTTAAAATATGTACGATAGCCTGGTCCTTGAGGAAGCAAACGGACGGCTTCTTATTTTAGCCGTGAGGGAGAGAGGGAGGGAGCGAGCGAGAAAAAGAAAGAGAACTTTGTATGCTGAGAGAAAGAGACGGGGCGGGGGGGGGGGAAAGATGGGTATAGAAACTGCAGGGTACCGTCTTGGGTGATTCACCTCGGACTGCCTTGCAAAAACGGCACGCAGTGTTGCCCCAAGAAACCGTGCGAGCGCAAACTTTCTTCGCTTTTCAACCGCCCCTCCCCGCCCTTTTAAGAGGAAGGAAAACTATTTTAATCCAGGCTTGTGGTGGGTTGGGTGCTTTTCAACGTGGCCGTTGCCCTGCTGGTGTCAGCGGGTGCTTCTTTGAAGGCTCTGCGGCTTTTATCTGACCCCGGGGAAGGCCTGCTTGGCTTCATTTCCTGTGAGTAAGTGGGCGTTGATTATTTGGATTTATTGAGGATAACATGCATGCCTCAGTTTAGTAGCCTAAGTATGGAACAGGATTCTGTGCTGAGGATCTGAGCACGCTTGTGCTCTTTCCACTTGGCTATATCTGTCTCTGCAATGCAGGAGATAATTACCCCCAATTAACGCCTAGGTAGTTTAAAAAACAAAACACCAGTGCACAATTGGAAGAAGTGCTTGGTATTTTTTCAACCTAAATAATGGTGAAGTCCCTTCCTGGGGATAAGAAGATAAGTAATGCCCTGATTGGTCCAGATGGATTCCTAACCCATCTTGTGCTGCAGTCTGGTCTCACAGTGGCCAACCAGCTGCCCACAGAAGCCCATTAGTCTCCAAGCAGATGGCCTTTAGAGGCAGCCCCATTAAAATTAATAGCCCTAGATCGCCATGAATTGGTCCAACTGTTTTTTTTAAGCCAACCAAATAAATTGGTCACCAGCACTACGTCTCTTGATTCTGCATACAATAAGGACTGAGAAAAAAACAGCCTTTTTTCCTTAGTCCTTATTGTATGCAGAGTCAAAACAGTAAGATTTATTCCATAGACCACATTACAGAAGCGTCAAGAGTTTTCTCTAGTTTCCTTCCTGAAGACTCTTAAATGAAAATGTGGAAATGTTGTAAGAGACAGCAGTTTTTGAGTAACTAGCATGCATTATTTGACTATAGCCTTTCTGCCAGTCTAAATGATAGACAGCAGTTGAGTTGCAATGTACACCTCCGCTCAGGCATCGGAGGATTCCCACTACCCCTCCTCACCAGAAAGCTTTAGGAGGAATTTTGGGAATTTGTAACAGAAGGAGTCTTATTCTTTGAGCACTGAGTGAAAAGGCCATTTACATCAGTTAGGTGGCAGAAAATTCTAAGGTTTAATTAGCATGAGCCTCCTCAGTCATCTTTGCCACCTGTGTTTGGCAAAGGAAGATGTTTTTGTGTAGACTATCGCAAGCTTAATAAGAAAACAACCAAACAGTTCTCTTGTGCTTTGCACTGATGATCTGCTGAGCAACTTCGGACAGCCAAATACATTTGCGTTGCCAAAGGATACTGACAAAGATTCTTGTTAGAAAGTGGTATGAAGAAGCCAGCCTACATTATGCATCATAAGTTGTATAAATTTAACATTTTCCTGCTTGGTCTTTCCTAAAACTGATTCCTGAGCTGCTCAAGGATTTCAGTGACTTTCTTCTTCAAATCAGCCTTGATTCCTAGCAACTGCCTGGACAAATTCCTACAGTTTTCTTGACAAGATTTCAGAATGACAAGATGCCACTGTATTTCTTCCTATGACAGTGAAAGCTAGATAGGTCATCCATCTAACTTCATGCCTAAGGTGGTACTAGAACTCACAGTCTCCCAGTTTCTAGCCAGGTGCCTTAACCACACCAAATTGGCTGTCCTAAATCACTGTGCCATGACATATTTAGATAATTTGGCCATCTTTTCAACTACCTGAAAGCATAGCTGGAACAACTATCCCCACTTATCAGGGATACCAGGTTTACTATCCAGACCAAGATGTTCACAATTGGTCTAAACCAGACAGTTGGATAGGTCATTTTGTTATATCTCCTTTGATAGGGAAGGAACAGGCTAGGAGTCTAGGAATGCTCTGCCCCAACAGGAAAAAGCAGATGGGGTTTTTCTTGGGATTAGCTAATTACTATAAGAGTTTATGCCAAGGAAGTCACTCACAAGACTGTTGCTGTAGTTTAATATGATGGTGTAGGGTAAACTGAGGAGTGCCAGGTTGCAATTGCTTCAGCAGTTGTCTGATATTATGAGGTCTAGACTTTACTGTGTTAGCCATTGATGCCTCAGCAAGGGGTAGTGAGACAGACTTAATGTAAATGGTATAAGTGAGCCATGCTCTTCATCTGATAATCTCCAGATGATAAAATGTCAGAGAGGAAATCACATTGGTTTGCATATGAAAAGGGATGTGATGCCATCATTTGTATCCTTGAGAAGTTAAATGCTTACCACAGGGGTGTCAAACTCATGTCGTCACGTAACGTATCTCAACTTTTTTTCCCCTTTGCTAAAACGGGGGTGGGCATGGCCAGCGCGTGACACATCCGGCCCACAGGGTTAGGGTTACGGTTTGACACCCCTGGCTTACCAGATCTATAGGGCTATTGTTTTGAATTTAGAACTGTCCATCTAATATTGAAGTGGCTGAAGTATATCCAGCACAAGAAGATGTTTATACATGGAGTCTTTCTCTACAGAAGTATGATTTCAAGATCATATATATTCGAGGGAGGATGATCACACTGCTAGATTTGTTGCCCAGGAAGTCAGTAACTCATAGTGGAATGTAGAAGGAAGGTTGACCAAATAATGGAACAATAGCATTTATAGGTTATCCCAATTCATTTTCTCTGTATAACGTTCTAAGTGTTGTCATAGTATTCTTTCCCATGAGAACTTTCAGGAGTTGTAAGCTGTTGCTTTTTTTAAAAACCAGCGTTTGCTCCCTAGCCTACTTTTAGAACTAGGGGTGTTTTGAATAACCAACCTCATTGTCAATACTGCAGCTTCACTGCCAGGCTAACTACCACACTGTATCTGAGTTTGAATACCTATTCCCAAGTATGGAAATTCGGGCGACTCCCTCATCCTCTTCCCTATTTGAAAAAGGATTGTTCTTTTAAAATATTGGGGACCTTGACCTAGATGTTTTTGTGCTTGAGCTGGAAAAACAAGTGTAATGTACCAGCTCCCAAACGTTTTTTTTTTAATATTTAATATTTCATTGTTTTTGAAACGGTGATAAAAAGAAATGGGAAAAAATGAAAAAAGAAAAGTATATAGATTAATAAAATATGGGATTAATTTGTACAAAATACAGTAGTTTTAAAAAGGATAGTTATATAAATTTATGTGAAATGGGTGTATGAATATTAATTGCATTAGATAACTATATATAGAATTGTAACTTTTTATTGCTAAAATGATATATTGTAGCTCCCCAACAGCTTTGATAAATGCTTGCAATTAAGTCAAGCTGCTGGAAGCCCGAAGAAAAAGAAATAGAAAGCTTTGCTTCAGGATTCAGGTTGTCTCTTAGATAGCTGCTTTAATTAAAGATTGTGTTAAATTGTACATTTTTCTTCATTTTAAATTGTGTTCCAGATTTAAATTTCTCTTTAATTTCTTGGGAGCTAATATATAAAATCATTAATTTATACTTGTCCTAGTAAAAAATAATGTTATGATCTACTAAGAACGTTGAACATATTTTTGAAAATTGAGCTTCCAATATCATGTACTTTGAATTATATTATTAAAATAAAGTTTGGTTTTCTTTATCTTATATTAGATATTCTTATATTAGATTGGTTTAAATCCCAAAAGAGGTGGAAGGAAGGGCTGAAAACATCAGTTGCAAGCCTTGTCTATGCTACAGGACAGCATGTTGCGTTACAAATTTTTGTTAATATTTTATTTGGAAGAACAGCAGTTATTTTCCCATGTGATTCACCACTTCTACATTTTTCCTGAAAGCAGATTTTTCTATACTGTGAGTTTTAATTGTAAGTACCAGATTTTTTTTGTCTGGGCATATGCAGTATTCTATAAGTAAGACTAGATGGGCAATTAAAAGTGAATTTTCATGTATTTACGAAGGCTATTATCAACATTTAATTGAATAGTTATGTTGATAAGCAGATAGATCAAGTTATGATTCAGAAGCAGCCTTGAATAATTACTGTATATTTTTTAAGCTAATGTGCATTGAGTGAGAATTACATTATAAAGTGCTTTGGATAGTGAATATTTCTAAGAATTAGAAACAAAATCTTTAATATAAATCTGTTGGGATCGCAGCTAAAAATTTTAAGCCAGAAATGATCAAATTGTGGCATTATTAGTTAGCATTAAAATCTATCAAGGCTGCCATAAAAAAGAACCAAGCTTTAACTCTTAGCTTCCTGGAGCAATTTGCAGTGGTTCTCAAACAATGCTTTCGATTTCGTATTGGATTTACTTATTCTGTATTTTGGATGAACCTGTCAAGCATTGTTCTGATAATTCAGAAATTCTTGAAATATTACAAGTCATCTAGGTGGTAAAGCCAAAATAATAGCTGTGTTATTGCATGCTTGCAAAACAGTCTAGTAGTAGTTTGAAGAAGGTTGTTGTAAATAATCTTATAAGGTTTAAAATATATTGCTTGATCTTGTAGAAGTGGATCTTGAATGTTTCTTTTTAAGATGCAGCTGCTCAGGATGGAGCCTTGTAAGATTTCATCATCATCATCATCATTATTATTATTACTATTATTATTATTATTATTATTATTATTATTATTTCCTCCTGAAACTTTATACTTACAAGTCTGGAGAACTGAGCATCTAGGATGTGGTGTTTCTTTTTGGGGGAGAGGTGTATTTGTTTTTTTGGTATCTTTCTATGTGTATATAAGCATGTGTTACATATTTTGTAAATATGATACATTTGGTTGAGGTTGGGTGTGGTGGAAAAGAGATATGCAAGACATGGAATTATAAAAATGTATCTTTAGGTCTAAGACATCAGTATTCATCAAGAATAATGTCCAGTTTCTTATAAAGTGTTTCTGCTATGTTATAGCAATAGCACTTTGTTGTGGCCCATCAGCGGCCTGTGCAGCTAGTAGCTGATTCCGACAACGAGGAGGCTGGTGTGGTGCTGTGCCAGTAGCCTGTGCAGCTGGCACTCAAGTCAGACAATGAGGAGGCTGGAGAAGATGTGGTGCCAGAGGCGGGGATTCAGCTAGGGTCTTCAGAACCTCCAGAAGCTCCCTTAAGTGAAGAGGACAAAGAGGAGGAGCCTTTTCTTGATGCACGGGCGTGCAGAGCTGCCAAAAGGCAGGAGTGGCTCCTCAGGAAGAGGTCTCCTCAAGAGTAAGGCTTGGGGCTGATTGGCCACTCCCTTAGCCTATTTAAGGAGGAACACTGACTGAAGCAATTTGCAGGGAACAACTTAGTTCGCATACCTTTGTGTCTTGTCTTGCTTATCTTATCAGCTTCCTGCAAATTGCTTCTGGGCATTCTGCCAACCATAGTAAGCTTTCAGTTATTATTCTTTGAATTCTTGGCGGCTGTTAATGCAGTTAATTAACAGCCGTTGTTGTAAAAGACTGGTTTATTTAGTAAACTAAGGTTTGAACGGACTTTGTGTGTGCTGCGTTCTTTGGGATCCATAGCTGGGACAGAACACACTTAGACTTTATACAGTATATCGCTTCATGGTGCTTTACAGCCCACTCTAAGTCAGGGGTACCCAGCCGCTGGCTCATAGCCCACTACCAAGCTGTGAGCTGTTTGGAACTGAGGGGGCAGAATTGGGTAGTATGCATAAGCATGCCCGCCACTTATGCAAATGGAGCTGCATGCACGCATGCTTGCTGACCACTTACACAGAACCATTCCCTCTCTCCTCCTGATCTGCAAAGCAGGGTGGATTTGATTTAAATCATGAATTAAATCACTAGTAAAAAGGCTTTTTTTTAAAGAGCAATTGTCATCTCTGTCCCGCAGCAGTTTCTCTTCTGACCAGCTCTTGACTCACGGACAGTCTCAATATTGCATAATATCTTTGCTACATAACTCATGCTGCATAACTAAGCTTTATTTCATGCTGAATAAAGTAATTATTAATGTATCTTAAATAGAAAACTATCTTTAGATAGATTTTTACTCCAAAAGCATTTTATTAAAATAAAT